>OZ026859.1:14093127-15407961 GCA_964023215.1 Eledona agricola | reverse complement strand
GGATCGGCGTGCGGAGTGGCGTTTTAAAATTTTAAACGTTCCACGCGCCACGCAAAACCGTCGGTTAAAACGCTGGATGTCGCCCATAAACACACACTTTTGCGTGCGGCGCGCAAAACCGGCAGTTTTAACTGTGTGTTAGTGGCCGAGGTCGTTAAGAGGAACGCCACGCGCAAAACCCTGGGAAAAAGTGTGGCGGTTAAAACGCTGGGAAAAAGTGTGTGTCTATGGCCGGCTAATACAAGTTCTGTTTTTTTTAGAGATTAAGTCTTAATTTTTTATGTAAATCTATTAATAAATAGGTAAAAAAGTGAAAACATACAATTCTCGAACTTAAAGATGATGATACTCATATAAAAATGATCCCTGCGTTCGGTAGATTAACATATAAAAAATTATTTTTGGGGTGTTTTTTACATTTCATCCCCCAGGACGAACTGTTGACGACCAACGGATATCTTCTAATTTGGAGATGGGGAATCGTTTAAAAGAGGTTCCAGCTTTTAATAAAAAAATGCAAACAGAAATCACACTTTTGAGGCTTCGAGAATTCTACTAAAGCGCGTAATCGCGGCGGACTATTTTTCAATAAATTCAACTTCTGAAATTTGCTGTCCTTCCATAAATGTAGACCCGAACCGTATTTTATCGAAAAAAGTTTATTCTTACCACTAGCATAATTACAAGCAATCAAATATTTAATTTTGAGGAAAAAGTTTATTGGAATCACCAATTCTTCGTCTGAGAACTGGAGTCAAATTTGCCGTTCTCAAACGGCAGAATCTTTTGATGTTTCTAATTTAATTTTTTTTATAGGTCTATTAGAGATTTCTCGGATTCTAAAAAAATTGGTATTTTTAAATTTAGCACACGGTCATTGTTCCACGCGATCTATCTTTCTAAAATATTTTTATCAAAATAGCACATCCGATTATACTGGAAGTAGCCTTCAACTGATTGTATTTAGACTTTTTTTTTGACGCCGTTACATTCTTTGCTACACTTTTGATAATAGTTATGTTTACTTATTTGTTATGGTTACGGAAATATCACAATTTTTGTAGCTCTTTTAATTCTTTGGGGAGGTCTGATGCTTCTCGGTTAAATGCAGTCACAATGAGAACTGTCAACCAATTGTTTCAAAGAATCCAATGATATGATTTAAACAAATTTTAAAAATGGCTAGTTGCATGGGTTTGTTAGAAAAATCATAACTTTTAAACTGCTCGCAATAAAGAAATATGCAAAATGCCAGATAATTGCAAAATAATGGTTCTTTCCACTGCATGGTCGTAGATTTACATAACTTTAGCAAATAGCCTAAAACCTGATCTGACAATAAAAGAAATTGTGGAGTTTGTATTAGTATTGTGATACAATTAATTAAAAGAATGTATACCTAATTCAAATTAAAAAAAAAAACAGAAAAAACAAATGCAATTATGCCATGTCGAAAATTTTGCAATGGATTGATTATTTGATTATTTAAATTGAATATGTTGTGAGTTAAAAAATGTCTCGGTATAATTGTTTAAAATTTTTGTAAAAAATAAATACAGGATATTTAACTCACGCCCGAGAGAAAATGAGTAAATAAGAGATAGCAGATGCTCAATTAAACAACAAAAACGAGACTTTGTGTATCCTTCACGCTTCAACTCCACACCCCACGAGCCGCGTGATATCGTCTCCAGTGCTTGGTAGCGATCACGCGTATAGACAAAACACAATTAATCTAATTAATCAATTAATGAAAACCAAAAAAAAAATTATAAAAAAGATTATTTATTTCTCTAGCATCAGTGGGCACCTGCCCCTGTGTCCTTTAGCCCCTGCCGCCACTGGGTTATACCCTCAGACTAATTATTTGAGAGAGTTCTTATTGATTAACGTAATTAAGAAATACCAATTCCATAGTAATAATGTAAGTTGACAATTTTCAATAGCGCTTATTGATGATTTTGGCCGATATGAAGATCTTGCGCGCAACACTAGTTCAAATTAAAGTTACCAAAAAAAAAGTAAGACATTACCAAATCGACTAGGTCTGGCCAAGTGTTTTATATGTGAACCAGGCAGTAACTTACTGGCATCGTCCGCAAGATCGAAAACCAAGTTTATTGAAAGTATTAAACTCAGAAATGGAATCACTAAGGGAAATGATTTATCGTCAAATCTCAACAAATTGTTTGCCAATTTAAATGAAATAGAACAAAGTCCGAAACTTTATTGGCATAAAAATTGCTACAGTAGTTATATTCTAAAAATATTTCTGTATACAAGAAAAAACATTCTACAAACACGCATCTCGATCCCGATACTGCATACATAACCACATCAGTTTCTCGTACTTGTCGCTCTGCTAATTAATTTGATAAAAAGTTATGTGCGTTTTGCCAGAAGAGATAACATAAAATGAAGTTATGTCAGGTGATGAGTTTAAATATCGAGCAGAAAATCAAAAGAATTGCAACGAAAAATCGATGACTTAATTGCAGCTAAAATAAAATACTATTCAAATTGCCTCACTTCACAACTGCAACAACTTAAGGTGACAAATACAAGCGCAACGAGCGAAATGAATACATATGTCGTAGTCTCTTAGTGAAGCACCTCATTTCATGAAAAGTCTAGGCAAAACATGAACTGCCGGCATATTATGTATATTCTTTATTTTACACATTCTCCCTAGTTTCTTCGTGAAATTATTATCTCGGCATTGAAATAAAATTATTTAAAACAAAGTTCTTTTAGCATCTAATCCAATCTAGATCTTATCTTACACAATCTGTCGTGCATAATAATGAATATTGGTCATTTCATGAACAGTCACCTTTTAAATCGCGGCAGATTGTGCACAGCTAAGTGAAACATAATATGCCGAGAGAGAAACGGCATTTCATGAATCTCCATGGGTTCCAGCTTTTAATAAGAAAATGCAAACAGAAATCACACTTTTGAGGCTTCTCTACTAGTGGAAAAGAATCAAGATTGGTATCAGCATATTTAATATTTAGAATAACGTGTATTAATCGAAACATAATATATTTTATGTGCAGATAATTATTGATATTTTAGTAAATATATAATACGACAAAGCATTTATAAATAGCACAATCAAATGGAAGATTTTGATTGATAATCCATTTTCAAATATTACTACCAAATTTTTTTGTGTTATTCTACTTCGTTTAGTATCCGATGAGTCTCATGGTCGCAGGTTCGTGCCAGATATGGCTAGACATCCCTGAATGATCGGCTCGGATTGGTAAATCCCGTGCCAATGTGTCCTGTAATGCTCTTTTTGCACGTTACTAAATTCGCGGCATGTGCATTATTTCATTGCCCACGGCAAATACCTACTTACTGCAATAAATTACTAATTGTAAAGGTTGTCTCAACAACTGTTTTTTTTTTAATTGAGCCAATATTTATATTCCATCGTGAAGAGGATAGTTCTGATTAAGCATGAAATAAAACATCCGGAAAATGGCCACCAGGAAACATATGGCACGGGGTCATTCTTATCTTAAAAATTTGGATAATGTTTTTGCATAACTACGGTTAGGGCGAGTGGTGCTTAGATGCTTCAATATTCGGCGAAGGGTTTAAAGACAGCGAAATATTAATATTACGCTTTTTGTTTTGCTAGTTTTGCCTACTACGTCTGCACCAATAAGTTTTTCCCATCTTAAAAAGAATTAAAACACTTAGTCGAATTTGAATTTGCGAATCTCACTTAATCAACTTGTCCACAATTGCAATAGAGAAACAATGAATGAAAATTTTGCCTTCCAGTGAGGAATTTACTGTCCTGATTATTAATCATTCTCATCATCATCATTAAAATATTTAAATTTTCTACCAATTACACCTTGCGAAAGTTTCATTTCATTTTTCATTTTCATTTATGCTTACATAAAAGTGAATTGTGTCTTCATCTAAAATTTGCTTCTGTATCGATTTGTGGTATCCAAATTGGGTGCTGCCATTTAAAAAATCAATGATCAAAGTGGCAATGACACAGTTTTTTCTCAATCAAGTCAGATCGAAAATTTGTTCTAACTTTCTACTTTTGATTCTCCAAGTTTCGCTTCTTAGGTCCAAACCGTTTTCCCATTATAATTTTTAGAGTAGTCATGAAATTAATATTTCAAAGATAAAAAAATTCATAATTCCTAAACTGTCAGAGCAAAGTATCGACAACCCAAGTATACAGGAATCAGAATAAAAAGGCAGACAAGAATATGAAATAAGGAATACAGGGTGCTATTTAAATTAGGAAAGTTGCTTTCAATTCCGGTTAAACCGGAAGTGGCACAACAATATACATATTTTGCTTTCATTCCCTAAGGTCGACCATTGCAAGTTACCGATTATCAGATTTTTATCTCAATGGTAAATTAAAAACTTTTATTGAACGTGCTACAAAATTTAGCGGTATAAATCTTACCAATTCAAGTGAATTAAATGCAAATTATTCCATTCACGAACAAATGCGACGAATTATTTTTATAAGGGATAATTTATCGCATGTGTAATTCCATGGTGGACCTTAAAGCAGACCATCACCACACTGCATTAGTTCATTATTACCCTTAATTTTTTAGGATTATTCGACAATGAATTTTATCTAATTCTGACATGTAAATGCACGACGTGTCGTTTTCTGTTGGGATTATAATAGCGTTTGACCTTCAGTGCGTGCTTCTTCAATATCGGCGACGACAAAAACTTGACGGAGGCCGATAATTTGACCAAAGATCGATGAATCGACCTAATTTGCAAATGCATTTCTTCGGGGAGGTTATGGATCATTTCCAAAATTTCCCACCTTAATATAAATATTATTCAGGGTGGAATATGAAAAACCTTTGCTGCGGTAACTTTCTTATTTGTTATTCGATTTTAATAAATGATACCTTAAACGAAATCGTTTTAAAAACAATACAATTTGCAACGACCTAGTTTTTTTTAATTCTCGTTCATTCATTCGACAGACGGCAACCAACATTTGATTTTCAAATGAAACTATTATTATTTTTATTCGGTTTAGACATTTTTTTCAGTAATGGAAGAAAGTTACAGCACCAAAGGTTTTTCATATTCCACCCAGCATAAATAATAATACTTAATTATTATCAAAAAACAATATTTATTATTGGTTGGATACCGTGAGAGAAAAAGAGAGAAATTTCTTGAGAATAAATAAAATAAAAATAAGTTTTAATTAATTTAACCTTTTATTGTAAGCTGGCCACTGCGTATTCGTTGTATTGTTTACAAGTTCAACCTTTCGTTAAATTAAAATACGTTTAAAAAAACCGTAATATTTGTTATAAGATTGTTGACATTCTAATTGATGTTTAGATGATGATCTCAATGGTAAATTAAAAACTTTTATTGAACGTGCTACAAAATTTATCGGTATACATCTTACCAATTCAAGTGAATTAAATGCAATTTATTCCATTCACGAACAAATGCGACGAATTAGTTTTATAAGGGATAATTTATCGCATGTGTAATTCCATGGTGGACCTTAAAGCACACCATCACAATTCTGACATGTAAATGCACGAACGTGTCGTTTTCTGTTGTGATTATAATAGCGCTTGACCTTCAGTGCGTGCCTCTTCAATTTCGGCGACGACAAACTTGACGGAGGCCGAACATTTGGCCAAAGGCGGCGATAATTCGACCGAATTTGCAAATGCATTTCTTCGGTTATGATTCATTTCCGGACCAGACATTATTGGCGGCTTTGGGTCAATATAGGGTTAAATTACACTTGTATAATGCATGTGCAACGCACACATAGATTTTTAACGAAAATGTTGTTTATATCAAAAAATACCCCACTTCTACCGTTCTTCAATGGAATGTTGTCGGAGGATTCTTATCCGCGGAAGCAAAACTCTTGGTTGTAATTCCCCAAAGCAGCTCGCGCGCTTCCTCGGCATAAATTAATTATTGTGCTCGAAAGATGCTTACGGCAGAGAGGAAAGATGCGAAGTGCGGTCGACTGGTCGAGCGATAGGTGGGACAAATTATGAGAGGTGGGGGCCTCCACTACCTTACCCCGCGCTCGGCTAGGTGTTATTCTTGACTGTCCATGATTTTACAATCCAACCTCGCTTGACTGGAGATCAAGTGCATACTTCAACCTTCATCAATTCATCTGACCACAACGATCCGAACTTTATCGACTCCATCAGTCAGATTTAATTGAAAGTATACGCCGGATTACAATCATCAGAATTTGTTTCGCCAACGCTAAAGTTGTTGTTTTGGCTCTCCAGTTGCACGTTATGGTTCATATTTACTTACTCTATAGAGAAATAATTTGGCTCGAGGATTCGAGAATTGGAAAATTTACGTTGAAAGTTGGGTCGTTTCGTATTATTTAGAATGGAACAAATTGTATTATGGCTCCTATTTAAACCCTTATTGATTCACCAGTGAAATATTCGACAACAGTGAAATCGATATTAACGTAATAATAATACCAGTAAATAAATAATGAGAATTCAGTACTAATAAACTAAAGTGTATAAAAATTAGTCTATAATAAAAATGGTAGTCAAATTTATCAAATAAATGTTGTCGTAATAACACGGTTGAGTAGTCCATGGAAACACTTTGAAATTCGTAAAAGTGTAGCAAATATATGACCTTTTTTCAACTCCTAGAGTTGTCTGCAATCTGCCTGGTGGGCAATAAGCGGTTTTTATGAGTAGTAGATGACATGTAGGGTGACACTTCAGTAAGTAGCCCCGTTTAGGAGTTAATCAGGATTTATCTGGGTCGTGCAGTAAGGTCGGATGGTAGCAGACGTTTTAGTCTACGCACTTTACTGAATTCGCGCACATTAAACTGATTGGCTAGTACATTGGGGTGCACTAACATTCTGTCAGAGTACTTGACACTAAAACGATGGATGGCTTCCTTGATGGATTCCAGAGAGATGTCGTGTTGAATCACCTCGTTGGGAACATGGGTAGGCCACGTACAGCAAATCCGCCAAGAAATTAATACAAAATTGTTTTGAAGGAGACACGACCTAGCTTGACATAGCGTGACTTAACCAAAGACCTAATCCTAACCTTGGGTTTTCCGACGTTAGTGTCAAGTTTCCCATGGAAGGGCGATAAAAACTTATAGGAAATTTAATGTAGAATTCGAAAATTTTTTAATATTGATGACCAAAAAGTAGAGAAAATTGTGATATAATAAATCATAGTCACAGTTTTAGAAAAAAAACACAAAAATAAACATATTTTGAGAACGAGTTGAGATAGGACTGGCAGTGTTTTACTCCATTTTCAATGTAGTTTTAGCCAATTTTTTCTTGGCAACTAAGTTCGGTTTACCCTGTATACCTTAGTCCAGGAGGGTTATGCATATTCTTATCTTAACAACCAATTTCTGGATGGAGCAAGATGTGCGCTCGTGGAGGTGCCAGTGGCGCTCAAGAAAGACTTCTGCTTAATCCAATATACGTTGCTAAAAAGTTTGCAGAGAAAAAATATTTCAAATGGCATAGAATGGTTAGAGAAGGCTCGAGAACTACGAACCTCGTGGTGCCATCTTGAAATGCTGGAGGTATTTACCAGAAGGACAAACAAGAAAATTATTACAAACACGCTTTAAAGACACCAAAGCAACGAATCCGCAAAACAATAATTTTCAATCTTTTACCAGGACAACGCCTCTGCCCATTCAACTATCTCTGAAAAACAATTTTTGATTCAGAACAATACTACTGTTTGAACATCCCTCATTTTCGGCAGATTTGACTACACGCGATTTTTGGGTATGCTCGAGCGGAACTACTAAACGGGCTAAGCAGAATCTGTAAGGAAAGACAAGAATTTCTCCAAGAAAAGACGTCTGCCCATTCAGTTCTAACTATAAAACAATTTGGGTACAATGCGTACAATTATAAATCGAAGCTGCGTAAACCATGACTTTGACGTTCATTAGAGTGTCGATACATATTGACCTTCAACTGCAGAAATTTGAGGTTAAGTTTTATGTTGATAACATTTTGTAGGTACTTTTAAAAAATCCATCTTCAGGCGTCGGTTGGACCATAAACAAGAGACCAGAGATATACGTGGACGCCGTTAGTGCAAATTTCTGTTAAATACATTTGTCGAAGTCAAAGGTGTACACTGTAAAATTAAAAGAAAATTTATATTTCATAGCCTTCTGAGCATCCGTTCTTTTTTATACGCTCAAGATAATTTTTGAGAAAATACTAAAAGGAACAAAACCAAATCAGTGGCTTGAAATTATTCTTATCGCCGCGACGATCCTGATAATTCGATTAGCGTCCTACTTCCTAATCTTACAAAACTAGTGGCAGCTTCATAAAACATTTAAAAGCAACCACTTAACCTAATTTGACCAGGACGTTCAGCTAAACGCGCAAATCCACACCGCCACGTTCTGCCTTGCCCAAAAATAAACACCGTACCATATTTTGCACAACGAATTCTAAATTTATTCTCCCCTACTCACCGCCTAGAATAATAATCGCTTCATGCTAGACCGTATGCTACGCTTAAGAAACCAAAGGCAAAAATTCAGAAACAGTTGTCGTTCGAAAGCCGCTCCATGAAGGCACGTGAGTCTACATCTAATTACTTGAAGTTTTTATAGTTGGTGGTTTTAGTCGACAGTTACTCATCTGGGAAGCGTCTGCGGAAGCATGATGAGTCAATCGATTTGCTTCCTGTGCTCGTTCGGTTTAAATCTTTGCTTCGGATTGGTAATTTTATTTTCGATTGGTCTTCACATCTTGCACAGTGTCAGCTATGATAACGGCAAGAGATACAAATATACGATGTTTTAGTTCTGCTTGTATTTTTCTATGTGAAATATATTCTGTAATATTTATTGATACAATTTGCGTGAGTGAATGTACACGTTCGGTTGAACAGCGACATTCGGTCAGATTGTTAGTTTTATTGGGAAAGCGAAATTTCAACGTTAGTCAACGTTTCTAGTGATTAGTTTCGAGTGAGTTGTTCAGTAATCAGTACACTGCATCGAGACAGAATTTTATGTAATATTGATCATGGTAATTAAGGTACGAGTTTTGTGGAGCAAACCGATATAAACATGAAAAACAAAGCCTGAAGTTGGTGGGGGGAAGTGAAATCGATAAAATATTGTTGCTTCATTAAAATGTAAACAAATTAATAAACCAGGGGTGAGATCAGGATCCTAATTACCGAAATGTATCTTGGTTTTAAGTTTCAGTTAAAATCAATAAATATAGTAGCTTGGGAGGTCATGGACTCCTTGTTTTTATTTTTTACAGTGTAGACGTACGATATTGATAATTTATGCAACTGTCAAACAAAAATGTGCACAAACGACGTCGAAACTTCTCTCTTGTCCATAGTTCAATGGAATTTTTTAAACAAAGACAAAGTATATCATATTTGAAACATTATCAACAAAGAACTTAACCTGAAATCTCTCCAGCTTAAGGTTAACATGCAATTACATGTACATAACGAAGTTACCTCCATGGCTTACAAAGCCTCGTTTTATTTTTGATAAGCCTTGTCCTTTATTACAATTTATTTTGTACTAATTATGGAAATACAAAAGGAAAGCTGCCGCTTCTTAGAACAGTAAAATTATTTCAACCGAAAGAACGCAAATTAGTTTTTTGTTGTCCTTTTTTATTCTGCATTATTTGCTTGGTCGTGTTGACATTTCTTACACTGGACAACAATAATCCGGCGACAATTGTTCAATGTGAATAGGTCTTAATACCGCTATGCATTTCCAGTCAGAGTGGCCTTACAAATAGCTACCCTTTTGACGAAACTTTCCATTAAAACTTTGTACAAATAAAAATGGAGGCTCAGGAGGCTATGGAATCAAGTTTTTGTTATAATATTTACAGTGTATATTTTTGAAACTGTCCAATTATAACATTTGCCAGAAGACATTATTCAAAAATTTGCTCAAACGACATTTAATTATACCGAAACCTGGAGATATAACTTAATACTTAGACATATTCAGCTGATCAAGATTAATAAATTAATAAATTTGAAATAAAATTATTTAAAACAAAGTTCTTTTAGCATATAATATCATAGATCTTATCTTACACAATCTGCCGTGCATATTAATGAATATTAGTCATTACATGAACAGTCACTTTTTAAAACCCGGCAGATTGTGTACAGCTACGTAAAACATAATATGCCGAGATAGGACCGGCATTTTACGAAGAGACTAGGGAGAATGTGTAAAATAAAGATTATATATACTATGCCGGCAGTTCATATATTGCCTAGATTTTAATGAAATGACGTGTTTCACTAAGAGACTACGACACATACATAAAAACGCAAAAATTAAATATATAAGAAAAGTGATGCATATACATAAACTTTTTAAACCAATTAACAATGGCGGCTCGTGCTGTAGGGCACAGGGGCATGTGCCCACTGATGCTAGAGAAATAAATAACCATTTTTATAGATTTTAATTTTTAATTTGTTTTGGTTTTCAAATTGCATCTGCAATGATATCAAAATTTACTTCTTTCGTTCGCGCTCGTCTTGCTCGCGCTGAGCTTATCAACTTTTCTTCCGGGGCTCAGTCGAAACAAGCCTGATTTTCGACATTTTCGGCAGCTCGATAGTCGCGATTTGAACCCATATTTGGGGAACACGATCGCTGTCGCCCCAGTAACTGTGACGCTGACGGGAGATTGAATGTGCGTGCGTTCTTGCGAAAGTTGTGCAATATAGAATCGCAACCGGAAGTAAAATTAGTGGAAAATTTGTTAAACGACAACACATCAACTTCCGAGAAAAGGAGGAGAAAGGAAGACCAACTCCCAAACTGTGTGACGTTGGAGGTGTTTTGCCACTTTTAGTGTTTATTATATCGAACAATAACTTCAAAAAGGTATTCAGAGAAACTTACAAATTTTTGGATATTATTTGTGCAACACCAATGACGACAAGTGAATGCGAGAGATGCTTTTCGACTCTGAAACGCATTAAAACTGTTTTGAGCAGCACCATGTCGGAGGATCAGCTCAATGCATTTGTCAATCGAAAAGAAGTTCGTCCAATTGATTCCGGAGTATATCAATATGCTGATTGAATTATTTTGCAGCAAGAAGAAAAAGGCAGGTCATGCTACAAATGTTATGTTGGTTTTGAGTTTTGTTGTCGATAGAGTCAGAAATGTTAATGGTTGATTGGCAGTTACATACGTAATGTAAGGAGGATCGATTGGATTTGACAAGGTTATGTGAACGCATCGACTGAAGAATTTCAAGCACACACGTATCAGTATGAAACATTCGAAGTTTACGAACACTAAGTCATGCGTTATTTTCGAAGAACTGATAGCATTACTCGTAAAAATTGAAGTGATTTTAATGAGATCTCGGAGCTCCTGAAATTCCTCGACACATTTTGAAAGAAGTACTACACACTCTTATTCGCTGTGTAGTCCAATAAGTCGGTTTATCTGTATGAACACAATGTGGAGGAATAAACTTTACATCATCATGAAATAATTTTTAAGCAAATTTTTGGTCACCAGATTTATTAACCGTAATGCAAAGAATTATTTGAATTTGCTAGCGGCACCAATGATATCGTATCGGTTTTACCCTTTGGTCGAAGTGGTACAATTAGTGCCGGTTTTTCAATCGTTGGTTTACTTCTAGTTAGTAGGTTTCAATGGAAATTTTTGCAATTGAACCAATCAAAATGCTGCATTTGTAATTGAACTAAAGGTTTCACTTTAACCAACGATTGAAAAACCGGCCCTTAATTTACAAAACACTTGATAACAACTCGGAAGTACTTCGAAACAGAAAATAAAACAAAAACAATTTGTTGGAACAAATTTCAGTAAATGGACGCGAAGGAGGGTAGCACTATGTTTATGAGAACGATGTACACATGTCCTGGCATTTATTATAAACAATTTAAATAAAACTGGTCCGTTTTATTTTGATGGAAAAAATTAAACTGACAGTTCCTGTCATTTGACATTTGTCAAATCTATGTTTATGTTTTCTATGGTTTATACACTGCAAAGCCGATAAATTTAATGGCCAACGCACCCTCGTTTCCTTTTTGAACTCATATTATAAGAATAGACTTTATGCCCAAATAAAAAGTGTTAATAAGTTTTCTTTGCTACTTTTTTGTTTTGTGCCCACCCTGTTTCTGAACCCACGAGCCGCCAATGCCATTTAAACTGATGGCATATTGTTGTACGAAAAACACGCAACAAGACTATGGAGTTAAAAAGGAAGCTAAAATTAGAACGGAAGCAGAAAACTAAGAAGCATTCTAGATATTATGGATTATAAAATTAAAAGTATACGAATGTTTGGAAGAATTGAAAAAATGCTGGAAAGGAATTATTGAATTAGAGAAATGCATTAGTAGATAATGACGGGGTAATTGTGGTAAAATGAAAATGTCCTTTTGCTGCAAAAGACTCGTTCTCGAAGCAACATTGATTGGTAAAATCACAAGTTCAGAATATCATAGTCGCATTGAAAAAAACATTATGACTATTGTTATCAAATTCAGGAACAATTTGAAATCACCAATAAAATATTTGTTTTTTATTCGTGTGGGGATACCAAATGACTTTTGTTATCCAAAGAGTTCAAAAAGATAGGAACTCTGGAATATAAAGACAAAAACTTTAAATGTAAAAAAAATAGTAATAACCTACACAAACTGCAAAAATTCTACTCATTTTCTTCCAAAAATAATTGATAGGCGATTCAATAGAAATAAAGATTTACAATGCGAAATACAAATATATTTTTTCAAACCATCGTTATAATTTTTACTAGTTTTTTAAGTAATAAATTGAGATTTTATGTTTTGAAATTTATATCAGCATCAGCCGCTGGCGATCGCGAGCATGCAGAAAATCTTATTCAAGCACAATGATATAATAATATATAATATCTCAATAATATTGAGTTAATTCGTTCTGCTGAAAACTTTTATTCCGAATTTCTATTTTGCCTAAAGAAGAACCAAGTCAACGTAATTATAAAGATCTTTTTCGGGATTTTGGACCATGTTCCATTTGAAGTTACATTAGGGGGGGTGTAATGAACGCTCCGAGGAGCTAATTCAACAAGTGACCCCAATGAACCTCCACATGGAGGATAATAAGACCGACCGTGAAAGCCTACATACTTTCACAAATCAACGTATATTAGCCCTTCTAGAAATGAAAGGCCCAACTGCATCTGGGTCCAATAAAATTGTAAAACCCGAACCCAAGGACCACTCTTATTACTGACAATAATATTGTGCTCTGGTTTGGAGAAGGAATCGAGAGCTGCAATTGTACTCCCCTGAAATCCCTTTCGATTTCTAACATCGGTCGCCAAAATCTCCTGACTTGTAAAGTAATAATAATCGGACTTGACCTTTCGTTGATAGATGTTCAGTTGTTATTAAAACTGAAACTATGTCACATACAAAAATTCTGTACCACCCTCGTATGGGCAGTGAAATATAATATTAATCAACACGGGTCTTAATTCCTACAGTTTAAGACCAGGAAACTTGAATTGGTACACGATTGGTAATCCATCGGAATTTCGTAAATGACAAAATGTTATTTTTTGCGGAAACGTTGCTGAGAATTAATTCAGGACCCTGGTATACACACACATCTCATTATTTCAATCTAAATAAACGACAGGCTTATTGCCTCATTAAAATTCATGCGGCGCGCAGCAGAGACTAAATTTTTCAACAGGCTTCTCCTTTCAAAGCAGTAATCTTGTTAGATGCATACTTTGGCGAACAAATTAAAATTATATTATGAATTTTAATTTATAATTAATTAACAACAACGTACAAATATAAAACGAGGCGCGTATGCATGGAAGCACTTTGAAGTTCGTTACACTGTAAAAATAACAAAAGCTAGATTCCATGGCGTCCTAAATTTCCGCTTTTATTTGTACGCACGTTATTATTTCAATGAATTAAATTACATTTTATTAAAGTAAGAATTTTATTTCAATTTTCATACTGATTTAGTTTAATACCACGCGCCTTCAGAATTACTTTATGTAACTTTGAACTAGTTCAATGTCTACTTGCCCATGACATTCTTTTATTAAAATTTTATCAGTTTACAATGGTGTGTCAACTTTTTATCATCTTTTATAATCGGCATAAAAGTTAAGTAAGAGTTGCCCAACTTGAATCTTTCATAATGGAGTAGTTATATTTACACTGCTCTGCTTATATGTATAAAAATTGCACAGCAGAAAAAAGATTGACCGAAAGATCGAATAAAAAATAAACCTAATTATAACGGGATTTGTAACCGTGATCCATTTGAAGTTCCATTATGGGGGGGTGTAGTGAACGCTCCGAGGAGCTAATTCAACAAGTGACCCCAATGAACCTCCAGACGTTTCATCCACAACTGGGGCGGACTTCATCAGTGGTAGTTGCGATGTGGAAGAGCTCGAAATGTTCTCTTCGCTGTCACATTCGCGACTGTCATGGGGTGCGCACTCTTATGAACAACCTTGAATCCTCGTTTTCATTGGTGCCATTTCAATAGATGTCGCTCCTTTCGGCGAAATCTAGATACTTTTACATGATTATGTTGAGATGTTA
This sequence comes from Eledona agricola, assembly GCA_964023215.1. Taxonomy (NCBI): domain Eukaryota; kingdom Metazoa; phylum Arthropoda; class Insecta; order Coleoptera; family Tenebrionidae; genus Eledona; species Eledona agricola. The sequence continues at coordinate 15,393,283 of OZ026859.1, read as the reverse complement.
GTAAGGTTTTTTGCGTTGCGTGGAGCCTCACACACTTAAATATTTAGCACAATCCGTTTCCATGACATTGTTGATAAGTTATTTACCAACAAAAAGATGTTTGCTAGTTTTTTTACTTTTTCCACAGATTACTCCAGATGACTGACTCAATGCAAATATTTTGGCGCAATGACCTTTAACGACCTTAAAATTCTGTAAGTTTTCAGATGGCGCATCGATCAAATTTTGCGGCAAATTTAAATAGTCTCTCCTCTTTTTATAAGTAGTAAAAATGCTATTATATTTTGAATATTTTATGATTTATTCTACAAAACTAATGTAAAAAAATGTTTTGTAGAATAAATTATAAAATATTCCTTCATTATTTACACGTCATACAAACAAACAATTTTATAAAAATCAATTTATTATATACATAATTTAAATTAAACAAAATTATACCCAAAATGTTAACAATTACATTTCTAAGATAAGTATAACTTACACATATGATAATTACTTGGGGTTATTATATAATAATGGAAATTTTGAAAGACTTGCCGGACAACCAATAGAGCAACCTGACTTAGTTCTTCAAATTAATACACAAAAATAAGGAATAATGAAGCCTAATATCTAACGATGCCGAAAAGTGTTTTTTGCAAACCTTCCACTTTTGCTTTAGATTGCAATTTTGGACATATACGGCTTCTTGCCACAGTTTCGCTCTAGAATTATGTAATTAGAATTCCTGAATTTGTTTTATTAACAAAACATCGTTACCTTTCTTCACTTTTTGGAAAACAATGCAGTTTCTCCACTTAGTTTTTACCAACACCACAAATAAAGTAAAAAAGACCCATCTTTCGCTTAAAATTTTTCACAAAGTCAATATACAAGCAAGTTTTGACATTTACTGGCTTGATTAAAATTGCAGCAAAATGCTGACTATAAAATATTAGTCAGAAAAAAGCAACAAGCGTCGAAACAGTCACGCTTTTTAAAAAACACGTACATTGTTCAATTTAAAATAGTAAAAATATTGGGCCTTTTATTTAAATTTAAATGAAAGTTTTGTAGTGACATCTAGCGGTCGTACAAAGCATTAGCAACGACTACATCGCCTCTACATTTGCTTATGGTATCTGTGACAAAATCGCCCTATGAAGTCAGTCATCTGGAATAATCTGTGCTTTTTCGTTCTGTGATGAGTTTTAGTTACCAAATTTTTGTTCCAAATTTTTGTATGTGCTTCTCTGGTGCGTTTTGTGTCCCCTTAGTGCATCGTTAACAAATTAATTACATTGACGTGGATGCATATTTGAAGAGAAAATAGTGTTGTGCCCCAATGCTCAATTATTTCCGTCGATTTTTTACATTTCCGCAGAAAACATGAATGTGTATTAGAAATTTGAGTGAAAAGAACTGGGCTTTCTGTACACTGCAACATAAAGAGAACTCGACAACATATTTGCAGTGCATATTTTGAGGATCAATATTTAGATCCCTTAGAGCCCTTTCACATGGAGCGTACGGTCAGCGCGTACCGTCAGCGCTGACAATACGCGCTAATTTTCCGTACGCGGCGTACGTCTTTCACATGCACAACGTACGGTGCGCGACCGATGATGCGCTGTTGCCAGACTTATTGAAACTATGTCTCTTCGTTCATCATGTATCCACGTAGTAAAATAGTCGTTGTTTTGATGACAAAACGAAGAAGAGAGAAAAAAAAGATTAGGGATGCATCCTATTGTTAGTGAAAGACTTTTAGTAGGTGATTTTGTCACATTATATTCGATATTGCGGGAAGACGATAGGAAATTTTTTAATTATTTTCTTATGTCCATTAAATCGTTTGACGAATTAGGGGAAGGCGGGGGAATACCGGTCAGTGGGTAATACCGGTCATTACCTTCCCACAAAGACAATATGTTACACGAAACTGCTGTTAGTGCTATTATGTTTCTTAGATGCCTGTAACATAATTTTGAAGAAATGGTGTTTGTAACATTCTTATAACGCATGTTATGCTCCGACAAAATTTTGGTGGCAATTCAATGTAATATTCGGCGGTAGAAAACTAAGTATATGTACAAAATTACGTTAGCAGCCGAATAAACAAAGCAGTAGTGGTAACATGTTGTCTTTTCTGAACCAATCTGCAAACATTTTTTTTGTTTTAGTCTGCAATTTTCGCTGAATAACCTACTAACGCGAAATCGTGATTCTGGGGTAATGCCGGTCAAAAGCGGCGGATATAAGAAGATCTAAGGATATTGTTGATATGTTCGAACATGTACTTACTTACAACAACATACTTTAAGTATAATAACACCTTTGATAAACAATTGGACGGAGTTGCAATGGAGAGCCCAGAACAACAAACAATAACACAAATCCGCCAGAAGGAATAGTATTTTTATCATATGTAAAAAATGTAACAGACCGTCTTGGCAGAATTCTAACAAGGAATAGCATAAAAACAATTTTCAAACCTACAACAAAAATTTGGAAATTGCTAGGTTTAGCAAAAGATACGAGAGAGCCATTGTCGTCAGCGGGCGTCTATAGAATACCTACCATGTTCTTGTGGTTCAGTATATGTAAGTACAACTAAACGAAGTATTAAAACACGTTTAACTGAACACAAGAGGAACTGTCGTTTAGGTGAGTTTGATAAATCTGCCGTAGCTGAACATGGATTGTCTAATGAAAATCATAATATAAAATTTGATAAGACAAAACTTCTGTCGTCCACTTCACAGTACTACCCACGCCTACACCGTGAAGCAATTGAAATTTATAAACATCAAGATAACTCTGATACATGTGCGATTAATTTCAAATTTTGATCAAAAATATTCCGTCTGGCCATTTGGAGCATGCGCCCGGAAAAACGAGGATGAGTAACCCACCCCAATGAGTAATTTACAAAAATCTTGAAAACGACACAATTTTATGAAATGTGACAAGAGACAAAAATTTAGGAAGTTTATCAATTAATAATTTCATCTCGTTAATTTGCCAGAATTTTACAGTTTTGATTAGTTTACAGCCCATAATAAGAGGAGATAGTAAACAAAAAGATGCATTCAATAGGGGTTGAGCTATGAAACTTGGTCAGATTATTTGAATCCCTTAGAAATATTTTTGGTCAAAATTTGAAATTAATCGCACATGTATCGTTAGAGTTATGGACCAAAAACTTTACAAAACTCAAATTTTCAATACCCGGTATATCCGAAAGAAGGCACTTAAGACTAAAATGGTATAGAAATTTTCAACGTTCTATCAGTTGTTAAAGTTATGCAGATAAAAACTGGACCACTCTGTATAATAGTATGGCATGTAAACGCACCAAGATGAAATTAGCGCCAAAAGAAATAAAATTCCTCAGATTCCGTGTGTTTTTGTTTATTTTCCGAAAACTGTCAATGAATAAATCCCCTAAATTATATTGGAATATTATGAATTCCGATCTTAAATATTAACATAATTTCCGTGCGTTTTTTAACAAAATAAAAACCTTTTTTTCTACAGGTTGGCATTAAATAAACTGCTGATGGCGTCATTGATGACGCCAATGGTGCCAATGATAAGTAGACAAGTTCTTGTTATAAAACTGCCGAAAAAAAGATGGCATACCGTTTGCGTGTGTCCAAGCCTCGGTCTATTAGCTTTTTGAGTTTCGTAATAAAACTAGTGTAATATAGTTTTTCTAAGGTGGTATGGTATGCCATGATCAGAAATGTCATGTCAAACAGCAAAGTAAACTTCAAAAATAAACGTTACAATATTTTTCATTTAAATTGGTTTTTCCCAATTATTGAAAATTATTTTCAACGCCAATTAAGAGGAAGGAGAGTTGCGGCGAGAAATTCAGAGATTTGCTCATTTCTTATTATTATTTTTTTAAACATAAAATGTAGGTGTACATCACAGATTACTCCAGATGACTGACTTCATAGGGCGATTTTGTCCGGAACTATCTCTTATCTACACATTGAAACTAGGTGCATGACATCTTTGTCACAGATACCATAAGCAAATGTAGAGGCGCTGTAGTCGTTGCTAATACTTTTTACGACCGCTAGATGTCACTACAAAAACTTTTATTTAAATTTAAATAAAAAGCCCAGTATTTTTACTATTTTAAATTGAACAATGTACAATTCCGTGTTTTTTAAAAAGCGTGACTGTTTCGACGCTTGTTGCTTTTTTCTGACTAATATTTTAAAAACAGCATTTTGCTGCAATTATAATCAAGCCAGTAAATGTCAAAACTTGCTTGTCGATTGAATTTGTGAAAAATTATAAGCGAAAGAAGGGTCTTTTTTACATTATTTGTGGTGTTGGTGAAAACTAAGCGGAGAAACTGCATTGTTTTCCAAAAAGTGAAGAAAGGTGTTTTATTAATATAACAAATTCAGGAAATCTAATTACATAATTCTAGAGCGAAACTGTGGCGAAGCTCTAAACGTCCAAAATTCCAATCTAAAGCAAAAGTGGAGAGTTTGCAAAAAACACTTTTCGGCATCGTTAGATATTAGGCTTCATTATTACTTATTTTTGTGTATGAATTTGAAGAAGTAAGCCAGGTTGCTCTATTAGTTGTCCGGCAAGTCTTTCAAAATTTCCATTATTATATAATAACCCCAAGTAATTATCATATGTGTAAGTTTTACCTATCTTTAAAATGTAATTGTTAACATTTTGTGTATAATTTTGTTTAATTTAAATTATGTAATATAATAAATTGATTTTTATAAAATTGTTTGTTTGTATGACGTGACAAAACAATTTTTTACATTAGTTTTGTAGAATAAATCATAAAATATTCAAAATATAATAGCATTTTTTCTACCTATAAAGAGAGGAGAGAATATTTAAATTTGCCGCAAAATTTAATCGATGCGCCATCTGAAAACTGTTGAAGGTCGTTTAAGGTCATTCCGCCAAAATATTTGCATTGAGTCAATCATCTGGAGTAATCTGTGATGTACATTATCATGAAGGAAATTTGTATTATACTTAGAGGGCGCTAAATATATACAACGTGTTCAATATAAACATTCCAACGTACATTATTATTTCAAATAGGACCCCTACATTTTTGACTGTTTTTGATTCATTTTTAATTGTCTAGCAAATGTTCATTACATTTTTAGATGATGAAGCAAACTAACTTTTGTCTAAAATATTACAGAACTAAACGAAAATGCATGTAGCAATCAGTGAAAACACTTACAGTAATAAATAAAACACGTCACATTTGCTTGGTATGTTTTCTCTTAAGGATCTACAATAAAATAAATCATATTCTAATAAAAACAGCTATATCTATATATATAAAGCGAAGTGTCCTCACTGACACACTCATCTACACATCTACACATCTACACATGCACTGATTCACCGACAACCTACAGCCCAAACCGGGAGGGCTGGAGACTTGAAATTTTAGACACGGGTCTATCAAGGGCCGAGAATGAACGCTAATAAGGAGATTTTGCAAAATTCGGTCCGGTTCCTTTGTATTTAAATAAAAACCGAATAAAAACCGGTTAAAATAAGCAAAAAATGATCGGCTCGCGGAGACCGGGTTTTTTTTAGAAGCACGTGTCTAGCCAAAACAACTTCGACGTCGGGCGACCGGTTTACATTAAAAGCACTTTCACTTTCTGCGTTCCTGATCATACTTTTGCCGTACCTAGCGAGGCGCAGATATTTCAATTATAATTTTGATTTCAATTATAATGTCCCCGATCCGTGACTCATTTAAAAATTACCAAACCACTCCAAATTTAATCCGCCTACATTAAAAATCCTCAAATATCTCTTACCATTACAAACTTTACCAAATCAACCCCAAAAAATTCCCGAACTACGCCAAACTGACAAATTAGATCCGTTATCTTAAATCATCCCTTACCACCCCTTAGCAACCCCAAGTAACTCCAATCACTTTAAAATAAAACAAAATGACACAAACCATAGCAGACTATTCTCACACTCACACACATTATTTCGGCTACCAAAATTCACCCCCAACTACCCCTTACCGCCCCAAACTAAGCCCAATCACTTTAAAATTAGAAAAAATGCTACAAACAATAGCAAAATTATGCCAAACTCACCCAAATTACTTCGGCTATCATAAATCACCCCCAACTACCCCTTACCACCCCAAACTAAGCCCAATCACTTTAAAATTACAAAAAATGCCACAAACCATAGCAAACTATGCCAAACTCACCCAAATTACTTCGGCTATTATAAATCACCCCCAACTACCCCTTACCGCCCCAAACTAAGCCCACTCACTTTAAAATTACAAAAAATGATACAAACCATAGCAAACTATGCCAAAATCACCCAAATTACTTCGGCTACCATAAATCACCCCCAACTACCCCTTACCACCACAAACTAAGCCAAATCACTTTAAAATTACAAAAAATGCCACAAACCATAGCAAACTATGCCAAACTCACCCAAATTACTTCGGCTACCATAAATCACCCCCAACTACCCCTTACCGCCCCAAACTAAGCCCAATCACTTTAAAATTACAAAAAATGCCACAAACCATAGCAAACTATGCCAAACTCACCCAAATTACTTCGGCTATTATAAATCACCCCCAACTACCCCTTACCGCCCCAAACTAAGCCCAATCACTTTAAAATTAGAAAAAATGATACAAACCATAGCAAACTATGCCAAACTCACCCAAATTACTTCGGCTATTATAAATCACCCCCAACTACCCCTTACCGCCCCAAACTAAGCCCAATCACTTTAAAATTACAAAAAATGATACAAACCATAGCAAACTATGCCAAACTCACCCAAATTACTTCGGCTATCATAAATCACCCCCAACTACCCCTTACCGCCCCAAACTAAGCCCAATCACTTTAAAATTACAAAAAATGATACAAACCATAGCAAACTATGCCAAACTCACCCAAATTACTTCGGCTATCATAAATCACCCCCAACTACCCCTTACCGCCCCAAACTAAGCCCAATCACTTTAAAATTACAAAAAATGATACAAACCATAGCAAACTATGCCAAAATCACCCAAATTACTTGGGCTACCATAAATCATCCCCAACTACCCCTTACCACCCCAAACTAAGCTAAATCACTTTAAAATTACAAAAAATGATACAAACCATAGCAAACTATGCCAAACTCACCCAAATTACTTCGGCTACCATAAATCACCCCCAACTACCCCTTACCTCCACAAACTAAGCCAAATCACTTTAAAATTACAAAAAATGATACAAACCATAGCAAACTATGCCAAACTCACCTAAATTACTTCGGTTACCATAAATTAATAATCATTTTCAATCAAAATCTTCCATTTGGTTGTGTCATTTATAAATGCCTTATCGTATTAAATCATAAAATATTAATAAATATCTGCACATAAAACATATTGTTTCGACTAATAGACGTTATTCTGAATACTAAATTTGCTAATACCAATTTTGATTTTCTTCCACTTTCCAATAATTATTTGTTCCAGTTGAGATGCAAACATAAACGTATTTCTGAATTGCAACACGCTGACGGGGCAAGCCCTACCTTCTCAACATGCGTGAATTTGTATAAACAGCTCTATGGTTTTTAACTTTAAAGCGGTATAAACGCGGTGTAAACCCTAGATTTTCGTGAAAATATCTGAAAATTTCGAAATTCTGCAATTGAATTACAGAACTATTGTTGTGTTCGATAGTAAATTTATATTTGGAGTGGCACTGCCAACTCTGCCACCCCTGACGAGCCCCTTGCTGAATACTCTCCTTCCAGGGAAACTTTTGAAATCAACGGCAAAATAATTTAGGGCGCCTGAATGTGAAAATATCACTGTGTAATAAGTTCAGACTGACGTGGAACACTTGAAATTTCGGTATTCGTTTGTAATTCGTCACAGGTCCATGAAGGAATGCATGTTAATGTAAACAAGTGTTAGTTTGTCGGAAAGGCCGAATAAGATTTTTAACATTCCCGTCAAAATATTTATTTACTTTAGAATGTTAATTTCTTAAATTCATTTCGTGAAAATTATGACGGGCCATACGAGTACACCTGTGCGAGTATTATTTGGTACATACAAATTAATCTCTTTTGTTATCCAAATTGTTTTTATACGCACTAGGCACGTGCACCTCATATAATTGTGAAAATTGCTGCTTCAGCGTCTGGAACGCTGGTATTCAACGTCGCCAAGGTCGAGGCGACGCATCGGTATTCGAAGTTCTATCGCTATTAAATAAATTATTTTATTCCCGATATTCCCGATTTGTTCTTGCCGTTAACCACAACTCTCCCCAATCGATTTTCGAAAAATTTCCAGCGTCGGACCGGACTTCACTTATTATCGTACGCTAATTTTTACGTTCAGTTAATGATAGTGGTGTATTTGTTCTTCACCAAACCTGCTCCGGGCAAAATCCGAAATTTTCACTGACATCATACGCTTAAGTATTGTGTGCTTATACACGATTTACACTATTTATTTTACGTACATTGCGTTCATTAATGGTTCTGCATTATTTATAACTAAGATGGAGCAGTTTGAAAATCTAATAGTAAGCGGAGAACAAATACCACCATGTATAATTCCCGTGAAAAGTGATGGAAATAGTCTTTTTTACTATTTTTCCTATTGCATTTTTAATACCGGAAATAGAGCTCAAGAGGTTCGCACTTTAATTCTTCATTTTAAAATTACCAAAATTTTTGTAAAATTTACCTGAATACGTTAAACACCCCAAACATAACGCACCATTCCAAACTATCCCTAAAAGTCATACACTTACCATTCAAAACTACTCCAGGTCAACCCATAATTAAAAAAAAATTACGAATTCTAAGCAAACTACGCCAAACTCGCATAAATGACTTCGAATTCCCCTAAATCACCCCAACCACTTCTTACCAAGCCAACCAAAGCCCAATCACATTATAATTACCAAAAATTTCGTTTAATCCGCCAAAGCTAAACCCTGCCAACCATCAATAACCATTCCAAACAATCCTCAAAGAAACCCATATCATCCGAAACAACCCAAAATCAACCTAATATTTTTGCATTTTTTTGAACCATAGCAAATCACGCCAAATTAACATAAATAACTTCGACTTTTTTTATACATAATTCCCAAATACTTCGTTTTTATGGTGTGAAATTTTGTATTTATATATTTCAACATTGTCTTTAACGTTGTCAGAGAACTAAATGGGAATAATTTGGAATAATTTAGCTTCTCTGTCAACTCTCCTTCTCTTGAAACTTTTGAAAACAACGACAAAATTATTTGGGGCACCTGGATTTGAAAATATCACTCTGTGTAATAAGTTCAGACTGACTAGAGTGAAAAGAAAGGAGCTTGCACCCAGAAACGAAATTAAATGGAACACTTGAAGTTGCAATATTTGTTTGTAATTCGTCACAAGTCCATGAAGGAATGCGTGTTAATGTAAACAAATGTGAGTTTATTGGAGATGCCGAATAAGATTTTTACATTATTGAAGCAGCTTGAGCCTGCCACGTCAAGGGCAAGGTCACAAACGTGAAAAGGCGATGCTCGATTTGGTTTTATTCAATATCTATGCAGAAATTCGCACATTCCAAGCATTGGATAAGCCTTTCTTATCGTTTCTTAGAATTCGAGAATTGCTGGTTCAGCGTGTGGAGCAGTACTCGATCGCGGTGTTTAATTTTAACACAACTACAATTGTGAAAATTGCTGCTCCAGCGTCGGAAACTGTTCGCAAAGTCGCCAAATTCGATGAAGCGACGCATCAGTGTTCGAACGTCTACCACTATCAAATAAAGTATTTTAATTTAACATTTGATCCTCGCGTTAACCAAATCTGCCCCCAATCAATTTTCGAAAAATTACCAGCGTCGAACCGGACTCCACTTATATTTGTACGCTAATTTTTACGTTCAGTTAATGGTAGTGGTGTATTTGTTTTTCACCAAATTTGCCCTGGCTGAAATCCGAAATTTTCACCGTTGTATGTACCAGACATCACTGACATTCATACCCTTAATAATTATGTGCTTATACACGTTTTACACTATTTATTTTACGTACAATGTGTTCATTATTGCTTTACATCATTTATAACTAAGATGGAGAAGTTTGAAAATCTAGCGATGTACAATTACCACACCGTATTATGAAAGGTGATGGAAATTGTCTTATTTAATATCTATGGTATTGGTATTGATATTTTAATACTGGAACGGGGAGCTCAAGCGGTTCGCACTTTAATTGTTCAACAAGTTTGTGTTAATGTAAACAAGTGTGAGTCCGTCGGAGAAGCCGAATAAGATTTTTACATCCACCATATTCCCGTCAAAATATTTATTTATTTTATATAGAATGTTAATTTTGCCGTTAACCAAATTTGCTCCCAATCACCATCGTCGTACCGGACCGTTCAGTTAATGATAATGGTGTTTTTATTTTTCACCAAATCTGCCTCGGCTGAAATCCAAAATTTACAGCGTTGGATCAGACTTTACTGACATTGATACGCGTTTTACACTATTTATTTTACGTAAATACATTGTGTTCATTATTGCTTTACATCATTTATAACTAAGATGGACAAGTTTGAAAATCTAGCGATGCACAAATACCACCAAATACCACATTTTACCACATACCAAAATTTTAATACTGGAAAGGGAGCTCAAAAGGTTCGCACTGTAATTGTCCAACCAGTTGCGGCCAGGTTTTAATAATTTTTGTGCAGTTTAGAAGAAGATAATTATGCTGAAGTGTTTGTTTATTCTGAAGATAAGTCAAAATCATCTACATACTGTTCTGTTTGTGAGTTGACTGCAGCAAAAGGAATGGTTCCATTGTGTTTTCAATTTTATCATAACATGATCAGCTAATTTGTAAACTTCGATTTCCCCGAAAATTATCTAAAGTTAATTTCGATTTCCTGGAATCGCTTATAGAACAACTGCGTCTTTGCCTAAAGAGTCTATTCAAGATTTTTCATCTCAGATATCAACCAAGGTATCCTCTTTGTCCAAATCATATTGAAGTACCCGGTCCTGACAACAAAGGTTAATTTCAACAAATTTGTTTATTTTGTGATTGGAAAAGTAGAGTATTCCTGTTTAATTGTATTATAATGTCGATTAGTCAACATCACCACTTTAGTCAACACTGAGTTTATTTAATCTACGTCCGGGCAACGCCGGGTACATTCAGCTAGTCTAATAATATAAATAAGCTCCTATCGCCGTGGGATTTTGTCATCCGTGTTCGTTAAACATTGACTGAAAAGTCATAACTTACTTTATAAATTGAAAATTCTAAATTAAGACATTATTAAATTTCTTTTGCTCAATGAAAATGACCTACAACATACAGCTTGTTAGAGACAATACTTTCCGTGCAACTCTCGTATGCGGTGTTTGTTGGAAATGCACTAAAGTGAAAATGATTTGGACAAAGTCTCAGGCAAAACTTCGCATACATCCGCATACTTGTGCAATTTAGGTACTTTGGGCTAGCGAACTTTCTGCATGCTCCTACTTTAAATTAATTTTAGCCGGCATCCCAAAGTATGCAACTAACAATATTACATCGAGAGAGGAAAACATGTTGAAAAATTTCATATTACATGTCGTGCACTTGTAAAACTTGGTTTTTAGCGAGCTTTATAGTTTATATAAGTTTCTACTCGACTAATAAGTTCGGTCAAAAGACTCGGATATTATTAAAAAATTTCCATAACTTGGTTGTGAATCTAAAATGAGTTCGTAAAGGCTGAGCGAATTCAATATTACATTCTCTGCAAAATGAGGGTACATATTTTACAATATTTATGGTAATGTATTCGTTGATTTTACATGTAAAGTGTATTAAAACGTCTTATATTATTTGAGTACAGCAGAGGAAGTAAGTTATTTAAATTTCGAAAAATTTAAAAGAGTGGATGGATATTTACTGTATTTCACAGTCCCAAAGGCAATACGTCAAAATTGGGAAAATGTTATTCTGATTCAATACTCCAAATGTAAAGCAATTCCACTGAACACATTTTTGCTTTTATCTCTTGCTTAAATTGTACTCGCTGCAGATGTTGACTGGTAATGTATTCTCTTCGTGTATGTTCTAATTACGCTGAATATTACCGGTTTGAATAAAAATGTGAAGTACACTTTAGTGTCGTAAAACTGGATTATCCTTAGGTCTCAAGTGTACTGTCGCATTTATGAAGCCATAAAATGCTTACGCCACATATTAAGAACTAACTTCTCTAGATATGACGAACATATATGAAAACAATTTTCTACTTCTTTTTTGTTTCATCTAGTCCTGAGAGCAATGGAGAACCGACAAACACCATCAGGAACTGATATTTTTTATATTTATTCATTTATCTGTAAAGGTATAGAAGGTCATGGAATCTAGTTTTTGTTTAATTTTTTACAGTGTAGACCTTTGACATTAACATGTGACAAGAAGTGTCAATTATGCTACGCATTATCAATCGTCGATATAGCCTCCTTTAATTTATGTACGCACGTTTTTACATTTCTACGAGGTAATAGAAGCGTAGTCTTGGACCATAGAGAAGTGACTGTTTGGACATATTTTACTCAAATTATTCTCATAATATGTCTATGTCAAAAGTATACACTATAAAAAGTATAACAAAAGCTGCATGTCGTGCTCAAGATTTCTCCAGAAGATGTATCTCACTTTCTTAGTCTCGCCTGTCTTCGCTTAGCTTTCTAGTTGGTATCTGTTTCGTCTTTAGGAGTCAGTGTCATGTTCTTGGCGTTGACCTGTTCGCTTATGTCGTCAAGACTTTTACAGAAGGTGCATCTTGTTTTTTTGTCCCGCGCGTCTTCTTTGTTTCTGTCTCCCTATACTGGTCCTTCTCAAGAAGGATCGTGAAGCTGGTGGCTTTTTGATATAGAACACGAATTCTAATCTCCAGGCCTTACACTGCGTAGGTCATGGTGATGTGGGTCTTGCTTTCGTCTAAGACCTGCAAGTGAGAGAACATTGTCCAAGTCTCTGAGTCGTTGACTAGGTATTAAGTAGTCCGATCTTCAGTCTTCAGTCAATGTAGAAGTGCTTGATGGTGGGAGGCATTTGGGTGGGGGGAGGTCACTACTCACTTTATCTGGCCAGTGTATACAGTGTGGGCAGCGTTTATAGTATCCTGGGACTAGTGTAAAAAGAAGACTCGGCAAATATGTGCGTAAAACAAGGAGTGCAAGACGCGACTTGAAGAGAAAACCCCACTACTTGCCAACGTTAACCAATGGCAAGTAATGGATGAGTAATGGTCAGTGGGGTTGACATTTTGTTTAGTCCCACCCTGATTTGTCACCAGCCAACATGAAGAAATGGTTTCACCTCAGATCAAAAGTGCGGCCAGCGAATTAAACTACATTTATTCATATCATTTTTACACTTTCTAATACAATTTCATTTTACTGCTGTCTTGAAACATGTGTTGAAATAAATGACGACGAAATTATCGACACAACTGAAAATAAATCAAAATTTAAAATGTTTTGCAACATGGATAAGGTAAACATGGTAAAAGGTTTTAATAAAATGGCATCAAGTGCGAGATCTTATTGTCTAGTTGGCTTATGAGAATTGTGGCTCAGATGCATACGAAATCAAGAGAGGTATAGAATACCATTACGTACGACGTGAATAGTTTGTATTATCAGGCTTTGAAAATAAGGGTACCTACTGTTTGTTGTTTTTAACGAAACAAACTTATAGTAAATTTTCCCAAGAAGTAAATCTATTGAAGTAAACTTTAGGTTAAGTTTATTAATGAGGAGCATGCAGCTTCCTTAACTATTCCCTTTAAGTCAAACCATACTAACCAGAATATAAATTGAAATAAACTTTCTCAAGCACTTTATTAATATAATTTGTAAGTTAAAGCTTTTGCGCGGCGAATTTGTAATCAAGTATTGTTCACGAACTTAAAGTAGTTTTCAAGACTGTGCATGCAATAGTTTTGTAACATTATTCGGCTTAAAATATTCATTAGTTCCAAATGTGCTCATAATAATTGATACATGGGAACTGCAGCAAAGTAAATATGAGGGTTTAATAAGCGCTGATTAAAACAGCTTTATTTAATTCTTTGCGCCTCCCGAAGAGTTTACAGTTTATTTAACAGATGAGATTTGTATGCACCATTGAACGGCTTGAAAGCCTAGCAATGGACTGATAAAAGCAAATCCTTGTTAGGAATCCCCGGCGAGATCTCTTGATACATGTTGACGAAATTTGTGCTCGGATGCAAAATTTTATTAAATTTCATGGATTATGAAAATGTTTCATATTCAGACACTTTCGATCTGGTTTCTCAAATTGAGCGTCGTAGATCCATCTTCGAAATATATTGATACTAATATTTATGAACAACTATAACACTATATTGACAAAATGCGTACAAAAAAAGACCGTGTAGCACATTTAAATTTGGTAGAGTTTAGAAAAATGTTGATGTTGGAGTTTGTTTTAACAATTTCCATCTTCAAGCGTCGGATTGGACCATGGCCATGTAGTCTTTTTTGATAAACGTTACAATATAAGCGTTAAGTACTTTATAAGCTGGTCTTACAAAGAAAGGTTCGAGAGAACAATTACTTTCTTTCACAATACATGCTTTTTACCAAACTTCATAAATCATTTTACCATTTTGCGACACGCAACGGAGTAACACCTTTACGTCTTCATTAGGCGGCGTTGGACAAGTGTAATTAACCCAGAAAAACTGTAAACTTGGCGTCCAATAAATCAACAAGATCAACACCGAGAAAGGGAAATGAGAATTTCATGATCGCAGATCCCATAATACCTGGGCTGGGCAGCATGATCCGAATTTTGTACATACGCTGTTAATTATATAATTAATTGGATCAGAATTTGCGAGGGTGCAGAATTTATTAAATTGTTTTTGTCCCAAAAACGTTAAATGAGTAATAAAGAAAATGTTTGCCGCTGCGAAAAAAATGTTTTGTTTTGCAACATTCCCGTGAATTATTCATTTCTGCTCATGAATTACCGATGCGCCCCCAAGCAAATACCAAACCATCGAATCTAAACAACAAAAAATCCCTAAAGCTGTTTGCAAAAATCCGACCATATTCTCATTTGAAAATTCAGACCGTGCAAATGTTCGACGTTGGGATAGAAGTAAAATTTATTGGAAGATTGGAGAGCTTAAAACTGTCTTTGAAGGTAGACACACAATGGTTAAAGCACCAATTTAGATGGTAATATTATAATTAAGGTTTGTAAGAGGTCTCTAATAAGAGTTATAAAATTTGCCTGAATAATGCCGTGTTGCCTGTGTAAAGAGAAATCGGCCCCCCGCTTAAATGTGGATTTTTCATAAAAACAATTTTAAGATGTACAAGTTAATTAAAAATAGTAAAAACGTTCAATTTGACATATATCATTTTATCAACTTTTTCTATTAAATTCCTACTTTTTATACCAAAATTGACTTTTGTCGTTAGTGAGAGAAACCTTTGAAGTTCGATTTTTATTTTTTTAAATGCTAATTATGATAAAGCGTACAAAAAAGGGATTCGCAATAGATCGTGGTATCTGTGATGGAATCTAGTTTTGTTTTAATTTTTACAGTGTACACGTTTGACACTGACATATCATGATATTTGACAGGAAGCGTCATTCAACTCAACTCTCCGACGCCTAAACCAATGCCAGAAATGGAATTTGGAGGAAAAGAAAGTTTTCTGTTTCGGATACGATACATAAAATATAAAAGAGTGTAGACTTTCACGGCCGGCTTTATTAGAGAAGCGCCCCTCAGGGCGCTTTCACATCAGCCGGCCATAGACACACACTTTTTCCCAGCGTTTTAACCGCCACACTTTTTCCCAGAGTTTTGCGCGTGGCGTTCCTCTTAACGACCTCGGCCACTAACACACAGTTAAAACTGCCGGTTTTGCGCGCCGCACGCAAAAGTGTGTGTATATGGGCGACATCCAGCGTTTTAACCGACGGTTTTGCGTGGCGCGTGGAACGTTTAAAATTTTAAAACGCCACTCCGCACGCCGATCTACAACACAGTTCACAATTTGTAGCGAGCGTTGAAATGTCGGTTAGAAATGAAAAACGGAAACTAGCTATTGTTAGTTGGTTAATATATTCGGAAGTGATTATAAATAAGAAGAAAAGAAGAAAGCATTTCGAGCCAAATAAACATATACATTTTTATTTTATTTTGTATAAATTGCAATGAGAAAATCTCTAATCCTAAACCCAGCTATTCGCACGTTATATCGCCTATATTTTAAAATTATTATATACGCCGAATAACAAATAAATTCGATCTATTTAATAAAGGAAAATAATGGGCCACACGGACCGCCAATTCTTAACGCAGCGACAACACCGCGACACACAGATGGAGGATTAAACTATATTGTGCGTGGCGGTTAAAACCCTGGGAAAAAGTGTGTGTTTGTGGCCGGCTAAATTTTGCCTCGCGCAAGAGAAAACTGTGGCGTGGCGCGCTGGTGGCCACTAACACACAGTTTTAACCGTAGAAATTGCGCGTGGCGGTTAAAACCCTGGGAAAAAGTGTGTGTCTATGGCCACTTCGTTTGGAACACGGGTTATATACGAGGTTTGTTCGAAAAAAAAAGATGACTATTCAAATTTCACGGGCCACGTATATTGGATTCTAGATTTTTTTTGTTTGTTATGTTGGTACACATTCTCCCAACATATGTAGGCATGATCAGCCATTTTTGATTTGTAGTTTGTTTTTGCCAGATATACAGGGTGTTTTTTTAAGGCGGCCATTAGAAACTTTTTAACTTCCTACAGTGCTATAAACTTGAAATTTGGAACACAGCCGAAAATTACCATTTCGAATCGAAGTAAATTATTTTCAATATGGCGGCACTTCGCTTATACCGGAAGTGGACGCCATCTTTGTTATTTTAAATGGAACACCCTAGTTTTTATTTAATTTTCGAATGCCCCCTTTCATTTTGAGTATCCTACACCTATGTTGTACCTATCTATGTGTAAAAGTTTTGGAGATATGCCCACTTTTCTACAAAATCTTGCATTTTCGGTGGTCTATTCAAAAATGTTTTTCGCAGGAACCATATGGAAAAGGTACAAACTGTTTTTTGAAGTCGATAGCCGAAAGATTGCAGAATTGTCGGCTGGCCTCAGCAATAACTATATCACATTCTAAGGACTTACAATGATTTAACAAAACAAAACGTCAATTTTTTTTAAATGGCACCTACCAAATATTATATTTCCAGTCGATAAAAAATGACATTTAAAGGGGATATTGTATTAGCATGTCCAATACCTATCTCAATTACTTTAGGAGTTATTATGATTTATTTAGAAAATGAGTATAATTCATGAGGGTGTTTAGTAGGCTGTGAACGTAAAACAATTGATATCACTGCAAAGATTGCAGTTGTCTTGTAAATCTGTTTTAATAATTGAGTGCAATGGATAATTACCCAAATGTATTGATTTTATATTTGCTTATTATTCACGGAAGTTGTGATAAAATCGTTTAAAGGACTTGTTAGTATTCGCACCTAGCCCCAATGAATAAACAAAAATTTTCCCGTCTTCAGAATCAGTTTATCCATCCAAGAATAATACATATCAGCAGAGAAAGAGTTAAAGTTGTTCCTAGAAGTAAATAAAACCAAATCAACGTTTTGGGATATTTTGCCGCGTTTCCCCGTGCATAACGACGAGCTGCCGCTAAAAATTTGGGATTAAATCTGTCTTTCCAGAATTAGTGAAGTTGGTAGTAAGAATTGGTTATTTTTGTGCTGTTTTGGGCATAAATTTACAACAGAACTGTAAATAAAAAAACAATAAAATATAAAACGACAATACCAAAAATTCCAAACTCAATTATATTAAAAGAAAATGCTTACGCTTAAATCTATTTATTATATTAAATCAATTTATTATTACAACGGCAACGTTCACAGTCATATACATTGTTCACAGCCTACGAAACACCCTCATGATTACAGAATTAGACTCATTTTCTAAATAAATCATAATAACTCCTAAAGTAATTGAGATAGGTATAGGACATGCTAATACAATATTGCCTCAAATTTCATTTTCTATCGACCGGCGATATAAAATTTAGTAGGTGTCATTTAAAAAAAAGGAAATATTGACGTTTTGTTTTGGGCATTTTCATAAAATTATTGTACGTACTCATAATGTGATATAGTTACTTTTGAGGCCAGCCCACAATTCTGCAATCTTTCCTCTATCAACTAGAAAAAACAGTTTGTACATTTTCCCAATGGTTACTGCAAAATCATTTTTTGAAAAGACCAACTACAATTGCAAAATTTTGTAAAAAAGTGCGCATATCTCCAAAACATTGATAGACAGATATGTACAATATAGGTATAAGATACTTAAAAAGAAAGTGGGTATTCGAAAATTAAATAAAAACTATGGTGTTCCATTTAAAATAACAAAAATGGCGTCCACTTCTGGTATAAGCTGAAGTGCCGCCATATTGAATAATTTATTTCGATTCAGAATGGACAATTTTGACTGTATTCCAAATTTCAAATTTATAGCACTATAGGAAGTTAAAAATTTTCCAATGGCCGCCTTAAAAAAAACTCCCTGTATATGTTAGACGTGTTTTGGTGTGTTTAGCGATTTTTTACGATCGAAAAAAATGGATCAAAGAATCTGTATTAAATTTTGTGTGAAAAATAAAATAAAGTGCTCCAACGCACTTCTAATATTGACTCTGGCATTTGGCGAGTCTACTTTGAGCAAAAAAAATGTTTATAAATGGTACAAGCTCTTCGCAGAAGGCCGAGAAGATGTTAATGACGATGTCCGCCCTGGACGCCCCAGCACGTCAACAACCGATGGAAACGTTGAAGCAGCGAAGAAAATTGTTACGGAGAATCGTCGAATCACTATTAGAGAAGTTGCTGAAGACGTCGGAATATCGGTTGGCTCATGCTATGTAACTTTTTCTGATGTTTTGGGCATGATACGTGTGGCAGCGAAATTTGTATCAAAATTGCTAAATTTTGACCAAAAGAACCTTCGAATGAGCATCGCTCAGGAGCTCCTGAATGACGTCAACGACGATCCAGATTTGCTCAAAAAGGTCATAACTCGTGACGAAACGTGGGTATATGGTTATGACGTCGAAACCAAAGCTCAATGGAAGAAGCCAGAAGAGCCAAGACCGAAAAATGCACGCCAAGTTCGGTCAAATGTGAAGGTTTTGCTCACTGTTTTCTTCGATTACAATAGTGTGGTGCATCATGAGTTCTTGCCAAAAGGTCGTACGGTCAATGAAGAATATTATCTTGAAGTTATGCGCCGTTTGCGAGAAACAATACGAAGAAAACGCCCGAATTTGTGGCAAAACAATTCATGGCTTTTGCATCACGATAATGCACCTGCTCACACATCGTTGCTTGTTCGTAATTTCTTGGCCAAAAACAACAGCGTAATCACGCCTCAGCCACCGTATTCACGGGACTTGGCCCCCTGCGACTTTTTCCTGTTACCAAAACTGAAAAGACCCATGAAAGAACGGCGTTTTGCCACGATTGAGGAAATAAAAACCGCATCGCTGGAAGAGCTTAGGGGGAGATTTCGGCAGGCAAATTCATGTTAAAAATGACGTTTCTTCGTAGATAAATTTCTCTTTTATTTAAACTCAATTTTTTTTTTGTGTATAAAGGAACGTTAATTCTAGGGCGGAACAGGCTCCTTTTTAAAAAGTTCTTTAAGGAAACCTTTATAAAAAATACGAAACTTGCTTAAAATCACGACATTTTCAACATGAATTAACTCAGCAACGGATAAGAAGTCTAAAAATTTGGACCAGTCTTGCCCTAAAGACATGCTTTCACAATACAGATTAAAATTCACACTTCTCTAGGAAATTCCATAATTGAGTAAAATATCTACAAAAACCGAATGTCAAGTCAAATTTCTTAGAACATCGGCCGTCAGCAAAGAGGGTAATACGCCCCCACTACCGGTGCTCTCTGTCCATATTCAACCCAGAACTTTTATTATCTGTTATATTATCTGCTTTTATTTACTGTTGGCTCGGACCGATGTGAATTGTTGCAATTACAGTCAACCCTCCTATATCGCGATATAAAAAACACTGAATTAAATAATACAAATAAGATTAATTTTTCATCGGTTTGCATAAAAATCACGTTATGGGAATATCAGAAATAAACAAATTGTACATAAATCAGATCGATTTGTTTTGCTTTACATACAGGGCTGTTTTTTTAAAGCGGTCAAATTTTCAACTTGCTATTGTCCTATAAACTTGAAATTCGGAACAGGGCCGAAATTAACCAATGGGAATCGAAATAAATTATTTTCAATATAGCGGCTCTTTCTCTTAAACCGAAAATGGACGGCATTTTTGTTATTTTAAACGGAATATCCCATTTTTTATTCAATTTTCGAGTCCCCCTTTTCTATGTCCAGTCCAGTGCATCTATGCTGTCTCTGTCTAATTGTCATAGTTTTAGATATATGCCAATTATTTTACAAAATTTTGCATTTACGATGTCTATCAATAAAAAGATTTCTCAGTAACCATGCGGAAAATACGCAAACTGTTTTTTGCTGTCGATAATCGAAAGTTTCTAAAATCAATTGCTGGTATCAACAATAATTAAATCACATTCTAGGTACTTACAATCATTAATAAAAACGTCCAAAACAAAACTTCACAATTTAAATTTTTTTAAATGGCACGTAGAGTCGGTTTCACAAATGTGTTGGCACATTCTTGTACAAAAAGCTGGCAACAAGAATATGGCGTTATAGGAAGCTAAAATTAGAACGGAAGCAGAAAACTAACAAGCATTCTACTGGATCTGATAGAAATTATGGAAAAGCAGAAGTAGATATTATGGATAATTTACGCCTCCCTGAAACATATAAATTATAAGTAGATGAATGTTTGGAAGAATTGAAAAATGCTGGAAAGGAATTATTGAATTAGAGAGAACAGTCGAGGAAAATCTCTGAATCTTATTTTGAGATGTGAGCGATTGAAGAAGTGAACAGCGAGCAATTTTGGTCGTGTTTTCAAGATGAGAGATAAAACCCCTCGTGCAAAAACTGTTATTTGTATAAAAATGCGTCGACCTTTTCAACAAAATGGGGTAAAGATCATGAATTAGCTGCTCTGGAACATATATGTGGTGTCTCAAAAGTCAATTTGTGAATGTGGGTTTTTTGTACAACCGTCTGTATTGTCATATTTAGGGGCTTCTCTAGATGCACCAGTAGATAATGATGGGATCATTGAGGTAAGATAGTAAAATGTCTTTTTGCTGCAAAATACTATAGTTCTCGAAGCAACATTGATTGGTAAAATCTCAAGTTCAGAATAACAAAGTCGCATTGAAATAACCATTACGATTATTATTATCACATTCAGAGACAATTTGAAGTCACCAATAAAATTATTATTTTTTTGTGTGTGGATACCAAACGCCTTTTGTTATCCAAAGAGTTCAAAAAGATAGGAACTTTGAAATAATAATATGAAGAGAATTGTAAAAACCTACACAAACTGCAAAGATTATACACATTTTCTTCCAGAAATAACTGATAGACGATTATAGAAATAAAGATTTACAATGAGAAATACAATTTTTTCACACCCTTGTTATAATTTTTACTAGTTTTTTTTTAAGTAATAAATTCTGATTTTCTGTACAATTGTTTTTAAATTGATATCAGCATCAGCCGGCTGGCGATCGCGAGTGTGCAGACAGTCCTATCCAGGCACAATAATAATATAATAATATTGATAGTTCGTTCTGCTGAAAGCGTGGATTCCAATAATGTCTATTTTGGGTAAAGAAGAACCAAGTGAAAATATATTAGCCTCTCTAGAAATGAAAGACCCAACTACATCTGGGTCCAATAAAATTGTAAAACCCGAACCCGAAGACCACTCTTATTACTGATAATAATATTGGGCTCTGGTTTGGAAGGGGAACCGAGAGCTGCAATTATACGCCCCTGAAATCTCTTCGTGTTTCCAGCATCGGTCTGCCGAAATCTCCCCAAAAAGCTCATATCAGAAGAGCTTCGAGGATTGGAAAAAGCGCTTGCATAAGTGTATTATATGTGAGGGCCCTACGATGGTATTATTTTTGAAACCTAGTACCTAGTACCTGGTAGACGTAACATTACACCTCGAGATGCCCTTCTGGGATTAGTAGAATTACAAGTCTTGTAACTCGGTTTTGTAAACAGTAGCATACACTTTTCTTCTATTTTTTGACGACTTATTGTCGTCGACAAGTGCCATTTTTCTGTACGGCGCGAGTTCTGAAAGCCCCTATATAATGTAATTTAAATGTAATAAAAAATTGTAAATACAATTACACTCAAACCTTTTTAAGTCGAATTTTTGATATCTCGAACTAAATCCATATTCTCCTGCAAAGCAGTGTACTTATGTGTTTTTAACAGCGATGATTCAAATTTTTTAATACGACAAAGCAGGATTTAATTGCATACAACAGTTTTTTGAAGTAAATTTATTTCGATAAAACGAATTTGCGGAAATTCATTAGAACAAGTCCACAAAAAGCTGATACTCATGGAATCTTGCAGAATCCATTTTGGTCCTGGTTTTCTCTTCCAAATTGAGAGGCAGTATTTACGACCGGCCGTTGTGTATTTACATTTCGAGAATCCCTCATCCACCGCTATTGCAGATTGCTGCTGACGTCTAGCAAACATAGTTGGACGTAGAGAGAAATTCAAATAAAAATTAGAACAGTGATCAGATGTTACCACTAAGGACGAGCCTATAGTGGGTCATTAGGTGGCCATAGACACACACTTTTTCCCAGGGTTTTAACCGCCACGCGCAATTTCTACGGTTAAAACTGTGTGTTAGTGGCCACCAGCGCGCCACGCCACAGTTTTCTCTTGCGCGAGGCAAAATTTAGCCGGCCACAAACACACACTTTTTCCCAGGGTTTTAACCGGCACGCACAATATAGTTAAATCCTCCATCTGTGTGTAGCGGTGTTGTCGCTGCGTTAAGAATTGGCGGTTCGTGTGGGCTGTTATTTTCCTTTATTAAATAGATCGTAATTATTTGTTATGCGGCGTATATAATAATTTTACGATATAGGCGATATAACGTGCGAATAGCTGGGTTTACGATTAAAGATTTTCTCATTGCAATTTATACAAAATAAAATAAAAATGTATATATTTATTTGGCTCGAAATGCTTTCTTCTTATTTATAATCACTTCCGAATATATTAACCAACTAACAATAGCTAGTTTCCGTTTTTCATTTCTAACCGACATTTCAACGCTCGCTACAAATTGTGAACTGTGTTGTGGATCGGCGTGCGGAGTGGCGTTTTAAAATTTTAAACGTTCCACGCGCCACGCAAAACCGTCGGTTAAAACGCTGGATGTCGCCCATAAACACACACTTTTGCGTGCGGCGCGCAAAACCGGCAGTTTTAACTGTGTGTTAGTGGCCGAGGTCGTTAAGAGGAACGCCACGCGCAAAACCCTGGGAAAAAGTGTGGCGGTTAAAACGCTGGGAAAAAGTGTGTGTCTATAGCCGGCCATAGACACACACTTTTTCCCAGCGTTTTAACCGCCACACTTTTTCCCAGGGTTTTGCGCGTGGCGTTCCTCTTAACGACCTCGGCCACTAACACACAGTTAAAACTGCCGGTTTTGCGCGCCGCACGCAAAAGTGTGTGTTTATGGGCGACATCCAGCGTTTTAACCGACGGTTTTGCGTGGCGCGTGGAACGTTTAAAATTTTAAAACGCCACTCCGCACGCCGATCCACAACACAGTTCACAATTTGTAGCGAGCGTTGAAATGTCGGTTAGAAATGAAAAACGGAAACTAGCTATTGTTAGTTGATTAATATATTCGGAAGTGATTATAAATAAGAAGAAAAGAAGAAAGCATTTCGAGCCAAATAAATAACTACATTTTTATTTTATTTTGTATAAATTGCAATAAGAAAAACTCTAATTGTAAACCCAGCTATTCGCACGTTATATCGCCTATATTTTAAAATAATTATATACGCCGAATAACAAATAAATTCGATCTATTTAATAAAGGAAAATAATGGGTCACACGGACCGCCAATTCTTAACGCAGCGACAACACCGCTACACACAGATGGAGGATTTAACTATATTGCGCGTGCCGGTTAAAACCCTGGGAAAAAGTGTGTGTTTGTGGCCGGCTAAATTTTGCCTCGCGCAAGAGAAAACTGTGGCGTGGCGCGCTGGTGGCCACTAACACACAGTTTTAACTGTAGAAATTGCGCGTGGCGGTTAAAACCCTGGGAAAAAGTGTGTGTCTATGGCCACCTTATGGCCGGCTATTTGCTGGAGCACACGATTTTCATTATTGCTATTAGGTTCTCAGGTAATTGTGAAAATACAAACTCGTTTTAAAATAAAAGATAGTTAATTTTATTTTGAGAATTCCATTTTAGGACAAACTTCTATTGAAAACATGAAATGCCCGTTTAATGCCAGAATAGCGATGTGTTTTTGTTATAACCTAGGACCCTAAGGCAGCGAACATTAGTCAACCCGTCGGGTTTTTCAATTGTGTTCTTCACGTTCGTCGTGTTCACAAAAGCGTTCCAGCGAATTTGCACATTTTATATGATCGAAGTGTCAGCAACGAAATTTACCTCACGTTATGCACCTCGCAATCGGACAAACTTTTTCCAAATTCAAAACTACAAATCGCGAGTGCCATCATTAAAACTATGAGCTGGTAAATGTTAAGCAATTTATGCTGTCAGCCTAGAGGCCAAAAGTTCGACAAATATTTTAAAACCTCAGTTCGACAACAACGTAGTTTAGTTTCGTTTATTTAGGTATTCCAAGGGCTGGTGAAATAAAACAAACAAATGTAAATTCACAAGGTTTTTGGTGTTGATGCACGAGTTTGTTTTTTTTTTGTTTATTTAGGAACAGGATTCATAGTAGGCCATGGAATCCGGTTTAAATGTGGAAAATAATTGAGGTTGCCAACCGTCAGATGTCGGAAATGTCACATAAAATAAGTACATTTATGCCCGATTGCACCGTTTACAACTTAAGCAGAACTTTACTAAGGCATGCTTAATTTTAAGCAATGCTTAAGTTACTTGCCTGTTGCACCGTCGCGTCCTTTCGGAATCTTAGTAAAGGAAGACTTAACAAACGAAACATATGGCAACGCTAGGAAAATCTGGTTACTTCTACGAACCTTATGTGCCGGTTCTCATTTTAAATCTTTATTTGGATTTTCTTTTTTATGCGGTTCTGCAATAAAAACGTATAACAAACAATCTTATTTTATAATATTACGACTAACATTATGACAAATTATGTTAGGTTAGATTAACATGAATGGTGCACAAATGAAAGGAAATGCTAAACTCCGATCAACATTTTCTATAGAAATATTAGCACAAGGAAGCCAAAAAAATGGTTCAATAAAACGTATGACCACCGCGGGCATTGATTACAGCTCTACATCTGTTTTGCGTGGCTCAGGATTAAATTGTCAATATCTTCCTGGTCTATTGCATTCCATTCCTCCGCAAGAACCTAGAAAAGTTAACAGGTCATCTCCAAACTCTCATTCTTCCGGTATCTGTGTGTATTTTAATTCGTTAGTGAATTAAAAATTAAAGAGGTTAACTTGCGAGCTGTCAAATCGGATAGAAATCGTAACCAAGCAAAGATAGCGAAATCAATACGCAAGCGCAATGTCTGACTTACGGCTAAGTAGAGTAGCCGAAATTGGGGACTTATATTTAAGCAATGTTTAACCTCTTTAAGGCCGGCCGCGCATTTCCGATTTTTGCATCCGATAGTCGGAAACGATTGTCTAATCCGGGCGTAGCACGCAGACACACATTGAATTCTACCGGATCCGATAGTCTGAACCGACTTAATAATCGGTTGTTATAATGCTAGTTAGGACTTTAGGTTGTCGGATCCGACAATCGTTTCCGACTATCGGAAGTAAAAATCGGAAATGTGCGGCCGGCCTAAGGAATGCTTAACGAACGGTGTAACACAAACTGCACTTTTAAGTCGACTTAACTTTTAAGGCTGACTTAAAGGTTGCGGTGCAAACGGGCATAAGTGTCTTTTTTAAAAAATTTTCTGTCAAGGCGTCGATTAAGACGTCGTTTAAGCAATTTTTTGATTGACAGTTCAGTCAAATGTCTACACTGTAAAAAGTAAAACAAAAGGTAGTTGTTGTTGCGTTTTGGCGAAAGGGAAATGGTTGGAATGACAATTTCAATATTAATTTATGGAATGAATATAATTAGAAGACTAAAAGCGTAACGAAACGTATTCCTCTAAATAAGCACCGTACAAGAATAAAAGGATTAAAAGTAGGTTATTATGGAATAATTTTCAAAGTGATTAGATTGTAGCAAAATTTTAACCGATCGTGAAAGCTTACACACTTTAATAAAATAATTGTACAAACGACGTCTGGTGATGAAATGTGTTAAAAAAGACTAAGACAAACGTTTTGTCTACGACTGCGGTGGACATCCTCAGTGGCGAAGTGATCGAAGCACTCTTCTCGCTGTCCCAATCGCGACAGAAATTCCGAAAAACACCATCTTTTTTGAATTATTTTATTGACCGTTTCTGCCATATTATGTCCTCATTTGTCAATGTCAATGTGAAATGTGTACACTGTAAAAAATAAAACAAAAGCTAGATTCCATGACTTCCGTTCTTTTGTACGTTCTCTATTAATATATAATGTATATTCATCGAATTGCCGGTGTTTTAGAATAAGTGGGCTTAGAACTTACAAAATTACTTATTCTTTCACGGTGTTTAAAGTGGCCGACCGTCGTCCACATCCTCACCTTTTTCGTTTAAGAATATTAAGTTTTCTGGAGCACTTCAATATTCACAACTGAATTAAAAACCGCACCGTTCTTTTTGCCCCTCCTCTCCATTAAGCCGATTGCTTTTGCGGATCTCCAGTGCTTAATGCTTACAGGTTTATTTGGTGTGAGTCTATCTTGCATGCGTTCAACAAGTGGTAAATATAATATATTTTATAATCGTTCATTTTGGACACGCGGAATTTGTAAATTGTCGATTTGACTTCCTCGTATTTTTGCTGCAGTATTCGCACTATATAGAAAGTACTAAAAATGGCGGATACGCTCTTTACTTGGGAACATACACGCAATCGGTATACCATCTGTTCTTCAACAGTTTTATATATAGCAAGAACTTATTTATCATTGGCGGCCTGTTCAGAAACGCGGATAAATTATTATTTTAAATACAAGTTCATGTGGCCATAATAGGCCTTTGTACCCACGCTAACGATACCTACGTCTTTAATTTTTTGATGAATTTATATGGCAGCATGATTAAATTCGTACCAAAACGTATAGTTTGCAAACAAATAAAGATTCACTTTTCCATGTGAAGAACTCAGGATGACTTTTTTATTCTGTGTTTATTATCATAAGAATATACGCCATTATGCGGCCCCCCGAAAGATATACTGAGTAAAATCACAACCCAAAATTTGTCATTATCTGCCGGTCTATAAAAGAAAAAAAGAATTAATTTTCCAACAGAATCGTCTGATTTTTTGGTATTGCGTTCACTGAACATTGCAATTTAAATTAACATCATATGAGATTCATCGTAATAGTAGTTATTTAATAATTAATTAATTAAAAGGCCCTTACATAATGCTGAAAAAGATGACACCAAAGCAGATTATTTTGGAATATGATTATGATGAAGATGCCTCAGTTTACCAAAACATTTTACCAAAAGATGAATGCAGATGAAATGTCGAGAAGTCCAAATCGAAGGCTGGAGATGGAATTTGATAAAAAAAACACTAAATGCCTCATATACGAAACCATTGCCAACAAAGAACCCAACCTAAAAACTATCTGACAGATTCGAACTGACAGTTCAAAATTTTGCTACACTAAATTGATGCACAAAGTTTTTCCATTGCCAACAGAGCCTCGTTTTTTTGTTAACGCACGTTATAATCTGGACTAGGCTTTTGATTGTCTGCGTATGCGATGGTGTAGAATTATTGAAAATTGAGGCTGTCGAGAACCAAATCAAACCAAACAAAATCAAATCAAATCTAGATTCCATGACCATCCGAGCATCCGTTTTTATTTGTACACTTTGCGTAAACTGTGTGACTCTTACGACAAAATGGAGGAGAATGAATGAAATTTGAGGGGTCGTGGTCCAGGTCGGGTTTTTTGTCTGCTTTTGAGGTGATCATTTCCTGCCGATAACTCCAGCCAGATTAAAAAATGCAGATCCTTTGTTTTGTTTTCCTGTTGGTGATGGAAAACCCAACACACGTGAAATTATATTATCGATGTTATTTAAACTAGAGCTGTAATTTCATTAACTTCACAAAATTTAATCACTAATACGAGTTTTGGAAATTGGAAAATTTCAATTCTTGCGTAGTTTCGCTTGATTTAATTGACTTTGATAACGTGATTAAATTTTAGAGAAAAAGCAAGAGATAGAGAGAGTGAAGAGATTAATTTTTGGGGGATGTGTTTAATGACAGAGGAACAGCAGGGGCACAGGTGAAATAACAAGCGGGGAAGGCAAATAAAGTGGTAGGAGCAGTATGGGGAATAGGAGAAAGGAAGTTTGGGCATGATTTCCGAAGAAGGATGATGATGTTTGACAGTCTAATGAAAAGTGTGTTGATGTGTGGGGCAGAGATTTGGGGATGCAAAGAATGGGAGCAGATTGAGAGGGTGCAGGGAAAGTATTTGAGAAGAGTGACAGGAGTGTATAAGGAAATACCAGGGTATATATATATATATATATGTCGTAGTCTCTTAGTAAAACACGTCATTTTATGAAAAGTCTAGGCAATACATGAACTGCCGGCACATTATGTATATTTTTGATTTTACACATTCTCCCTAGTCTCTTCGTGAAATGCCGTTCCTGTCTCGGCATATTATGTTTCACGTATCTGTACAATCTGCCGCGATGTAAAAGGTGGCTGTTCATGAAATAACTGATATTCAATATTATGCATGGCAGATTGTGTAAGATAAGATCTAGATGGGATTAGATGCTAAAAGAACTTTATTTTAAAGAATTTTATTTCAAATTTATTAACCGTGACCTGGTGAATATATCTAAGTATTTATTTCTCAGGCAACCCGTTTATTTGGACAGGGGTTCGTAAAATGTGCATGTCAACCATCAAAAATGCAATGCAAGACCAATATATGCCAAGCTTTGAGGCAAAGTTGCAATGCAATTCGAAACGTCACAAAAGCGGCCCGTGTGCCAATATGTGAAGAAGAGTATTTACTATTAGTAAATTTTTATTTTTCAATTTTGTTAATTGGAACATTTTTGCCAATGTTTGAGAATAGTTTTAAACAGAGTATTATCTTTCGTTTTGTTTCGTTAATATTTTGCAAATGTTTTAGAATTATTTTAAACAGAGTATGCATAATTTTTCGTTTTGTTTCGTTAATATTTTGCAAATGTTTTTGTATTCTTTTAAACAGAGTATGTATTATCTTTTGTTTTATTTCCTTACTTTTAATTAAGTTAATTTAATTAATAATGTTTATTCACATTTTTAAGTAAATTTGAAATGAAATTATTTAAAACAAAGTTCTTTTAGCATCTAATCCCATCTAGATCTTATTTTACACAATCTGCCGTGCATAATAATTAATATTTATTCTTTCATGAACAGTCACCTTTTAAATCGCGGCAGATTGTGTACAGGTACGTGAAACATAATATGCCGAGACAAGAGCGGCATTTCACGAAGAGACTAGGGAGATTGTGTAAAATAATGAATATACATAATGTGCCGGCAGTTCATGTATTGCATAGACTTTTCATGAAATGACGTGTTTCACTAAGTGACTACGACATATATACTAAGAGCCCGTGGGCCTTTTTCAGAGCTGATTAGTTCAAGGACTATTTATTGTGAGAACGTTGAGGGAGGCATGTATAAGTGTCATCCGTAAGGACTACCCCAGATAGCGGTATCCAAGGGAGGCAGAACACCCCCCATATGTAAAAAAAATTACAGAAGTTGCATTTTAGCAACCTTCGTTATAGCATTGAAAATGAACTTGACTATTTTTTAAACTTGGCAAAATTTCGCAATATCTAAAAATTTAACAACAGGCAAATTTATGTTTTATGGAAAAATAAACTTTTATTACATACAAATATGCTTTTCGCGCCAAACCCGACTTGACCAGAATTGCACTAGAGCATTCGGATACTAACTTCGGTTTAAGCGCTCTTCGTAATTTAAAATTTGCACAATAGTTACGCATCCGCTCACAAACATCAGATATTATAGATGGTGTGAAATACAATAATTATAAAATTGTTCATGAAAAGCAATTTAGACAGGGCAAGAGATGTTTAAACAACATGTAGTCTCCCAAAAGTAAAAATAAAATATAGATAAAATTAATAAACGCACAAATGCAGAATGAGGAGTTCCGTTGGCATTTCAATTTAAAATCTCAACCCTGCCACAAACATAAGCTGTCTGAACGCCCATTGGACGTCCATGTCCACTGAGCGCCTACATTTAGTTTGCGTAGTTTATGTAATCTTCGACGTATTTACGACTTCTGCGCTGACTCAAAAGATTTTTCAGTAACTTTAACAAAAAATTTGCAACCTTCTACTTATATTTTCTTGTTCTCCGTCTACGAAAAATCCATGACCACGAATGACACTGGCATGAATATATTTCAAGAGATAACAGAGATATATTCAACATTAAGAAAAATTAAATCTTGATCTATTCACACGTGAACACAATGATAAAAATTACACACAAACGAAACTCTGAATTTCTACACCCGTTTTTGCAACTTTCCTAGCACATCTACGAATATAACGCTACTTACCAGAGAATACTCCTTGAATATATACAGGTTGTCAGAAAAAAGGCGGACCACCTGTGCAGTACGTTGTTGGGGAGTCTTCAGTGAGTCAGGAAAAAATAGTGAAAAAACGAATTGCCCTATTCTTTAAGTTATTAAGAAAAATAGCATGTTCAATTTGGCAACTCTGTAATTAATAAATCGTTTTATTTGCCTTTCGGCCTTAAGACTCCTACAAAATCTTACATAGGTGTAACATCAACTTAATATAAATTTTTTCTAACACAAATTAATCCCATCTTCTTTCCTTCTTTTACGCACTCTCCCCCCTCTTTCTCTCTCTCACAACGCTTCTCTTCCATCCTACTCCTCTTCCATCCTCATTCAGTACCTCATTCCTCCTTCTTTCTTCCTCTCTTAAACTCTCGCATTACTTCATTAGGTGTTCTGTCTCTCGTCCTTCTCCACATATTCTGCATCCTCTCTGCTCCTCTCCCAACCAGAACTTGCATTCTTTTTTAATGCAACAGTAAATTTTGGCAATATTTTTTTTATTTCTTAAGAGAAGAAAATCACTTACTTTTATTGTTAGCATCAGAAGTCGCGGGGGTTTTATAAGCCAAAAGACACACGGCTTATTTTAAGCAATATAATATGACAAGTATCGGTTATCTGAGAAAAACGATTGTATGTATGACAGACACACGCGTCGTCTTGATTTTTTCATTGCTTAAATTACTCTATCATTTATTCTTTAAAATACTGCATAATGTAGAAGATACAATTTTCTGTTCAACCGTTTAGATATATTACTCTAAAGAATTTTTGAACTATTTTTCCTGACTTCCTAAAGACTCCCCAACAACGTACAGCACAGTTGGTCCGCTTTTTCTGGGACACCTGTACATATACATAAAATATACAAGTGTATACTCCAGTCAGGCTGGTGGATCTATACGAACCGGGAACACTGGCACAAAATGGTGACAGGGTTGGTTTAAATATACAACACAGGGTTCAAACACAACAATAAAGTGACTGCTCTCAATAAAAGTAAATATTGGAATGAAGCAAATGCATGTAAGACGTGATCAGACTCTGATGATTTTGCGTGAACAAAACCAAAGCAACACTTGAGTTTGCTATGTTAAGATTCCACTTAGGCGACAGCCGCATCGTCGTCGTTGTAATTGATGGTTTCAACCGAAGAGCAAAGTTACAGTTCTCACAAAGGACAACATTTTATTGCTAACAGCCCAATACTAATTCTGCAAATTTACAAGTTTGAGCGTGACAAGGACCCTTACACTGTCTCTTACTACAACAACATTACCAACACATAATAAACTATGCGAATGTAATAAATTCAAATAATAATGTAAAAGTTCGATTTAAATGGATAACAACTTTATTCCTCAAGACAAATACAAGACAACCGTCCCGCATCGAAGCCAGACCCCGAATGCCCTTATTATGATTTAAAAAACTAATGATCGTCGTTCCTAGAGAGTGTTGAATTTGGAGACGGCCGATACGTGCTTAATCACTCGTCATGGTACAGTCTTTTGCAATGGAAATGAGACTCATTAATATACAAAAACCCCCATAAGTCCGCAATCCAAATCGCAACGGACTCTATTTTTATTCCGCTTTCTGTCACGTTATAATACGTCAAATTTAAGGTTAGTCTTCTGTTTACAAAATTGGAAATGATAAACTTATGGGGGTTTTTGTATATTAATGAGTCTCATTTCCATTGCAAAAGACTGTACTCCTACCGCCGTTAACGGTCGCTCAACTTGACGAGATTTACGTTTCCTTACAAATGTGTGATGAGACACGGATTGATATTATTGAAGTAGCTGGACCGACCTAAATACGGCAAGGGCAAGGTCACGAATGCAAAGACGCAATGTTCGCATTGTTTAGATTAAGAACCTGATTTATATACATTCGAGTATCAGCACTTAACATTGGCATACGACGAATATTTTTCGACTTCGTCGTCGAGAAAAATTGAACATCCCAAGTCGCCAAATATTACTGTTTCGGTGATCGGATGTGATTTTATTGTTTGTCTTTTATGTAATATATGTAACTTTTATTATCGAAATGAACGAAAGGCTTTTTAAAAAAGCTTTATTACGCGACAACGAGTTACAAGTAAGTAAGTAACTGAAAAAAAAGCATGAATATATATTGTATAAAAACGCTGACGGTATGGTGTCATATTGGTGCTGAGGGTCGTGGGTTTTGTCCATGTAATTCCTCCCCTCATAGTCCTGAGACTCCGGCGAAGGCTAGACCTTGGCTTCTGCGATGTTGAGTGTTAATGGGGCTCCATTGGTAGTCGTTGGTTGCGATTTCCGATTTTTCTGAATCACGCAGCGTTTGATCAAAAAGTAGCACACCAAAATGGAAAATATGATGTAGAGAACAACTGTTCCGGAGATGTGCCAATTGTCATTTTGAAAGGTGGTGATTCCTAGAGGTTGCATCTGATTCGTTAATTTCGATAGCTGGATGTTTCTTAATTTGGGTTGTGGTCTTCCTGGCGTGGTTGTTGTAGTTTCCAGTAGGACGTTTTCCAGAAGTAGTGGTTGTCCTTGGCTGCTTGTGTTGAAAGTCAATAGTTGAGTTCCAATATAGGTTTGGCAGTGGTCGTTGTCGTTGAAGAGAAAAACACCTTTGATTTCTTTTTGTGTCCAGGTTTGCTCACAAATGGTTTTCATACTGATGTGTTTTGGAAAGGTGCCCAAAAATTGGTTTAGTTCAGGGATGAACTCTAATGATTGTTCTTCGGTCAGGGATGTTAGTACGCAGTGTTTGATTGTATTTGTTGACAGTATTTCGGACTCGCATGTTATGTTGGCATATGATTTTAGATTGGTCCAACAAAAATACTGCTTATCGATATTGTCACAAACATTCGTCAATGGTATCAGCCCAGATCCAGATTTTAAAATATATTTTACTGATGGAATTATTGTTTCAAATCGTGTATTAGGGATTGGGATGAAGTAAAATAATTGAAATGTTGTTAATTCGAATAAGGGTAGTGACAAGAAATATGTTATTTCAAGATCGTTGACAAAGCATTTGGTTTTAATAATTCTTTTAAACTTTTGGATATTTTCAGATTTTACCGGGAATGGAAGTTCATTTTTATAGATAAGATTAATTTTAAGAAGTTCATTGAACAGTTCGTTGTTTGTAATAATACTCGGATGTATGATATTAAGCCTACAGAATGTTAGTGAGTTTTCTATGTCTTGAGCAATATTTAAAATAATATTTAGTAGGTGGATAACTTGATTTAATATATTTTCGATAAATAAATTTGAAATTTGCTTTTGTGTAGCTTCAATTTTATTTCCTAACATGAGTGTGGTTGAATAAAGAGATTCTTCATTATGTTTAATGTCGTTTATCGTTTTGTCGAATTTCTGTATTATTTCGTTATTTATAGAGTACTGATTATTAATTTGGTGTACAATGTTGTTTTGATTTTGTTTAATCACTTCAAGGGTACTCTTAATTTTTTCGCTGTCTTCGGCGTCCATATTTCCTGTGATAGCTTTTATTGCTGATCCTAAAACGTTAATTAAGCCTCTTTTTGTTCTTCTTGATTTGGAAAATGGCAATAGCTTCTCGTCGATTAAATTTAAGTTATATTGAATTATTTTCAGGTAATTTTGGGTATCTCGTTCTAAGTTGGTTTCATTATTAGTTACATTTTTTATAGTAAAAAATTGAGCTTTCAATTTAGAATATTCCTCTAATAGATTTGATACATTGAAGTAATGAATCAAAGTATGAGTAGAATTTTGAATTCTTGCTTGGCCTAAATTTATGGGTAATATTCCTGGGTTATCGGTGATGTTTCTTTGCGATGCAAAGACTAACGTTATTGTCCATTGGACGATGATGTACCTGGAATTTGAAAATTTTCGTCTTTAGTCGGACGTTTTATGTTGTCAAAGTGTAATTTAGAAAATTTTCGACCAGTTTTATGTATGTCAACTTTGGGTTCTATAGTTTTTCTTGCGGGATTAGTATTGACTACTTCCTCCTTTTTATATTTATTTCGCTGCTTTGATCTAAAATTACTCTTCACAAATACTGTTTGTGGTATGGTTGGTATGTCTTCGCGATCTTTATTGAGTTTGTTAATTATTGTTTGTTTATTTTCACTTAGGTTCTTATTTATCATTTTATACAAAAGCAGAATTTTTTCTTTATGATTTTGTACAAAATTGTTTAATATTTGTTTTTCGAGATCTATGTCAACCAATTCTTGCATGTCAAAATTTAGTATTTCAAATGGGGTCATTTTTGTAGTAGAATGGATTGAATTGTTGTATGCAATTACTGCAAAGAGAGTTTTTGTTTTGATGGTGTCTTTTTTAAATTCCGGTCTGTTATTCATTAGTTTCAGGTGATCAAGAAATGTTGAATGAAATCGTTCGATAAGACCGTTACTAGCAGGATGGTGTGGGCTACAAAAATGTATTTCTATTTTATGAAGATTTAAAAATTCGCTAATAAGTCCGTTATCAAATTCAGAGCCATTGTCTAGTACAATTAAACCGGGTGTTGAGTGGTGTGAAAAATAGTACAGGAGTTTTTCGGATATTTCGATTGCCTGTAGAGTATCTAATGGATAAACTTGGGCGTATTTAGTAAATGCATCGATGATTGTAAGAAATTTTGAATGTTCGTACTTAAGTACATCAATATGAACTATTTCGAATGGCTTACTGGGAGTTGGGGTAATATTAAATTTAATTTTGAGTGGTTTACGGTCGTATTTAACTACTTTACAAATTTCACAATTGTTTATGTATGACTGGATGGTTTTTTGTATATGAGGTCAATAGTATTTTGTTGATAGACGTTGGAATGTTTCTGTAATTCCTCTGTGGTTGTTTTTGCCTTGGTGATAGTTTGTGATTATTTCTCGTTGTTCTTCTGGGTTTTCGATGTCTATTTTTAATGTGTTACACTTTTTAAATTTTATTGTATGATTGAAATAATTTTGGACTATTAGTGAAAATTGTTCGTATAAAATTTCTTTATCAAAGTAACATGAGTATTGGATGTTAGGGACTATATAATTTTTCAAAAAGTTCATAAAATCGTGGTGATAGTTGTCTTGAGAAATCTGGACTGTGAATCTTTGTTTTGAATGATCGAATAATTTTCTTACGATTGGGTATGAAGGTTCGGTTTTTACTGAAATAAAGTGAATTTGGTTTTTTCCTAAATTGAGGCACTCTTCTGATATAGGTATTTCGCAAACTGGGTTTTCGTGACTTGTATGAACTGTTTCGTTTTCGTCGTCCAGCTCGTTTATGTCGTCTAAGTCGGGTGGTTCGACGTTTAATGAACATTGGTCAAGTTCTTTATTAAAGTTGTCTATATAATCGTGAATAGGTAATCTAACTGTTTCGTTAATATTTAAATTGGGAATACGTGATAATGCGTCTGCGTTGCTATTTAATTTTCCTTTTTTATAACAAATCTCGTAGTCAAATTCTTCTAACTTTAGACGCCATCTCACTAATTTTGAGTTGGGTTCTTTTAAAGAAAATAACCACTGTAGGGGTTTGTGATCTGTAACAATTTTGAATTTTCTTCCATAGAGGTATGGCCGAAAATATTTACAACTCCAAACGATTGCCAATAATTCTTTTTCGATAGTGCTATAATTAATTTCATGTTCGTTAAGGGTTCGAGATGCGTATGATACAGGTAAATCAGATCCGATAGGGCCTTGTGAGAGAACGGCTCCTATAGCGTAGTTGCTTGCATCTGTAGTGAGCACGAAAGGTTGGTCAAAATCGGGATATTGTAGTATTGGTTCATTTATTAAAATTCGTTTGCAAAATTCAAAACATTGGATATAATTTGAATCTTTTAGGTTAATTGTATTTCCTTTTTTTAAACAATTAGTCAATGGTTTTGTAATTTTGGCTAAATCTTTAATAAATTTTCTGTAATATCCAAGTAAACCGAGGAATGCTTTTAATTCCTTTGTAGTTTTTGGGATAGGAAAATTAACTATTGCTGATATTTTGTCGGGGTTTGGTTTTATACCGTTAGGTGTAATCACATGACCTAAATAATTTACTTCTTTGCGTAAAAATTCGCTTTTATCTAATTGAATTTTGAAATTAAATTGTCTTAATCTATCAAAAACTTTTGTTAATTTTTCAATATGCTCCTGAAGGGATGTTGAATATATAATGATATCATCTAAATAAACGGTACAGGTGTCGTTTTGCAGGCCTTTCAGAACATTATCCATAACGCGTTGAAAGGTCGCAGGTGCGTTCTTGAGTCCAAATGGCATTCGGACGAATTCGAAATGCCCGTTTTCTACTGAGAAAGCAGTTTTTTCTATATCCGTTTCATTAACTTCAATCTGGTGAAATCCAGATGCTAGATCGAGGGTGGTGAAGTACTGACATTTTCCTAACTTATCCAAAATATCGTTGATATTTGGCAGAGGATACTTGTCATCGATTGTAACTTCGTTAAGCTTTCTATAATCTACCACAATTCTCCATTTTTTCTGTCCTGAGGCATCTAGCTTTTTAGGTACTATCCAAATAGGGGAAGACCATGGTGATTGCGAAGGCCTAATTATTCCTTGTTGTAACATTTTCTGTGTTTGGTTTTGAACTTCGATTTTGTGAATTTGTGGATATCTGTATGTTCGACAATGAATGGGTTTTTCTGATTTTAAGTTTATTTCATGTTTGACGGTATTTGAAAATGATAGACTTTGTTCGTCACAATGAAAGATGTCTGAATAGGATCTTATCAATTTTATTATTTTACTCTTCTCTTCTGTATTCATATGGTCAAGACGTATTTTACTAAAATCAAATTTGCTTTTTGAAATGTTCAGATTGTTTAAATTTATTAAGTTGTTTTTTATCTGAAATTCAGTATTGGGAATTACTTCAAAAGGTTTGTTTACATTTATTGAAATAGGGTCATTTGTTGGATTTGTAAATGTGGTGTGAGCAGTACTATTCTTTATCTGTATTAAACTTTCGGGAATTTCAATATTACATATTTGCTGATGGGGTAGAATTGCAGAACCATCATTTACATTCTTAATCGGTATTTTCACTATTTTACTTGATTTGGGTTCGACTGTAATATTATTAGTATTATTTTGTTCCAAATGTTTGAATTTTATATCGATCTTAGTTTTTGGTAGTATGAGTTTATTATTGATTAAATCGATTATTGCTTTTAATTTTTGTAGGTTGTCTAAACCTAACAAACAATCAAAATATTGGTGAAAATTAAAAATATGAAATTTTATTTTGTGATTTTTAGTTTTAAAAAGATTCGGACATGGTATTGTCAAGCTGAATTTTTCTCTGCTAGTACCGTGTGCGGTAGAGATTATATACGGATCTTCTTCGATAAAATCCATAAAGTATGTTTTTGCAACTTTAGGGTTCAAAAAAGATTTTGTAGACCCTGTGTCTAATAAACATTTTAAAGAAAATTGCCCAAATGGAATGAGAATAAATGGTAATTGGGTTTTTGAAAAATCAGTGTTTAGTAATTCAATTTCATTATTTATTCCGATTCCGAGGCATTTTGTCCTAAAAAATGATTTTTTGAAAAATAGTCATCTTCGTTGTTATATTCAGGAATT
Organism: Eledona agricola; assembly: GCA_964023215.1. Classification (NCBI taxonomy): domain Eukaryota; kingdom Metazoa; phylum Arthropoda; class Insecta; order Coleoptera; family Tenebrionidae; genus Eledona; species Eledona agricola. The sequence goes on along the minus strand of OZ026859.1, from coordinate 15,354,557 downwards.
TCTGATTGATTGGATTCATAACCAAAATTAGTGTCCATTAGTTCTTCAGCATTTACATTATGCAATTCTTCGACAGTAAACTTATTTTGAGGTCGAGAATTATTTTTGAAATAATTTTGATTATTTCGCGGCATGGTGTTTCTTGTGCTTACACTCATTGGTGTTGGTTTGGGTAGATTCTGGACATTTGATCTTGGTTTAAAAACGTTTGATCCGTTGTGAGGATTTGTATTAACAAAATTGGGTTTTTGGGCTTGAAATTGGCTATTCTGAGGATTTCTAAAATGGTTAAAACTTGAGTGAGGCTGCTGAGGTTTCGTGTACATTGGTGTTTTAACAAATTTTGATTGAGATGATTTATCATTGATATTAAAATCATTTGTTAAAATATAAAGAGCCTCATCCAATGTTTCGGGATTTCTGGTCGATAAGTAGTCTCCCAAGGGGTTATTGAGATGTTTCAGGAAAACCCTCAAGGCTAATTTTTGAGAATTCAATGTCAACGTGTGGGTTTCATTGACATCTTGGCTGTGCATTGTAATGTAAGCCACTTGTAGGTTCAAATTTTGTTGAATCTTGGAAAAGAAGTCGAGAGGTGTTTGGTTGCTTTGGCGCATATTACACAACTCGATTGTTAGTGTATGCAAATCTCGCTTATCTGAATATGAAGCGATCAAAGCACTTTTTAGATCGCCCCAATTATTTATTTGGTACGTTGAGATGCGGTTGGCGGCATCGCCTTTGATTTTATTTTTTATTGATTTTAAAAGTAAGACATTTTGAAAATCATTAGCATCCTGTTGGTTATAAAATTTGGTAATCAACTGTTCGCTGGTACTAATGAATTCACTTAGCATTGATTGATTTCCAGTAAATTCTGGTAAAATCTGCAAATATTCCATTTTGAATACAGCCATGTTTTCAAAATTAATTTCAAGATTATTTAAGCGTTTAACTGGAGATCTGGATCGATCACGATGAGAAAAAATGTCACGGGTTAGTTCTGAATCAGAATTTTCTGGATCTGAACTTGAAACAACTAACGACATTTATGACTTACCAACAACTCAGCATAATTGTCTTCTCGCTCTAATTCGATGATTTGATGATTTGCACCAAGTTTGCAATGAAAGTCAATTCCGAACTGGTTGTTCACTGCCAAATTTAGGTGAAACTGTTCGATAGGCACTTAAAGCATTGATATGCACCGTTTTCGAGTCACGGAAGTCCTAGGAGTAAACCTGGTCCGATATCGCACTTGTGAAGACCACGAAATTTAAGGGGTTCACACGATTTTTGAAAACGTTGAGCCTATCCTACCGACTGCGCCACTTTTATTATCGAAATGAACGAAAGGCTTTTTAAAAAAGCTTTATTACGCGACAACGAGTTACAAGTAAGTAAGTAACTGAAAAAAAAGCATGAATATATATTGTATAAAAACGCTGACGGTATGGTGTCATATTGGTGCTGAGGGTCGTGGGTTTTGTCCATGTAATTTGTATTAATTATTTATGGCACGATTGCATTACCATTAAAAAAATACAAGTATCCCTTACTTTCACTAGCGCAAACATAAAGGTATCTATACAATGTTATAGATTCTTGTTTTACCAACTGCAGTTTTACCAAGTGCGCATGTTGCGACGCAATTACTCATGGCGGACCTGACTCACTCGCTAAATCTTCTACTTTTACAACTATTTATTTAATTATTTCGCTAATCGTTAAAGATATCACAAAACGTTTCAAGTAAAAAAACCTTGCACATTAATCAAGGAACATTTCATTCGGTTATACTATACCTTTTACTTTGATAATAAACAAGTTATGGCCCGTACAAACTTACTCTGCAAATTCAAAACGCTTCCTCAACTTTACACGCTTGTAACTCCACCCCCGTAGATTATAGCCACCCCTAACTAACCCTTCAAATGAGCGCTCATTAATCCTCTTTCTAAGAAGACCAAACTATATTTGGGTGTTTCAAAAAATACGTACGCGTAACCCGTTCAAACCCATTGATGTTCAAGAAATCGTTTTAACCCTTGTATTTCCGCCCCCACACGACTTACATCTTACTGAAAACTCCCAAAATATAGCATTTGACGAAATCTTTAAAATGACACCAAAAACATCTAGCTAGCTTACGTAGAACTTACACAAAGTTGCAAAAACCGCGAAATTTCCCACTGTCACCTAAAATCTTAAAATGCCATCCTACTCAACCGTTAAACATTTTCAATGTTAAAAAATAGTGTAAATAATCATTATTAGTTCAAGGCTGCACATTTGCGTGCTAATTATATATTAATCAGTCTAGAAATGTGTACAGTCAACACGGCAGAATCTCGTGTGACTGACGTTATTGGTGAAGAAGAACAAAACACACACTCGAAGGACCAGCTGGTGGTAGTGCACCAGCAACACGGAGTTGATGATCAAAAGACGTTTAAACTTAACAATTTAATTCACACACAATTGCGAGTGATCAGGAACACTTCGACTGATTTCACTCGCAGTAGAAACTTTAACACGAACACGACTCAATTTAACTCTTCCACTAATACAATCGAACTCTAAGAACCATCAAAACTCTAAGAACCATCAAAACTCTCAATCAACCATCAAACTCTCAATCAACCATCAAACTCAATAAAATGGGCCATGTCAAGGCCTTTTAAGCCCGAACCCCCTTCCGTCCAATAATGGTCACCTGACAACAACCGGGGGTAAAACCACACAACCCACTGGAAATCCCCAGCCTAAGTGCGGCTCGGTGTTGTTTGTCGGCACCTTCAAATTAGACGGACAGGAAGCTCGTCTTAAAGTTACACAAAGAAAATTGGCTATTTACACTAAATTTCTATCGATGCCGCCTACCCTAATTGCTTATAAGTAATAAACTTTATGAAAGGGACCAGACAATCCGGTACCAGTTCACTGGGACCGAACATACCGCCCCCTTTGAACTCACCGAGTTCAACACTAAGAAATCTACGAAGTTAAACAAAATACAAAAAACAACACAACACAAGAGAATACAGATCTCGTGACAACTTAGCATAAGAAACACATGAATATGAAGAAACAACCAAAATTGCGCATTAGTGTCTCTCTCACTGTCTCTTACGGGTAACACTTGAGCAACACGCACCTCAAAGGACCATCGGCCTTACACAATCATCACCAGCACTAAACGTCCAAGATGAGATGCACAGGCGAACCTTGCCCATCTTCTGACGAAGCGATGGTTGATTGTCCTCAGGGATGATGTCCAAATCCTGGACTGGAAGATCACAGTCCGGAACGATCACTTGAGACGGACCCGCAGCTGTACCGCATCCTCGCGGATTCATTCGCATGTGAGCGAAATCGCGCTTCGTTGACCTCGGGATAGCCTGCTCGTGTGGAAGTCGTCCAAGTCGTCTGCGTTCCGCGAAGTCACCGGACCTCTGCTTGTTGAAAGGCCAAGGGGTCGGGGTTGGAGGTGGCCAAATGAATGGGACACGAGGAATGTGGGGCGGGAATTCAAAACGGACCCGACTCGACAACGTCAACCTTTCAATCTGCGCGACAATTCGTTCGGCCATCGCTGCGAAGCGTTTCGATCGGGATTTGACCGCACCCGACATTCGGTTCAACAATTGCCAGATTCGCTGGCGGACGAAAGACAACTTGGCTAATTGGCTGATAGCTGGCTGCAATTCGCGAAATCTCCAAACTGGACCGAAATCGCCTTCGTCTTTCGACTCGACACCGCGAAACCGGGATTTCTTTCGCGCTCTCGACGCATTCATCGGCTCTAAGCGCAAACCGTTTCGCGGCTGATCGTTACTTGCCTGGGTGAACTCTGGGCCGCGTGCCCAAGTCACTTGCTTCGATGGCGGCTTGAATGCGACGACTCTGCGACTCAGATTCGCGGACTCGCTCGCGGGATTCACACGCCGCGGTTTCACCGAAGCGCTCAAATTTCGGACGTCGAATCCGCGAATCGCAATTGACCCATGCCGATCCGCGGATGACTCCTTCAACCGAACCGGTTCTCTCGTCATGACACCGCTCTTTCTCGTGACGTTTCGTTCAGTCCTTGGACTTGTTTGAGCGACAACTTCGCTCCCAACTTCTTCGCGATCTGGTTTCGACAAACTCGCGCTCCTCGCGACTGATTTTGCTGATCGGCGAGCCGTACCGAGCTCCGATTTCGATTCCGCAACAATTTGTCGGAGTGACACGCGACTCCTTGACTTCGTGATTTTCGCCTTACATCTGCTGCACGGTGCACCCGAGCTAATGTCAAGAGTGGCCCCGTGCTTCTCGCGGGAAGCCTCTGGACGCAACACATGATCTTTAATTGAAAACCGCTCCGAAGTTCCGATTCCGACCCGTACCGCGGCCGGTTCCGCGAGTACGTCGGAGAATTGCCCACATGTACTCGTAACATGCACGGCTGCCAACTGGTCTAATGACCATTTCGATTTCGGCTGTTTTCGAATTACTGACCGTTTGCGCGCCGTTAGCAGCCTCGCACATACTGCTAGCCCGTTCGCGCTTGATGACGATCCGACAAGTTTCGTCGTACTTTCGGATGTCCGCTTCGCGTGTGTGGAGAGCTCCGAGCTCCTCAAGTCGGACTCGTATTCCATACTCGCATTTTGATCAATTTCATGAGTTTTCTTCTCAGTCGATTCGTTGTCCTCGACGCTCGTCGTCTTCGGACCCTTTTGGGCGCTCGCGCCGCTCTCAACCCGTTCGCGGTCTGCCGTCGCCAGACCACTTCGCGTCTCATCGCTCAGAATCGGTAGCTCCTCTACGCGTTTCTGACCTTCGTGTGACCGATCGAGCTCGTCGTCGTCACCACGTTTGCTCTGGCACCTGGAGGTGCGTCTTGTTATCTCACCCTTCGATTCATCGATTGAATCTGGAGGGCCTTCCGGTACCGCAATCTCCCCGACAAGATCGGACGCGACTTTACGCCATTCGTTGATTCCGCCGTATTGGTCGCTGAAGGCCGGTAGACCGAAAGCCGCGGTCGGGTTCCTCGTTGGAACCGCGGTTGCCGATGTCGAAATCGCAAATTTTACTTTATGCTGTTCTAATAAAGTTGTGATTTTTGCGCGTGTGTTATGAAACTGCCCGTCGAAAGCGTCTCTTTCGGCATCGTCGGGAGATTTCAGAATTGTCTCGATTTCTCTTTGAACGGTCGCGAATTCGTCGGCCATCGGTTGCATTGTGTCGAGTCGCGACATTAACTCGTACACATCATGCTCGTTGTTAAACCGCTCCACGAATCGCCTTATCCGTTGGATGTTACCTTTTATTGCATCGCGGGATACAATTAGCCAATTTAAATGAGCCGAAGTCGATTCGGTCATGTTTATGAATTTCACTCGCGACGCGCGGCCGAATGAAATGGAACAAATTACTGAAAATGGTGAAGGCCAGTTATCGGAACTGCTACCTTGCACGCTTGTCGAATCGAATTGGTTCAAATGTGAAGCAGAGGAAGTTAGATTAGGACTGACCTTTCTCTCTTCGGTGATGATCTCGCTTGGACTTCTGAAGACCGCGGACGCTGCGGTCGCTGGATCTCCTGCAGATCGGACGCTGGGGTCGCGTGGATTCTGGAGAATGGACGCTCCGGTCGCTGATTCTCCTGCTGAGTGGACGCTACGGTCGCATGGCTTCTCGGAGATGGACGCTGCGGTCGCTGGATCTCCCCTTCACTTGATATGGACGCTGGGGTCGCATGTGATCTTTCGCTGATCTCGTTCTTGAATTGGACGACTTCTTGGAGTTGTCCCTCACTTGTGCGACTTCTCTTAAGTCGGCTTCGTGGGTGTTCCTCGTTGCTGGAACTTCTGCTGCCTGGACGCTGCGGTCGCTTACAGCTTCTGGATTCCTGGAGAACGGACGTCGTGGGCGTCGCTGATCTCCCAGGAGATGGACACTGTAGTCGCTTGAGTTCCTTTGCGGTCGTCGCTGAACCCCTGTTGGACACAGCCGTAGCCTCTCGATGCTTCACGGTTTCTAACGAACTGCTGGCGCTGAATCCGGCTCGAAGGACCAAAAATGTACAGTCAACACGGCAGAATCTCGTGTGACTGACGTTATTGGTGAAGAAGAACAAAACACACACTCGAAGGACCAGCTGGTGGTAGTGCACCAGCAACACGGAGTTGATGATCAAAAGACGTTTAAACTTAACAATTTAATTCACACACAATTGCGAGTGATCAGGAACACTTCGACTGATTTCACTCGCAGTAGAAACTTTAACACGAACACGACTCAATTTAACTCTTCCACTAATACAATCGAACTCTAAGAACCATCAAAACTCTAAGAACCATCAAAACTCTCAATCAACCATCAAACTCTCAATCAACCATCAAACTCAATAAAATGGGCCATGTCAAGGCCTTTTAAGCCCGAACCCCCTTCCGTCCAATAATGGTCACCTGACAACAACCGGGGGTAAAACCACACAACCCACTGGAAATCCCCAGCCTAAGTGCGGCTCGGTGTTGTTTGTCGGCACCTTCAAATTAGACGGACAGGAAGCTCGTCTTAAAGTTACACAAAGAAAATTGGCTATTTACACTAAATTTCTATCGATGCCGCCTACCCTAATTGCTTATAAGTAATAAACTTTATGAAAGGGACCAGACAATCCGGTACCAGTTCACTGGGACCGAACAAAATGCATTGTAATTTTGGCAGATTGATTGGTCGGTAATAAAAGGGTGGCAGAACACCCTAAACATGTCGTGGGAATAACGAAATTTTTTATTTTGTTCAAGCTTCAACTTTTAATATAATATTGTAGTAACTATACCAGGTGTGCATGTTAATTGGCAGAACAAAATACTGTTATAAACCCCTTGGCAGAACGACTTGATCATCCCAAATACGCGTTTTTCATGTTTGGGGTGTTCTGCCACCCTTGATACCGCTATCTGGGGTAGTCCTTATGGATGACACTTATACATGCCTCCCTCAACGTTGTCAAAAAATAGACCTTGAACTAATCAGCTCTGAAAAAGGTCCACGGGCTCTTAGACTAATAGTGAGAGAGGAGACAAAAAAGGAAAAACTGAGAGTGACAACTGGAAAGAGGGCAGCATCATTTGAGGAAAGGATAGGGGAAAGGCCATGATGTGAAATACTACAGGAATGTATGAGACAGAAAAAGAGAGAAGCAGAAAAAAAATGGCGGCATGTTCCAGGTGATCGAAATCTGACATATTTCCCATCGCCAGGGTGCTCCTCCAAAGAGCTAGTTAAATTGCGATAGTAGGAAGGTTCACACTGGCACTATCAGAAACCAGAAATGTGGCCGAACGGGAAAACAGAATGTGACAAAGAAGAGGTGCCTAAGGACGACGGTCTTGGTCACTACGCTTTTAGACAACATCACCGACTTCTGACATTTGTGTCATTTTTCCAACCATATGAAAAGCCTTAAAATGTTGTCCTGGATTTTTAGCTTTACACATCATGCAGAAAGCCGAACTTAAAACGTACAAGCGAACTGCGGTCAGAGGAAATTTACGAGGTAGAGAAATTTATGTTCAAAGCCATCCAAAGAGAGACGCTTTCAGGAGAAATTAGAAAGAAAATACGTTATTTAAATCTGTGATTTAAATGAGTTGATTGGTTTGAGGAACAAGATCTCTAATAGAGAAGATAGTGAAGGCTTCACCATATTGTAAAGACATTGATCGCGTTTTTTTGACACGTCAAGTTAATTTTTGTATATTTTTTGTAATCATATTCTTAAATCCAATCCATCACTTTTATTATTAATCGAACCATCGTAATCAGGATAGACGGGTAGTCTACTTAGTGATGCGAGAACAGATCCATTCCGTGGGATCTCGTGTCTACTCAAGGCTATGGCCCATGTGTCAATTACTTTTTAATTTATATTCACAATTTTGGTTCCTTTGACTTAGCGATAGTTATCCGTTCACAGTTAATGAAAAAGAATCAATACGAAGTATACTTCTTTTGCTAAAAATGATTCAATGTTTGGAACAAAGCCACGGTTATCGAAAGAACATGAACTGTGGAAATATTGGAAGCTTCAAAGATGCCTAACGTTGAAACTAAGCGGTTCTTAATCAGTGCTCGCTAAAACTGCCTAATTTGTGGGGTTGAAAAATATTTTCATAAATTTATTTCAATATTTTTTTTGTCCTATTTGGGCATTCAGGAAACCCAGGTTTCATTATCGGACACCATAAGAGAATCACCCTGTATATTTAAACCAACCCTTTCACCATTTTGTGCTAGTGTTCCCGGTTCGTATAGATCGACCTGACCTGAGTGGAGTATACACTTGTATATCTTATGTATATATACCCCAGATATGTCCCAGAAATTGCGGACCACCTGTGCTGTACGTTGACGGGGAGTCTTCAGGAAGTCAGGAAAAAATAGTTCAATATTCTTCAGAGTAGGGGAGACTGGGTACAGTTGTGCCAGGTTACGGTTGTGACAGTCGTCATATTAGCGAAATTATAAGGAATACTGAGAAGAGTGTAAGGAGAAAAAGGATCCGCATGCCCGTCTGAACGTTTTCACAGTATTGCGTCCGCCCATCGTGCGATATTAACGTAAGGGGAGCCTACATTAGTTTTTAACTCTCAAAATTAAATATTTTTATTTAATTTCTTTTAATAATTGTTGTTATATGTCCACAGATAGAGTAATGAATGTTTTTTCTCGTTATAAGTTAAACATTAGTAGTTAAATTGGAGTGATTACTTTTTACGTAAATTATTTTGTATTGTCATGGCGAATATTTTTTTGCGAAGAAGTGCGTTGGGTACGGTTGTGACATATTTTCTGGGTACAGTTGTGACGCAAGTAAAATTTGTTTATTTTGCTTTTAGATGTCCAGAAAAGCTCTGGTCCCACTTAGACCCCTGTCACACTATCAAATTTTCGTCAAATTTCCATCAAACTAGTTGTAGCAAACTGAGTTGATGACGTCAGGAACAACTTTCGTCAAATTTTCTATTTCCATCCAACAAACGTCAGATTAGATCAAACTTTGAGGTTAGCTTAGGGGACCGCGGACAATCGTGTTTTTGTGTGCATTTTTGTTTGGAATCGACAGAAATTTGAGTAGTAATCGAATTCCACGCAAAAGAGGAAGGTGCTGTTATTATCATTAGCACGAATCTTATTAACTAGAAAACTCAAAGTCTAAAAAAAGGACGCAATCTTGGATAAAACGAAGGAATGCTGTGATGCTTGTCTCTACAAGGGGACAAAAATTGATTTCCCTCATGAAGTACTAAATCGCGGACGAAGATCCGTATAACTTCGCAAATAACATGCGAATGGATCAGGCAACATTTAATAAATTATTAGAAAAACGGAACACGATGTGTTACATTCTCCTCTCCTGTCTTTAATAAAATCTTGTAGGCTTTTATGCTGTCAGCTTTTCGAAACCCGATAACAATGTTCTTCATTTTTTGCCATTCTTTCGTGAACTGTTCGACCTTTGAAATTTTAGTAATTCTGGGCCGAATTTTGCCCATTTCCTCAACAATTCCCTGCAGTGCACCGCGACGTGCAAATCTGTTGTAGTACGAGTCATTTTTCGTGTCGTACAATATTGCTTCATATCTGTATAAATCAAATAATGTCGACAAATCATTGCCACTCCAAATTTTCATTCCCCTTTCACCCTCACGTGAAAATTACAAGGACCTAAATGTCAACAAGGGAATGTTTAGAACTGGCGCCCAGTTATCAGCCAATGAAAGTACCGACCGCTTCCAATAGTTTGAGGGAAATAGACGCCCTCCTATTCTCGTCAAACGTTTGACCGTTGTTGCGTCAAACGAGTTTGCGCTGAATTTGATAGTGTGACAGGGTTTTTGCCGAACGCAGCAAACAGAGTAGTAATGACGTCATCAACCCAGTTTGCTACAACTAGTTTGATGGAAATTTGACGAAAATTTGATAGTGTGACACGGGCATTAGAGTGCGCGGTTGGTAGTCGCCATTACATTTGTCATAACTGTCATGAGTCTGACTAGATCTCAGTATCTTACTTTTCAGCTTTTTGTTTTTGATATAACATTTATTAATATTTGTTTTGTATTTTGGCACAGTTACCGTAATGTATAATTGGAAATGTTCAGTTAACTTTTTTGTCTGATTATAATATAAAGACTGTTATAATACGACCACACCGCCACTGAAAATGACCACCGCAGCTTTGGACGAAACGTTTGGCATAGTTTCATTGGGGTCACTTGTTGACCACTACATCCCCTCTTACGGGACTTCGCTTGAAACACGGTCAACAATCCTGAATAACACCACGGTTGCTGATAACACCGACCGTGGAAGCCTACACACTTTTATGTTATAACATAACATAACATTAGATGCCACAGTGCCTTATTAGTTATGAGCAATTAGATTGTAATATGAAGAATGTTATAATAACTGTAGATGCTACAGTGTTTTATTAGTTGTAGATGTTAGATGTAACTTGCAATAAAAATAATTTTAGATCATTTTGGGGTATTTCTGAACCTGTCACAACCGACGTCAAGCACTGTCACAACCGCCCCTGGGGTGTGGTCGGTTGTGACATTTTATTTTTTCTAATTTACTCCTATGTACTTAGGGACAAAATTTTAGTATTTATACGTAGACAAATGTACACTTTACTATTAACAACACCTTTTTTCCAGCTAACTGACATGCTGACAAAATTACGGGCGATCAAATGAAAATTGTCACAACCGTACCCAGTCTCCCCTACTTGGAGCGTTCACTACGCCCCCCCTAATGGAACTTCAAATGGAACACGGTCACAAATGCTCGAAGAAGATCGTTATAATTAATAACACCGATCATACTTTCATAAAGCCAAAAATGTTAAAATTTAGTCAAACCTGTTTGCACACATTTGACAGTCTCCTGAATTGTGGGTAACAGAAAAAATAATCAACCAATTACACAGGTGGATTCCTGGTGAAAGTAGCTTTCAAATGAGGTATCACAAGAGGGGTCATTCCATTTGAAATTCTTGAAATGCGGTTCACCCCCCGAAAGGGGGGCGCAAACGTATTTCAAAATAACCTCAGAAGAGGTTAACCCTCTGAACAAAAATTGACCTGTTTTTGGAAATTATTTCTTGTCTTTTCAAAGTAATTCAGGATAGCTCGTTTGAAAAAAATCACCCTGTATATTTTTGAATGATTTGTGAACTTTCGTTAACGTGCTTAGATCTTAGGTCGGGATATTTCATATCAATTAGATCCTCATTCATAAAATAGAAAAAGGTTTTTATAAAAGGGACTTTATAAACTTAAGAGGGACACTATAGTATGTAAAATTATCCGGCAACAGAACTCTCCTGAGAACCATAAATTTTGGTTAATATAATGAACTTTTAAGTGTCGAGGTTCAGCTTGTTTCAAGTCGTCGAGCGTTTTGCGTCCAGGTTCGATAGAAGACCATCCCCACTGTGTTGCGTCAGGAGCTTGCTTTATTCGACGACTGTCTGTGTTTATTGAGTAGGTATATTGAAATTTTCAACTCCAGGATAACAGATTCGTCACATGCTCTGATAACTTTAGACGCGTGATTTCACAGCTCGTGCCGGGTTCCGGTCTTTTCTTTTTAGAAGTAAGTTTCTTGCTTGGTTTTTAGAATTAGTTTTTCACCCCCTTACATTGGCGATTAAGAAGTGTGAAGGACTTATAGTATAAGGACAGAATTAACGATGTCTTTTCTTCGTAATGAGTTGTTCCAACTTCTTAGAGTTCCGCAGAATTTTGTTTTCCTTTCTGCAACATCCGAAAAGCCGATAGCGCTCATGCCACCTGTAAGAAACACGCAGCCGCATCACGCCGCCTCCAGACCCGATTCATCCGCGTTGTCGTGTTAGTTTGCTACGCGCCGCCGTTAGGACGTCGCCGCCGCCGCTCCTTTCCGAAGAGGCTCCGCTTGTCACGCGTCGGTGATTTCGTGTTTGTGATGGTGTGCTGTGAATTCTAAATCGAGCCATGGAAAAAGTGACTTTTTTTATTGCTGGATTTTTCATAGGTCTTCTGATTGGGGGTGAGTGGTGCACGATTATCTTCTTCAACGGAAGCCCGATTTGGGAAATTTATTGGTCTGGAAACTTGGGCGCTTACGGTTATTGTGTAAGGTGGTGTTTTGGATAATAGGGCAATGCTTAATTTGTAATCGATGGTTAAATGCTTCAATGGCATCACCAAGTTATTAGCTGAGCACGGAATTTCTCAGTAATTACCAAACAGCTCTAGTGATTACCACGCTTTGTCTAAACTTTTTAGTTGGATTATTTTAATTTGTTCGAGTAACATCTTTGGACCACAAACTAAGCATTTGAAATCCTTTTACCAGTTTTCTTTAAAATTTTCAGTTTTCCCACGTTTTAGCAATTGCAAATACGACCATGTACATGTGTCTTATTAGTTTCTCTGATATACTTTGGATGACATGCTATTACTGCATTTTTTGCTTATTTTTAAATTCCACGTTTAGACCAGTTGAATATTGAGTTTTTTGTATTCTTTTCAGATAAAAATATTTTACCGAAAAATTCGTTGACTTTTCTTTAGGTTTAACAATTTTTCTTGGCAAAAATATTGATTGATTAAAATTTTTAAAACAATTTTTAGCCACATGTCAATTGGGCATTATAATTTTAATTTAATTAACTCTTATACCTGCTGCCGCGTAAAATGTGATAATTGTTCTCCAAGTGTTTCTATTTTCTGCCTCTTTTTTCGCTTGGTTCCGTTTTCTTCTTAAGTGCAACTGCTATTTCCTCAATCCATTTCCTTCTTTTGGCATCACATCTAACCACACCACTTTCACTACTCTCTTGCTTCATTCTCACCAAATGACTGAACCATCTTAATTGAACTGTTTCAAGTTTTGTATTGTATTACACTTTTTACAGTTAGTTTGCTTCTATCTTTCTTTATTTTCTCCAATTTTGTCCCTTCCAAAATTTTCATTAGAATTATCATTTCACACGCTTCTATTTTTTGTTTTAAATATATGTGGTCAACATCCATGATCGCTACCGTACATCAGTATCAGTATCAGTACCAGAAGTAATTCGTATTTTCGATTTAGTAGATATGTCCTTGTTACTGAATGTTTTATACATGCTGAAGTCGAGGAGATGGAGATTTAAGAAAAGAATATAAAATATTGTATCAGACAAAAATGATGGAAAAGCCACGCCCATCAGTAATGCAAATCCTACAGGTGTAATTTTGGATGGAACTTTCCAATATTTTTTTCCATTGGCACTTACATTTTTTACACCGAATTTTTTCTGTCCTTTTCTCTAAATCTCAATACCTTAAAACTTACTCGGTATAGTGTTCTATGCAAAGCTATTACTTTATTTATTCTAGCCATTTATTCGTCTTTTAATCTACTATGTCTACCTTTGTTATCGAATTTTTTGACGTTTACTATTATTTGTATATTTTCTGGATTGTTCTATATTTCCATAATTTCACTCATGTGCATGTTAATTTTTAATACATATTTTTTCATACGTATACACCATTTTTCAATTTTCATCGTTAGCCGTTTTTTTTTAAATTAACAGGTCATCTGCGTATACAATCCATTTAAAAATGTAGATTCCAATTTTCTATACCTTATTTGTGTATCAATTTTATTTATTTATTTATTTATTGTGTATTCATTTCAACCACAATTTTATAATGAACAGTTAAAGGCAAATACTCCTCCCTGCCTTACTCGTCCTCAATTTGATCCAAAGCTCTTGGAGGTTTATCCACTTACTCGTATGTACGTACAACTTTTTCGATATCGTCGTGGATGTTTTTGATTGTTTCTGTTAGCTTTCCAGTTACTGGTCTTTTTCTTAGAACTTTCCATATTTCCTCTCGTCGTAAGCTGTCAATAGGTTTTCCTAAATCCAAGCGCTGACGCTAATTTTTGTTTGTTGCTGCTGTGCTGATTTATGCGTCCCGAATGCTGCTTGGCTGTCATTTAGTATAATACATTTTTGTTTTAATTTCTCCTCTATAATACGCCCATAGAATTCACACTGTATTTGGTAGCGAGGCAACTCTAAAGTTTTTGTCTTCATTAAAGTACTTATTCTTTTTTATGGATTGAAGCTATTAATGCTGTTGTCCATTCCGTTAATATTTTCTGCCTGTCCCATTAAATATTCTCTGGGCCTTATTTTTCTCCCGTGTATTTGCGAAGCTCGAAGCTTATTCGGTCTATCCCCGTTGCTGCAATTTCCATTCTTATAATGTTCCCTTTCGTTGGTACTAATTTTTGCCCTAGGTTTTTCTCTTCAACAATTTTTTTTCTTAATTTTATGTTACCAATATATCTTCATCCATCATTCTATGATTTTATTTTTTTCAATAATGAATTCACCATCCTTATCTTTTATTTTTTTGAGGGAGTTTTGGCATATCAAGTTGCATTTTTCTTTATTTTCACTCCAAAGTTTTCCTACGGAAAACGATTCTCCTTAACTATAATCTTGACTTTTTCCATTTGTGCTTTAATTCGAAATTATTTTCTGCATAGTAGTTTTTTTTAATCTCATGTTATATGTCATCAATGTACCAGTGTAATTTCATTTCATTTGTTCTTGATTTAATTTTCCCCGCATGTCTCTGCTGCTACTGTAATTTTTTTAACGATAAAACTATATATTCTATCAAGATCTATCATGTCATGTTATACGTATTTAAATTTTTTAGATCCGTTTTTAGTTACTATTTTTTCCTAATTTGCTTGTCTGGAGATTTTTGTTTTAATGCTTTTATTTTATTTTATTCTCTGGTGTTTTTTCTATCACATTACTTTTAATATTTAACCAAACTAGGTAGTTCTCGCTCTTTATACTGTATCCTTTTACCACTTTTGCTTTATTATTCTTAACTTTATTTTTCTCTACCAGTAGTAGATCCATTATTGATCTCTCATTTCTCCCAGGTATATGATTTTATAGATATTCTTTATGCTGGAGGAAGCTATTATCCAGGTAGTAGTCATGTTGTTCATTAAGCAAAAATATATTATAGTTCTTTCCATTGTTATTCTTTGTGGTTTCTCCGTTTCAATACATTCACTTGATTTATCCGGGTTGCTTTCAACTTTTTAATTTAAATATATCGTCTACTATTAACAGTGTGCCCTTACTATCGTCAGTCTCTTCTTGAACCTCCTTCCATAACTCTTTCTCTCTTTCCTTTTTGCACCTTCATTTGAGTCAATACAAAGAGAGGCTCAGAAGGCCGTAGAATCTAGCTTTTGTTTTAGTTTTTACAGTGTAGAATATTGAAACTATCAATTCCTGACATATAAAAGAAGCTATGAATTAGAAATTCTCTCAAACGACTTCTCAACCGAGGCCTGGAGAAGAATTGCTTGAGACGACATTATCTGTATCTTATCTATTTGGCCGCAATCTTTCCAACTTTAAAGTTCTTCCATGCCCTACGCAGCCTCGTTTTATTCTTGTACGCACGTTTAAATCAATATTGTATATGTTATATTTCTTTTTTTATTTATAGTCTGATCATTCTTTCTGTTATCCCTCTCTATTCTCTGATATTTCTTCTAGTTATGTTAATAGCAACCCCAGTTTTAGCCCATTCTGCTTATTCCACTCCAGTTTGTATCAGCTAGTGTTCTCCTTCAAATTTTCCAAAACCCTACATTTTGTTTTTGTCTCCGTAATTGTATGAACATCTAGGTTTGTCATTTAACTCAACTTCTTTTCCGCTAAAGCCTAAGATATTCCAAGTTGATAATTTCCACGCTTTACTTTCCTATGTGTTTTTATTTTCTCTCTGTCTTTGCTTACCACTTTTCTATTCCGTATTTTATTTACTTGTTTGTGTATATCTTCTCTGTCTTTTGTCTCGCGTGTCCGTCATCATTATTATCCGACCTCATATCTTCGCTTTCTAGGTTTTTTAATAATCTGAATTTGTCTGATTTGCTTCTACCAGTTCGATTTCGTCGCATTCCCATTTCTTTCCAATAACAATAAGTTTGTTGTATACCACTTTGGTTTTATTACCTTTACTTCTTTATTCCCTTTACCGTAGGTAGGTATATATTTTTGTACCTTTTTTCTTTTTGTGTGAGATCGTTTTTGATGTAGATTCTTACTTCAGTAACGTTTCTTAAGTTGCCCTAGCCTTTAGTATGTTGATCTCCCGGTTCTTCATCTCCACCATGCAGAATTTAGCTTTAATTTTCTTGGCGTTCTTAATTTTCGACTCACTTTTTAGTATAAATCGGAAAAAAAACTTTCGTTTTTAAAACTTTTATTTTCTTTTGTCTTAAAGTCAAATCTTATCAGGTTGTTTTTCCTTTTTCTCTTTTTTGAATTGACCGTTTTTCAGCTCCTCCTATCTTTTTTAGACCGGTAAGGTGTTTTTTCAATTGTATGTTTTTCCTTCTTATTGTTTCCATTTTGTCGGTTTGTTCTGTTTGGTTTTTAATTTATCTCGCTTCAATCATCATCTCCACGAACATTTCTTTTAGTTCTGCCATTTCTGAGGGATTTAGTTTTTTCGATTTAGAAGGTGTTCTTTTCTTTAATTTGCTTTTTAGGAAAGTGTTCTCTGGACTGTTGTCACTTCTTTTTCTTTTATTATTTTTACTGTCCGCATCAGATCTGTACCTGTCATTTGGATACTTATTCATCTATTTGTTGTCTCTTTAGTAGTGTCATCTGTGGGTTTGTGTTAACTCGGGTAATATTTGTCTTGGAAATTCTACTACTATCATTATTCTACACTTATCTTTGAAATACAGCTTTTAACAATTTATTTGTTGTTAGTTATATTCTGCTTCAACTTTTAATATGGCTAATGGCTTTTGTCAAAACTACGCTGCTAAAACCTTTTCCTTTGTCTTGTCAGTGGTATCAAAGTGTCGGTTGAAACCTGGCTTTGCCATAGAAAATCGCAACACGTTTCAATGTGTAAAATAAAAAGCACCGGCAAATTACAAAAAGCACCGAAACAGATTTAATGTATTTGGCGGAAAAATGTATGCGCATATGTAACGCAATGAGATTATATGACGCTCCTGATAGAAGCAAATTATGGTGAAAAACCCAACATTTGCATAGATATAAAGAGAACGATGAGAAATATGTTGTACAAATATGCAGCGGAGCCGCAAATGAAGCTGATGGAAATTGGTCCTGTGCAGCACAGCAGGAAGGATCGCATTGTATGCTCTTAATTAAATTAGCGCAATTCCGCCTTTTTTCTCTATTCCGAATCGCTGCCGAAAAAATAATGGGGTTGTAGTCATGCCCAAAACGGGATTGATTAGCGCTGTCCTTCACACGACGGGAATGTATAGTTTCCCATTATTTTATGCGGCAAATTAACAATTTCGTGTCAACGGAGGTGACCGAATTAATGAAATATTGATGTTCCATTTAGTCGATGGAACGAAATTATACCTCCATTGTCACTACGAAATTAAGTCATCGAACGAGATAATCTCATGAATGGTGACCTAAATTGCGGCATTGCCAGACAAAAAGCTGTAACATTTGAGGAAAATTTCAATTTTGAAAAAAATATGGCGCCGTGGGCACCACCAGCTCAACAACTTTTTAGACAAGATGACTCTATGGAATTATTTTTATCACGACATAAAAACACCACTTTATCAAAATTTAAACCTAACACGGTGTGCACCAAAAGCTCCCCTTTTATTTCTTACAAAATTAAATATAAACCTAAATGAAAAATTGTCCGATCAAAATGACAAAAGATGTCGGAACCAAATGAAATATGTTTTTCAGTTATCTCTTGAAAGTAAATTCAAAAAAAAAAAAATGATAATACCGGTGCCATCAACGACAAAAAATTTAAATGGCAAAAGGGATCAAGTCCTTCAACAAGTCCTCCAAGCAACTTTTTTTATGCCATTGTATGGAATGAAATAAAATACCTGTGCAGAGGATTTGCAACTGGACTCCTTTGTCATCTAAAATTTTAGGGTTACTCATTTTTGAAAAAAAAATTTAAACAGGTTGCACATAATTTTCACTCTTTCAAAGTAAATATTTTAATTCAATTCCGTGAAAAAAAATAAAAGCACAAAGATTTACCATGATAATTTAAATGTTTTAAAAATGCCACTTTGCCACTTAAAATTTTTAAGTTGATGCACTTGGCGCCGTCTTTAATTTGTTTAAAAGTATACTTTAGAGTTTGTCAGGTTTTAACTTTATGTATACAATTCAACGCCAAGAATAATTTTCGTACATCAACGCAACTTCTACTGAACCAAGCAGCTTCCTCTTCGCTTCTTTCAATGCAGTGTCTTGGCCATTTTATTTTCACACTATATGTATTAAATTTTGTACATTTTAACCAGCTGTTTGAATCACTAATCACTTTAAAGTCTCGTCTTGAATTGTACGTAGGTCGAAGGAACTTTATAATAAAGTTGTTTTGTAATTATGTTTCTTGCTTCAACTTTGCGATTTTAAGTTTTGTTAAATTTATGGCCTTTTTAGACCAAAAATGTATATGGGAAGAAGGGTCGAGGAGTTTGAGATTATTCCATTTATGAAATGATTTTTAAGATGACATTAAAAATACACAATAAAAAAACTCGCAATACCACAGTGTACAACAGTCTCTCTTTTCGCGTTGAAAAAATCTCACAGAACAAGTAGAATATTTTTTGATTCCGTTGAAAGTAAAGGAATACTTGAAATAATAAAAACGCAACTAAAAATTTTAAAGGGCCGATTTAAATCAAATATTTTTATCAGCTAGCTTTTGAAAATCTTTCAAGTCTGTCTTGATTTTGAAGACACTTTAGTTTTCATGTTAGGCACCACGCGCACTGAATCGACTCGGATCGGTCGAATCGGCACGGCACGATCGGCATGTTTTGGTATACATGAAATTAAATGAGGGCCCACGCACTGGATCGGATCGGTCGGTTCAGGCCGGTCGGTTCGTCTCGGCATTGGCAGAGAATTGATCGAAGAGGCAAAAACTGCCGAAAGGTCCGACGGCTTTTCGCATTTCGGTCCACATCTGCAATTGTAAAGTAATCTGCAAATGTAAATATGCATCCTAAAAATAGCCGTGCCGCCTCCACCACCATAAGGTGATCAACATAAACACTCTGTATTACGAAAAAACCACCACGATACAATTAAACTGTTATTAATTATCCGATTTTAATCATTCAACAACCACATAAGATATCTTATAAGAGCATATTTTTTATTATATTTTTATATATTATATATTAAATAAATTGTTGTTAAAAATGAACTGTACTAAATGAGCTGATGAAATCACCGAAGGTGCCGACTGCCGACTGTGCCGATTGTGCCGATTCAATGCGCGGTATGCAGCGTACCGTGCCGATCCGACCGGTCCGAGTCGATTCAGTGCGTGTGGTGCCTTATAGTTTCTGTGTTTTTAGTTCTCTTGACACCGTGTAATACATGTAACTAAACATGTAAAATACCTTTGAGAGAGTGCAAATGAAATGCCACTTGATCTCCATTGCAATTTAAAATTTCCAGTTTGATGGCGCTTATGCTGCCATCTTTAATTTTTCACAATTAGTTTGGTTTGAAAATATTTTATTTAAAATCAGATTCTCTTTTCATTTATTTATTCTATTGCCTTTGGACTTGATTATAATTTTTTAACCGAACGATTCCATAACATTAATAGATATGAGACTTTAGATTCCACTGTATAAGTTTAATACTACAGGAGTCAGGAAACATCATTTACAAGCATGTTAACTTGTTATGTTCAATGATTTCATCATGTTTGTTTTGGCGTCATAGAACTTCCGATCAAGACAACTCTGATACCAGATATCATGTGTCAAAGTTGAGAGGTTATTTATAGTGTGGAATAAAATGATTTTCATCTAGTAACCTTTGGAATTTTTTCACATGTAAATTTTCCTGTGCCGCTCTACTATTTTTAAAAGTTATAATACTGTCAATAAATGACATCAAACAAATTGACAGTTATTACAATTTTTTGAAGTGAATTGAATTAACAATCGTTAAAAATGTATACCGTGCAAGGGAACACTTTCATCGTATTTTCGATCTGGACTCATAGTATTGAAGTTTTAATGTATATTTTGAAGTTAGGATACCGCCCACTTTCTTTGGAGAGCGGCACTTCGTATTTTTACAAGGGTAATACAAAGATACACATCAAAATTTTCACGTGAACGAAGTCGCGGGCAAAGGCTAGTTTGTATATAATTTCCAAAGATAACTGATCATAACATATTTTATTTGACTCGCCATTTGCCCCGCTCCGCTCTTTTGCCATTTAATTCTTAGACGTCATTTTTTCATTATTTAAAATACGGATAACTGATATAATACATAAATTATTCTCTGAATAACTAATTATAATTTGTCAGGTTTTAACTTGTCTAATGGTTATCTTATAAAATTCAACGTCAAGAAGAATTTTACATTAACGCACTTCTTAACTTCACTTTCAATGTACGCGGGTTAGCTGCGGTTCTCTGTTGATTTTCGCTTTCTTCATTTATGTTTCTTGTTGGCCGGTTAATCACCTTATTTTTTAAGTTTTTACATTAAACTTTGTATAATTTAAACAACTCTTTAAATCACTAAGTCTGGTGCTGAAAATTAGAACGAAGAAACGTTATAAGATAATTGTTTTGTATTTATGTTTCTAGCTCCGATCTTGCGATTTCAAATTTGTTAAAATTTATGGCCCGATGAGTGTAAACCTCAGGATTATGTCCTTGTTATAGCGTCATTCTACAATATTACAGTCATAAAAATAGCATACTCCTACTACATACTCCGAGCAACATTATAAAATTTCAACCACCACGCCAACAAACAAATGCTTGGGAGAACATTGTTCCAAAAAAAGTTGCTAGTGGCGCTTATCGCCGTGACTGTTTCTAAAGAAATATAAAAATGACAATCCTGCTCGCTGCAAAGACACAGTTTTACGATTTGCACCATATCATTGCATATTTATTACTGAAATAATACGAACAAAATTGGAACAATTCCAGTCTTCAATTTAGTTGTAGATTACTGCATTTTATGAGTTTTTAAGAAAATTGCCACTGACTGTAAGCTGTAAGTTAGTCAACAAGATGCTGGAGAAGATAAAGACCATTGTAGAAAAACTCAGTTTGAACACCACACGTGTGTTTTCGCGGGCTGTCATTGATTTGTCGAACTTTGCGTATTATAAAAACTCAGTTTTTTCATGAAATATTTCATTTTAAATTTACAACTATAGGTAATAAAGACTATAAAAAATTCCTTAAGGCGAAAGGTAGCGGTCAAGTGTGCAAGAGAGATAGATACATCGAAAAATACATAGCTAATTTTGAAGAAACTATAAAGAAAAATTATTGTTTTGAAACTAATAATTGTTTAGAATAGCAATAGAATTTGCGCTACGGTTTGATTTTTTTATTTTATAATGTTTATTTAGAAAAATAGAAAAAATAAATCACAAAATAAACAATTAAATAAAAAACTGGCAGCCAGCGCATCTAGATATCAAGCTAGTAATTATGTTTCTCCAAAAAAAATTAAAAAATTGTGGTAAACAACGGCAGAAACAGAAAAATTCATTTTTAGGTAATTGATAGCGTAGCGGCGCGGATACTCATATCAGCGCTGACTCATACCATTGGAACCAAAACATTGGTTTAGTAATCCGTGGTTTTTTAGTTCACCGTTTCCAAGTGTAAGATGTGTTCCTTTGTTCCAGTGACACAATAATATTGTTGAATAAAATTTTTCCTAGATCTAAAAATTCTGAATCTCTAATCTCATTTAGAAAATGTTGACCATTATTACGTATACGTAAGTATGTTCGATCGCGAAGATACTTTCTCACAACACAATGATCATGGGAATAACGCGCACTTGCTATTTACACGTTATATATTTTTTATTTGTTTAGATTTCATGTCTTTCCAAAATTTGTTGAAAAAAATAATATAAGACTCAATTTTAATCTATATATATAAAACGAAGTGTCCTCACTGACACACTCATCTACACATCTACACATCTACACATGCACTGATTCACCGACAACCTACAGCCCAAACCGGGAGGGCTGGAGACTTGAAATTTTAGACACGGGTCTATCAAGGGCCGAGAATGAACGCTAATAAGGAGATTTTGCAAAATTCGGTCCGGTTCCTTTGTATTTAAATAAAAACCGAATAAAAACCGGTTAAAATAAGCAAAAAATGATCGGCTCGCGGAGACCGGGTTTTTTTTAGAAGCACGTGTCTAGCCAAAACAACTTCGACGTCGGGCGACCGGTTTACATTAAAAGCACTTTCACTTTCTGCGTTCCTGATCATACTTTTGCCGTACCTAGCGAGGCGCAGATATTTCAATTATAATTTTGATTTCAATTATAATGTCCCCGATCCGTGACTCATTTAAAAATTACCAAACCACTCCAAATTTAATCCGCCTACATTAAAAATCCTCAAATATCTCTTACCATTACAAACTTTACCAAATCAACCCCAAAAAATTCCCGAACTACGCCAAACTGACAAATTAGATCCGTTATCTTAAATCATCCCTTACCACCCCTTAGCAACCCCAAGTAACTCCAATCACTTTAAAATAAAACAAAATGACACAAACCATAGCAGACTATTCTCACACTCACACACATTATTTCGGCTACCAAAATTCACCCCCAACTACCCCTTACCGCCCCAAACTAAGCCCAATCACTTTAAAATTAGAAAAAATGCTACAAACAATAGCAAAACTATGCCAAACTCACCCAAATTACTTCGGCTATCATAAATCACCCCCAACTACCCCTTACCACCCCAAACTAAGCCCAATCACTTTAAAATTACAAAAAATGCCACAAACCATAGCAAACTATGCCAAACTCACCCAAATTACTTCGGCTACCATAAATCACCCCCAACTACCCCTTACCACCCCAAACTAAGCGCAATCACTTTAAAATTACAAAAAATGTTACAAATCATACTAAACTATGCCAAACTCAACCAAATTACTTCGGTTACCATAAATCAACCCCCAACTACCCCTTACCACCCCAAACTAAACCAAATCACTTTAAAATTACAAAAAATACTACAAACCATAGCAAACTATGCCAAACTCACCCAAATTACTTCGGCTATCATAAATCACCCCCAACTACCCCTTACCACCTCAAACTAAGCCCAATCACTTTAAAATTACAAAAAATGCCACAAACTATGCCAAACTCACCCAAATTACTTCGGCTATTATAAATCACCCCCAACTACCCCTTACCGCCCCAAACTAAGCCCACTCACTTTAAAATTACAAAAAATGATACAAACCATAGCAAACTATGCCAAAATCACCCAAATTACTACGGCTACCATAAATCACCCCCAACTACCCCTTACCACCACAAACTAAGCCCAATCACTTTAAAATTACAAAAAATGCTACAAACCATAGCAAACTATGCCAAACTCACCCAAATTACTTCGGCTATCCTAAATCACCCCCAACTACCCCTTACCACCCCAAACTAAGCCCAATCACTTTAAAATTACAAAAAATGCCACAAACCATAGCAAACTATGCCAAACTCACCCAAATTACTTCGGCTATTACAAATCACCCCCAACTACCCCTTACCGCCCCAAACTAAGCCCACTCACTTTAAAATTACAAAAAATGATACAAACCATAGGAAACTATGCCAAAATCACCCAAATTACTTCGGCTACCATAAATCACCCCCAACTACCCCTTACCACCACAAACTAAGCCAAATCACTTTAAAATTACAAAAAATGCCACAAACCATAGCAAACTATGCCAAACTCACCCAAATTACTTCGGCTATTATAAATCATCCCCAACTACCCCTTACCACCCCAAACTAAGCTAAATCACTTTAAAATTACAAAAAATGATACAAACCATAGCAAACTATGCCAAACTCACCCAAATTACTTCGGCTACCATAAATCACCCCCAACTACCCCTTACCACCACAAACTAAGCCAAATCACTTTAAAATTACAAAAAATGATACAAACCATAGCAAACTATGCCAAACTCACCTAAATTACTTCGGTTACCATAAATTAATAATCATTTTCAATCAAAATCTTCCATTTGGTTGTGTCATTTATAAATGCCTTATCGTATTAAATCATAAAATATTAATAAATATCTGCACATAAAACATATTGTTTCGACTAATAGACGTTATTCTGAATACTAAATTTGCTAATACCAATTTTGATTTTCTTCCACTTTCCAATAATTATTTGTTCCAGTTGAGATGCAAACATAAACGTATTTCTGAATTGCAACACGCTGACGGGGCAAGCCCTACCTTCTCAACATGCGTGAATTTGTATAAACAGCTCTATGGTTTTTAACTTTAAAGCGGTATAAACGCGGTGTAAACCCTAGATTTTCGTGAAAATATCTGAAAATTTCGAAATTCTGCAATTGAATTACAGAACTATTGTTGTGTTCGATAGTAAATTTATATTTGGAGTGGCACTGCCAACTCTGCCACCCCTGACGAGCCCCTTGCTGAATACTCTCCTTCCAGGGAAACTTTTGAAATCAACGGCAAAATAATTTAGGGCGCCTGAATGTGAAAATATCACTGTGTAATAAGTTCAGACTGACGTGGAACACTTGAAATTTCGGTATTCGTTTGTAATTCGTCACAGGTCCATGAAGGAATGCATGTTAATGTAAACAAGTGTTAGTTTGTCGGAAAGGCCGAATAAGATTTTTAACATTCCCGTCAAAATATTTATTTACTTTAGAATGTTAATTTCTTAAATTCATTTCGTGAAAATTATGACGGGCCATACGAGTACACCTGTGCGAGTATTATTTGGTACATACAAATTAATCTCTTTTGTTATCCAAATTGTTTTTATACGCACTAGGCACGTGCACCTCATATAATTGTGAAAATTGCTGCTTCAGCGTCTGGAACGCTGGTATTCAACGTCGCCAAGGTCGAGGCGACGCATCGGTATTCGAAGTTCTATCGCTATTAAATAAATTATTTTATTCCCGATATTCCCGATTTGTTCTTGCCGTTAACCACAACTCTCCCCAATCGATTTTCGAAAAATTTCCAGCGTCGGACCGGACTTCACTTATTATCGTACGCTAATTTTTACGTTCAGTTAATGATAGTGGTGTATTTGTTCTTCACCAAACCTGCTCCGGGCAAAATCCGAAATTTTCACTGACATCATACGCTTAAGTATTGTGTGCTTATACACGATTTACACTATTTATTTTACGTACATTGCGTTCATTAATGGTTCTGCATTATTTATAACTAAGATGGAGCAGTTTGAAAATCTAATAGTAAGCGGAGAACAAATACCACCATGTATAATTCCCGTGAAAAGTGATGGAAATAGTCTTTTTTACTATTTTTCCTATTGCATTTTTAATACCGGAAATAGAGCTCAAGAGGTTCGCACTTTAATTCTTCATTTTAAAATTACCAAAATTTTTGTAAAATTTACCTGAATACGTTAAACACCCCAAACATAACGCACCATTCCAAACTATCCCTAAAAGTCATACACTTACCATTCAAAACTACTCCAGGTCAACCCATAATTAAAAAAAAATTACGAATTCTAAGCAAACTACGCCAAACTCGCATAAATGACTTCGAATTCCCCTAAATCACCCCAACCACTTCTTACCAAGCCAACCAAAGCCCAATCACATTATAATTACCAAAAATTTCGTTTAATCCGCCAAAGCTAAACCCTGCCAACCATCAATAACCATTCCAAACAATCCTCAAAGAAACCCATATCATCCGAAACAACCCCAAATCAACCTAATATTTTTGCATTTTTTTGAACCATAGCAAATCACGCCAAATTAACATAAATAACTTCGACTTTTTTTATACATAATTCCCAAATACTTCGTTTTTATGGTGTGAAATTTTGTATTTATATATTTCAACATTGTCTTTAACGTTGTCAGAGAACTAAATGGGAATAATTTGGAATAATTTAGCTTCTCTGTCAACTCTCCTTCTCTTGAAACTTTTGAAAACAACGACAAAATTATTTGGGGCACCTGGATTTGAAAATATCACTCTGTGTAATAAGTTCAGACTGACTAGAGTGAAAAGAAAGGAGCTTGCACCCAGAAACGAAATTAAATGGAACACTTGAAGTTGCAATATTTGTTTGTAATTCGTCACAAGTCCATGAAGGAATGCGTGTTAATGTAAACAAATGTGAGTTTATTGGAGATGCCGAATAAGATTTTTACATTATTGAAGCAGCTTGAGCCTGCCACGTCAAGGGCAAGGTCACAAACGTGAAAAGGCGATGCTCGATTTGGTTTTATTCAATATCTATGCAGAAATTCGCACATTCCAAGCATTGGATAAGCCTTTCTTATCGTTTCTTAGAATTCGAGAATTGCTGGTTCAGCGTGTGGAGCAGTACTCGATCGCGGTGTTTAATTTTAACACAACTACAATTGTGAAAATTGCTGCTCCAGCGTCGGAAACTGTTCGCAAAGTCGCCAAATTCGATGAAGCGACGCATCAGTGTTCGAACGTCTACCACTATCAAATAAAGTATTTTAATTTAACATTTGATCCTCGCGTTAACCAAATCTGCCCCCAATCAATTTTCGAAAAATTACCAGCGTCGAACCGGACTCCACTTATATTTGTACGCTAATTTTTACGTTCAGTTAATGGTAGTGGTGTATTTGTTTTTCACCAAATTTGCCCTGGCTGAAATCCGAAATTTTCACCGTTGTATGTACCAGACATCACTGACATTCATACCCTTAATAATTATGTGCTTATACACGTTTTACACTATTTATTTTACGTACAATGTGTTCATTATAGCTTTACATCATTTATAACTAAGATGGAGAAGTTTGAAAATCTAGCGATGTACAATTACCATTATTATGAAAGGTGATGGAAATTGTCTTTTTTAATATCTATGGTATTGGTATTGATATTTTAATACTGGAACGGGAGCACAAGAGGTTCGCACTTTAATTGTTCAACAAGTTTGTGTTAATGTAAACAAGTGTGAGTTCGTCGGAGAAGCCGAATAAGATTTTTACATCCACCATATTCCCGTCAAAATATTTATTTATTTTATATAGAATGTTAATTTTGCCGTTAACCAAATTTGCTCCCAATCACCATCGTCGTACCGGACCGTTCAGTTAATGATAATGTTGTTTTTATTTTTCACCAAATCTGCCTCGGCTGAAATCCAAAATTTACAGCGTTGGATCAGACTTTACTGACATTGATACGCGTTTTACACTATTTATTTTACGTAAATACATTGTGTTCATTATTGCTTTACATCATTTATAACTAAGATGGACAAGTTTGAAAATCTAGCGATGCACAAATACCACCAAATACCACATTTTACCACATACCAAAATTTTAATACTGGAAAGGGAGCTCAAAAGGTTCGCACTGTAATTGTCCAACCAGTTGCGGCCAGGTTTTAATAATTTTTGTGCAGTTTAGAAGAAGATAATTATGCTGAAGTGTTTGTTTATTCTGAAGATAAGTCAAAATCATCTACATACTGTTCTGTTTGTGAGTTGACTGCAGCAAAAGGAATGGTTCCATTGTGTTTTCAATTTTATCATAACATGATCAGCTAATTTGTAAACTTCGATTTCCCCGAAAATTATCTAAAGTTAATTTCGATTTCCTGGAATCGCTTATAGAACAACTGCGTCTTTGCCTAAAGAGTCTATTCAAGATTTTTCATCTCAGATATCAACCAAGGTATCCTCTTTGTCCAAATCATATTGAAGTACCCGGTCCTGACAACGAAGGTTAATTTCAACAAATTTGTTTATTTTGTGATTGAAAAAGTAGAGGATTCCTGTTTAATTGTATTATAATGTCGATTAGTCAACATCACCACTTTAGTCAACACTGCGTTTATTTAATCTACGTCCGGGCAACGCCGGGTACATTCAGCTAGTTGTGTAATATAACTAACTATTATACATATAAATATGTATAACAGTAGAAAAAAACAAACATGTTGGATAAAAATTATGAATATGATTTACAGCCAAAATGTTTTATTTCAAAAAACGTATTTTATAATAATAATATTAAAAAAAAGGATGGATGCTATTTTATAAAACCACGGTGCAAGTGAATCTTTGTTGCCACAACTAAACTAAATGCTTAGGCCTAAATCGCCGAAAGTATAATTTTGTTTACGTAGGTTTTGATTTATACGTTTGATTTTAATAATAGATAGGAAAGGAGGTAAATGTAGGTATAAATGCTTTTTCACATTAAGGAATAGGTTTTTAGAATAGATTTTTAACTAAACTAATTAAAATCAAAATTACAAACTATCAAATGTCAAATTGTATACTATAAAGAAATTTAAAAGACCGAAGTTGGCGTTCGAGGCAGTATCAACATAATAATTCAAATTCCATTGTATAACCGACAACAGGCGCTATGATTTTAATTGGGGGACGCACCACGAGAAAACGAGGCTAACAAAGTTTTACTTAAAATACAAACAAAGCTTGCAACATAGAACTTTAATTAAGGAAACCAATAAAAATAAAAATAAGAATGACATTTTACATATATACAGGCTGACCCAGAAATAACTTCTAAGTAATTTTGAAAATACCGAAAACAAAATCGTAGCGCAAATTATAATACAGTTTTTAATCAAACGAAACAATAATAATTCAAAAATTGTTTATAATTAAGCCAAAAACAGCTAAATAAATTCCGCGCCATCTATTGATCCAGAAACATACTAAACCGCCACTACCTTTCGCCTTAAATCCTTACAGTTTATACATAATGTGTTGTAAACATAGTAACAATGTTTTGACAGATATTCATGTTCTAGGAAGTCAAGTTTAATAAGTGGTAGATTCATTTTCTTTATCAGGAGGAAAGGGGAAAATTGGGTTAGATTTGTAGATGTTGTAGTTTAGACTGATAACGTAACTCGACAGTTTCGGCCTTTTTAGGCATTTAGAGACTGAGTTCGGGTAGACTGGTGAGTTGAGAAAATAACAGAAATATATTTTTTCAATAACATTGTGCAACACCCTGTATGTCATGTGAATCTCGTAGACCGTTAGAATTAGAATATTTTAAATGCCTTCTAAAGAAAGATGTGGAGTTGAAATTGTTCTGAGCCCAAGTAAAATATTTTCAACTATCCGGATTATTGCAGTCCTAATTAGTGGACATTTACATTATATTGAATATTTGGTAAAACTACAAAGTGAGCCGAAGTAAAAATGCACTTTGGGTTATACGGGAAGTTACTGTTTATTTATATTGAATATCGGTATTAGATGCAGGGCTGCAATTGGAAAAAAATGAGTTTTTAGCATTTCATTCTAGGTTTTAAAAAATCCAAACATCATTTAACGTAATAAAGTACCTATCAGTGGAACCCTCAAGTTATGCTCGACTGAAAAAACATTAAAACGTTTCCAAAAATACAAAATCTTTTTTTCCAAATTTCAACATTAGGTACTATCATAGCCATAAAGGTAGCTTGAAATTGTGTGTAAAAAAATGTTGACCTTGAGGTATTAATTTCTCTATCCCGTGCGTTTGTTTTAACAAATTCGGTACAGATCCAGGAGTAGGTTTCTATCAGTCTGGACAAGGGATAAGATAGCGATTGGAATGTCTTTTCAGCAAATTTTTGATAAACAGTTGACACTCAAAGATATACGCTGCAAAAATAAAACAAAAATTACATTTTATGGATTGCGGAATCTGCGTTTATTTTGAGCATTATATTTCAAAAAATAATGATAAATTTGACAAATAGGGTGTGTTGGATTCAGAAATAAATGACTAGTGTAAAAACATATAAAATTGACATTTGAAATAGCTAACAGGTTGTGCCGATTTCCCGGAATAGCTTTGAAAATATATTACTTCGTCTTATAATGATTGATAATGGCTGACTACCAAATGCAAACGTTCTAACATAGCGGGAAATTCGAAACACAGTAAAGCTCCGCTAATCCGGCTTCCAATAATCTGAACGAAAATACCACATATTTACATTATGCATTCCTTAATCAGAAATACCTATAGCGTATAAGACGCTGAATCCCCTTAGCGTTAAGAAGCAAGATGGCGTCGAAAACCCACACAAAACTGCACCATTAGAGTGTAGCAACTTTTTTACCTCAACTTGGAGAAGTTGGGAGTTAAATTCACTGCTAACAAATTGCATGTCGATTGGGCAAGAAAACAATTTCTGTCACACTTTTTACAAATAAAACAATGGTTGAGCATTGCATATGCATTTTTGTGCGCTCTGTACACCCGTGGACAATCAAAATCGCCTGTCTAGCCGGCCGTGTGTCATGCCAGAATCATGACACTGGCTAGATTGGCGATTTTAACTGTCGACAGGTGTAAATAACGTATAAAAAATGAATCAGCGTAAGCCATGGAACTTTGGATTTCGTTAGAATGTGGGAAATGTTTCACTTAAAGTGGAGAAATTTGAAATTGAGTTTGCTGTTGACAACCGTTTCGGGCATGATGCATGATTTAGTACCTTATTTAACAAATTCCATCTCCTGCTAACGGTTTGAACACTGTTTAGGTAAATTTTTATTGGCAGGTCCTGTCAAATGTCATAATTTGTCTAGTCTCAAAGGTCGACACCAGAGGTGAGGGTAGAAAAATGCTTAAAATCTTTTTTGATAAAGCCGCGATGAACAGACTTTAGAAGAGAATATCCGACTACGTGGGAAAAGTTTCCTGCGAGATGAAATGCAATATTATGTAATTAAAGTCTGGATAGGTGGATGACGAAGTATCGTTATTTTACAGGAGATAATCCTTCAGGCGCACTAAAATTCCAAGCTACACACGGTAATTCTTCCTTTTCATAAACGCAGTATTTTTATCGGAAAGTCGAGAGCTTAATTTCAAAGCGGTATGTTTACAATAACGTGAACGTGACGCGAATACGTTTTGTCGCTTTGTATCCGACGTGTAGGGCTGCATAAAAATCCTTTTCTTTCTCACGATCACTTTAGATAAAAATTAATTAAAACACCTACTCTAAGCCATGGTAAAGTTATATTGCATTGGAAATGATCCGCTTTGAAAACCGTTTCCAATTTTAAACGACAAACCTTTGAATTAATGTGACTTCATTTCGTCGGTTCTCTACTTTGCCAGATTTTTAATATGAGCGGATATAATTTCCATCGGTAGAGATAAAACTGCATTTTATGTTGTTTGCTGTCGAGTAATAACGGAATTTCAAAAAATGCCTTCATTAAGCAAATTACTCTCAGTTAATTTTTTGTTACTTATTGTAAAATGAAATGAACATTTTTCTAAATATACGAAGTGCTAATGTAGTGATTATTCGCTCGCATCGATACGAATGGCACTAATTGACGTAATTATCGAAAATTGGCAAAATTTAATGATCACGTGGGTTAGTAGCATTTAATGAATATTTGGAAAATTGTGAGATTTTTGCAAAATATTCTGATACCTTAATCAAAAGAACGTGCATTCAAAAATAAAACAAGGCATTAAATTCGTTAGAGTCTAGAACAATGTTGAACCTGACATGGAGAAGTTTCGGATTAATATCTATTGATAACCATTTCAGAACCAATTTGATTTCTGTATGTTTTAACAATTTCCATCAATATAGATATCGGTTTGAACATGGACATGGATAATTTGTCATTTGTCAGTGTCAAAAGCCTACAGTGTTAAAAATAAAACAAAAAGCTAGTCTCTCGAGTCTCTCTCCATATTAAATATATTGTTTGTTGAAATAATGTAATTATTAACGAACGGCTGCAGCGATTTTCAAACCCAAAGGGATTGGCTAATTTATCCAGACAATAAATTTTGAAAAATATTACAAAATAGCAGCGCACAAGAAAAGTAAACATTTTTATACATTAGTGTTACCACAACGAAATTCCGAACATGTTTTGCGTTGCACTGATTATATTTATTTGTAATGGCCATTATTTGAAATTGTTTATTAATGACGAGTGGTTGTTGACGCCACGCTTGACTCATGAGTCAGACAACTTCAAACTGCAAAGTTCAAACAAAGTCATTAATGACGGCAATTGGCGGGCGAAAAACGGATATCACGATTGGAATTCAGAATTTTTTTGTCCTTGTGGTTTTTCTAAATTTACTAGATTTGATGCAGCCTATTTATTTCTGACAACAGCTAACATTTATGTTATGATTACGACCAAGGGACACAAAGCGTAATTTGGTTTGTGTAGTTCGCTGAACTTTTAAATGCTAATGCGAACTTTGTGTTGAAGTTTCCCAAGATCACTCTCACTGCTCCCACCGGAAAATTCTCTATGTCATTCGATTTCCGTGGCTTGTAAAATATTTTAAAACAATTTAGTTTCATAAGTATTTTATTCGTAAAAGCACGCGAACATGAGAATGAATGATCAATCACATGTCTTCGTCGATAATCTTGCAGGCGCTGACAGAACTAGTCGGAAAATTTGAAAAAATTATAATACTATTAGTTTTACTTTATAATTTTCTCTATTTTAATGTTGCGTCATACTCACCGCTCCTTGATCAGGTGATCACCTGTGTCGTTACGTACGTATCCGCAAAACCACATTATTCAAATATTTTACTTCGTATTTTCGTATGGTTCGTCCCAGTTTCTTTGCAACTTCAAGAACTACCCCATCCTTTGTTTGAGATTGTAGTACCGCAGTACTTCTTCATCTTCAAGCCTGGGATCATTACTTGCCTTCTTCCGAACGCTTACAGATTGAATGTGATCCCTCACCGACTCATGGACATGACAAGCGTTCCTGGTGGTCCCATTCCCATTCAGACAAACACTATTAAGGGTCTTGAGATGGTTGACAATAACCAATAATCAAAATTGTCTTGTTGAAAGCCTGAACCATTCCGTCAGACTAAGGGCTCAAAATTTCAAACTTCATTACAGTGGAATTTCAGTGAGTCTTCCACCATCCTCACATCTTCTTCAATTTGGAAAACATTCTCGTCTACTTCTTTAAATTTATGTTAAAATATGTCCTTATTATGTTCCTTATTATTTATTCATGCTTTTGATATTTTGGACCGACAATCCTCAGCTTCTTGAATCTATCGGAGTACATCTTCATTTCGTGTTTCGTACACTACCACTACACCACCTACTTATCAGTACGCTCAGTAACAGAGTATAACAATATACTATTGAATTTTGTTCACAAACACCAAAGGCTAAACAAAGCGAGAGAGTAGCGAACAGTAACAACCAATTACATTTCTTCATCGACAATGGTTGATGGGATTTTAAGGCGGAACTGAATTAAGTCTTGAATTTTCTCGAACTAGATTTTACTTCACTCTATTGATCGAGCCATACAGAAGTGGACAAAGAAATGTTTTTATTTGTAGAGAGCTTTTGGCACAGATGATGTTGAATCTTCGCCAAGTTGTATCGTTTAGACAATAATAAATATTCTTGGTAAATCGATGAAGGGGATGTCGAAAATGGCCTCATTATAAAAGTTATTGAAGTTATTTTTCTACTCTTCCTCAACGCTGTTATTTGTATAATTTCTTTATTATTGACGAAAGAGATAAACACCTTACCTGCTAATTGGCGTACAATTGTAAAGGAGTCAGAGTATGCCATGTAGTCACTTTGTAATTCGTTTAAGTGTAGAAAATGTTTAGCCTTGAGATGGTGAAATATGAAATGAATTTTTTGGTTGATGACCGTTTCGAGCACCAAAAATTCACATAATATCGTATTTAACAAGTTCCATCTCCAGGTGTCGGTTTAGACGTATTTACAGCACTTTTTTGATTGCCAGTTTTGTCACATGTTATGTCATATCACATGTCTACACTGTAAAAAATAAAACAAAATGCAGACTCCATGGCCAGCTAAAAATCCATTTTTTTAAAGAATAATATATTAACGTAATGATTAATTTAAGTCCTGCTTTTTAACAGCTAAATCGTGAATGCGAACTGAGACTGAGACAGAGACTGAGTATTAACAATAATCCGTATATTAGTCAAAACCTTTGAGTGGTTTCAGAGTATTTTAAACATATGAAAAGATAGAAAAGTCAACAAAAATTGTAGATTAGTTTGAGAAAGCAATTTTTAGTGTTAGTCAACAAGAGGCAAACGTTTTTTAACAATGAAAAGTGGTTGTTTAATATTGACGAGTTTATAATCCAGACTCACAAAGGTACGTGGTAGCCACTGGAATCAATTTTTAATGATACATATAATTTACTTCATGGGTCAATGATTTGTCCTCGTCTTTGAAATTTAACCAAAACTCGAGAAATGGTCTGTGAATAATTCAATGATTTCTGCTGAATTCCGATGTTCGATATTTCTTTTATTTTACGAATGGCTCCAGCCTTTGCCCCGTACATACTTTGATGCAGTTTTCCCACAGTAAATCCACTACGAACAGTACTTGGTACTACACTATATTAGGGGTATGAACGAGAGGATCCTCCTCATAAGATCTTAATTCTTCGTAAAGAGTAAAGAAGAGTATACTATATAAGGGAAAGCTCATTTTTGGATTAGTTTATATTAATAGTAATTATTAATTATTTTATAAATTTAAAAAAATAACAGGTACCTTCAGTACCAAAATTAAGTTTTTCTGTTGGAAAGGCTTTGTAGCAAATCACAAATAGAAATTAACCATCGTCTTCATTAATTCTAAGCCCACGTAACTGTCTAGATT
Organism: Eledona agricola; assembly: GCA_964023215.1. Lineage (NCBI taxonomy): Eukaryota > Metazoa > Arthropoda > Insecta > Coleoptera > Tenebrionidae > Eledona > Eledona agricola. The sequence goes on along the minus strand of OZ026859.1, from coordinate 15,319,640 downwards.
TTGGCGTTTTTCAAGGACAGTTGTCTTCGGTGCTTTTTCTGCAGAAGCTGTTATTCTGTTGTGCAGTTCTTTAGTAATTACGCTGATTTAGAATCATCTGGGGTGGGTTTACCTGTAGTACCTACTGTAAAATACTTGGTTGTAATCACTATTGTCATATTCAGAATCTTTGGAAGTGGAGTTTAGCGTTAAAAATGTGTAGGCTTCTTCAAAAAAGACTGCAGCAACTGACACTTTGAGGTTGACCATCACTCGTCTCTATGAATCACGTTTCTAAAACTAAAACTTTTGTCTAAGAATGTTGATATATTATTCACATGACTAGCATACGTTTCATAAAAAAACAAGTTTTCATTTAAATTTTTATATGTCGCCAGACGTGCAGAACTTATAATCCCGCTTAAACAACAACCTTGGCAATAAAATTTAACTCTATCACTTCACAAACAAGTTTTGGAAATTTCTTTCGCCATTCCACTGAATCTGTAAAATAAAGAAAATTCGCTTGTGCGTGAACCGCTGCCCAACTTCCATAATTTCATTAAGCCTTGCGTGCAATTCTCTGCTAAAATAACACGAGTTTCCAATTTCCATTTAAATATCGCAAAAGTGTGCCGAATATGATAAAAAGTTTCAGATCTTAATGAAGCACTTTGTACTCGTATTCCACTATGTGCGTGTAATAACGTGCGTGCCAAATTATGTGCGGGGATTTAGAGTGGGCCATGGAATCACTTGAAAGTGATTAGAGATTACATAGAGTCTTCGACTTCTTAACCACACCATGATTAACAATTTCTGCCACATGTCATATGTGAATGTCAAAAATATACTCTGAAAAAAATAAAATAAAAACTAGATTTCATGGCTTTCTGATAATCATTGGTTGTGCACGCCTACATTGAGCACATTAGCTTTAACTACGAGGTGCAGATAAAATTTGACTTAATATGGCAACAACTACAATAATTAATTTGCAATTTAAAAATATTTTGCAATATAGCGATCTAATTGCGTTGAATTGAAACTAAACAGAAATTGAGGACACACATATTGCATCACATTTTTTCATTTCATCTCACACTCGGCAAACAATATTAGCACAAATTATTCAGAGGAAATTTTTATTTTCAGATATTTAATTTAAAGTTTAATAATATACAAAACCATTTTAATGAAATATTATAAATTTATACATATATGTATATTAAACATAAATATGCAGTCTGAATATAATATACAGCGTTAGTATAAAGTCCCAGAACGGTCGAATAGCTTTGTTATTTAAAAAGTTTTTCTTAGTTTGGAACAATTATACGTATAGCTGCAAATAAGTAATTGGTTTATAATATTTTCATTTTTTTCACATTTGGTTTAACAGGAAACGCTTCCTACTTTTGTTTTTTAAATGGGACACACATTTTCGGACGCAGAATAAAACACCACCTTCAAAAATATTAACATAAGTTTTTCTTACTCTTAATGAAACTAACAAAAAATTTAAAATACGCAAAATCAAGATATCTATGAAAACCATTTCTAGACTACAACAATATTCAATTTGTGCTAAATGCTATACATATATTTCACTAAGACATTTATTAATAGATTATATCACTTCTAAGCACTTTTCTAGGTCCAGAAATATTCGCATCTCTATTACTACTATGGACCACTGCAAAGGTCCATTTCAATAAAATAAGTAGATAACTCAAAAACAGTCCATTTTACGCCCAACTTACTTTTAATAAACTCAATCAAACGAGAAATCTAAAAATGCAATAGTATGTAGGGTGTTCCATTTAAAATAAGAAGGTGGAATTGCGGACCACGCTGTATACTCAAAAATATTTGTAAGTGATAGAGCACTTAACTACAAAAATCTTTTGTCTAAAAAATGTTATTCCATATTTAATACCTTAGCCACAATTCACCAAATACAGCGGACAGCCTCATTCTGTATAGTTTTCTAAATTTAAACGACTCACTGTGTAACTATGTATATTTTATATCAAATCAGTATGTAAAGTAATAAAGAACCTACAAAAAAAAGGAAGCTCAGGCGGCCGTGGAATCTAGCTTTTGTTCTATTTTTTACAGTTTAGTCTTTTGTAATATGATGACATTTGACAGAAACTGTCAATACAAAATTTGCTCAAACGGCCTGAAGAGGGAATTTGTTGAAAAGACAATAAAATGTATCTTATAACGTGTGTACCAATAAATACTGAGGCTCAGGAGGCCAGGCCATGGAATTCATCGGCTTTCCAGTGTGAACAGATATCGACAAATCTTATCAAAATAAATGGAACCAATTTTATTGTTGACAAATTAATCTTGTTTTGTCCAACTCAAGATCACAAGTTTGCTAGAATATAACTAATAACTTGTGAATCCATGGCTTATTCTGAATTCTTTTTCTGTACACCCGTTACCACTAAGAAGAGCGGGAATGATAATGTGACAACAAAGAAAAATTCGTAAGACTACTATCGATCATTCTAAATTTAGGTGTGCGTGTGCCAAAAATTCTCTTCAAAGATTTTTTTTCATTTCTCTCTAAATTGAAATAAACATTTGTCTTCGTCCGTCTTTACTCAGATTACAAACGATACAATTCTCAATTACAAAAGAACAAAGATTGCATGTTAAATATACAGGGTGAGTCATTAGTGGGGGATCGGTCCATAACTCCTTAACCATGTAAGATAGGAAAAAATTTGTTATACAACTTGTACACCGTTTCCCAGGCTGTACAACCTAAAAATATTTTAATGTATACAGGGGGTTCCAAAACTACCGCATGCTATACAACTTTGATTTTTCAAATAGAACTACCTATATTTTATTTCTCCATTAGAACCCCCTTGCACATAGATTTATGGTGATATAAGATATTTTACATTTTGGATCACCGTTATCAAATTATAAATTTTTTTTCACATTTTTTGTCATTTACAGAGGTTTACTTAAAAATTTACTGAGAGGTCGTTTTAGCAGCTAGAAGGCTGAAAGTTGGTATAAATATGAAGAAAAGATTACTCTTTACGCCAGGCATGCAAAATATAATTTTTACTATACAGGGTCTGCAATACTTCGTGTCTCATTATACTATTTTCAAATAAGCTTAACTTTAGTTTTTTAAATGGCACCCCCTATATTTTTGTATTCCATCGAATGCGTCTGTAGTCTGGCTACGTTTTTTATTAAGCTTGTTCTATAGCTAAAATTTATAATTTACGAGATATTTGATATTTTTGGCTGTGATACAGATTGAGCCAAGATAAAATAGATAGTGTGCCATGAAAACCATGTTAATCATTTTAACTCACATTTAAACACTGCATAGTTGTGTCGTCACCGACTTGTCATTTGATTATCCATTCCATTATCCACAATAAATTCTATTTTACAAGAACAAATCGATTTGATTTATTGTCTGAAATTAAGCGAAACAACCAAAGAGAACATGAAAATAAGAATCTAAAATGCATTTAGAAGCGTTTGCCAGCAAATTTTACGAAATATTGGAAGATCATTCACCCACCGCGTGAAAGTGTGCACAGAGAGGTGGCCGCAACATTGAATATATTATTTAGTTTAGCTTACTTTATTGAATTTTTATATTTATTTCTTTAAATGTTTATTTGTTGATTTATTTAACGTTGAGCGTAAATTCTTGCCGCAAGCAAAGGATTTATTTCGCCTTCTTCCAGACAATAAATCATATCGATTTGTTCTTGTAAAATCGAATTAATTGTGGATAATGGAGTGGATAATCAAATAACAAGTCGGTGATGACACAACAGTGCAGTATTGAAATGTGAGTTCTATGATTTCTATGATTTCCATGGCACACTATCTACCTTATCCTGGCTCAATCTGTATCACATCCAAAAATATCAAATATCTCGTAAATGATGAATTTTCGCTATAGAACAACCTTAATAAAAAACGTAGCCAGACTCCAGGCGAATTCGATGACATACAAAAATATAAGGAGTACCATTTAAAAAAATTAAGTTAAGCTTATTTCAATATAGTATAATTTGACACAAATTTTTGCAGAGCCTGTATAGTAAAAGTGATATTTTGCACATCGGGCGTAAAGAGCAATCCTTTTTTCATATTTGTATCAAACTTCAGCCTTCTAGCTGCTAAAACAACCTCTCAGTAAATTTTTAAGTGAACCTCTGTAGATGACAAAAAATGTGAAAAAAAATTGATAATTTGATAACGGTGATTCGGAATGTAAAATGTCTTATATCACCATAAATCTATGTGAAAAGGGGCTCTAATGGAGAAATAAAATACTGGTAGTTCTATTTGAAAAAACAAAGTTGTGTAGCAATTATGAGTTTTGGCACATCCTGTATACAAACGGTGACAAACGGTGTACAAATTGTCTTTAAAAATTTTTTGTATCTTACATGATTTAGAAGTTATGGACTGATCCCTCACTAATGACTCACCCTGTATAAGTCAACTAGAGGTATCCGACACTCAATAATTCAACGACGTCTCGTACAAACTTGCACAATTAGTTAAATAGTATGTTGAACTGGTCAATGGTTTGAATTATGACCCTTCGATAATCCCAGAATTTAATTAGTTTTAAACACAAATTCGTACTACTGTAAGCATCATCGTCAATTTTTCAACAAAAAAACCTAAAACCTTGATGATTTATGGCTTTTAAAAAATTAGTCTTATATATCAGAGAGTGGGCGCCTCCAAAATCGGTGCTGCCACCTGTTGAAGGCTTGTCTACTTTTAGACAGACAGTAAGTAAGGCATTAATACACATGTGTAGTAAATAGTGTCTAAATAAACATAAGCTCATAGGCCATGGGAACTAGCTTTTGTTTTTTTTAGAGTGTAGACCTTTGACAACGACAAATCATGACATTTGACAGTAACTGTTAGAGATTTTAGTCTGAACTTTTTCCAACTCAAGGTTAAAAACTTGCTCATTCTAACTGTTTTCAAAATGATTTCGTAGTCTACTGTGATTTTTGCATGTTGCACGCCCTTTTTAACCCGTAAATGGTGATCGCATTTCGACTACTGATTTTTTGTGGTTATTTTTTTATTGTTTCAAAAATTTATTAATCACATTATTTCATTTATTTTTTACCTTAATGAAGCATCCAATCGTTTATATAACATCTAATTTTTCATAGAAGTAACCAAATACAATTGCACCTTTTGATTCTGCCGTGTGATGTAAAATTCTCCATGGTCATAATGAACCTGGGTCATCAATTAAGGGTTAAGTATCATATCCGACTGCAGAGAAAATGCAGCATAAAAAGGAGCTCGATATAGTTCAGGGAAACTTGGCACACTTCTTTACTTAGCTTACTTTGATATAGGTAATAAAAAATTATACAAAGTGTTTCAGAAATGGCGGACCTCCTGTGCAGTACGTTATTGGAGTGTCTTCAGGGAGTCAGGGAAAAAATCCATCGTTCTATTCTTTTTAGTTATTAGCAACAAACTACATGCTCAATTTGGCAACTTTGTAATTCTATGCGGGTAAGAAGTACGTCACGGCCGTCATTATGTCATTGTAATGCGTTCAATTTGTGCTTAAGTAACTGTCACTGTTTGCACCAGCGATGCCAGATATATTTTTATGGCATTGTCCTATAAAAGATCTTTTCTTTTTTAATTCAACAGTTAATTAAACATTGGCAATATATTATTGTTATTTCTTGAGAGAAGAAAGAGAAAGAGTACTGGATATATGGAGTACTTTTATTCTTTAAAATACTCCATAATGTAGAAGATACAGTTGTCGTGTTCAATTCTTTATATCTCTTCGAATAGACACTGAAGAATTTTTTTACTAATTTTTCCTGACTTCCTGAAGACTCCTCAACAACGTACTGCACAATAGGTCTGCTATTTCTGGGACATCCCTCTATATTGTTACTAAGTTAATAATTTCTACAAGTATATATTTTCACCTTTAATACGGTCTTGGATTCGTTTAGACATGCTGTTAATAAGATGACTTATGCGACCCATGAAATACCCCATGAGTATCAGATTCGAGCTTCTGTGAGCCATGGAAGCCAGTTAAAGATACTACCAGGTGAGGTCGGCATGAGGCCCAAATGAGCACTAACGAAGGAATTGGTCTTCCTACCACATTATAAATACCAGGTATCGTCTATCGATCGCGTCGATAAAAACACGAAAAAACCGATATAATTATGGTGCTTTTTCTTTTGGTACTTACAACCTTTTTATAGCCACGCATAACTGTGGAAGCACTTCAATTCTTTCTTCTAGCATCTCTCTGAATGTGATTCTAGCATCTTTTATCTTGCATATTTCAAATTGCGTCAGTTGACGGAAATTTTGTACGGAAATAAGTAAACAACGACGTACTAATTGGTTTTTCTTCTTCCAGCCATTTAATTCATTCGTCTTGCAATCTTTGAAGGTGATTTCAGCTTGTCTCAATCCCACTATTCGGCCTCTTCCAAACTATGTCAGTTGATGAAAACGTTGTCAACTGAATCTTTTATTGATTTTAAGTAAAATTTCGAGCAAAGCGGCATGTGGCGAAAAAATCCTCATTACTCACAATAACAGCAATAAGAGTGTAGAAGAAGGTTGTCCCTGAGCTAGATAACCTTCACTCGTAGCGTTTCGGATACCTACGTTACATTATGTTTGTTTTACAATTCCATCACCAGACAATAGACAGGAGAGAGGTGTGGACGTTGTTTGTGCAAATTTTTATTGGACAGTATAAAAATATAATAAAAGCTACATTGCATGCCCTCCTGAGCTTTCGATTTTGTGCGGTCTGCATTATTTACTCGTAATGGCATCCCTGAGATTTAGTATTGTTAAATTGCAAGGTCCGTTGGGTATATTGCTGTAACTAGCATCCTCAACGGTCCTTGGTTAAAATGGAAATGTCAAATGTTATCTGTTGTGTGATTTGGGATTGTGGACAGGTTAGTTATTATTAAAACCGATTAAAATTAAATTACCTTTCTGGTGGAATGCTTGGAGCAGTAAGTTTATATATATATGTATACAGTGGGCGTCAAAAGTGGTTCCTGATTTATTTTTTGGAAAAGTGATATAGTGTTAAAAAAAGATCTTTTAAGGTTAATTCATTTTTATAAAAATAAAGATGGCCGCCAGCAGATCTCGTTCGTTATAACTTAAATGTTACAATACATTTTTTATGTTATAGTCCTTTCGTCTTTCTTCGTTGATATCTATTCTGTGTCGCAGTCTTCTAATCAGTTTTGCCGAGCAGTCTCATGTCTGCTGCACTGTATCTATCCATTTCTGCTTCGGTTTTTCTCTCTTTCATTTTCATCATTCTGCCTCTAGCAGTACTCTCTTCTCATGTATAGGCTCGTCCTACTTTGGTCCGGGTCTTGCATTTACAATACCTAGTCTTTCGTTGTTGTTTCATTATGTTTCGCCATTGATTATCACTTCATAATATACTATTGCAGTTTTTCCATTTTTCTAAATGGTTTTTCTGTTTACTTTTTTGCCCATTTTGCAAATGCTACATAATCTACATAGGCAATTACTTGTTGTCGGTTGTCGGTGTTAGGATTTTGTTATCCCTAAAAACGGCTTCTAGCACTATATTAAATAACACTGACGACAGTGGGTTCTCTTGTCTAACTCCGGTTTTCCTCTAAACCTTTAGGATACCCTTCCATTTGCTGCTGTTTTGTTCTGTGTACCCGTCAGGGTCATTTTTGCCAGACCGATTATATTTTCTTCAGGATTATCAGTTTTTTTCGTTTGATGTAGTCTAGTTTTCTCCATTAAGTCATAGCCTTCCTTAAAATCTATTACAACCGTAAGTTTTGTTCGTAGCTTTGCTTCTATATCATCTTCAGTGTGAAAATCTGGTGTTTATAATAGTTTATCTACCATTCCTAAATCCTCTTTGGTACTAACTAATTCGCATAATTTGGTTTTTTTCTACCATAACTTCCCATAAAATTTACATTTATCAGCAATGTGTGACAATTTTTGGTATTTGTCTCACTGTAAAATATTAAACAATATCTCGATTTCATGGCTTCCTGAGTCCCAGTTTTCATTTGAATGTTCTATTCGCAGACTTTCAAACTTTTGTTAAGAAAAAAATCTGTTTAAATTGCAGCTTTTATGTCTTAATGATACTACATTCCAAAACAATTCCACAATAACGACTGACTCTCTTCAAGCGCAAAAATGTAAGCACTCCAATTTCTTGTCTCAGAGAACTACCGCCTCCACAGTAATAATGTCTTGACAAATTAAGCTGATCCAACTTCCGCATTTCCTTCAAACTATATGATTTCCAAATGGACTGCTAAATTTACTAGTGGCGGTGCTTTTTTTGCAGCGAGGCATTCAAAAAGTTTCTGTAACAATGCGACAAACTATATTTTAAAATGAGGATCAACGAACGATTCTTCCGATTGCATTATTTAACAATTTTCTGTAACAATGTGACAAATTATTAAAATGTGCATCAACGGACGTTTTATCCTTACGAATGCATTATTTAACAATTTCCTCAAGTTTCATTGCCATTAACTTTTTAAAGAATTTAATGCAGTTAACGTAAAACAAATGTTTAAGGAGAAGCTGTACGAATTATGCTTGTGGTAACATTGTTATAACACTGTTGAGTTGCACATGCGTAAAGTGTAGAGAGGACACTATAATGTTTATTTTTTTTTTAATTTTATGTGCTCACCAATCTGAATAATAGGAACCAACTGACGTTTATAATCTTTCAAGCAATCAATAATTATATGTAGTTTATGCATTGAAGAAACGCATCAAGTGCCATTACTCGAATCTGTCCCATAAAAACGTAATCCTCATAAAATCCAGAAATTCAAAATGAAGTTGATGATCCGTCGCATAATGGTCCATTATCGAACTGCATTTACTAAGCAATTCTATGACTTTTTATGGAGAACAGCCGGCAAAGTATACAAAGCAGTATTTCAAACGAAATGTTGTTTAATTAAAAGGACGCGTTTTCTGCATAAAGCCAAGTGCTTGACTATCATTATCGTTGCTGTATTTGTCTAAGTCATTTATTTTTAAAAAACACATCCTTCCAGTCGTCGGCATAAGACAATACTGCAGCACCGACGGAACGGCGTTTATACATGCAATATCCTCTATTATTACTCCAAATGTCCTTTTTTCACCAACTCGCGACACAATTCATTTAAGAATGCAAATTGAAGGAATTCGTTTTGCGAAGTTTTGTGCGATTTAATGCAGCAGTTGCATTATTTCTTTATTAATTCGAAATAAACGCCAACATGTTGTAAATTACAGCTAATTCGGAGGGCTTAAACAATATTTTCTATCATAAAGGAAAATAAAGAAATATTACACTAGAATTAGGGTCTTAATTAGCTGTAACTTACAGTATATTATTAATACAGGATGACACAGTGAATTACCTGTAACTTACAATAGTTGACTCAGAGCTTCGTAAAAACCGTTTAAGATAGCGACTTGTCCATCACTTTATATGTATATTAATAGGATACAGCACCTTCCGCCAGTTTTGAATTTACTAAATCATAAATTATTCGTTTGGGTTTTTACGAATCATTTTTATTTTGGTTTTTTATTAATAAGTTAACAATGCAGAATCGTGGAAAGTCAGTCGATTGTTTATGACCAAAAGACAATTTGCTACGTTAGAAGTTTGAACTGAGAGTTGATTAGGCAATTAACATATCTTCATTTATCATGCATAACATATCTATGTTTTATACATACACTATTGGACAAAAGTAGAGCAACATTTATTGCTAACAGTCGAACTTAGTGTTTGCCAGTTCTGAAAAGTAGTAGGTATATCTAGTAAGTACAGTAGTTACTATACAGAATCTCAGGAATAATGGCATTAATTTTAACTAGTAGTAGAACTCGTCAAGACAAACACTTTTTCTGTGTACTATTTTTTCGAGATCGCAATTTTGTTTTAGCATTTTATCCTCCCTGAAATTGATGAGCTGCCTATGGATTTCATAAATCAGTGATATTTTTCAATTTGAATTCCAGAACATACAATATCAACGGTCCAATTAATAAGTTACTGTGTCGAAAGAACCATAAATTAAGGAAAGTTTTCTTCAGTGGTTTTTTGTTCTGCGCCTATCGGTGTTTAACGTGGAGCATTTATTATCCATAAGCGAGTTAAAAAATAAAAGCAAACAATTTTAAAAGTTATTGGGTTTGAGGTGTTATACTACTAGATAAAATTAGTGCCATTATTTCTGGGACATTTGTATATTGCAATATTTTGTTACATGCTTTTAAAAGCATGAATGAAATCAACCAGCTCAATTCATTCAGGGTAAGTTTTATGGCAATCAGAGCTGAATATGAATTTTCCGTTATGTAACAAATCTGAATCCCATCTGAATTAAACATTTTATAACGATTTTCATCACTGAAGAGCGTCTTTTGCCAATCCTCATTGTGTTTATCACAAATTGTTTTAAACCTTTGTATATCTGAGTAGTTCCTCTCGGCATGATAAAAAAAGAACACTTGCAATATTATCACACGTTCTCCATTGACAATAAGTGCTGCTATTGACTCTAGGGAAGCTGTATTATAAAAATAAATGACGTCTAATTGTTGGTTTAATCAGTTTTTTTCTCTCTATTCGATTCCTTTCATATCAAATTTATAATTTTCAACATATGCGCACTTCTAATCGGTTCTATGGTGTAATTTTATAATTTGAAAAAAATTTCATAGTACTGGATTTATTGCCACCGAAAGCAATCACACAATAGTTATTACGGTCAAATGGTTTTTTAATTAAAATTTAAAGTACCCGCAGAAGCTCCTGGTTTGATAACTCACATTCAGCTGATTACAACTGCGGTGTTGCAATTGTAAGTGCAATTGGGCAAAGACGTATGTATTCGCGGCTTACGCAGTCCTAATAAATCAGTATTCTAGTTCCATTATGGAGACGAATGTCTTTACTAATAAGTTCTGACGTACTGGCGGTACGGGGCGAGTATGTGGTAAACTAGAAAATGTCTGAAGGTGCTGTATCCTTTTAACGACGGCATAATCTAAAAATATTTCTACACACACTACTTATTAACCTTACTTTAAGCGCCATTTTGAAAACACTGATTACAATAGTATGGTTTTTTCTATTTGAGGTCATAAGTTTTTTTACACTCTAACAAATTTCAAAGTGATATTCCATGGCGTAAGCAGCGTTCTTTTATTTTGAACCCAATAGGAATACGTTTCAAAAACGAATTCAAAATTGACCATTCCGAATCGAAATAAATTATATCGGCGAAATATCCCAGAACTTTGATTTGGTTTTCTGCACTTCTAGGAACAACTTTAACTCTTTCTCAGGAATTATTCCTGAACGGATAAACTGATTCCGAAGACGGGAAATTTTTTGATTATTCATTGGGTCTAGGTGCGAATTTTTTTCAATATACAGGGTGAATCTCTTATGGTGTCCGATATTTTAAGGGGTTCTAGCACAAGTCATAACAAGTACTGATGTTCAGTAAGAGTGGCCAATGTGCAACGGTTTCCGAGTAAATAGTTAAAGAATTTTACCCCCACATTTTTGGTGTCGCTGAATTAGGAGATATCGGCAAGCGAAACTACAAAACATAAATTAGAAATGTGTATTAGATGCCAGTCAGCTCACTCTTAACTCAAGTAGGGCCATAAAAATTACCTTTCCCAATCCCAAGTGTGCAGCGATTATGTTTTTTTCTGCTTTTCCAAAATAAAATACTTAGTCTGTAGCTCTCTTTCGTCGTTTCGTGTTGAAATGGAGAATCATGCTATAAACGAATTGGTAGATATGCATTTAGTTTAAAGTGGCAAATTGCTGTGAGATTGTAGGACGAGCGCATCCCAAATCGCAAGATATTTATGCGAATGGCTCAAAGATTACGGGGCATGGGTTCGTTGTTGCCCTCTCGATGGGATGGAGAAATTCCACGTGAAAATGGTACAAGAGCACAGGAATAATTGGCAATCTCGTAGTTAGGGCATTTGTGCTACCAAATTTGCATCAATTATTTGGACTTTGTGCATGTTCTTCTTCCCAAATCCTCGTTGTGCGTGAATTTCTTAATACAAAATTTCCGGAATTATCGGCGGGCCACTTCGTTCCCCGATTTTAACTCGCTGGATTTTTGAACTTGACCTAAATACGTGCCGTGAACTGTTTAGGTATGTAAAGGTTATTGAAACACTCACAAGTACTTGAGCGACAGAACTTTGTTTATGTCTGTTTCGCACCGCGACCAGCGGTTCTTAATCAGTGCTCGCTAAAACTCCCTAATTTGGGGGGTTGAAAAATATTTTCAGAAATTTGTTTCAATATTTTTTTTGTCCTATTTGGGCATGCAGGAAACCCAGGTTTCATTATCGGACACCATAAGAGAATCACCCTGGCTTAACTTGCCAAAAGCTGCCCATGCAAGTCTTTTCCTACGTTTTATTTCGGCAGTTTGGTTCTCTTTCCCAATTTTGATAGTATATCCCAAGTATACATATTCGTCGACGTTTTCTAAAGTCGTACCGTCTATTGTTACAGTATATTCCGTATCGCTGATTATTTTGGTCTTAGGCCGACTTTTCTCGAATTCACCCTATGTCTTTTGAACGATTTTATGACACCTCCCGTGAATAATAAACAAATCTAAAATCAATACATTTGAGTAATTATCCATTGCATTTAATTATTAAAACTGATTTACAAAACAATTGCAATTTTTGCAGTGATATCAATTGTTTCACGTTCACAGCCTACTAAACACCTTCAAGATTACGGAATTACACTCATTTTCTAAATAAATCATAATAACCCCTAAAGTAATTGAGATAGGTATAGGACATGCTAATACTACATACTCTTAAATTTCATTTTCTATCCACTGGCGATATAAAATTTGGTAGGTGGCATTTAAAAAAAATGAAATATTGACGTTTTGTTTTGAGCATTTTCAATAAATCATTGTAAGTACCTACTTAGAATGTGATATAGGTACCTAGTTATTTTTGAGGCCAGCCGACAATTATGCAATTATTCCGCTATCAACTGCAAAAAACAGTTTGTACTTTTTCTCAATGGTTACAGCAAAATAATGTATTGAAAAGACCACAGAAAATGAAATATTTTGTAAAAAAGTGGGCATATCTCCAAAACTTTGACAAATAGATCGGTGCAACATAGGTGTAGGATACTTAAAATAAAAGGACCGAAGGATTAATTACCGTTATACGTACTCATAAAAGAAAACACCCACACTCAATTCAAAGAGAGATGGGATGACACAACCAGCTGTCGCCTTGCCAAGGAATTACTAATGTATCCTAGCAAAGACGCCGCGAACAAATTTTTGACAATGACCAAGAAGAACCTGCGCCTCACGACAGGCATTCTGACCGGGCAATGTCATTTAAGAAAACACCATCATCAGATGAAGCTAGAACACACACCACTTTGTAGAGGATGTGAACAAGAAGACGAAACAGTGCAGCACGTACTTTGCGAATGCACTGCGCTTTCGTCCATCAGAGAATCCATACTTAGGGATAAATGGCCATCAATGGCCAACATAAGGGACATCACCCTGGGCACGGTGGTCAACTATTTCAACCAAATAGGATGGCTATCGACCCAGCTGGAGTGATCCCCTAACGGAGACAGGACAAGGGGCCCGCTGGGTCCTAAGTCCAGTGGTCGCACAGACTACCCTCCACAATTTTACGTACATACATACCGTTATACGTTTCTTGTAAGTATCGCCAAAGTGATTGTAATGTTGATCTTACTGAGTACACTGTAAAAATCGATGATTACCTGATCAACGAAAAATCTCGGGTTACCCCATGATTGTCGCCGGAGATTGACCTGAAGGAACTGGCAAGCACACAAGCTCAAACTAGTCAAATCGTTAGTTTATCCTTATATTTACTACTACCCTAGACTTAGAGAAAATGTAATACCGCTTCGTGAGCTTGTCATTCCTTATCTAACCCCAATTGTTGCAATTTTCAAACTAGATTGTTTTGCGACTTCTTGATACAACGTTTTAACATTCACGAAGTAAACACAAAAATCGAATACATTATCGACGCTTTTAACTAAAAAATTTTAATGACGTTTCACTTTCCGCGCTCCAAAATTTCTGAAGTTGTGTCTTGATATATTGCATTGTGGCCTCAGTAACTTTCTATCACCTATACCATAGGCAGTCTATTTGTAATTTGTTATGTTTAAGGCGTATAGTTTATCTTAAGAAATGGTTGCGGACTGAAATATTCCATAATTCTTTATTTTGATTATTTCTATATGAACATAGGTTACAATAACCAGTAATTATCATTGTTAGTAAATATGTAGTTATCAAGGCCGTATAAGTGATTTTTTTTTGGCCGAATCTGTTTGTACAATTCAAATGACGCCAATAAAACATTTTTGGCCGAGGTTCACACAACGTTTTTTAGGCACTGATCACAAAATAAATGAAAAATTTGGTCATTTGTTAACAATATTATTATATTTTGAACATATTCCGAAAAAACATGATCTATCTAAACAAATGCGTCTCCTATCAAATTTAATATTAAGCGTCTGTTTTGAGCCTTTTTGGTGATAGCTGTAGTTCAGACACCCCCGCCTTTCACCCAGCATTCGCGAAGCAAACGACAGATTTCCTGAAAAATATTAAAAGTTTGATCAAACTTCCCATATTGGGAGGTAAAAAGTGTATATAACGTTTGTTTCTGACAAATCAGTCTCAAAACAGTAGAGTTTGACAGATGTGTACAGAAGAGTAAAAGTTTGGCAGATAGTTATTTGTGTATCAAAGCCGTAAAAGAGACTTTTTTTATCCGAAAATTCAGATGAGACCAAACAAGCACTTTTGGCTGAGGTGCGCACAAAATTTGCTAGGCGTTGATCGCAAAAAAATTGAAAAATTTGGTCATTTGGCCACAAAATTAATTTTTTCGATCTCCGTCGGAAATTAGTTATTTTGCAATCGTCCAAATCGTTTGTCTGCCGAAGCAAGAGAATGGAAAGCAGGATTTTCAATGACAGCTTTTATGTTGGCGGCGTTGACTTTTCAGGTAATAAATTCTGAATTACATTTTCTGCTACTTTTTGAATATTTGTTGGTGTGTTTTTATGCATTTTTACTTATTATCAGTAGAATTGTGCACTCAAATTACTCAAAACTTACAAATGTCAAAAGAATTTTTTTAAATCATTATATCGTGGAATAGGTACCGCCAACAGGAGAAAAATTAATCCCCTAACCAAAATTATTTTAACAATTAATGTAATTTTTTTTTAATTCAAATCTTTTGTCGGCTGAAAAAGTTTTGTTTATTACACGGCCAAAAACTGTCTTTTGCAAGTGCTTGCACTTGACCGTTTCTGGCCTTGTAATAATAAAAAATTAAATAAAAACAAAAGCGCCTCCTGTCAAATCCAAAAAGTGCAATCTAAAAATTCCTGATAATATCTTTATCTATGATATTTCCCAAACGACGTACATTTAAAATCAGTTCATCAACAGGGCATGGACAAAGATGCCTAAGTTCAATCAACAAATTCGGGATACAAAATACAGTATAAAATCAATTTTATTCACAAAATGTATTATTTTGTTTGTGAATCTCGCTTTGTTATTATTATTTCATATATCACGCCCTTTCCGGTTCCGGTTTTCCGTACTCTATGATTACATTATTCTATTAGCATGTTAAAAATTTATCATTTTCTAACTAACTCTTTGTTTGCTGACGACGTGACTGGATTTATCTGTAGCGCACACATGCGGGCATTTAAATTGGTTTAATATTGTCAGGCAGATTATTCGAGGGTTGCTGACTTATTTTTCATATTGCGTTAGATCCGCGAATATTTGTCGTTTCATTATTTTGCCCACATGCAATATAAATCAATAATACGACCTCGCAGTTAATTGAATAAGGACAACACATTGGGACTAGTTTTGGTCTGTATTGCGCTATTCGACTCGTAACTATTTTGAGTAGGGTAGTGAACGAGTCGATTTCGGCACGAAAGCAAGCCAGAGGTCAATGTCTACATAGTTTTCTTGCCCCCAGAGTGTCAGCAATATGCGCGCCCTTTCCAAATTAATAAATGAGACATTTTTCAAAATTTTCTCATAAGTGGTAAAAAAAATAATTAAAATTTATTGCAGATATCGAACATAAAATGGAGACAGGGAAGGCCATTTAATCTAACTTTTGTTTATATTCCAGTGTAGATTTTTGACTTTTGACTTGAAAAGAATTATCATAAAAAAATTCTCAACAATCCCAAGTAGCATCAAAGTAAGAAAAACTTATGCCGCCACTTTGACTAAGTGGCTGCCACATGATTACCACTAAATCTACAACTTTACAGTAAGAATAACTTTCCTTTATACAAAAATAGTGGCAAAAACGTGAATTTCACTGTTATTAATCACTACATAGTGGATCACTTTGTAGTGGAACTTAAGGTGTTTGAAACGTTCTGGTTACTATCTAAAACCACCTTAAAGTGTTTGTAACTTTATGGTGAAAAATGACAGTGGCGGTAACCATTTCAAGCCACTAAAATATAACTTAGAAGTGGCGACAGATTTAAAGTGGTAATTACAGTGTCGTCCACGTTTTGGCCACCTCTATAAAACCTTTAAAGTGGCAGACATTTTTAGTGGCAACTAATGATTGTGGCCACGTTTATGCCACTATTGCGCCACGTATAGAAGTGATTTTCACTTTAAATACGTAAAAACCACTTTAAAGTTATATTCTAAAAGGTAGCCATATTTAAGAACAGTAGTAATGCCGCCATTATCACAAAAGTTGAGCAGACCGTTCAAAAAATTATAATTTCTTCACAGTACTACATTATTATTGTGTAATTATTGGTTTTTGGTTTTAGCAGACCAAGGATAATTAATTAATAAATTGTTTGGGGCATTTGGAGATAAATATTTTGAAAATTGCGATCCAAAGTTTTTTGTTAATTTGTTTAAATAATCAGATATTGCGAAGGGGATGCTGATATTTCGAAGTGCAACACCTATTTTTGACAGTAAACTTGATATCGTTCTGAGTTTATACCATCTAGGGTGCTGCCTTAAGTTAATAATACTTGCCTATTTATTTGCAAGTAAGAATATCTTTATGGTGACTTAGTAAGAATGCAGTTTCGAGTCAATGAAAAGATAGAAAGGAGATACATATATTATTTGTTAAGAGAAATAAGTTGAAAGAGAGAGACCGAGCGATGTAGAAGAAACAAAATCAATCTTAGTGGCTTTGAGGTGGCTGCCACTTGGCGCCCACCTTTTTGCCACGTGGTGGTCAAGTGGCTGGAACGTAACTGTATAGGGGCTACCACGTGGCAGCCACGCAAAAAATGTTCCCCATTTTAGTGGTAGCCACGGAATAGAACCGTTCTTATTACGTGGCAACCACTAGTGATAAAAACTTTAAAGTGGTAACGGTAGTGGCTGTTACGTGGCGCCCACTAAAAATGCTACTTGGGATGTGCAATTTTTTTCTTATCTTATGTCTATGGTCAAAACACATCAACGAATTTGCGAAAGAAACCCCAAGCGTTTCGTATCTGAAACGGTTGTCAGCAGTTAAACTTAACCTAACTTCAAATTTCTCTACCTCAAGGTCACCATTTCTTTACCAACACTGCTCGATCCCAATTCAACATTTACATTTTCTATACTCAGATGAATTTCAAGGTGTTTCCATGCCCTTCGCGGCCTCCTTTTCTTTTTAACGTATTTTACCAGATTTTGAACACAATGAAAATATATTTCCTTGTATAAGGTTCCCGGGTTTTTTGAAGGTAAATTTCCGCTTGAGAAATTAAAGATGACTCGCGGGCGCCAACAATTGAAAAATGTTCATGTTAGATATTGGTATCAAAAAAAATTAACTCGGATTGTCTATTCGGTTTAGCAATTTGAGGGATATGAACTATGACTAGTATCTTTCTACGAGGTAGAGTAATGTTTCCGAAATCGATGTCCAGAGGCCGGCTCAGGATACGACACCGGATACTGTTTCGTGCTCATCAAAGTGAAGAAACCGGAGATATTGGGAGAACTACCGGATTTCAGGACTTCACCCAATCCTTCAACTAAATAAAATAAGTTATTTCACACCTGATCTCATGAAGGCATACCACGAGTTCACACAATTCTAACTTTTTTCACGAATGCGGTACGAGTAATCTGTGGCGGTACTAACATGCGTCCAAAAATGAAACAAACCCGCGCAGGCCGTGGAAGCCGAATTTTATAGAGTAGAAAAAGGTTGACCTTTAGCAACATAAATCTAAGGTTAAGTTCTCTGCTAATAAACTTTTCAATTGCGTTTTGCTTTCTGATAGTTTTAACAAATTCCCTCGCCAGGTATAGGTTCGAATTAAAGACAAGACAAGGCGCGGTTTGGACAAATTTTGATTGAACTGAACTGATATTTGTCAATGTCAAAAGTCTACACTGTAAACAAAAGCTAAATTCCATGGCTTTTCAAGCCTCAATTTGAACGTAATAAATAAGATTCCCTCATTGCGATATGGTTCGTTTGGTTTCAAGTTCGGCCAAAATGTATATAAATATGCGATTTATACCGAAAATCCGATTCAAGTTCCACCAACTTTCAATAACTTGTGCATAATCCGTGAAGCTTTTCAGTTGATCAGAAAATGCTTGATTTCCAAACACATGAAAATAACAAAACACTATTTACAAACATATTCTGGATGATTGAAGCGCAGCAGCGATCCGCAACAAAAAATTTAAATTTAGCGATTTTCATAGGGTGAATTCGCCGCCACCAAGCTATTTAACCCTCTATGGGTTTTCAATCGAATTAAACAATATAGAAATAATAACAATAGTAAATTTTGGAATTGATTTTGAATGACCCAGCTGGAATAAGCCATCATGGGGTTTGGAATTCGTTACAGTGTAGGAGTGGACTCATTTGAAATTAAGTTTTCTATTGAAAACTGTTTCGGACACGATAGATAAGTAAGATACGATAAAAGCCTTTCGTTTTTTTAACTAATTCTATTTTGAGGTGTGGGTTTAGACGGCATTTTAGCAACTTGACCATTACCAATAAAACAAAACAAAAGGTATATGACCACCTAATAATTTTTTGGTTTGTATGTCCTTTATAACATTTTCTTCTTCATCCATTAACCGCCCTGTTTATAAAGTTTCTTCGTGGCTCTCGTGAGTCTCAACATACCAAACAACGTACCAAATAAACTTTTCATATTGCTTCGATTGCAGTTATAGTCAATAGTTTACATTGATAGCACTATTTTTTCGGTAACAAATATACTCTACAGTCTTACCATCCTCTGGTCTCCAATTCTTCATAGTCTCTGAAAACTTAATGCGTACAAAATAAAAAGGAGGCCGCATAGGCTGTGGAAGGACAATTTGAGGTTAAGTTCTCTGTTGGTAGCTTTTTCGGATACGGTACATATTGTGTTTTCATAAAAAAATAAGACAGAGGTTTAGGCAATATTTTTAAATCACAGTTCTGCGTGAAATATTAAGTTCAAAGGACTACACTGTAAAAAAAAGCTATATTCCATGGCCTCTTGAGCCTCCTATTTTTCTATTCTATATACACTTGCGAGTAATGAAATTGGCCCACCTCACATTTTTCGTTTTAAGGTCTGCCTGGTCTTGAGAGTTATTACCAAAGACAGGTCTCAGCCGAGTCTTCTCTTGCATCCAACTGGCACCTGGATTGGTTCCGGTCCACCTGGTCTTCAGAACGACAAAGCTACACCACTGGCGCCTTAACGTGTACATATCCACCTGTATATAGTGAATAAATACCTATACTCGTAAACACGGTATCGTCCTTTCAACACCTCGGACAACACACCTCTTACAAGTGGCGCCCAACGTGGGGCTGAACGACAAACATCTTTACACATTGATTTAATTTTGCAATGATGCTAGAATAAGCGAAATTTTCTTCTATTTATCAACTTAACACGCAAAAGACAAAATGTTCTCAAAAAAATCATATTTTTTTTAATAACAAATATAACTAATTACATAAACTAAGTAAGGAAAAGCAATTTTTTTTATTTAAAAAACGCGTATTACCCCCCGTGCTGTAATTAAGGCTCTCATGCGATCATTCATCGACAAAAACCAAGTTGATGATTAGGTCTTGTGGAATATTGTCCCATTCTGCTTTTATCGCATTCTTAAGCTCTGGGATGTTCCTAGCAGCAGGAACCCTTACTCGAACTCTTCGCTTAAGCTCGTCCCATATATGCTCGATGTGATTCAAGTCAGGGCTGCATGCTGGCCAGTTCATAACAGGAATGCTATCTTCTGCAAGGTTCGTCTGAACGGCGATATGTGGCATCGCATTATCCTGCATAAACAGGAAATTTTCACCGATGAACCCGGCGTAAGGTACCACATAATCTTCCAGAATATCCTCTATGTATCTTCGACCAGTCCTGTCCTGTCTATCGATGAAGACAAGGTCAGTTTTTCCTTCTAGGGATTTTGCACCTCAGACCATACATAAACCACCGCCATAGCTCACACGTTCTTCAAAGCAGCACCGTGCATACCGTTCTCCGGGTCGTCGATACACACGTCCTCGCTCATGATTGCCATATAGACATATTCTGGTCTCGGAAGAAAAGAGAACGGTCCTCCATTCGTTCATACCCCAATTAAGATGAGAGCGTGCAAATTGTAGTAGTGCTCTACGATGAGCTACAGTGTGTTTCGGACCTACTGCAGGTCTAAAAGGTGTCAAATTTCTTTCCCGCAGCCTTCGTCTTACTGTCGACTCACTAACAGTCACACCACGGACGTCACGAAGCTGCTGTTGGGCTTAAACCGCAGTAAGTCGCCGGTTTCGTAAAATCTCGTTTCTCTCGGTCTGTTGTAACGCGAGCACAGCCACTTTCTGGCCGCCGGTGATAGCCACCCATTTCTTCATATCTTTGGTATACCCTTCGAACTGAACCTCGGCTCACATGTAATGGTTGAGCCACATAACGTTGACTTAATCCTTGTTGAAGTAAGGCGACGATTTCTGCAGCTAAATCTGCGGTAGTATCCATTTGTTAAATTTTTTTGCGTTCTCGAGGGGTAAATAGTGTTAGTGGTCGAGCGTTGATATACAGTTGACATACCAATTATTTTGTATTAGCTTCCACAGCCCGAATTTTCAATAAATGTGCATCTAGAAAACCGACTTAATTTTAAAGCGATATTTACTACAACTCTTATAAACTCAAAAAATAACAATGATTATTATAATGTTTGATATGAGTTTGAAGAAAAATAAATAAGCATTTGAACCATGTATAGTATGTTTCAATCCTATATTTAGTTCTCGGAAAAAATTAATTTAAAACGAAAACTGTGAGGTGGGCCGATTTCATTGCTCGCAAGTGTATTATTGTAACTACCGCGTGAATGTCCGTCAAATTAATCATGGCATCATGGTTGTTGAATTGTGTTTCTTTTCTGAGGCACCGATTGGACACAAAATGATGCACCTATTAATTCCACTTATGTTTTTTCCAGAAACTTCTATTAGGAGCCAATATTTAGCTGATTGGCTCGAAAATGTCTTCAAACAATCAAGACACACAATGCTGCTATTGTGGGAAAGCAATTCAACAACAAAGCTGAACTTAATAAGTTTTACCATTACTTCGACGAAAGCAAATTTTTGAAGGAATTATAACTATTACGCAACGTGTAACTTTAAGTAGGGGGCTCAACATCAACTCATTTGGAATCAATCAAATATAATAATTTAGCTAGTAAGTTTAACTAGGGCATAATACAACTGGACATAACTCTAATAATCCTAAATACTCCTGAACTTATATTAATTACTAGCTGAATGTACCCGGCGTTGCCCGGACGTAGATTAAATGAACGCAGTGTTGACTAAAGTGGTGATGTTGACTAATCGACATTATAATACAATTAAACAGGAATCCTCTACTTTTTCAATCACAAAATAAACAAATTTGTTGAAATTAACCTTCGTTGTCAGGACCGGGTACTTCAATATGATTTGGACAAAGAGGATACCTTGGTTGATATCTGAGATGAAAAATCTTGAATAGACTCTTTAGGCAAAGACGCAGTTGTTCTATAAGCGATTCCAGGAAATCGAAATTAACTTTAGATAATTTTCGGGGAAATCGAAGTTTACAAATTAGCTGATCATGTTATGATAAAATTGAAAACACAATGGAACCATTCCTTTTGCTGCAGTCAACTCACAAACAGAACAGTATGTAGATGATTTTGACTTATCTTCAGAATAAACAAACACTTCAGCATAATTATCTTCTTCTAAACTGCACAAAAATTATTAAAACCTGGCCGCAACTGGTTGGACAATTACAGTGCGAACCTTTTGAGCTCCCTTTCCAGTATTAAAATTTTGGTATGTGGTAAAATGTGGTATTTGGTGGTATTTGTGCATCGCTAGATTTTCAAACTTGTCCATCTTAGTTATAAATGATGTAAAGCAATAATGAACACAATGTATTTACGTAAAATAAATAGTGTAAAACGCGTATCAATGTCAGTAAAGTCTGATCCAACGCTGTAAATTTTGGATTTCAGCCGAGGCAGATTTGGTGAAAAATAAAAACAACATTATCATTAACTGAACGGTCCGGTACGACGATGGTGATTGGGAGCAAATTTGGTTAACGGCAAAATTAACATTCTATATAAAATAAATAAATATTTTGACGGGAATATGGTGGATGTAAAAATCTTATTCGGCTTCTCCGACGAACTCACACTTGTTTACATTAACACAAACTTGTTGAACAATTAAAGTGCGAACCTCTTGTGCTCCCGTTCCAGTATTAAAATATCAATACCAATACCATAGATATTAAAAAAGACAATTTCCATCACCTTTCATAATACGGTGTGGTAATTGTACATCGCTAGATTTTCAAACTTCTCCATCTTAGTTATAAATGATGTAAAGCAATAATGAACACATTGTACGTAAAATAAATAGTGTAAAACGTGTATAAGCACATAATTATTAAGGGTATGAATGTCAGTGATGTCTGGTACATACAACGGTGAAAATTTCGGATTTCAGCCAGGGCAAATTTGGTGAAAAACAAATACACCACTACCATTAACTGAACGTAAAAATTAGCGTACAAATATAAGTGGAGTCCGGTTCGACGCTGGTAATTTTTCGAAAATTGATTGGGGGCAGATTTGGTTAACGCGAGGATCAAATGTTAAATTAAAATACTTTATTTGATAGCGGTAGACCTTCGAACACTGATGCGTCGCCTCATCGAATTTGGCGATTTTGCGAACAGTTTCCGACGCTGGAGCAGCAATTTTCACAATTGTAGTTGTGTTAAAATTAAACACCGCGATCGAGTACTGCTCCACACGCTGAACCAGCAATTCTCGAATTCTAAGAAACGATAAGAAAGGCTTATCCAATGCTTGGAATGTGCGAATTTCTGCATAGATATTGAATAAAACCAAATCGAGCATCGCCTTTTCACGTTTGTGACCTTGCCCTTGACGTGGCAGGCTCAAGCTGCTTCAATAATGTAAAAATCTTATTCGGCATCTCCAATAAACTCACATTTGTTTACATTAACACGCATTCCTTCATGGACTTGTGACGAATTACAAACAAATATTGCAACTTCAAGTGTTCCATTTAATTTCGTTTCTGGGTGCAAGCTCCTTTCTTTTCACTCTAGTCAGTCTGAACTTATTACACAGAGTGATATTTTCAAATCCAGGCGCCCCAAATAATTTTGTCGTTGTTTTCAAAAGTTTCAAGAGAAGGAGAGTTGACAGAGAAGCTAAATTATTCCAAATTATTCCCATTTAGTTCTCTGACAACGTTAAAGACAATGTTGAAATATATAAATACAAAATTTCACACCATAAAAACGAAGTATTTGGGAATTACGTATAAAAAAATATTAGGTTGATTTGGGGTTGTTTCGGATGATATGGGTTTCTTTGAGGATTGTTTGGAATGGTTATTGATGGTTGGCAGGGTTTAGCTTTGGCGGATTAAACGAAATTTTTGGTAATTATAATGTGATTGGGCTTTGGTTGGCTTGGTAAGAAGTGGTTGGGGTGATTTAGGGGAATTCGAAGTCATTTATGCGAGTTTGGCGTAGTTTGCTTAGAATTCGTAATTTTTTTTTAATTATGGGTTGACCTGGAGTAGTTTTGAATGGTAAGTGTATGACTTTTAGGGATAGTTTGGAATGGTGCGTTATGTTTGGGGTGTTTAACGTATTCAGGTAAATTTTACAAAAATTTTGGTAATTTTAAAATGAAGAATTAAAGTGCGAACCTCTTGAGCTCTATTTCCGGTATTAAAAATGCAATAGGAAAAATAGTAAAAAAGACTATTTCCATCACTTTTCACGGGAATTATACATGGTGGTATTTGTTCTCCGCTTACTATTAGATTTTCAAACTGCTCCATCTTAGTTATAAATAATGCAGAACCATTAATGAACGCAATGTACGTAAAATAAATAGTGTAAATCGTGTATAAGCACACAATACTTAAGCGTATGATGTCAGTGAAAATTTCGGATTTTGCCCGGAGCAGGTTTGGTGAAGAACAAATACACCACTATCATTAACTGAACGTAAAAATTAGCGTACGATAATAAGTGAAGTCCGGTCCGACGCTGGAAATTTTTCGAAAATCGATTGGGGAGAGTTGTGGTTAACGGCAAGAACAAATCGGGAATATCGGGAATAAAATAATTTATTTAATAGCGATAGAACTTCGAATACCGATGCGTCGCCTCGACCTTGGCGACGTTGAATACCAGCGTTCCAGATGCTGAAGCAGCAATTTTCACAATTATATGAGGTGCACGTGCCTAGTGCGTATAAAAACAATTTGGATAACAAAAGAGATTAATTTGTATGTACCAAATAATACTCGCACAGGTGTACTCGTATGGCCCGTCATAATTTTCACGAAATGAATTTAAGAAATTAACATTCTAAAGTAAATAAATATTTTGACGGGAATGTTAAAAATCTTATTCGGCCTTTCCGACAAACTAACACTTGTTTACATTAACATGCATTCCTTCATGGACCTGTGACGAATTACAAACGAATACCGAAATTTCAAGTGTTCCACGTCAGTCTGAACTTATTACACAGTGATATTTTCACATTCAGGCGCCCTAAATTATTTTGCCGTTGATTTCAAAAGTTTCCCTGGAAGGAGAGTATTCAGCAAGGGGCTCGTCAGGGGTGGCAGAGTTGGCAGTGCCACTCCAAATATAAATTTACTATCGAACACAACAATAGTTCTGTAATTCAATTGCAGAATTTCGAAATTTTCAGATATTTTCACGAAAATCTAGGGTTTACTCCGCGTTTATACCGCTTTAAAGTTAAAAACCATAGAGCTGTTTATACAAATTCACGCATGTTGAGAAGGTAGGGCTTGCCCCGTCAGCGTGTTGCAATTCAGAAATACGTTTATGTTTGCATCTCAACTGGAACAAATAATTATTGGAAAGTGGAAGAAAATCAAAATTGGTATTAGCAAATTTAGTGTTCAGAATAACGTCTATTAGTCGAAACAATATGTTTTATGTGCAGATATTTATTAATATTTTATGATTTAATACGATAAGGCATTTATAAATGACACAACCAAATGGAAGATTTTGATTGAAAATGATTATTAATTTATGGTAACCGAAGTAATTTAGGTGAGTTTGGCATAGTTTGCTATGGTTTGTATCATTTTTTGTAATTTTAAAGTGATTTGGCTTAGTTTGTGGAGGTAAGGGGTAGTTGGGGGTGATTTATGGTAGCCGAAGTAATTTGGGTGAGTTTGGCATAGTTTGCTATGGTTTGTATCATTTTTTGTAATTTTAAAGTGATTTAGCTTAGTTTGGGGTGGTAAGGGGTAGTTGGGGATGATTTATGGTAGCCCAAGTAATTTGGGTGATTTTGGCATAGTTTGCTATGGTTTGTATCATTTTTTTTAATTTTAAAGTGATTGGGCTTAGTTTGGGGCGGTAAGGGGTAGTTGGGGGTGATTTATAATAGCCGAAGTAATTTGGGTGAGTTTGGCATAGTTTGCTATGGTTTGTATCATTTTTTCTAATTTTAAAGTGATTGGGCTTAGTTTGGGGCGGTAAGGGGTAGTTGGGGGTGATTTATAATAGCCGAAGTAATTTGGGTGAGTTTGGCATAGTTTGCTATGGTTTGTGGCATTTTTTGTAATTTTAAAGTGATTGGGCTTAGTTTGGGGCGATAAGGGGTAGTTGGGGGTGATTTATGGTAGCCGAAGTAATTTGGGTGAGTTTGGCATAGTTTGCTATGGTTTGTGGCATTTTTTGTAATTTTAAAGTGATTTGGCTTAGTTTGTGGTGGTAAGGGGTAGTTGGGGGTGATTTATGGTAGCCGAAGTAATTTGGGTGATTTTGGCATAGTTTGCTATGGTTTGTATCATTTTTTGTAATTTTAAAGTGAGTGGGCTTAGTTTGGGGCGGTAAGGGGTAGTTGGGGGTGATTTATAATAGCCGAAGTAATTTGGGTGAGTTTGGCATAGTTTGCTATGGTTTGTGGCATTTTTTGTAATTTTAAAGTGATTGGGCTTAGTTTGGGGTGGTTAGGGGTAGTTGGGGGTGATTTAGGATAGCCGAAGTAATTTGGGTGAGTTTGGCATAGTTTGCTATGGTTTGTATCATTTTTTGTAATTTTAAAGTGATTTGGCTTAGTTTGTGGAGGTAAGGGGTAGTTGGGGGTGATTTATGGTAGCCGAAGTAATTTGGGTGAGTTTGGCATAGTTTGCTATGGTTTGATTCATTTTTTGTAATTTTAAAGTGATTTAGCTTAGTTTGGGGTGGTAAGGGGTAGTTGGGGATGATTTATGGTAGCCCAAGTAATTTGGGTGATTTTGGCATAGTTTGCTATGGTTTGTATCATTTTTTGTAATTTTAAAGTGATTGGGCTTAGTTTGGGGCGGTAAGGGGTAGTTGGGGGTGATTTATAATAGCCGAAATAATTTGGGTGAGTTTGGCATAGTTTGCTATGGTTTGTATCATTTTTTCTAATTTTAAAGTGATTGGGCTTAGTTTGGGGCGGTAAGGGGTAGTTGGGGGTGATTTATAATAGCCGAAGTAATTTGGGTGAGTTTGGCATAGTTTGCTATGGTTTGTGGCATTTTTTGTAATTTTAAAGTGATTGGGCTTAGTTTGGGGCGGTAAGGGGTAGTTGGGGGTGATTTATGGTAGCCGAAGTAATTTGGGTGAGTTTGGCATAGTTTGCTATGGTTTGTGGCATTTTTTGTAATTTTAAAGTGATTTGGCTTAGTTTGTGGTGGTAAGGGGTAGTTGGGGGTGATTTATGGTAGCCGAAGTAATTTGGGTGATTTTGGCATAGTTTGCTATGGTTTGTATCATTTTTTGTAATTTTAAAGTGAGTGGGCTTAGTTTGGGGCGGTAAGGGGTAGTTGGGGGTGATTTATAATAGCCGAAGTAATTTGGGTGAGTTTGGCATAGTTTGCTATGGTTTGTAGCATTTTTTGTAATTTTAAAGTGATTGGGCTTAGTTTGGGGTGGTAAGGTGTAGTTGGGGGTGATTTAGGATAGCCGAAGTAATTTGGGTGAGTTTGGCATAGTTTGCTATGGTTTGTAGCATTTTTTGTAATTTTAAAGTGATTGGGCTTAGTTTGTGGTGGTAAGGGGTAGTTGGGGGTGATTTATGGTAGCCGTAGTAATTTGGGTGATTTTGGCATAGTTTGCTATGGTTTGTATCATTTTTTGTAATTTTAAAGTGAGTGGGCTTAGTTTGGGGCGGTAAGGGGTAGTTGGGGGTGATTTATAATAGCCGAAGTAATTTGGGCGAGTTTGGCATAGTTTGCTATGGTTTGTGGCATTTTTTGTAATTTTAAAGTGATTGGGCTTAGTTTGAGGTGGTAAGGGGTAGTTGGGGGTGATTTATGATAGCCGAAGTAATTTGGGTGAGTTTGGCATAGTTTGCTATGGTTTGTAGCATTTTTTGTAATTTTAAAGTGATTTGGTTTAGTTTGGGGTGGTAAGGGGTAGTTGGGGATTGATTTATGGTAACCGAAGTAATTTGGTTGAGTTTGGCATAGTTTAGTATGATTTGTAACATTTTTTGTAATTTTAAAGTGATTGCGCTTAGTTTGGGGTGGTAAGGGGTAGTTGGGGGTGATTTATGGTAGCCGAAGTAATTTGGGTGAGTTTGGCATAGTTTGCTATGGTTTGTGGCATTTTTTGTAATTTTAAAGTGATTGGGCTTAGTTTGGGGTGGTAAGGGGTAGTTGGGGGTGATTTATGATAGCCGAAGTAATTTGGGTGAGTTTGGCATAGTTTTGATATTGTTTGTAGCATTTTTTCTAATTTTAAAGTGATTGGGCTTAGTTTGGGGTGGTAAGGGGTAGTTGGGGGTGAATTTTGGTAGCCGAAATAATGTGTGTGAGTGTGAGAATAGTCTGCTATGGTTTGTGTCATTTTGTTTTATTTTAAAGTGATTGGAGTTACTTGGGGTTGCTAAGGGGTGGTAAGGGATGATTTAAGATAACGGATCTAATTTGTCAGTTTGGCGTAGTTCGGGAATTTTTTGGGGTTGATTTGGTAAAGTTTGCAATGGTAAGAGATATTTGAGGATTTTTAATGTAGGCGGATTAAATTTGGAGTGGTTTGGTAATTTTTAAATGAGTCACGGATCGGGGACATTATAATTGAAATCAAAATTATAATTGAAATATCTGCGCCTCGCTAGGTACGGCAAAAGTATGATCAGGAACGCAGAAAGTGAAAGTGCTTTTAATGTAAACCGGTCGCCCGACGTCGAAGTTGTTTTGGCTAGACACGTGCTTCTAAAAAAAACCCGGTCTCCGCGAGCCGATCATTTTTTGCTTATTTTAACCGGTTTTTATTCGGTTTTTATTTAAATACAAAGGAACCGGACCGAATTTTGCAAAATCTCCTTATTAGCGTTCATTCTCGGCCCTTGATAGACCCGTGTCTAAAATTTCAAGTCTCCAGCCCTCCCGGTTTGGGCTGTAGGTTGTCGGTGAATCAGTGAATGTGTAGATGTGTAGATGTGTAGATGAGTAGATGAGTGTGTCAGTGAGGACACTTCGCTTTATATATATAGATTTAGCACAGCCAATGGCAAGCAATACTGAATGAATTACTCCCATTAGTCCACTCGTAATGACCAAAAATGTATCCTAGGAATATAGTGCGAACAATAAAAACCGGAAGCTCAGTAGGCCGTGGAATTTAGCTTTTGTTTTATTTTTTTACAGTGTAGACCCTTGACATTTGCCAGGGGCTGGCAATTATAAATTTATCCAAATGGCATCTTAACTTTTCTTCTCTATGGTCCAAACCAACGACTAAATATGGTATTTTTAAAACAACACAAAATGCAATCCGAAACAACTTTGAACAAAGCACTTAACCTCAAATTGCTCGAACTCAATGTCATAAATATTCTAGACTCTATCAAATTTCCAAGTATATCCGTGTCTACACTTTATAAGTGTACGCACGTTGTGATAAAAATATATAATTTATATATATTTCTGTGTTTTCATAATGCTTATTTCTAAGTTTTACAGAAAGGTGGATAATAAGTGAAATGAGAGGGTGGAAACGGACATGAAAATTGTTCCAGGCAGAGCAAAACAATTAAGTTTGATTAATCGCTTTTACAATTTAAGTCAAATACAGGAAATTAAGTGCTGTAATTTGCCATTACTGGGTAATTAAAAATATTCGTTCGGCAAACAAACGAGCCTCAATTGCGGCATGCGTTATTTCGTACCGTTTTTGGCCAACTATTCATTGAGTCTGATACCCAGCCCAATCAATCAATCATATCGTAGAGAACAAAATAAGTCTTACCAGTCTTCCTATATTTGCTAGTCATTGCCAAAACTATCGTGCTCTGATCGATACATTCAAATCCGAGAGCGTTCATAGTTTTAGGGCATTGTCAAGCGTATTCATATTTATGAGTTTGGGCACCCCAATGAAAATTTCGATGTTTAGATGCGAATATTGACCCTGTTTCTTCAAATGGCTGCAATTTATAGATGGCGCCAGACAACGACCCCTATTCTTTAGGGGAACGATGTTTGTTCAGGGGCTTCTATCGCAAACCGACATCTTCCCCTAAGCAGCCGTCCTTTTGTTTACGGTCTCGTCCTCGAGAACTTTTAAATGTATGTGATTGTTGGCAGTGCTCTTTTTAGGTTCGCTATTTAGATACGGCAAAAAGTCTTATATTTACTTTTCCATCAAAAATTTAATGAAAAAATGTAAGATTAAAGTTAAGAATGTTTCAAAGGAAATTTTTCCGTTCGTCAAATATTTAACTTGATGAGGAACAAGAATTTTTATGAGTTTTCGGCAGGATCTAATTGAGACAGGCGCGGGAGCATTCGTTAAAAAGCTTTCAAATGAAGGAAATAATGGCGCCAATTAATTTCATGTCGGATCAACCAGAAAAACTCTTTAAACCCGCATGAAAAATTTCATCTCTCGTTCAGCTTTTAGTCCAACAGATTTAATTGGACGCATTATTTATTCTAATTGGACCATTTTTCAATAATGCGCAAACAATTAAAATTATAAGAAATTGCGACGTCGTACTTCACTTAAAGACACACAATTTTAAACATAAAATTATCCAAACAAATTTTTAAACCGTGGTATAATGCGGAAAATAGTTTAACCAACTCTGTTGCTCTTCAAATTACGAAAATTAGTGTAATTAGACAAAGCAAACTTCAGAAGCGTTCACAGCAAATGAGGGAAGGGATTATATCCAGTTTATTCAAAATTTTCATGGACGAAATAATAAATAAATGTACTTTGAGAATGAATAAATTAATAACGCCGAATAGGCGTCTCAGAAGAAGCATTCGCTGACGACATACTTAATCAAAATGGCAGAAAAATAAAAAGAATCTACAAAAGAAGAAAGAGATTTGGAATACAGTTCTACAAGAATATGGAACGGAAAGAAACAAAACTAAACCAAAAGCAATGATCATAGGTAAAGATCGAAAAGCAATAGCATAGGAAAAGCGCTAGAGTTATACTATTCTAGTCGAAATTTTATTAATAGAAAGGATATCTCCGAAAAAATACAAGTACCCACATTAGCGTTAGGCTGTGAATCTTGGGTATTAAAGAAAGCACAAAATAGATGATAGGCGATGAAGTACCTCAGACGAGTTAAAAAAGTAACAAGAAAGGATAAAATAAGAAACCAAACAGAAGATAAGACTCTTCAAGCAATACATGTCTTTATTGAAAACAGACAACTTAGTTGGTGCGAGCTCTTACAATTAATGAATATGAAAGGATAGTTATAAGAGGCAAAGAGAAGGCAAAAGCAGCGGCAAAGAAATATAAGGGAAAACAGTGACAAATATGACATTAATTACAGATTAGTCTAAAATAATCTCATTTAGTCCACTAGGTTTTGAAACGTTTGAACAATGTTAATTTTTCTGAATTTACGTTCCAAGTTTTCCATATTAGAACATATGAGATTATTTTTTCTTGGAAATGTATTTTAATCCTGCTAAGCGCCTTTTTCTTGTTTCCCTGCCACAAGAAGTAAATGAATCAGTATTTTTCACTCATACAACATCAAATAGTGAAAGTCACAATACATAACGGTATTCCTGACTAGCCCTGTATATGAAGAAATGCAAATAGTTATCTGCTGCAAAAAAAAATACATTTTCACTGTCATGCAACATTTTATTTTTTTTAAATAATATGAACCCCTCATCTCAAGCGTTGTTAGTCCCACATTATCTTTTATAAATGTTGTAAATGACAAGCTGACAGTAAAATACGTGTCATTTGGAGCCTTGCTAGTAACAGCCGACACATTCTAGAGCACCAATCAATACACTTTCTGCCGGAGACAAGGGTAGTTTATTACACGTGTTACAATGTAACTCATATTGTCGGAGTCGTATTGCCCTCATTCACCCTTTTTCTATATTCCTTGAAAAACTATCCAGGGCGTTACTACTTTATTTCCTTGGGGTGTACTTTGCAATATTCTCTTGAAACACTGTAAAATCATCGAATTGGCCTGTAATCATTAACGAACAATTACTCGTAAGTAGCAATATACACAATTAGTAAAAAAAATGATTCTTAACAGCCCATAAGATCTATGTTTTGATTTTTTATAGTGTGGACGTGTGGGCCTGTGATATTAGTTCATGAAACTTGACAACTTTTCTCATGCAACATCTAAATTGACACCTGAAAATGGAATTTGTTTAAGAAGACACCTTATTTTATAGTGTCCGAAACGGCCTACAGAGAACAAATTTATTTAAGTCAAGGTTAAAAAATTGCTACACTCTAAACTTTCAAAGTGATTTCGTGACCTGCTCCAAATATAATTATTTTTGTACATTATGTGCATGAACTAAGCACTGGTTTAAGGTAACTGAAGCTACACATACTGACTACAACAGCTTGATACGCAGCTTGAAGAAAGTAGCAATACCAGCTTGTTGCCACCTTTGAATATTCATTCTGAGCTGTCCATAAAGAGTTGTCAATCTTCTACATAGCTTCTGGCATTAGGAGTAAAAGTCAAAGGAACTAAAGAAATAAAAGGATGAAAATGTAACATGATGAAACTAAAACAGGACCACAAGAAAAACACGGATTCTGTAATAACTCCTCATCGAATAAACTAAGGAAAACGAAAAAACCTTTAACGCGGATCCTGAGAAAGGTACATAAGTCGCTTCTCCTGGCCTTGCCAATACCGAATTTATGCACTTTTTGATGATGATGCATATGTTATGGAATGTATCGAGTCCGATATGAAGCTCGTTAAAGTAGAAAGAATTATCCGCAATATCAATAGCCCAACGACGTGCTCATAATTATTCTACTCCGCTTTATTTCGGAAACTGCGCCTCCACTGCGCCAAATAAGGGGGTACCTAGTACAAATTTTTGTGCTTCGTGTAAAATACAGTTGTCTCAATTTTCTACCATTCAATGTTGCGTTGAAATGTTTGTTCTCGATTGTAGATACTTTTACAAAGTAGTGTTATTGAATAAACCCAGAAAATACAATATGGTGAATCAAATTAATAGACCCCCGTAAGGTTACACTTTGAACGGGCCTTTACACCTATCTACAGATTAAGCTATCAGGTGCTTATTGGGACTCAGAAGATGAGTCAAGAGCTTGGGGGACTAATTAAATTGTTGAAGTATTATTTGTGTTGGGCGCCTCTTTATTTATGCTCCGGGTTTATATTGCCTGTAAGCACAACATCCAAAGCCCTTCTCACGTTCGTGTTGAATTTTCCTTAAAAAACTCAATTATACTTCGGGGAATCGCCAATTTCTTACTGCCTTGTTGTGAAATCTTTCAAATATCAAAACAAAACGAAGCTGCATAGGACATGGAGGCATTGTGAAATTCGTTACAGTGTACAAAACACAAGAGAGAGGTTTGGATGAAAGTTTTTAATTGACAATTGCTGTCTATGTCAAGATTTATCAAGGTCATAGATCTACACTTCAAAAAATTAAACAAAAGCTACGTGCCATGGCCTCCTGAGCCGCTATTTTTTATGATTAATACCGAGTGGTGGAGACAAGAACATGTACAATATCAAAAATTTGAACGCTAAAATAAACCAAAATGACGAGAATACTACACTAGCTCATTAGCATCATTTAATTTTTATATTCGACAAACTTTTTTGTACGCATGTGTCAAATTATTTCTTTTTTGTACACATATGTCAAACTCTAACTTTTTTGTACCATTTGTCAAACTCTACTTTTTTGGGACTATTTTTGTCAGAAACTACTTCATGGACACTTTTT
Source organism: Eledona agricola (assembly GCA_964023215.1). Taxonomy (NCBI): domain Eukaryota; kingdom Metazoa; phylum Arthropoda; class Insecta; order Coleoptera; family Tenebrionidae; genus Eledona; species Eledona agricola. The sequence continues at coordinate 15,285,605 of OZ026859.1, read as the reverse complement.
ACCTACCTCTATGGGCAGTTTGAAAAACTTTTTGTATTTTTCATGAAATCTGTCGTTTGCTACACGAATGCTGAACTATCCCTATTACCCATTTTAAAAGGCAGATGCGAGCTTAAAATAATAAGCTTAATAAATAGGCTTTTTTATAATTTGGTGCAAATCGAATTTGCGTCATTCAGCTCGAGTTCAGTATCGAATTCTTTATTATGTCCAAGAGTGCGTATAGTGCTTCGATAGGAGCCAAAGAATATTTTTATTGAAAGGAGTTTATGTCATAGGTTTAATAGCATTTTCATTTTTATAATTGGTTATAAAGTTGTCTGCAGTTTATAACAGGCTTACAAAAATATAAATCACTTTGAAATTACAGTGTAGCACATTTTCTACCTATGAGATTAAGTTGCGGTTCACAGCTTTTGCTTTTTTTTTAAAGAAATTTAATCTTCAGGCGTCAGTTTAAACGTGGTTTGGGCTGTTTTTATTAAATACCATAGGTCTACACTGTAAAAAATAAAATACCGCCAAATTCCATGAGCTCCTAAGAACCCCTTCTTTGTATGCCCTTTATTATTTCTTGTATAAAAATTACTTGTAAATAAGAAGAGCGCAAAATAACATGAAGTACAAAAACGAATGAAATTTGAGAGTGTCAAAGTTGAATTTACATTTCCTGCTTGAGCGGCTTTGGTGGAATAAATTAATGGACAATTTGGGAATAAAGGACCATAAAACGCAGTTATTAACATATTTTTCATGTGGGTGGCTCGAATGTTGTGATAAAGCAATCTCTCTCATTTTCTGACTTCCTTTTATCTAACTACTTCGCGTTTTTTATTATACTTGCAGAAAAGCTGTTCAAGGGCCTTTACGTATTTAGACTTTTACTATTAATCCAAATAATAACTTTAAATAAAACTTTAAGTTCTGTTCTTTGGTGTGAAGAGCTTATACCTAATTTATTGATTCATCCCGCTGAAACATTTCAAAACCAAATAAAATTGCAATGAATTTGAAGCACAGAACAGAAACTGGAAGAGAATATCACTCACTTCAACGTTTTTAAACAATTTCTTTTCCTTCTCTGGTTATTGTACATATATTCGGTCGCCTCTTCAAATCCTCTAAATTCAATCTGTGGATGAAGTTCTGAATAACCAAAATCACGGTCAAATACTTGCTACACTCTAATCGCTTTCGAAGTGATTCATGGACTATTCTGAATCATTTTTTGTGTTCCGCCGCGTGCATTTAACACAGTCCCTCTAAAAATCAGAATCTAAAAATGCGTTGATATATAATTTTTAACATAGGAGAAAGAGAGACTACTTTATTAACGTTTAGATAATCTTCAAACCAAGTCCAATATTTTCTAAACTAGAGAGTTCCAAAGTGCTTTCTTGGTTTCTTTATAATTTTGAATGTATAATGTGATGCTACTGTGCCCCTAGCGTATATAACAAAATAATTTGGATTAGGCCATGAAATTATTTTGAAAGTGTACGAGTATAGCCAATTTTTGACTTGAGTTAGAGAAATTCGTCATTTAGTTCTCGGTAGGCAAGCATAATGATTATACATTTAGGCCCAGTTGTTCAGTCGAAGCTTAAACTATGGATTTGTAAATCCGAGTTTAAAGTTAAGCGGAAGCTTAATCCTTGAGATGTTGCACAGTCGTGATTTTAGAGCGGATTAGTTAATCCCAGTCACAGCTCAGGTAGACCTTTTATGCCCTATTTTGGCAACCCTGATTCTAGGGATGTTGTGTTTACGATTGGCGATACTAATGTTTGTCGCATCCTTTCAAACATTGAATTTGAATTTTGGAATTTTGAATTCTGTTTGCCCGTGATGTGATTAGTTGAAGAAGCAACGCGATCCGCCAATTTTACGGCCGAGGAAGAATTTTTGTTAGAGGGAATTGTAAAAAGGTACCAAGGAAGAATGGAATGAGATAAAATTGCTACCGAATTTTGAAATCTTGACAAAAACAGGTCTTAAACTGGCGAGTGCTCTTGAAACTATTCTGCTAGCAGTACATTTATGAATTTCCATAAATTCACCTACTACTAGTAGCATACTGTCTGTAGCGAAAAAACGTAGTGTTACTAGAATCATATTCTTAACAGAAATGGCGTGATTTCTGTCAGAAAATACAAAACTGTAAACTTTCTATTGGTGTTGAAAAAGAGTATTGTACCAATCAGTAGTTGAAGCAATATCAGCAGCAATTAGATTAATGACCATCCTAACCACTTCTTTTGGAAATCTGTCTAGAAATTCTTCGACGCTTCAAAATAATCTGGCAGTTGCTTATACACTCGAGGTCTTCGTGGGACCTCTAGCATACTTATTATTTCCAAGAACTTTTCGTCGTCTGTACTATTGCCATCGATATCATTATTGTTGAAAATGTTGACGTCATTGCATTGAATAAATCAAGGAAACCAAATTCTTTGACTAAAAATTACATACTTTGCCTTTAGATAAATTTACAAATTTAATGTTAACACATAAGTTAACTACAAGTACCAGTTTTAATTAATCGATATCGCGATTAATTCGGTGAGGTGTAATTTGTGCAATTTGTGAAGTTTACAATGCACTTTTAGGTTAATCGCCAGCTTAAACCGCGATCGGAGGTGGTTTATCTTAATCCTAAGTTAAACTAGGTTTTGGCGTTAATCTGCGAGTGTGCAACATGTCAAATCTGGTTAAACCGAGTTTAACGTTCAGTCAGGTTTAAACTCACACTGAACAACTGGGCCTTAGTGTCCATATTCAGGAGTCGATTTATACGTCCTGTCCCATGTCAAGGGTTTAAACTGTAAAAAATTAAATCTGGACCTGAGAATATGTTTTGTTAGTACGCTCTAACTGTAGGGAAAAGGATTATATTTCACTTCAGTAGTAGAATATGTAAAGAACAAAGCTCTGTTTAAATTGAAAAATAATCTTGGATGAGTTTTGAGTACTAGCAACGTGTCAATTCCATTGAGAGTAAACAGAGGATGAGTCTAAACGCGATTTGCACTGACTTGTGCAGCTCCAGTGTTTTTTATCATTTTACAAGTAGAAATGTTTGTTTTAAATCGATACGCGTCTGACGAAATACCTCTTCATGTAATAGATACCTTAACGATTATCGTCACGGCATCGAACGTCTGCCACTTTCGTAAAACTATAACTTAACTCTTTAATTAACGGAAGCAAAACATAACAAATTTCCAATGTCAATGTTTGGAGTTAATGAGGGTAGCGCTTATTGTTGGTTTTGCCGACAAGATCCGTTTTATCTCCCTACGTATATAAATAATAAACAGTACTAAAAATTAACCCCGGGCAAATTCGTCGAAATGTTCATTTTGTAAGAGCACAAAACCGAGCTTTTAACCCCTTATCCGCATCTACATTATGCATTTCATTCACCGTTGGAATTTCCTTCTTACATTTACATCATCTTTAGTCTTCGGCACAAAGACTTCTTTATGATTAACGTCTTATTCAAACATTTATTATAAGGTCATTAATTGTAATTAGAATCTTGTTAGCCAAACGTTTGTGGTGCTTAACCATTTGATGTGCTTTGTATTGTTAATAACCGCTTGAGAGAGCAGGATATTTTGAAACATGTTCAACGGAAAGAATTATTTTCTTTCATTTCATCTTTATTGGCGAGATCTGAGATCCTGATCACTGTTGAATTCATCAACACAAATTGTAATTATTGACATATTTGTTAAAAAGCAGAAGCTTACAAGTAAACAAATAGGAGTTTACAGTAGTGGTGTTTGTCGGGTTCGAAGAAGAATTTTTTACTGCACTAGTTTTTCGCTTTTTTCACAGGATTTTTTTTCTCTCAAACAATGGGAGAAAGTGCATAAACGTTAATATCATATGACATAGAATTTAATGGAGAATGTGAAAATATATTAAAAATAGGTATGTTGTATTAAAAATTACAAAGTTGATTCCGGTATGACCGAAAGTGGCACAATCATAAAAATATTTTCAGCAAGTATATCTTATAAGTTTATATAAGGGTGTCAAGTTTCAGATCACTCGGTTCATCCGTTATCTTTATCTGTCTAATAGGCTCTCGTCGTGAAACAACCTGTATACATGTATGCCAGTAATTTATAATTATTTTTTTCATCACAACTTACGGTTGTATTCTTGTGGTAGTTCGTACTTCTTGTGTATATTTGTGTTGGTTTTTTCTTATTACTTTTAACCTATCTTATCTTTGTATGTGTAATCGCTGATATTGCTAATAACAAAAAAACACAAACTTCAATTTCTTCCACATTACACCATTGGTAAAAAAACATGTGCCTACACGAAATGGACATCCACTTGCGACGACCAAGCAATTATTTCACCAAATGCTGTTTTATTTCCCACCTTTTCCTGATATGGATAATTTGCCTACCCGGTTGGTGTAATCTTGTAGAATTAGAAAGAGAGGGGTGCGATATGATGAAATAAATAGAATAATTTATTAGTGGCGGCTGGTGCTCGGGGCACATAGGCACAGCGCGCGTGCGCACTGGTGCTAGTGAAATAAATAATCTTCAAACTTAATTTAAAATTTAATTTTTAATTTGTTTTGGTTTTCAAATAATGCATAATTCAAATAACTTGAAAACTAAAACAAATTAAAAATTATATACCTATATAACCTATAAATAAGATTATTTATTCGTCTAGCATCAGTAGGCACATACCGCTGTGCCCCTGTGCCCTATAGCACCAGCCGCCACTGGAATTTATGTCGAAATAGTGTAAAAGTTGGTATAAAAGTGTTTAGGCTTTCACGGTCGGTGTTGTCAACAACGGTGGTATTAATCGGGATTGTTGACCGTGTTCGAAGCGAAGTCCCATAAGGGGGAATGTAGTGAGCGCCCCGAGAGGCTAACTCAGCAAGTGACCCCAATGAAACTCTGCCAAACGTTTCGTCCACAGCTGCGGTGGACATCTTCAGTGGCGGTGTGGTCGTGGTCGAAGTACTCGTCCAGCTGTCACAGTCGCGACTGGCACATCATCACTTTGCGCAGCTCTATAAATAGCCTCGGTTCGGTTATGTATCGTTCCGGGTGGGCGTGTCCCTGCATTCGTCAAAGGTGGTGACGTCACTCTTCTCGTTAGGATTAAAAATGGACAGGTGTTGGCAGCCGACCATGACAACAGTGTGGATGAAAAGGTAGGAACTAATTCGATAACTTTTTTATAGGGAGCGACAGAAAAAATCACTTGGACATGAGAATTTTTAATTTTAAATGCGCTAATTCTGACATAATAATTTGCTTTGTTATGTCATCTCTCTCAAGGTTATGACGTCATTTCATTTTTTTTAAATGGTAACCCTAATTTTTTATTGCGTCATTTTAAAGAGCATGTTTTTTTGCATATAAAACAATAAAATTTGTAATAGGTTACATAACAATATTTTTGAGAAAAAATTAATAAAAATTAGAATTATTCAGGAAATTTTGCTAATCACCCCACAAATTTTAAATAATGTCATAAAAGAATTTGAACATTGTCTTTGTCATTGTCAACTTGAAGAAGGTAGGCACTTTGAACATTTAATCTGATTAGGGGGCGTGCATAAATTACGTGAGATGTTTAAGGGGGGGAGGGGGTCGAGTCAAATCTCATCTAATCTTACGATGGAGAGAGGGGGTCTCGGCAAATATCACGCAATTTTTTTTCTGATTGAAACAAAAAAAAATTATACTATTTTGCTCCATTTAATCCAGATTGTACACGCTTAAGATTTAATCTTAAGCGTAATCGTAATACGATTAAGATCATTCACTAATTCGTTCGAAAGAAAATAATAGCAATATTGTCTTAACTAGTCGTAAATAAAAGCACAAAGCATTTTTTTTTCTTTTTACAATAACAATCCAACGCGTTTACGTAAGAAACCCACATTTTGAAAAATCTCACGTGAGATTGGGGGATGGGGGAGGGGGTTGAATAAAATCTCACGAAATCTCACCAGGGGGGGAGGGAGGCACAGAAAATTTAAAAAAACACCTCACGTAATTTATGGACGCCCCCTTACTTTGTAAATTTTACGTTATTTATAAAAACTGCTATTGTTAAAATCATTATTAAATTATTAAATAACAAACAAAAAATAATTTTTTTCTCAAAAATATTGTTATGTAACAAATTTTATTGTTTTATATGCAAAAAAACATGTGTATAATAACAAAATAAAAATTAAGGTTGCCATTAAAAAAAAATTGAAATGAATTCATGGCCTTGAAAAAGATGACATAACAAAAAAAATTTTTATGTCAGAATTAGCGCATTTAATTTTTTCAGTCGCTCCCTATAAAAAGTTATTGAATTAGTTCCAACTTTTTCATCCACACTGTATGAGTAATTAACATGCTATATCGTTTTCTGCAAAAACTTATACCAGACAATGTTTTTTAACATTCCTTCACTAATTATGGGGTGCCAGGCTGCAATAAATTATAAGGAGCCCCACCGTTTTCAAATTGTGAGTCGGAGTTTGCCCTCTTTTCACAGCTTTTGCCCATTTCGTATTGCTGTTCCGTGTGAATCTGTCTCTTGGCATTCTGTTTTCTTGCATTCACATTCTTCCTCTCTGATCTTTATCAACGACTTCTCAAAATCTTCTAGACATACCTACTACAGAGATGAGCGTGCGCGTTCAGACAATAAACAGGGAGCATTTGAAAATTTTCGAAAATCATCAACGAAGAAGACAGTTGTTCTTCGACTCTATTTTACACTTTATTTTTTCTTTAAAAAATGAATGCAGATTTAATAAAATCATTAGTCTCAACTTGTTTCATTGAGGCGGAATTCGGGGAAACACCCAGGAATTTTCATCTGCAGATTAACATGTGCAGACTGTCTCAAATTCGCCACTCTTGGTGGGTTGCTGCTTTTTTCAAACAGCAGACAAACAAAAAAATAGACAAGACAATTATCCTGACTATTTTTTGCTCTTTGCGAAATTCCCCATCAGTATTGTATTAGGGACATCCTCTTCAATTTTTTGAATTTTTAATAATGAAGAAATTAGATAATTAATCGATGGCTCAGGATGACTGAGCTTCTAAATTCTGTTAGTATTCCCATGCCCCCAGTAATCCCTCAAAGAAATTTAAAGTTTTATGATTATGGCAGAGAAAGCTCATTGCCATTGCCACTTCACAAATCTAAGCCAACTTATGTACCTATGTATTATATTAGACAGGCAAACAATTTTGGATGGTATCAATATCCAACAATCAGAAATCGATACGTAATAGTACAAAGCAAACTGTAGCACAAAGCAGTAACTAATATCTAAATGTTGATCTAATACCGATGTACTTATTCTCTATAAGATTGAGTTTTCGGCCATAGGGTAAATTTAAAAATTACAACCTAGATTCTATTTCAGCCGCCAATAGACGACAATGTGTTAAATACTTTTTAACGATGCACTCATTTCAACTGCAATAAACGTGTATAACAGAAAAAATGCCGGCGTCGGCCATGTAAGCACTTTGAAATTTGTTAAAGTGTAGAAAACGTGTGATGAAAAGGATAACTATGAGGTACAGTGCTTTGTTGATAATTGTTTCGGATACGGTGCAATTTTTATTTGTTTTTAAAACTACGACTATGAACCAAAAACAAGAGAAAGATTTCGAGGTCGTTTGCGCAAATTTTTGTTTGACAGGTCCTGTAAAATGGCATATGTCACTCTGTAAAAAGTAAAGAGCTATAGAGTGCATTTCCTCCCGAGCTTCTGTTTTTTTGTTTTTATTTACCTGTGTGAGAGAGCTATTAATATATTATGCAGCAGAAATTTGCCTGGAATCTGCAAAAACAAGGACACTAATCAAAACTGTAGACATAAAAGAAATAACAGCGATAAAAATGAGCCACCCTATTAGACCAAATTTGAACTAACACTATAAGAGACGAGCCAAAAATTAAGAACATACTTAGATGGATACCATTGAGAAGACAACATTGGAGAGACCGCGTAGCCGGGATGAGCCCACTAAAATTGCGAAATGGAATAAAGATCAAAAACTGCAAGTAATAGACCTCTAGGTCGGTCTAAAGGTTGGAAGCTCACCAAAAGATGCAAATGGTGGAAATAACAAGATCTACCCTAATAAACTAGAAGGAGAAGAAGAATTATCACCAAATTATTTTGATTCGTTGATGCAAGTGGGAAAGTTTGTGCTTAATATTGCCGAGGTGACATTTACCACGATGATAATGCGTTTTGATTTCTTTTGTGTAAAGCTGCAAGAGCCTTGGTCAAATACATATTTTAAAAATAGTTACAAATACAAAACTGATATAATCCTGGTCTGATGGATTGAAAGCATCAAGACGCGATGATGCGAATCGTCGACAAAATGCAAAACCCAACCATGAAATTTTATTTGATTCTTTGCAGCTCGTTCATTTTTATTTAGCCATAAATGTGACGACGGTAACATTTTAATCTTGTTATTCGGCTCCTGCCACATCCTTCCAATTCATATTTTGCAGCCTTAATTATTAAGCGCTTTCCTATCATTAATCAATATCCTTTCAAACACTCCATCGCTCATAAAATAGCAAACACGTTATAAAACAAGCTAGACATGACCTATAAAACGGTATTACACATCTCTTTTGTTACAAGTAAACCGTTCCATATTGAACATAAATATTTACGAAATCTTAATTAAGCTTAATCTGCATTGATTTTGATTTGGTACAACCGACTCTCTTTATCCCGCTTCATTTAACTTTTTTATATTTGCTGAAAAGTAATATAGCTTCTGCCAAATGGGATCGATGGAGATTTAATATTGATAACGTCGAAGTATTCCAAAGGTTTAATTAAATTCTGCCGGAGAAAATTTGCTTCTTTATATAAATAAACGCAAGTAATCTGATAAATTTATTTTTTATTCCCTTAGAACTCCACGTAAAGCTCTGAAATGAAATAATTTAATCTGAAAACAGAACAAATTAAATTATTTAAAAAAAAACACGGTGATCTAGTAATTGCAAAATAATATTAAAATTGTATTTAAAATTCAACAAATAAATTGTAATTTGGACATTAAAAACCAAAGTAACTGCAAATTTCTTGTTGAACCTAATTATGGAGATGGCAACTGTGCTCTCACTTCCAATTTTAAACCTTTTTAAATTAGTAATTTTCTGGATGGAAAATGTCAGTGGCCATTTTATAATTAAAAAACAAAGAGGTAACAATGATGAAAGATAAAAAATATGCAGAATTGATCTGAATAAGCTATTATATAATAATATTTTTTCATTTACATATAATCGGAATACTTAGCTACTTACTACACAATTAGCCTTGGAAGTTTTTAGTTTTGTTCTATCTTCAGTAGGAGCTTGATTGTCCGGAATAATGTAGGGTTTCGGATAATTTCAAAACTTGAAGAAAGGATCTCTATCTGTAAATTATACTTTTATAGGTACACAAACTACGCATTGATGAGCACATATTTTTAAAGCAAAAATGAGGAAACTGAGGATTGTTTCAGTACAAAGCAACGTTATCTTGTTCCGTAGTCCCTTCACTTTTCTATAAGCAAAACATCAGTTTCGGTTACTGGCTGCTATTCTAAAAATTGCAGATATTTTCCTAGCGCTTGCATTTACATCAGAATGGGATATTTTTGCAATGGCACTTTCTTCTGGTCTTCTGGCCCTAATTGGATTGCGGCTGTGCAACTCAACACACACCACTGCATTGTGGTTGATTTATAAAAGTTTCGTAGAATATGGAATAAGATAAACCTGCCCGACTTTTTACCATGTTTCGCTATAACTAAGTGTCTTCTCTGTATATTCTCTACTTCGTGGACCGGTGCAGATTACAGCATTGTGATACTTTTCAAGCAGATTTGGAGGACAGCATATAATGGTGTTATTAAATTCACATACATTATTGGAAAGCCACCAAAAGATGTTTTACATGTTTTTTTTCTAACGAAGTATTAGCAAAAGCGTACGCCTTAGTGTAGTTGGTGTCTTCTGTTCTAGAGCTTTTGAATCCATGTATGCGCTTTCTAAGAGTAGTCTATAACCCGATTCTGGACCATCCTCCTCTCACCACCCTCGCAGCCCTTCTCTCTACTGCGCATGTAAGACGGTTTCTAAAATTTCGCGCTTGGAATTGAGAGAGCAGCTCTCAAGGGAGCAGTATTAAAAGCGATCTCTTTGAAAATTATAAAGATTGATTCAAAAGCTCTAGAGCTAAAGACAAATTTCTCTTGTTCGAAGTCAAATAGTTTCTACACTTTAAAGAATTTCAAGGGCTTAATTGCCTCGTTATTTGTATCGTCGTATGTGGTATTCAATGACAACTGTCGTTTAGAAAATGCACCCAAAAACTCTAAACTAACGAGAAAATTTTTTTTTACCTAATACTAAAAACTTACTATATTTTTTATACGCTTCTTACATGGCAATCTTTAATTAATTATAAAAAAATTTACAGAAGTTGCAATTTAGCAACCTTCGTTATAGCATTGAAAATTAACTTGACTATTTTTTAAACTTGGCAAAATTTCGCAATATCTAAAAATTTAACAACAGGCAAATTTATGTTTTGTGGAAAAATAAACTTTTATTACATACAAATATGCTTTTCGCGCCAAACCCGACTTGACCCGAATTGCACTAGAGCATTCGGATACTAACTTCGGTTTAAGCCCTCTTCGTAATTTAAAATTTGCACAATAGTTACGCATCCGCTCACAAACATCAGATATTATGGAAGGTGTGAAATACAATAATTATAAAATTGTTCATGAAAAGCAATTTAGAAAGGGCAAGAGATGTTTAAACAACTTGTAGTCTCCCAAAAGTAAAAATAAAATATAGATAAAATTAATAAACGCACAAATGCAGAATAAGGAGTTCCGTTGGCATTTCAATTTAAAATCTCATCCCTGCCACAAACATAAGCTGTCTGAACGTCCATTGGACGTCCATGTCCACTGAGCGCCTGCATTTAGTTTGCGTAATTTACGTAATCTTCGACGTATTTACGACTTCTGAGCTGACTCAAAAGATTTTTCAGTAACTTTAACAAAAAATTTGCAACCTTCTACTTATGTTTTCTTGTTCTCCGTCTACGAAAAATCCATGACCACGAATGACACTGACATGAATATATTTCAAGAGATAACAGAGATATATTCAACATTAAGAAAAATTTAATCTTGATCTATTCACACGTGAACACAATGATAAAAATTACACACAAACGAAACCGAAAACCCGTTTTTGCACCTTTCCTGGCACATCTACGAATATAACGCTACTTACCAGAGAATACTCCTTGAAAATATACAGGTTGTCAGAAAAAGGGCGGACCACCCAAAAAACGAATTGCCCTATGCTTTTAAGTTATTAAGAAAAATAGCATGCTCAATTTGGCAACTCTGTAATTAATAAATCGTTTTATTTGCCTTTCGGCCTTAAGACTCTTACAAAATCTTACATAGGTATAACATCAACTTAATATAAATTTCTTCTAACACAGATCAATCCCATCTTCTTTCCTTTTTTTACGCACTCCCCCCTCTTTCTCTCTCTCACAACGCTTCTCATCCATTCTACTCCTCTTCCATCCTCATTCAGTACCTCATACCTCCTTCTTTCTTCCTGTCTTAAACTCTCGCATTCATTCATTAGGTGTTCTGTCTCTCGTACTTCTCTACATATTCTGCATCCTCTCTGCTTCTCTCCCAACAAGAACTTGCATTCTCTCTCTTCATTCCCGGCACCTGAATCTTGAAATCATTCTTCTCACTTTCACATTTTCTCTGTACAGATATTTCAGTAGTTCTTCGGTTATTATTTCCTTATACTTGCTATTATACCTGGACTCTTTTCTCTCTCTCTCTCTCTCTCTTTCTCTCAGTCTTTCTCTTAATCTCACCCCTCGTTCTCTCATTCTCTTCGCTTCTCCTGAGCTGTACCCATTCCTTTCATAGTACTTTGTTCTTTCACTCGTCCTATCAAATTCTCCTTCTCTCTTTTTCTCTCTCAGACATCCCTGCAACATTTGGCACCAAGTCCTTTTGCTTATGCTCTCAAATGTTGTCGCCTTCATTCTTGTTACCACTCTCAACTTTTCCCTTTTCGCCTTATTCCTTTTAGTTATTAGCAAAAAATTCCATGTTTAATTTGGCACCTCTGTAATTCTATGCTGTTGATGCGTTCCATTAGGTAATTGTTTGCACCAGCCAAGCAACATATATTTTCATCGCATTGTAACGTAAAAAATGAAACTTTTCTTTTTTAATGCAACAGTAAATTTTGGCAATATTTTTTTTATTTCTTAAGAGAAGAAAATCACTTTTTGATTTGGAGTACTTTTATTGTTAGCGTCAGAAGTCGCGGGGGTTTTATAAGCCAAAAGACACACGGCTTATTTTAAGCAATATAATATGACAAGTATCGGTTATTTGAGAAAAACGATTGTATGTATGACAGACACACGCGTCGTCTTGATTTTTTCATTGCTTAAATTACTCTAACATTTATTCTTTAAAATACTGCATAATGTAGAAGATACAATTTTGGGTTCAACCGTTTAGATATATTACTCTAAAGAATTTTTGAACTATTTTTCCTGACTTCCTGAAGACTCCCCAACAACGTACAACACAGGTGGTCCGCTTTTTCTGGGACATCTGTATATATACATAAAATATACAAGTGTATACTCCAGTCAGGCTGGTGGATCTATACGAACCGGGAACACTGGCACAAAATGGTGACAGGGTTGGTTTAAATATACAACACAGTGTTCAAACACAACAATAAAGTGACTGCTCTCATTAAAAGTAAATATTGGAATGAAGCAAATGCATGTAAGACGTGATCAGACTCTGATGATTTTGCGTGAACAAAACCAATGCAACACTTGAGTTTGCTATGTTAAGATTCCACTTAGGCGACAGCCGCATCGTCCTCGTTGTAATTGATGGTTTCAAACGAAGAGCAAAGCTACAGTTCTCACAAAGGACAAAATTTTATTGCTAACAGCCCAATACTAATTCTGCAAATTTACATATTTGAGCGTGACAAGGACCTTTACACTGTCTCTTACTACAACAACATTACCAACACATAATAAACTAAGCGAATGTAATAAATTCAAATAATAATGTAAAAGTTCGATTTAAATGGATAACAACTTTATTCCTCAAGACAAATACAAGACAACCGTCCCGCATCGAAGCCAGACCCCGAATGTCCCTATTATGATTTAAAAAACTAATGATCGTCGTTCCTAGAGAGTGTTGAATTTGGAGACGGCTGATACATGCTTAATCACTCGTCATGGTACTCCTACCGCCGTTAACGGTCGCTCAACTTGACGAGTTTTACGTTTCCTTACAAATGTGTGATGAGACACGGATTGATATTATTGAAGTAGCAGGACCGACCTAAATACGGGAAGGGCAAGGTCACGAATGCAAAGACGCAATGTTCGCATTGTTTAGATTAAGAACCTGATTTATATACATTCGAGTATCAGCACTTAACATTGGCATACGACGAATAGTTTTCGACTTCGTCGTCGAGAAAAATTGAACATCCCAAGTCGCCAAATATTACTGTTTCGGTGATCGGATGTGATTTTATTGTTTGTCTTTTATGTAATATATGTATTAATTATTTATGGCACGATTGCATTACCATTAAAAAAATACAAGTATCCCTTACTTTCACTAGCGCAAACATAAAGGTATCTATACTATTTTATAGATTCCTGTTTTACCAACTGCAGTTTTACCAAGTGCGCATGTTGCGACGCAATTACTCATGGCGGACCTGACTCACTCGCAAGTCGTTAAAGATATCACAAAACGTTTCAAGTAAAAAACCTTGCACATTAATCAAGGAACATTTCATTCGCTTATACTATACCTTTTACTTTGATAATAAACAAGTTATGGCCCGTACAAACTTACTCTGCAAATTCAAAACGCTTCTTCAACTTTACACGCCTGTAACTCCACCCCCGTAGATTATAGCCACCCCTAACAAACCCTTCAAATGAGCGCTCATTAATCCTCTTTCTAAGAAGACCAAACTATATTTGGGTGTTTCAAAAAATACGTACGCGTAACCCGTTCAAACCCATTGATTTTCAAGAAATCGTTTTAACCCTTGTATTTCCGCCCCCACACGCCTTACATCTTACTGAAAACTCCCAAAATATAGCATTTGACGAAATCTTTAAAATGACACCAAAAACATCCTGCTAGCTTACGTAGAACTTACACAAAGTTGCAAAAACCGCGAAATTTCCCACTGTCACCTAAAATCTTAAAATGCCATCCTACTCAACCGTTAAACATTTTCAATGTTAATAAATTTATTAATAGAATATTTATTGTTTCGTTTCGTGGCTGTTACAATAGGGATCGGTGTGTAATGTAAAGTTACACTGCCAAAGCGGATTATCGGATTAATATTGGCAGCCTTTGTACACATTACTGATATTTTGAGCAACCGCATACTGTAAACCGGGGTTATCACATAAGCAAAAGATTTATAGTGAAGCACACAATGTACTACCTTCAAGAAACAATTATGTGATTACAAGACGCAACATATTACAAGCAAATAAAAAATGTTATCTAAAAATATATGTTCTAGTTCGTGTTTACTTTTAAAAGCACGCATTGGTAGGTTCGGGTTGGAGTTTTAGTACAAACGATTTCCATGTTCGACTCGATGTTGATAACTGCATTGCGAGTTTTTGTTTCCCTCTGAATGCACACCACCTCTGATATATCATTGCTGTACCGCAATTGCATTTTCAAGTGTCATTAAATTTGAAATCGACCTTGCATCATTACTTCGACCTACCGTCCTCTTATTGTGAATAGGAAGCAAATCCAGTTTCTCTTTTTATGACTGCGACATTTTTACTATAATATATCTGCAGAACATAGTCTGCAATCCGACGCTAGGGAACTCCTGCTTGATTATTTTTCACGAGTTCGTAACTTTTCAAATTTATAACTCTGTTTTCAGCTCAGGGCAAACGCCGTCCTCGGATTAGTATTACACGCATTTGTTTAAATCCTTCAGTTTGTTATTTGCGTTTGGGGTCAGCAAAATATTTATCATTCTCTTGGGCTTGAAATTTCAACAATTCCTTGAAGAGTAAAGTGGCCTGTTACAAGATGGCACCCTCGCAAGGGTTTACCTTTATAAGTTTCCCTTGTGTGAAGAACTAATTGCTGCGGAACAGATTTCGTCTTTGTCGCCACAAATTGGTGCATCCCTGATACGGTCTTTATCTGAAACTTCTTTTATGTCTGCATCTTCATTAAAACTTGGCGGATTATAGTGTTATTTTTTTCTATCATCTAGAGCGTACAAAACAATTCTTAGAAGCCCATGAAATATAACTTTATTTAATTTTTTAGAGTGTAGACCTTTGACATTGACATATGACATTTCACACGAACTGTCAATCCAAAAATTGGCCAAATAAGACATAATTTGATAAAGAAGACATTAACGATTACTTAGTTTATAATTATACCATCTCCCAAGGTTGATAATTTGCTACATTCTTAAACAATGTTACTACTCTGAATCATTCTATTAAATTTACACCTATATTTATTAAGATTGAGTACATTTAAAATCGGAAACGAAATGAGATTAAACGTACATCCCACATTTTAGGACCTCGTCTCGTCAGTATCCAACCATTCAAAACAGAAACCAGAAAAGTCTAAAATTATAGTTTGTAAACAAAGTGGACTTAAATTAAATGTATTTGTTTTCAAAAAATTCGTTTTATAATGAACCAATCATGTTGGCTTCTTTTTTCTAAGTACCAGTGCGGACAGTTAGATTGTATTATTTATACTAACTGTTGGAAGATGTAATATTTATTATCACAAAAATGACAATCTCAAACTTGACATTTAATTCTTGCACAAGACTACTAGAAAGTGGTTTAATTTAAAAAATGCTATTTTCTCGATAACTTCTCTAATATCATCATTAAACCCTAGAAACCGTATATCACAGAAAAGCTTATCAAAAACGCTAAAGAATGATGTAAAAATATACAGGTGCTCCATTTGAAAAAATCGGGTTTTCCCAATTTGTAGTTCATCATTTTCAAAAAATCGTAGTAAGCGTTGGAATATTCCTTCACCACTCAGCAACAGCCCAAAGACTGACCAAAGCTTAGGCACGTCACAGAAAAAAAAATGGGTATGTTTTCTTTAATACATAGTTTAGAAGATATGAATTTTTTAACGGAACATTACATCAAGGAATTTTGGAAAATAAAGTGACGTAGGTACATCAAAAAGTATGACAGATAGGTGAAAATTACCCCAGTAAATTTAACGCAGAACTTAGTGTAGAATTGAAAATGGGGTGGTTCCATTTGAAAAAACATAACTTTCATCTCATCTTTTAATAATATTTGGACAGCCTGTATACAAATGAAAATATTTTTAGAATATGCAGCAGAAGCGCACCTACCATCCGAATATATATATGTCCGGTATAAGCGGAAATGTCGCCATATTGAAAATAATTTACTTCGATTTGAAATGGTCATTTTCGGCTGTGTTCCAAATTTCAAGTTTATAGCACTGTAGGAAGTTAAAAATTTCTAATGGCCGCCTTAAAAAAACACCCTGTATATAAAGAGTCTCTCTTTATCTATATTTATAAAGCGAAATGTCCTCACTGACACACTCATCTACACTTTGATTCATAATCAACCCACAGCCCAAACCGTGAGGGCTGGAGACTTGAAATTTTAGACACGGGTGTATCATGTGCCGAAAGTGAACGCTAAGAAGGGATTTTGCGAAATTCGGCCCGGTTCCTTTGTAATTCAATAAAAACCGGATAAAATAAACAAAAAATTATCGGATCGCGGAGACCGTGTTTATGTTAGAAGCACGTATCTAGCCAAAACAACTTCGACGTCGGGCGACCGGTTTACATTAAAAGCACTTATTTAACCTAAACAATGTCAACTTCGAGTTTTGCTTTTGTCATCATACTTTTGCCGTACCTACCGAGGCGCAGATATTTCAATTATAATTTTGATTTCAATTATAATGTCAATCCGTGACTCAATTAAAAATTACCAAACCACTCCAAATTTAATCCGTCTACATTAAACATCCTCAAATATCTCTTACCATTGCAAACTTTACCAAATCAACCCCAAAAAATTCCCGAGCTATGCCAAACTGACATAAATTAGATCCGTTATCTTAAATCATCCCTTACCACCCCTTAGCAACCTCAAGTAACTCCAATCACTTTAAAATAAAACAAAATGACACAAACCATAGCAAACTATTTCGAACTCACACACATCATTTCGGCTACCAAAATTCACCCCCAACTACCCCTTACAAAAAATTACAAAAAATATTGTTTAATCCGCCAAAACTAAACCCCTCCAACTATCAATAACCATTCCAAACAATCCCCAAAGAAACCCTTATCATCCGAAACAACTCCAAATCAACCCAATATTTTTGCATTTTTTTAACCATAGCAAATCACGCGAAATTAACATAAATAATGTCTGCTTTTTTTATACTTTTATATACTTCGTTTTTATGGTGTGAAATTTTGTATGTATACATATATTTCAACATTGTCGTTGTCAGAGAACTAAATCGGAGTAATTTAGCTTCTCTGTCAACTCTCCTTCTCTTGTAACTTTAGAAATCAACGACAAAATTATTTAGGGCGCCTGGATTTGACAATATCACTCTGTGTAATAAAATCAGACTGACTAGAGTGAAAAAAGAAGGAGCTTACACCTAGAAACGAAATTAAATGGAACACTTGAAGTTGCAATATTTGTTTGTAATTCGTCACAAGTCCATGAAGGAATGTGTGTTAATCTAAACAAATGTAACTTTATTGGAGAGGCCGAATAAGATTTTTACATTATTGAAGCTGGAGCCTGCCACGTCAAGGGCAAGGTCACAAACGTGAAAAGGCGATGCTCGATTTGGTTTATTATCTATGCAGAAATTCGCACATACCAAGCATTGGATAAGCCTTTTTTATCGTTTCTTAGAAGTCGAGAATTGCTGGTTCAGCCTGTGGAGCAGTACTCGATCGCGGTATTTAATTTTAACACAACTACAATTGTGAAAATTGCTTGCTGGAACTGCTCCAGCGTCGGAATCTGTCGCAGTCGCCAAATTCGATGAGGCGACGCATCAGTGTTCGAAGGTCTATCGTTCTTAAATAAAGTATTTTAATTTAACATTTCCTTGGTGGTTGATTTGTTCCTCGCGTTAACCAAATCTGCCCCAATCCATTTTCGAAAAATTACCAGCGTCGGACCGGACTCCACTTATATTTGTACGCTAATTTTTACGTTCAGTTAATGATAGTGGTGTATTTATTTTCACCAAACCTGCACGGCTGAAATCCGAAATTTGCAGCGTTAGACCAGATTTTACTGACATTGATACGCCTTCTACACTATTTATTTTACTTAAATAGATTGTGTTCATTATTGCTTTACATCATTTATAACTAAGATGGAGCAGTTTGAAAATCTAGCACAGTAGAAATAGGCACCACACCGTATAATTTTCGTGAAAGCTGATGAAAATAGTCTTTTTTACTATCTGTGGTATTGTATTGAAATTGTAATACTGGAAAGGGAGCTCAAAAGGTTCGCACTTTAATTGTTCAAGAAGTTGCGGCCAGGTTTTAATAATTTTTGTGCAGCTAAGAAGGAGATAATTATGCTGAAGAGTTTGTTTATTCAGAACATACTGTTCTGTTTGTGAGATGACTGCTGCAGGAGAAATGCTTCCATTGTATTTTCAACTTTATCATAACATGATCAGCTAATTTGTAAACTTCGATTTTTCCGGAAATTACCTAACGTTAATTTCGATTTCCTGGAATCGCTTATAGAACACCTCCAAACTGCGTCTTTGCCTAAAGAGTCTATTCAATATTTTTCATCTCAGATACCAACCAAGGTATCCTCTTTGTCCAAATCTCTCCTGGTCGGTCCTCCTCCTCGGTCCTGGCAATGCAGGTTAATTTCAGCAAATTGGTTGTTTGTTGGCAAAGTAGAGCATTCCCGTTTAATCGTATTTTAATGTCGATTATTTATCGCCAATACACCACTTTTGTGAAAACTGCGTTTAAATCTACGTCCGGGCATCGCCGGGTACATTCAGCTAGTATATAAGTATATATACTATATGTAAGGAATTTAGGGTTTTCGATCGATGTGGGTGTTGAAGAGAAACTCTTTTTTCTTTCACTGAGCTTTTGAAATAGTTTTATTTCATCATCAGGGTTACTGCAATTTACATTCAAAACAATATAAATTGTGGAGGAGTACTTACAGAAATCGAGGTTACCAATATGGCACAATGAAATCTATGTTCAGACATTTACGCACAATTTAAAATTATTTAGTAGTACATTTTAAAAACGTTTTCGGTTGTATGAAGGACGTATAAATAATAGATAGGAGCTATCGTGTTTGCGGCGCATGATTCCGACGATATCCCTGTTGATGTTTTGATGGAATTTGGCGGTTAAGTTTCCGTGTATGTGAAATTTTCAAAAATTTTCAAGTCACCGATAGATTTATTCGTCTAGTGGACCATCGTAATATTGATTTTCAGTTCGAGAGTGTAGGTAGGTGTAGATGTTGCTTAGCTGCGTATCACTTTTTTTGTTGATTGGAGATTGCTGCTTATTTATGTGAATCATTTCCAAGATTAGTCTCTTTCTATAGTTTAACTACAGAACTCCAACTGAAAACGTTACAGTTGCATTTTCACTATATGGTAATAACAGCCCTAAAAGCTTATTAGAATATTATTATAATGTACAAGGTGTCGCAGAACTAATGGCATTCATTTTAACCTGTAGTAGAATTCGTCAAGACACTTTCTCTATGTATCATTTTTTTGAAATCGCAAGTTAGTTTAAGCATTTTTCCCTTTCTGAAATTGTCGAGCTGCCTAGAGGTTTGATAAATCAGTGACATTTTTCAATTTGAATTCTAGAATTTTAGAATAATAGCAACGGTCAAATTACTGCGTAGAAAGAACTAAAAAGTATGGAAAGTTTTCTTGCAACAGTTTCTTCTGAGCTCATTGGCGAAGTGGAGAATTGCAATCCGTAGACGGGTAAAAAAATAATAGTTAAATCTTTAAAATAAAAGCCATAAGTTCTCGGACACCTCTATATGGAAATGACGTTTGTCCTTAAAACGTACTAAAGTAAATACTTCTATGTTGTTGTCGTACTCGTAGATCTTCAAGCAATTCAAGGAAGACCATACACAGGTTCATTAACTTTTTAACGATTATGTAGTTAATGCAAAATGATTTGAGTGGCATTCGCATCTTCCGTTCAAATTCTCACGAGATTCGGCAAGCATCGTATTATTTCGTTGACAGAAGCACTTTTCTTGTCCCTTGACTACTAAAAGCTTTTTGAAGTATGCACAAAAACATTTCTCTCATATTATTGCAAAGCAACGAAGGAAAATTTAAAGTATAATGTAATTTGTACACTGTAAATTAACAAAAGCAACTTGAGTGATAGCGAGTAATAAAATATAGTTTAATTAATTAAGTTGTTTAATAAGGAATTTCTAATTACACACTCACTTAAATAATCCTTAGTTATTCCACAATTGCAACACTTTGAACATTCTAACTGTGAGAGTAATCAATGAAGAATCTAGAAGACTAGTAGAGATGACATATAGATAATTTTGAATATTGTCATATTGTATTCTGCGAGTCGTTTATTCTTAAATAACCGATACAATATTACATTGCTTATCTTCAGAGTTGTGTTCTGATTTAAACTCCCGTCCTCTAACGCTAACAGGTTATGGGTCCAGAGGTGTGATTCAGGGAAAAGTTTAAAAAGCAAATAATAGTAGAAAATCTACGAAAATATCGGTAGTGAAAAACGATCGAACGGAGGTACGCGAACACGTGAAGAAATTCTTTGACGCAGTCGACAAACTCGACGAAATGGAAGTCAAAATCAATCCTGATTTATTAGCAATCATGTTGCTGTATAGTTTGCCGTCAAGCTTTGAGAATTTTCGATGTGCGATAGAATCACGTGACCAGCTGCCTACACCAGAAGCTTTAAGAATTAAAATAGTGGAAGAAAGCGACGCACGGAAAAACGACGTACGCGCGAACGAAGCTATGTTCACGAATAAAAAGTTTCAGTGGCGTTCGAACAAAATTCCAAAACAAAAGGGAAATAATCGAAACGATGATGCGGAATTGAGTTTGGGTTTAAATAAAAATGGCGGAGAAGGAAGGTTCAATTTTCGATGTCATAAATGCAGGAAGGTTGGACATAAAGCCGCAAATTGCAACATCGCGTCGGCGAGAACAGCTGAAAATTCATGTCTAACAGTTTCAAAAGCTCTTCTCTCAAAATCTTACAAGAAATACGCGAAATGGTGCTTAGACAGCGGCGCGACTTCACACCTATGTAAGGACATAGCCGACTTTTCGAATCAGAACCCGGAATGCGGAAAATTAAAATTAGCAAACGACGCATCAACCATTATTACAGCAAGAGGAACTGCTACTTTTGCTGCTGAAGTAAATGGTGAACGAAGAAACATCAAGTTGATGGACACACTTTGCGTACCTGAACTACGTACAAACTTATTGTCCGTAGGAAAGATAACTGATAAAGGTTATGAAGTACGTTTTAGGAAGAAAAACGCAATCGTGTTGGATAAAAAAGGAAATGTTATATTAATCGCGGATCGAATCAACAATTTGTATTACGCTCGAGAAAATTACAAAATCTCTTGCGGAAAAAATGAACAAGAAGATTCGGAAGAAAGTGTTCCACTGAATCCTCGGATTATTGGTATCGATGAAAATCATCCAATAGAAATGAATGAGGACCCAATGAAACAAGGGGAAGATGAAGCTGGTGAACCAGGAATATCTGTCGAATCAGAAGTTCAAGTAAGAGGACCTGGAAGACCAAGAATCATCAGAACGGGACAGCCCGGAAGACCTCAAAAGCAGTACAACTTACGAAATGTGGAGGCAAGAAATACAGAGGAATCCGTTTACGTCGCAGATGGTCGCAGACGTCATGACAAAAGGACATCCAAAACCGAAACATTCTTCATGTGTCAGAATGTTAAATATGGAAGATTGTGTTATCGGTGAATCGTAGGAGGTCTACGTCATAAAGAACTGTGTTTTTTGAATTTTTGGTGTGTACGCGATTTTTCATTGAGGGGAAGTGTGAGAGTAATCAATGAAGAATCTAGAAGACTAGGATAGATGACATATAGATAATTTTGAATATTGTCATATTGTATTCTGCGAGTCGTTTATTCTTAAATAACCGATACAATATTACATTGCTTATCTTCAGAGTTGTGTTCTGATTTAAACTCCCGTCCTCTAACGCTAACACTAACTTCAGGAGATTCTGAATAAGACTTGTCGCATCCAGTATCCTAATCCTTATATAATATTTACGCCTGCTTCATTAGTTATTATCTTGAAAGGCAATTGCATGTTGTAATGCCGTGACACTACCTAAGAAGTAATTAAGCAGACATTCTGACCATTGGCGGAGAGAATTTATTTTTAAAAGCCTAACCGTGTTTGCATCGCAAGTTGGCGTGCAAACCCAAATTCACCAGCCAGGACAGCAAACAATAGCACACCTTCGTGGTGAAATTATTAATTAGTTAGCAAAATGGCGTGGGAAAAATAATTCTGCATTTTTAAACAGATCGGGATGAATCGTAATATAGTGTGCGCGTCTGAAGACAATCTTCTCCACTAAAATATATTAATTGAATGAAAAAGTAGTCATGACGATGATTCATGTTGCTTGGAAAGTGTCTGGAACCGCTTAGGCACTCTTTTTCTTCTTGATCGGAGTGTAGGTTCTCTCGGCTGGTATTCCAGGGGTATTTCCATTGGAAGACACCTTACTTAAATCGTTCTTCTTTTAATTCTCAGAATCTTGACTGCGTTTGAGATTTGTTTCAAAATGTTTTAAGATTCTTAGTAGCAGTTCTAGTTGCCTTGATGATGTTGGAGGCAAAATGATTGGCTTATGGTTGGTTTTGACGATGATTCTTCTGTCCGTGATCATGCAGTTGTTGTAGATAGCCAAAAGCAATCTCTGTTCAAATTATGAGACTCACTGGTGATATTTTAGATTTTTACATTGTAAATGCAGTTATTACTGTATAATAGTCATTCTGTATTATCTCAAAAGTTTATTCAAATCCTAAGGCTTTGCCGTAAAATAAATCGGTATCGTTATCTTTAACGGTGTAAATGTTATGAATTTTTGAAGAGAACCCTACTAGAAACAGTTGTTTCATCTAAAAAATGCTTTTTACTCAATAACTTCTCTAATATCATAATTGAACCCTAGAAATCTTATATCACAGAAAAGCTTATCAAAAACGCTAAAGAATAGTGTAAAAAATATACAGGTGTTTCATTAGAAAAAATCGAGTTTTCCTCAATTGTAGTTTATCACTTTCAAAAAATCGTAGCAAGCTTTGGCATATTCCTTCGTCACTCGGCAATACCTCGAAGATTGACCAAATCCTAGGGACTTCACAGAAAAAAAATGGGTATGTTTTCTGTAGCAGTTTAGAAGTTACTAATTTTTGGAACGGAACATTACATCGACACACTTTTATACATCGAGGAATTTTGGAAAGTAAAGTGACGTACATCAAAAAGTATGACAGATAGGTGAAAATGACCCCAGTAAATTTAATGCAGAACTTAGTATACAATTCAAAAATAAAATCAAAATGGGGTGGTTCTATTTAAAAAAACCTAACTTTGGTCTTTTAGTAATATTTAGACAACCTGTATACAAATGAAAATATTTTCAAAATGTGCAGCAGAAGCGCACCTATCATCCAAAAATAATTTCAGGTCGATACCTCGAATAGCAAAAAAGTTATGGAGTTTTTACGGAGCTCTGGGTCATCCTGTATGTTAATAAAAGTTTCTTTTACCACAAAACATTAATTTCTTTCTTGTTAATTTTTAGATATTGCGAAATTTTGCAAGCTTTGAAAATGTTTAATGCTAAATAGCAAACGTCTTATTATAATAGTACCACTGCAAAACTTGTTCCATGTTAGTAATAAGTGGAATAATAACATGTTTTTAAGTTTTCAAGATATTTTCATAAATTGTTCTCTTAATTGTCTTTTATGATTGCTATAAAAACTTAGTAGCTTGATATTTTAATTATCACTGCAACTCTGTACATGTCAAATTTGTGTATTTTATTTTATACTTATTTATCTTATACTTTCTAATTATTTATTATATAGGTAAGTTATATGGTTATTTATGCACAATTTTTCTCATGTCAGATGTTGATAAATAAGTTACCAAAAATGTTTTTAATTGAAAATATTTATGTACAAGCAGAATAGTTTTTTTTAAATTAATTTATTACCGGTGATATAAATGATTAGGGGAGCGGTAAAGCAATATGATTTTTGTTGCCCGATTTAACGTTCCAATCTGAACAAAAATCTTAGACCAAATACATTATGTTTCTCTCGCTTTAAATTCTTGGCATTTATTTAAAAGTTGCTCAAGAAATTAATACTAGAACAGGGGTAGCCCTTTGAATATATCACAGTATATATCTAGATTTTGTTTTATTTTTTACAGTGTTGGCATTTGAAACAAATGCCCACCACCAATGTCAAATTATGGCATTTGACAGGAGCTGTCATTCAATATATCAAAATAAAGACTGTTGCTTGACAACTTGAAAATCAGTACACAATGAAAGAGCTAGAAAACATAGCCAACCTAACAAAAAAAAAACAATTATAATGTCAACTATACAGTTTCACAATTTTAAATTTGAAAATCAGTACCCAATAGAAGAGTTAGAATATAATGCCAACATAACAAAGAAACAATTATAAAGTGACAGCTCTTCAGTTTGACGTTTGTTTGACAATTCTAAATTTGAAACTAAGTGTACCCAATACAAAAGTCAGAAAACATTGCCAACGTAACAAAAAATCAATTATAATTGCAAGTTTAGTTTGACGATTGTTTGACAATTCTAAATGTGAAATACAGTGTACCCAATAGAAGAGTTAGAGAACATTGACAACATAACAAAAAGAAATCAATCATAACGGAAACCTTTAGTTTGACAACTTAAATAAAACATTGACAACCTAACAAAAAAATGTGATCATTTTTAAGACACACGATAAGTTGTAAAAACCGTTTTGACAAATAAATGCTGATAATGACAACTCTTTAGTTTGATGTTTGACAATTTAAAATTTGAAAATCAGTCTACCGAATGGGGGAGTTAGAAAGCATTGCCAACCTAACACAAAACATTTCAATCATTTATACACACCTAGCATAAAGTTGTAAACACCATTTTGAAAAAGAAATTCAGAGAATGGCAACTTTTAAATTGGAGGTTTTTGAAAATTTGAAATTTAAAAATCACGTCTTTCCAATGGAATAGCTAAAAAACATTGCAAACTTAGCAAAAAAAAGCAATTATAAATAAACACCGATATAAATTTCAAAAAACCACTTATGAAATGTAAATGCTGATAATGGTAACTCTAAATTTGACGTGTGTTTGACCATTTGGAATTCAGTGTCCCCAGTGAAAACACAACCTAACAAAAAACATTTCAATTATTAGACTCCGGTATAAACTTGTAAAAACCCTTTAGAAAAGGAAATTCTGATAATTAAAACTCTTAGATTTGACGTTTGTATGACCATTTTAAATGTGAAAATCAGTGTACCCAATTGAAGAGCTACAACACATAGTCAACCAGACAAAAAAAATATTAATTTTTTATCTAAAATAAATTTTAGATTTCGGCATTTGTTGACTGTTCAGGCAATTTGCAACATACAAATTTTTAAATTTAAAAACTTGAGAGACTTTTTATCCGAACCCTCCTCCTGAACCTTCTTTTTTCTGTGTATGTTTTTATTCAAAATCCGCACTTTGACTATATAAATTGGTTACTTTTAACCTCAACCCTAGCAATAAGTCATTTCGTAGATTGCCCAAGTGAAATCGTTACCGGCCATGTACAAATGTTTAATAAACTAGTATATTGCACAGACAATTTGCAAAATCTTAACAGTCAACTCTCCTACAACGCGATTAATTATTCGTACCGCGTTAAGTTGGTATGTATATGGAAACTGTGGTTATAAGAACACCGCGTTATAAGAGGTGACTGTGACTGTATTTAATACCTATCCTCAAAATCGTAGAAATCTTTCTATCTAAATATTTTATATCTAAGTGTTTACACATCGCACTTTGTGCTTTTGACTATGTAAACTGGTTAAGCAATTAGTCAGTTTGTAGATTGTTCATACAAGTGGCAAAATCTTCTTTTGATATCTAAACTCAAATACTAGGAAAGATGGGCACTCTTTTGATCCAAATTCTTCTATAATATTTGTTTGGATTTTGGAATGTGATTCTATCAACGAAGATTCAGACGAAAACCTCCCTAGCTGAACTTTCAAATCTCTCGCCAAAACGTGAATTATTCAAATTAAATTTGCCGCAATTTGGGGGTTATTGCCGGTAGACGGCGTACGTACGGTACCGCCGCTGTACAAGGGAGTTATACCCGTTTGCACCGTTTATTTTCTCTTGCTATTCTAATCAATTATTAGTTTCAAAGCCATAATATTTCTTTATAGTTTCTTCAAAATTAGCTATGTATTTTTCGATGTATCTATCTCGCTCGCACACCACTACCTTCGCCTTAAGCAGAAGTTTACTAAGGCATGCTTAACTTTAAGCAATGCTTTAGTTACTTGCACGTTGCACCGTCGCGTCCTTACGGAATCTTAGCAAAGGAAGTCTTAACAAACGAAACATATGGCAAGGTTGGAAAATCTGGTTACTTCTAGGAATCTTTTGTGCGGGTGATTGCTCACACTGTTTATTTTCGCTTTCCTAGCACAATGGTTCTCATTTTAAATCTTCATTTGGATTTTATTATTTATGCGGTTCTGCAATAAAAACGTATAACAAATAATCTTATTTTATTACGACTAAAATTATGACAAATTATGTAAGATTAGATTAACATGAATGGTGCACAAATGAAAGGAAATGCTAAACTCCGATCAATATTTTCTACAAAAAAATTAGCACAAGGAAGACAAAAAACATTATTCAATAAAACGTATGACCACCGCGGGCATTGAATACAGCTCTACATCTGTTTGTTTCTACATCTGTTTTTAAAGGTTACGGTGCAAACAGGCATTAGTGTTATATACTTTTCTCTTTTCTAAGAATCAAACGAAATGTAATACAATGGTGTGTGTGTTGAGTTACACAGCGTCTATCAAATTTAAAGGGGCAGATTCTTGGTTACGGAGTGTTTTTGTGGATTTGGCATAGGTGTCTCCTTAGTTTACCTCTGTGACCAGCCTATACATTTATAAGTCATCAGGAAACACTAATTCAGAGGATGAGATCGCATCTGCGTTCTCAATTCTTACTATTGACTTTTGAAGCAGCATAATGAATTTTCCCGGCCGCAGATGACTAAGAAATAAATTTTTCACCATTTGCTAATGAGTTGCTTCATCAAATAAACGACTCTGGCGGCTTTAAAATTAAGGATCGTTCATTAAAAAAATTCTACAGGGCCACCTCTCCATTCATTTATCCCGACGACAGTTAACAATGACACAGAAGATAAGAGTGTTCTGCTGTTTTTAATAAAACAGGAGGAAAAGCAATAAGACGCACGGCGCACTTATCGGTCTTCCGATCGAACCACAAATTGAAATTAATGTCTTAGAGAGTGCCAAGTTTGCCGTTCGAATGACTACCTCCGTTCATTATTGCTGTCCTCGGTCTATTAAGAAGGATAATAAAGCAGAGGCTATTGAGCTATCGTATTGTAGTTAGATTAAAGATGAGAACTCTTTAAATGACGTCGTCAAATTCATACAGATTTGAACGTAATTTGGGTGGTTTTGCGCCATAATAAAACGATGACGAAGACAAAGCGTTATTCTGAAGAAAAAACTAACGAGCCACGTGTGCAGGATTTGTGGCGCGAATTCCTAGTAACAAGCGGCTTTCATGAGCTCCGTTTTAACAAAATTTTTGTTGGGGGAGTAATGAGTGCTTCGTTGTGTTGAAAGACACTTGGAGAGATTCAAATATTAGCTGTTTTTGTTACCACTGCCTACAAGCGAAATTGCAATTTATTTTTGCCACTAATTCCCATTATTTGCCACCTTATCTCTCGGTGCGTGTGCTATTCCATTAAGACCATAAATTGTTTTCGTTTGAAAATCAGGTCAAACTTTTAAACAAGTTAATGTGTTAATTATCCTTACTGTCACAAATGTTAGAGATATTTTATATATTCCATTTAAATTGATAGTGGCGATGAAATTAACTGAAAGTTTGGGTCGTCCGATTCCTGCGCTGACTTTTTAATATAATAAATGGAGCCTTTTAGTTATTGGTTCCGTTTTGTATAACGAAGAATACACCGAAAGCTATAAATTATTTATTTTTGTTATAAAAATGGTTCTACAAAAATAAAACTATTCATGGAAGCACCGCAGATTACTACTCCGACTCAATGCAAAAAATTTGGCAGAATGATCTTTAACCTTTCGAGTAACCGTTTTCAGATGGCGCATTGATCGAATCACTTTAAAATTACAAAAAAATGCTACAAAGCATAGCAAAGTATGCCAAACACACCTAAATTACTTCGGCTACCATAAATCAAACCCAACTACCCCTTACCACAACAATCTAAACCAATCACTTTAAAATTACAAAAAAATGCTACAAATCATAACAAACTATGCCAAACTCACCAAAATTACTTCGGCTATCAATAATTAAAAATTTGGCAGAATGACCTTTAACCTTTCGAGTAACCGTTTTCAGATGGCGCATTGATAGAATTTTGCGGCAAATTTAAATAACCACTCCTCTTTATAGGTAGTAAAAATGCTATTATATTTTGAATATTTTATGATTTATTCTACAAAACTAATGTAACAAATTAGTTTTGTAGAATAACTCATAAAATAATCATTATTTAAATGGCATAGAAAACAATTTCATAAAAATTAATTTATTATATTATTACACATAATTTAAATTAAACAAAGCTATACCCAAAATGTTAGAATTACATTTCTAAGATGGGTATAATAATTACACATATGTTAAATATAGTGAGTTTAATTATGGTTTACAATTATTGTGAAATTATCAGTTATGAACAATTCTCAAATAACGCTAATCTATTTGAACACATATAATAATAACTTGGGGTTATTATACAGGATGAGTCATTAGTGCAGGATCGGTCCATAACTCCTAAAGATACAAAAAATTTTTAAATACAATTTCTACACCACAACCTAAAAATATTTTTACGTATACAGAGGGTTCCAAATCTCACTCATGCTACACAACTTTGTTTTTTCAAATAGACCCACCTATATTTTATTTTACTGTTAGAACCCATTTTGACATAGATTTATGGCGATATAAGATATTTTACATTTTAGATCACCGTTATCAAATTAAAATGTTTTTTTCACATTTTTTGTCATTTGCAAAGGTTCACTTAAAAGTTTACTGAGAGGCCCTTTTAACAGCTAGAAGGCTGAAGGTTGGTACAAATATGGAGAAAGGATTGCTCTTTACACCCGAATAGAAATATCATTTTTATTATACAGGATCTGAAATAATTCGTGTCAAATTATACTATTTTTAAATAAGCTCAACTTTAGTTTTTTAAATAGAACCCCCTATATTTTTGTAAACCATCGAATGCGCCTGGAGCCTGCGTACGTTTTTTATTAAGCTAAAATTTATATTTTACGGGCTATTTTAGATTTATGGCTGTGATACGCATTGAGCGAGGATAAGGTAGATAGTGTATTCCATGGAAATCATGGAAATCATTTTAACTCACATTTCAACACTGCACTGTTGTGTCATCACCGCAAGCCCGTAACCAGGATTTTTTTTCGGAGGGGGCTGCGATCCTTCTGCTAAAACTAAACGTCTGGAAAGTTCAATTCTATCTAGTATAAAGTCAAGAAATTTTGGGGGGGTCTGCAGCCCCCCAGCCTCCCCCTGGTCACGGTGGTGCATAACCGACTTGTTATTTGATTATCCATTCCATTATCCACAATGAATTTTATTTTACAAGAACAAATCGATATGATTTATTGTCTGGGAGAAGGGTTCTCACACTGAAATAAAATATAGGTAGTTCCGATCAAAATCAGTCTATGAAGTCATTCTTCTGGAGTAATGTGGAAGCAGATTCTGTGTTGACAACCATTTCGGACACAAAATTTTTTAACAGTTCCATCTTCCGACGTCTGTTATAAGTTGTCTGGAAAAATTATTTGACAAATCCTGTCAAAGGTCTATACTGTAAAACATAAAACAAAAGCTAATTGGGTGGTCTGCTAACAATCCGTTATTATTTGTGTGCTTGACTGAGCACCATAATCTGATAACATGAGAGTCGAAAAATTGATATTTTAAGTGATCTTGAAATAACCTCTTTGCAAACATATCGCTGATGTTCTACAAAAGTGACACAACTCTATCTACTTCTCTGCGGCCGCAAAAAAGTAAAAACGTTAGAATTATTTAGCAGTGCGCATTACTGTAACAAGACAAAATATATTAACTAATGTTTCGTAATTTATACCACCCCTTTCTTTGTAACTGTCAAGTTACAACTAAAATACAGGGTGTCCCAGCGCTGCGGGTAAGTATAATTACTCTGAAATGAAAAATAATATTGAGATGCGGCTTTCGACTCAAAGTAAATAAGAGAACACCCTGAAAATATCTGCTTATATCCAGAATGTCCAGATATAGAGTGATCACAGTGAGATCAAATTTATCTTTTTTTAAATGATACATACACCCAGTATATTATGCTATTTTTGAATCCCTTCCCAAAAATTATTATGCTTTGTATAACCTATTACAGACCTAACTTCAGTTGTTTTGCTATTATTTGACATTAAAACAAAAAAATGCCCTTTTTTTAAAAATTGCTGCTCCCACACCAATGAGAATTTTGGCTATACCTATGGATAAGCTAGGAACATGTCGCACAAAAATGAAGCGTATAAGCGGATGCAAGTAAATATACTGTAAACAGTACTACATTAAATACAGTTAGTCTATTTTACCATTCTTCATATGAACGAAACAATTTTCACTAAATATTTTAAAACACATTGTTCATTAAGAGAAAAATGTTGCCAATTTGAACGTAATTCGTTACCGAAATATCCCATATTCAGTTCTGAAGTGGAATGTGTAAATACAATGTAACATGCGTATTGAAATAAAAGGCGGCTGGGTAGGCCATAGAAGCCATTTCAAATTCTTTAGTTTGTAAAAATCTTGACCTTAAGCTAGAGAAATTTAAAGTTAAGTTCTGTGCAGATAACCGCTTCGGATACGGTGTATTTTGTTTTTGATTCAACAAATTCCATCTCCTGACATCAGTTTGAACCATGTATAACGGACAAGAGAAAAGTTTAGACGGCGTTTGTGCAAATTTTTGTTGACAAATGTCATGACGTGTCAATATCAAAAGTCTAAGCTGCAAAAAATAAACTTCTGTGCTACTTTTTTTTGTACGCTCTATAAAAGATATAATATTATTTGTGTAGCAAAATTTTGAATTTGCGTAAACTCACAAGAAATGATTAAAATTGAGAACACAAGATATCTTCGCCTACACCGCCACTGATTATGTGTGCCGCAGTAATAGACGAAACATTGTTTTAAGTGGCCTCGCACTTGTGCATTTTTTAGAATAAGATATGTACATAGTTACGAAAACAGTTAATATGGAACCATTTCTTGTAGAGTTGGTGAAAGATAAAATAAGGACGTAAACCACTGAATGATTTTAGGAAGCACATGATATATGTAGAATAATTAAGATAAAATGTTTTTTCAACAATTTTACAAGGTTTCAGCTTCCTAATAGAAGATATTATGAATGCAACAATATAAAGAGAAGCAAAATACATAAACATAATGGAATTAACTGGGCATGACAAGTCACAATGGAAACGTAAGTAAAACCAGCAGAAGAAACTAACATAAAAATTAGAAGCACAGCATTCTAGCACAAAGCCATAGATAAGAAAACATAAATCTCGCCAACGGGAAAGCACAGTCAAATAGATCTTCTTAGGGAAATAGAATACTAAAGTTTGATCACGTGTTAGTAATAGCAAAATTGAAATCAGCCTTACTAAAGGAGAAAAAGACAAAAGGTGCAAAGCAAAACACTAAGTAACTTTTCAAAAACGAAACTGAATATAGAGGTAGCAATAAACAAGAAACTCGAAATAATACCCCAGGAGAGGATATTCAAAAGTAATGAGACCCGATAGAAAAAGTTATGAAAGAAATCTTGCAAATACACGCGGGGCCTAGAAATTCCAAGGAAAATAAGGATTGATTCATGGAAGAATGCAACAAAATACTAGAAGAACTGAACCAAGCACAGCTAATAATGTTCCTAAATTGACTAAAAGAGGAAAATAAGAAAAAGTTTCAAGATATCAAGGAAGAGAGCGAAACAAGTGTGTAAATAGGAAAAACAAAAGCTTTAAACAGTAACACATGTTCCAGTGCCTGGTTGCAATGAAATGCAAAGAAGTCTACACCGCCGATAAGAACGAAAAATCAATAAAAGTCGAAGAGATATCTATATATATAAAGCGAAGTGTCCTCACTGACACACTCATCTACACATCTACACATTCACTGATTCATAATCAACCCACAGCCCAAACCGTGAGGGCTGGAGACTTGAAATTTTAGACACGGGTGTATCATGTGCCGAAACGAAGTGATAAGAAGGGATTTTGCGAAATTCGGCCCGGTTCCTTTGTATTTAAATAAAAACCGGATAAAAACCGGTTAAAATAAACAAAAAATGATCGGCTCGCGGAGACCGTGTTTTTGTTAGAAGCACGTATCTAGCCAAAACAACTTCGACGTCGGGCGACCGGTTTACATTAAAAGCACTTTCACTTTCTGCTTTCCTGATCATACTTTTGCCGTACCTAGCGAGGCGCAGATATTTCAATTATAATTTTGATTTCAATTATAATGTCGATCCGTGACTCATTTAAAAATTACCAAACCACTCCAAATTTAATCCGTCTACATTAAACATCCTCAAATATCTCTTACCATTGCAAACTTTACCAAATCAACCCCGAAAAATTCCCGAACTACGCCAAACTGACTTAAATTAGATCCGTTATCTTAAATCATCCCTTACTACCCCTTCGCAACCCCAAGTAACTACAATCACTTTAAAATAAAACAAAATGACACAAACCATAGCACTATTTCGAACTCACACACATTATTTCGGCTACCAAAATTCACCCCCACTACCCCTTACCACCCCAAACTAAGCTCAATCACTTTAAAATTACAAAAAATGCCACAAACTATAGCAAACTATGCCAAACTCACCCAAATTACTTCGGCTACCATAAATCACCCCCAACTACCCCTTACCACCTCAAACTAAGCCCAATCACTTTAAAATTACAAAAAATGCAACAAACCATAGCAAACTATGCCAAACTCACCCAAATTACTTCGGCTACCATAAATCAACCCCAACTACCCCTTACCACCCCAAACGAAGCCCAATCACTTTAAAATTACAAACAATGCTACAAACCATAGCAAAACTATGCCAAACTCACCTAACTTACTTCGGCTACCATAAATCACCCCCAACTATCACCCCAAACTAAGCCCAATCACTTTAAAATTAGAAAAAATGCTACAAACCATAGCAAAACTATGCCAAACTTACCCAAATTACTTCGGCTACCATAAGTCAACCCCAACTACCCCTTACCACCCCAAACTAATCCCAATCACTTTAAAATTACAAAAAATGCTTACAAAACATAGCAAACTATGCCAAATTCACCCAAATTACTTTGGCTACCATAAATCACCCCCAAATACCCCTTACAACCCAAACTAAGCCCACTAATTATGTCATAAAATTCCTTACTATTAAGCAAAGTCTTTATTAATTGTTCCTCTATTGCAATCGTTGACAAGTTGATTAAGCGAGATTTGCAAGTACAAGTTCGACTAAATGTTTTAATTCTTTTTAAGATGGAAAAAACGTACTGTTGCAGACTTTGTTGGCCAAAAATCATAAAATATTAAGAAATATCTGCATCTATAATACTTATATTGTTTCGACTAATAGACGTTATTCTGAATATTAAATATACTGACGAAATTTTTGGTTCCTTCCACCTTCCAATAAATAATTATTCCAGTTGAGATGCAAACATAAACTTATGTTCTTAATTGCAACACGCTGACGGGGCAAGCCCTACCTTCTTAACATGCGTGCATTTACATCGCAAATAATAAGGACTTTTGCTCCATTGTATAAAGCTAGATTTTCGTTAAAATATCTGAAAAATTCAAAATTTTGCAATTGAATTGCAGAACTAATTTTGTGTTCGATAGTAAATTTATACTTGGAGTGGCACTGCCAACCCTGCCACCCCTGACGAGCCCCACTGTTGACTACTCTCCTTTCAGGGAAATTTTTGAAATCAACGGCAAAATAATTTAGGTCGCCTGGATGTGAAAATATCACTGTCTAGTAAGTTCAGACTGACGTGTGAAAAAAACCGCTTGCATACAGAAACGAAATCATATGGAACACTTGAAATTTCGATATTTGTTTGTAATTCGTCACAGGTCCATGAAGGAATGTATGTTAATGTAAACAAGTGTTAGTTTGTCGGAGAGGCCGAATAAGATTTTTTCATCCACCACATTCCCGTCAAAATAATTATTTACTTTAGAATGTTCATTTTTCTAATTCATTTCGTGAAAATGATGACGGGCCATACGAGTACACCTTTGCGAGTATTATTTGGTATATACAAATTAATCTCTTTTGTTAGCCAAATTGTTTTAACACGCACTAGGCACGTGCACCTAATATAATTGTGAAAATTGCTGCTTCAGCGGCTGGAACGCTGGTACTCAAAGTCGCCAAGGTCGAGGCGACGCATCAGTATTAAAAGTTCTATCGCTATTAAATAAATTATTTTAATATAATATTCCCGATTTATTCTTGCCTTTAACCAAATTTGTCCCCAATCGATTTTCGAAAAATTTCCAGCGTCGGACCGGACTCCAGTTATATTCGTACGCTAATTTTTACGTTCATTTAATGATAGTGGTGTCTTTGTTCTTCACCAAATCTGCTCCGGCCGAAATCCGAAATTTGCAGTTTGACTGGATTTCACTGACATCATACGCTTAAGTTATGTGTGCTTATACACGATTTACACTATTTATTTTACGTACAATGTGTTCATTATTGCCTTACATCATTTATAACTAAGATGGAGAAGTTTGAAAATCTAGCGGAGTGCAAATACCACACCACATTATTCCCGTGAAAGGTGATGAAAATTGTCTTTTTTACTATCTATGGTATTGGTATTGATATTTTAATACTGGAACGGGAGCTCAAGAGGTGCGCACTTTAATTGTTCAACAAGTTGCGGCCAGGTTTTAATAATATTGTGCAGCTCAGAAGGAGATATTTATGCTGAAGAGTTTGTTTATTATGAAGATAAGTCAAAATCATCTACATACTGTTCTGTTTGTGAGATGACTGCAGCAGGAGAAATGTTTCCATTGTGTTTTCAACTTTATCATAACATGATCAGCTAATTTGTAAACTTCGATTTTCGTGAAAATTATCTAACAGTAATTTCCATTTCCTGGAATCGCTTATACAACACCTCCAAACTGCGTCTTTGCCTAAAGAGTCTATTCAAGATTTTTCATCTGATATCAACCAAGGTATCCTCTTTTTCCCAATCATATTGAAGTACCCGGTCCTGGCAATGCAGGTTAATTTCAGCAAATTTGTTTATTCACTTGTGATTGGAAAAGTAGAGCATTCCTGTTTAATTGTATTATAATGTCGATTAGTCTACATCACCAATACCCCACTTTTGTCAACACTGCGTTTATTTAATCTACGTCCGGGCAACGCCGGGTACATTCAGCTAGTACAAAATAAATTCAACAACTTTCCGTATTATAAATGGTTTAAAGAGATTAATATTAAAGAATGTAATCAGCGGTTCTTAAAATATTTAAAAAAGCCGAATTTTGCACAAAAATGGCATGTACTTTTATCGTTAAATCCAGTAGGCCTATAAATCTTTAATTTAATTAGAAGTATATGTGCTGACATAGGAAGTTATCATCTTTCCAAAGTTCCTATGTTTACAGGATTATTTAATAAAGATAGAGCAAGTTATTTTAAGAACCTCTGACTTACTAAAAATCTTGCGCACCAACTATTTGCCTAATGAAAATTACAACAAATAGAAGGATTCCTGAGTACGCTGTATGTTTTCCCCAATCTTCCGCTTTTTTTGTATTGTGAGATTTAAAAAAAACCGTTTTACCGAGATACCGTTGCGTGACGAACGGTTATAAGTTGAATATTAATACGTATCTGAACACATCCAAATATCTCCTTAGTCATCTCATGCACATCAGTAGGTTTGAGTGACTTCAGTAACTGATTTATTATCTAATATGGTTCTCTTGTATTTTATATTTGCCAGAAGTTAATGTTACTTATTATTAAATATATTTGTTTGGTTATTTTACAACAAATTGCTGTGTTATATAATTTAGGAGGAAAATGTATGGAATTTTTTCAGTCAATGAAAGCACAGACATAAATTAAAATAAACTATATCAACCGCATCTCTATTTACCCCTCAAACGATCGCGCTTGAATGAACAGTCAGCTTTAAACGTTTTCCAAACTAAGGACGACAAAGAAATATTGAAGAACGAACCGTCTCGTGTAATGAGATATCTCATCTAAGGAAACAATCTATTTGACAAGGAGTCATCGAGATAATGGCACTTAGAGTAATGTGTTGTCGCCGATTTTCTGATATAAAGTCATAAAGGTAATCAGCATTGAAAATAAATATTACATTATCTCTCAGAAGCGCACACGTTTATGCAATTTGCAGAGTAATGTAGCCAATCTGAATCGCAAGTCAAGTGGAAAGCTTCTTTAGAAACTCACCATTACCGCTATCGGCTAAGTGGGAAAAATCGCTCGGTGAATTTTAAAGACTTGTGCACAGAAAATAAATGCAATACATTAAATACAACGTTAGGATACCGCTTTTTATGAAATTTCTACATACTACACATTTTGCCGGTACCGACTGGGGTTCGGATTCAGTTCTGTTTGTATGTACCGATTGAGCTGCCGCGCTCGAACAAATTAAGAATTGGTATTAAATAATAGGATGGATTTAATTCCTGCTTTTTATTACAGGATGATGATAATAGTCTTTTTGGTGAAAGTTTCGTTACACAGACAAGTTGATGCGGATTTGGGAAAGGTCTGCGGTCTGCTCTGTGTATGTGGCCGGTAATGACCTTTCCAGGACATGCTTCAATCGTCGAGATTAGTATCGCAAAAGGGACTAATTTTATATATTCGTAAAAATTAGGATACAGCATCAGTCTAAGACTGCGCAGCCTCTTTTGTAAATAATTAATTTTTTTACAAAGATAAATAATTGCATTTTCTTGCTTCTGGCGGCAGCTTAACTTTGATGTCGCTGAAAAACTGCCGGACAGAACATCTAAGAGCACATGCTTATTCTGTTACTTTATAATTCGTCGAATTACATTTGCATCTTTCCCTCTGGGGCCATGTGAGTCTTTGGTTTACGAGACATGCATGTAAATGCAAGGAAAGTCGGAAAACCTGCTTTCAAAGATTATGGCAATCACCGCTCCAACAAATATATTCCACAAGATAAACGATATGTTGAAGTGCTTTTAAATTTTGATAATGCTTTGTTGGTACATATGTACAAACAACCCTACACTTCTTGATTCATTTTATTGCAAAGACTTGAATATCTGCTTTAAAATCTCAAATTACTCATACACGACGAGATCTAATTAGTAATTTACAGAGAAGGCGGAAACTGAGTGAACTCAAATTTTGTATTATATCGGGTGTTTTTTAAAATTTGGCGTCGAAGTTAGCCACGAGTTCTCACTGTGAAGTGTGAACATACCATGAAATCGAAATGACAATTATTAATTTGACATCTAAACCTATCTAGAACCCCACTTTTAAGTTAATTCGACAGTTCAACACGTTAATGTGATTAAAAGCAGTTGTAGTGTTATAACAAACGAAAAAATAAACTTTTAATGAGGAAATAAGGTTTATAACGAATAATCAAAATGTGCTCCAAGGCATTTGCAATTGTTGTAAAAGTTATGGTCCACACAAACTCATAGTCACCGCCAACTATGACGCCAAATTTAAAAAAATACCCGTTACTTGGGATCTTTCGAAACACGCTATATCCAACGAATTTCCAAAAATCACTGAAACCAAGTGAAGCAGAAATTCTGTAACAACACGATTTTTCTGTAGCTCTGACAGTTCTCGGTCCGACTGAAAATAACATTATTTGTTGCACTTGCAACAAAATAATTTGATGACTGTACCACTTCCGGTTATACTTTATCAACTTTATTCTTTTAAATGCAACACTATACTGTGAAGAACATTTTATCTACAGTTCACCGGATTATTAGAAAAGTACAGCGTGATAAAAAATCACTGAATCTATTATTCTAAGAGCCTGTGGATATTTTGCAGTGATTATTTATTCAAGGTCTATTATTTGTGAGAATGTTGAGGGAAGTGTCATCCGTAATGACTACCCCAGATAGCGGCATCCAATAGAAGCAGAACACCCCCAATATATAAAAAATGTACATATATAAAAATAAATAATAATAATAATAAATAATGTATAAAAAAAAGTGTACATAATTATTATTAGTTCAAGGCTGCAAATTTTCGTGCTAATTATTTAACAGTCTATAAATGTCATTGTAACATTGGCACATCGGTTGGTCGGTAATAAAAGGGTTGCAGATCACCCCAAACATGTCGTGGGAATGACGAAATTTTTATTATTTATTCAAGCTTCAACTTTTAATATAATATTGTAGCAACTATACAAGGTGTGCATTTTAATTGGCAGAACAAAATATCGGTATAAACCTCCTGGCAGAATGACATGAAGATCACAAGTATGCACCTTGATTTCGTGTCGTGTACAGTATTAATAGTATCTCAGCAAACGAATCCAATGTATTTTCTACAAGAATAATTGATTCTTGGCACTCAGGCCCTTCTGAGATTGTCGCCACTGCTGCAACGAATGTCTAAATGCTGTAACACTATACATTTTGTAAAACAAATGGAAAATAAAGGTCGGTTACAACCATTATTACACACTTTAGATGTTAAAACAATTGTGATTATTGTCATTTTTTATTGTCAATTTAATGATCACCTACTTCGCAGAAAAGCCTTGTGTTCCCACCAGTTTATAATTACCTGAGTCATTTAGTTGGGACGACTGTCTATACGAGTAATAAAGGCATTACGTTTATGTCAGTTCCGTAACTGTGCAGTTACAGTCCTGAACGTCATTTACGGGATTGTGTTATAATCGCATTCGAGCACATTAATGTGTAGCCCCACTGGCGCATCCAATTCTACCACAATTGATTCGAACAATATGCCCTCCGTGCATTAATAAATCATATTCATGTTTTAGGCAGCATCGTAATCTTCTGGTGATAAAAAATATAAATCGCTCGCGACGTGCATCTTACATCATCAGCAGTTTGCAGATTCTGCTAAGTAGTCGGATTTTTCGCTTACATTTTCAATAAAACGATCTTGTTCCGAGAAAATCCGGCGTAAAATAAGTTGAATTAGCTTGGCGCTGCATCTGAAGCTGTTTAGGCATTTCATTATAACTTTACCAAACTATAGAAAATTTTATCAACTATACATTGTCCTACCAATTCGTTATATTTTCCAGAATCAATACATTGCAAGCAAATAACGATTTTGCTGCAGCATTACTATAGAAATTGCTAATTTATGTTAAGGGGAGATTTCGGCAAGCAAATCCATGTTAAA
Source organism: Eledona agricola (assembly GCA_964023215.1). Taxonomy (NCBI): domain Eukaryota; kingdom Metazoa; phylum Arthropoda; class Insecta; order Coleoptera; family Tenebrionidae; genus Eledona; species Eledona agricola. Next base: position 15,245,332 of record OZ026859.1, on the reverse strand, counting down.
AATGACGTTTTAGCGTAGATAAACTTCTCTTTTATATAAAGAAATATCAACTCAATTTTTTTTCTGAGTATAAAGGAACTTTGATTCAAGGGCGATACAGGCTCCTTTTTCCAAAGTTCTTTAAGCAAACCTTGATAAAAAATACGAAAGTTGCTTAAAATTACGACATTTTCAACATGAATTAACTCAGCAACGGATAATAAATCTAAAAATTTGGACCTATACCGCCCTAAAGACATGCTTTCACAATACAGATTAAAATTCACACTTCTCTAAGAAATTCCATAATTGAGTAAAATGCCTAGAACATCGGCCGTCTGCCAAGAGGGGAATACGCCCCCACTACCCACTACCGGTGCTCTCTGTCCATATTCAACCCAGAATCTATTTTATTATCTGCTTTTATTTACTGTTGGCTAGGACCGATGTAAATTGTTGCAATTACAGTCAACCCTCCTATATGGCGATTAATTCTTACCGCGTTATATGGAGAGACCACGATGTGAGAAACTCTTAATTTATATTTATACTATAAAATATTATAAATGTGAATGTTTGGATGTTTGTTGCTCAATCACGCCAGAACGGCTGAACGGATCTGGATGAAATTTGGCACAAAGATAGATTATAGTCTGGAGTAGCACATAGGCTACTATTATCCCGGAAACATGTTCCCGTGGTATATATGTTTTTGTTTTTCATAAAGCAAGGGATCGTATCGGTAACATTTCAAGCCATCACTAGATGGCGGTGATGGTCGCAAGCTGTCATCTGTACTTTATTTATTATGATCAGCCCGTAATTTCACAAACATACACAAAATTTCAAAATTTCCACGCGTACGAAGTCACGGGCAAAGGCTAGTTAATACAAATGAGATTAATTTTTTATCAGTTTGCATAAAAACCACGTTATGTGAATCTCAGAAATAAATAAATTGTATGTACATAAATCAGATCGATTTGTTTTGCATTACATACAGTGCTGCTTTTTTTAGGAAATTTTAAATATGCTATAGGGCTATAAACTTGAAATTAGGAACAAGGCCGAAATTAAACATTCTGAATCGAAATACATTATTTTCAATATGGCGGCACTTATTCTTATACCGGAAATGGACGCCATCTTTGTTATTTTAAACGAAATACCCCAGTTTTTATTCAATTTTCGAGTCCCCCTTCTCTATCCGAGTCCAGTGCATCTATGTTGTCTCTGTCTATTTGTCATGGTTTAATTATTTTACAAAATTTTGCATTTACGATGTCTATAAATAAAACGATTTCTCGGTAACCATGCGGAAAAAACGCAAACTGTTTTTTGCAGTCGATAATCGAAAGTTTGTAAAATCTATTGCTGATAACAACAATAATTAAATCACATTCTATGTAACGGGTGCTCCAACTTATGGTAACCGATGTTTTTTTAAAACAAAATTAACAAAACACAAAAAATTATTTGTTTCTAGCTTATTTTCGAGTAATTTGGACCTGTACAATTTGTTTGATTACTTTTTGAAAATAATATCTGGTAAATGTCCACCTCCCAGCAGCCACACACAAATCGGCTCTTTTTTCGGCGTTTACCATCACGTTTGCGAGCGTTTCGGGTGTAATTTGAGCGATTTCGTGGCGTATGTTGGCTCTAAGTTGTTCGAGGGTTTCAGGTTTATTGGTCGGGTCTTTGCTTTTCAAGTATCCCCACAGGAAAAAATCAGGAGCGGTCAAATCAGGTGACCGAGGCGGCCAGTCATAATCGCCATTTTTCTATATCAGTCGTTTCGGGAACATTGGCTTTTGGAACCAGTAATGCTTCATCCCATTTTCAGCTACTTCATTTTCCAAAAAATCGCTTATCATATCGATATCGTATCAATATCGCACTCCATTCGCCGATACTTTTACACCAGTCTCATCTTCAAAGTATGGGCCAATGACTCTTTCCGAGTATATGTTGATGTTGCCACTGAACCACTTTCAGTAAATTTACCGACTAACAGCCGAATTATCTTCGGTGTGGGCACATTTCGACCGCGGTACTTTCGTTGGTCCGCTCGTTGCGTTAGCGTAACCGATGACTTGTTTTGAAAATAAAATTTCACAATTTCTGCACGTTCTTTCGATGTGTAGTGATTCATGGTTAAAATTGTATTGAAATGATGTTTCCAACGCGCCATCTCGTTTGTTAATCTGATATCTTAATGTCAAGTTATTCAAGTTTAACATCGGTTACCACTAATTGGAGCAGCCGTTACTTACACTGATTATTCGATTCACAATTTAATTTTTTTTAAATAGCACGTTGAGTCGGTTTCACGAATGTGTTGGCACATTCTTGTACAAAAAACTCGAAACAAGAATATGGCGTTATAGGAAGCTAAAATTTGAACGGAAGCAGAAAACTAACAAGCATTCTACTGGATCTGATAGAAATTATGGAAAAGCAGAAGTAGATATTATGGATAATTTACGCCTCCCTGAAACATATACCTAAATTATAAGTAGACGAATGTTTGGAAGACATGAAAGGAATTACTGAATTAGAGAGAACAGTCGCGGAAAATCTCTGAATGTTATTTGGAGAAGTGAGCGATTGAAGAAGTTGACAGCGAGCAATTTTGGTCGTGTTTTCAACATGACAGATAAAACCCCTCGTGCAAAAACTGTTATTTGTATAAAAATGCTTCGACCTTTTCAACAAAATGGGGTAAAGATCATTAATTAGATGCTCTCGAACATATACGTGGTGTCTCAAAAGTCAATTTGTAATTGTGGGTTTTTTGTACACCCGACTGAATCATATTTAGGGGCTTCTCTAGGTGCACCATTAGATACTGATGGGATCATTGAGGTAAAATAGTAAAATGTCATTTTGCTGCAAAAGACCATAGTTCTCGAAACAGCATTGATTGGTAAAATTACAAGTTCAGAATAACATAGTCGCATTGAAATAACCATTACGATTATTATTATCAAATTCAGGGACAATTTGAAGTCACCAATAAAATTATAATTTTTTTGTGTGTGGATACCAACCGACTTTTCTTATCCAAAAAGTTCAAAAAGATAGGAACTTTAAAATAATAATATGAAGAGAACTGTAAAAACCTACACAAACTGCAAAAATTCTACTCATTTTCTTCCAGAAATAACTGATAGACGATTAAATGGAAATAAAGATTTACAATGAGAAATACAAAAATATTTTTTCATTTTTAGTAGTTTTTTTAAGTAATAAATTGTGATTTTTTGTACAAATGTTTTTAAATTTATATCAGCATCAGCTGTCTGGCGATCACGAACGTGCAGACAGTCCTAGCCAGGCACAATAATAATATTGAGAGTTCGTTCGGCTGAAAGCTTGGATTACAAATGTCTATTTTGGGCAAAGAAGAACCAAGTGAAAGTATATTAGCATCTCTAGAAATGAAAGACCCAACCCGAACCCGAGGACCACTCTTATTACTGACAAAAATATAGGGCTCTGGTTTGGAAGGGGAACCGAGAGCTGCAATTGTACCTACTCCCCTGAACTCCGTTCGAATTTCTAACATCGGTCTGCCGAAATCTCCCCTTAGTTGATATTTAATCTTGTAACCCGAAACCTGCATTTTACTATTTTACGATAAGTTTTTCTCCAGAAATTTTGTTCCATAATAACCTGAACAACAATACCTCATACTCTTTGAAAAAACTGGCCGATTTGTCCAAGTCTTCTCATTTGCTTCATTTCACAGCTTGATCTTAAAAGAAAATTTTGGTTGAATATGAATATTCAAAAAATTTGGAAATAATATTGTATTACCAAAAAATTATAAGTTGTATTCAATGAATGTGACATTGCTTGGTTAGCTCACTGGGTTAATACGTTCTCTTAATTTAACACCAATTGAGAAAATCTTTCGTGTTGTCAGAAGACTGGATTTGTGGTCACAACAAGACTGTGCTCCAGTACATTACTAATGGACAAGTTTCTTAGAAGTACCTACGCACCAATAAAACGACGCTGTAAAAATTTTAAAAACATTGGTTCAACTGTGGCTCAGTTTCAATAGTGGCGTCGTTTTACTTTTGTTTCTTGTGTTGTCGTTTCTTGATTTTCCAGTGCCAGAAGCTATTATTTCATTGATACGCCACTGACTGTTAAATTATTTCCGCTCTTTTATGCATAGTTGTAGCTCCGCCTGTGTACTTCTTAGAACTTGCACTCTACCGAATTGTTCCCCACTTCTTAAACCACGCCTAATGATTGTTGGATAGGAAAGAATATATTTTTTGGTCAACTCGTTTTCCTGCTGCCAATTGGGAACTATTGGCAATATGAACAAGGTTTATGGAATTAGGACGAGTTTTGAGGCACTTTGTTGTGAAGCAATTGACAATTAGTGTACAGTTTTGGATCTCAATTATACCAGTTTAGCCTGCGCGTGTTATACAAATACCGACTCAATGACAATGTCTCATAGAGTCGGTATTTGAATGACATAACTGGTATCCTTGGATGACCACGGGTGTACAACAAAATGGTGTATAATATAGTATACAAACCACTGACGATTAACTAATATAGACTTGGCAACTCCTATTGCATACTACAGCATATTTACGTGCCAAGATCAGAATGTGAGCGTGTAGAGAATTAGAAGTAACCAAAAATACAGGAAAAAGGAAAGACATGTTTTTTATCAGTAAACATCTTGTTTATGTTTAGAATTAAATGGGGGTGAGTAAAAAACGGGGGGTTTAGAGGATGGTACTAATCACCTATGCCATTGACATAGCCGCTCGCCGTCACACATCTTTGGCCAACATTAAGGTTGATTTTGGCCTGCTCCCACACTTAGAATGTGGCGAGTTCATTCCTCACGAAAAAATGTAAATAAATTGGTCTATATTATATAATCGTCAGTGATACAAACTGATATCAAGCCCGTAACCAGGATTTTTTTCGGGGGGGGGGCTGCGATCGTTCTGCTAAAACTAGCTAGTCCTTGTTTGAGTTTAAGTTAAGGAAAAAATTCCTTGCATTTCAGTACGAAAACAAAATGATCCATTGAAAATGTTTTTTTAAAAGGTCGCACCGTCTGGCAAGTGTCTAGTGTCAAGCCAGGAAATTTCGGAGGGGCTGCAGCCCCTCCCTGGTTACGGGGGTGATAGATATATAAGGATTATAGATTATAAAGATATAAAGATTAAAAATATATAAAGTCATTGTTTGAACTAGTTTGAAAAGTACAATAATATGGATCACCTGTTGCTTAATTTTCATTTCCCTAAGAAGGTTAGATAAGGGGTGACATGCTCACGAAGCGGTATACAGTAAACGAAACTGATGGCAGAACTTGGTATTCTCTGAAGCTTGTTTTTACATTGTTGGGCAAGGCGAGGTAGTAGTGAATGTCAGGAGAAACGAACGATTTGACCAGTGTTTAATGTCCTAAGAAGAAAATTTTATGCATGGAGCTCAAGAGTTTCAAGACTCAGGCATTTACATAAAGAAATAATGTCGATATATCAAAATATCGATATGTTTGATTTAATATACCGACATGACCAAAATATTAAATTTTTTGCATCACAACTATGTGTACAGCGTACAAAAGAATGGTTTTCAGGAGGCCCTGGAATCTATTTTTGTTTAATTTTTAATAGTGTAGATATTTGACAGACATTGTTAACGCCGTCTTAAATTATAAAAAGTTATGGTATCGCAATGACGACAAATTTTCCACATCTATTGATTATTAACCCATTAACTGCCAAATTTTTATTTGATATTTTTAATAAAAACTGTTTTATTTAAATTTAAAATATCGAATATTGTTATAATTAGAGAATAAACAAGCATAAACTGCATTCAAAATATTTTACATTTTCTAACAATTCCAAAATGGGGGTTGGGACAGATGCAAAAAAACACTTATCACTAATTAGCACACACAAAAATTTCCACTCCCCCCACATGGGGATCATGTTAGAGAATTGGTTAAGTATTAAAATTAGAAACAGTTACCAACTACAATTTCTAATTATTTTCCGATACAATTTTTTTTTGTAAAGTGTATTAGCTTTAATGGTCGGTGTTATTAAGAGCGGTGGTGCTTCTTGGGATTTTAGACCGTGTTCTAAGTGAGCGTTCTGAGGTACTAACTCAACAAGTAACTCCAAGGAAATCCTCTCAGACGTTTCGTCGACGACTGCGGTAGACATCATCAGTGGCGTTGTGTAGGTGATGGAAGTGTTCTTCTCGCTGTGCCAATCGCAATTTTTTTTGTATTAGGAATATATTAGATAACTATCTAATTTGATAACAACCACTAACAATAAACTGGCACGTATCTACTAAAATTTTACACTGTTAAAGAAACAAGACTTGACACAATTGTTTTCGCATTATGTTCCTGTCGCTGTTGATTTACAACTATAATGATGTATAACTTCTAGCATTCGCGAGTTAATTGGGCGAATAACATAAACATCGAGCGCAACCAACAATAATGTAATTTATGGCAAAATTATGCTAATTGCCCTCAAATTTGAGGTGATCTAATTAATCGGAAACATTCCAATTAAAATGTAGCGGAATTGGTGTGTTTGTGTCAATCAATTTCGTGTAATTAATGTAAATATTTTGTTGGTGCTTTGATTTTAATTTGCAGTGGAATGTTCGTTGTTAAAACACGTAGGGAAAACACGGATAATGCAGACAACTCCAAGTATTTATCAAACTAACTAAAACTGCGCTTTTACTAAATTTGTGTTTATTATTTTATGTATTGAATGGTACACGATGTTTTGGATAACGTGCGAAACATAAAGACTAGCGCACAAAAAATCCTCATCAGGAGGCCATGTTTGTTTTATTTTTGCCGTGTAGCCGTGTAACATGGACATATCATAATATTTGACAGCAATTGTGAATTAATATTTGGACAAGCGATTTTCAAACGTTGTGTTAACCGATAACCAAACCGATGTCTGAAGATGGCTTGTATCGTATCCAAAACGGTTATCAAGTTAACCTCGAATTTCTAAAAAGTTTTCATGGCTTGAGCAATCTCGTTTTATTTTAGTACCCATATGTCGTATCTACAAATAAAAACGGAGACTCAGGAAGCCACGGAAACCAACTTTTGTGTACAGTGTAGACTTCTGAAACTGTTAAATCATGATATTTGACGTGATGTAACTTTATATTTTGTATAAAAAAACAATAATAACACTTTTATGTCACTGGCACTGTCACCGTGCTGTTTGATTTGCGTTTCTTTTTCGATGCGATTTATACTCAGTCTCCTTCTACATATCGTTTTAAGTTTTAAATATGTGTTTACATATAGGTATGTATTGCAAATATGAGAAAAACAATGAGAAATTAATGTTTTAGCAAATATTTATTATCTCTTTTCAATCCGGGTCCCACTGTAGAATAATAGATTAAAATACACGCGCTTACGCTATAGCAAAATATTTTCGAACGCCGCTCTCGAGCTGTGCATAAAATTAGCACCCGCATTCGATTTACACGTTCGCTTTATCCCGGGATTTAGTTGAAAGCAACACAAAGAAAATACGCGCAAAGAAATTGGTCTGACTTTTGACACAATGTGGCCATTATTCCCTTCTTTTTTTCAACTTTATTTATTGCCAATCCATTGCCTTCCAAACATTTTCTTGTACTATCTGTAAATTTTAAACGTACGAGGCTTAGGCTATATTTTCATATTTTGGCGACGCATAACTAATATTTTCCACGGAAAGGGTGTCAAGTTGATAAAATGTGGCACCCGGCGGTGATTTTAAATCATGTTAGCTTTGAAAAATATTCGAAGGATCATTGGGTTATGGAAATATATTCTAATCTCTTAAATCCATCATTTATTTTAAGTTTTAAGAGGCTGTCCAACATTTCCCATATCACACGTTTAATAACATAAAGAGTGTCTATAAATGATTGTAGCATCCCAAGGAGCTGTGCAAATTTCAAACATAAGAATTTTTCTGTTTCATAGTTACAGTGTAGGTATTAAAACTGTCATTTGATTTGTGTGTTTGAGCGTTTGTTCGTTTTTAACACCAACACAAAACGTTGCAATATTTAAAATTGAAATTATCTTTCTCCAATTATTATAAACATTAATCCCTACGTTGGACGTGTCTTGAGCATTTAAACCAATGTCAGGTAGTTTGTGTGCCACAATATTTTAAAATTTTGCTAAAAATTATTTTCACCGCTAACTGTTGTTAATTGCATTTGAAAATCAAAATTTCAATTTTTATAATTGTCAAACAATCCATGCAAAATTTCTTAAATTACAGAATTGCAAAATTTGAATAAAAAATTGCATAAAAGAAATAGAAAGAATTCGTTCTTAAGGCAATTATGGCACTGGTCATTTATAAAACTTCCGGTTTAGTCGATCGTTTTATAAACTTCGACTCGTGCAATAAAATATACCTTATGGAAGTCGTTCTTTAATATACTATGTATAAAACATCTTTTTTTTAATTTGTTGCCAATCTTTATTAATATTTTTGACGGTCTAAGACTTTAAAAGGGTTATTTTGGAGGGAGACCTATTTTTTTTCTCGGAACAATGGCAGATACGGCTTTGTATGTGTATTATGGTATGGTGTATAAAGCGAAGTGTCATCACTGACTCATGCACTATTCACTCACGGATTTATAATCAAAGCAGAGCCCAAACCGTGAGGACTGACGACTTGAAATTTTAGATGCGGGTCGCTTCTGTGCCGAAAGTGAACACTAAGAAGGGAGTTTTCGAAATTCGGTCCGGTTCTTCTGTAATTAAATAAAATAGGACTGTAGTGTAGGTCGCCTATATTACAACGCAGATTGGCGGAAACCGCGTATATGTGAAAAATAGTGATGGCCATTGATAGTCGATATATGCAAAATATCGATATCGAGTTTGAGATTTGAGGAAAATATCGATGTTTCTAAGAATGGATGTTGAGCTTTCGGTATTTTGTACACATCGATACTACCAGATCATACTAATACCAATAGCCACTGTCGATAGTTTGGTAACCGATGGCCATCGTTAGTTAAAATCAAAATCACAAATTCCAACAAAGACTTTTTGTGTTCGTGACCTTGCCCTTGAGATGGACTGCCGCGTTACAACAGGATAATTTCAGCTAGTGTAGTATAAAACGTTGGCGTCGTCTAACATACAAACGAAGATATTTAGGGAAAAAAAAGACATTAAATAGATTTATTTTGATCCCAGGAACTTGTTCTGTACACTTTAATGTTTCTGCAGAAAGTGTGTTCTGCTCCTTTAATCTTGAGTGTGTAGACTAATTTAGAAATCGTTTCCAAAAATTTGTTGAGTAGTTTGTAAGGTGGTTGTCTTGTGTTGGTGTTGCTGTTTCTATTTTTGATTGATCTTGATGATAATTCTTCTACCCTCGACTATGAACCTAAAAAACTGAAGCCTGCTGTGTAGAGCTAGAAATTATTAGTCTTATCTGCTGTAATTGCTGCTGATCTAATTGCCACAGGTTGACGTGACCAGAAGAGCCAAAGTGTCGTTGGCTGGACAAAACATTTAATATGGAGGCTAGGCGTTATTCGGAGGTTCCCGCTGTGTTTGTATTGATTCCTGCTGTTTTTCGAAGAAAGTTAGCTTTATTTCTGCAGAAACTGCCTTCTGCTCTTTGAATCTTGAGATCAAAGATTGTGTTTGAGATTTATTCCAAAATTTTGCAAGGTTCCTAAGTGCTTGTAATTTATCTGATGATTTCGAAACTGCCGTAGGATAGCTAGAACTTTTTGGTCATATCTGCTGTAGTTAGTTGATCTGCTGCAGAAGTTGTCACGACTCAAAGAGTCGTTGTGGTTGATAGGAGAAAGTATTTAATATGGATATTGTTTCTTTGGTCACTTTGGAAGAACTTCTGTCCCATGGCCTTTGGGACCTCATTGTTTGGCGTCAGTGCCAGTCGATGTTGCTCTCGATTGTATGGCTGTAAGGGTAAATTATAAAAGGGCTCCGGAGCCAGGAGATGTGATTGTCAAGATGCAAGGAGTGCATTGTGCGCTATAGTTGAAATCTGAATTGGTAGGTATTGTTTTAATCATTTATTTTGCTTTGAAGCGTTAGCTTATTCGATGGTGGTCTCCGTCTCTTATTCCCTCTACGGTAATTCATGTCGTATTCTGGCTAACATACCACGATTGACGTTTTCAGCAGTAAGGGCTTTTGAGGGACAGTACGGTCGGCCGCGCTGTACTCAAAAATGCAAGGCATACATTTCAGCCAGCAGACCTCAGCTTCCTTTGACTTCGAATAGCATAATGGTATAATAACCCACAAAAGAAGCTGAGACAGTGCTACCACGTAAATTGGCTTATAAAATATTTTCTAACATCTGGGATCGATTGGCCGACTCAATCTCTAGTGTCACGCCGCTAGTTTTCAATATACTAGTAAACCGAGGAATACTTAGCCACTTTTTTTTAATACCATTCCGAATGCAAAAGCACGCGTTTCGTTTAAGCATGTCTACTTGCATCTATTGTGTTTGAGTGGGGCCGGAGTAAAATAAGTGAAGGTGATGGAAGGGGTCGTTAATTCATGAATTCTTATTTTAACGGAATGAATGCAAAATAAAACAGCGACCAACTGCGAAGCCTTTCGTTTTCGATGCACTAGTAGAACCGTGGTTTATGATTAACTCCGCTTGCAACTTCACATTACTTCGTCCGAAAACTTTTTAATTAAGCCCGGTATGTGCAAGTTGTTCGACTTGAAACTTTTTAGTATAATAACCGAACACAAGCTACTAACTTTTGTCCAAATAAATAAATAAATATTTTTGCTCGTGTTTCACTAAGGCGAAGGGAACAATTTACGTCAGTCCCACAAAGGGAAACGAATTTGATAAAAACGTTCAAGTTGCAAATACTTTCCGAGCTAGTAAAAATTGCTGAAATGTTCCGCCATTAATAGTCCATAAAAAGTATAAATTAGCTCGGTAAATATTTTGTCATATTAGAATCAGCGAGAGTGAGCGGCCAAAAGCAAACACTTTTAGGTTTGAGTAAAGACGTGATGTCCGATGAGACACCGAATGGATTTGTTTTACGGTGATGAAAAATGTTATCGACCAATAATTGTGCTCTTGGCAAGAGACAAGTAAAAAGACTTAGACCATTACGTCGAAAGATTAATCTGATGTTCTTTGTAAGAGTATTCTTTGAGAAAATTCCACCGCCGGAAAAAGGAGGGAGAACTACTATTGTAGTGTAGGTTCAATTCTCTGGAGGAAATTGTTTCTTACCCACAGATGCCTTGTTTATTACCTAACCAAAACTCAAGCTTTTTAGCACACTAATTATTATGAAACACGAAGCAACAGCAGATCTTTATTTTCGCTACGAGACACACACAATCTAGCAGAAATCGACTTTATGAAACTCAATCAATAAAGTGCTCCCCAGAAGCGAATCAAGCTATAACGGCTGCAGGCTATTTGTTTCTGATTTTGCAATTTCATTCATTTTCCAGTTTCTTGTTTACTAATAATTCAGTTCCTTCTGAAATGCAATTAAAACTTGATTTCCCATATCCGCCTGACTTTATAACGTGCGCACAAAAAAATGGAAGCGCAAATTCGTGTATAGAAAGATTTTAACTTTGACAACTGACGATGCAAATGATAGCATATAGTGTCTTTTATTTTTTATAAAATCATATCCTGTACAGGCCTGTTTCTAAATTCTATAAGGAGCCACATAACAAAACATACAAAATAAAAATCAGAATAGGCAAAGGAAAGTGTAGAAAATATTTGACCTTGAGATGGATAAATTCGGTTAACAGCCGTTTCGGACACGACATAAAGATACATAAGTATCTTTTTTAAATTCCATCTCCTGGCTTAGGTTTAGAAGCAGATAATCCCCGTCAAATATCTTGAGTTAACAACGTCAAAGGGTTAACCTACAGATTACTTGTTATACTATAAAAATGAAGTAAATAATAATATTTTTGTACATACATATAAATCTAAAGACTAGCTAATTAGCTGTTTGAAATGAAAGTTTTAATAGTTATCGGCATTTACGCACACACTTCAACACGCGTTCTAACTAATTAAACAAAATTTTTAGTTGGACAATGATCCGCACACTCGTTTTACTCAGTAATGATAATATGTGAACATAAACCAATTAGGTATAGCGTAAATGTCCACTAAGCTATTTTAATTTTACCTCGTCTGCAACTATTGATGAACAAGTGACAATTACGAATTTGCATACAGTTGCATTTATGCATATTTCCGTGGTTGGATATCGACAAAGGGATTCTCGCTTCATGTATCAAAATACAACTAGTAATTTGCTGATAATATTTCATTCACAGCAATGAATATTATTGATTTTGTGGCGGGAGTGCAGATAGCGCTCTTAAGACCTGGAAAATTGGCACGTAGAGTGGCTGAAAACTCAGGCAGTGTCCCAATAAGTAAGGATTTAATTTTAAAATGCCTTATTGATATAAAGAGCGCACAAAAAACGTAGGCTCAGAAGGCTATGAAATCTAGTTTTTGTCTTATTTTTTACAGTGTAAAAGTCATGACATTCGATATAATTATAGCGACGAAATTATAGTAATGTGGACCTTGAATCGCTTCGGATCCATTTGACCTCTTTACCAATTTATCAGATCGTCGAAATTGTTGATATTAATGAAAAAATAGTGCATATAAATGATATTCTTAATGCCCTACTGGATAAGCACTGTCCATTTAAACTTTCTAAGCGTAAAGCAGTGTACCAACCATGGTTAACCGACACATTGAGACTAATGATGGGGTTGAGGGACAAGGCATTAAAAAAGTTTAAACAGCGCCGTACTACGGAAAAATGGAATTACTATAAGCAACTTAGAAACATTACGAATATGGCGGTCAAAACCGAGAAACGTGCATATATGGAATACTTTGTGCGCACAAATGGTAACCCGAGTAACACTTAGAAGGAACTAAAAAAGTTGGGTATAGCGTCGAAAAAGATGAATAACATTCCGAAGCATTTAAAGAATGCGGATGCAATTAATAAGTTTTTCATTACATCGTCTCAAACTGTCACGTATGATAAAAATCTAATTCACTTTTACAATAACTGCACTAAAAATAATATGAAAATTAGTTTTAGGTTTCAGCCGGTGAATGATAATCAGGTTTTTAAAATAATTAATTCGTTTGCATCAAGTGCAGTAGGAGTTGATGGAATCTCGATTAAGTTTATTAAAATGTGTTGTCCTACGTTGTTACCTGTACTTACGCATATTATTAACTATTGTATTGAACAGTCGCTTTTTCCAGAGTCTTGGAAGGAATCTCTAATCATACCACTACCCAAAGTACGAAATCCTTTGGGGTATAAGGATTTGCGCCCGCTAAGTATACTACCTGTTCTCTCGAAAGTTTTGGAAAAAGTAGTAAACGACCAACTAAGGGTGCACCTCGACCAATATAACATCCTTCCGGAATTTCAATCTGGCTTTAGACAGAACCATAGTTCTGGAGGCTCACGATAAAAATATGCATACCATTCTCATACTGTTGGATTACACTAAGGCTTTTGATTCCGTTCAACATGAGATGTTGTTGGCGATTTTGCATTTTATTGGTTGTGACGATTCTGTTCAGCTGTTCAGGCAGAGATATTTATGTGGGCGCTCACAGAGAGTAATGATTGATGCAGAGGTTTCTGAAAGTTTACCAATTCTTTGTGGGGTGCCACAGGGTTCGATACTTGGGCCTCTACTCTATACCATTTACACTTGCAATCTCATGACTAGCCTGGCCTGCAGCTACCATTGCTACGCCGATGACACCCAAATTTATGCATCTTTTCGTAGAGGAGATTTTACGGCAGCCATTAATAGGATTAAACTAGATTTGAGCAACATTGCGAGTGTTTCTAGTGATTACGGACTAGCAATAAATCTATCTAAATCAAACATTGTACTGTTTGGAAGAACAAGAGACCGTTCTGAACTCCTCGAATTACTTGAACACGCTAACTTAGCTGTGTATTCGAAGCCACTCCGGATTATACTCGAAGTCAAAAATTTAGGCATGTTGATGGATTGTAACCTGAGATTCATTTAGCATATTAATAGGTGCAAAGGAGAGCATATAGTAGTCTTAGATTGCTTTATAACAATAAAGCCTTTCTGAATCGAAAAATAAGAATTAAATTATGTAATTGTTTAGTGCTGTCCCACTTTGACTATTGTGATGTTGTTTGTGGGAATTGTTTGAGTGGTGAGGACATATGGCGGATTCAAGTGGTCCAAAATTCATGTTTGAGATTTATTTTTGGAATGTCGCGATATTCTCACATATCTTCTAAAATCACGGAAATCGGGTGGTTGAATATGAAACAGAGAAGATTCTGCATGCTGTATGTTTTTACCAAAAAGTAGTTACTGGCCGTGCTCCGAAGTACTTGACCCGCAGGATTTCGTTTCGCACGGATGTTCACAATATCAATATTAGAAGGAAAAGTTACCTCTCTATCCCGCGACACTGCACCGCTTTTTACGAAAGGTGCATTTCACACAACTTGCCACGAATCTGGAATAGAGTGCCACGCAATATTAAGTCCTTGAATTCAGAAGCATTTAAGAAACATATCAAGCAATTGTTGTTGAAGGGGTTGGGATTTGAATTGTAGTCAGTTTAGTTAGATTTCTATTAGTTTTATTTAGTTTTTTTGTTACGGTTATATTAGGTAATAAGTATATGATAAGTATATAAGTATAGGATTTTGTTTTTGTTTTCTGTAAGATTATCTTATGCATGATTATTTCTGTTGAATTAAGGGACTCGTGGAAGACCGGACTTTCATCTGGGGATGGTCGAGCCGAACGAGTTCCTTATGATTATTTGTGAACTTTACAAATAATAAATAATAATAATAATAATATAAATTGTCAATAAACAATTTGTCCAAGCTAATTTCTGCGTTCCTGAATCCCACATGAATAATAATTTATAATATTTCTGTACTTATTTCGTATCTGAGACGGTTGTCAACAAACAACTTAACCTCACATGTTTCCAACTCAATATCATAGACTTGCTACACTCGAAACACTTTCAAAGGGATTTTATGGCCTACGCAATCTCGTTTTTTTTAAAACACACTTTACTGGGGTTATGCAAAAACTATTTTAGCACAGGGTCATTATAAATTATTGTCGTCTGTGTGCTGTGTTCGCGCTCCATACGAACAGTGACATAAACATTTGTAATTTAGGGACTTTTGCAACTGAACTTTGAACTATCAATTGCTGACTCGTTATGCCTGTCTTAATTTTTCGGCTTGACGAATGTTGTCGGATGACTCTTCGAGTACGATCGTCTGAACTAAACTATTCGATGTCATGTGTACAGTGGCGTGCTGACACTTACTGTTCGTTACAAATTCGAAAACGTTAATGTTTGGTAATTTTGAATTTTGACAGAAAGTTCGCACGCCAATGATGCACGAAGGCGTTGCAAAACAGACGAGAAATAGGATGCGCACAATAGCCTCGTCTTCGTCGAACGCGTTCACATTAGAATAAGAGCGAGCGGTACAAATGGCGTAAATTGGACCGGCGCACCGAAGACAAACGTTTCAATGAGGTTTGAAGCTGCACTACATGTGCAAAGAATACGGTAATACAGCGTGCATGTTTGTGATATGTTCAGGAAGGATTGAATCATCCGACAACATTGCTCTTGTGTTTTGTCGTTTGCGTCTCTTTTTGTCATTCACAGTGGTTTTTTGTTGTTTTCGCCTTTCGGTAAAAGTGTTCGTTCAAAATATCAGTTTTTGTTTCTTGACTCTTGTGCGGAGAACGATGCATTATTACAATGAAATGGCACGGAAAAAATTAAAATTAGGTTCCACAGCACCTTTTAACTACAGTCATTTATAATAACCGTATAATATTAAATATTTGAAAGTCAAGTTTATATATTCTATGCATCGCTAGTACATATCTACCCCTTTTGTGGTTTGGTATCGAAGTATTCCTTCTACTTAAAGAAAGTAGGTCTAGAAATCAGCCTATGATGGCAATTGATGATAATATGATGATAAGTAACCAATCAGGACTGTAGGCGATGTGAAGTACCAGTAACAAATTGAGACTTTTTGGCAAGGAACGCAACAGACTCTGCTGCAGTTCAGAAATTGTGTCGCAAGAACCAATCTCAACACCACACTACCTATTAGTAATAAACACTCAGAAAAAACATTTTATCTGAACCTCTGCCACTCGGTCGCCTCCGGGCCATCTGGCGTCCTCAATCATTTTTTGTGATTTTAGTTCTTTGCTAGTATGTTGCTCTCGAGACGCTCCTTACTTCTTTTTCCTCGTCACATTTGTCAAGCGAATCAACCCTTTCCATAGTTTTGGCTGCATCTTGGTAAGTTTTTCTCTCCTGAGGGGCGACTCAAGTATTCCACGGGCTTGTAATTGTCCCCTGGTTACTTCTTTCTTCTAGTTACCTTCGTTAATCACCTCGTCTTTGCCACATATTTCTTAATCGCTCCTGGTGCTTTTTCTTTCTTGTCAGCTTTTAGCTCTTTGTCAGTCTAATGATGGGTTCCGCTTCAAATCTGACTTTGTGTTTCTTGATAGCCTCCATTCATTCTTCTGGATAGATCATTTTACCGTCTCATTTAATAGTTGCTACTATAACTCCTTCAAGTTCGGAAATGTTGCCAATGTTTCGCTCCTGAAGGGCGGCTTAACTCCCATGCTTACTAGTATTTCTTTCTTCTCGACATATAAGTTAATTGCCTTACTCATGCCTCTGATTCATGTTTTGAATTGGATTTCTTAGCCCTTTATCAGTTTTTCATTTTATGGGAGCGTCTTTTGCCACGAGTTTCTTGATCGTCTTGAGGGAAGTTTGCCAGTTTTTAGTTTTTTGCCAGTCCTTCACTACTGTGCGGCGGCTTAACCCCCACCATTCTTCCTAGTACGTCTTTTTCCTCGTCATATGCATTTCATGCTTCTGATTCATTTTTAGGGTTAGATTTCTATAATATAAAAACATTTCGCAATTTTCCGTCTTTCGTTTCTAGGTTGCTTCATTGCATTCGGTCCGCCTTGTTGAGTGAACGTATTTGGCAGTTTTTAGCTCTCAACCTTCACTAGGAGTTTGTGGTTGTCCCCTGTTTACTCTCCTGAGAGAGCTACAGTTCATCCGATCGGTGTATAGTAACAGTCCGATTCTATGGAGTTCCTCCAATTTCTGGCAATTTCTTTGTTACGTGTGTGGCATTTTCAATCTGCAGTAGCACCCACCTTCGATTGACCATAGCGGAGCATGAGTTCTTTCAAGCTTGATGGTTATGGCCTCAAGAACAAGTTGAAAGTGAATCACACTCTTGTAGCTTTCCTACATGCAAAGCATATCTTTGGCCTCACCAAGTTTTATGATAGGTATTCCTCTTGGCTTCTACTTAATCATGGATTTGATCTGTTTAGATTGCAAAAACATATCCATTGGTAACAATTCCAGGAAATTCTGAGGATAGTCAAGCAACTGTTTTTACCAAATAACAGAGTGTGCCGCTTGCTCTTGCATTAAATCGTGAGGCTCTTCTTTGCATAGTTGATTTTCCAGAGCGTACCTATATTCTTGGTCGCTTTTGGTCCGTTCCTTCGGCTAGATTTTTACAGATTTCGTTTCATCGGGCCACGGGTTTGTGATCGTCTCTTGGTTATTTCTATTTTCTCTACACATGCGATAATCGCTTCAACTCCTACCACGTGGTTTTGGTCGCCTGCGGTCCATCCCTTTAATTGGAATTCTTTGCAGCATTCACTATTTCTCAGTATTTTGCCCCGGGGGGTACGGGTTTATAGTTGCCCCTGCTTTAATACTACTATAGTATCTTCGCCTCACACGCGTTTATCGCTTGAAACCCCGCCACGGTTTCTTGGTCGCCTCCGCCTATCCATAATACAATCCTCAAACCATTATAAAAGATAAATGATCATTGCATGCATGTTCAGCTGTTCCCGTGAGACGCGCATTCCTGTTTCGAAAAATACTGCGATAATATAGGTATCTTCTTTGCTTTATAAAATTTCAATTGTAACTTAACTAAACTAAAAGCTATTTCAAATGTACATTTAGCAAAAATAGTGGGTCAAGCCACCATGGGCCTCATCTAATATTAAAGAGAAAAAATGTTTTTAATATAATGTAAAAAATAAAAGTTAAGTTGGTTCTAGTGACGAAAAGTGGATTCATCTTTGCAGCAGGAACGGCTTGTCAGATGATGCAACTGAGTTCGGATTTTTATATGTTAAACAGAACTGCCATATCCATATTGGCTTGCAATCAATTTTTAGGAGTGTTTGAAAGGACTGTTTCGTTCCTTCCTTCCTTCGGTTTTATACAGTTTTATCAACTTTTATGTCTTGAGCTTTTATGAGCTTTAGTTAATGTTAGTTATTCCCGCTAAACATGCTCCGCCCTTTAAATGAGGCTAAATCTTCGTGGGCCTCTGGCCATGCATCGTCGCAATAGTTTCATATAAGTATTTTCTGTTTTGTATTTAAAAGTATAGTTTTTTGAGATCAACGCATCAGTCGCAGAACCTCTTCATTTGTAGCAGCTACTATTTTAAAATTAAATTCATAACAAAGTGCAATGGTTGTTGAACGACTACCTCTCTTTATACTCAGTACCGTTGAGGATTAATTTGCTTCTAAAGAAAGAAATAACTTACATTTTTGTCGTTTACGATGTAAAATTAGGCTGTTAATTTAAGTTTTTATTATTCCTAATTTCAAAAAGACGACCCGCTCTAAATCCTACTCCAATTGAATTCATCCTATGCTGCTGAAGACCATTCCAATAAATCCTACTCACAATGATTTGCTCTGTTGTTGTTAGACACAATACATAATTCCCAATTTTTCTTAACTTTGTTGCGTAGCTTTGTTTAGTGCTGTCATTTCCACAAGAATTATGTCGCGCATCTCGTAAATAAGTTTAACCTCAGAAAATTCTGCACAATATTTCCTGCAGACAAAAACATGTCTCACGAAACTCATAAGCTGGAATAGGGTGGCGTTTAAAGAAAAAGAATAATCTCAGTGCCAGGGTTATAACGTAAAAATCATATTCACACATATATTCATATCTTTTCCGCTTCGTTTCCGTAAAGTGAAATGAAACCAGGCGAAATGAAACGCCGAATATCATTTTTCAGTTTTGATCGTAGACACGTAGAACACATTCCTCACGTACTTATGTCTATTCAATTGGAATTCTTAAAATCCACTTCTCCAAGAAAATTTCTTTGAAATGCGGTAGATTGGTGTAAATTAACGATACCCGGCAGTTGATTCATATTTACACAACTTCAATGCTATCAATCTGCAAACAATTTGGGACAGATACTCGCATTTTTCATTTGGGATACTTTTTTTAATTTAGAACTTTTTATAATGTTAAATTGAAATCAATTGTCGTTAAACCCATCCAGAGTTCTGCATCTATAACCCAACACATGCCATCTGTGAAATTACGAAGAGCGTAAGAAAACGTAGGCTGGGCATGGGGATATGAAAACTAGCTTTTGTTTTATTTATATGGAACGCACATAATAAAATGGATTCTCGGGAGGTCACGGATTTTAGCTATTGTTTTATTTTTTCCAGTATGTACCTTTGCCATAGGACATGCAACATCCAAATCTTTTAAAGTAATTACTTAACTTTCGAATGCGGCAAAAAAACTTATTTTATATAGGATCTCCAATGTCGCTCCCCAGAAAAAAAGGGCAAATAAATAATCAGAAAGAAAAATTTTTCTAGCTTGAACGGTATTCAAGAAAACATTTCAATTCGACCAATCAAAGTGTTTTAAGCCATTCAGGTGTATTTCTTGTAATTGTTGCTAGGTTGCATATTTTATTACATTTTCAATAAACTGGCCGACTATGAAACTTTTGAAAACCGTCAGTGTCATCCTTCTGCTAAAACTGGGGAGCGAGTTCTGGGACACGCTGTATGTGACGTCAACAGTTTTTAAAATTTTGTTTATATTTAGAAGAAAATATAGAATCCATTGCATTGTATATTAAACAAATATTCTTTGGTCAATTAATGTCCAAATCCTAAACAATTTTATGGTGACTGCAGTCATCGCTGACGTCGTCGAACATTTCTTGGGAGAAGCTCGCTCATATCACTAATATCGAACTGCTTGTGTGTTTTGAACAGCAAACAATATTGACCTACGTCGCCTGCCGATCAAGTCTCACACAAGTGCAATCGGATTCAAGTCCGCAGAACATGCCGGTCTGACCAATTAATCCTTTCTTAAAGCAAATTTTCTCATATTTCAAGCTGACTTCTTATGTGTTTTGATCATCAGAAAACTTTGACCTAAGTCATCATGATCCACACACGTTCAATGGGATTCAAGTCCAGGAAACGTGCTGGATAATGAAATTTAGTTGTACCTACTAGGTTTAAGTCGAGCAATCCGGGTGCATTGTAGATGCGAGAGGAGCGACAACTAATCTTTGGTGTGAGCTCTTAAGACAAAGTGGAAGAATCCAAGTACTTTACTGATGCAAGCAAACTGCAGACCGTGAGGCTTAAGAATCGGTTTTTTCCTCGAATACTCCTCCAGTATAGAGGCACTTTGTTGGTGACGTTTTTGACGTGACGTGGTGAGAGCTTTGATCCACTTTACATTTCGTTACAATGTAGCTACAATGTACATGTAACTAGAAACATTTTTGAATAGAAAATTATTCGAAGGCTTTGTTCCAATTATTAAAACTGTTTACACAAGATCAGTCAAATTCTAGCTTCTCCCAAGTGCCTTTTTTCAAGTGCTTTTATCAGTTGAGATAATGAGACCTACAAATTTTTGTCTACTTGACCTCACCTGATGCAACACAATGTATGCCAACACACGCAATTGTAGCGGGCAAGTAAATTTACCAGGCCCATTGGGTTGCAAACCCATGTAATTATCGCTCCGATGATTGTCATATCGTGATTGAAAGTATAAATTCATCACATTGCATATTGTAACATTCGCAACTCATTAACACCTCACATGTTTCCACCAAAAGCTACAATTCCATCGTGACTAATTACCTGTCGATAAACACCGTTCCGTAACATGTAATACTTCATGGATTTCGTTCCAGACACGCAGGCCTTGCGAGACGTTCGCATCAACGTGCCCTCAGCAGTCGTCCGCGGCGACGACGCCATCTTGGAATGTTGCTACGACCTGGAAGGTGATCAATTGTATGCGGTCAAGTGGTATTTTGGGACAACCGAATTCTACCGCTTCACCCCCAAAGAAATTCCTGCGGTAAAACATTTTTCGACACAGAACGGCTTGAGCGTCCTAGAATCGGCCTCTAATGGAAATGTTGTCATCCTCCAACATGTTCCAAGAAGTATCAGCGGCCGATACAGCTGCGAAGTATCCGCTGACGCTCCCAGTTTTTTTACTTCTATGCAAACTGCTCAGCTGCAGGTAGAATATGTTGTGATTACGACCTGATGTTAGATTGGAGTTACAGGTGGTAGATTTGCCCCCCAGAGATCCCTACATAAGCGGGTTGAAAACGAGGTACCATCCGGGAGAAATTCTAAAAGCGACTTGTACGTCTGAACAGTCGAATCCAGCAGCAAATCTCACGTGGTATGTGAATGGAGATGTGGCAGAGGACATTTACGTAAGGAAGCATCGGCAAAAAACCAGCGACGGACAATTTTTCACGTAAGTGATATTTTAATTGTGCGAGGAAGTTTATAAAGTGATCTGCCTAGCCAGGAAAGAAGCGAGTCAGAAAAAAACAAAAATTTATTTTTCGTCATTTTACACATGGGCGACATCAGCGCCATAAGTCTATACATATGTAGGTAATTCGTATCACTTATGAAACGATTTTCCCCCACTTCATCCACTTATTCCAACGTTTCTCCAATAAAGCTATACCTTCTAAAAAAACTATATTGCTAACTTTGCAAAATATGCTTCTGCAGCTTCTTTCACCTCTTTGTCGAAAAAAACAGCGCTCTTTAAATGTTTGTTGAAGTTAGGAAAGAGATACTAGACAGAGGGGGCCAGGTCAAGGCTGCAGGGTGGATGAGCAAGTTTGGCACTTTTTTATTTTATTTTTTGCACAACTCGTACCTTATACCTACATCCTGCATTTATCATCCAGAAGAAGGTTTTTTTGGATGTAATTGTGAGGCATTTTTTTGCGAATGGTAGAATCTTGATTGTTTCTTTGTACACATTCTCATTTACGGTAGTCCCTTTTGTCACGTATATTTTCCGAGTTCCAGTCAGCATCACCTTTCGTGATGAGTACTGAGTACTTCCCTTTTTCGATGGTGGAAAGTCCTTATGGTCCCACTGCATAGATTCCTGCTTCATTGGTGGGACCCAGTAATGTACCCAAGTTTCATCAGTGGTTACAATTTTGGAGAAGAACTCGTCTCCAGACAACGCAGCCAAATTAATCGTGCTAATTATAATTTTTTACTTTATGTGATGTAGTACCAGTACACAATAGCTAGAAGTACTAACCTTAGCTTTCCGATACCGAGATGACAACTTCACTAAGGAAACTTTGTAGAAAGAAATGTTTCTAAAGGCTGTATGACACGGTACAAAATTTAGTACTAAATTGATATCCTAAATTTACATCCTAAATTTATCTTCGTGCCATACAGAGTTCGGATACTAAAATATTTCAACACTAAATTTTTAAAACGTGTTCTGAAAACTGATAAATTTAGATCCTAAATCGACGCCGTCAGTGTGCGCACTTTTCTGTAGCTGTTTCAAGTTTACCACAAGCGCAATAGTAGTGACCGCACTCGCACATAAATATTAATGTTTTGGGTTATCCATTTTATAACAAATCATGAAGACGAAATTTCATACGAAATTTAGCACTCGTGTCACACAGTAGGTATTTCACATTTTCTCAATAAATTTAGCACATAATTTCATATCTATTTTGTGACAAGATTTAGTACTAAATTTAGTACCGTGTCATACGGCCTTAAGAGCAGTCTGACACGATCCTAAATTTAGTCCTGAATTTAGTACTGAAACTGCGCGCGCATATTTAGTTTACAAGTTAGTACAAAATACGAAGATGCTGTATGACACGGAAAGTAAAAATTAGGAATAGAGTAAAGTGAATCTGCAATGATTTGAATTTTGAACTTTTGACAGCACATTACTATTTTCTTGCACCCCAATCTCTTAGATTTGCGCGCGCAGTTTTAGTACTGAATTTAGTACTAAAATTAGTGTCATGTCAGACGGCTTTAACAACACAACTAAGTACTGAATAAAATTTGCATTTTTAGTGGACCATAATTAATTGATGATGGACCGCCGTTATATGCGTGTCAGTCTGGTCATTGAACGAGTTAAATTATTACTATTTAATCGATGCGTGTGTGATGTGATTATACCTCACACCCCCCCAGCCTATACTATTTATAGGAATGATCAGCTTGGGAATTCATCACTAGGTAACATTTTTATGTTTTTTTTAAATAATAAACCTTCATAAGATTATTGTTGCGACCTACCGTTTTGCATATACTCGTAGATGAATGATTGGTATCCATCAAAGATCACTTCGGTTCGTTGCCTAGGAAAAATCTGATCAGCAGCAGTACTATCATTCCCTCTGTAGCGGATGATGAACAAGAGACCTAATGGGACATAGCTCCTATAATCTGCAAGCTACCGAAGCATTCTTCTTGTCTGCAGCAAATATTGCAATTGGAATTTCGATGATTTTTCCTGAATGTTTTTATCATTAAGTTGTTATCGTATTTTTCTATTTTTGTGACAATATCTTTCAATTTCTGGTCTTCTTATTTGTTGAAATGTGTGGAGTCCTCGTCGCAGTCTTTACAAGAGGCCATCTCGATTAGTAAATCTTTCCCGGCACTTGACGATTTTTATTACCAAGTTTCAACACATTCCGGGCAAAATCGACTACGCACTGATCCTCTTTAAGAAATACCAGACGAAAATGCAATGATTAATGATTGCAGCACCACACACTTGATTCCTCTTTATGACACTTCATAAAGAGGCATAAAGATTTTAAAATCAAAATTGGTGACTACCAATTCTGATTTTAAAATCTTCGCACGCGTAGTTTTAATTAGTGTCGTGTCAAACGGCTTCTTGTCCACACCGCCTACAGTGGGATTAGTTGCCACATTTGTTCTTTTTAGTAAACAATTTGGTAGCATTCACATTTGTACAGCCATTTCATCTTCTGCTGCACCAATGGGTCTTATTTTCTTTTTGCCAAACTAGTCTTCTATGTTACACCTTCAACTTCCAGCGTCTTTACCAGAGCTTTTGTTGCAATGTTATCGGATGTAACAGCAGTTGAAACTAAAAAGTGGAGAGAAGATTCAATTAATAATTACCTTAACAAATTGTCAGCAGATGAGGCAATAAAGTATTGCTTGCGGAAGGCCGCAATATGAGTACAAAGACCTATCATCCAGTTCTCTCCTATAAGAGGAGACTTGGGCAAGAGATAACGAAGAAGAGGCAAACCTTTTTTTAGATGTAATAAATGTTGATTTTTCTATAAATTGTAGCCTTTACCATGGCGTCCTCTTATCATAATTATTGTGTCATTTCCGTTGGTGCAATCAAATTTGCTGTAGCTTTAACGGTTTAGAAATTATGAGTCGTTTTATTAAGTAAGGTAGAGAAATGTCTAAAAATTACAAAAACTCAGAATTCTCAAAGTTTCTATAAGGCGTGGAACCCACTCCTTGAGTTTGGGCATTACGTTGTATAATACATTACGCAGTACATACCTCAAACAGAAAATTTCATCTCCAGTTGTCCGTTTAGATGTCGTTTTGCAAAATTTGTGATTTAGGGTTCCAGTGCTGATGTCAATGTCAACGAATAGTTTATACGACTTTTTGAGCCTCGTTTTTTTTGTACGCTCTATATAACTTGCTTATACGAATGATTTTCACCTTATAGGTGATTTTAATAATTTCAAATGTTTTGCTATGTATAATGCGTTTTTTATATGACAAAATTTTATCACTCGGAAATTTTCCACATCAAACAGAATCGATATAAAACGTACTTTCATGTTTATTTAATAACTTTGCTTTGAAAATGTACATTTTATACATTCTGTTGATCTCGCAACATCGCAATTATATTTTGCGTTGTTGAAAATTTTTGCTTAATGTAAAATATTTCAAATACATTTCAACATTTGCTTTGTTTACACACATATTTTTTAGTTTTAACCCTTTTAAAATTAACTTATTTGAGCTCCGAATATAATGCATTAAAAGTATTAAAACGAGCGAAGAGGGTATATTAATTAGTAAAGAATCACCATTATGGAAACAATAACCTTCAATTAAAATGTTATATAAATTTAATGAGATAGTGAGATTACGTGATGTGATTTTTACTTTTATTTGCTTCTATAACTACTAATATTTCAGGAACCTTGTTCGTTCCCGTCATGCTTTAAAATCGATTTACTGTTCAGCACGTCCCGGTAAATTGATGTTTTCTTGTAGGAAAAGTGAACAGTAGTGTTATTTGTTAAAGGTGTTAACGAGTTGTGCGGTAACACGAGCCTTTGTAGGAATACGAAAACAACGTACCTACTCGTATTTTAATGACGCGTGCCCGGTGATGTGCGTTCGTATAAAAAAAGGATAAGGATTCAGAAGAGCAAGTTTTCAAGCTTAGATTGAAGACGACTAAATCAACCCCATGATCAACAATCAACATCATATGTCAGCTTCCAGTTCTTCTTGCTAGGTTTTTTCCTTCAGCCAGTGGCGTCTGGTCAGGTGATGTAGATGAAGTCTTTTCACCAAAAATCCATTGAAACCTCTTGAAACAATAGAAATATTTTTTCAACTAAGTTGTAAATTTAATCTAACTTTTTTAATTGATATCCCAATACATTAGTTTAATTGTGGTATTGGTTGTAATTGTCTTCAGAAATTTAAAGATAAGCATGTTTGACGCACGCCGCCGATTCGGTTAGAATACACAGATGAAGAGCTAAGCATTGACTCTGTTCAGCACTGCACCAGTAGCCCATTGCCATGGCATTGTTTAAGTATATTCTTATACATATATACGTATATACTTAAACAATGGCCATGGTAACGAAGAAGTGCGGATGCGAAACTTCCTACGCATCGTTACCTTGGGTGCACAGTTTGATCGCCAGCCATCTTAAATCTTCACTAGTTTTCGCTACTCGTATTGTGTGTATTTTTTTCGAAGTTTTCAAAGTTTAGTTTTAGAGAGATAATTTTTGTGACTACATTATAATATAATTATGAGACTGAGTGATTATTTTAGTGTTAATTTAGGGTACAAACTATAAATCCTATTAACGATAATGACTCCTTTGTTGCTTGCTGTTTTATGCTAATTTATCTAATGAAGCTTTTTATCTGCAAACCGCCACTGGCTTCCGACCGTTCTTTTCTCTTCTCGTTTAGTATTTCATGTATTTACTGTCTTATACGATGTTTGCCTCACTCTTCTTTGTTTCCTTGTGATTTTGTTTCCCGTACTTTTTTTACTGATATTGCATTATTCATTCTTTATAAGTGCTCCCACCAACTAATTTCTCTGTTTGCTATAAATTCGAGTATTGATTGAACATCTAAGTCGTTTCTTATTTTTTGGTTTCTTATTTTGTCCTTTCTTCATACTCCTTTAACTCGCCTAAGTATGTATGTACATCATCTCTGTAGCTTGTATCGCTGTTTTTTGAGCTTACATATCACCGCCAAATATATATTAATATAGGTTTGTAGATGGTTTTAAAAGCATTTGTCTTTCTAGTAATATAATATTTTATTTATAAGAGGGCATACTTTTAGCGGTTGTTCTATCCTAGTGTTGATTTATAATTCTTGTTTTAAATGTTTTTATTTCCACTCCTAATTAACTAAAATATTTCACTTGTGCCATCTTTACCTGTGACCATTACTTTTGTATTATTTTTCTTTATTCTCATTCCATACTCTTACAGAACTGTATTCCAAGTTATTTTGTAGATTCTTTTCTTCTTCTGTTATTATTATTAAGAATATTGTCGGCAAATGTTTGTTCTGTATACTTGTATAATGTATACTTTAAGCTGACTTAATCCCCTCCATGTCTAAGTCCCTCCTTTGTTCTGAATGCTTCTGAAATTTTGCTTTGTCTAATTACACAGCTTGCATTGTCTTTGTATAAGTTCTTAATGATTTTGACAAGAGTTTTGATTAAGAGCCCTTTCACATGGAGCGTACGGTCAACGCGTACCGTCAGCGCTGACAATACGCTCTGATTTTCCGTACGCGGCGTACGACTTTCACATGCACAGCCAGCGTACGGTACGCAACCGATGATGCGCTGTTGCCAGTCTTATTGAAACTATATTCGTTCATGATGTATCCACGTAGTAAAATAGTTGTCGTTGCTTTGATGATAAAACGAAGAAGAGAGAAAAAAAAAGATTAGGGGTGCATTCTATTGTTAGTGATAGACTTTTAGTAGGTGATTTTGTCCAATTATATTCGATATTGCGGGAAGACGAGAGGAAATTTTTTAATTATTTGTTTATGTCCATTAAATCGTTTGACGAATTAGAGGAAGGCGGGGGAATACCGGTCAGTGGGTAATACCGGTCATTACCTTACCACAAAGACAAGAAGTTACACAAAACTGCTGTTATTGTTAGATGCCTGTAACATAATTTTGAAGAAATGGTGTTTGTAACATTCTTATAAAGGCGCGTACAGACCTGAGCACGAACGGCGCATGAGGCAAGCCGAGCACGCATGAGCATAGGGATGTGGATTGTCCCGGCCCGAATGCTCGTGTCTCGGGCGAATCCGAACTGTTGGCGGTACATCAAAGTGAGGCAACTAACTGCTCGTGTTCGTTGTGAAGTATTGAGCTCATTTGTTTACATACGAAGTTATGTCTATAGCTTTTTGTATCAGGTCACCAAAATATATATATATATATATATATAATATATAATATATATGTATATATAAAATTATTGTAATTATTTATTAAGGAATAATCTATTGTGCACATATTTTGTCCCTTGATCGCTCTCGCCGTTTTTGCGGATCCCGCGTCTATTGACGATCGTCTTTGCTGACCCAATCGCGGAAGTGTTCCACATAAGTGTGCAAGAAATAAATAAAATAAAAAATACGTATCAAAATGGTCTCTTATTTGTTGACAACTAAGTTTAGTTCTGCGCGCAACATTTGTTAAAGGCAAAAAATATTCCCTGTTTTATTGTTGGTTGCGTCATGTTTCAGGTATAAAGCCGGGCATGTTTGAGGAAGACCTTTTTTTTTACTTGTACCCCGAACAAAAGTATGGTGTTTATTGAATTTTGGCGGCACCACTTTACCGATGCAATCAACAGATGTCGAGTTCGTGAGCAAATCCCGATGCAATAAAGAATTGTATCGGTTGTAAACAATTTTTGCAAAGTTTTAAATTTACGACCTGGGAATTCCCCTCCGACCTCCGCGGTCCAAGGGTTGGTTGGGGGTGGGTTGTTAGTTGTTATTCGTTTCGGGAAAAATTAAGTCCGTCAGATCCCGATTCGCATGTTAATAGATTGTGAGATTATTTGCTTATCTGTGTTTTCTGTGTAGAAGAGTGTTTGTCGTTATATTTTATATTTTTATGTTATATTTAATTTTTTTTTATTAAACATTGCTCAAAACAACATAATAAGCACTCAATTCCTCAATATCCGAATTTGAATCAGCCATCTGCGTTCACTGGAATAGGGAACGCTGCAATATTTAGGGATTGGTATCGAACTATGTCTGAACCCTTTGCCTCACTTTGATGTACCGCCAACAGTTGGATCGGGACGCGGCAGAATGTTGCACGTGTCGAGACAGTATCCCGCAGCGCGGGGACTCATCCACAGACGAAATTTACGACTACCCATGCGTGCTCGGCTCGCCTCATGCGTGTTCGTGCTCAGGTCTGTACGTGGTTTTATGAGAATGGTACCGCATGCTCGCCCCGCGGCATGCGGCGCGCATCATGCGCCGTTCGTGCTCAGGTCTGTACGCGCCTTAACGCTTGTTATGCTCCGACAAAATTTTGGTGGCAATTCAATGTTATATTCTGCGGTTGAAAACTAAGGATATGTACAAAATTACGTTAGCAGCCGAATAAACAAAGCGGTAGTGGTAACATGCTGTCTTTTCTGAACCAATCTGCAAACATTTTTTTAGTCTGCAATTTTCGCTGCATAACCTACTAACGTGAAATCGTGATTCTGGGGTAATGTCGGTCAAAAGCAGCGGGTAATGCCGGTCATTTGACCGCCGTTACCCTTCGTATATTATAATGGATTTTCTGTACTGGAAGTGTGGTGGTTATTTGCAGAATTTCCCGTAAGTACGTGAAAAACATCGAAAAAGCAAAATAGTGTGAAGAAGATATAAGAAATGCAATATACACCATACAAGCTGCAAAAAATTGCAGAATTCCACAAGTTAGTAAGTAGATAAACAACATGCTAAGAAGCAACTGAAGTTGTAGACTACCTACTTGAAACTTTCGTTCTGACTCTTTGCAGCAAATAAAAATTAATATCTCTTGAACCTTTTGAAGTAATGCAATAATTTTCTTTCTATCGATTAGTAGGTATAACTTTCTTCAAATTGCAACACCACAATTCTAACGGAATTCAATGTAAAAGTAAAAAATAACACGACCTTTATAAAGGTTTGTTATGTCAATTTTCGATAGTTCTTCTTCTCTTAAGCTTTTGATATGTGTAGGCCGTGGAATAAAAACATTTAAATTAAACAATTGAAATTAGCATGTCTAAAGTATTATGCTTTTTATCAAATCTTTATTATTATTTTTTAAATTAATAACCAAAAAGTATAAACAAGAATTAATTTAACTATAAATCAATTATAGTTGATGTACAACATTGAAGCAAATGTTCGACATGTCCACCATTTTTACTTATACATTGTATGACACATATTTTTACAAATTGAGTTACTCTTCTTATT
The DNA here is from genome assembly GCA_964023215.1 of Eledona agricola. Taxonomy (NCBI): domain Eukaryota; kingdom Metazoa; phylum Arthropoda; class Insecta; order Coleoptera; family Tenebrionidae; genus Eledona; species Eledona agricola. Next base: position 15,215,172 of record OZ026859.1, on the reverse strand, counting down.
TCAGCTGGATCAAGAATATTAAATGTCCTAACGATTATTATTTTATGATCTTCTTTATTTAAAATAGCTGTGCCGTACACTATTTCCTTTATACGGCCCCATAAATAAAAATTAAGAGGGGTCAAATCGGGTGATCTGGCCGGCCACAATGACGGGCCTCTAATCCCGAACCAAGAGTCTTCAAACAATGATATCAATTTGGTATCAATTTCATTTGTAGAGTGTGCCGGAGCTCCATCCATCTGATACCAGGCATTAAGTGCCCTGGCACATGGTAGATTTTCAACAAATCGTTCTACAATTTTCCTCAAAGTTTGGAGATAATTTTGTCGATTTAAATTATCGTCATACATGAAGTATTGAACTTCACCATCCATGAGCAAAGCGAAGACATTTAGTCGAATCTGATTTTGATTATCTATCTCTACAATTAAATGAGGATTAAGTTGTTATATTGTGGTATTGCAATTTGAAAAAATTAAGTTTCTGGCTGTATTCTTTTAAGTTATACTAATCGATAGAAAAACAATTTATTGCAATACTCAAATAATTCAAGAGAGATTAATTTTTAAAAAGATCCTTGCATTTCTAAATTTTAACATAAAATTAAAAATATTTCAAAAACTATGAGAGATAAGTGCCGACAACCTGGGCGCTTCTTATTCGGAATTGATAGCACAAACGAACTAGTGCATAAAAATAAGGGGTTGCCATTTAAAATAACAAGGGTAACGTCAATTTCCGGTATAACCGGAACTTCCGTCATCTTGATAGTATTTTACTTCGATTCAGAACAATCGATGATAATCATACACCAAATTTCAACTGTCTAGCTTTACGGGTAATATTCTAATGAAGAAAAAGTGAAAAAATGTATGAAGAAAAACTGCAGCAATTCGGTTCAACTTCTGTTTTTTCTTTTTGGGGGTGACTGTAATGTCTGTATTTCTTCTATCTACCAAGCTGTTAGTTTACTCTTAATTTCTTCTTTGTTATCCAACTCTTTGTTAGGAGTTTTTTTTTATATTTCTCAGCCATTTTTTGTACTCAAGTTTATACGTTTTTGGATTCCCATTTTTTTTTCCTTTTTTTTTCGATTGTATTATTCTCCTTAGTTTTCTTAATTTTTGTTGCGACGAAATAATGGTCGCTGCCTCTTTCTGGGTCCTAACTTTTATGTCTGCAACATATTTGCAACATATTTTTTGTATTTTCTCTCTACTAATACGTAGTCGCTTATCAAGTTTTCATTTCTATTGTTCACTTCTTTTTGCATACTTGTATATATCTTTGTGTTCAAACAATGTGGTAGTTATTATTACGTCATTTATTAAGCAGAATTATTCCTTCATTATTATTTATTGTATATAGTTTATCCATGTTTCTATTGATATATTGTGTAGTCGATCTTTCTTTTTTATCATTTAATATTTAAAAAGTTGATTATTTTTGCTTTAGCCTCTTCAGTTCCTGTTGTTAGTTTTTCTCAAAATACTACTTTATCTTCCTTTGGTCCATAACTATAATGATCATTCTCTTATTTTCTTCGTTCTTTTTAAGTTGAATTGAAATTTATTTTATGTGCTTTTCATAAGAATACGTTTTTTTATATTTAATTTTTTATAATCTTCTCCAATTGTTCTATTTTATTGTTAGTATTATAATAAAAGAACGTTTCTTTTAAATAGGAGCAATAATTATAAATTGCTGCATACTGTTCGATAGACTGCATAATTCAAGCAGAAAATATTTATTTCAAACTAGGCTAAAGTGGTAACATAATTTTAGGTATTTTTTACTTACACTTGATATTCTGAACAGACAGATATACTTTATGCGGCCAAATTTAATTACTAATGCAAGCACAAAGCATCCCCAATTCCCCACGAAAAAAATTCGTTCGTTAGCTGAAACGCAATTCCGGATCACCTCCACCTGAAGCGAATATCAATTGGTTGAATCGCAGTGATTTTTTCTTTCAGAGCCGTTTCCACTTTGAGGATGACAATTGCCAAGGAATCCTTCGTCAAGAACCGCCTGAAAGTCAGATGCACAGCGACCATGTACGGAATCTATTACAAGAGCCACGAAAAGAGTGTTGAGGAAGAGAAAAAACGCCATCACCATTACACAGTTCCAAGCACTCAGCCTCCCGTGCAGTGGGAGCTAATCGAGGTGGAGCCGAGTCCCGAAGTCAGATGTAAGAACACATTTTTATTTATCTGCTTTCAGTTAGACACTTTGGAAATGAGTCAACCCAAACAGAAGATCTAAGAGAGTGATTAAAGAAGTTTTATCATAAATATCTGGATAAATTATCAATGACACATTTTTATACAAGTAGGCACCGTAATTTAATCTCGTTTAAATTTTTGACCCACTAAAAAGAAAAACATATGAGCACAGCCAAGGGAGATCTACAAAAATTCCAAATAACGAATTTAATTTAATGAAAACAAACAATCAGTAAAATGAACATCGAGATAAAATTCAATTCATATTTTTATGACAAAAATTTGATATTTCATGAAGAAAGCCAAAAAACATAATCACGCATGTCCTTGGTGTGATTTCCTGTCAAAAAGTATAAATGTCGATTTTTTCAAATTGCAACCATATGAAAGTATGTAGGCTTTCACGGCCGGTGTTATTAATTATAACGATCTTCTCCGGGATTATGGACCGTGTTCCATTTGAAGTTCCATTAGGGGGGGTGTTGTGAACGCTCCGAGGAGCTAATTCTACAAGTGACCCCAAATGAACCTCCAAACCAACCATATGTTTTTATTATACATTTCGATAGAGAACTTTATTCTCGATCTGATGATGTATCATGTTTCTATACTTAAAATGGACCGTTTTTGAGTTATTTTTCAATTTTTTTTTATAATTATGAGAAAACTAGCCTTTGCTCGCGACTTCGTTCGCGTGGAAATTTTGATGGGTATGTTTGTGAAATTACGGCCTGATCATAATAAAGTATAGATGACAGCTTGCGACCATCACCGCCATCTAGTGATGGCTTGAAATGCTACCGATACGATCCCTTGCTCTATGAAAAACAAAAACATCTATCCCACAGGAACATGTTTCCGGGATAAATAGTAGCGTATGTGCTATTCCTGACTATAATCTATCTCTGTGCCAAATTTCATGCAGATCCGTTCTGGCGTGATTGACTAACAAACATCCAAACTTTCGTATAGATTTATTCGAATACCGTTCTGTATATTCAGCGTGGCTATATTCGCCTCATTTCTGACTGCTGCGACGTTTCGCTCCGCTTGCTCAATTCTTCCAACCTCTACTTGTGGAGTTGTCCCTCGACTTCTAGCTACCTTCATAGCCCGAGCTTTATTACTCCTCTGCGAAAGATTAGATTTGCGTTTTCCGGGAATTTAAAAAAACTACCAAATAATAACATATTAGATATATTCCAATGCCGTTCTGTATATTCAGCGTGTTGTATTCGCCTCATTTCTGACTGCTCCGGCGTTTCAGTTGATCTAGAAGCAGTCTGTCGCTCCGCTTGCTCAATTATTTTTAACCTCTACTTGAGGAGTCGTCTCTCGACTTCTAGCTACTTTCCTAGCCCGAGCTTTATTACTCCTCTGCGAAAGATTAGATTTACATTTTCCGGGCATTTCAAAAAACCTCCAAATAATAACAAATCACACAAACTATAACTAACTTAAGAATAATTTATGACAGCTTGCGACCATCACCGCCATCTAGTAATGGCTTGAAAAGTACTCTATGAAAAACGATAACATCTATGCCACGGGAACATTTTTCCAGGATAATTAGTAGCCTATGTGCTATTCCAGACTATAATCTATCTCTGTGTCAAATTTCATCCAGATTCGTTCAGCCGTTCAGGCGTGATTGAGCAACAAACATCCAAACATTCACATTTATAATATTATATTAAGTGTAAGTATATAAGTATAGATAAATGAAGTAGGCTCATTATAATCTTATCGAGTAAGCTTTGAAAATATATGTTATGTTTTTAAATGTAAGCAGTTTGATTTTTAATTGACTTGTAATGTTACGATTACAATTACCTTACTATTCAAGATAATTTAAATTCCTTGTTCATACACTGCCAGAAGGAATCTTCGCAAACTTTCTTAGTGATTACAATCTTATTTTGAAATTTATCATCTGAATAAGAGTTGATTTGCCAAAAAATCCTTGCACTCTGTGTTATTAAAAAAAACTTTTGTTAAATCACAAAAATAATTATATATTTATTTTAATACATGCTCAAATATTCCTTCATATTGTTGTAAATATATCTAATTCAAAAATTGCATTCACTTTGAAATGATTAAAAAATAAGAGTAATCACTAAGAATGTTTGTGAAGATTACTGCTGACAGTGTATTAACAGGGAATTTAAATAATCTAGATTAGGGAATTGTAATAGTAGCATCACAAGTGAATTAGAACTCGAATCCCGAAAGTGCTTACATTTTAAAATATTAAACCTACTTCGCTTATTTTCTCATAATTGTAAAGAAAAGTAGAACAAATCAAATAACTCAAAAACCGTCCATTTTAAGTACAGGAAGATCATCAGACCGAGAACAAATTTCTCTATCGAAAGATGTAATAAAAACATATGGTTGCAATTTGAAAAAAACGACTTTTATGCTTTTTGATTTATTGAATTGCAGTTGAGTTTTCTTTTTCTCCATAAATTTTCTTGAAAATGTTTAGAATGCAACACGTAGCTGAACTTTTTGTTCTGACTTTTACGGTTTATTAATAATTTTTTTTATTGCACTGGATTTTTGCATTTTTTACAAAAAAAGAAGTTTTGTTCTCTAAAACAATGCAAGAAGGTGCAAAAACGTTGCTAACATATGACATAGAATTTAATGGAGAATCTGAAAATATATTAAAAATAGGTATGTTGTATTTAAAATAACAAAGTTCCGGTATAACCGGAAGTGGCACAATCATGAAAATATTTTCAGCAGGTAGATCTTATAAGTTTATACAAGTATGCAAAGTAACAGTTCTCTCAATTCTTCCATTCGCTTTATCTGCCTAATAAGCTTTCGTCGTGAAACACCCCTGTATGTCGTGGAACCATTTAATTACAATATTTTCCATAGTATCTCTCTCAAACATTCTAAGCAGCTCCTCGTTTTGCTGTGTGATGATGATCTACAGCTTAGCACTCCTGGGGAAAAATTTGAACTGAAGTTGCACGCTGTACATTTTCCAATTAAATGCTGAACGGCAGGGCCAATGGGGTATCTCTTTGTTTTCGATCTCTTATTATATCGTAGCATTCTATTTTACGAGGCTTTGAGAGCCTTCCAGATAGCTTTATTAGTGTTTCTGGAATAAGATAGAAAAATCTATTATAATAATTTTTCCACTATAAAAAAAGTATGGCTTCTGTCGCCTGTAATTTTGACGCACACTCTTTTTCCTTTTGTCAGTTTTCTGTAATGACGTGCTTTCTTTAACTCTGGATAGAGTCTCTTCTGATGGAATCTGGAATATTCTAAGCCTGGCTACCGTTTTGAGAGCGGCAACGTAATATTAAGGATTTCGTTTGTATGCTATGATCTAAAAATTCTTGATTTTTTATTAAGTTGCTTTTCTTAATACAGCATTAAAGGGATGTAGCACCCAAAGTGTCTTCAGTTGGCTTGCAGCCAAGCGTACTATGGTTAACAAAGTGAGTACGAACGCCGTCTAAAAATTCTCTCATCCTTCACAGGAGGCCAAATCTTCGTTTATCTCTTAATTTACCTAATTGGGGCAAAAATAAACTAAATGCATTAACACTAATACGCTGGGTGCATAATATAGAAACGAGGTCCGGGTCTCAAATGTCTTAAGGCGCGTATACATCTGAGCACGATCGGGAACGAGGCGAACCGAGGCCGAACGCTTGCCTCATTTAATTTCATTTCAAATAAACAAAAAACGATTATGATCGGAAGGAGGCGCAATTGAAACGAAAATGTCGTCTACATTTAATCGAATTTTCCTTTTATGTACCGATTCCGATCGAATTCCCCGTGCGTCGCACAACCGAATTCTGTTTGCCGCGCTTCGATGACTCGTCCACATCAGTATGCTCGTTCGGCCTCGGTGTGCCTCGTTCCCGTTCGTGCTCAATGTATACGCGCCTTTAGGGCTCGCGAGTTACACGAGAACGAGCGCGAATTTTGTGGATCGGTGCCGAACAACTTCTAATTCATTTGCAAGGATTCTGCTTCGGTTTGCCTCATATGAGCATCCGGCCTAATTCCTGAACAAGAGGGTCAAGGTCAAACGCTTTCCCGACATCACTACCGAAAGGTGTGTGGGTTTGCGTCCCCTCCCACAAACAACAAACAATCGAAAACACAAGCAATACATCATTCAATTGTATCTGCATAACTGAAAGGACCAACTTAAGCAATAAATTAGCTGAAGGCTGATTTGACTCATAACTGAAACTTTTTTTTTCCAGTTGTGTATAATTCCGGGGAAAGCATCGCAGCTTCGATATTTTCCATTGCTGTACCCTTGTTTCTAATCAGTTGATTTCTGCAGAATTTAGTGTTATAAAAATAACTTCCACGAATTTTATGTGATACGTAAACTATAAATGTGTTTGTAAATATTTGCAAATGTATAAATGTTAATAAATAATCTAAGACAAGGCATTAGTCCGGAGGAAGTCTTCTATTTAATTTCCGATTCATTCAGTTAATGGTTCTAAGTGCTGCTCTCCAACTGCATTGACCATTTTTGTGGATCTTATTTAGACTTTTCAGATAAATTAATTTGAGGCCCAACCTCATTTCGTTTCCAGCCATAGTATAAGTAAGTACAGGATAACGTCAGAAACTACAAGGGGATATAGAATGTTAATAGTAGAGTCAATTTCATGAAAAAAAAACAAAGAAATTATTGAACACTATTTACATTTAGTACTATAGTGGTGTAACCACAACCTAAAACCAACACTCCTGAAAAGTGGCTGGTTTTGAAATTAGTCTTTTAAATACTATTATATTTGTACGTATTCATTGTATATCCTCTTAAAATTTTAATTAAGTTTTGCACTGGAAAGACAACTTTTCCAAAAATATGGTTTTAAATAAACTCTCTGTAGTATTTAAAAACAGTAGCTTGTAGTATCTTTAAAATTATTTTTATACCAAAAATTTTGATTGACCTAACCTCATTTATTACATGAAAGTTTTTTTCTTCATTTTTTCTTAGATTTATTTAACTTTCCTTTTTGTTTTTTCTCTTCGAGCTTCTTCCTCTCTCTTCATACTTACTTATCTTCCTCCCCTTCATACTCGCCCTTCCTTCTCTTCCTTCTTGTTGCCTCTACTTTAATTCCTCTTCTTTTTACTTCCTCGTCTTTCTTTTTTACTTCCCTTTTGTTCCTTCTTCTACTTCCTCTTGTTTTAAGTGTTCTACTGGCTTCAGCCCGTCTTTCGATAGACTCTCCAAATATATGTAACTCCCACCTTTATAAGGTATAAATTTAGGGACAGTCTAGCAAAGACTGTATTGTATTGTCTTCTCACAGTAGCAGTGTGTATTTTTGCGTCTAGATCGCTAAGTGAAATTTACTACAGAGAGTTGTGTTATATACCTTAACATAACACATAATTTAGCTAATTAAAATGAATTTGTTTATAGCGTAAAAAGTAGTTTGTTTTGTGTTATAGAAATAAAATTTTTACTTGTATGTGAGTATGAAGTTAGGATTCAAATTCAGACTAAATGATCCGTCCTTTCTTCATGTTCAAGGGAAATAATCAATATGAAATGACACCGAAACACAGCAATTGAATTTTAATTTCGTAAACGCTTTATGACTGAGTTATCGTAGAAAAAGTATATTTTTGTATAAATTATTCCTCTCTACATTGTTTTTTGTCCGTATAAGTGTCATTAAAATGACAGCCATGTTTAAAACACTTTAAATTCTGCAGCAATCTGATAAGTCGTTTTACTGAAAATAAAGCCAAACTTTTTAATTTGAAAATGTGCTATTCCAGGTTTGTTTAATATGTGTACATGACATGACATACAAACAAAATAAAGTGTATTTTGTACCTGAGTCTCTTTTTATTTACCCTCTACAAAATAAACAAAAAGAAAATCCACCTACGAAAGCTATCAATTATACGTAGAAAATTATATCTCAGGAGGTCATGAAATTTAACGTTTGTTTTATTTTTTATAGTGTAGACCAGAAAATTTTGTCTCAAATCCCTCCATTTCAAGATAACAAGTTTGCTACACTTTAATGCATTTCAAAATGATTCCATGGCCTAATCTGAATCCTTTTTTTTTGTATGCATAGTACAGATTAGAACTACGAATAAGCAGAGGGGCACGGTCCCAAATTCATTTGTACTCATTATCTACTGTAGAATCACGGACGGGCTCTCCTGGACTCATTGGGTTTTTTATCGATTGTTGACCAAGCTTTACAACACGATCTTGTGATCACTGAATGTAAAGCGCTTGGCTTCGTAGGACCAGCTGATGTTGGCGCACCAGCAACGCGGAGATGATTAAGAATAAGCACTTTGATAAACTTAACAAAACTTTATATTTGAACAACACACTTTGAACAAATCATAAACTATCACTTCTACACATAAATCACAACCCTCAAAACCAACTCTTCGTAACTCAAACTCAATCAAACTCGCTGACATTTGGCCATGCCAAGGCTTATAAAGACAACCCCCTTCCGTCCAAAACTAGTCACCTGTCAACGCCTGGGTGTGAACATTCACCACCCACTTGGAATTTCCCAGCCTTGGGGGGTAAACAACCGCCAAAGGAGCACCCGACAAATATCCAATTGCTTTTATGATAAGTGCTCGGACAATTGCCTTATCATAAACCGGGGATTAGTGCTGCTCTGAGTTATTGTCGGCACGACAGAATTAGAAGGACAGGAAGCTTGTCTCGTCCGCACACAAAGAAATTTGAATTATATACTATATTATATTATATATATATATATTATATATATATTTATATTTATATTTATATATAAATATTATATATTATGCAAACCCTAGTGCATGGTTAAAAAGGAAGTTGTCATGAGCGCCGTCGCGGTACTGGTACACAAAGAAGAACCACCGAACGTCAAAATTGGTTTCTTCGACTTCCTATGCCCGTTGTAATGTAGTAGAAAGACCAATTGTGCATCTTATGTATTTATTGAAGGATTCGCATATTTGGAATGGCTTGGTTAGTCCCTTTGACTTGAGAATCTACAGTGGTGCAGTGAACGACACCACTGGACCCAAGAATGGGACTCAGTCGCTTTCAGTGCCCAATCTAGGTTTTGCTCTAAAGGATCTCCAGAAGGTAAGAAGAATGTAACGATTAAATTCATAGTTTTTCGTAAAACGACAGGAAGTAGGATTAATGGTATGAGGTGTAATAAGTTTAGAAGGATGGCTGCTAAAAGGTAAGAAGACTAAGGAGGAACGGTATGAATTTGCAATTTTTAAAAAAACACATGGTTTAAACTTTAGACGAGAGGGTTATGGTATAAACCGCAAATAGTGTACTGTCCCGGTTACGCCGCTCTTTATATTAGTACGAAGAACCACAAACTTGTTGCTTTAACAGTCTCAGAACTTTGGAATTGTCACCATTGAACATGTATGTTATACGATGGATTAGAATGTCAGGAATTTACCACATGATCCACAGCCGATCGGTGTTTTAACATGAAGTTTCCCCAAGGGGAGATGAACCAGCTCATTAGAAGCATGCCTAAGTATATCGAAGAGTGGATTAGAGTTAGAGTTGCCCCAGACGTTTCAGAAACTGTCAAACAAAAAATTGCTCAAACCACCGTTGCCTAGAGATGGATTTCATTAAAAAATGCATTAAATTTCTCGTGTATCGTGTCCGAAGCAGTTGTTAATAGAATACTTAATTTCAATTAATTTTCTACATTCGAACAAATTCTAAAGTGGGATCACATGGCCTACCTACAGTCCGGCTTACGAATGATTTCCTATGACGGATTTCATTTTTAATTTTTATTTAGCTTTCTACGATTAATTAAATTAATTCTCCAAGCATAATTGCATCATTATTTGGAAGTGGAACATTTGGTATAGATTATTTACAATTAGTTCCTCCCATTGTTGAGCATTAATTTTTTGGAAGTCCTGGAGGATGATCTTCATGCAATGTTTTGTAAAACGGCAGCTCGGCCATTCCATGTGAACGGACTTTGTATCCGTTATAGAATTAATTTCGAATAACATTTTGAAGAAATTTCAAATACAATTTTTAAATCTGGCATTTTTGTTTAGTACTAATTCTAAAGTTTCAAATAGATACAGTAAACGGTCAAAACAATTTTAAGCAGAGCCACGAAAAAATATTGCGAATACTTTGTCAATGATAACGAACGGGACAGAAAATGGAAGTTTGTTTGTTCCATTATAATGTAGTCTGAATTTTTTGCGAAAATTGTTAAAGCATGAATTCTCTATTAATGCAGGCGTGATTTGTAACAAGTCATATAGACGGTGGGTCAATTTCATCCTTCTAGTGGCTGGGGATTCTGAGCAATAAATTATCAATTCAAAAATGATCAACAACGGACGGGACAGAAAAATTTGTACTATATAACAGGTGTTTATTTTAATTTGTATCAACAAAAAACTCATTTACATAACTTTTAAATCAGCCTCAACTACATTAATGTTATTCCTGTTGGAAAACTTGAACGCAATTCAGATTTGATTATGCCGTTTGCGACACACCCAAATATGACGAGTCCACTGTTTGAAAATGTTGTTTCGATTGTATCTGGGGAATTTTGTTGACTACTGACCATCTATTATTAAGTTGGTCCTTTTGGGTTTCAACTTTTGTTTTTGAAATAAACAAAATATTTACATTTTTTAGTTTTGTTTTGGCACAATTAAATTTCCGTTTGTTATATTTCATTAAAAAACAGTTAGATACTTATCTTGATATTAATTTGATTTCACAGAATGAAAAAATAATGTCTGGAACGTCGAATCAAACTATTATTTACTATCAGCATCAACCTCAACAGTCACAGCACACTTTGAAAAAATGATCAAATTACGGATAACGAAAGTCGCGAATCAAGTTGAAACTTATTCAACAGTTTTTGATGTATAAACGCATAATTTATTTTTTTTCGTACCAAGTCATGTCATACACATATAATGAAAAAATAATACAAAACCGATACAAAATACACGAGTTGCTATTTCAGAAAAAAGTTTACATTCGCCATGGAATGGCTGAGCTACCACTATCATAGTTGAAACAGTATCTATTTCAATTCGCTATTGAATTAATAAAGGCTTAACTTGCGAGCTGTCAAATCAGATAAGAAATTAAAGAAATCATAACCAAGCAAAGAATAACGTAACAATACGCAAGCTCAATGTCTGACTTAAGGCTAAGTAGAGGCTAAGCAGCTAAAATCGGCGACTTATTTTTAAGCAATGCTTACCCTTTTTAATTAATGCTTACCGAACGGTGCAACTCACACTGCACTTTTACGTCGACTTAACTTTTAAGTCTGACCTAAAAGTTACGGTGCAAACGGGCATCAGACATTTACGAAAGTGATAATATTTCAAGAAAATTAGTTTTGAATTTTAATTAGAGTGGCAACATTGGGGCATTGGTACCAGATTAACTGTCATCGTGATTTATGAATATTCACTTGTCAGGTTAGAATTTTGTTGTCAAAAAGTGTAACTTACTGAATAATGGCGAACGAAAAGTGAGAAATTACGGAGAAAATGGTTACAGCGAGTGCAACGAAATGCTCTTCAGTTGTAAAATCCGTTTTGAAAAAAAAATTGTGATATGGGCAATTGCAATCCTTTATAGTAACCAGTATAAGGGAAATGGTGAACGCTAGCGACATCTCATTCTCAAATTGAGAACCTAGGTTTTACAAATGATCATCAAATTTGATTCCTATTGCAATTTTAAAAAATCTAGTTGGTTGTGTATCTCGTAAAGTAACAATGTAAAAGAGTTGAAAAAAATTAGGGGTAATAGATATTAATTAGTTGAATTCATATTCCAAATATAAAGGTATTCCGCTTAATGATTTTGAAGATATTAAGCCGGTTCCATTCTTTTTGAACAGCCTGTATATATAGATTGTGCCTGGCTAGGACTGTCTACACGCTTGCGATCGCCAGGCAGCTGATGCTGATATCAATTTAAAAACAATTGTACAGAAAATCACAATTTATTACTTAAAAAAACTAGTAAAAATATAACAAGGGTATGAAAAAATCTTTGTAAATCTTTATTTCTATTGAATCGTCTATCAGTAATTTCTGGAAGAAAATGATTAGAATTGTTGCAGTTTGCGTAGGTTTTTACAATTCTCTTCATATTACTATTTCAAAGTTCCTATCTTTTTGAACTCTTTGGATAACAAAAGTCGTTTGGTGTCCACACACAAATAAATAATAATTTTATTGGTGACTTCAAATTGTCCTTAAGTTTGATAATAATAATCGTAATGATTATTTCAATGCGACTATGTTATTCTGAACTTGTGATTTTACCAATCAATGTTGCTTCGAGAACTATTGCAGCAACTTTTGCAGCAAAAGGACATTTTACTATTTTACCTCAATGATCCCATCATTATCTACTGGTGCATCTAGAGAAGCCCTTAAATATGACTCAGACGTATGTACAAAAAACCCACATTCACAAATTCACTTTTGAGACACCACGTACTAATATGTTCCAGAGCAGCTAATTCATGATCTTTACCGCGTTTTGTTGAAAAGGCCCAAGCATTTTTATACAAATAACAGGTTTTGCACGAGGGGTTTTATCTCTCATCTTGAAAACACGACCAAAATTGCTCGCTGTCAACTTCTTCAATCGCTCACTTCTCCAAATATATTACATTCAGAGATTTTCCTCGACTGTTCTCTCTAATTTAATAATTCCTTTTCAGCATTTTTTAATTCTTCCAAACATTCGTCTACTTATAATTTATATGTTTCAGGGAAGCGTAAATTATTCATAATAACTACTTCTGCTTTTCCATAATTTCTATCAGATCCAGTAGAATGCTTGTTAGTTTTCTGCTTCCGTTCTAATTTTAGCTTCCTATAACGCCATATTCTTGTTGCGAGTTTTTTGTAAAAGAATGTGCCAACACATTCGCAAAATCGACTCTCTACGTGCCATTTAAAAAAATTTAAATTGTGAAGTTTTATTTTGGCCGTTATTATTAATCCTTGTAAGAACTTAGAATGTGATTTAATTATTGATTATCGACTCCAAAAAACAATTTGCGGTTCTGAGAAATCGTTTTATTTAGACATTGTAAATGCAAAATTTTGTAAAATAATTACGATATAATGAGTCATATAAAAACATTCGTGATACCGACTATACCTTTCTTATTTTGCGTTTATTACGATTTATTACTATTTATTTATTTATAAATTAAGCAGATGATTATTCTTAAAAAATAAACCGTTTAAAAGTGTACGAATACACATGATGGCATCGTTGCCTTGCAGACTGTAATTCAGTAAGCATGTTTGCAAAACTTTAGTATAAAGAATAAATAATTGAGACATTGATTGATAGACGCAAGAGTTTTAACATGACGAAGTATGAAAAATGTCAGCAACGATTTCAACTCGAGGAAGTAATTTTTAACCTATGACTCATATATCATTACTTTGTAGTGTCCATCTCCAATAACGAAGAATAATAAGAGTGAATAGGATCCGATTGTGACGAAACTAGCTTTCCCGATTTTATTGAAAAGCGTGATTGATCACCCGACATTTTTATGTATACGAACAGATTTATCAATGACGGATAAAATGTGCAGTTATAAAGATATTCATCATTTTTTCAACGTTTTCGATAACGTAAAAAATTGCTTTACCAACATCCTTCTTCTAGAATGTGGCGAATCGTTTGAGCTAAATAAAATCTTATATTGATATTGATAAAAGGAGAAACTGCTTCCTTCTCAGCAATTCTTTTATTAAAAATCAGATATCGTTTGCCTTAAAGCTCTTGTAATCACGAAGAGCATTATTATTCTAATTTTCTTGATTAAATTATCCAATTCTTCATCACTCAATATAATCGTATAATACATAAAACGTACAAAAAAAAATAGGCCGGGGAGGCTGTAGAATCTAGCTGGTTTTATTTTTTTACAATCTAGTCTTTTGACACTGATATTTAACAGGAGCCATCAAGATAATTTGTAATCGAGTCATCCTTGCATCCGAAAACGTTTTTGTGCATTTGAGTTGCACATATATATAAATGTCAAATAATGTTTCAATTGAAAGATAAACTTGTGGAAATTTTCAAACAGGATTTTATTGCCAAAAAATACGTGATATTTTAAGGAAAATATATTTATTTCATTCAACTGTCACAGTAAATGCTGAAAATCTTCATTTTGGTCTAAGTGAAGAGCTACATTAGATAAATTAGCATTAAACAGCAATTAATGTTGCAAGATTTGTCACTTTTTTTAGTTTAGTTTAGTGTCGTTAGTCGTCCGCGTATTATAATAATCCTTTTGTCGTCATCTTTTCAACGATTGAACGGAGTTTTCAATAAATTGCAAACATGTCGCTAACCGAATTCATAGTTTGTACACTAAACTGACACTAAAATAGTCAACAAATACTAATTAAAATATTATAATTTTAGGGTTCACTTTAATTCATTCACGTCAGATGTGTTGAAAACACATATATTCATCCAAATTATACAATTTCAATCTTAAGTGTCAAAACATAAACTTATAAACATCCACATAAACAAAGCAACCATCACTAATATGATGCACTTCCCACATTCGGCCATCCTGCAGAACATTCGGCTCGAATGTTATGGAACTGGAACCATCGCTTCATAAATTCAACACAAGTTGATGTGGCTCTGGAACCATCGTGGCAGCCTTCTTTAATGACATCCTAGGGATCGTTGCTCTTGATCTTAGCAATTCTATAAGGCCCAATAAACTTCGGCTTTAGCTTGAGACCAGGCCCCATCTGCGTGCGTTTAATTGCTACTAAATCTCCGACCTGATACCTTGAAGGAGATTTTCTTCTTAAATCATAGCGTTTCTTATTTTCTTGATGTATCTTAGCGATTTGATGTTTAGCAACTTCACGTTTTTCATCTCGTTTCTGGATAAATTCTTCTCGTAATTCCCCTTCAATCATTTCTCGTTGATTTAAATCTTCTTTGTTTCGCATTCTAGTACCGATTAACAGTTCAAAGGGCGTCATACCGATACTTCTATTATAAGTTGAATTAATAGCTTGTTGCACTCTGTCGACATATTTATACCATTTAGATGGATCTTCTATTGACAATTTTGACAAAACGCTGATTATTGTTGAATTGATTCGTTCAATTCGACCATTCGATTTTGTTAAACCAGTCGTAATCTTGTAATGTTGAATCTTCTGTTCGTCGCTATAAGTTTAAAATTCTTCTCTGGTGAAAGCAGTACCTCTATCAGATATTATATCTCTCGGATTACCAACATTCTTTTGTTGGATTTTCAGCTTGGAGATGACTTCTTGGGTAGTTGTAGATCTTGTTGGGTAAAGCCAGACAAATTTCATAAAATCGTCAATAACTGATAAAACGTGCTTATAGTTCTTGTTCGTAGACTCCAATGGACCAAGGTGATCTATATGATAAGTCGTGAGCGGAGTATCACCTTTCTGTCGTGGATGCAGGAAGCCTTCTTGCTTGCCTACTCGTGTTGTATTATCTTTCTTTTTTGCTACTACGACTTGACTGGAATATTCAGATGAGCAAGCTTCTATAATACCATCTTGCAACCATGCTTCTACTTGATGATCAACAATCTCCTTTTCATTAATTGGTAGCCTTCTTGGAGAACAGTAGATTGGCTTCTCTTCTGTTAAAGCAATCTTCATCTGGATGTTCGTTGTTTTCACCTTCTTAGGTTCGTAGTTTCGTAAAATTTCTTACGCTTCTTCGTAATATTTCAAATATTCAATTCGTTTTGGATTTATTGATAATTCGTCTTCTCTTTCTTCAATTAAGTTAAATAGTTTTTTTTCTTCCTCGGTGATAGCGTTGACTTCTTCTGGAATCTGTATTTCTTCGATCGTGAGTTGCTTGGCATTTACTTTCAACGTAACCTTTTTTACTATTGGTTTTTCTAAGATCAAATTAATCGTCATGGCATTATCGGGAACGATATAAACGGTTGAAGTGAACTTCGTATCATCTATCTATCTAAGAGAACACTTCGAGCTCTTCCACATCGCAACTTAAACCACTGATGAAATCCGCCGCAGTTGTGGATGAAACGTCTGGAGATTCATTGGGGTCACTTGTTGAATTAGCTCCTCGGAGCGTTCACTACACCCCACCTAATGGAACTTCAAATGGAACACGGTCCAAAATCCCGAATAAGATCGTTATAATTCTTCCTAAAGTTTCAACTTTTCCTTGACCAATACCATTTAATCACAAGATGCATTTTTCTAAATTGGGTGTACCAATTTTAACGTAAGTAGTTGCTTTCATTAAATTTAAGTCACTTCCGGTATCTATCAAAGCAGTAAGACAGATGCCATTAATCATCACGTTCTTATTCATAATATCTTCTTTTACTAACTTCGTAGTCACGTTTACTTTTGTTCTGTTTATCTTCGTAGGTCATTCGTTTGATCGATGACCAAATTTGTTGCAGACAAAGCACTTAATGCCTTTATCTTTAGAATCACATTGAGTTGAGATATGACCTTTCTTTCCACAGTTGAAGCAGCTTGTAGTTTGTGAAAATCTTTATTCTTAGTTTCTGTTTTCTTAAAGACATTTTCGTTGGCTATTTAACCTAACCTAACCTTAGATTTTATCTTCTCATATGTTTTCATCTTGTCTTTAAAATCTTTAATATTTTTAGCACCAGACAAAACAGTTTTATTAAAAGATTCATCAAGGATGCCGTCGATAACATATTGAATTAATGCTTCATCTTCTATGTTACCTCGTGATGCAAGTTCTTTCATATTCAAAAAATATTCTTGAATGCCTTCTTCTTTCTTGATCTTTCTCGTCATTAACATCTTATGTAGTTAAGCACTGTTCACCGTTGTACCGAATTCGGCTTTTAGAACGTTTTTCAATTTAACCAAACTTGCAATACCTCTTTCACTTTGTATGAAAAGTTTGGCTAAACCTCTGAGAGATTTTTTAGCGTAGATCATTTTTTGAAAATCATCCCATCCCATCAATAAAGCAGTGTCTTCGAACTGAGATAACCAGCTCTCAAACGGGTAGCTGTCATTAGCTTCAAACACTTTTATTGAGTCTTCAATATCTCTAAACGTCATTGCAAATTTTGGTTGTACTCTCCGATAAGTCTTTTGGCTAAAACTATCTTCGTCATCGTCTTCATGATTTGAATTTTCTTTACGTCGTCGTCCTTCCTCTTTTTGTCTTTGTTCAAGTTCTTCTTCTTCGTCTTCATCTTCATCGTCATCTTCGTTTTGTATTTGAACTAAGCGATTAATATCAATCAAATTTAAACAAATCAACCGCATTAGTTCTTGTTTCGTCATACCGTCGAATTGTAATCCCAATAATAAGCAAATCCTTATTAGTTGACCCATCGTCATATTTGTATCAACGTATTGCAATTTTAGTTGCATTTCGTTTGAACTCTCAGCAAAGTCAAAACCGGAAAAGCTACGTATGCGCGCTCGATTTCTTCTATCGCCTTCATCAAAAATAAAGTTGTGTAAATAGCGAACATGAGCAACAGGGCTTTCGAAACTTTTAAATTTACCCGCGGAATAAGCCCTAACATTTTCCATTTTAAAGCTCAAATTGATCTACTTAAACACAAGCAGAAACTGGCGAAATCTTCTCAGTCAAAAATTAAACGTCAAAAGTTCAAAAATGTCAAAAATTAAACGTATTTATCTCGCGGCACAAATTGACAACACTGCGCGTAAAATTTGATACTATATCTGAGCAGTATCCACGCAACCAATTTAATAATACGGAAAAAGTCTGAACAGCACTAGAAGCGCTGTTATCACTTCTAATAACTAATAAATCCAACTTCTTCTATGCATTTACTTATCGTTAAACAGCCTTTACCGTCATGCGGCGTCGTCCCGTCTCATCGTCAGCAAGACTCCAACTTCCACCACCAAGAATACCAGCTCTAACACGTTGCTTTTGGGGCGTCGTCTGCCTTCACTCCCAATGTCGTTTGTGTTTTCCTGGAAATCTCCTCGTCTTTACACTTCTTCTTGGCTTGTCTTGTCGTCTTTTCCTCATATCCACTTATATCTTCAACATCCCGCACTATACGTGTATTATCCCGCACTATACGTGCATCATCCCGGACGAGCCCTCAAATTTGTAGGGTTCACTTTAATTAATTTACGTCAGATGTGTTGAAAACACATATATTCATCCAAATTATACAATTTCAATCTTAAGTGTCAAAACATAAACTTATAAACATCGACATAAACAAAACAACCGCGTAAACCATCACTAATATGATGCACTTCCCACATAATGTAGTCACAAAAATGATCGCTCTTCGATAAAACCTCGAAAAAAAACACACTATACGAGTAGGGAATACAAGTGAAGATTTAAGACTGCTGGCGATCAAACTCTGCACCCAAGACAACTTTGCCTATGTGGTGCAGTACTGAACACAGTTAACGCTTAGCTCTTCATCTATGTATTCTAACCGAATCGGCGGCGTGCGTCTGGGACATGATAATATTTAAATTTCTGAAGACTAGTTCAACTAATACGACAATTAGTAATCGAAAATGTAAAGAGATTTAGATGAATACATTTAGATTAAATTTTCAACTATACTGAAAAAATATTTATATCGTTTCAATTCAGTTTTCAAAGAATTTTTGGTGAAGAGGTAAGGTAGGTTAAGTAACCTACTTCACTTGCCGCCACTGCTCAAAATCTGGCAAAAATTGAAATTAACAACAAAAAATGGGTTGTTAAGACTATCATTTTTTGCATATGCTTAAAAATGTATTTCTTTTACATTTTTTGAAACCTCAAAATATGTTTTTAAGTTCTTGAATCGCGAAAGACACACGGATTCAAACTTAAGAATGACTCGACTACAAATTATCTTGAAAGCTCGATACAATATACGAATATTATCCAAAATATAATTCTACAAGCTTCGAAGAGAAGATGCTAATTTTAAAATTGCGTCACCCACCAGCGGAAACATTAATTCCGATATACGCAAGACCCATTGCGATCCAGTTCGTCGTTCAAAAAAATGGAAGTTTGGGAGGGCATGGAATCTAGCTTTTATATATTTTTTTAATGTAGACGTGTGAAACTCAGATCATGACATTGGACAGGGATTGTCCTTCAAAAATAAAACAAGAGCTAGATGGCCTTCTAAGTCTCCAGCTTTTTTTACTAAGATTTATAGTATATTCGTATAAAAACTTTGACCCTAAATCTTTGCCCTATTATGCTTAAGAAAAAACTGACAATAGATCATCTAAATTTAAATTTTATTAAAAATTCAACAATCCTCTTGTGAAAGAAATGATTTCAGATTAATTGTTTTTTCTTTGTGTGTTCGTAACTTGCTTGTCGTTAAAAATGAGCTATACTAAAGGAAAGTGGAAGAATAAGTTGACCGTAGAGGCCAGAGACAAGATGGCTGAGGAACAGAGAGCGTACTGGAAGCCATGCAATCCAACAAACATCTACGTTTGAAGGATGTGAAGTGAAACAGAATTTGGACAAATGGAAGCAATGGAAGAAAAAATAAATGAAACAAATTGCTACAAGCTATAAGAGAAATTCAATAGTTATTCGAAAATTTCGAAGAGATATTTAAACGGAATTGTACATACAAGCCTCGAAGTGAAGATGCTAAGTTTGGTATTATTAAGTGCAGGTTAAATATGTTGTCAGTTGAAAGGACTTGTTAGGATTTGCGATCCAAACAAAAGGGTGCCATCACCCCCAAAAACGCCCACCACAAAAACATCCCCTCCAGGACGAGAACGTCCCACGACCGGGGAAGAGACCAACACTCGAATTCAAGTCATCAGACAAGAGAGTTCCAATTTGATCAATAACCAAACGTATAATCAGACATTTCGTGTAAATATTGTATAATTGTAAATAAATCACAAAAACCAAAACCGCGTGTTCATCACCGACAACACAATACGACAGTAAAAAGCTACTGTCGTCAACATATGGTCCTTCGAGCCGGATTTCCGGTCAACAAAACACAACTCCACCATCGTCCAGCCCACGGATTCGACGCCTGTATCGGGAAGCAGCGATCCCAGCAGATCACACCGACAGGAAGCAGCGAATCCAGAGCCAGAAGCAGATCTTCAGACGGGCGTGTACGTAAGTGGACTCCAGTCTCCATATTCCATCTTTTTCAAATTCGTATGTACATAAAATTTCACGTGTACGGGATTTAACTCAAATAATGGTCAATACAAGATCGCATACTGAAGAAACCCCAAATCCAAACGAAGTTATGGACGACCTTACCAACGAAACTGTGCAGAATGTTTCGGGTGAAGGTGATTCGCATGAGCAACTTAAGTCAATGTATCAACAACGCGATAGAATTCGAAATCAATTGCATCGATTTAGAACTTGGTTTGATACAAACAAAAACACCGCGACTACGTCGGCATTCAAAGTACGATTAACCGACATCCAAAAACTCAAAGATCAATTTGAAAATGTGCAATCGGAAATTGAACGGTTAGATGTGGTTGCTGAGGAATCATTGCACACAGAATGTCGCGCTGATCTAGAAAACACGTATTACGATCTTTGCGCGGAAGTTGAAGAAATCATGATCATTTCTGCCAAGGGGCGTCAGACACAAACGACCGCGGAACAATCAGCGGCAAGTTTTCTTCAGCTTCCCCCCATTGACATTAAACCATTTAATGGTACATATACCGAGTGGCTTCCGTTCTGGAATACGTTTTCGGCATTAGTACATAACAATCCGCGGTTTCAAAATAAGGATTTAGAACGGCTACATCACTTACGCAATTCTCTCCAAGGCGATGCACACAAATCGATTGAGAATTTGCCAATTTGCGCCAATAATTATGAAGCAGCCATCAAGTTGTTAAAAGATCGGTTTGAAAACAAGCGGTTAATTGTACAATACCATGTTAACAATCTGTTTAATTTGCCTCAAGAAGCAAAAAATTCACCAAAAACTTTGCGAGACCTGTTGAACGGCGTCCAAACGAATTTGCAAGCCCTAAAATCATTAGGAGTCAATGTGGAGTGGGATCCAGTGATCATCCACTTGATAACAGGAAAATTAGATTTCTTTTCGCGAAAGTGTTGGGAAGAGTCTCTTACAACGACAGAGGTTCCAACTCTGCCGCAACTCTACGCTTTTGTTACACAAAGATGCCACCAAATGGAAGCGTTAGAAATCAACAAATCAATATATCAAGCGCCAGTCTCGAAATCAAATATCAGAACCGATCAAAAACCTCAAAAATATTCCAGTTTTGCAGTGACCGATACGCAACAGTTGTGCGTATTTTGCAAGGGGACTCACGCCATATTTTATTGTAAGGAGTTTCTTAAATTATCAATTAAGAATCGCGAAAATCAAGTTAACCGGCTAAAACTGTGCAAAAACTGTTTAAAACCGCACCACAACATTCAAAATTGCAAGTCCGCGGGATGCAAGGTGTGTCAACAGAAACATAACACACTCTTGCACATAGACGGATTAAACGCAACATCAGATGCGTCTTCAGTAAATTGCAGTTATCACAAAACTCCAGCTTCACACGTGTTATTGGCGACTGCAATAATCGATGTAAAAAATCGGCAAGGAATTTGGCAACCGTGCCGGGCATTCTTGGACTCCGGTTCACAATCGAGCTTTATCACAGAAGATGCATGCAAACGGTTAAATTTACATCGGAATACCGTAAATTTACCCATCTCAGGTATACAAAACAGGATTACAAAAATCACACAAAGTACCGAAATCAATCTAAGGTCCAGAGTAACGGAATATTCTGACCGTCTAAATTGCTTGGTAATTTCTACAATCACAGAAAGCTTGCCCACAGTCACAATTCCACGTACTCAAGTCAAAATACCATCAAACTTAAAGCTAGCCGATAACGATTTCAACATCTCGCGTACCATAGACATTTTAATCGGAGCAGAATTATTTTGGAAATTGCTGTGCGTCGGCCAAGTGAAATTAGAAAGCAACGGGCCATTTCTTCAAAAAACATTATTGGGGTGGACAATAGTGGGCCCTCTCAACAAGCCCGGTCGACCACAGGAAAATGGCAATAAATTAATCTGTAACCTGGTCACAAGTGTAGATACTCAGTCTTTGGAAGAGCAGGTAGAAAAGTTTTGGGAGCTAGAAGGGTACGGTCGGGACGAAAAGGCGCAGATTTTGCGGGACCAGCTAATTACAGTGCTAGACAGGGGAGGTTTTAAATTATCAAAATGGGCAGCCAATGATCCTAAATTAATTCCACACGATAATCCAAATAACAACATGGTTTTGCTAGATTTAGACAACAAAAATTTGAACGTCAAAACCTTGGGTCTTTTATGGAATGCTAGTAAGGATTGCTTCACATACAATTTAAATATTCCCAAAATTCATAAAATAACAAAGCGATCAATCTTATCCACAGCTGCAAAAATTTATGATCCTTTGGGTTTATTGGGGCCTGTAATTTTAAGAGCCAAGCTAGTTATTCAGGAACTCTGGGCAATAAAACTAAGCTGGGACGAAAGTGTGCCGACGCAAATTCACTCCACATGGATCCAATTTCTTGCCGATCTGAACGCAATAAACAATTTACAAATTCCTAGATTCATTTTTGGTGACACCTGTACTTCTATACAATTACACTGCTTTTCAGACGCCTCTGAAAAGGCTTACGGTAGCGCCATATATTTAAGAGTTGTCAAATCAAATGGTGAAATTTCGGTACACTTGTTGTGCGCCAAAAGCAGGGTTGCACCGCTCAAGGTATTGTCGTTACCCAGATTAGAGCTGTGCGGTTGTTTATTGGGAACTCAATTAGGGCAGGCAGTGCATGACACATTGCAAATACAATTTTCAGAAAGATATTTTTGGTCTGATTCGTAAGTCGCCTTGTCATGGATAGCATCACAATCAAGTTCATTCAAAACATTTGTAGCGAATCGAGTCGCAAAAATCCAATTGCACAGTCAAACAAATGAATGGCGCTATGTACCATCAGCAGACAATCCAGCTGACATTATTTCAAGGGGCATGATGCCCAGTCAATTAGTGGAATCGGAATTGTGGTGGCACGGCCCTAAATTTCTTTATGAACATCAAAGTCTTTGGCCGGCAAAATTTAATGAAAAGCATACCGACCAAATGCCAGAACAAAAGGTTCTAAACGTGTTATTAACAACTGTGTCCCCGGAATGGAGCATTTTAACGCTATTTTCTTCGTTTTCAAAGCTACAACGTACGGTTGCATGGTGCATACGATTTTCAAATAATTGTAAAAAAGGCGGGAAAAAACTAATTGGACATTTAACATGTAAGGAACTCGACAGTGCACTGAATGTCATCGTTCGACACGTTCAACAGGCAGAATTCGCAGTTGAAATCAATTTATTGAATTCAAATAAACAGCTCAAACACAATAGCAAATTGTTGTGTCTCAACCCTTATGTTGATTTAAACGGTGTTTTACGAGTAGGGGGGAGGTTAGACAACACAACATTGCCAGAAAATAAAAAACATCCGCTGGTACTACCAAAAGGACATTTTGTCACAAGCCTAATAATCAAACAAGTTCATATAAACGCATTACATGCGGGTGCACAGGGCACGTTGTCAGCGTTACGGGAAAGGTTTTGGGTGTTGTCAGGTAGAAACGCGATTAAAAAGGAAATACGAAAATGCGTCACATGTTTCCGCACGCGGCCACAATCACACCAACAGGTAATGGGCAATTTACCGTCTTGTAGAATCCAGCCAAACAGAGTCTTTTCAAACACCGGACTTGATTATGCAGGTCCAATTAACATCAACTCAAACCGCGGCAGGGGTAGGCCTAGGATCGTAAAATCGTACATCGCAATTTTTGTGTGCATGACAACCAAGGCTGCACATTTAGAGTTGATTTTTGATTGCACTACCGAAACGTTTTTGAATGCTTTACGGCGGTTCATTGCTCGACGAGGTAAACCGTCAAATATATACTCAGATAACGCGAAAACTTTCATCGGAGCCGATAATCAA
This sequence comes from Eledona agricola, assembly GCA_964023215.1. NCBI lineage: Eukaryota > Metazoa > Arthropoda > Insecta > Coleoptera > Tenebrionidae > Eledona > Eledona agricola. The sequence goes on along the minus strand of OZ026859.1, from coordinate 15,190,796 downwards.
CTCAAGGAAATGTTCAAGTCCCGTAATTTCGCAGAAAATGTCATCAATGAGTTAACTACGCAAGGGATAAATTGGCATTTTATTCCCCCAAGTGCTCCACATATGGGTGGACTTTGGGAAGCATGTGTCAAGTCCACAAAGTTCCATCTAAAACGTATTTTGGGCAGCGCTATGTTCAATCCAGAACAAATGATTACATGTTTGACTCAGATCGAAGCTGTTCTAAATTCGCGTCCCCTCACACCAATTTCTGAAGATCCAAATGACCTGCTTCCTTTAACTCCTGGTCACTTCCTGATTGGAGCTCCACTTATTGCACTGCCAGACTGCAACTTGGAGTCAGCAGTGGGGAATAGATTAACGCACTGGAAACGAGTTTCACAGGCTTATCAGCACTTTTGGCGGCGATGGTCGACTGAATACTTGGGACAGCTTCAACAACGCGCAAAATGGTCCAAAAAACTCGTTGGAGATGATGAACTACAACCAGGAGCCCTCGTCATTATCAAGGAGGACAACAACCCTCCCATGGTTTGGAAAATGGGCCGCATCACCGAGACGCATCCTGGCAAAGACGGTCACATCCGAGTCGTGTCCATCAGAACTACCAATGGCATTTTAAAGAGGCCGACGACAAAGGTGTGTGTAATCCCAGGTGACGATGTGGTGAAAGACACGCTTTCACGGGCAGGAGCATGTTAGGATTTGCGATCCAAACAAAAGGGTGCCATCACCCCCAAAAACGCCCACCACAAAAACATCCCCTCCAGGACGAGAACGTCCCACGACCGGGGAAGAGACCAACACTCGAATTCAAGTCATCAGACAAGAGAGTTCCAATTTGATCAATAACCAAACGTATAATCAGACATTTCGTGTAAATATTGTATAATTGTAAATAAATCACAAAAACCAAAACCGCGTGTTCATCACCGACAACACAATACGACAGTAAAAAGCTACTGTCGTCAACAGACTTGACTTTGAAAATGGTAATTAATAAAGAGTCTTTCGAAATGGAATTTGAAGAAGTGGACAACAAGTTTTCCAGAATTGTAAAACATATGAGAAAGGTGGAAGACAACGTTTTGGAGAAAGGGAAGAACTAGAAGATTAGTGAAGTAGTTTATTTCACATTGTTAAAGTTCCAGCCAAGACACAAGAATAATGAATTTAATGTCAAATAGAATTATTTTTTACTTCCGTGTTATACAGAAATTTCGTATTTTGGTATTTTGTACTTGTACTAAATTTGTGTGCGCAGTTTTAGTACTAAATTCAGTACTAAAATTAGTGTCGTGTTCGACGACTCTTACAGAACCCAGTTTCCAAGAAAATACCTGCCAACCCTTGCCTCCGAAATTTAAAATCTGGTCAAAAAAAGTGTGTATGGAGAAACCATTGATAACACAAGACCTGGAGTCTTCAAGCTGGGTCATTTTACCATGTCCTCCACCAGTTTACAACACTTTGCGATTCCCAGATGCCGAATTCACTAAAGAAACTTTGTAGAAATTTATGTCAACAACACAACTACTGAGTAAAATGTGTATTTTAATTGACGTCGTCCTTGATTTTTTTGCGGCTGCAGATGAATTTCACAGCAACGCAAGTTCCAATTAAACTTAGAAAAGCAGATGCATCAGTTGGGCTGTTGTAAAAAACACTTTGACATGAAAATTACCCCGGCTCTACGGGGAGCAAAGTAGACAGGTCTTTTTTTAATCACGCAGAAAAGTGATGTGATCATACTGCTCCAAACGTTCGCAGTGAGTTCTAAAAACGTTCAATAGTGAAAGCTTTCTCATTATTGCAAGAATTTTAGAGACTTTTCCACAAACTTTATAAGAAATTGCATTAGAGCAAAAAAAAATTGGGAAAAACCTGTGGAAGACATAAATTAAAATTTATGTTATAATTATTAGTTATACACGGGAAGGCAATAGTGAAATGGGAAACCCGAGACTTTGTTGGGCGAGGACATTCAAATTTGAGGAAGCAGAGTGTAATCCTAAACAGCAGATGCTGTTTAACATGTTTAACATTGAACAGAGCCGTTTCACATGGAGCGCATGTACCCTCAAGGTCTATAAACAAGATTTATGGGTTTTTTGGATAAAAAGGCGAATTTACTCAAGTTTTTTTTAAAGAACATTTGCAGGCTGAGGATTATTTTCTCAGTCATGATCAAATCCAATGTTTATGATAATCCAGAAATGAGAAAATAAGTACATTTTGCAGGCGACTCGAATTTTATGCTCGCCATTGTATATCGTAGGACTCTTTGATCCACTTTAAAGGAAATCGCACTGATTTTATCCGCCGATTGGTAACCACTGATAAAACTTGGGTTCACCTATACCGGCCACAATGCTGTCGAAGCAATGAAAGCATTCGAGTTCTTCACCTCCAAAGCAGGCACTGTCAGCAAAATCAGCAGAAAAGGCGATGGCGTCAATTTCTTAGCATGCCAAAGGGATACTGTTGGTAAATTACTTTCGACTATGTCGGGGGACATGTTATTCTATCATATTATACCAGTAATTATCTACCAAGACAATGCAAGAGTTCTATGCAGTTTCAATAGAAAATTTAAACGAAATAGGCTAAGAAATCCATCTACATCCGTCATATTCGCCAGATATATCCTTTTTAAATTTCCATTTTTATCCAAAACTCAAAAAAAAATCTTGACAGAGATTTTCCTCTGACCGCTGACGGAATATTGGCTTTCGAGCATCATTGGGCCAAATGTGTTGAAATAAGAGAGGGAGAAAAGATTGAAAACTAAAGTATAATTAGTTGGCCCGTGCGAATAATTCGCATAGATGAAGTATTTTGATGAAGTATTAAGGGAGATATGGCGTACCTAACGATAAAAAAACACTTTTGAGAAATAATATACAGCGATTCAAATCACTTTAGACGGTTTTTCTGTTGGATTACGAGACCTAATCAAATGATCCTCGTACATTTAGCTGAACTAAATTCTATTTCAGGACATTTAACTTATAAAAGCAATCCTTTTCTTCTTATACACTTTCTTTATCAACAACTTTTAGTTAGTAATGTAAGAGTTAATGTAATGTAAGAGTTAATCAGCGAATACCCATTACTAACTAAAAGTTGTTGATAAGGAAAGTGTATAAGAAACAGAAGAACCGTTTTTCTGTAATTGTTATTCCGAAAGAACGCCGCTGCTAAATCTTTCATTTACATGCGCGATGCGTCGTTGTATACTCGAAAACGCGACGTTTTCGTCCGAACTAACGAAGGGATTTATTTTGCGGTTAACGTGATTGAGAATGGTATGTAGTCAGGTTAATAACGTCTGTCTTTTTGTCAAGTAAAGAACGGATTAGATTGATGAAGGGGAATTATTTTTTGTTCGCTACAGGACACAGTTATTCCGGCGACGTGCTACAAATTGGTTTTGCCAAGTTGGGAACGTGCAACGTAATGTTGTTACCGTTTCCATTCCAATATTTGACACCCTGGGAGACTTTCCTTTCTGGATTGAAAACGGCTTTCAACATCATTAGCCCTTCATGTGTCTAATAACGATATTTTTTGTTGAAGTTAGAAGATCGACTTGAAATGGTTTTAGTGGGTGAAACGGATGCAACACAACACGGTAATTACTGTAGCGTAGCACAACAGCAACTTTATAAAGCAAAACAGAATTTAGAAACGCAAGTCAAGTTACAAGCTCTTGTATTTCGGCAATTGAGGGTGACTGACAAAAAACGTTTCTTTCTGTATCTTGCTTATTTGTTTTGCCATTCGAATTCAACTGGTATTTTTCTTGCCTTGAGTATATGACAGATGGCAGTCAACTTTCTTTTTTCAAATTGCAGAGTCAATATTATTATAATTTACTTGTTTTTATAGAGAACTTTCTTTTGTATATGCAAGCATCAAGGGAAAAGCGCAAAACGTACTTTTAATGAGAAGAAAAAAAATTCTAAAATTATTGCCAATAGATGGCGCAATTCAATTCAAAAAACGTTTATTCAGATTCTTAAAATATTTACATTTCATTGCATTTCTGCTTTTTAAAGTCTCGCGAATTCTGGGCGTTTGTAGGCTTTTGGCCTCTTCCGCCCAGGAGTCGGTTGATTTACAAAGTATGTTTTACTTACTCCGGGAAGAAAAAAAAACCTCTCGGAAGGGGAAAAAAAGAAACATTGTTTCTTTGTGCGAGATTTTAGGGAGTTTACAAAATGGCTTAGCTTTATTTTAACATGCATGAAAGTGTACAAGTGGTAAAATTAGTATTAGAAAGTTTATTAATAATTTTAGTCTAAATAAAACAATGTTTATTATCCTGAAAAAAACCCAAAAAACAAGGGGAAAATGTAATAAGAAATATTAAGGAGTGACGTTAAATCCTCATGGCCAACAAAGTTTCTTCGACTAGCAATTGGAGCAGATGGAGAGATGGTGGCAATTCGGGGTATTTTGATTGGAGTAGAGCAGTGAGTGGATGTTTCTTCTTGTGTTTATAGATGGCGCTGTGACCAAAATGACATGTGCTAATAATTCGCCTATAATGCGATTGGTGAACACCGTTCTTATACTCATTTTTACTACCTATAAAGAGAGGAGAGACTATTTAAATTTGCCGCATAATTTGATCGATGCGCCATCTGAAAACTGTTACATAATTTGAAAGTCGTTAAAGGTCATTCCGCCAAAATATTTACGTTGAGTCAGTCATCTGGAGTAATCTGTGATAATATTAAAAGAAACATTAACATTTTGAATTGTTTGTTTATTTTTCACAGATAGCGGTGAAGGTTATCTTCAAAATGATGGCTCAGTCAATGGTTTTGATGAAGTGATTCATAATGTTCTAAGCGATTTTGGGCTATTTGTCAGTAACTTAGTGGAGTTCATTTTGAGCATCTTGTGTGATAATATTTTGAATTTGAACTGTTGCAGATCTTGATAAAACACATTTTGGCGGGAACGCGAGACTCGCACGGGCCTGTCATAACCTTATTGTGCGCTCTAAAATGCACAAGTGTTTCATCAAGAATAAGAAAGAATTCAAGATAGTTGTAGTATTTTGGGTGGAAAACAGTGCTTAAGAGCCTTAATAATGCACAAACATAACAGAAGAAGACATTCTATCGACGAGGACATAGGGAAAAAACTGGTGGTGAAACTAAAACGGTTTTTGGATAAGAGGCTAAAAGAAAGACTTGACTATAAATGCAATTTTCAAATTGCTTTTGTTTAGAGATTGTTGAGTCGAGAGGTAACGGGACGTACATTGCCAGCAACGAGCTTTCTTGTTGTGGACAATGATCTGGCAAATGATAACAAAAACTGTCAGTTTTTATAATCCAAATAATAAAAAAGGGTTTTACTCTTAGAGATGATCAAGCTTCAGACTCTATTCAGTTTTCTGCTGAATGCTGATGCTGAAACCTTAAAGATCTTCGGGCATGATAAACTTGCTCAAAGAAGACAAGTTGTGAACTCAATCGCAATGTGGTGGAGGTTTGGAATGACATTTTGCTTTCTGGCCTCTCTATAGACATTAAGGAAGAATTAACAAGGAAATACGGTAACTCACATTTTTGAAATTGCATTTTAATGAAGGCTTCAAAATTGAATATAAAAGTAAAAAAAAAGGTAGCCGGAACCAGCATACAAGATCTCACATGCCAGAAAAGACAATTTGAACTTCAAGGGTCCATTTCGTTCAATGCCCAGCAATCCTGGTCGAGGGGGTCAATAACCTCAAATGGCCTATCAGGGAAAGAAAAACTCGAGCAACGGTCGATAGAGAGGGACACAGAACAGATCAAGACAATCAACATACAACAAAACATCATACTATCGTCGTTAGAAGTAAGCCCTGCGTTAAAGGCAGGCAGGTTACAGCTGTTTGCTGAAAATTGGGAAAAAATTACTTCTGATTCTGTGGTGTTTTCATGGATTCAGGGTTTTGATCTAAAATTTTCAAGGCCTGTTAGACAATTAACCATACCTGTTAATTCAAACTTGTCTCAAAAGGAAAATTTGGCTGTTAGCCAAAATATTAACAAGTTAATTTGTTATAACGATGTTCTTCTGGATTTTGGACCGTGTTCCATTTGAAGTTCCATTAGGGGGGGAATGGAATGGAATCTCGAAGAACATCGTTATAATTAATAACACCGACCGTGAAAGCCTACATACTTTCATAAGTTAATTTGTTCTGGAGCAATATCAGTTTGTACTCCATGCAAAGATTACTTATTATTCTTACTTCTAATTATGTGGTGTTATCATAGATTCTGGGTTTTCATCTAAAATTTGCAAGGCCTATTAGGCAATTAACCATACCTGTTAATTCAAAATTGTCTCAAAAGTAAAATTTGGTGTTAGCCAAAATATTAACAAGTTAATTTGTTCTGGAGCATTATCAGTTTGTACTCCATGCAAAGATCAATTTTTGTCAACTTATTTTCTTGTACCAAAACCAGATGATTCCCAGAGGTTTACTCTCAATTTGAAAAAGCTCAATAAATTTCTAGACCTAGAACACATAAAAATTGAAGATAAAAAGTTAGCAATGAGATTGATTAAACCAAAATGTTACATGGCAAATTTGGATTTGCAGGACGCATATTTTATGATCCCTATAGCAAGTAACTCCAGAAAATATTTATTTTTAATAAGACATTGAATGTGTTTAATTGTCTTCCTTTCGGCTTAAACGTCAGTTCATGGGTTTTCACAAAAACACTTAGACCGGTTTTGACCCATTTGAGAGTGAGGGGCGTGCTTTCAGTAACATATGCCTAGATGATTTTTTGCTTTTGGAGATTCTTACGAATCTTGTTTGGTTCATTTTCAACAGACATCAGAACCAAAATTGGGGTTTCTAATCAATTATGAAAAGAGCATAATACATAGTTCCCGCAAAAGTTGTAAATTTTTGGGTTTTTGAGTTTGACTCACAAAGTATGACACTGGGAGTTCCTTCGAAGAAGCAAACTGTAACCAAACAAATTCTGAATTGGTAAAAAATAAATGCAAAAAAAATTCAAAAGTTATCAGGCATTTGGCAAGTCTAATTGGTACACTTTGTTCTTTGGCACCAGCTACAAAATATGGCTGGGTTTATACAAAGAAATTGGAACGGCATAAATTTTTGGCCTAAAAGGCAGCCTAAGGCGATTTTGAAGCGTGGACAGTTTTAACTCAGGTGATTTTTGAAGTGTTGGCAGTGTTTTGTGGAATCTTCCTCAGATTGTGCATTTTGCTCAGAGTAGATAACACTACTGCTATTTCTTATATTAACCGCAGGGGCGGCATACAATTCCCAGAGTTAAACGAAAATTTTGCAGTGGTGTGAGTCTCAATGCATATGGTTATACGCCTCATATATTCGATCGTCAGAGAATATAGAATCTAATAGGGAATCTAGATGTTTGAAACCAGAAACAAAATGATTTATTCGCCAGCAGAAAAATAAAAAATGTGCCTTATATGTATCATGGAATAGGGACCCTGAGGCGTTGGCATTTGATGCCTTTACTCTAAATTGGAGATGCTTTTTTTTCTACGTTTTTCCTCCGTATTCGATGATACCAAAGACTACTCAGAAAATTATTTTAGAGCAAGCCAAGGGTATCCTGGTAGTGCCTTATTGGCCGAGTCAACCATGGTATCCCCTATTTACATCTTTTCTTATTAAAGAACCTGCGGTCGGATAAACACTTAACTGTTGTGTTTTGACAAGATCCATCCATTGCATCGGACCCTTACCCTGGCGGTAGGATACTTGTCCGGAAATCGTTCCTAAGAAAAAATCTACCAGAGTTGACGCTCGAGATACCGAGTTTGTCGATTACATCAACAGCGTTATGCCAGAATGACAGTGCTTTGAAGAGATGATTTTCTCACTTATATTTTTGATGGAGGTGCCTTATATAGTACTATTAATTCAGCTAGATCCGCTTTAACGTTTCTGATTTATCCAGAAGTTGGCTCAGATCCTCGGGTAAAAAGATGTTGTAAGGGAATTTATAATTTATGGACGCCCACACCTAAGTACAACTCGGCAGGGGATCCAACTATTGTGTTAACTTATTTATCCAGTATTTTTCCTAATGAGAAAGTTACTCTTGAAGATCTTACTCTGATACTGATTACGCTATTGGCACTAGCAACAGCGCAGCGTATGCAAACCTTTGCTTTGATACAGGTAGAAAATATTGAACCCAAGGAATTGAAATCATCGCGGATCAAGACTCAGGAAAAAGAAGAAATCAACCAGTTTTAGATCTTCCTTATTTTAAAGAAAAGCCATCAATTTGTGTTGCAACCGCATTAAAATGTTATCTTCGCTCATACGATTACATTGAGAGGATCTATAGAAAAGTTGTTCATTACCATTAAAAAACCGCACAGGGAGGCATTGGCTCAAACATTGAGCGATGGGTCAAGCAAGTGCTAAAAAAGAGTGGTGTCGATGTTGATGTGATTTCAGCCCATAGCACTCGTCGCGCCGCAGTATCGGCGGCGAATAAAAAATGGGTCCAGCTTGACGTCATTCGGGATGCAGCGGCATGGACAAAACCTTCCAAAATTTTTGCGAAATTTTACAACCGTCCGTTTACTCGAACAGGAGTTTTTTGCAAGGGCTATTATGTCGGCTTAGATTTAAATTTTGTTGAAATTGTTCCGTTGGAACTGTATTTTTCTATTAAGTGCACAGAGTGTATGTTTCAACATATCTTTAAATATCTACATATAAGTGATCTTGAAGGCGAGAATGTAATATAATTGAAAGATTAAACGAACTTATCTATAAGGGAAGTTCAATCTTAATTATATGTACCGTCTCGCTTAAAATGATCACATTTTTTCATTTTTAACATCGGATTTAAAGAGACATGTTACCCTGTGATCATTTCAATGTTGCAACATTGCTTTAAAAGTTATGTTAGTTTTAAAGTTACAGCCGGCGCAGGACTACGTACGATGGTGCCACTGATCTGTATAGTATATCAATATCTTATATAGAGGTCAGTGGATGGTGCCAACGGCGATCGGGGCCGCTAAATTTGAATTTTGCTTTGAATGTGCGTTTGGCGTGTAGGGTGGGAGTACTACATATAAGTGATCATTTCAGGCGAGACGGTACATATAATTAAGATTGAAATTCACTTACAGGTAAGTTCCGTTTAATCTTTCATATATAGCGTTGTAAAAATTGAACTTCAAATGGAACACAGTCCAAAATCCCGAAGAAGATCGTTCGTTCCTATGTTTAGACGGCCCAGCGGGTGAGTGGGTACGGGGGTACGCAACCGGGAGACGCCGTCCTTAAATACGTGGTTTTAACACATAAACGATCTTCGCGAGCTGGTTTTTATATAATCCGATTTTTATCTATTTACGAAAGAAACACAATTTTGAAAAATATTTTCCAAGTGTTTACTTTCGGCACATAAGCCACCCGTGTCAAAATTTTAAGTCGCCAACTCTAACAGGCTGTGCCCTGCGTTGATGTAAATTTTAGAATATTCGAAGTTCAGTTTGTGCGATACGATAATATTTTGAGTGCTGTTGAAAGTTTTTGGTTTTGGTTTTTGTTTATTGACTACTTGAACTTATGATAATATTTTATACGTATTTTAGTAGTACCATTGATTATATATTGGAAAGATCTCTCACCTTACGGGTAAAAACGTACCCAGAAAATGTGCTGAACTACAGAGGGCCAGAGTCTGGCCCTCTGTATGTCAGCACAACAACTAAAGGTAGTAATTCCAACCAGTGGCCCTCTGTATCCCAGCATAAGAACTAAAAAGAGTAATGACTTGGTTTGTAGCCAAGATGAACTTTGATTTGAAGCTTCTTCTTTTATAAGTTACGTGGTTTTGCCATTTCAGCGACGATATACGGAATAATATATCCCAAAATATACGTATTCATGAGAGTCTAACATATGTTTATATTTCGTCTACGTCTACGGCCGTATTTTATAAAATATATTCAGTTTAATAATAACATAAAAAAGGAAATATGTGCTAAAAAACGGGTACCCCTCACACGGTTCAATAACATTGATCAATATAAAGTCAGTTACGATTTCGTTCATTTTGCTATTTTGTTTAGTTATTGCTAAAAAGCGAAATGAAAACTTTTTACACCAAATTCAGCTTGCTGTAATGATTTATGACAGCAGGTAGATCCTTCCAAGAGGGATGCAATTGCACATCATAAAAGGCCGAACTTGGGTTTGTGGTCCGAGTTATCAATAATACGAAATGTTTCATTGAAGAAACATTTATCAATAGGATTATTAGGGCATCGGCAGAAAATTTAAACTTTTGAGCCTCAAATTTTAGGATTAGTCCTGGTTTACCCCATTTCTGAGAAATTTGGATATAAATTGGTAAAGAGGATTCTCTAAAATTATGTTTCAATGCTGAATCAAAGGATATTGCTATTAATTGGTTTTCATGTGCCGTTGTCAAGCCACTAATATTAGTAAGTGTTTCAATCTAATATCTAATAGAAGTCTAATATCCAATATTTATTTTTGTCGGGTACTGGAAAATAATGCCGAAACGAAGTCCTCAAAGCGCGGAGGTGTTTAATCATTTCGTCTTGTACTTGTGTTGGCAACATTGCTCCACCATAGGATTCCAAAAACGCTGACAGTGTAGGAAAGTGATTAAAGTTTTTTTGAATTGTGCTAAGTAAGCGTAGCGATTACGAGATTTTTGGTGGAATTTATATATTAATATTAAATGGTCCACAGATGAGACTACGAACGTCCGTTCGAACTCTGTTACAAATGCAATGTTTTCATAGCAAAAGAACCTTTTGAAGGAAAGCAGAAAGGAAACTGGTTTTATCACTGTACCTACTATAAATCACCTAGTAATTATAAGTATATGCAGCAAACATTAGGATTCGCACTACCTGGAATCACGACAATTTTAACTTGGCTAAAGATTAATAATTTAACAACGGATTGCAATAAATCTTTAGTCAACAAATTGGCAAATAAAGTCAAAACAATGTCCATTGATGAAAAAGAAATAATTGTCATGTTTGATGATATAATTTTGAAGAGAGGATTAAATTATAATAAATTTCATGACGTCATTGAAGGATTTGAAGATTTAGGCACATGTGAGGGTAGAAATGAAAAATTAATCTAACGGACTCCTTTTACACCACTCGCAAGTGCGCTCGTTTTGTAGACACGTGCGAGTGAGACCACACACAGAGATTCGTGAATTAAATAATGAATCCGCGAAACTTGAGTTACTTTTACAAGACTCTCTTTTGACAAATTCAAAACTGTCTTTGCTAAAGACCAGGAAGAAGGTAGCAAAGCGCATTTAGAAAAAAATTAACTTAAACTGGATTCTATATTGTCTGATTACGAAGATGATATTGAGGAGAATGATGACATTGTTATTGACAATATTTCACAATCTTTGAATCCAAAGGATATAATTATAGATAACATTATTTACTACCTGAGTTGATTTATTTGTAGAAAAATGTACAAAATTATCTAATAGTTCTTCATGTAAAAATGCCTTATGTAATTTGAACAAGGATACCGCCAGCAAATCAAAGGGAGGATTGAACTTTTCAAAGTCAAATATGTATCCACGGTATGTTCAATTTTTTTAGAAGAATTGAAATAGCTTTGCCCAAATATATATCGTCTATAAATGTTTCCGATGAGATATTGGACGAAATGTGTGACAAAAATGAACTTTCTATCAAAAACTTTCTTTGTGATATTCACAAAAATGACATTATTAGTAAATGTTTTCTCTTTTTTGTCTCAATGCGGGTAAAACAATTTTGCACCAATATGTTTCAAATTGCAAATTCTAGCACGATACCGAAGCCGATTTCGTTCATTTTGTTATTTTGTTTAATTATTGCTAAAAACGAAATGAAAACTTCATACACCAAATTATTGATTATATATTGGAGATATATAATCAATGACCAAATTCAGCTTGCTGCAAAATTTGTAATGATTTATGATAGCAGGTAGATCCTTTACAGCGGGATGTAATTGCACTTCATAAAAGTCCGAACTTTGGTTTGTGGTCCGAGTTATCAATAATAAGAAATGTTTCATTGAAAAAACATTTATCAATAGCGCATCGGTAGAAAATTTAAACTTTTGAGCCTCAAATTTTAGGATTAGTCCTGGTTTACCCCATTTCTGAGAAATTTGGATATAAATTGATAAAGAGAATTCTCTGAAATTATGTTTCAACGCTGAATCACAGGATATTTCTATTAATTGGTTTTCATGTGCCGTTGTCAAGCCAGTAATATCACTAAGTGTTGAAAGGGTCTAATGTCCAATATTTAAAATAAAAATTCTAAACCTACAAAAAACATCAAACGTCAGAAAGCTGTAAATATTAGATTAAGGCAAAATAAGCGGAAACACACTCCCGAAAACATCATGAAAGTGTTCCTAAAATTATTCGTCCGTACGAACTGTGTTACAAATGCAAAGTTTTAATCGCAAAAGAACCGTTTGAAGGAAAGCAGAAAGGAAACTGGTTTTATCACTGTACTATAAATCACCTAGTATTTATAAGTATATGCTGCAACTTTAGGATTCGCACTACCTGGAATCTCGACAATTTTAACTTGGCTAAAGATTAATAATTTAACAACGGATTGCAATAGATCTTTAGTCAACAAATTGGCAAATAAAGCCATTTTGCTATTTTACATCTGTCGGACCCGTGAGTGGTGAAACTATTGCCAAAATGTTAAATACCGTTATACAAAAACTTCATTTTCTTAGACTTCGTCCTCGTATTGTTGTCTGCGATCAGGGCTCCAATAACCGGAAAGCGACCACAGTGTTAGGAACGTCTAAATCGGAACCAAGATTTTATATAAATGGGAAAAATATATTTTTCTGTTTTGACCCGTCGCATTTGTGCGAGCGAGAGGAGAAAGAGTGTTTTTTTACACTTCATGAAACAAGATAATACATTTATTGTTAAAGAAGGAGAAATATCTCGAATGACATTGTTGAAATATATAACATTGACAAAAACAGTTTGCGTTCACGTTATTTAATTAAAAGTACTGAAAAATATATTTATCCAAATAGCTTATCCAAATTATCCAAATCCACAAAATGAGGGTAAAGTATGCTGCACAAATATTTAGCAATGCCGTGTCAGCTGCTATTTTCACAGCGAAAGCAACGGGAGAATTGCAATCAGAAACTGCCACCAATACCGCCTTGTTTCTCATAGAAAAATTAACATCTTGTCAGGTCAATGATATCCTCCTGATTATATATTCTTGGGTTCTTTAATTCATTCTTGAGTGATGGCCGGTTCCTCAGCGTGGACGCACACCAACGCTGTACTGGTGCTACTAGTTCATGACTTGTTCTATTAATTTTTTGAAGGCGCTACTTGCCAAGGGTCTAACTTCTAGGCAAGGCAGGGTGCGGGGTGCGGTGGAGCATTGCCAAGCTTTTACCTGTGGCGGTGAGAGATCTTTCCAATATATAATCAATGGTAGTACATATTTCAAAAAATGATATAATATTAAACAAGCCCGTAACCAGGATCCTTCTGCTACAACTAGACGTCTGGAAAGTTCAATTCTATCTAGTATCATTGTATATAGACTATTATAGTCTATATACAATGCTAGTATGAAGCCAAGAAATTTCGGGGGGGGGGGGGGGGGGGCTGCAGACAAGTGGCCCTTATCAGATCCTCCTAGATGGGTGGATGGTATGAACATGGTCGAATTCACTCTTCTTCTTACTGTCTCAAGCGCGACTGCAAGGCGCTCGCTACATCCCCCCTATGTATGTATGTGGGGGTGTGGTCAGACGACCACAGTACTTAAGCCCATTGGGCCCCTTGTCCAGCCCCAGTTTTAGAGAAAGTGGTGCCAAAATCGCTCAGATCTTATGCCTGGTGTCGCACCGAGCTGCAGTGGCCTTTGGTGGGTACCGCCATTGATTATATATTGGATATATATATATAATCAATGGTACTGCTCACCCATCCAAATCGGGACGCTGTGTGACTTGCTTGACTCCACCGAGCAAGCACCTGCGCCTCCGTACCGCACCCCACCCCCTAATGATAGCGGTTTTAAAAAATGTACCTTAAATTGTATGAAATATAAATTTAAAAAAGTATGTTGTTTCAATAAAGGATGATATAAAAGGGAAACACGAATTTAAATTTCCCGCGGCTTAAATTGTACCGTCACCACTACTCGTCAGGTGGCGCTCTCCGCGTATCTGTTTTTCAATAAGTCACTTTCCTATCTAAATCCAGTAGTTTATAGCTACTTCTCAGTTATCTATTCGGGAAGTACCGGGTGACTATAAATGATTGACTTAAATTTAGGTGATTGGCAACAGTGAGGAATTGGTACCAGATCGTCGTGATTTATGTCTGTGTGTTTATTAACTTTTCAGGTTAGAATATTGTTGTCAAAAAGTGTAGCTATCTGAATAATGGCAAACGAAAAGTGACAAATAACGGAGAAAATGGTTACAGCGAGTGGTCGAAAAGATCTTCCAGTAAAAACCATTTTGAAAACAATTCTGACATTTTTAAATTTGACGTTTATTTGACAATTTTAAATTTGAAAATCAGTGTACCCAATGGAAGAGTTGAAAAATATTGCCAACCTAACACAATAAATGTCAATCATTTATAGTCACCCGTATGGTCACCCGGTAGAAGAGACTGTTGCACGGGCTGTTATTATGAATATGAGCGTAACCCTAACAATATTGCCATCTATTGAAATGTGTTAGAACAACTTTCGATTTTTGTTAAAGATTACTGTTTTTTATTAATATTTTTATTGCTTATAATCTAGTTGGTGAAACCGCAATGAAACGGCACCCAAACATTGTAAAATCAAATGACGTTATTATGAAGTTGAGTAAAGCTTGTGGTGCCGTTTTCACCAACTCCGTATCATTGCTGGATTGCCAGATGTAATTGAGTAATTACCATTCTTGCCGTGACGCTACTTTACGAACGCTTTACCGAAAGTTTACTACCTGGTTAGAATTTGGGAATCTCTTTAAATCTCGCATTAGAAGGCCATGGGAGCATGGGACTAGCTTGTGTTCATTTTTCCAGTGTATAGTTTTGACATTGACAGCTTTTGTTTTTTGACATCCACACAATCAATCAATAAGTTTCCCCAAACGGCATGCCCGACGCCTGAAGATGGAATTTATTTAAAAAGACGACGTTTCCGAAGCCGTCGTCAACAAAAAACGTAACCTCAAATTTTCCCCAGTCAAGGTAAACAGTTCTACACTATAAAATGTTTCAGTAATTCCAAGGTCTACTCCCAATTCCACGTAAAAGATGTCGTCTTGCTGTCATTTTCCTCCTCTTTGTGACACCAAAATTCCCTAAACGTGATTGTTTGTTTATGTTTGTTTGACAAGGCGGGTGAAAATGGCGTGTTAGAAGTTTCACGTCTGTACCGGTTTTATAGTAAAATCGCCTGAAATACGTCTCTAAAATGCCGGGAACGATCCTCGAGAACTTAAGCGGCCGCAAGCTCAGCATTCTGGTAGCAATTTTGCTCTTAAGCCAAGTGGGATGCTTCCTCATCGGACTCATCTTCCCAAAACCTGCCCGATCGCAGCAAATCCTGGCCACCACCTGCTTGGACAACAACACCCTGACGTCCAACCTCAAGCACTGGGTGACTCGCGATTGCAACCGAATCGATTTGACTCACCTACCCCCCGGAGTCACTGCGGAAGACATCGTAAGTATTCCCACAAAATCACGAATGACTCTATCGTTGTGGGTTAGGTATTCGTGGCGCAGATGCCTCTCAGCTGGGACTTCTCGCGCTGGCAGCAAAACCTCATCGGAATTCTACAGTTTGACTTGGCCTACCACAACAGCCTAGTCGAGTTTATTGTAGAACTCACAATTGACGCTCGGCTGGCTTTTAGCGACCAAACCCCGGGCGGCGGACACACTCCATGGACTTACTACGCACACGCTGAAGAAAAACGCTATATGGACTGCAACATCGACCTCACAAACCTCAAGGATCCCGAAGGCTACACCTACAACTGCTCCACGGTGCCGTTGTTCGAGCTGGGTTCGCTTTACCACGACTATTATTTGTTAAACATTCGTCTGCCGTACGATGAGAAAATGAAGAAAAACGTAAATTTGCAAAAAATACAAGACTTGTATGTTCACTTGATTCATATGAACGGCGGCTTCACGCGAATTTGGATCTCGTTGAAAACGTTCTTCTTTCCGATTATTATAGCGATAATGGTGTGGTTCTGGCGGCGCGTTCATATGTTAGCACGCACTCCGGCGCTTTTAGAATACATGTTAATGTCACTCGGGGGCACGTTGGCTTTCCTCGATCTACCAGTCGAGTATCTAACGCTTTGGTTTGAAATGCCGTACATGCTGCTGCTTAGCGACATCCGCCAGGGTGTCTTCTACGCGATGCTTTTATCGTTCTGGCTGGTTTTCGCAGGCGAACACATGCTGATCCAAGACAACGGCGAAAAGAACAGCATCAAGCTGTATTGGAAGCATTTGAGCACCATTGTCATTGGTTGTCTTTCGCTGTTAGTGTTTGACTTGTGCGAGCGCGGCATACAACTAGTCAATCCGTTCTACTCGATTTGGGTCACTCCAATCGGCACCAACCTCGCACTCTCCTTCATAATCCTAGCGGGGCTGTCGGCGAGCATGTACTTCATTTTCTTGTGCTACATGATCTGGCGCGTCTTCAAGAACATAAGCATTAAACGGTCGGTGCTGCCGAGCATGTCGCAGGCGCGGCGTCTGCACTACGAAGGCATCATTTACCGGTTCAACTTCTTGATGTTGGCGACTGTTATTTGCGCCGCCGTCACTGTGGTGTCCTTTATTTTAAGTCAGGTGGCGGAAGGCCAGAACAAATGGGACGACAACGCCGAGCTGGAGTTGTCGTCAGCGCTGCATACTGGAGTCTATGGCATGTGGAATATCTACATTTGTGCGATGTTGATGCTCTATGCCCCCAGCCACAAGCAGTGGCCGACGGAGCCGATTTGCAACGACGGTGAGGAGGTGGAGTTCAGCAGGCTGCCGACCGACTCCACCCCTAACGAGATCTCGTCACTTACTTCTTTCGCCTCCAAAGCTAGCATAGAGTAAAACTTTAGTTTTTTGTATTCGTTGCAGATGTACTTAAATCTCGATGTAATCGTTTTAACAGTGATTGTTGTGTGCTTTTCTAGCATTTTTATGACTTGATTTGACTTTTTTTAGGTAAAGACAACACAGAGTGCAGGATATACTCTGTGGCGACAGTATTATTACGTAGCAGTATGCTCATGTTGTGATTTTTATGATATTCTTACTGTCGATGATTTTTTTTCTTTCTGTACAATCAGTATTTACAAGTATTTACTAATAAACATCGTATACAATTTAGGAGGCGCCACCTTTTCATATCCTTTACAGGTCACAACGGCTTGTTTCAGTCATCCCAACAATCCCAACGACCATTATCAATAAGGCCATGGAATCTAACGTGTGTACAAATGTAATCAGAACGGGGGGTCACGAGAGGCCATGGAATCTAGCTTTTGTTTTATTTTTTACAGTGTGCAGTATGCAACAGAAAAAATTGCTCAAGCGACTTGTAAATCGAGACCTGGAAGTGGATTTTGTTGAAGAATACATTAAATGTGTCTTATGCATTGTGACCGAGATGGTTATTAACAAATAACTTAAGAGGAGATTTCAGTAGACCGATGTTAGAAATCGGAAGGGATTTCAGGAGAGTACAATTGCTGCTCTCGGTTCCCCTTCCAAACCAGAGAACAATATTATTGTCAATAATAAGAGTGGTCCTCGCGTTCGGGTTTTACATTTTTATTGGGCCGGGATGCAGTTGGACCTTTTATTTTTGCAGGGTGTTTTTTTAAGGCGGCCTTTAGAAAATTTTTAACTTCCCACAGTGCTATAAACTTGAAATTTGGAACACAGCCGAAATTGACCATTTCGAATCGAAGTAAATTATTTTCAATATGGCAGCACTTCCGCTTATACCGGAAGTGGACGACAGCTTTGTTATGTTAAATGGAACACCCTCAACTTCTTCAATCGCCCAATTCTCCAAATAACATTCAGAGATTTTCCTCGACTGTTCTTCCTGATTTTTTTCAATTCTTCCAAACATTCGTCTACTTTTAATTTATATATTTCACGGTTCATGTTGGGCATAAAGTATCCATAATATATGTTTCTGCTCTTCCATAATCTCTATCAGAACCTGTAGAATGCTACGTTCTAATTTTAGCTTCCTATAACACCGTGCTCTTATTTTCCATGTACAGGAACATGCCAACAGTTTAAATTGCTTAAAAAGTATCTATATGGCATTGCTTTTCCGATGTATTAAATTTTTCAGTTTTTTAGTATGTACTATATAACAAATCGGTCTGATTTATGTACAATTTATTTGTTTCTGAGATTCACATAACTTGGTTTTTATACAAATCGGAACAAATTAATCTTATTTGTATTACTTAATTCAGAGTATCTTATAACGCGGTCTGTTTGTAGCACGCGTGGATGATGGTTCGAAGGACCAGTGAATAAAATTCACATGTGTTTTGCTTAACGCTAACTTTAATTATATGTACACTATATACACTTTCTGATTGATATCGGTGATACACTGTGATACACTATGATACATTGATTATAATTGATTTGTCTCGTAAATGTTAGCGGATGATTCTGATGAATGTTAAAATGTCTATTCCTTTTTGTACGTCGGTGTGGGTGGAACCGCCCCTCGGTTGGTTGAGAGGGAGAGGGTACTTGTACCTCTTAACACGGTCTCTCCATATAACACGGTAGGAATTAATCGCGATATGGGTGGATTGACCGTAATTGCAACAATTTACATCGGTCCCAGACAACAGTAAATATATTATTTATTTTTATATGTTATGTTATTGTGTGTATTGGTGTTTCTATTGCTTCAACAACTCTTTTATAGTATTTTTTTCGTACTGTTTCATTTGCTTTGCCTTTGCGATTTATTATTTTGTTTGCAACACTCATCAACTATTTAATTCTTATACCTTGTGTTTAAATTTCATTCATTTGTTCCACTTTGAAATTCTCGCAAAAGTGGTTATCTGGAGAAGCATGTTTTTAACATGTTTCGGCCAAGATGCATAAGATACATTTGCTTCCATGCATTTAGTGTCTTTGTAAACAAATTCCATCTTCAGGGATCGGTTTAGACTTCGTTTTGGGCAAATTTTTAATTGCCAGTTTCTAGCCAATGTCAAAATAGGTCAAAAGCCTAAATTTGTTCCATGGACCATAAACTATGAAAAATGAATTAAAAGCTAGATTCCGTGGTCTCCTCAGAATTGCTTTTTAGTTTGCTCCTTATTTTCACTCAAGTAAAATGAGTAGGGCGTGTAATTAATGCCTAATTTGGAAGAAACCGTTGTCTGTCCTTCGTCCATTATGAGATCATTCCATCTGCGTTGATAACCACAATCCTACTTGCATTGTCAGGTTTGAAAAGAGCTCATCGCGGGGATACCTGAAGAAGAAGAAAAATATTAAAACCGCTTCCGCAATTTCTCAAGTCTACACGCACCTTCTCGTTCTTTGCGGCAACTCTTCAAATTTCAAGTTCTTGCAATATTGAAAGAATTTCTGTTTTATTCAACATTTTGACCGAACACGCATTATTTAGTGCTTAGTTTTAGTGAGAAGAGTGCGTGGAACCTCGGGAAGGTATATAGTTTATACTTCTCCAGTAACACTGCAGTTTGCAGTAACAACGTTGCAAAAAAATAACAAACTGCGGTTATTTTTATTATTATGGGTGCTTTCAGTGTTTCCGGTTTGCTTCTGAAGAGGAGCATATTTGTTTTTTTACGGTTGTAGACAGCGTGATTTCATTTTCGGGCGATGTTGATTGTTGAAGATGCATCGTATAGCCTATTGCTTCTCTCAAATGTCGCCTGCCCGCCTCAAGCAGTAACAAAGTCAGAAACCGTGAAGAAAAAAGAAAATTGAATTTCGTGCATTCTGTTCTTTAATAACCAATTAAAACTATCTTAAATAATTTCATATGATTAACGCTTACGAAGGACTATTGTCCTATAAAAACGAATCGAGCACTCGATTGAAGACGATCCCCGTTCAAGATGCCCTGTCGAAGAACAAATTGTTCACTTGTGTTCAGTGTGTTCAGCCTGCAGTAGAAGCTGCTTCCCGAAAGGCTTGTATTATCAGCACCACCCATTTTGAATGTACTCCATGATCATTTTGGGATGACAAAGGCCAGTGCAAGCTGAATACCGAGAATGCTCACGCCACCACAAAAACGCAGTCGTCATTTTCGACAGAATTTCGACTGGACATGAAAATTCGATCCATGGTTATGAAGTTGAGTCAGTGACATAAAAAAGACCTCCATCACAAAACCGGACAAGGATACGACGGAAAATATAAGGCACCACGCTGGGTCTCGACCCAGCAACACGACTCTATAGAATAAGATCTAATGAAAAATGTTCTCAACTGTATAACATTGCTCAAGCATCATGCAAGATGTCTAGTAGGTCCAGTAGTACACACTATGTATGTACAGTAGTGGCCAAAAATATGGAAATTTTATTTGGCGATTCAGGAATACTTCAAGTTATTGCAATTATATTTTTTTTCATAATCACTCTTATCAAATCCAATAAAAATGAACCATTTGAATAATTTGCTTCAAGTTGTTTTCTTAGAAATATAAACGAAGTGAAAAGACAAACGCATGGAAACTTAATTAATTTTTTTATTGACAATGAAAAATCTCTTAATTTTTGAATATATAGTGCCATATCCTCACCCACTCATCCTGGACAGTTTTGAAGCAAATTTTTTGATTGGTTGCTTCTTTATTTACCTGTCCAAATGTTCCCACATATGTTTCATTGGATTAGGTTCAAGCGATTGTGACGCACATTTCAAAACTGTAACGTTTTTTTCTTCGAACCATTCTCTTACGAACGCTGTTGCGTGTTTGGGATCATTGTTTTGCATGTATTTCACTAAGAGACTACCACATATATATGAGACGAGAAAAAGTAGTACGGCGGTAATAAGAAATTTCGACATGGAAAAGGGAGCGGTTCGACAAGTCTCGAATCGCTCAGAGGCCGAGTGTAGAATATTGTATCATTGTATATAGACTATTATAGTAAAGCAACGCCAACGGTGAACGATGTAATACCAAAAAGCATCCAGCTGGTGGCGGCATCTCTGGGTCGCTTCATGAGTTTATTTGCGTTCATTTGTATTTCCTTGCAAGGTCAGGGTAATTCTGCTAGGTCAAGAATAAAATTATAACTTATCACGGAAGAGTAATGTCGATTTATACAATTAGTGCAATTATTTAAAAGGCACAATGATGACACTGGGACTGGAACATTATTACAAGAATAATTTGATGTTATTGTTGTAGAAACGATTTCTTTGTTGATTGCTACGGTTAATTAGCAGATTGAATTCGCATACGGATAAAGTTGGTCCGATACTTTTGAATCATCCTGTCTCATAAAAAACAAATAATGCATCATATTCTTAATTTTTAAAATATCGTTTATTTGTATTTTTCTTAAATTTACATTTATTATAAATTCTGTTTCTAATTAATAAATCTAAAATAAAAAGTCGATGCTCATAACAATCAGATGTTTCCTCAATTTTAAAATCAGGGTTTATTTTGTTGACACTGACAACTACCTTTTTTAATAATCTTTTACCTAATTTATATTTTTCAAAATTAGTTATAAAATATTTATTAAAGTACGAACAGCTTTGTTCACAAATTTTTGTCAGAGTATCTGATGGAGCTGTTAAACCGAGAGAAGTATTAAGAAGCAATTTGTTATAATTTCTGTATAAAAGTAGCAATTTAGGATCGTTCAAAGTTGAAGATTTTGTGAGTAGTTGTTTACACTCATCGCATTTAAATTTATCAATACATTTTTTTGCCAAGTGTCCAGCAAAGTAAACCAAGGCACATTCCTCAAGGCTCGTAGCCTTTATGGAGGCGGTAGTAACAGTATTTTTAGTTCCACTGGAAGAGTGACTTGATGCAGCTTCAGAGTCCGATACATTTTCATTTAATTCGGTAGGCAAAGTTGTGAGCGGAGTTTCTTGATCCCCATTGTCATTTAATTTTGCGAAAGTCGAATATTTAAAATTCTCTGAGACCGGGTTGTCATAATTTAAAATGAAATCATCGTCGGCTTCGCAATTTGCACTAGAGGGCGGTTTTTGTAAGTTTACAATCGCATGGAATCGAAATATTGTACGAAGGGTACGAACTGTGGGATTACGATTATAACTACCCTTTTGTCTGCATATGGAAAAAAAGTTTTTTAAACAAAAAAAAATTGTATAGACTGCAGAATTTTATCATGAACTTTATCTTTCGCAGTAAAGACTTTCTGTCTCATAGCCAGTGAAAACAGCCGATCAGGCATTTCTTGCATTTGGCCGTAGACAAAATACAGTGCTTCGGAACATTTGTTTTCAAGTGAAAATGCTTTCGATTTTTTTGAACTTTATGAAGCAGAAGAGTTGATATGAGATCTAAAATACTCGGTGCATACAAATCTAAATTCAAATAGAGACGGTTGGAATATAACGTGCATTTTCCCTAGAATGGAACAATCAATTATTTCAAAAACGATTTCTTGATAACATCAGGGTGAAAGCATCATCGTATTCGCCGTAAATACATATTTGTTTGTATTCAGTCATAATCGCGATGTCTATGGCCACCTTTAGACGAATTAGAGGATAATTTTGTTTTAAACCCAAACAATTTCTAGTCGTCTCGGAGAATCAGTCTGATTTGGTCAGCCGCCCGTGTGGTATCTTATCATTATATCATTCTTATCTCGTGTTCTCATGACGGCATACCGACAGCATTCCCCTCTTACTCCAATTTACCTCACCCAAATATGCCCAAATTCATATATATTACCGGCATTACAGTGTACTACAATTGGTGCATTAGCGCCACCTATGCGGTCGCCCCCGCAAGCAGAGCTATTTGGCCCCCAAAACTGATTAACACATTTTACCATAAGGTTGTTTTACTATAATAGTCTATATACAATGATTGTATATAAAAACGTAATAATCATATTAGAGAGGTCATATGAAGTAATTCATTTCTGTCTTAATCGGTCCGTAAGAAATAAAAAACTAAACAACTAATTATTAACAGATTACAAAAATTTAATAAATTTGGGGTCAACTTCCGAGCCAACCCCAGAAAAGTTCACAGTACAGTACGGCATTTAACACAAAATAGATGAATAAAAATCAATCTTAGCATAATACACAATACAATAATACACAAATTTAATGCTTAAAACACATACAAATAAATTATGTCTATTTAAGATTAACATGTAAATAAAAGAACTTGGTTTTGTACATATTATATCATATTCATTTAAAACATTTAATACAATTAAAAGTCAAAACCTAAACTAGAGTAACACACTAATAATCACATAAATAATTTTACTAAACAAATATTATCTTGCAAAATTATAGTTTACATTTTAATTATAACGATCTATTTCGGGATTTTGGATCGTGTTCCAATTGAAATTCTATTAAGGGGGGGTGTAGTGAACGCCCCAAGGAGCTAATTCAACAAGTGACCCCAATGAACCTCCATACATGGTAGTTATAAATAGATAGTTTACGTTTTCTTCTTTTTTGACGGAAAATATTCTTGCTTTACCATTTTTCTCTTTGTCGGAATTTCTTCGTTTTCATATTTCTTTATAACTTCAGTACATTGTTGCATCACCCGAAGACCCTTTTCAATGTCCGTATTCATTATAAATTGTTCCATATTATTTAACCATGCTTTAGCGATTGTCTTGTACTTTGTAACATCATCTAGTGTTTCTTCACATTTAAGTTTTTCAACAATTACGTTTTCTTCTTCTTTTGTGAGTTTTTGGGTTCTAATTTCAAATGTATGACCAACATGTGTCTTGCAAAATTGAACCCTGACAACTCCTACATGAATTCCACATTAATAAAATAAAAACTAAAATTACAAAATAAAAATACCACTTTTTAAAATTTTGATAATAACTCGAGATGGACAATAGCCTTTGATCTTTATTGATCCTCCTGCCTTTTCTGTCCTCTTAACACATGTACTTTTATACTCTAAAACACAAAATTTTAAACATTGTTTCAACTACAAATATTATAATAAAGAACTTTTCAAGTTGTTCCGATTACATTCATAAGTGATTGCCTCATATTCTGAGGTCTTTTTTGTATTGGAAACAGCATAGTTTGCCTTGATCTTTTCTAATTCCATCCACCTAGAACACTCTTCAAAATTAGCAAAATGCAAACTTACAATTTCTGTGTCCAGTCCATGTTGGTCCTTCAGATGTTGGTTTAATTTTTCAAAGCTTTTTATATTTTCTTCACATAATGGGCACTGAATTCGACTCGCGTTTTTCCTTTCAAGGTCCTCATTGTGAAATTTCTTCGCATGCTTTCGGACGTTGCTGCTGGAAGAAAATAGTTTGCTGCAAAAGGGACAAGTTCTGTCAGTCGTATTTATGTTTTCACTTGTGGAAGCCATTATCCAGCTGCACAATATTTAAATGGAATTGCAATAAAAAATTATAATTTACTTAAATTTATTAATAATATTTACTAATTGTTATAGTTATAATAAACCTATAACTTTATAAAAATCAGCTAAAACTGGTTAAAAGAACAAAAATTCCTATTGAGGTACAATACAGAAATAATTTAAGTATTAAACCTGAAATTTAATCACACGGAATACAAAAACAGCGAGAGCAATAAAAATTGCTGATCAGAGTAACTATATGTGGTAAAAATTCGTAAAAATGTGCAAAAATTCGCCTCAAACAACAAAAGCTAACACAAGAGCATAGACAAGCACAAGAGTGACAAATCGTCATAGACAAGAGAGATGAGGTTATGTAGAAACATAAACGATCTGCGATTCTTGAAGTTATGCAAACAGTAATACGTTACGTTTTATTATACAAAAATCATGCCCAAAAGTAAAATTCAGAAATGAACTGGCAAAGTGTAAATTTACTGGCGCATGCGCAGTTGCGCAGGATCAGTTTGGAAATTAGAGTCGTCTCAAGAAGTCTCTGAAAATGAACCTATCCATTTTTCCATCTATCCTTATCTGGAACCAGATCTAGAAATGCAGCCCCACACCATCTTGGTGTGGTGAAATTTGGTACTTTACTTACTGTTTACCAGCAGAGGGCGCCTTACATACTGTTTTCCATCCTAGCCGAATATTTTAAACTTGCTTTCGACATTCTAGAGAACTGTGTTCCTTTTTTTAATCGACCAGCTGATCTGATTTCTTGCAAATGCTTTGCGAACATTTACATTCTTTTTGGAGAGCAACGGTTTTTTAACACCAAGACGTCCAAGAGGATCCAAATGGTTCAAATGTCGTCTCACGGTACGATTGATAAGGGTGTTTCCGTAGTTTGTAAAATTTCTTGGACGATTTGCCTTACAATTATTTTTTCAAATCCTCTATGCATCTTTTTATCTATGGATTTTTCCTGATACATTTGTAATGCTAACAATGATGTAGAATACAAAACTGAAACGACTTTCTACCTTTTCGGCTCAATAAGTTCTCCAAAATAAGTTTCCATTATTTAGACTAGATATAACACAAATAAATTGAGTTGAACAAGAAGGAATAGCCATAATCTCCTACGACGATAAGATTAATCCAATGAACAGATAATCGAAATGGTGTCTGAAAAAATTTGCATTTGGTTGTTAAAGTTGACATTATTAAAAATAAGTTTTCATACTTTTGGCCACAACAGTAAAATGAAGGCAAAAATTGTGAAAAGGCAGTACCACAAAGGAAAAGACTACTAACAGAACTAGGCTGATGGCGCAACATGACCAAAGACCTAACGTCATTTAGGGTGGATGTAGAAACGTGGAAGGAAGGGACAGAAGACTGTTCTAGGTGACTGCGAATTGTGACAGCAAGAATTGCAATGCCATTAACTTAAAATTTCAATTTTTAAAATTTTGTTTCGAATACAAACGCTCCAACTCTTTCTACATCTCCCGGTATCGTTTGAGCAAATTTTTCAATTACAGTTCCTGTGAGTGTTAAAAGTCACACTGTAAAAAATAAAGCAAAAGATGGATTCTTTGTTATCCTTAACCAAGATATGTTAGATGTGGAGCGAAGTGTGTCGCTTATGCATTTGTTCAACTGGACAAGCTTATCTGTTTCTATTGTGTTCCAAACGAGAAACAAACATACTTTTAATGTCCGCGGGCATCGCACATCCATTGCGTTGGTTACGCAAAGCCAGCGCTTTGTATGATTGGAACAGAGATCAGTTAAAAAGACAATTAGAAAATGCAAGTGTAGCATATCGTCATTTCCTGTGTTTTCCATACCGGTTGTAATTTCGTTTTTTCTTCTAATTGGTAGTTCGCGTTGCAGGTTTATGGTCAAAGTACTGTTTCTGCAACACAACTATAATTGAAGCAGACATCCAATACCGCCCAGTCCATTGCATAAACTACCCAGCCCCAATTAATGTTGTTACCGCTGGGCCTGGGGCGTCTAAACTCGTAGCTGACAAGCGGAATCCGTCTTTTTCTTGTAATTGTTACTTTTACCGCTCGAGTCGAATTCCAAAGAAGTGAAAATCCAATAACGGCACACAATTCAAGATTACAATATGTTCTTGTTATATTTTGCAAAAATAGACTTACAAAAGTACTCCTAAGTCGATCGAACCTAAACTAACTGTAAAAATAAGCTATAACGAATTATATACCATGGCAATTACAAAATCTTAACGAGATACGATAATATGGCTTCAAAAACATGCGCTTGCACTATACTCGCGTAGGGTACTTTACAAAATTTACAAGGATTCCGGAAAATCGGAACCGCGTTCGATTTTATACACTTCAATGCACCATTGAATCATATATTTACAAGTCAAACTGAAAACTCAGTCAATAAACTAATCATTAGACGTAACTCTCGCTTTCGGCGTCCGTCACCAGAAGCAGCTTCGCCGTGGCGTAAATGGGCGGCGGAGGCGGCGGCGGGCGATACATCGGAGGCAGATGTACCGGAGGTAGATGTCTTAACGGCGGCGGCCTTCTCGGAGGAATCGGCGGCCCGCACAAACTTTCATTGGAGGCACAGAACGCCTCGTCTTCTTCGATCCACGTATTGTCGAGCGATCTCACCCTCGCCGCCTGCCGCGCCCAATCCGAGCGGTGAAACGAAGGATTGTGGTAGTTCAGCCCCGGACTGTCACGGTCGTCTTCGGAAAGCGTCAGCCCCGAATCGCGACTCAGCGACTTCTGGTCTTTGCTCAACTCCACACTGTCTAACGAAAGACCCAGGGCTGCAACACGACAGTCAGACACCGCTGGATTCGCCGCCACGTACGACTCACAGTGCAAGCTGTCCGACTCTTCGGCGCCGCTATCGTTCGCCGTCTCTCCCAGCAGCGAGACCACCTGCGGCCCGAAAAGGACCTGGCAGTTGTTGATCAGCATCTCCACCAGCGTGGGCAGCGTCCGAAGCGGGGCGTTTTGGACGGATTCCCACAGCAAACTGGGACCGACGCACACACCTTCATCGACAAAATGAGTAACAGGAAATGACAAAACTATTACAAACATACCTAAATTGGCTGGCGACATCAGATTGAACCTGGCACGTTTCGCGATGTTGTACAACACGCACACCACGTTAGCTAAGAGGAGGTGGTTTTCGCGCGGTAACAGACCAAGAAGTCGTCGGAGATGATCCGTGCGTCCGCTACTGGCGACGTTCAACCACTCCTGCGCATTGCCTGCCAACAGCGGCTCGGGAAGACTCCTCAGAAATTCTTTAAGTAACGCCGCGAGAAGAAGTGCGGGCGTGTTGGCGATTTCCTCACAAACCGCCGCTCCTTGCGTGTCCACCTTCTCCCGAAGTTCGCGCAAAGCCCTAGCAGACGCACATCTCCTGAATATGCCTTGCGTGTGAGGTCCTCTTTGGAACAAAGCGCGAAGACATGACATTATTGCAGGGGGTAAGGCGTTGTTGGTGCACAAACGACTCAAAGGGATCCCGAAAATGCGTCCGGTTGTCTTTCTGAACAATTTCAGTGGCGTTCTAAACACACGTATGACATCGACTTGTTATATTTTTTACGGATCGTAACTTACTTCCGAGGAGAGGGTTTGATGTTTGGCTTCAACTCGAAGACTATGTCGCTAGGTATCCGATTGTTGTTGCAATGGGTAAGGTCGAAGCCTTCTTCGGCACAAAGCGACTGCCTCAACCTGGCCAGCTGGATGGAGTGTGGGCGCTCGCATCCGATGAGAGGACACGGAGCATTGTCTCTATCCCTGGCGTATAGGGTATAGGCCCAATCGCCGATCCTTGACTCATCCAATGCCAGTCGGGCCACATCCCCAGAACTCATCTCAGGACCCACACCCAATGTCTTCGAGCACTCGGTTCCACTCAACGGGTCTCTGAACACTACTTTGATGTTCGTAGTTGGTGGCTCCAGCCGCAGTTGTGCTTCTAAGGCTTGCTGCAGCTCGCGCCACCAAGAATCGCGCGCGGCTTGCGTGCAGAACGTCACCAGGTAGGTGCGAGCTGGTGAGGGCCAACCTAAAAGGAACCCCGTCTCGGATTCCGGACACGGAGCTATCCACAACTCCGACACTCGTACGCTCTCCTACAAATCAAGTGGTTTGTTGAACTTTCTAGTTCTGTGTTGATAGTTACCTTGAGTTTGAAGCTGCTGGTGGAGCGTGGCTTGGCCACGAGGAGAAGATCAGAAAACAAGAAAAGATGCCTAGGTTTGGCTTGCAGGGGCAGATGCGGCGGAGACATAGCGCACGGCGCCTCCACCAGAAATACTCTGCTGCATGGTTCCCGATTGTTGTTCTCGATAAGATTCAAGTCGCCCAACGACTTCTTCCTGAAGGACTTCTTCTGCGAAACGGCAGATTACGCCTAATTACTTTCACTTTACGTAATTGCGTGTTATGCGCGCCGGAAATTGCGCCGTCGGCAAATAAATCAAAGCCTATTAATGCATTTCGAATTGCAAACTGCGGGTAGCGCATTCAAAGAAGATAAACTTCCGCGACCGGGAAAAGAAGAACAGGAGGACCGTTACCGCGCGACACGATCGCGCTTAAAAGATTTCTGCATGTTTCTATATTGTATAGCAGTGTTTATGCAGTTTTAACGGTCTGTTAATGTGCATTTGAGGCACACAAGCTATTTAAATAAACAATCCGGTCTCGGTACGAACGAGCCGGAATGTGGTGGAACCTCTGGCGTCTTGGATTGTATTATGTAAAGAGAAGATGCCGCGAAAAAATGTTAACCATCACTTACGCTAATCGATTGAGCAATCGTCGTCAAATCGCTCGTTAGATGAAGGAAAAAACGCGAAAGTAATGGGGACGAGCAATAAACGACGCTAAGGCTCCACTTACCACGTGATACGTAGAATTGGGCTCGGCCACGTGGAGGGCCAAGTAATCGTGCGGAAATAAGTCTTGGATGCGGTCCAAATCGCGTCGGCGCCCGTCAAGGGCCGGCTGGGAACCCCCGATGAGGCGGCCGTAATCTGCGAGCCGTTCCGCCTGAAACAAACACCAATTTTAGGTGGTTGTGGTGGAAGAAACGAAGAGCGGCGACGAAGACGTTACTTAGTTAGTTATAAAGATATTCAAAGTGCCTTTGACGAGGCTAAATTGTTATAAAATGTAAATCGGTCCCACATGGCGACGCAAACCTGTTGCAATGTAATGACATCGGCTTTTTTCGGACCTCGTCTATAACGTTGTTTTAATGAAATTCAAATTAAATTGGATGGCTGCGGCAGGATGTGGGAAAAATTGCGACCGAAGAAATCACAATGCTGCCTTTCAAAAAGAAAACGAGTCTGCGTAGGCCGTGGAACACTTTGAACTTGGTTGGGGTGTAGAATATTTTTGATCTTGGGTTGTTCTCTCATGTTGCTAAGATACAACATTTAATTACATTTTAAACAAGTTTCATCTCTGGGACTCAGTTTGGACGAATTTTCGTTTTACAGTTCCTAACAAATGTCATGATCTACAATGTAAAAAATAAAACGAGCTAGATATAGAGCCCCTTCCGCTTTTAGTACGCTCTACATCATGTAATCAATGTCTGCAAAGTCGGGGAACATTTCTTGCCAAAAAAACAACCAGTTCCATTTATAACGTGATTCTTCTACTCTTCGAAATATAATCTAAGACAACCACAAAGACTATCTAGTAATGATCGAACGTCCAAATATCTGACCTGCCGGAAAAACAATCAGACAATATTGTGGTGTACTACTGCTGGAAGGACGTTTGGACACTATATTGTCCTGGAAATGGGATAATCCTCTTTAGTCCTTTGTCAACTTGTGTATCGATATATTCTTGGTATTGGACGAATTCAAGAAGCTCCGAACACCTGGACGAGTATCTCAAATCAGGTCCATGATTATCACCAAACTGTTCTCATCTGAATTTAAATAACTGTTTGAATTTACTTTTGCAGAGTCAATCCTTGATAACTCGTGTATTGGGCTACATATTATACGAATTTGCAGTCGTGTTACACTTCTGCGACGTTTCTAGTTTTTACTAAACAGCTCTACTTTTTCCTCTTCGCTTTTTAATTCAATCCCCTTAATGATGTCCGTTACTTCATTTCCTTCTTCTCCTTATCTCTCTAGGTCATTTAAAATTTCTTCTTGTCTTTTTTCGCCTCATCTCTTCCATATTTAGAGCCTCAACGCAATTATTTCATCGACAAACTGGTACGACTAATGCAAACCGATTTCTTGCGAGTGAGTGACACGTGCATTCACCCAACCCCGTTCTATATATTAATCATATTTCTAAGATGCTTTAGCCGCAGCTTACCACACGCACGCACGAAAGACGCAAGACACCTCGCTCAATCGTGGAACTTTTAATTGTAATTATTGTATGTTTGATTGCTTATTTACGGCTTCTCAGTACCAATGAAATTGAAAGTGGTCTGCAGGGTGTTGAGCGTAATGGTCTTAAAATGATGTCACTGCCGATGGCTTTTAATTACCAAGATTGTCTTCAAACGCGCTCGTTTTCATCGATACTAAAGAATTTTTCCGCGGCTTCCTTCGACCTTTCGCTCCCCGCCAGGGTCGCGTAAAAATGAAAGTCTCAGGACCAATTTGCCAATTCTTCGTGGTCGTGATGCATGAATCGTAGATAATAGTAGACGGATATGGAACCGGCGCTTGTGGCCCGCCGAAAAGCATCGACCAAAAAAGCCGCGGTCGAAAGTCGGATTTGCATATAATAAAACCGATATCGTGACTTCGGCAGACGTGTAATTTACGATAAGGCCCCGCGGTCCTTTTGTGCCCTTCGGTATAGCTTTCTCCGACCTCGCCCCTTTCCATTCGGCTCTTTAAACCCAACCTACTTGTCGCTGGTTAGTTGGTATAGAACGCAAGCACGCTTTATAAAAAGCCGCAATGAAAGTTATTTAGTGGACAATTAATTCGTTTTTTTGTAGTACATTGAGAGGCTCGTTTCTTTATAACCGTGGCAGTTTCCTGTATTTTAGCATCGGACACGAACGCCTCCTAAGGCCAAAACGGAAAAACAGGTCTAAATTATTAAAAATGAAATACGATGATTTGTTCTAAATGGAATTACGTAAAACGTGTTTATTACGTTTTAAACTTGTTTGCTGCATAGGATTTTCCTATTACTTTAAAAAGCCGCTTGTTGAAGTTAATTAAAAATAACCATCTTACTTAGATCGTCACAACTTCAACAATAATTAATTCTTGTATTTTATGTTTATGCCGTTGTCTACATTTTCTAAATTGCACTCTCTACATTTGCTTTCACCGGGAATTTAACACGTTTTATATAAAGTGTTCAAAATTTGATTCGCAGGAGGCCACGGAATCATGTTTTATTTCTTACAGTGTAGACCTTTGACATGACCAAACTTCGCTTGCTCTTGTCCATGGCCCAAACTGACGCCTACAGATAGAATTTGGTAAATTCTTAAACAATTTCAAACTCTACTCAGGATCAAATATTTGCTACACTTTAATCACGTCCATGCGATTCCATGGCCTACACAGAATCGTTTTATAGAATACACAAAATCGAATTATCAGAAAGGCATGCAGTCTAGCTTTCCTTTTACTTTTTACAATGAATTTATGATTCAAAACATGGTTGTGTGGTTTTTACAATTGAGGAGTAAAATAACTATAACGTGTCCACAAAAATAAAGCGAGGCTGCATAGATCATGGAATAATTTCGACGTTCGATAGAGTGTAGTAACATTTCGACCTTGAGTTGGAGATATTAGAAATTAAGTTCTCTGTTGACAAACTTTTCGAGCACGATGCGTAAGATATATTTAATGTGTTCTTCAATAAATTTCCAACTCTAATCACGAATTTGTTGAATTCTTGGTTGACAGTTTCAAAGGTTTACATTGTAAAATATAAACCAACTAGTTTCCGTAGCCTCCTGAGCGTCTGTTTTTATTTCAAAGCAAGTTATAATGTATTTTTTCTAGAGACCTTTTTCAGTAACTTTTTTTAAAACTATACAAGAATAATGAAATATGTTTTATAAATTAGTTTTATATTTTACTAAACACATCTCAGTCAACATAAATCTCGAAATATTTACATTAGCAAAAATGATGCGTTTGATGAAATAGAGCGTAAAAACTGATTATCAGAAGGCCTATAGCCTCTGGATTCGGTTTTATGATTTGCAGTGTAGATTTTGACATTTCGCACGCTTAATAACACGCTAACCTAATTCAAAAAACTTGAAAATTGAGTTTCCCATATAGATAGATTGGTGTTGGTGCCATGAAACAAAATTACGATAACTAAACTATCGTTTAACCCAGAATTTTTAACATTATTTGCCTTTATATTATTGGCAAAAAGTTTAGGGTGTAAAAGTAATTCTCGGCCATAACCAAAGACATTCAAACATCTCGCGTGTAGGATCTGGTCTTAAGCTCAACTTTATGCATCCTGTGTACACTCTAACTAATGTCAAAGTATTGCCGTGGCCGACGCCGCCTGAGATTTTGAGGTTCCAATTTCTATTTAGGGGATCTACCTATGAGTACACTTACAATGTTTGTATTTATTTATTTTAGATACCTAGTAAGCTTGTTCGGTGCTGATTTTAAACAAGACAACAATAGATACTGAAATGGTGGCAACACATCTTCTTTTGCAAAATTATTTACTACTGACTTATTCGAGCCCGCGACAAAGTTTTTCACGCAAATTACTTAATTTTCATATTTCTAGACGTTTTTGCTACTCGAGTGGTATCCCAGAATTGTAGAAACCTTCGTAGAAAACTTTCTAAAGTCTGTCGTTGCACCTGAAACTTAACCCCTTTGGGGTATAAACCCGCCAATATTTGAAAGATTTGATCTGTGTAGCGATGGATCACAATGATGTGTTATTTAACAAGGACATTTTATAATTGAACAAGTGCGTTTAGCAGGTGTTAGTTTATTCCATTCGCCTTTCATAATTTGCTCACTTCATCCGTTTTCTGGTTTTCCAGTAATAACTGCAATGTTTGAAAGTGCAAAAGTGCAACGTTTCCATTACAGCAACCGTCAAGTTTATCCCCATAACGCACCGCAAGACCCCACATCAAGACCAATCCTTAACGGTATCCGTTTTTCTATTAATTAAATAATAACAAGCGATCGCCGCGCCTCGTTAATATAACAATACACGAAACAGTTACGCCAATATCGATGTACTGTTAGCGATTAGAAGAATTTGGCGTCCGGACGACAATTAAAATTAAAACCAAACACATCGTCGGACGATGATTGAAAGCCGCCATAAATGGCGCACCATTAATTAATTTCGTCTGCAAAACCGAACGAAGAGAAGGAAAGTCTTTTTGCTTGCGGGAAAAAATCGGCGCGCAAAAAGCAATAAGCAATTAAGCAGTCTGCATAGTAATTTAATACGAGTGATCTAAGAAATTTAATTAGAATTTCAAACACTGCCACCCATGCACCGCGTGGCTTTTAACACTGGCTTTTTTGCTTTTCTTTGTTTTAGCGGCAGCGCCTCGGGTGGAGTCGCTAACCTCCTCCTCGCCGGCGAAAGTCTTTCTCTTCATCGTCACCGGGGAGAGTTCGCGTCACGTAGACGGCGTCGACGGTTGCTTAAGGATGCATGCTTCGCCTTTGACAACTTCTCGCGCATCGTCAATTAATCCGACACAAAAAGACGCACCGAAGAATATGTCCATTATCTATTGTGTTTGAATAATAACAATATAAATATATGTAGAGAAGAATGTCGCGGCGACGATGTCACTTGAATCCCAATCGCGCTGACGGTTGACGGGAGAATATTAAAGTGGAGACATGAAGACGATAAGTTGGTCAGGAACAGGTGAATTTTATGAGGCCGTCTAACAGAAACTAGGAGGTCACGTTACCTGCCTGCACCTGATGAAAAGGTGAAGGTATTAGAGAATGCACAACTACCTGGCTTCGTATTTTTAATAACCCCCCCGACTAAATTAGTGGAAATTGATGGACGAATTACTCGAAGTTATAACGTCCGTACAAAAATAAAGCAAGATAACTATTTTCATGTTCAGGAGAGTATATAGCAAAATTTTGACCATCAGTTTGAGCAAATTTTTGGATGACAGCTCCAATCAAATGTCTTGATTTGACAGTTTCAAACAAATGCACTAAAAAAAATACCTATAACAAAAGCTAGGTTCCTTGGATGTTAGATTCGAATGAAAAATAAAATTTTTCAAATTTACTGGAGTTATAAAGCAATAAAAAGGTAAGATGATGCACCAAGGCCCTTTAAGGAAGTACGACATTTGACAACCGGCAAGTCGGAAGCAACATTTTTTACACTTTACTACGTCCATAAAACCACAAAAAGATAAGATATTTACAGCCAGACAAATTTATTAGTTTTTGTCAATAAGTCGAATGATGTAACGCAAAGATAAGCAAGGCAGTAAAAAGAAAAGGTAAAAAATATAAATTATGCAAAAATCAGTCATTAGATGCACAAATGAAATGTTGGGAATCCGTTTCTTCATCGAATTTTTTTAAAAACGTAGAAAGGAAATTGTTAAAATATCACTGAAACTAAAGAATTCCAAACGTGCGAGCGGAAAGAAGATACTCTACAATTCTAATCAATATCACATCAGACATAACACTTATGTCTTCAAATTTCATAATACAAAATACAATTTGCCCTGCAATTATCTTGTGGTCGCGTAAACATTTACCAAAACGTAAACATCATCAGCAGTCACCGCGCAAATTTGCCACAAAAAATGTTTAAATCATTTATACTTTTTCGGGCAATTCGCTGGGGTACACAAATAACGCAGCTCAAGTTTTTGAAAAAAAATTGAAAAAAAATCCAAAAATATGAATCGCGGGCGTAACTTTGGACCGGTGCCAGCGGGTGCGAGTGACTTAAATAATTGGGGACTAAATGAATGATTGAAATTACCTTGTGCATGAGTTTGTCGTAGATGTGCATCTTGCACATTATTCGCGTAATCCCAGTGCACGACCGATCACATTTACTCCAGCGACACCACCACCACCTCCTCGTCCGAGGATGTCTCGTCTTGTACTGACATTAGCTAGTAGCTAGCGTTTCCGATTCCTACCTGTCGGACCGTTTCGTTCCGTATTATCGTAGACGAAGGAAATTACCAAATTATTGTCGCCGGCACGACTGAGCTGCAATTAGTTTTTCTGGCCCGTCTGCAGAGATGAGGTCCAGACGGACGGATTTACGATGACCAAGGCCCAAGACGCATTATTTACGAGCCACGATAATACTACCGCATTTGAATGTTTTATCCGGATGATGGCTGGGAGTGCTAGGAAAAGTTGTTAAGGCTGTATTTCAGATTTAATAGCAGACTTTACGGCTTCCAGCGATCGCGTTTTTGATGCTTCCATTTAATTATTGGCCTACGAAACGAATTCTGTTCGGCGTCGCCATCGCCGCTTTTCCTAAAGCGTTTAATTTATTTCGAAACGAGTTGGGAAATCGTAAAATTAACTGCTAGTAAATAAAATAACAACGAAACGTAATATTGAAAAGCGATAAAAATTAACAAGGCAAGGCGCGGGGAAAGTCGAGAAACGAAAGTCATTGAAGATGCACAAGAAACAAGTTATTATGGAAAAACTTTATGCGTGACATTTACATAAGCACATAAGCTTACGAGTAATAAGATATAAGAAACACAAAAAAGAAAATATTACTAATGACGTTTATTGCAGAGAAAACCATTAAAGAAGAACAAAAATTCGAAGAAGCTCTAAAAAAGCACACGAGCAGTTCACAAATGCGCAAGTTATGAACGAAAAACAAATATGTGGATGAAGGCCACTGGTTAATGAAA
Organism: Eledona agricola; assembly: GCA_964023215.1. NCBI lineage: Eukaryota > Metazoa > Arthropoda > Insecta > Coleoptera > Tenebrionidae > Eledona > Eledona agricola. The sequence continues at coordinate 15,154,136 of OZ026859.1, read as the reverse complement.
ACTTAATTAGCGAAAAAGTAGTTTGAGTGAATGGTAATTAGAGAAAAAGTGTAGTTATGGAATAAACCTCCCTGCAAGCACGGTTCCAGGTGACCACGGGAATATTTCAAATTCCAGGTTTTTCAAACAAAAAACGGACGCTCAGGAAGCCATGGAATTTAGCTTTTGTTTCATTTTTACATTGTAGACCTTTGATACGAAGTACCTACACGACGCTTTAAATTTATTAAAGAAGACACTATCCTATCTTATGTATCGTGCCCAAAACCGTTGTCAACGGATTAACCCTCCTCTAACTCAAGGTCAAACATTTCCTACACTGTAATAACTTTCATTGTGATTCCATGGCCTACGCTGGCTCGTTTTTTTGTACATATTTATATTGAAGCGCATAAAATGGGAATTTTGACAGTGAGTGAATTGTTAAATAGCAATTTGCTCAAACTACTTCCAAATCACTCTCCTGTCTCTGTTAAAAAACACAATATATCGTATTTTAAACTGTTGCCAACTCCAAATTTATCCAACTTAAGGTGAATAGTTTGTTACGCTCCAGAGACTTTCGAACTGCTTACATCCTCTCATACCTGAACGCAAGTTATTGTAAAAAATATATTAATCAATCTGACTTTCCTGATCCTGATCCAAAACGTAAAGAAAGAAAACATTCTCATTGCTCTGAAATACAAAAATTACACTCACTTGCTTTTCAACATTTCAACCTGCTAGTAAACCGCGTTACAGAAGACAAAAGACATGAAATAAATGTGAAACAAGGCAGATATGTTGTTACTTAGGATAGTTCAGAGAATTCAGACTTAAAGAGTGATTTACCACTGCTTGGGTTATAGGTGCGTGCTCAAAATTTCTAAGAAAACGAACACTGAAGAGCGTTTGGAAATAAAACTAGACGGCGTAGACCAGCATTCGATATTCGATAGTGTAGACATTTCTGTCTTTGAGGTTAAGTCGGACACCATGCAACAAATTAATAACACGGGCGTATAAATAAAAAAGGATTCAGAGTAGGCCATGGAATCACTTTGGAATTCGTTTAAATGTAGAAAAATGTTAACCTTGAGATGGAGAAATATTAAATCAAGTTTTCTCTTGACAACCGTTTCGGACACATTTACTGTGTTTATTAACAACTTCCTTCTCAGAGCGTCGGTTTAGACAAAACCAAAACTAGAATCCATGGCCTAGTTGAAATGCTTTTTTATTTGTACGCCCTACACATTCAGTTTCGTTTTAGACCAAAATCTCCAGCCGTCAGATTGGGCAAATTTTTGCTTTACAGCTCGTGTCAAGTGTCAGCATAGGTCTACACTGTAAAAAAGCTAAATTTTTCATGGCCCCCTAAGCTTACGTGCTTATTTGCACACTCTATAGAGGCAAACTGCTCAGAACCACAACAAATAATTTTTGAATTTCGGTGTTATTCGGAGATGACACAATAGGCTGAACTGGTTTTTCTAAAGTATGAAGTACCTGGATGGGTTAGTTTTATGACAGCTCAATTGCACGTCTTAATAAATAATAAACCCAAGCGTCGCCATCAGAGTGAATTTTCAAATTCTTTTCCTTTGTGTAAATGGAGTGATGAATCCTAAACCCCATGAAACTGTGGAAAAATGGGTGTTTATGGCTCGTCTGATTCCACAACACGTTCATTTGTGCTCTTCTTTCGCTTTGTTATGTAAATCCAGTGTTTGCTAGATCGTATGACAAATTCTCGCCGACTACAGAAACCGTTCGTTTAACCCACCTGCTGCCAAAAGTAAACAAAAGTGTGAAAAAGTCTTCGTTAATAAAAAAAGTAACTATAATAGGTTTCCCAACTTTCGCCCATCGATTATTTTTGTATCAGAATTTAGAATTACACCATCACGGAAAGGTCACGCAGCCACAAATTGCATCAACCCGCGAGACCTAATTATCCATCACCGGAGCCCCGTCAACTTCATCTCGCTTGTCACTCGTCAAAATTTCCATCGCATAGATAAGGAAACCGTGCCAATGGCATGGAAATCGTAAATCACGAAGCGTTAAACAAATTGAAATTATGCAACGGACGTTTTTTCATGAAAATCGTAATTTCCGGCCTTAGAACTAACAACGATAGTGCTATTTATGAATGGAATAGTAGAACGAACGTCGCAGTTCTGGCCAAGAACAATTTGTCGCCCGACAAGGCCGACGCGGTTTGTCGCCATTTCCAATAACAATTCTATAAAATCCTGAGCCAGGGTCCGGAAATGTTCCTCCGTGCTCGACGGGTGGTGTCTAAAAGCACGTCCAGGTAAAGCGATAAGGAGTACTTAAAACTCGATAACAGGAAACGTCTGGGTCACGGATGCAGCCGTGAAAAATTGGAACATGGAACGACATGTGACCCATTTTGTTTTGGTAGCCTTTCACCGATAGCGCCTTTCGACACGAAAAACCACTCTTTGGAGTGTTAAACACACGTCTGCGTCATAATTAAGTTTTCCTAATGATATTTCTCGGCTCTCGAGGAATTACTTTCTCTGGAATCCGTCTGACATTTAAGATACAATGTAATCTCCATCTCGCTTCGGATTTAATTGAAAACTGTGGTCTACTTAGATACACACATGACGTCTTGACCGCGGACCACGTAATATAAAAGTGTTCTGATTGATGACATCACAGAATCATGACTAATCTTCACTGCTCGTCGTGTCACCATAAGAAAAATAAAAAGTCGAAACGGAGCTGTTTTATTTAACAACCTCAACCTGACCACCTTCCGTTAATTAGACAAGTCTCGTAATTGCGTCACAAATGTGCCTCCAAGAAACAGATTCCTTACAATTTTTCACTCCAGCAAAACGAATATTAAAAAAAAATTGTAACAGTACTATATTATTATAATGACTGGTCAAGAAGACACGCCTGGACCTGGCCTCGCATCTTCAAAGAAGCAGTTCTTTGCTTGTTCCAATCATCTTTAAACGTTGCCTACAGTACATGTCAGTCAAATTAAGTTGCTTAACTTTGTTGAAGTTGTGGAGGTCTTGGTTGTCTATGATATGAAGAGGACTGTTAGCTGCTTCCAAGGTGAACGTAGTTTTGAGCATTTCTAGCCCCACGTTAAGTGACTAGTTTTAACATTTCATTAGAATATTTCAGAAACTGTCAACTTCTCTAGATTCGGAACAGTTATAAGATACCGAAAGAAGCAAAACACGAGATGGAAACTACGACCACGGAAAAAATCTTCCGCAGATATAGATTAAAATATCAATGTATCATAGCTTCAAAACTCAGGAATACTCTATTTCAACCAGAATCCCCTCTGAAAACCTGGACAGTTATTCGATTCGATCGTCAGTTATTTTCTTGTTACAATATGTCTGAGGTTTTTGAATGTTGGCAACTTCTTATAGGTTTGAAACAGTTTAAAAATATCGAAAGAAGCTAGATTACAAGACGGAAACTTGACATATTAATTGATAAATACTCCTAATTGTGCCATTTGGATTTGCAAGAACTATGGAATTTGATATTGAAAACGAGATGCAATCTTTGCAAGAGAGAATTTTGGAGCTGGAAACAGTGGCGTACCCGCGAGAGACGGCGATGCGGGTACAATGTTCAGAATTAACAGATAGGGAGCCCATATAATATTTGGCGGGGAGAGACCCAAAATTTAAAGTCACGCCACTGGCTGGAAAGTAACGTTTTAAAAATAAATGAAGAAAAAAATTAAATGCAAAAATAAATTTAGAATTACAAAATAATGTGTAATGTAATGTAATATGTAATAAATTAAAAAATGATCCAATCCAATTTTATTTTGTATCTTTTTAAACTATTATAACGTAAAACTACTTTTTGCATACTATTCTTTTTTCTTTATTAATATATAAAGATTCACACTAACTCAGTCAAACTCGTCCTTTTTTATATTTATATTTTTTTGTATTTCTATCACCATTTATGAAGAATCAGTTTCAACTCAACTTTTAAATTGTCTTCTTCTATTTTTTTTATTAAACTTTCCTTTGTGATAAATTATTAAGATTAAATATACCCTAAGTTAATCTTTAATTTTCTACCATTAGAGCGACACCTTACTAATCCAAAACCGTTTGGCCGTTAGAGAGTAAAAATCCTTGCGATTTATGAATTCTTATTACCCGCGTGACGTCAGAAGAGCGACAAAGACAAAAAACAACCTGACATACTTGGTTTCTGTGTATCGTGGATTAAGCGACCAAAGGACAACGAAAAATAACAATTTAAACATAAAATCCCTATTGAAAACCTGCCACTCTCTCAATTATAAGATTAAATCTCAATTTATTTTATACTAGCTGACCCGCCAGACGTTGTCCTGTCCAAATTCCAATAATTTGTTTGTGATCGTTTTGTGAATTTGTGAAAAACTATTCGAAATGTATAACAAAGTAAAAATGAAAAACAATCGTTTAACGTAAATGACGAAAAAAAAATTGAAATCATTCTCGAAATATCATCAAAAAAGCCGTTCCATGCAAAATGTATGAAAAAATGAATTTTCTTCATAAATTTTTTTCTGATTATTCTGCTATTCGGGACGGAGACAAATACAACAAATCAAAAATCTTAAAAATCGCTCCAGGTGTTGAATCTTTAAAAAATGGAAGAGGGATAAAACCAAAACGAATGCCTATTGGAAATCTGCACTCTTTCATTTATAAATTTCCATGGGTCACATATTTTCTTGTTATAGTAACTTTGAGGTTGATGAATCTTCTTCTAGGTTTGGAAGAGTTTAAAGACATGGAAAAAAGCGAGACTCTGGGACATCGAGACCATCTACACCACCACTGAAGAGGTCTATCGCAGATGTACATTAACGGACCAATGCAACACAGGTTCAAAAACCGGTAAAGCCCTATTTCAACAAGGATCCCGACCGAAAACCTGCACTCTTTCATTCGTAATTCTCAATTAGTCATATACTTTATTGTTATAGTAAGTCTGATATTGCTGAATGTTGGCAACTTCTTTTAGGTTTCGAAAAGTTAAAAAACAACGGAATATTCGATCACATCAGCACCGGACATGTAGAATCAACGACCAATGGACCACAACTTCAAAAACCAGAAAAAACCTAATTCCACAGAAATCCTGATTGAAAAACTTGCATTCTCTCAATTATAATACTCAATTCGTCACACAATTTCTTCCAGTGTTACAGTAAATTGGAATCGTTGTCACTCCGTCATATATTTTTGTTCATAGAGCTGTTTGAAAAAAATTATTAAAGTTCTGTTAGAACAAAGATAAAATTCGAGTGTCGCGCTGTTATCAAATCAAATATTTCGTAAAGAAGGATTGGTTGGCAATGAAGATTCATTATTCATTCATGTTGACAGGAATTTGGGGGATTTTTCATCTTTATTTTCCATCATTTCAATATGGACTACGGAGTTTAAGAGCCGTCTGACACGTTACTAATTTTAGTACTAAAAGTGCGCGAGCAAATTTACTTTAAAAGTAAGTATAAAATACAAAATTGTTGTATGACACGGAAAGAAACAAATTAGGATTAAAGTAAGTGCATGAGTTCTTCACATCTGGAGATATTATCGAAAAAAAAACATAAATTGGTTCTAAAGGATCGACGATTAAAGATTTCTGAGATGACTAAGGCAGCTGGAATATCTGATGAACGAGCATAAGCGTCTCTGCGCGATTGCTCACTACTGAGCAAAAAGAGATTCGAGTGAAAAGGTCGCAAGACTTGAGCTCGTTAAAAAAAACGCACTGATTTATAACGTTTGGTAACCAATTATGAAACTCACCGCAACAAGCCAGAATCGAAGAAATGGAACCATGGGTTCTCCTACCTCCAAAGAAGCCACTGTCTGTAGGAAAGATGATGACGTCAATTTTTTGGGATGCCAGAGTGTTAAGTTGTGGAAGAAGGGATTGTAGGGCGGACGACGACTAGACGTCTCTTCGGGGGGTAGTTGGCCGTTTTAGAGCGACACCAGTGATGTCTGAGCAAGCAGTGTATGAATTTCGTCGTTGTGTGAAACAGTAGAGTAAACGTTATATTCTGATCTGGTCCTTCATTTAAAAACCCAGCCGATCCTAAACACAGAGGGATACTGTTTTACTTTGCAAGGGAGCAGACTATAACGGGGGCATATTATGCTAACCTTTTGGGCCAGCCGTAGAGAAATATTTGAAATGTAGGAAATCGTACCATATTCGCCTGATATAGCTAATTCACATTACCATTTAGCCCCAAAACTCAAAGATTTATTGATGGACAGAGATTTCCCTCGTACGATGCGGTTAAAGACGCGGCTGCACAATACTTTGCAGACCTTCCAGAAACTTACTTTCAAGACGGGATGCATATACATATGTTCAAGATATGTTCAAGTTCATATAAGTTCATATATGATGAAAAAAAAGGAAAATAATACTCATGTAGAAAAATTAAATACAATTCAAATTACTGTTGACGTTTTTTCTGTTTCATCATTCAAATAACCGTCGTGGCAACTTCTAGGTTTGAAACAGTTTAAAAACGTCGCAAGAAGAGAGATGTCGAGACGGAACCTTCGACCACATCTGCACCACCACCGAAGATCTATACCGCAGATGTAGATTAAACGGTCGGTGGTCCACAGATTCAAAAATAAGAAAAACCCAATTTCCAAAAAAATCTCGTCATCTTTCTTACAGACAGTGGCTTCTTTGGAGGTAGAGAACCCACACTATATCGATTGTAATACCTAGTTTGTCAAAGATTTTCATGTTATACAGTAAAATGTTAGGAATTCATGCTTTAGTTTCGATTACCTGCAAAATATTTTCCAATAATGACACAAGCGAAATCGTTGTCAAAACTGGTTTCGTATTTTCTTTCCTTCGCTCGTGGTTGTTTTGGCAGCAAATTTTTTATTTGGAATTTATATCCGAGGATGTGGTCGTGTTTTTTATTTGGCACCGGGTTCGTGAGTCGTGAATGCCTTGCGCCAACGGCGTGCCGAATTTCGTGAACCCGTGCCGAAGTGGCGCAGATGTGTCACAGCCGAGGCATCCATCTGGGCGTTACCATCATCATCTTCTCGGAACCTCACAACCGTTGATTACGGCAAGCATCTTCACCCCGGGGTTTTCAACAGGTAAAACCAGCCGACTTTTCGTGGATTAAACGACCATAAAATGGTCGTCTCCCCAGTCAGACATGTGGAATTTTCTGGTTTCCAGTTACGAGACAGTATATATATCCGAAGGCTTTTTGCTCTGCCGGGAGAGACGATCCGATCGCACTAAAACATCTCCTTATTTGTCAAGTTGTAACTTCTGATTTACGCAAGCAGATGCGTGCTATACGGCTCGATTTTGTGCAAATTCAACCCATCTGTTCCGGCAAATTTTTATTGATGGCGTGAGAAAAATGCGTCCTTGCATAGACACGCGCCAATTTCGAATTCTGGGACATTAACAAACACCCGGTAATTTGAAAAAATTAATTGGGCGCCGATTGACGACGGAAGAGACCTTGTCTGGGTCGAGGTAAATTGGGGCAAATAAGTTGCCGGAATCTTGTTTCGCATAACAGATTCGATAATAATCATAACTAGTTTGATAACGCACGCGGCGTTATAGGTAACGGTTCCGCAAAGTTTTGGTCCAGAGGTAATGAATACAGCCAAGACGAGCGCTCCGACAACTCTAACCAGTATAGTTAACCGACTTTTTATGTGAAAACACAAGAAAAGCAACAGAAAAAAGTTGATTCGACGTTGAAGTTGTTACATGAAACAGAGCTAGGCCTTGAGACGACTACTTAGCTTCTTAAAAAATAACACACACTGCACAGGCCGCAGTTAATTACATCCGAGACGAGATATTTTAATCATTATGTTGGTGGAGAATCGGGAGAGCAGCTACTCTCTTCACAAATTTCATAATTTGCTTTTTGTTGTTGTTGCAGCCTTCGGGTGGCACGTCTAATATACAATTATCTTCCGAAGGATGAAAGGGTTTTATTTTGCTGCCAACGGTATACTACCACCATACCGAAGTCTTTAAACGATCGGAAATGCGTGCTTGCTGCCAGCTCTTCCAATTGCACCACTTTTGCAACAATTTCCAACGCTCCAAACGCGAAAATTGGTGCAAATTACACATGAAATCGGAGCGGGATGAAGAACGCCTTTTTCTATACACAAGTTAACTAGCTTGAACTGTGGAGGATGCAACAAGGATGTATTTTAAAATTCCTACAAAACTAATCAAACTAATCTTCTAAGGAATTTGATCCCAATTAAAAAGGATATCCTTAAACATTACTTGAAAGCACAAACATAGCAGTGGACACCGATATTGCCATTTGATTCATTAAACACGATTCGAGTCGTGTATAAAGACTCATGTGCTGAGAGCAAGGCAGGAAGCGTCAGTTAGAAGACATTTCGGACAACTAAATCCCACCAAATGGACCGCCTTCGTCTCTTAGTCCAGTCTTAGTCAAAATATTAGACGTAAATCCGTCCGGGGGGGCATTGCGGATTTATTTATCAATTACCGGCATGTCTTCCTGTCACTTTCACCTCGCCGCCATCTTGAAACAGCATTTCGTCATTTCTTCCGGCGAGAACCACGCGCGACTCTTTTTCAATTAGCGTCACCTAATTGAATCGACTAATTGCGCGCCGGTTTTCTCGAAGAGAGTACAAGTTCGTGACGTGGTATTTGTCAAATGCGTGAAAGTTTGCAGGAACATAAATAGAAAATCTGGCTTGAGGCTACCGATTTCGTTCGTTCGTTTCTACCACACAGGTTACTCTTTGTGCCGTAAAGTAATTAACTTGATACGATGTCGGAGCTACATAATGCCCCTTTTTTCCAACATCCAAGAACTGCCTTCTGTTAATTAATCTTATTAATAATAACAAACCGCGATGGAGATTCTGATGAACGCATTATATTAGTAATTAAACGACTCACGTGCTCGTTTCCGGATTGTTGGCGGGTTTACCTACCTAGAAGAAAAATTTCGCGTCAGTTATATGGTACAATGGTATAACTAGTTGAGGCTCAAACGCCAAATTATTACTTCATTAGGAACGTACAGCTCGTAATGACATAATTATAGACAGCTTGGAATTTCTGTAAATGTTCTACGACTGTTAAATTACACTAGAGGTTGTGGAAGCGTTGTCACGTTTGGTTAGATTATTTGGTGTAAATCATGGAATACAAGCGGATAATCGCAAAATATCATCTCTAACGCAATTATTTTTCCTTGTTAGAATATGGAGAAGCAGAATACAAGACCTATCACGCCGTGTCAAGAACACTGACCGATAAATGAAATGGATGTTGTTGACTTCTTCCGCACGAAGAGAAATATCAAATTCGCTGCATTTCCTCGAGTGAGATTAACTATCTCAATCACTGGGATGTGCGAAATATGTGAATTTATTAACATTCTTTCACAGTTTCGATAACAAAAACCATTTTGTATAGAAAAATGATTAGATAACTGTTTAATGGTCTAGTTGCAAGTTGTTTGCGGATGACGCTTGTGAAATGAGGCACGGCACGAGAACATAACGGCGAACGCCGATTCATCCCTTGAAAAAATCCGCCCTAGATTTCTACCTGTATTCAATTAGCGGCACGTGAAACTGAAAATCGCCGTTTCATCCCGAGAACTGCATATAATAGAAATTGGCGCCGCACTTAAAAACCCATCCTACGAAAACATTCTGTTGTTTTCTTCCAACAATTTCCTTCCTTTTACATTGGTTCTCTGATTGGGCGCCAATATCTCACTTCTAACGGGATTCAGAACAAGCCATGGAATCTCTCCGAAATTTATTAGAGTGTAGCAAATATTATTATTATAGTTCTTAGAGGTTAGGATCAAAATCCTAGCACTGCAAGTTGCAGCAATAACTTGCAATAAGTGGATTGAGCCCTCATGGTCCTGAACTCATAAGTCCTGTCTTCTCAAAGAAATTGAGGATACGATCTACTGGCGTATTTACTATTGTCTTCGGTTCTACAATTACAGCCCCTAGAATTGAATGCCTGGTTGCTGCGAGTGTAGGGTATTCCCATAATATGTGGCGAGGGATTACACACAGCCAACTTAATTATTTTTAAATCGCAAATTTGATATCATTCGAAAGCTTTTTTTTTCTTAGGACCATCATGTAATGCTGGTATCGAATTATTTTGATCGCCAAAAAAAATCAATCAAACATGTTTTGTCGACCAAATGACAGAACCAAATGTATTTTACACTTTAAGTCCAGCTGAATGAAAACTTAATAAACAATGGCTTTAAATTTATGACTTAAAAATGATTGATACAAAAATAAAAATAACAAAACATACTTTAAATAAACTTGAAATAAATTTCGCAGCATTTGGTGTTTTGTTCCTAAACAAATTTTTCGAAGTGTCCTCCATTAACTTCCTGGTAGTAGTAGGTGCCGAGCCGTTGGGCAAAATTTTGCTCAGCCCTGCTTAAAATTTCCGGTGTTATTGTTCATTTCCGCTCTAATTCGGTTTTTTAAATCTTTAGATATTTTCATTTTTAATTTATTTACAAGAGTGCTCTCATTCTTATAAATAAATTAAAAATGAGAAAAATTCAGAAAAAATATGCTGCCTGGTAGATGGTGTTTGGCTGCCCATGTTTATTCTAAATTCATTTCCTGTGCCGTTGCCAGCGATGTCCACTCCAGTGCTCTGTGCAGTTTTGAGAGTGCAGCAAAGTTTTGACTTTGAGTTGGAGAAAATAAAAATTAAGGGCTCTGTTGATATTAGTTTCGGGTACAATGCATTGAGTGCTTTTTTAACAAATTTAATCTCCAGTTGACAGTTCCAGTCAAAAGGTATGTCAGTGTCAAAGGCCTACACTGTAAAAAATTACCTATTAGGAATCTCTTTTTTGTTTGCTCTCCATTTTATATATTATGTCCTAGTGTCGTAAAGCAGCTCATTTTGCAGATGGAGTCGGCAATGCCAGTTATTTATCTCCTTAATCCCATAATCACGCTCATAACAAACACGAATACAAAACGCCAACATCGTTCGTAATTCATTCGCGAATAATTTAATCTAACGTCCCGTCGTAAGTCTCAGTGACAGAGATACGTCGCTTTGGTTCCATTTATGTGACAATGGCGGCATAAATATCGAAATGAGACGAAGGGAAAATCGAGGTTATAACCGGACGCACGTCACTGCAACATTTTCCGGAATCCTCTCCTTAGGCCAATCTGTCGTTACAATGGCGCACTCGGACGTTACGCAACGGAATTTTGCATAACATGCAAGGTGGACTGCGCGGAATTCATCGCGTTTTTACCTCTTCTCCTTCGTCTTCGGCCGTGCCCTAGGTCGCGCGGCATTGATCGCCGTTACGTAATTAGACATTTTTCGACGGCACAATGCGGATTCATTATCGAGTTTCACAGATTTGAGGCGAGCTTTCTTCGTCGGCTAATTAACGATTGTTAGAGAGGCGACATGTGTGCGCGATGTTTCGTTCCGCTTTTATTCTTATTAATTAGGAGGGTTTTTTGTCCGTTCCGTTGGTTGCACTGCAGGAAGCGAGCGGTGATGGCGTTTCAGGATTTCAGGACGTGTTTACGCTTAAACGGTTTCAGATAGACACAAATCGGGTTAAATCGCGACAAATCCACTCATTGTCTGAATAATTACCGCCGCTTCCGACATTTGCCTGCAACTTCCGTCTTCCGGTGGAGAAATTTACGAGTGTACCTATCAATCAACATTTTTCATTATTTTATGACGCTTCGTGGTCAATTTTAAAAGAATTGGAACTCGAGAACAAGTAATATACTGAAGTGCTACCTAATGGCAAGAAAGGGGTCTTGTTGCCGATGCTACAAAGTAGAAAAATCATAAGTACTACTAAAATTCCACTAAGTTCCTAATAAGAAACTAGAGGATTTGGTAAAAGAAGTCGCTTTGAACAAGAATGACATTGGAGACTGTATTGTATTGTAGAAATAACAGAACTGACAATAAAAAAGTCAAAATTGAGTTCTAACCACTGAAAAACATTTCGCTTAGTTTTAGATCTACTTAATTATTCTGCTTATCGCAAAAAATGCAACATCAAGAACACCGGTCTTGAGAAAGAAAACCCAAAGCCAGTTGTGCAAATCAACCAATGTCTGCGAAAGATGAGGTTACTTAGTGAGCCTTCGACCCAGATCCGAACTTAAGGCAGGTCATGATAGCGAGTTCCCCTCATTGTGAGGGCGAAGATTATCCTGCTGGAAAAAAGCACACAGATACTCTAGATACTATTAATATTATGCGGCTTGTGGGACTCAAAGCACTTCATCTTAAGGTAAAGTTTGAAGCCCACAAGTCATGATCCAGGTTACGATCGGGTGTAAAAGGATATTATCATATGGCACACTCGATTCGAAAACGACAATCGAAAAAGCGATAGGCGTACGGAAGCACGAACGCTTGAGATAATCAAAAAGGTTGAAGAAATCGTGTTAAACGATCAGCGTGTAAGCGTTTAAAATTATTGCATGAGACACTGAGATATCCGAAACAAGTGGTTTCAACTTATTGCATGAAGACTTAGGAATTAATAAAGTGGATTTTAAGCTCTTCACTCCTGAACAAAAATTGTGGATGGTAGAGATTTGAACGGAGAATTTGGCAGCTTTGTCCGGAAACATAGTTTCTAAAATTGTGAGTGGAGATAAAACTTGGGTGGATTACTGAAACCCACCCACGAAGCGGGAAGCTACATTTAACGCCCAGAAAACTGTTCTTCTGCATGACAATGACAGGAAAAAATTAATAAATTATGTTTTGAAGAACTAGGGTATATGAGCATACCCTCAGCACTGATCTGACTCCCTCTGACTACTATGTATTTCTATCCCAATCTAAAAAAACACTGAACGGAGCACCAGTTTTCGTCGAACAAAGAGTTGGAAGAAGCCTATTTTGCAGGATTTCCTAAGAAATTCATTTCGAAGGATAGCTTTATTGGAAAAACGTTGGAATTAGTGTGTAATTCCATGTTTCGCTTCTTTTAACTGCGTTAGTTGTCGAAAATTTTGTTGTAGCCTTTACAATAAAACTGCCAAACACCAGCGATTTGAGTTCTGGCAAGAGTTGTAAAATGAACACGGTGGAGTGGAACCAAAACTAAAAGTGTCTAACGATTCAAAACTCTTAATTTTGTCTGAAACTTGATAATTTACTAATTATATTATAGTAAAGAAGTATCAGGTATCGTTGAAATATATCGATTACTTCTTGGTGTCGCATTTTCCACGAGCAATAATGTGAGATATTTGTGATATTATAAACACCGGTGTCAAAATAACAGATTTGCTTACTATGTATTTTATGAAAGAAATTAACTATGTGCCAAAAGGAATCGATTTAGCATTATTATCATATCATTATATTATTTTTCAAGAAAAGCTTTAACATTTTGTTAGATTTGTTTCTGAACCTAGTAAGTAATCAAGTAATTGTGACCGAAAGCTGATATATTATTTTAAGATTTAACCATCGAAACACGTTCACTTTATTAAAAATAAATATAGCAACAATGGCCGTGACCGACGGCTTTTAAAATTTAAGAAATTTCAAAACGAATCCAATGTGAATTCACATACCAAACTGATTCTTTATTCCTATCACAATTTGTCACCGACTTAGAAATGAGAAAATTTATGACGATTTTCATAGCGAATTGAAAAGTATTGGAATTAAACTGGTAACTTTTAGGTGCTCAAAAAATATGCATATTCTATTCAATTTATAGAGTCTACAAAAAACCGGAGGCTGAGGAGGCAATCAAAACTTTTGTTTTATTTTTCACAGTGTAGACTTTGTTAACATGCAATTTGGCAGGAACTGTCAAAAAGATGCCCAAACCCTCAAATTTGAACTCAGAATGTTTCCAACTCGGAGTCAAAAATTTGCTACAATTTTTCAAAGTGATTCCATGGCCTACTCTAAATACATTATTTGTACGCTTTAAATAGTTCAAAATCATCGCCAACTAGTCTAAAGACCCATTTAACAAATGCACAATTTCTTTAACCGTTAATTTGATTTCTTTCCTTTTTCATTTTTATGGCAAAAACTAATGACCATACCGCAGCAGGTGTTTGTTTACGAAATCCCGCCTGCCTTCTAAATAACCGAAGCCGCGTGGGCGCCCCACAAAACACATCCCTAAAACCCATTAACGTATCCATTTTATTAGTCAAAGTGACCATTACAACTTACTTTGTTGCAAGTGCCCCAATAAACACTCGATTCTATTGCACACTCCGCTGCTAATCAACAACAAAAACCAGTCCTCTCGGATTCCTTGCGATGGGCGAGGAGAGAAGCAAACGCGATAGCATAGGAAATAATATATACAGGGTGTTGCCGACTAGATTCGGTCACGTCGCCTGCTTGTTTTTTTTTCAAAACCGAGCGTGAAGCCTACCCATGCATGTCATATTACTCTAATCCCTCCGGAGTGTCCGCCGCGCGTTCTTTTTCGTCTCTCCCGCACATATCGCAGATGGAGAGGAAAAGAGATAAGATTACGGCGTAACGGAGCTCGGGATTGAAGCACGCATTCCTTCGAGATAGGAAATCACCGTCGGACTCGGATTTATTATTATGGGTGTGATACTCGCTCTTGTGCGTTTAACATACTGAGAGGTATTTACTCAAGGATTAAATCGTAGCGCGCGGGGTTGAATTGTGTCGAATTCTTATGTAATTGCAGGGGATGGTATCGTCCATCGTTTATGCTGGTAGTGTTACCAGCATAAGCGGCACCATCTCAAGAAAACCATCTCTTCAGACCGATATATTGATACTGCGGCAGAAAACTGAAAGTGTCACTGCCCTTTTCGGCGAAAATATTCCGGAATGATTGTGCAAGAAGCGCGACGAAGGCGAGGAACAATGTCCAAATGGAAGGAGATTCTAACGAGAGAGAACGATTTGAATATTCAATATTTATTCTTGTGGACGAAGTAAAGCGGCTGGAAACGGGTTTAATATACCATAGAATAATGTCCGATTGAAATGGTAGTGCAACAGTACATTCGGCAAGTGGAAACAAGAATGGTCCCCTGGGACATTCCCGACCGCAACGAAGCCGTAAATAAAGTCGACCATAACGCGCCATAACACAATGGGATCCGTTGGATTTCTTATACCTGTAATTTGGACGGTCAAAGCACCCTGCCATTTGTTCTTGCATGGCACACAACGCGAGCAAAAGCCGAAATCATTACATTATGTATCCAGTAAGTACTCCAATCATCCATTTTTTTCCTCCACGCAACTAATCCCAAGACCAAGAACAAAAAGCGGGAAAACAAAAAGAAAAGGGTTCGAAGTTGGTTATAGAATAAGTTGTAGCAAATTTTTGACCTTGGCAGTAAGTTTTTCAGATTAAGTTGGCAACAGTTTAGGATAGAGCGTATATACAACAACAGCAACAACAACACAGGCTCAGGAAGCCATGGATATTATCTTCTGTTTAATTTTTTAGTGTAGGCCTTTGGCACGAACTGTCAATTAAAAATGTTTCGGGCACGGCACAAAATACAGCCCGAGGTGTCGTTTGGGCAACTTTTTGAATGAAAATTCCTTTGAAAAGTGTACACTGTAAAAAAATAAAAACAAGGTTCCATGGGCTCCCGAGAATCGGTTTTTTTGTACGCTCCTTACCTACCTGGCACGCCATGTTTCTTCTCAGAATTTGCATCGGCCATTTTTCGCTTATTTTTCCTATGAATATTAATGAGACGTTATTACTAAATTGAATTTGTTCTCATCAGCTAGTCGAGAACTTAAAAATAACATCCATTCATTAAGCCTCCCCTATCATTTCTTCGACGAGTTATTATCAAACAAAACGCGCAAGTGTGAATGCTTTCAATTAGTTCGGAGATTAGACCTCTCGGAGATTCGTTATCTTTTCTTTATAAAGAACAAACGATTGTAATTTTGTGGAATTCGATGGGACGTGCATCAATTTGTCACATTTTGTTCCTTACAATGTATTACGCAAGATATTGATGGGCGCTTTTTAATTAAAATGCTTCGACGTTGTCTCGATAAGATTACGTCCAACTGGTTTCGACCAGGTTTTCGAATGTTTGGGGTTGTCTTTAATAAATGCACGAAACAATTGACTTGATCCTAACTAACCAGCCCACAATGTTCGATGACTAAAAAATTCGAGCTAAAAGAGTTTAGTGATTATTTCCCAGAACGGACTAGAAAATGCAAAGATCCAGGAATTCGCGCAGTAATCAATTCAAGTATTGTTTGAAAGCCACCTTTATAAGAAGCGTACAAAAAATCCGATCTACACGAGAATTTGTTCAAACGCGTCTATTCCGACACTTTTTTTGGGAAATTTGTCGGGTTCTCAACAGTAAAGCATTATTTCAATATTTTCAACTCAAGATGGTAATTTTGTTAGACTCTCTGGAATATCGAAGTTATTATGTGGCTTCCACGGCCCCGTGCATGTCAGTAATTTCAAACGGAAACAATTACATTATTGGGAATTCATGTGTCTGACCGCAATTCCATAAAATATTATTTATTTTCTTAGTGTTTAAAAATTATTCAACACATTAATTATTATAGTCACATTTAACTAAATTTAACTTTTTTTAGAGCACTAGGTACTCTCTCCTATTTGTTGCTATTTGTTTCCAATTTCTAACTTTCAGCACTTTCAAATTCATTTCTAAACCGTTCATCCGTCTTACCCCTTTTTTCTTCTGGTTTCATTAATTCTTTTTTATCTTGCTATGACAGTTTTATGGTCCTTGTTAAAAGCCGTCCCTTCATTTTTATTTCATTATTTCTCATTATCCGCACCAGTGTTAAATTAGATAGTGCTGTGAGTTTCATTTTTCTGAGTCCTCTTCCTATTTCAAATTCTCGTGTAATTAGTGCTTGGTTTGCATCTCTTACTGTATGATTGATTCCTCATGTCATGAATTATTTTTTATCTTTTATTCATTTTCTATTGATGCTCCTCACCTACTTTTATGTCTTTCAATATTTCTATGTAAACCTTTTTGTGTCCATGAATTAACTAAAATTTAAATTGAGGATGAGCATGGTCAGATCAGGCCATTCTTTTTTATTGAAATATCATACTATTTTCCGGCCGTAACTATTTCTCCTCACTGCAACTTGTAACTGTTTCGCACTTTATATTTGTGGGTGTTTAGCGCGGGCGATATTGTTCAGCGCAAGGAGTGCAATCAAAGTCAGCTTTTGGCGTTTTGGGCGTCGTGCCGTGGAAGGTGTTGTCGTGGAGCTGGACTTGGACTGACTGGAGTTTTTAGTTGGAAAAGATGGAAATTTGGTGTTGAAGGAAGGAGGGTGAAACAGGATGGTTCTCACGGTCAACTTGAGAAGGATTTATGACAGGGTTGGAAATTGGAGGCGGCACGACTGTTTATTGGATATGTACAGTTTCTTATTTACAATTTGCAGCTGGGGCCTGCGACGTAGGAAGGTCGCAGCCGCTACAGTACCCCCCTGCCAGTGATTAAGCCGCTGGACGATTAGCGGATAAGCGCGGTTGGTGTGTTTTCCGCCGGCCTGGGGGTGGTTTATAAAAATTGCGCGTCTTCCGTGGTGTGGGACGACTCCTGGTGGCTGCGCTGATGTTGTTCACGGAGATTTTGGCGCGGGTGGGGACGAAGCTGGAGATGTTGCCGGTCGGGTTTGGTGCGCCAAGATGTTCGCCGTTTTCAGGCGGTCGATGAACGTGGTGGTGCTCTTTCCCTTGACCCTTGTGGTGACGGTCTCGGGGTTGTGCTGCGCCGTCTTGAGGGGACTGTTGTGCGACCTCTGCTGGGGCTCGCTGAGTCCGTGGCGTCGATGTTGGGTGGAAACGGCGTCGTCGCCGTGTCCCGAACCATTTTCCGGTTGGACGACCTCGAAGAATTGGCGCGGCTTCGTGGCGTTGTCTTCGTGGTCGGTGGTGGATGAGTCCTGGCACTCGTTTGGAGGTTGCAAGAGTTTGCCGGCGGTGGCAACTTGCAGGTTGTTCCTCCAGGTGACGAGGAGGACCAGCAGGACTCTGGCTAGGAGTCGCGTCCACTGGATGTTTTTGCGGTGCTGCTTCGGACCGTGGCGTTGAATTGGCGCTTCGCGGTGGTGAGCTGCTCCGCTGTGGTTGGGCGTTGGGGTTGGGCAGCGTCGGATGGACCGGGGATGGTGTGGAATTGGTGCTCTGCTGAGTGTGTGGACTCGGAGACGCGACCGTCTGGGTGCGTGGTTCCGAGGAGCGTATGAAACAGACCGGTGAAGTGAGTCTCACCGTGTCTGATGGCTGTCCCCGTCCGTGGCTGCTGGGTGCTGCATGGAGGTCCTGGGGTGGATTACTCGCCATTTCGACCGACTGCTGTGGGTCGAGTTGCGGTTCCCGCGAGTGAGGTCGGACACGGAGCGGATGCTGGCTTCCGTGGGAGTCGACGGCATTGACTTCTCGTCGGGGAGTTGGTGGAATTTCTTCGCAGGTGCTGCTCCGTAGCTGCGTCGGCTTTGGGTCGCGCGTCGCTTCCCTCTGTTGGCTGCTGGTGGAGGCAGGTTTCGTCGCTGCTACCTGGGGGGTGTGGGACCTGGCCTCGAGGACGCCGTCTGCTATGCAGGCCGTTATGTCCAGGGAGGCGTTGCTGTAGGCGGCTAGGACAGCTTGTATATCTGTCGGTAGCCGTTTTAGCCACAGCCTGCGGATGATGTCTTCAGGTATCGCAGAACCCCCTAGGTTGCGCAGGTGGCGTAGAAATTCGCTGGGTGTTCTGTCCCCCAGCTCTTCGGATCGCAGCAGACGTCGGGTCTTCTGGTCCAGCGTGGGGGGGAGCCTCTTGATGAGTGCGGACCGGAGTGTCGCGTACTTGTTTTCCTGCGGCGGGTCCATGATGATGTCGCGCACTTCTGTCCAGATGTTGGGGTCTAGCGCGCTGATCACATTGCTGAACTTTGCGGCGTCAGATGTGATGTGGGCAGCGGCGAGAATTGGTTCGCAGATTTCGAACCATAGCTCTGGATCTGCGAAGAGGAAGGTTGGCAGGCACACGAGGTAGATCGCGGGTATCGTTGGTGGTGGTTGCGGTGCCTGACTTCTGCGAAGTCTGGCGGCTCGTTCGGCCTTGAGTTGCTCCAGTTCCTGGAGGGCGCGCTCGTACTCTTCGCGGGTGACCGGTATCTGCTGCGGGGGTTGAGCCATCTTGTGCTGGGTGGAGACGATATCGCGCACTATCACCACTGCTTTTTGATCGAAATCACTGGGATCACGTCGGGGTCACCAATGTGGGTGTTTAGCGCGGGCGATATTGTTCAGCGCAAGGAGTGCAATCAAAGTCAGCTTTTGGCGTTTTGGGCGTCGTGCCGTGGAAGGTGTTGTCGTGGAGCTGGACTTGGACTGACTGGAGTTTTTAGTTGGAAAAGATGGAAATTTGGTGTTGAAGGAAGGAGGGTGAAACAGGATGGTTCTCACGGTCAACTTGAGAAGGATTTATGACAGGGTTGGAAATTGGAGGCGGCACGACTGTTTATTGGATATGTACAGTTTCTTATTTACAATTTGCAGCTGGGGCCTGCGACGTAGGAAGGTCGCAGCCGCTACATATTAAATAAATTCAGACGGCTGGGCCGTAATTCGACACTGTTTCAATTAATTTGATTCATTTGCGCTGATGCAACTTTTTATCTGTTCATCTTGCAGAACCGCTGAGTCCATCCAACAGCGCAAATACCAGGACCATCTCCTGTTATCACACCTGACAGTCGATTATTCACATCCACGATGGGCAATTTGTAATTTTTGTCGCCAATTAGTGCGGAATTCCACTTCGACTAATTACATAAATTTGGTGACAGTTCGCGCGTTTCGATTAACCCATTTATGAAACGATGCACACTCGAAGAGGCAACTTTGTACAGTTAGTTATCTCAACTTGATTCGATCTACGATCATCTCATTTTTGCCTGACCTGAAAACTCCACGCAAGCAAAAAGTTTACAAAATTTAAAGCTGCATTCACAACCTCCAAATTACCAGTAGAATCAGTGGCTAGAATTATACGTAAACGTAGTAGCCAAATTAATGATTATAGCGTTATTGCAACGAATTATTTCTGAATCCACCCGAGTTATTGTCGTAATTTCCAAATCTCTGGTCATGGCAGTCTGTCTAGGTAAAGTGCTGCATTAGAGTAATCAAAGGGTTTATAGCATATTTATTGACGGGCTTCCGGTACGGTCCATTACGGTCGTACCGACGCTGATGGAAACGCCAAGAAACAAAAAACTGCGCGTGTGCAGTGTTGACAAAAATATTGAATTTGTGAGTAAATTAACGCGAAAGCTTGGAGCTTCCAAGGTTCTGCGTCCAGTATTATTTAACATTCTGCGTTAAATACTGATTTTGAAGGTTGTGAACAACTTTGTGCAATTTAATATGTCAGTGTTACGGCAAATTCTACTGATAATTTGGAGGTTGTCAATATATAAAAGTGTGTAGGCTGTGAATATAGCTTAAGTAATCACAATTGCACGAGAAATTTGAGTGATGTAAATCGTTGGACGATGGGATTGGTTTCCCTAGACGTCCTCGTACTTTCTAAGTGACAATTTTTTTCAAAGAAATGAGATTCTATGGACGGTCGGATGTTTATGGCGAATTCCTATCGTTGCTTTCCTAGTACAGTTATTAACAAGCCTTAGCAAAAATGTTAAATTACCTTTCTCTTCTCTCTTAATCAGCACCGGACTTTAGATGGCACGTCCTCCCACCTAGGGGAGTCCGCTTTACAAAACACCAACACCCTATTCACCAAAACGAAAAAATCGTTGCGCACCGAGACGGCCGCGAATATCCTAAAAGTCACGTCGAGGCTGTTAAATTTATTAGAGGAGTTGTGAAAAAATATTGGAGGGCCCTTCTAACTAACACCTGCGCAAGGTAATTACGACGGAAACGGAATCTTTCCCACGTTTGAAAATAAAGCAGAACCTTGGCCATAGTTTTTGAGGTACGAAAATTTGCAGGTGAATAAACCAAATATGGTTTTTAGCGTTTTTCTACTTTTACTCGCTGACATTAAAAGATAGAAATCTTAATTGTTGCAGTTTATGATGTTTACTTTTAAGTTGCTGACACAATTTTACAGCCTAATTGCAATTAACACTGTTTCAGCTAGTTTATCGGCAGCTCTGAATTTATTTTAAAACACAAATCCACCAAAAAACACTACAAGTCAGTTCTTCGCCTGAAATTCAACACTCAAACGACCATGTCCTTCATATTTGTAACGTCATTTACCTACTTACGTAACACAGTAGTATTTTTGTTTTTATTGCAAATAGGGCAACTCGTGTTTACTGATTATATTCCGACAAATTTTATTTTAATTTTAATTTCATATACAGGCTGATTCACGTAGACCGTTCATTAGAAAATTTTCAATTTCCCGTAAAGCTAGACAGTTGAAATTTGGTGTATGATTATCATCGATTATTCTGAATCAAAGTAAAATACTATCAAGATGGCGGCACTATCGGTTATACCGGAAATTGACGTCAACTTTGTTATTTTAAATGGCAACCCCTTATTTTTATGCACCCATTTGTTTTGGCAATCAATTCTAAATAAGATGCGATAGTTTTAGAAATATTCTTATTTTAATAATAAAATTTGGAAAAGCAAGGATTTTTCTAAAAATTAATATCTCTTGAACCATTTGAAATATTGCAATTTTTTTTTTCTTTCGGTTAGTATAACTTTAAAGAATAATTCGAGAGTACTTCTAATCCACCCACATGCACACATATCAAAATCTAAAGAAAAATACTTTTTTATAGAAAATCTGAAATATCGTGAAAACTAAGCAGAACTGGCATATGATACTTTTATAAAAGTCAAGTTATTTTTTACTTGTACATCGAATTCCGTTGTTAGATTGTGGTGTTGCAATTTGAAAAAATTGAGTTTTTAGCATTTTGTTATAGTAATTTTCAGGAAATCGCAACGCCCACCCGAAGCATTAAAATGTATTAGAAGTACTCTCGAATTATTCTTTAAAGTTATACTAACCGATAGAAAAAAAATATTGCAATATTTTAAATGGTTGAAGAGATATTAATTTTTAGAAAAATCCTTGCATTTCCAAATTTTATTATTAAAATAAGAATATTTCTAAAACTATGAGAGATAAGATAAGACAACCTGGGCGCATCTGATTTAGAATTGATTGCTAAAACAAACGAGTGCATAAAAATGAGGGGTTGCCATTTAAAATAACAAAGTTGACGTCAATTTCCGGTATAACCGGAAGTGTCGCCATCTTGATAGTATTTTACTTTGATTCAGAATAATCGATGATAATCATACACCAAATTTCAACTGTCTAGCTTTACGGGAAATTGAAAATTTTCTAATAAACGGTCTACGTGAATCACCCTGTACAGGTTAATGTACATCCAACATGCTATGGAATCGAAGTATTGTTTCATTTATTTACAGCGTAGACGTCCAAACCTTTCTTTTGTCTCGCCTTTTGTGTATGGCCCAAACCGATTTCTAGATGCAAAACGGTTGGCAATACAGAACATCACCTCAAGTCAAAAGATGTCTACACTCTAACAAATTTAAAGAGCTAAGTGAAGTGATAAGTGAAGACCATGAAAGACTTGAAATTCGTTAAAGTGTAGGCGTGTGGAAAACATTTGCCCTTGAGATTAGGTTTTCGGTTGATGCTGAACATTTAGTGTCTTTATTAACAAATTCCATCTCCAAACATCTATTTAGACATTGTTTGGGCAAACTGGTGTTGGCATGTCATAGTTTGACCATATCAAAGGCCTACACTGTAAAAAATAATTTTGTACGCTTTTTTGTTCTTGCATCATACACTAACCAAGGAAGCATTTTTTCGAGTTGTTGGGAAAGCTTGGCGCGTTTTCTCCTGCCTTTATGCGACACAATCGCACTTAGCATATAATTGCTATTCACTCGGTCGTCGGAATTAAATCGTTGTTAACAAACAATCCGAATAGTTCGTGCCGACAATACGCAACGACTTTAACACACTTTTGGTGGTTTTTTCAACACCCAGTGAAATTTTCTCACATGTTGAACTTTTCATTTCGGACCGGAGAAATTAGAGACAAAGCCGCAAAATGTGTACGAGTGCTGGAACCGAAAAAATGAATAATTCCGTGGGTAACTCGCGAAAGTCAAAGGCGCTAACCAGACTGTAAAAAAACGTGTTAGTAGTTCATACAATAAATCTTAAAGGCAACAGTGCCGAAATCAGTGATTAGTTTTCAGTTTCTGCACGAAACGCGGTTTGGTAAATTATATACGACGGTCCTTTTCTCTTCGATTCCGACCATTTCCTGATAAAATCGTCACAGTCTGTGCACCCATTGTGTCAAAGTTATAGAGCTTCCGCTCGGCATGGTACAACAACCCGACCTTTGGGCGACCTTTGGGCCTTTCTTTCCCGGAGGACGTCCGAATCGCGAGAACAGCCACAAATCATGCTCCGATGAATCCTGTCACTGGATCTTCATCTCGCTCAAAGAGCTTTCCATAAACTTTTAAGACGCCGGAATAAAAAAACGATGATCGATGGTGATGTCTTTTTCGTTTTCGAATGTAAACGCAGGTAAAGATGATTGCTGGGTGACGTAACGTCCTGATAATGATAACGTGCGAGCGCTTATTACAACACGAATGGCGATATATGATACAATCGCAAAAAAACGTATTAACAGCAACAATTAGCGATTTGGCATGAGTAGTGTGCATCCGCTGTGGTGGTGGTGGTGGACGAAGGACGGTCTAAAATCAGCTTATAGACCCTACTGACAGAATATATGTAGAATAATACTTAGTTGTACTGACTTTCGGCACTTTTGATCTGAGGTGAAATCTTTCCTCCACGTTGGCAACAAAACGTCAAAACAAGGGCAGGACTAAAATGTATTTTTAATTTTAGTGCATAATATATTTATTAAAACAATGGCAAATAAATTATAACAATCTTTTGCGGAATTTTGGACCGTGTTCCAATTGAACTTCAAGTTCCAATGGAACTTTAATTGGAACACGGTCCAAAATCCCGAAGAAGATCGTTATAATTAATAACACCGACCGTGAAAGCCTACATATATTCATATGGCAAATAAAACATACTTACATACCAACAAAATAAAACAAAAATTATGTACAGAATCACCAGACCACAAGGCGACTGAATACGCAGAAGGATATGTTTCGGTCCTTATCGCTGGAGTAAAACTACTATTCTAGATATACCTACTCTGCTACTGACATTTTATATATGTATTGGAAATTCAAACTAACTTTACCGTCTTCTGCTACAACAGATCGCATGGCTGCTGTGACGTCATTGGCGGCATAGATTTTGACATAAACTTTACAATCGTGAAATAAATAATGAAAAACAACAAATCGATGTGTTTTGTGTGTTATCTCTGGCAGAATCTCTACAAAGAAATATCGTCATTCCGTTGAACATTATCGCAGGGAAGACAATTTTTTTAAATAACTTACTAAAATTGTGCGAAACAACCAAGAAAATAGCAAATGCAATTATGCGTTATGGCTTTAAACGAGCACCCTAACATCGGACCCACATGTATGTAGAAGGAATTCTCCACACGCATGGAGATAAAGTTTCAATTGGAGCCAGATATGCAATAAGGAACCAACCAACAAAACGACAAAATAATATTGAGATAGTTGGTTCTACTAAAAGCTTGGATGCCAAATTTCTATTCTGCAGTTGGACTTTTAGTTTCTAGAGAGGGCTAATAAATTATCACTTAATTTTTCTTTGCGCCAAATAAAAATTTGAAAAAAACAGAGGCCGAGGAGCTCATGGAATTTAGCTTTTCTTTTATTTTTTCCAATGTAGACATTTGAAACAGTCAAATCTTTCTGCTGTCATTCAATGTGACGTCATTTAAATTGTTCTGCTTAGGGGGCGTCCATAAATTACGTGAGGTGTTTTTTTAAATTTTCTGTGCCTCCCTCCCCCCCTGGTGAGATTTTGTACGATTTTATTCAACCCCCTTCCCCATCCCCCAATCTCACGTGAGATTTTTCAAAATGTGGGTTTCTTACGTAAACGCGTTGGATTGTTATTGTAAAAAGAAAAAAAAATTGCTTCGTGCTTTTATTTACGACTAGTTAAGACTAGTAATCAATATTGCTATTATTTTCTTTCGAACGAATTAATGAATGATCTTTATCGTATTACGATTACGCTTAAGATTAAATCTTAAGCGTGTACAATCTGGATTAAATGGACCAAAATAGTATACTTTTTTTTGTTTCAATCAGAAAAAAAATTGCGTGATATTTGCCGAGACCCCTCTCTCCAACGTAAGATCAGATGAGATTTAACTCTACCCCCTCCCCCCCTTAAACATCTCACGTAATTTATGGACGCCCCCTTAACTGCGTGCTTTTAACACACACACTGACTCCGCAAGCCGCGAACTTGTATCAAACGATACGCGACCAACACTACTCTTAATCCGGTATTTATTTAATTGCAACAGAAGCGGACCGAACTCCAAAAATTCCCTTCTTAGTGTTCACTTCCGGCACGTGAGCCACCAGTGTCTAAAATTTCAAGTCGCCAGCCCTCACGGACCGGGCTCTACGTTGATGATCACTTAGTGTATCAGTGAGGATACTTCCGTTTATATTATATATAGATAATGGCAAAAACCGAATCAATAGCAACGGTGCAAATTAGTGACAGCAGTAGCAAGAACAATCGGCTTATAGGCACATGGTGATGCCCAGTAATTAGCCCGATTTCAATTCTATCCGATTTATCATATACTGGCAAATCGTGCGCTTATTAAAATTAATCATCGTTATTATTCGGCAAAGGTGCCATGTTATTTATGGTTGTTGCTTGTTCCTTCAATAGTTTGCAGTCCGATTGCGATATATTTATTGCATAACAGTACTCGTTCGGCAAGGTTAATGGAAATTATCTGATGTATGCTGCACGTTCATTTTCTCGTTCTTATTTTTTTAACATTCCGGCTTTTGTGCCGCTGGAAACGCTGAAATTGTGACTAATACGTCTGGACATGTTAATTATGTGAGGACCTCTTGAGGGTAATTGGTGCTTGATGCGAGTCCACTCGAGGGTTAATGAGGAATCGGGCGCTTTCATCTCCAACACTGCGGAAGAATATTGTGTATTACGGTAGCCGACGAATCGACGGATAAAGTGGCTAAAATTCGTGGCAGCTGCAGAAGTAGTACTAAATTTCCAACAATTTCAGTACCGCACCTCTGTTTTAAAACACGAACATGGTCCAAATCTAATCACCCAAATATTTTGTCCGCTCGTGCCGACACAATACGGAACACTTACATAACCATGAATCATACAACAATCAAATATTTGAGCTTTTAAGATATCAACGAATGTGGTCGGCGATATGACCCATCGTTGGAATTTTATGGGCAGCTGTCAATTTATCACAAACGTGTTCCCAGCACAATGCAATAAAAATGCGGCTTCATTGTCTTTCCAATAACATATTACAGGTATTTCATGTGTAAATCGCACGAATTTAAATAAGATAAGAAAGATAATGATACGGTGAGAATTTATGGTATTGTTTGATTGATAAAACGGTATTTTTTTAACAAATTATGCACATTTCTTTAGATAAAGCACAGACGTGCATTAGTAATTGTGTGGTAGCAGTTGTGATTAGATTTGATAACTAAGAAAGAACAACGCAACGCGGAAAACGCAGCAATCGGGAAACTTGTCATGATACTTTGACATAATCGACGGTTATGGGTTCGTCCACCCGCAATTAAGATGCTGATAAAAAAATTTAGTTAATAAACCCATATCTTTGACTAATAACGCGTCCAAATGGTACCGGTTTGCCTGAAATTTGTGACAAATAATAAAAAAATGAATGTGAAAAATGACTGATGATATCAGAGTCACGTCCGACTCATAACATTCCACTCTTTGGGTCATTTCAGTAATTTGTATTTTATGTTCAAACGGCACGTGGTCGACGCGTACCGTCATGAAAAAATGATCGGGCAAGCCGTCAATTTGTCACAAACACGGATCAACGAGCAATGAAATAATTTCATTTCGAGTTTTCTTAATACGTCGCGACATTTCATCGTCAAATCAATAGAAATTTGATATTTTATTAGGAAATTCGCTCGTTTTTATACCAACTGACACCCAACAACCCGACAAAACATTCTTTTCATTCTTTTCGGGACTTGTTATTTGACACTAATTTATGCAACTCTAAGTTGGGTGACTGCGTTGACCCCTCTTCGTGACCTCCACCAATAACCAACCAAACATCTCTGGTTTTCAATTTCTCAACCTTTTTCGTTCCCACCTTCCAACTTTCTTTTGTTTATAGTCACGTGCCGCTTCGTTGCGGTTTCGACGGTGCGTCATCTGTCGCTCATTTGTTCCATCTATGGGTTTATGTGTCTGTGGTAGTAATGGGATTCTGGTTTGTCTGCGACTTCCCCGATGACTCTGAACATTCAACGACAGCAACTGTAAAAACTCAAATCATCGGACGCTTTTGAATAGATCAGAGTTTTGCAGCACTTTAACCGGTTGGTATGGCAAACTGTCCAATCTGTATATACTCACGATCTAAGTGGAGAAGCTGGTAGAAGCAATAAGACAAGCCAACGAAGTCAGATTCTGATTTATTCTTTTGACCGCTTGGATATATGGCCCATGACGCCACCAAAGCACTCCGTAGAGCCTCATATTTTCATATCAGAACGGAAGTACCGTTATGTAACATTCCAGAGGCGCGAGTAAACTAATCGTTTAATGTATCAACAATAAACGGACGACAAAACGAGGTCAGGTGTCACAGTCGGATCGTCCCGAAAATGCAGCAAGTACCGCAAGCCGACGTAGTGTCGAAACCCCTTTATCTTCTGTTACAATATAATTGATGTCATCTGCCTGGAAGCGTGATTTTGAGCAGCCTTCGAATAATTACGCTATCAATTACGCTATTCCAGACATCTCTCATGCGAGTCGTGACCGCCGAACAAAGAAAGCATATGTAAAATTACGCT
This sequence comes from Eledona agricola, assembly GCA_964023215.1. Lineage (NCBI taxonomy): Eukaryota > Metazoa > Arthropoda > Insecta > Coleoptera > Tenebrionidae > Eledona > Eledona agricola. The sequence goes on along the minus strand of OZ026859.1, from coordinate 15,125,923 downwards.
CGATGCCGCAATTCCAATTAATCCCCTCATCTCCGTTTCGAAACGCGTAAACGATCATTTATTAATTCCATGAGGATTACGTGAGTTGGACGAAATTCGGTGCGGCGCGGCGTCTGGCCTGATTTACTGCTTTCAATCGTAAAATTTGTTTTGCTCCCGTTGGTAAACCCGACGGAGGCGCGTTAATCGTAAAAATGAGCATAACGAGCCGCTCGAGGCGAGTTTAAAGCGCAATCCTACGTAATCTTATTAGCGCAGTCTTCTCCACCGACACGATCAATCGGGAAAGATTTACTAGGAGTGTATAACTGCTGTTGGGGATTATAGTCGAACGCATCAAAGGCTTGTTTGCGTTCCACCTCATTTATTCGATTCATTACAAGAGAGTTTACCGTGGAACACGGTCTGGGTTGCATACGCCATGGATGGAATGTGCTAGCTGGGCGCAAATTGCTCTCGGTACTAGGACATTCCATTTCGAAGCTAGATGTCGGACGCCTTCATAGTATCAACGCTGTTATGAAAACGCGTCCACTCAGAGCTACTTAGTTAAACCAGACATAATCTTCAAAGTAGTAGTAGTAGTAGTTGTAGTGCAGACCTTCGACATTTGACCGAAACCCAAAAAAGACTCTAAATGTATCTTATGCATCGTATTCTAAACGGTTGTCAAGAGAGGACTACATTTCTAATTTTTCCAACTCATAATCAAAACATTGAGATATTTTTTACTTTATATCCTGCATCAGTTCACAATAGCTAGAGGTAATATCAACTATTATTTTGCAATTTCCAGATGCTGAATTCACTGAGGAAACTTTTATTCATTCGAATTATACAAACGCACAATTTCGAAGGTCCTGGGAAAAAAGGAATAAGTTTATATCAGATATTTTCCAGTAAACCTGTAGCTGCTGTAAATCCAGTTCAATTGGTGGGGTTCTCAAACTTTCACCATGACAAGTACTTTTCGGCTATTTTCTTATGGTAGGGCGCGAATTTAAAAAATCGTGCATGAAATACACTCATATATATCCCATTTTGTTCAAACAATACTTTTCCCCTTTTTCCAAAAAACCACGAAACTCGAGTCGCAGAAATGTCCGACGCGGCGAAAACTATCACCCGATTTTACGTATTTTAGAGACATTTCGGAAATTGCATGGTAAAAAAAAATTGGGTGGAGGAGATAAAGTAATATTTTACCAAACATCGGTACACTAATCTTTTCACTGAATTCTTTTCATCATAGTGAAAGATGATCACTGTGGCCGAGTCGCTACATACTATGGAAAAGACCTGTCGGATCGCGCACAACAAACGATTTGGAACTTGTAGTCCCCGACTTTCAAAAGGACTTCCTGGTTTGTATCAACCTGTCGACTGAAAACTGCGGAAGATAGGCAAACTCAACTAGGAAAACGTTAAACTACAAGCATTATAAAAAATGGTTCAACTGTCTCGTTAAAGAGAAAAGGGTTGCTGAAGAAACTTATCAGAATATGGAGGAAGTTTTGGAAGATAGCAAGTTGCCCGCGTTGGAACTCTTCCGACTGCCCGATGTATGTATCCTAACGGAGTCAGATAGGATGGTCTTGTAGTCTTTGAGAAGACGCACTCTACAGCATCTATACCGGATGCGGTTGGGTTGAACAAGAGGATCTATCTATTAAGAACAGGGACGAACGACAGCTGGTTTCATAAACAATTTCCACCTTCAAGCCATTTAAAGCAGTGCGACTGGACGAGATTTCCCTGCACTTCTCCTGTGCCAATCTGCCCGATTTATCACATTACCAGCGCTTTGGATTACATTCCGTTTCCAAAAGGTTAAAGTTTCTAGTCTAAAGAGCAGCTAAAATACTTTTTACCATCACACTTTTCTCGTTTCTCCTGAACTTGAAACTGCTTAAAAAAAGTTACATCTAAGATGGGACTCGTCGACTGACTCCTATTCATCCCAACCCTCACGCACACATGACTTTTTGGTCTTCAGAAACGACACTCCACGAACTTGTGCTAAGAGGACGCCATACTGAAACAGAAATGGGCACTGGTAGCCTTCCTAAATATCGAGGGAGCGTCCTTCGCCATTGAGCACGGTATTCGCCGAACCATTGTCACATGGATACGTTGTATGCTCGAGTGATGACGCATTTACTACTCTGCTAGAGGCCGTCCATAGGTAGTAGTGCTATTCTTTCTCTTAGTGGATGATCTTCTGAAGGACCACAACACAAAAGAGTTTCTATGCTCAAGCATATGCATACGATCTCTGTTTAGTAATCCTGGGGCCAATGCATAAACCACTAGTTTTGGTTGAAAGGTGGTGGCTCGAAGTGTGTTAAAAAACCTATGCTTTTCACCAAGAGAATGAAAATGGGCACCAAACACTAGTCGCGTATTCAAGGTGTCACATTAGGACCGACTGAAAACTGAAGTATCTTGAGGTACATACTCGTAAATGCTCTTCTGCCTAGCCTAATGTGAACGGATGATTCATAGAAGGTTTAGGAACCTGACATGTTACAAAATGCTCCAAGAAATGAACCAAGAAACTGAGCTTCATAGAAGGTAAGCTCACAGCGCCAGTCAAATGAAGCGGGTATAATGAGCGGAATGCCTGAATGCTTTGGCACGCATCGGAGAAGAATAAGAAGAAGAAAATTGCTACGTGAACTCTATTTCATGAGTTGTAACGAAATTCTTCCAAACAAAATATAATTATGCAACATTTAGAAACCCGGCCTGCAAAAACATTTATGTAGAAACACAACCACACAAATAAATTGTAAAACTCAAAAATGCACAAAAAAACGTCCGAACGCTGCAACTGCAGTTAGAAGTGCAAGATACATTTTGCCAATGAAATCTTGTGTGAAAGCCACCCGCAGTGTCAAAAAAGCAATTGGCAATTTGTTTCAATTATTCATAAAGCGTTCAATATTGTCATGCGTCAGCGCTTGTCGTTTTCCTCTCGATTTAGCAGAAAAAGTGTACCGAAGACGCCCACGACGGCGTTCTATTATGCATGAGTAGAGACGTACTCAGCGTACAAAACGTATCATGTTAAGTTGCTCGAATCGGGGTCACACTTTATGTGGGATTTAAATTACTCCGCTCACAAGAACGATAAAAACGAGGCGCCTTTCCTGCCAAGCGCAAAGAGATGAAAAAATTAGGAATGAACTGTAGTAGCAGAAGCATAGTTACGTAAATGCCAGACCGCAAGCTAGGAAGACGGCTAGCATCCGTACCATTTTCAGCTTAAACAAATTAAGTCCGCGCAATTTGAATTAAACCATAACGAAACGCTACTAGGTCATTTGCTATTCTTCAATCGGCGTACGGTAGTGTGCCTTTGATGAATATTACAATATATCCAATCCGAAGAGAAGCCGTCACTACTACTCAAATTTATCTATTTTGGACAAGGTGTTATCTTAATAATTTCTTACTTTTCTAATTTGATCATCTGTATCTGATTTTGAATAAATTCTAATTCAACTTTTATAAAAAGCTTACAAAAAAGGATTCTCAGGAACCCATCTAGATTTTATTTTAATTTTTACGGCGTGAGCCTTTGACATTTGACAGAAACTGTCAAACAAACAAAAATTCAAACGACGTCCAAACCTCTCTTTGGACTTTGTCCATGGTCCAAACAGAAGATTGATGATGGAATATGTTAAAACCTCGACTGAATCTTTGTGTAGAACAGAATGGCCGTATATTTGGACATTTGTCATGATGCTAATAATCAATTTAACTTCGATAACTTATTTTTCTAATTATTGTTGAGATTTTTTTTATTATTAAACATTGGTCGTTTGTCTACGGGTAATTTTGGATTGCATTATTTGTATTAACTGTTGGGAGATGTAATACTTATTTTCACAACAATAACACACTTCATTTGTGCAGCAGCCTACTATAAACTATCAATGGTTTATTAAATATTTACATCTAAAATTCCTATTTTCTCAATAACTCCTCTAATATCTGAATTAGACCCTAGGGGTAAATTCTTCAATTTATGCGATATATTTTGTATGATAAATTTCCTTTTCTTAAAAACCAATGTCGATTTCGTTCAGTTAGCGTATGAAAATATTGTAAAAAACCAATTAGATTTAAGGACAGTTTGTGAACACTGACATTTTTGAAGTTTCGCATTTTATTTTTGAAATAAAAAATAAATAAAAAGAAAATAAAAAATAAAAAATCGTCAAATTCAAAAGGTTTTGTACCATCTCTTTCGCCAAACGAAATTATTTTATGAACATTCTATCACTTATGATATTAAAAGCATTTTCACGTCTAAGCACGCGCGGTGGGGCTCTTGTTTTCTCATTTACATATAGAAGTACCATCTCTGTCATGGTACAGTCTAAAGAACTCTCTTATGCGTGTTATTTAAAATTACAAAAACTGGTGTTACTGTGTCATTAGGTGGCAATATGTTTCCGTGGATTTTTCATGCGATATCAATGAAGGAAATCAAAATGGGGTGGTTCCATTTAAAAAAACATAACTTTGTTTTTTTTTACTATTTGGACACCTTGTATATAAACGAAAATATTTTTAGAATGTGTAAGAGAAGCGCACCTATCACGCAAAAGAAAACTTAGATCGATACCTCAAACAGCAAAAAAATTATGGAGCTTTTACGGAGCTCTGGGTTACCTGTATTTCCGTTTCCATGAAATCGTAATTTTCCTACTAAAACCGTGGCCGAACGATTCATTACGGTCGTTGTGTTTGTAACATTAGACTCATCAAGAGCTCTTATTCAGGACACGTTAATTGCGTTTTGTGCTTTTACCAAAGGAGCGCCTCCGCCAAAATCAAGCGCGATTGTTGAACCCGGCAGCTGTTATCCCCGGATTTTTCCGGCGCTGACAGCAATTCGTTAGCCGGAGGCGTTCCTTATCTGATTCCTCATCAATCCGATCGATTCCAGGTGACGCATCTGGATATCTAGCTAGGAAACGTCGATGTGTGCTTCTTCAGAGGCGGAAGAAACGCAAATTCGCGGCGTGCTAATTCCGTTCCACCACCTCACGATTCTTGCATCTGATAAAAACGAAAATTGCTTCATAACGAAATTATTAATTATCGTGAAAGCCACTGTCCATTTGAGGAAAGAGCGTGCAGGGGCTTGCCAGTCGCATACGAAACGCTCCAAATTGATTGTCGAGAGGGTCGACCAAGAGAATGTGAATTTTTATCGGAAATCGCTGCCGCAACAACCCGCGTCCTGCAGGACCATATTTAAACAAATCGGCATCGTAAAGAGGTCATAAAAGCGAACTTGAGCGGGCAAATGCGCGACTACTTGCGCAGTGAAAATGTTCACAATGACCCGAAGCCACTTAAAATTTAATGGTTCGCTCGGAGTGACACCGTAAAAAGACCACTAATACCGCGATCTAATAAAAATCGGATTTTGTCAACCGATTGAGCGGAATCCTCGATTTTAGTGTTGTAACTGTTTTCAATAACCGTTTTACTTGTCCTTTGATCGAGCCAGGACTTTTAATAACGTATAAGTGGAGAGAGGTGTATTTTTTGTCGCAATTAAAGTGTCTCGATAAAATGTGATAAATTCAAATGATTCGAAAAAATTTCGCGGCATTCTGGAAAATAAAATCGCGCGGATCCCACGTTACAACTCGCCGTCATGTTTTATTTATTTTCTTCATATTTCTATAGAAACTAGTTTGTCTCTCGGTGCGAAATTTGTAATGGTAATGGCGAAATATTTATAAGCATATAGGTACATAGACGCGACTCTAATTACTGATGCCGACCCTGGATTTCGCAATTTTTTTCCGAAAAAACTCACCTCCTTCAGTCCGTCGAGCCTTCCCAAACTGCGCGCCTGCCTCAGTCCGGATTCCGCGGCTCTTCTTCCTTTTTTCCTCCGTTCCAGCAGCCTGGGCTTTCGGGGCGTTACCGGTTCGTTATCTTCCGGATCGGAGTGGACTTCTGGACAGTGATAAGTATGTCTTCTCCTCGAGGAAGGACTGGTGATGCGCGTTATTAAATTGTCGAACATCTTCGCTTCTTAGAACGCCGACGACATGCTTCCGGTTTACCGAAACGATTAGCGATGTATTGGTGTTTGTTTAGGGCACGCTTCGACCTGGAACCAAAACGCGGGTCTTAGATTGACAAACACTAATTGGTCTTTCGTGTCGATTATGTCCCGCCGCCGAAGTTGAACAACCTCGATGATTGTATCGTTTTTTATCAGAGAAAGTTCTGTGTATTCTCCGACAATCGAAACAAACATTCAATCATTATGTGGCAAGCACGTTTAGTTAACACCGTTTTTGACAAGTGGGTGGCGACCAAACACAATGAAGAAAATGTCGAAACGACGATTCGATCCACTTTTACGCAATCGCCATCATTTCCTTCTAGCTATGTGACAATTTTATTTTGTCCAAAAACCTACAAAGAAGTGGACGGTGTCCGCACGCCTGGGACCCATTTCTTAACTCTTACGCAAAGAATTTCGACATTTTTATTCTACAATTAGGAAATGTCAAATCAATTATTTTCATCGATTGTCGTCAGCTTCTAAGCGGCACGAAGTGGGTCAGAAACATCAATAGATTAATTAGCTACAACAACGTATGTACAAAAAAGCAATTCGTAGGAGCCCTTGGAATCCAGCCTTTGTTTTATTTTTTACAGTGTATCTCTTCGACATTTGAACGAAATTGTCAATCAGAAGCTTGTCCAACTCACGTCTGAAAGAAGACACCAAATGTAAAGTGCGTACAAAAAAAACGAAACTGTGAAGGCCAAGGAATCACTTTGAAATTCGTTAGTCAGTGGCGACAGGGAAGGCACTACCTCCAAGTAATGAATTAATTAGTTTTTAAATTAATATTCCGGGAACCTTCCCAGAATAGTTTGAAAATGTAACTAAATGTTGAGGACGGTGTTTTGAAATTTTGTCTGTCATTAAATGTCATTTTATGGAAGTCATGGAAAATCCATGTTTCTGACGTGGACAACTTGCATGTGGTCTGCTCACACGGCGGAAAACATTTTAGTAGTGTACGCACCAGAGGGACAAACAAAAAATATAGTGTATCCAAAAGCACTTTAATAAACATAATATTATTAAATAGAGAAAAGTTTAAAGAACTAGTATTAGTATTGATGACTACAAAAGATGATACCCATTGGGGAACTTCCATAACAACTCAAATTGAACTAGTGATTTCTACTGCTCACGTTGCATTTAAAAAGGATGAGACAATATACAGAGTTTTCAAAAAGTATGGAACCGGCTTAATAGTAAGCCGATGGTTTTGAAGATAGCTTCAAAACTATTAATCGGAATAACTTGCAATTTAGCATATGAATTCAACTAATTAATTTCTATTACACTTACTATTTTCAACATTTTTACATTGTTACGTTATGAGATACACAGCAAATTAGATTTTTTTTAAATAGCAATAGGGGTTAGATTTGACATCATTCGAAAACCTATTTTTTCCTGAATATCATCATGTAATGTTGATGTTGAAACATTTTGACAACCGTAAAAAAACTAACAATCAACCAAACATGTTTTATCGTTAAAATTACTAAACCACAACTTTATTGAGTGAATCTCTGCAAGTGACAAAAAATGTGAAAAAATAATTGTAATTTGATAACGGTGGTCCAAAATATAAAATACCTTATATCACCATAAAGCTATGTCAATAAGGATTCTAACAATGAAATAAAATATAGTTGGCTCTATTTGAAAAAAAAATTGTGTAGCTTTCCTAAGTTTTGGAACAACCTGTATACGTTAAAATACTATTAGCTGTGCAGCCTGACAAACGGTGTACAAATTGTATTTGAAAGATTTTTGTATTTTAAGTAATGGAAAGTGGTTTGTTTCAGAAATATTCATGGTGTTTTATGAATTCTGGACGCCCACTTCGGAGTAATAGTTTGAATTACTAACGTAAACTGAATGTTTGGAAAATTCGAATTAGAAAATAAAGTAAGACCACGAACTGCAATTATGGTAAGAGGACATTTAATAGTTGGCAACCTCAAATTAAAATAATCCCCTCAAACTCTTTTTATTCATTATTACACTCATTCGTAAAACATTAAACGATGCATGAATTCAAACGAGGAAGAAAAATTTATTGAAAATTTGACAGTTTCTCTATGGTAGTTTTCAAAACATTTTAGAAGTCAAGATTAATATTTTGATAAAAAAATAATTAGAAAGAAAAACGTTGCAAAAGAATAATCTATGTGTATGGCAGTAATTTCAATTGGGAAGTAGTTTCAGAAAATTAAATCAAAAAATTTCAAAAACTACACGCCTCCTCTGACAAAATGATAACGAGCCGCCACTGGTTAGAGTGTGGAATATGTTTGACCTTGGGTTCGAGAAATTTGAGGCCTCTGTGGGAAATTAGCTCGATCACAATGTATAAGATGGATAAGTTGAGTTTAGTGTTTTAAAAAAAAATCGATTCACAGGCCTCGGCCAAGAAATCGTTTGATTGACAATTCTTGTAAAATGATCTACACTGTAAAAAATAAAACGAGCTAGATGCCTGAGCGTCTTTTCGAAACTTAATCTGAAAATTCTCCAACCCAAGATCGTAAATGTGCTACACGCTAGACACTTTCAATGCCATTCGAATTCTGTTATTTGTGTACGTCTGTTACTGTAAAACTGGAAAAATTTCCACAGATGCAGATAAAAACAACCGAAATCGCCGCCGTGTGATTTATTACCATTTCGTAACAGTATCAGCGTTTGATTAAGTGTGTCACATTTAGTTTCGAAGCAATGTTATGCGCGTAAATAAATATCTTCGCGCCAGAGGCAACCAAAACGGCTGCTTTTTGAACACAACATGTTTCTTAACTCCCGTGGTATTCGTGTGATTTGTAAATTCCTTTCCAAAGAGTGGTCTTATGGATAAACGATAACAAACATCATTTCTGTTAGCTCTTATCGGATGCTTCTTAACTGACTATTGAAGAAACAACAAAGCCTCGTCCGGTACGTTTAGAATCTCAAAATACGTAGCATTGGTAATTTTTTGATAACATTTCTTGTACTCCGAATTGTGTTAGGTTCCATACTATCTGATCAATCGCTCATTCCAAGATGCCTATCATTCAAACAACTTCCTTTCTTGATTGACGAGTGTTATAATTTCACGTTGTGCGGTGTGAAAGCAATTTAGTGTTAACAAGTCAAGGAGGATGCGTCTCCCTATTTTTCTTTACACAGTCACGCACAATCCTTTCCTGTCATACAAATATGGATCATTTATGCAAAGACGGACTGGCTGTAATTGTGGAGACGTTTTCGTTGTAGACAACCGACAAACATCGGCATCAACTCAAACGATTTGCCACAACGCCTTCGTCTATTTGTCAGGCAGAGGCGGAAGACCGTCCAGAAGAGACGTCCTCTATTTGCACTAACAACAATACGGAACCTCACTCTTCGCTCTTCATCGTTCCCAAGAGCATAAACCACGCGTTATCATGGCACGTAATAAACTTTGTGGAAATATGTAACCGAAAACCCGTGTAGTCTCCATAACGGGATGATATTTACAGCCGCGGTAACTATTTTATCAGACGTTTCGTCACGTCACACATTTTTCAGTGTCTCGTTCCAGAGTTTCCGGCGGGGTCCAATTACGTTGTTCCCGTGATTACTTATTCGGTTCGCTGCTCCTCAAAAACGGAGCACTGTCCGAAATGAGGTCCAGGAACTCCTTATCTCAACACTGGATCAGTTGAACCTCCTCTGTCATGTCGAAACAGCGTTTATTTTTCCTGTTCGTAAATCTCGGACTTCTTCGTTTCCAAATATAACAGCGGCGTAATCTTAATCGAATCTGGTGGATGAAGGTTTGCGTACAAGACACCCACAAAACGGGGGTTCTTGACCTGTGCGATCTCCACTTTCCAGGAGACAATGGGACTCTCAGTTTTGAGGAGCAATTCCACTATATTTACGTCAAAGACACGTCCTGCGAGCACCGATTACCATCGGCAATTTACAGCGCTGAAATCCTGCACGCTCAAGGTTGCAGGACGAGCCATCTCGCCATAAACAACACTTTATCTAACAGTTGCACCCACCTGCAACGATCATATTTTTCCGGAGGATGATGGATGACACTGCGACCTTGGACGATTTGAATTTCAAATGAAGAGGTGAACGTGACATTTTTTATGCGTACTTTCTCGCGTCTATTGTGATTACCAAGCCAGTCTCTGGAGGGTCCTACTCGCGGTGATGATTACGCCACCGCGTTGGTATGTGCGGGCCCAAGAGATTTTTTTTTTCATAGCTCTGATCAAAATAAATACGAAGCGTTATGCTTCGGCGCCTTTAGAATATGCAAGGATAAGCATTTATCTCGATTTCTCATCGGCAACCGATCGGGATCCGCATCTGGATGATGGATCCTTCCAAATGGACCAAAACGCTATCGCACATTTGTCTGTAATCGCAAGATTAGCTCTCGCTCTCACATTTTTTTTTATCTGTTTTCAGCAGACTGGGTGACGCGGTATTAATGATATTTACATTTCAACCTTGGATCGCTTTGCTGCGACCGCCGATGGTATTTTCAATAGCTGCTTAGAACTAGCAAATTTCTAGACCATGACGTGTAAATTGCACTTCTTCTTGTACCATTTAAGTAACTAGGACAATGCCAAGAATATCAAACAATGTAAGCGTAAGTTAGCAGGTAATTGGTAAGACAGTGAAATCATTTACGTGGAAGACAGTGGTGAAGTGGCCCAAGGACAGCGGAATCAAGGACAAGCCGCGAATATATCCCACCTCCAACAACATCAACGTCACTCGGTACCACCAACAGCAAACCTCGGCCATCACGTTCTGTTTTGAATAAATTTTATGAGCACACATGTTCTCCTCCTCGAGACTTGTTCAGCCGGAGGCGGTTCTGCCTCTGATGACCGGAGTTCCACGGCTAACACCGAAGATATGACACGCACCTCCTCGTCGCATTCCAAAACGAGCGAACGATCGCTTCTTCACCAAAATCCACTTCAATGGGCGAGGATAACGGAAGACGGGCAAAAAGCGTTGAGGAACTGCTTCATTACGACCAATTTTTAACGACTCTCAGACCCAGTGACCGTGTCTTTCGAAGAAGGGCGCACCGAAGAGAAAAACACTTAATCGAAGCGATGAAAGAGAAAAACGAGACGTGGAAAAACTCACCTACACTCTACCTTTCGACCACCACGAGACGCCGAATCCATAAATCCGAGCCTTCCGCTTCTGACGCAGCAGAATCGATTCGCCCATTATGAAGAATTACTTTCAATTTGAGTGCAAATCAGTTAATAATCGGCTCGGACGTGTCGATGGCGGCTCTTGTTAGTTACGGGCTTCAATTACCTTCCACCGGAGTTATTTGTGATGAATCTATAGAATTTACGAAGACGTGGGTCGCGTTTCTCATAGGAGCCGGTCGACATCCGCTCCACATCTCCACCGCCGACCAAGTGGCCTTCAATTCAAGCCTTCCTCACGGCTTCCTCTCCTCTTGGTTCTTGGTTTTTGACTGAACTTCATTAACACCATGCGATCGCATGTGTTGCCAACAGCATACAACAAATAATGAATAATTGGAACCCATCGGTCATCTATGCGACCCATGCAAAGTGACGATATCCTGTCACAACAGAATCCAGTTTGCAAATCGAGAAAGTGCTCCATTTCCCATGGATCGCGAAAATACACAAATTAATGGAAACGAATTTTGAAATGCAAACCAATGGAGGTCGTCCACTCGACGCTTCTCAAACTCTTGAATCATTAACCGAATTGTGGGCCTTTACACCACCGAGATCGCAATACAAAATCAAAGACATGAATATATTCCAATTTAAGTAACCCACCCACGTTCGAACTGGCCCACAAAGAAATACACAACGAATCTGTGATGAGGTTCGTGTCCCTTTTTTTGGTACAGTCATTTACGTATGTCAATGACACGTCAGCCAGGTATTCGTACTGAAATTAGCAAATTTAACTCATGCGAGTTTATGTTTAATTACGTTCTCAGAATCTGTTAATAACGGGAAAATTGCAGAGGCAACGGCATTGTCTTTTATTATAATGACTCGTTTCGATAATTACATCGCCAGAGGTTTGCACTAAATATGCATTTAAACGTGGACGTCCAACTAATATGCACATGCTGTACAACAACTAATTAAAAACGATATAATAACAATTATTAACAGCACAAAAGGTACGTTTAAGGCTTTCAGCGTGTACAGTTACTTGTACTAACGCCTTAGTGAAAAACTTACAATTGCTAACTTTACAACACCACGAGACAGAATCGATGACAATCTAAAGAGCGTACAAAACAAGGAATTCTCAGTAGGCCATAGTTTTTGTTCCATTTTTTACAGTGTAGATCTTTGACATTTACATATAATAACTTTCGATGCGAACAGTCAATTATAAAATTGTCCACCGACGTCTAAACTGTCGCCAGGAGATGGAACGCGTTAAAAAAACACGTATCTTATGCATCGTTTTCAACAGAGAACTCAATTACGAATTTATCCAACTCAAGGTCAAAACTTGCTACACTCTAATCAATTTCAAGGTGATTCCATGGTCTACTCTGTACGCCCGTTAATATAGTAGGCGTACAGAAAAAAAGTAAAAGTAAGAGTAGAAATGATAAATGCAAAGCAAAATGAGTCTTGAATTTCAAGGGAAGGGTTTAGAACGGGCCAGTAACCGAGCAAATCGAGTTTATAAAGCCCATTGTGCGCTTTTCTGTTAAAGCTATAAAGCGTACAAAAAACGGAGACTCAGGAGGCCATGGACTCCAGCTTTTGCTTGTATTTTTGCAATGTAAAACGCTGACATTGTCAAATCATGACTGTAAATAATTCAAAATTGTCTAAACCGACGCATGGAAATGGATTTTGTTAGAGAAGACTTAGAACTTAACTTCACAATTTGATACACTCTAACCAATTTCAAAAGATTCCTCCATTTATTTTTGAAAGCAAAATATATTTGAGGAGAATTTACAGTTGATCTGTCTGTAAGAGATGTAAGGGAGGCTCACAGGCCCTGGAATCGTTTTATATTTATATACAGTGTGACCTATAACATTAAAAAATCATGAGTTTGGACAAGAACTGTAAATTAAAAATTTATACAAACGACGCCTGGCGATGAACTGTTGAAGAAGACATTAAAAGTATCTTATGTTGTCGACAGAGAAATTGACTTCAACTCAAGGTTAAACATTTGCTACACTCTAATCACCATCAAAGTGAATCCACGGCCTAGATTGCTCACTTTTATTTTTGAACCTTCATATATTGGGAATGGATTTACAGCTGATCTGTATCTGTAAGGAATGTATACTGAAAGTGTGTTATACTGAAGTGGTTTTATTCAAGTTCTAGCTCAGTCAAGCTCAATTCCAAATCACTCTCCCCGAGTTTAAGAGCGTACGAAACCATAATGAAATCAAACTCTTGACTTGTTTACTTTGAAACTAGGAAACAGAATAAATCCAATTTCTCTTAATCAACTGATAAGATCGGCAGCTCCGTTCACCTGAAATTTGTGGCTTTCATTAATTTTATGTAATGTGTATAAGTGGTGATAAATGAGAAAACTGAAACGTTGGCCAATCAATTTTAATTAAGCGACCACCAGTGCCATGTTCGCTTCTTGGAGCTGAACTCCACGGTTTGTTTGGGCCCCACGTCCAGCCACCCCGGCGACGTTTCGCAGCCAGCGTTGCCATAAAAACGTAGGAATCGCATCGTGCGCCAAGAAAATCGCAATAAAAATCGCGACGAAACTGCACCGGAGAACAAGTAGAAAAAAAATCGCCAGAGCCGAATCGCACGCGAAAGAAGCTTTGAAAATAAAAACAGGTTTCGTGTTACATGATTTTTTCGAAAACTACGTTATAAATCAGAATTACGTCGACTCGAAGCATGTTTGTAGTTATATTTAAAGTGACGGTGCGAATATTTCCGATGCTGATTGGAAAAATGCTCCATGAAATATGGACGCGGCGCTAAATATGGAGAAACAGGCTGGGGGGATTAATTATCCCGATGGTACGGGGGATGTCACGGGACTCAGCTGTCAATGGGTCTTAACGACCTGAGGTCGTGCACAATGGCCCCGGAGATCTTGGCCTCTTTCAAGGTGGTGGTGCGTCTGAACCCAACTGAGTCATCGTTTCGGACTCTCGACCAGTTTGGCCGACTAATTAGATGTTCTGGTGGTCGTCTTCGGCGTGCGGTAGCCCGTCCGGTATCGAATTTCGACAAGAAAATCCAATCCAAGAGATCTCGACGTGGCTTAGGCATCGGCGATAGAGGAGCGCTCTAGCGTAAAACTCCGGTTATGTAATCCAGGTAAAATTCTCATCTCCAACAACAAAAACAGTTGTTCGTCTAGACTTGCGGTGTTCGGACTCTGCTACTTTTGTCGAAGAAAACACACAATGGATCAAGGAAGTTATTATGTTAGCGTTGAGCTGTTTTATTGTGGTATAACTAGCCGTAACCGGACTGATTTGCATCTAATAAAAATTGGCACGGAATCTTCCAGTCGGAATTTTTCAATATACATACGGGACAGAAACTTCCCCGAATTCAGCCTATTCAATTAGATCCTTCCAACCACCACATTATCGCCCAGCTCTGGATCTGGAGTTATACTATTCATTAAACAACCACAAAAACTTCCCCGATTCGGCCTTTTCAATTAGATCCTTCCAACAACCAATGATGGCCTGGGACTGGACTTAGAGATACTATTCATCAAACACTGAAATTTCCGTTTTCTTCCGATCACGGAAACTTCTCCGAACTCAGGCTATTCAATTATATCCTTGCAACCCCCATCGCATGATAGCCTGTGACTGGAGCGATATATTTTTCTTCAAACACAAAAATTTCCTTTTTCTTCCAATTACCAGTAGAAAGTGGCCTAGTACAGCCATGGACAGTCAAGAATAACACTTTAGCCGGCGGGTGTCATGCAAATACCGACTCTATGAGATATTGTCATTGAGTCGGTATTTGCATCACACTCGCCGGCTAAAGTGTTATTCTTGACTGTCCACGGTTGTACTAGAATTGGAACAACTTTTCATAAAACACAAAAATTTCCTTTTTCTTCCTATTAACAGCAGAAAGTGGCCTAGTACTAGAATTGGAGCCACCATTCATGCAATAGAAAAATGTCCCCTTTTTTTCCAATCACAAATCATTAATTTTTGTTCTAACTACCACCTTATGTTGGCATGATACTAGGGGCCCTATTCTTGACCGTTCGACTTGTGAGTGAGTAGCACCCCCGTAACCAGGCGGGGGGCTAGGGGGCTGCAGCCCCCCCCCGAAAAATCTTGGCTTCACACTAGTTAGAATTGAACTTTCCACACGTCCAGTTTTAGCAGAAGAATCGCAGCCCCTACGGTTGGTTACGGGCTTGGTGAGCTGTGAGTAAGTTTGACGTCATGTCAAATGATTTTCAAAAATTCGTATTCTTGACCGTTCGAGTCACATGTCACTCACTCACTATACGAATGATTTTACTCGATCGCTTTTTTTGTGAGTGACTTGCCACTGTTCTCTCGGGTCTGGAATTTTCGCGGACGAGCTTTTTCGTTATTTTTTCTGTAATTAAACATAAATAATATATTATTAACTAGCGACCTGTACTTTTAGCCATTTTATTGGCAAGCCCGCCCCAACCTTGTGTTTTAAATCAATAGTTTGCCTCCCATTAACGCTTTGGTTGCTTTAATTAAAAGTCTAACTCCATAGAGCTTGAGTTTAATCTCCATGATGCAAGCATTCGGAAATTCACAAGTTCTGGCATCTCCACAGTGGTATTGACGTCAGGCCGCACACTGCTACAAATCACGCCATAAATTTGAATAGTCGTTCCTTTCACATAATTGCGCGTAATTCCCTCCATAAAATACCCCCGTTAATATCAATAGCTCGTCTTTGTGCCACCTCTAAATACTTCATTTAATGTCTCCGTTTATCTCCGAACCATTCAACCCTCTCATCTTATGACCTCTTGCTTGCGTCCAAGTGCGGTCAACGAACAATCATAATAAAATTGTACTAATCTTGGTGTCTGGTTGACTATCGGAAACTAATGAAGACGACAAGGGCGGTTCCTTAAACTTGGAGTAATGGACATTATTTCGCGTCAGTGGCCCACTTCGGCGCGCGGATTACTGTTAAAAGCTTTTGGGTAATGGAGCGCTGATAATTCACCTGACAACATTATTAAGCCGGGCGCTGCTGCAATCTGCTACTGGACGGCGGTAATTCTTCTGCAATCCGATGATTCGTGGCCAATTTTCGGCACGTTTTCTTCTTTTGTAATAACACGACACGAAAAGAAGCGGCACCGTCTTGTGCGTCGTACATTTGCTTGCAATTACGCTCTTTGATTTTTCTTATTACAAATCGGTTGCAATCGCTTCAAATTGCACCGGCTCCTCCTTTTAATGCCATTTGCTTATTTCCATTTCCTGTTTTCCGACAATTTGTTAACCGTTCTTAATTAACTCATTCCTGAGTGTAATTAGCAGCATTACAATCATTACGGCTCCTATTTATCAATAATAATAAACAATTAAACATCTACGAGCTGCAATCTCTTTTTCCCGGTCTAAAAACACTCCATAAAAGAACAGTTAAAGTGTAAACCTATAAACACTGCACCTCTTCGATGACCGTTAGTTAATTGGTGAAAAAGCGCGCACCCACGTAACAACAATCCGCCACCCACAACTAAATTTCTTAATTTCTCCGGTCCCCGATGGTTCGGTGACACACACCCACATCCCCAACCAAGAACTCTGTTAATCTTGCGATAATTATGACATGTCTACGGTCGAATGCGCGCTCTTCCTGTACACATATTGCATAACGTATCATTACCGGAGCCGAATTGTAAAAAATTAAACCAGTATTCAAATCAAACGCTTCGGTTAACACTCGAATAAAGCCTCCGGAGTGTTCAATAAATTGGCGCCATCTAACGTCGCAGGTCATCGTCGAGTAACTTCCTACACGTTGGATGCTGAATTAACGGTTGATCTCGATTTTTTTTTCATTCCTTCTAAATTTATAAAACGAATTAAGCAAAACAGGTGCCGAATTATTTTTGTGTGGGAGGCGCACAACTCGATTTAATCATGCGTGAACGCTACAATGGAACGATTTTTTTTGGTACCCAGTCGACGTCATGGATTCTTTCGCCGTTTTCTACAATAGAGGCCAAGTTGTGAAATAAATTAATTGTTGGTATTTGTTGAGAGAGGTGAGACAGCAGGTTCTTTCGAAGGTAATGTCTTGGAATCGATCATTGTTGCGACTGGAACAGGTGCATACAACTTCACCAAACATCCATATTTATTGTGCCAGTGATTCCCCAGCATAGCCTTATCGTCTATTAACTCGTGTCTTATAGACACAAAAACAATTCAACAAGTATTTTATCCCCCGGGAAAAAAGGGTCGTTACGGAGGTACGGTCCTGTACTGCCGCTTCTATTCCTGCTAGGCTACTGCGTTCCCCATTTTTTCAATATTTCGACATGACGGCAAACTCACTCACAGCTCACCAAGCCCGTAACCAGGATTTTGGCTCATCTTTAGTGTTCAAAGTAAAAATACTCAACGAGGCTCAGTAGGCCATGAAATTCGTTAAAGTGTAGAACAATTTCTTTCCTCATGTGTATTTTAGCAAATTTCATCTCCACGCAACGGTTAAAGCACAGACAAGAACAGTAGATAAGAAGCCATCTTCTCGGGTAAATTTTTAGTTCACAATTTTTATAAATTGTCAAAAGTCTTAATTAGAATCCGTCTTCTGAGTGCTTAGCTGCGTAGGTCATGAATTAATTTTTAAATTGTTTAGAGTGTAGCAAATTATTGCCCCTGGGTTGGAGAAGTTTGAGATTACTTGGAGTAATGGCCAATGTCAAAAATTACACCTTTAAAACAATATTTATCAAAAATTATTTTAATTGTAACTGGCACAAAATAAAATAAAATTTTTGTCAGTTTTTGCAAAAACACGTATGTTTGCATATAATATAATTGTACATATTTCCTCCAAAAGAAAAAAATAAAGACGGAAAAAAATGGCTTGTTCCACAATTCTTTTTTTTTCTTAAATATTTTTTTATATTTCATTGGCCGTTATAAAAGCAAGCAGAATATTATTATTTTCAAGCAGTTTATTGTAATCAAAAATAAAAAAATACCAATACATAATTTTAAAATACAGAAATAATAGGTTTGTATAAAAAATGTTCATTGTGGTAAATCATCTTCCCCTGCAAAATCTTCATTTGCCACTATGTGTTGCCACATTTGCTGTTATTTATATAAGAAACTGATTTTAGTACAGACGTTTAGTTTTGCTAATATATGGCAAAAGTGCCTTTAGTTCAGTTAATTTATATATAGGAAGCTAGCTGATCGTTGACAAGTGGTAGAAGCTTGGAAAGGCTCCCTGTCGTGTTTTCTTGCGATTTCTGGATATATCGAAAATTCTTGCTTCATCCATTTAATTTACAGCCCCCCAACTGGTACGTTTAATGTATTTTTTACTTAAAAACTCGTTTTGTTACAAATCTATAACCTGTACGGGGTTTTCTTGGCACCAAACGTAATAAATTGGTACATTGGCATTTTTACCTTTTAATGATCTTGATAGCATAGCAAAATATTGACATTGGCCCTTTTAGCTCCAGGCCACAGATGTACTAGTAATCGTCGTTCTAAGATGCAAATTGCCTAACTTGCAATGTATTACAGGTGAGCTAAAAAACAAAGCCAAGCCAATAACCAAATCAAATGTAAAATTTTAAAAAAATTTTGACATGATGTGTTACTTAATTGAATGTGTTAAATATAATTTTTTTTAAATTTTTGCGTTAATTCATTATATCTCTCACTTAGTGGCATCAAAATTTCTAGACTGAAAATGGACTTAGGCAATTTGCATTTTAGAACAACGATATAATACATTTCGTGCCTTCTTTAACACATTCCGGGTCGTGGTGTCGGTTTGGGCAAAATTTTGATCGACTATTTCTGTCAAATGTCATAATATGTACACTCTAAAAAATAGAAAAAAGCCAGAGTCCATGGCATCCGGAGCGTCGGTACAGCAAGGGGCATAAGTTTATAGACGCTTCGGATGAGAATGTGTCATCATCAGGCAATGCACAATTCTTTATCGACTTTCTCTCTAATCCCCAAAGCTCCAACGACAGATCTTTGTAAAACAATTGAATTTTGCAATAATGGCTTATGCAAGAATGTGGAAAACAAAACAATCGCTCAATTTTTCTTACAATTAAAATACGTACATAATCGTTCCCATTTCAATTAAATTACGTTATGGGGATTTTTATGAACAGTGTTGGTGATAAAGCACAAGTATGAACAACACAACAATTCAAATAGAATTTACAAACACCTTGAGATTAACGATATGCATACGCAAGGCGCCAATCACCGAACAAAAAAACCCAGAGACGCGTATGAATTTAGGGATTTTAGCAAGTGCATTGGCACCTCTTTTGAATGTCAAATGCCACATTTACAACTATGTATTCATGAATCACTGAATAAAAACTGCAAATCCAGTACCCACGTAATGATTATAAATCATTTAGTTATTTGTTTGTTAATTTTACTATACGGCGAGTACGTTGACCGGATTTTTACCCGTTTGATAAAATCTTGCGCCGCCCCTGTTTGCGGATCAAACGCTTTTATTATTTGCTATACCAAATTAGCGGGTGGGCTTTTTATTACATTTCAAAATTACCACAAAGTGTATTCCACAAAAATTATTTTTTAATATCTAATAATAGCAATAAAAATAAACTAAACATAGAACGGGTGATCGCGTTAAGGATAGGATAAGGATAGGATACTCCGAAAACTGTGCCAATTAGCAAAAATCAAGTAGTTGTGTGATGAAACAAAAGTAGGTTTACCTCTGCGTTGTCGGTCGAATCCCGCGTCGAAAAATCCAAATAATCACTTACAGATAGTGTGAAAACGCGTGAAAACTGTGAAAAGTGGTAAGTCTGTCCCAACATCAGTCACACCCGTGTTAAATATTCCCGAAATCGTTCGGAGCAGCGCCAGGAAAACGGTTATAACTCATATGAAACATCCACACCACGTCCACATACCACTCGATCTACAACTACTTTAAAATCTTTTCCGCTCAACAGGTAGTCGGCGCAGGCGAAACAAAAACACAGCGATACACTCGTGTGGTTTCGTTAACGGTCGATCTTAATTTATGCCCATTCGGGTATTTTTTACCATCCATGGGCAGGTTGGTGGTAATAATCGTCCCCGATGATAAATAATTGATGAATCGGCGGCGGCGTTAAACGGCGTTAATCAATGAGCGTAACGTATTTTCTGATTGTTTCAATTAAAATCCAGACGGCACAGGCGAGAATTAAACTGATTTATTGGACACAGGCATGGGAGATTTTTAAATGTTTCCTTGGAGGCGGCGACTTTCTTTATTCATTACCAGTTTTCCATTAGCTTTTAGACGTTTATCATTTGGTGGCGTCACCCCGGGCACTGGAAGGTCCGCTTCAGAGCCTTGACGATATCTCCAAGGTGTTGATAAACTAATCCCTTCCGAGGTGATTTCAAAGGACTTTGCCACGATAATGGAGTTCTTATCAATATTGGCATTTGTTTAGTCAGTCATATTGCCAAATTATTTATAACTGGGTCAAAAGAGCATTTTAGTATTAGAAATTCTGGGCACGGAAGATACATAGGCAAAAAGCTCCCACTAATACTATGTGGGAGTTTTCACCCTTATGGTGTTAAGTTGAGTTATTAGACAATTATGAAAGAGTGTAGGCTTCATGGTCGGTGTTATGAACACGGCCTCAAAGACTCAAGACCGTGTTTCGAGAAAAGCTATTTCATTGGAGAGGATGTAGCGAACGCCCCCAGGGGTTTACCAAGCTGACATCTTCAATGCGCCAAGTTTGGTGGATAACGTAATTATTATGTCTTTCTCAATCTTAAAAAACACTTACGGGGCGCCGATTTTCCTCGAAGGAAGACTGGGAAAAAGCTGTCGAAGCCTATTTTGCAGAGATACCAAATATCAATAGGTTTTTTTGGAAGAGATAGCTTGGAAAAACTTTGAAATAAATGTGTAAGCGATCAAAGATCATATTGGATGTAGAAAAATGAATGTATGTTTATTCACTGACTCGTTTCCTTCATGACTAAGTAAATAAACTCCTCTCTTAATTTCAGTTTTAACACTTCGATATTTTGTTTTTTTTTTAACTTTTTTTCTCTTCCCGCCTTTCTGAAGACGCATTTCCTAAGCGTATCTTCTCCTTTTTAACTCTTGTGCGTTTCGTTGGCAAGCCTGCTGCATTTTGGCCTTGCAACCTATTTACCATTCGTCTTGCTCTCCTCAGCCTTTATGAAACCCAGTATTTTGGCCCATGGATGCTTAGGAAGTTCTTCCGGGCTATATAATATGTCCTAAACCCCCCAGCAATCAAGGTTTCATCTTCCCCGTTCTATTGAAAAACCCATGATGTTTCAACTGCTTCAGCCTGGGGATGCCTCTGTCTACACTTGACGACAATCTTCATCATGACTTTCAACAACTCCACACGAGAGCCGAGCGCCTATATACGGCATTCTCGCCGCCACTCTGGCCAGTTTATCAGCTGTTTCGTTGCCTGTCACTCCTACATCACCTAGAACCCATACAAAAGGGATAGCGCTCTCTACGAAGCTCAGAATTTTGGTCAAGAGCAGCGTATAAAGTTCTGGAAGCATATAATATGCACCCTCTTCCGTAATTGTGCTCTGAATCAAGAGTGCTTAATAGATTAAAATTTCCATCCTGTTCTCCGTACAATTGACATCCACGTTCCTCTGAAAGACTCATCAAGTTCGGGTGTTGTCTAAACTGGGTGTGCCCAGCCAGGATATCTAATAGGTATTTTTACTCCTCTGATTGCAGGAGGATACTGCTAGAATCAGATAAGTGCAACCACTGAATAGATAATAATAGATTGATGTATTCAACAGAAAGGAAAGTCCTCTCAAAGGGTATGTCAGTCTTATCTGTGTCTTTGAAATCATCACATTTGCCATTACCTATTCATGTGGACTTAAATACTCTGACCCTGATAATTCAACATCTTTTTTATTGCCTGTCACTGCCTCATCGACTGGATTCCATACAAAAATTCCATGAGAGCTTTTGCAAGTTTTGTCAAAAAATGACACCCTATTAACGGTTTCTTGTATACATTTAAGAATGGTGCATGTTCCCGCCGGAGAGATGCTCGAATAATGTGCCAACGGAAGAAATATCAATGCTAGGTGAGGTGCTCTACCAAAAAACCATGCGCCGACTGTAGCTTTTGTTTTGGAGCTATCCCTATACCAAACCAAACCTTTCTGAGTGAACATGCTTTCACTCTTACTTGGCGCTCCTCCTTCATTGAGATCCTGGTCTGATATGGGTTTTAACGCGCCAATCAGTTATCTGTTCTGGTAAGAGATATGCTTTAGTAGTGTTTTATAATTTTGACCACATTCGCATTTTGCGTAATTGCAAACATAAAGATCTTGATGGCCTTAAATTCACGGTGAATGAAAACCGACCGTCATTCCAGTTCGTTGTTTTTTCAGACAATACAAAGAAAAACCTCATAACCCATTTTGAATGAAAAATATCGTAGCACACAGCACTGGATTACAAGTCCGATTGTAACAAGAAATAGACCATCCTGGATCAATACATTCTCAATGAAAGAAAATCGAATAACAAGAAGCAGTGATGAGAAAATTTCTTTGGAAATCGAAGCGTAAAAGGAACGATTTAATCAGAGCCATCAATAGTCATTTAAATGATTGCGTGATTAGATCAGTAAATAAATAGCCCGGTTATATCGTTTTGCGCCAGATGTGATTAGACTTATCAACGGATTCGAAGAGATTCAACGATAAATCATTGGCGGAACGCTCTAGGCTCTTGGGTTCCGCGAATCTTGGAAATTCGATCAACCAATACTGAAAAATAGTCAAAGTTGCTCTAATCTGGGTCAGGGGTGAAAGACCCACCAAAGCACCACAAGCAATTATCGTTTTTATGCGCAGCCATGTGTCCTGTATCACTTTCGTTAAAACAATCCCGGCGCCGGTCGTTTCAAAATATCGCCCAATTCGGAAGAAAAAAGCGACCGGAGACCGGCTTTTTACTCCACAATCACATTTTAGAAACCGAGAAATCTGGAATGTTGGCTACAATGGCGCGATTTTTGCCGTGAAGAAGAGTGCCTTTGTCTGTTGCGTTTTTTTATTGTTCGAAATGATTCAGCAAAGCTCTCGATGTTAAATGACTCACGTCTAATCAAAATGCTGCGAATGTATATTTTGAGAGAGTCTTTTAATAAATTGCATTACTTAATCGACCGTATCAGTAATAATCTTTTTGTGTCCAGCTCATTTCGCCTTTGTTTATTTACAGTTAGTGGAACTTGGCCGCTTTGAATGCCTTCTTTGTTTGTGTAAGCGACCAGCAATTGGAAATTAACGAGATGCATTATTTCAATCAAAAAAATTTCAATATAACCCACTTGAGAATTAAATCTCCTAAATGGATGATAATAAAAATTTTTAGCTACGAGCTTCTTCCAATGATTCATTTTGTTCGCTGTGCGCAGAGTGGCGCGTTTTACGCTCGTCCTAATCACAGTGAAAGAAGAGTGCTAATTTAATTACAACAAATGGAATTTACGAGAGCGTTGAAGCTTTTGTCACTTATCCCGCTATTTACTCTTATTTACACCTCATACAACGCCGCGACATTTTTCTTGTGCTCAAAGAGGATTACGTAAAACCCGACCAGGACTAGGTGTTGAGGAATTTGCCTGTAGACGATCGAGTGAAAATTTCATGTGTCAGCTGTAGGAAAGGGTTTTTTCAGCTTCCATGCACGCTTCTTTAGGTAGCCATCCTCCGGCCGGACAGGTGCACGAAAGCCAAATATTTTTTAAAGATGACGGACGATGGGGTTTTTATTTTGTCGGATCCATTATCGTTCTAGTCCCGCGGACTTGTAAAGAACGTTAATATGTTTTGATAAATAAAGCTCGCAGCGTGGCATCCGACCCTTTTCAATAACGAGCCTTTGTCGTTTTACGACCGCCGTACGAAGACAAAATTTTTGAGCGCAGCCTTTCACATTCGCGTTCCAACCTTGCAAACTGCGAGCTTCATCAGTTACATGCGTTTCGTAACAAATACACCTGTCCTCCAGGTTAAAAATCGCGGCACCTAGTTATTTCTTGGCGCTTTCTGAGACTCTATCTCGTGGGGAAATCTCCTCGCGCCTTATTAAACTGATCCAATTTGCAAGTGGCCAAAGCTCGATTTGTGTTTTAATTGAAAGCGACCAAGTCGATGGTATTGTTGGGAGAATGCCACAAATCTCCCGGGATTTTTATGGGCTGTTATAATCTACCATTACCTTATCACGTAAGTAGTTCTCGCAGGCATTTTAAATGACAGGTAATAATGGTATAATTTAACGGAAACATGAAACGACGACGTTTCTCCGACGCGCATTTCCAACAAAAAACCAACTCGACATTTGTGGGAAAACTCAAAACTGACCCAAAGCGCGTCCCCTTGATTACTTCGACAACTAAAAAAATATTATTACCGCTCGAGGATTCATCATTAAGTCATTAAGTCACTGGGAGATCGTTTCGTACGCCATCAAATGAAACCCAGCCGCATTTTTCTTATTTGTTTTATTTTGTGACATCGGTCTCATCTTAAAATTTATTTTACGATTTCGTGCGTTTATCAGCAAATTTTATGGCGTGATAAGGCGAGCACCGCCGTAATAAAAGTCAACCCGAGCGTCTATTCGTTGCCTATTTTCCCCATAAATTTATTAAATTAATACAAAGCCATCGGATTATATTTTTGAAAACGCGACCGTGAACGATTTGTTACACAACCATTGCAAATAAAGCATTTCCACTGATCAATACTTTTTTAAACCGCACCCTTTTCCTTTGAAAATAATTAATGCCCCACGATTCCTTACATTCGTAGAGGAAAGTGTAACGCCGGTCGGAATTAAAATGATGGACGACTCGTGAAATCGTTAAAAATAACGTTTTGAATGCTGCCGTTTGATGCATCGTCTTAGGAGATTGGGCATTTATAGCTTCATGGAGGCAGATGGATTAAAAGGGCGGTGGGCCGTGGAATTATGTCTCTTATTTAAATTTAAAAGGGTTTATGGCCTATTAAATGTCACAAACGAAGAGCTTTTGAAAATTATTACACATAAGAGCGGTGGGACACAGCGTTTTTTGTCATATTCTTTTTTAATTTCTTGTGAACTGGTACCCTTGGAGTGTGTCGTTTCTTTTAACGAGTTTTGGCCCTAATTGCTTGTTTCTGTTAAACCACGAATTCAGTTGATTTCATTTGAATTGAAGTAAAATAGTTAAATCACACGAGGGAAATTAATTATGCGGCACTGGATAACTTTGGTTCAGTACGAAAGTATTGTCGAATTTACTGAACTACTACAATACAAAATTACAAAAAATGAATCTTTTTTTATGTGTGCCCGTAACATTAGGTACTGTGCAAGAAAAGTATATGAATGCTCATGCAGGCTCACAATTTTTTTTAAATTAAAAAAAGTTTAATATCCTCGCGGCTGTTACACGATATCTTCTGCTTTGTAATTCCTTCCTTGATATTTAGCTTCACTGATACGAAGGTCCTCCAGGCATCAGATTCTGTTTGAATTATGTGGCTCGTATAATTTGTATCATTTCTTACGGAACGAATTCGTGAACCACCAAACATTCCTGTTTTTACTTTTTCCATACTAAGGAATATAATATTTAAAACAATAGCCATTCTAATACAATGTCTAGACGAACTTCTCCTTGAGTCCAAGCTTAATATGAAGTAGTGGAGAAGTGAGTCAATGGCGACTCGTCGAGGTGGCCAGGTTGGACAATACCTACTATGAGAATATTTTAACTAACCATATTATGAGAAGTCTTAAAATATTGATTGGACTGATTATTTTGTACATGAATTTGATAAAAGTATAGAGAGATGTTTACGTATAAAAAATCATTGTCTAAGAACAAAGCGTTGAAAGAGTTAAGACATTGACAACCAAAACTGTATGAAAGGAAGAAAAATTGGGTTATTCAGTTATGTTATAAGACAAGTTTAGTCAGTGCATAAAGTTGTAAGGCTGGAAGCAGACTGAAAAGAGTTTTTGGTAATGAGGCTAGGAAACAGATTTAAGACTTCAAACGAGACTAAGAAGGAATGGAGAGAAGCTTGGAACTTTTAAGCTGGTGGAAAATTGAATTAAAGCTATGGAGAGTTTGAAAATGATACTACATACGGATGGTTATGGATTTTTATTAGTCCATACAGATGGGTGTAGAAGTGCTCATGAGTCAATATTTAGTTATAAGGAAAAAGCATAAGATTTCACAACACTTTTGAAAAAAATGTTTAGTTGGGGCTTCTGGGAAAATAACTATGAGTTTCTAAAAAGGGGCCTGATGACTATGTTATCTTTATCCTTCATAGCACATTAGTTTGTTCTCGTTCATTTTTGGTGGTTTTAGATGTTTGGAATTGAATGAGCCCTGAGTACAATTTGGAATCCTGATGCGAGAAATAAGATTTGGAATCACATATGGTTTAAGCTGTGGAGGCCGCACACTGTATTCTATTTTCCATTTCGATTGATAGTTGGTGTAACGTGCTTTGTTTGATCACTAGATCAGGGTTAAATTTAAGTCCTTTAGACAGAAGAATAAATACTTCGTGGGTAAAGTTAACAGACGAAAAATTAAAAAATCTTGAATCTAAGTATGATTGTTGGGTTATCAGACTTATTACTACGTGATTGATGCAACGTTAGTAGATGCAGTTTCCTTACAATCTACACCTTTTTCATTGGGACCAAAATTAGTAATTTAGACTATGGAATAAGAGATTAAATAGGGGTGGGGGTCATAACTTTGCCAGCTTAAGCGTCACCTGATCATCGTGGACCCTCCAAGATTCCTGCTTTCCGTTCTTTTATACTAAGTTCAGGAAATCGTCAGCCATTCTTATCCATGAGTTCAAGGTTAACAATGATTCTAATGATATAACGATGCATTAGACACAAGAAACATGGAGATACAATACATTTCCAGGCTTCCGTTTACACGTTTTTGGACATTTTCTTGATTGGCAGTCGTGATACGCCAATGTCAAAGGTTTACACTGTAAAAAAATAGCAAAATGTAGTTTCCGGCCTCAATCACGATTTCATAAGTGTTAATAAGGCACCAAATTACATTTTTACAAGAATTTCTGACACGATTAAATATTTAGATAAAAATTTACGTATTTTTGCTACTACTTTTTTATAGTGCGAGGAATATATGCGCGAGGAATTTGCCCCAGGTAAAAATTTTCATCTTTTTGCTTGTAATACAAGTTGGCAATTTTAGCGTGGTTTTTTGGTTGCCGCTTATTTTTTAGATTTGCGCAGCGTTACCTTTCGTTTCTCTTAATTTGCTTCAATTTCGGGCGTTTGCGTGCATAATCGGAGCAAAACAATTTATTCATAATTTTTTGCTTCAATTTCGGCAACGATTGGCGAAAATTTCTCCGGTCACGATTTCGTTATGCTCGATGATTAAGAGTTTTGCATAATTTATGGAAAGTGATAAAGTCTTGTTAAAAAGCGCTAAAAGGAGTCAAATTCGCAACGGCAATATCGGCAAGTGATAAAGAGATGACCCCACAGAACTCTCCCGTTGGAAAGTTTCTCGGACGACAAATCGAATTTGAACGGTTAATTAAACAATTCATCTAAAGGAAAGCCGGTAAATCAGCGTAATTGCATTAAAACATTTCCAACGGTGACACTGCAATTTCTTTTTTCATAATTGGAATATCCGACCGAATTCTATTTTCTAATCCGCTCTCGTTTCCGATAAGTCCCAACAACGAATTAAACTAATAATGCGTTCGGAGTCCACAAAAAAGTGAAAGTGAAACGATGAAAAAAGCCCGAATCAAAATTCGGTCGTAGTTGTGAAAGTCGAGCGACAGATGTGGTGCATGCGACTTTATTGTTTGAAGAGAAACGTTTTTCAATCGGTTAAAAATTTCTCCAGCTTCTTCTTCGTCTCTTTCTCGCGTATTTCCTGACGGATTCGCTCCAGATCCAGCACATCCAACGCCACCAAATCCAGCGAACTGCTTTGATTAATCTTCTTGTTTTTGGGGCTCAAATTCGACGTGTTGCTTAAGTTGGAGTATTTACGATCGTACGAGTCCAACGTGTACTGTTCCTTCTCTATAAGCGTGGAGAGCCTCTGCCTGCTGTTCGTTTTAATAACCGGAACAGGCGCGACCCGTTCCTTCGACTCTGGACCCTTCCGAACAAGCATCGAAACTTTGGGTGAAGGAAGCGGAATCTTCCACTTTTCCATACAAGCCGGACATGTCGTTTGCTTCAAATGCACCTTAACCGCATCATCTTCTTGTCTACAGCACATAAGAAATGCAACACCAGTGGCACCAGCCATGTAAAATCAACGACTCAAGCTTGCATACCGAATTGAACACGTTGAGACAAGAATTTCAATTAAACTCACTGTTTAATGGTCACATTCTTGCTGCTACTCAAGCGCTTGGCGCGAATTTCGGACTTGGAATCGTTGCTGGACTCGGTACTACTCTTCCGCTTCTTCGTTTGCTCTTCTTCAGCATCATCTTCACTATTTCTTCGATGCTCTTTAACCGAAACGATGTTCTTCTGAACGAAATTCGTCTTGCTGCGTCTGAATCGTGACGACGATGCCGGTTCAGACTCTTGCAGTTTCTCAGGCGGGGTGTTTTGGATCGATACTAGTTCCTTCGACTCGGCTTGAAGAATATTAAAACTGCTTCTGCTGGGAAACTGCAACACATTTGAGCGAATGAACAGCACCAAGTCCTCCAAAGCACCAGAAGCCGTACGAATTTCGATATGTTGTGCCTTTATTTTTTTAGGTTGCGTTAGAATAAACGAGCTGCAGCTGAAATTTGCATGAGTTTGCTGTTCACTGTGGTACCAAAAAGCACCTGTTAACTATCGAGTGGTCTTTTAAAGTCATTACAAAGTCCTGGATATGCTGCTGTCGGAAAATACGCTTCAAACTGCTTGCATCAGAAGCCAGGCTCAGCAATTGTTGGACTTTGCCGGGATTTGAGTTTTCTAAAGCTGTTACAACTGTCATAATTAATTCCCAGAGCTTTTCGTTTATCAAGAGACGGGCAGCAAGTCTTTCGTCGAAGTTGGAACGTCTTGGATTACCTTTGTGAACATCTAAGCAACGGCATGACTAACATCAGGTTATATAATGAGTTGCAGTTGTACCAATCACGTATGTCGGAAGGATTGCTGTAAGAATCGGTTCTTTCGGATTGTCGTTGGATCTCTCGATCAACTGCTCCAGTGGTGAGTCTTTCTTCATGAAGGTGTTGCTGATTTTTGGACGTCTTGGAGGTGTCAGATGTTCGGTTTCGTGAGACGAGAGCAGATGAAGGCATAAAATTTTTTCGATGTCCACTTCGCCATCGGTGAAAAGCAGAAAATGAAGATGCTTCAAAAATTAATTATAGCACCTAACCCAATCTAATTTTACGAATATGAAATTGTTATATATATTACTACTTCTCCCGTACGGATAATTCGCAGAGAAAGCGCTTGAGGAGTGGGATATGTCAAGAGATGGCGCTTTTAATTGAAATAATAGTCAATAGATGGCGATTTGACCAAAATCCGGTTTTAGTTATAAACAGATAGATTAATGCCTGTTTGCACAAAAGATAATCAGTTGTTAACGGCTAATCAATGACAATAAAAAGCGATTGACGGGCCGTTAACATGGGATTAATCGTCCGTCAAATATTAACAACTGTGAACGTTATTCTCTGATTAACGGCCAATCAACGCTGTTACTGCGTTGCAGAAACGATAACCTTTGATTAAATTTTACTGTTCTATGATTAAACTCTTGTCAACGGCTAGTTTATTTAATCAGTGACAGTTGGGCGACTAACCAAAAATCAATTCACTTATTCGTGTTTTTTGGCCATTTATCTAAGTTTTTTATTCAAAATTGGTGATAACTTTAACATATTTTGTCAAAATAATTTTAGATACACCTACATTAAATAATAGCTTCTAGCTTAATAGGTGTAACATCATCAAGTGATTTCGAAGATGAGCCGCTACGAAGACCGATGCAACGAATTGGTTTTAAACGCGATGGAGAAAATCCATTTTGTTATATTATTTTTCCCAAAAATACGAAATTGGTATAAATATTTGCAACTTTAGTTGTTCGAGGCTTTTTAAGTGGTGATGTCATGAAGATAATTCGCTGAATATTACGTTGAATAAAAGTATTGGTGGTGTTTGATGAAATCCTGAATAAAGTATACAGAAGATAAGATTATAAATATATATCTGTCTCTATAAAAATTTCAAGTTCTTCTTGTTACAAGATCTACCTGCTCAAAATATTTTCATGATTGTGCCACCTCGGTTATACCGAAAGTTGGTATCAACTTTGTTATTTTAAATACAACTTACCTATTTTAATGCATTTTCCGATTCTGCATTATATTACAAGTGAATTATAACTCAAATCCCGCAACTGCTTACATTTTAAAATATCAAACCTACTTTAGAGCTAATTCGATAAGATTTTAATAACTGTACTTCGCATATTTTCTCATAATTGTAAAGAAAAGTAGAAAAAATCAAATAACTCAAAAATCGTCCATTTTAAGTATAGAAACAAAATACATCATCAGATGGAGATAAATTTCTCTATGGAAAGGCGTAATAAGAGCATATGGTTGCAATTTGAAAAACTCGACACTTATGCTTTTTGAAATTATTAAATTACACTTGAGTTTTCTTCTACTCCAGGAATATTCTTGAACATGTTTAGACTCCTACACATAGCTAGCTGAAATTTTTGTCCAAGTTTCGTCGACCTGACATTTAGGGTTTAGTAATAATAATTTTTTTATAGCACTGGATTTTCGCCTTTTTTTCAAAAAAAAAATTTTTTTCTAAAACATTAAAAGAAAGTGCAAAAACATTTATACCATATTACACATAATTTAATGCAGAATCTGAAAATATTTTTAAAATAGGTATGTTGTATTTAAAATAGCAAACTTGATACCAACTTCCGATTTAACCGGCACAATCATTAAAATATTTTCAGCGGGTAGATCTTATCCCTTTATTCAAATAGGCACAATATCAGATATCTCGGTTTTTCCGTTCTCTTTATCTGCTTAATAGGCCCTCGTCGTGAAACACCCTGTATATTAATATATTAAAATTTGACAAACATACATATTAACGTTGAAATATTATGTATTTTAAACACCTGAAAAAAGTGAATGCTTTTTTTAATATTTTTTTGTATGTATTTTTCGCGGCAACGTTACTAACTCATTGTTCGGATAATTGAGGGTTCGGATGATCGAGGTTCGGATAATCGAGGTTCTACTGTACTAGATTATTATTACAATGTTACACAAGGAAAATCAAAGCTTTTCAGATATATTTTTTTCGATTCCCCAGACTCGATGCTAGTCTATCTTTACCCTTCGTATGAGCAATTTAATTTTAGTCAATCTATTCTCTTAAAAATCAATCTGAAGCTTCTTTATATCGTCGCATGAGTGTGCGTCCTTTGTTAAAAATGTATTTCCGCGTTGGAAAAATACACACACGGACTCAATTACAAGCAATTTTGCTAAATACACGTATGTCCCTGAGCTCTACTTTCTGCAATTATGAAGCGCTTTGCATGAGGTCTCAATTCTCCGTTTAAGGTAATAACACTTTGTTTCACCTCGAAATCCACCGACGGCGTCTCCTCGACCACCTGTTGCAGCCGATGCTCACCGTTCCTTCTGTAACAGAAGCCCGGATTGTGCGTTTCATACATCTTCACATTGGACGCCTGCAAAAAACTCTGCTGGAGTGTTTCGACTAAAGTCGTCTAATACTTCTGACGTTTCGGAAGTGAAGCTTGTCCGCGAGTATCGTGCTTTAAAGCGTTGGATTTCGTTGTTGGACATTCTGAGTTCGTTCTGTTTCTCCTTCTCGAGTCTGCCGAGTTGGGTGGTGAGTTGTGTGTATTCGGCGCGGTTCTTGGTGCTGGCATTTGCCAATCTTTCCAGCGATTTCGTGTCCATGAATTTTGACACTGACGCGTTTGACACGTGTCCGAACGCCATTGTTTCTGCTGCAGCGGTTTAATTGAGCTCAGGTGCTATCCAAGGACGGCTTCCTTTGGAGTCGTTGGAATTTTCAAATTTGTACGGTGCGCATTTCTCTTTCTTGGTTTCCATTATGATGAGAATGATTGCGCTCCCTCGTATCTGATTAAATGCGTTTTTTCGTCGAGTAATTGTATTTAAATTTTTTAAAGGCGAAGTCTACACCCCGCAATTATGGGCGATTTCGTTTTTTGCCAATGTTACAGACGATTATGCATTTTTTGTTGAGAGTTATTACAAAATCTATCAGATGTTATCTTACGTCCAGTGTTGTTGATGTTATTTGTTGCACACGTTATTAATGACGTCGATCGAAGCAGATTGTGGTGAAGTGGAAATAACCACTTCCAACATTCAGCGGCTTCTAAATAAAGCAAAAATTGCGACTACCTGAAGTTTGGGCGCATACACAAATGTTGCCAAACGAACGCAGCTTTGGTCGTCTCATCAGCGGGGTGCATGTTTCATTTTAAATTTAAGTTTGTCAAAAAATAAATTGACTTCAGCTCAAGGACATCTTACTCATAGTGCATGCGTATAGAAAATCGGTGGCTCCATAAATAGATACTACTAGAGGCATACACATTGGCTTTAGATTTGACTCTTTTGAAGCCATAGATTGGTGTTTTGAAATTTTGCGAGGGAAGTGGGATGTATATGAGGATTGCCTTCTGGTTCAAAAAACAACCACAAAACCAAGTTCATGTAATTCGTTCACTTTGACATACTGCTTAAAGCTATTTAAACTCTAGAATATATTTCTTCCCTATCATCCCCTTAATGGTCATAGTGTTCATCAATGCCTCTTTGAACTGATCAAAGGCCACCATCTTAAATGCAGGCCCCTGAAGCTCGTTATTGGTCATCATAGAAATGAGCTCTTCAAACATCTCAAACCGCTCTATACTATCAGCATATCTCTTCGACCACTCAGTCATCCAAAACCCTTTAATCTTCAAATCTTTAAAGATAAGAGCCGACGTCGGGACTGTAACCGGCTCCCTTGACATGCCTCCATAAGTCACCATACTACCACCCTTCTCCAGGTGTCGTAATATCTCCAACGCGTTTTGTCCGCCCACACAATTCAGGGCCAACTTTGGCTTCCCAACTTCTCCACTCTTAAAGATATCAGTTTTTCTTAACTCCTCTTCGGTGAGAACATAACTGGCCCCTAATTGTTTCAAGAAGTTGCGCAACTCGTCGATTCCCGCTCTGTCGCGCACGATGTTTACGCTTCTAAGTCCCCACGCTCTGCATATTTGTATTACATTCTGTCCACAGGCCGAATTTGCCCCATTTTGTATCACCGTGTCCCCAGGTTTTAGGTCCACAAAGTCGCGCAGCATGCGGAAAGCAGTGCAGGGGTTCACAGTGAGAGTAGCTGCTTCAACCAACCCCAACTTCTTTGGTACCTTGAATAAGTCATTTGTGGAGGTGACGGCATGGGAACGCCACGTCCCAAGCGCGTTGATTAGCGGAATGACACGATCACCCTCTTGGAACTGAGTAACATCAGAACCGACTCGCACCACCTCACCCACTCCTTCGTTCCCGGCCACTGCAGGCAATGGGGGCCTCACTGGATACTTCCCTTGGATCATGTTTATATCCGCCGGGTTCACTGGTGACGCCAGCATTTTTATCAAGACTTCGTCGCATTTTAGCTCTGGAATGGCTTCAGTGACTTTGTGGATCACCTTCACCGGGTCTCCGTGTTCGGCGTACACTAGTTTAGCTGCAGTGCTGGTTTGTCGGTAGTTTTTGAGGTTAACTTGAACACGAAATAGATTTGCCATTTTTCGTGAAAGGGTCGCCATATCGTGTTGTTTGGGTGCGGCTTATATGTTTGGTACTTGAGACAGAAATTTGAACTGAAATTTTAGGACATTTCTACGTTTTAAATTGAATGACAGGTTTAATTTGTCGTTGTTACAGAGTGCTAGCTTATCGGCTCTTTTATTACCGATACTGCAGATTGCTGGAGACCAGTGGTTCTCAATCTTTTTCCATTCTTGGCGCTCCTCAGTGGCGGCGTGTGTTGAGGCATGGCCTTCTACAAACAGGCCGTGGCCCTATCAACTGGCAACGTTGCATCAGCTGATTGCACTAAGCTGGGTCGAGCCACGCCAGGCACTCGAACGCGCCAATAAACTAATAAAAAAGACTTCAAAAAGATGCGTATTTTTA
This sequence comes from Eledona agricola, assembly GCA_964023215.1. Taxonomy (NCBI): domain Eukaryota; kingdom Metazoa; phylum Arthropoda; class Insecta; order Coleoptera; family Tenebrionidae; genus Eledona; species Eledona agricola. The sequence continues at coordinate 15,091,196 of OZ026859.1, read as the reverse complement.
TTTCAAACCAAAATATTCTTCAGGCAACATAAATCAGCATTCTACAATGTACAAAAAAGATCAGTACGCACAAGCAAAACAAGACTAAACACGAATAAAACATTCAATATATATTAATAACAACAAAATCTAAATCTAAATACACTGAATGTTACTTTATGAAGGCGAAAGTTCTATTGCAAGATTTTTTGTATTGACCCTACCATCTGACTGAATATCTGACATACAGATAAATAAATTATTACTGGTAAAGGTGCTGTGTCCCACTAGTATGGGCTAATATAATTATCTCAAATGCTTTGTTCTGTGACCGGATGCAACAATGACCTTTTCAAAAAGGAATTTAATCAGCACTTTGATGAAATTGTTATAGGAAGATCTGAAGAAGAAGATGAAGTTTGTGTTTATCTTACAATTGTCCCATTCCAAAATGACGTTTTCATGATTAATATTAACTTGGATGCAAAATTAATCAGACTTTGTATATAAATAATAATAATATAAATTTAAACAAAATATATGTTACATATACATATAAGTCCTGAAGATGAATCAAAAGAATTCGAAAGCTCGGCAAATATTGTTTCAATTCATCTACTCAGGTCGAATTCTCAAATTTCATTCCAAATCTTTAAAAATTCTATAATTGTATCTATTTTATATTGACAAATAAACTCAATCACGATGTATCGCCAAATGTCGGCTTAATGAAATTTGATAACAATTTCATTAATTTTTCTCAAAATAATAATATTTAACTTGGGTTAGTAATTTGTCTGAAGGGGGACTTTATAAGCCTTCAGAAGACTATGGGGAACGTGCAGCCCATGTAACAAATTTTTACAAATATTAATTCTCACAAATTCGTTATAACCAAAAATTATTTTAAAAATCTTCTGAAGAAAGCTGTACACATTGAGTGTCCCGATAAAAATAAAACGGTGTTTTTCAGATCACGAATGTTTTTTCGACTTCGAAATTACACAAAGATATGAGTAACACTGAATAACAAACGAAAAAAAAACCGTTGATTGATGTATTATAATTGTAAAAAAAATTATCTAAATTTGAAATTTATATTCCATATTCCACTTATTATTTCAAATTTATGTAATCATGATACTGTGAAACTCCACTGCAATTAAATTATTTTGAAAACATTTAGGTCAGATATCAAAAAATAAATAATATTGCCATTTTTTCACAGTTTAGCACGAATTTAATTGGAACTCCGACCGACCAGTTGGCCTAGTGCGCAGCGTTGGCATATTTCACGAACGTGCCTGTTTGTAGAAGGCCATGACGAGTAATTTGTGGCCATGGGCGACGAGACGCACATTTTGGGAACCACTAGGATATGCGATAATATAAACGCGCTACTCCTACTACTATCCTATGATCCTACTCCTATCGATGAGTCAACAATAATAATGTTTGTTAAATATCGCAATTTAAAAAAAATAATTAAATAAATTGACAAGTTTCAGCTAATTGTCATGTCATCATAAAAAGGAATCTGCATTACCGATGTTGTATATAGGTTTTTTTACACTTTTAATAAGTTTTAGAACTCATTAACAGGATTTCGTGATTTATTTTTGACTAAAACAATACACTTAAGGTGAATAGTAATTACATAAATCTCTTCAGCTCGATCAATATGTTGAAATATTTTAGGTTATGTTGGGGCAAGTTACAGATATCACACCCAAAAAGTGAACTAAAATTAATGTATTGAACAGGAGATAGACACAAGCAGAGCAAAATATAATGATTTGCATATATTTCCTGTCACTGTACTGAGCTAAACCAACAAACTCTCGTCTGTAAGCCTACATTTTGTATCTCAATAAATATATCAGTAAGTAATGCTTTTGGTGCGACGTATTTGTGCAAAAATTGCGGTTTTAGTGGACCACAAAATCAAACTGAAGTCGCTGAACCCATACATAACATGCAATATTTGTAAGGGATACTTAGTTGACGCCACTGCCATAACAGAATGTCTTCACACATTTTGCAAGAGTTGCCTTATCAAGCATTTGGAGGCCAATACGACCTGTCCGACATGTGATATAGTTATTCACCATTCCTACCCACGACAATATATCAATTTTGATCGAACCATGCAAGACATTGTTTATAAACTAGTCCCCGCATTGCAAGAAAGCGAAATGGAACGCGAGCACGAGTTCTATCAGCAGCGAGGCTTGCCATGTCCCAAAGAAATGTTAATTGGCGAAGAAACCAAAGAGAAATCGCCTGAGCCCGACTGTGGCGAGCAAGAAGAGTTGATTACTGTCTGTTTGCAGTACACAACTATTGTAAATCCGGTGCAGTTGAAGCACGTTTTCATTAGGGTTCCTACAAGGACTAGTGTTTTCTGTTTGAAAAAGTTCCTTGCAAGGAATGTGTTTAAAGAAGCGCAGCTTGCGCAGAATTTTGATATATTGTGTAACGATTTTGTGCTTGATGTGGGGGATAGTTTGAAATATGTTTATTTGACGAGGTGGAGGTTTGATGAAGTGCCTTTGGTGCTCAAATGCCAACTCAAATTTACTTCTTAAACTATTCATTACTTTGTTGTTCTCAGGGATGTATTATTTATCTGTTTTGCATTGTGTGTTGTGAGTAATAATTAAATTTAACACAACGAGCGTTTAATAAATTTTAAATTATTTTGACTAGTCAATAAATTCTCTTGGTTTGAGTTCGTCACTAATGGTAAATGTGTTCTATGTTTTAAAGTGTAACTTTGACATTGTCAATTTATTTCATTTGACTGTAATTGTCAATCAAAAACTTGTCAAAACCTCACTTCTGTGATCCAAATCATCGCCTAGAGGTGGAGATGGGGACCATAGACAAGAGATAAGATAAGGTTTCGACATCGTTTGAGATTTTTGATTGACAATTGCTCTCAAATGTCATGATGTGTCAGTGTCAAAAGTCTACACTGTAAAAAATATAACAAGATTCCATGGCCTCCTAAGAATCCGTTTTTTTTACGCCCCATATAAAGTCTGACCAGAAATATTATTCTTATTATATAATACTGAACTATACAAATATATATTGTTCTATGCTAACTATAAATGTTGCTATCCTAAACAATTGTGCCTATCTGGTGCCTATTCAAAAAATTGCTTTTAGTTAGATCCGCCTATCATTTGAAGCAAATCGTCCTTTAGTAACCCAAAATCTTTATCAGCCACCGAAATTTCATCATTCATTTCGCTCATTTTCTCTGTTTTCACATTTATGTTATCAAAAACAAAGTCAGGTTCATCATTGTTGTTGTCGTTATTGTCAATAGTTAATGTCAACACTTTTTGATTATTATTTCTGCTTCGTTTGTCCCCAAGAATCTGGTCCACAAACACTTTCAGCTCATCCACTTCTGGCTGGGTTTTATTGCAATTCTTCTCAAGAATCTTTCCGTTTTGGGTTGCCGAATAAATGTTCTCGCCAAGATTCTTCAGCATTCTCTCAGCCACTGGATCAAGATTGGTAGTAATAAAGATTCCGTCCATGCTCTGCAATCCCATTCGTAGCAGAAGCGACACTCTAACATGACTGTCTTTGAGCCAATATAACGTGTCTTTGTGCAACTCTTTCTTTTCGTCTTTAGTGAGGATTTTGTTGAAGTTGTCCACGAGAGTTTGCACTTTATTGAGTTGAAGCAAAGTGTCAGGATTGGTGGTGTAGTTTTCTATTTCATAAAGATGACGCGCGGTGATTGAGATGATCTCTTCAGAAACCGTCAGCTGCCACTTGAACACCATCGTTATCAAATCCCATAATTTTGCCATACTATTTGTGTCCAAACGCATCATCGACGACTGAGTTACATCCTCAATGATGTCTCTCACTGCTTCTTGACTGTAAGCCGCTTGCGGCTTCATCAAATCCGTTATCAGCTGCTTTGATATTAACACTGACATGATTTCGTCCAGAACTGCAACAAATTGTCGTTTACGAGTTTTGCCCCTTTAGTTGTAATTTCAAGCAGTTTATGGAGTATGCTCTCCTTAAAGTGCAGCAGTCGGACGGGTCATACGTTTTTAATCAGTCCAGTTTGTGTGAAGCAGAGTGCGTTTGCGTGCGTTTTTAAGCGACTTTTGTGTGAATCACCTAAATTGGTACGGTCGAGAGGAATGTTTTGAGCTTGGAGCCTTTGAGCAACGACGAACACCATTTCTGAGCCGAGATTCAGGACGAGGAACGGAGTTACGTAGCGCGACATTTTGCCACTGAACGTCTAATCGATACAATTAATATTGATATGGTCAGTGGCTATTGCGACAGCACAATAGCCTGCAAGTTGCGCGTGGTACAAGAATAGAAGTTTAGTCGATATTCTATTATTCTATAGCGAGCTTACAGAACAAAGGCCACGAGGAGTCCAATAAAATCTAGTTTTTGTTTTAATTTTTACAGTGTAGAATTTTAAGATTTGACAGAAACTATTTGTCAAAATTTGTCCAAACTACGTCTAAACAATCGCCTGGATCATGAAATTACATTAGAGAAGACAGTAAATGTTTCTTATATATTGTATCTGAACCAAGATCAAACATTTGCTACATTATAATTACCTTGATAAATACTTATTCCATGAGTTACTCTGAATCTTTTTTTGTACACCTGCTAGATATTAATCAGAATAAACTAATCAGTATCAATCTCTTAATGCCACATAATACATTTGTTGCTAAATCTTATCAGTTTTTTATTTATATATTTTAAATGTACAATTCGTGGACATAATTCGAATTATTGAAATTTAAAAGTTGCGCCAGATGAACCTGTCAAAACTCAACACCTACTCGCTTAGACGTGCACATTTCTCGCCGATTTTCTTGCTTATCGAACAAAAAGTGCCTTAAAAACGGAACAATTAATTCAAGACCCGCAACTCAAGTTGAAGGTGCGATGTGTGAGATCTCCCACGCGAAGAACGTGAATTTCGTTTCGCTTCGACAACAACTCATGCGCTATTTATCGGCGACCACCGATGTAACGTCGCTGTCAAAAATATTCGGCGCCATTAATTCGAATTACGAACGAGTGAATTTTGCGGAAGATCTGTTAGAAAAAAGCGGAATTAGTATAGATTTTCGGGAAGATGGCAAAAGTGATGAGGTTGCGGTTAAGATGCGGGAGCAAGGGAATCAAATGTTCAAAATTAAGAGACTTAAGGAAGCGTGGCAGTTTTATACGAAAAGTATTTGTTACGCGCAAGAGAATAGCGTTAATTTGGGACTGGCTTTTGCTAATAGATCGGCTGTGTTGTTTGAAATCAATCTGTACAACGAATGTCTTGAAGTAAGTACAAAAAGGTGTTAAGGAGAGCTTGTGCTTAATTGTTTCCAGTGCAGATTTTTGACATTGTCGGCTTAGATGATACTAAAAACTATGTCTACATCGACGCTCCATATTTGCGGTTATACGATCGTTTCCTGGACGTCTATTATTATTTTTAGTTTTGGGATAATTTTTCAAATCTGCTCATTATTTGAGGGGAGCTGGTTCTTATTTAGATGTTCTATGTTTGGTTAATATTTTGTCTCTTTATCTTCTTATCCTCCTCTCCTGTATCCTCTCCTTCCCTCTTCCTTATCTTTGTAGCTGTTTTGGCTTGTAATCCTTTTATTCATCTTCATTCTTGGGGTAAATATCTAATTTTTTTGGTTTTATAGTTGACCGCCACATCCTTCATGAAATTTCCTCTTTGTTCTTCAAGGTAACCTTTTCGTTTTTCTATTCATAATCTTCTAATACGTTTGTGGCGTCTGTAGTCTTCATTTATTTCTATTTTCTAGGTCTGTTTTGGATTTAGTGTCAAACCATTAGTTCGTTTCTCTTCTTTTTTTCAATTTTTCACAACTCTTGACAGTGCATTTAATTTTTATCTTTATATCTAACCACCTCTCTTCTACTGTACCTTCTTCAATAATACGATCAAGCTCATTGTTAATCATATTTTCTTTTTTTATTTGATAATAATCCTACTTCACTTATTTTCTCATTATAAATATAAATATTATTATTATACTTATTTTTTCATTGTAAAAAAAGTAGAAAATAGTAAATAACCCAAAAACCGTCCATTTTAAGTATAGAAACATGATACATCATCAGATCAAGAATAAATTTCTCTATCGAAAGGTGTTATCAAAACATATGGTTGCAATTTGAAAAAATCGACATTTATGATTTTTGGATTTATTGAATTACAGTTGTCTTCTCCAGGAATATCCTTGAAAATGTTTAGACTCCTACACATAACTGAACCTTTTGTCCAACCGTCGACTTGACTTTTTGGGGTTATAAATAATTAATTTTTTCTTGCACTAGATTTTCCTCTTTTGTTCAATACAAAATTTTTTTCCTTAAAACAATACAACAAGGTGAAAAAAGTTGATATCATATGACACAGAATGCAGAATCTGAAAATACAAAAAAATAGGTATGTCTAATTTAAAATAACAAAGTATAACCGAAAAGTTTCATAATCCTGAAAATATTTCAGCAGGTAGACTTATAAGTTTATACAAATATACAAAGTTTCAGTTCTCTCTGTTTTTCCGTTTTTTTATCTGCCTAATAGGTCCTCGTCGTGAAACATCCTGTTTATAGGTTGTTCCGTTTAGCCCACACGCAACTCCACCTTCTTATTTTAAATGAAACACAACCTATACAGGTGAGTCATTAGTGCGGGATCAGTCCATAACTCCTGAACCATGTAAGATGGAAAAACTTTTTTAATACAATTTGTACACCGTTTGCCAGGCTGCACAACTTAAAAATATTCTAACGTATAACAGGTTGTTCCAAAAGTCACGCATCTTACACAACTTTGCTTTTTCAAATAGAATTACCTATATTTTGTTTCAGTGTTAGAACCGTTTTTGTGATAGCTTTATGCTGGTATCAGGTATTTTACATTTTAGACTACCGTTAATTTTTTTTTACACATTTTTTGTCATTTTTAGAGGTTCACTTAAAAATTTACTGAGAGGCCGTTTTAGCAGCTAGATGCCTGAAAGTTGGTAGAAATATGAAGAAAGGATTGCTCTTTAAGCCCGATATGCAAAATATCATTTATACTACACTTTACCTGCGACTCGTAGCTGGATTTTTGAGAACAGTTGAAAGGCAAAAACTGCATTCCGATATCTTGATTCGTTTAAGAGTTAAACATTTTTTGTAAAGGCCTATTACTTTAAATAAAATTTTTACAAAGAAGTAGTGAGCTATTTTTTAGAGTGTACCATTTTTGACTTATGCCACAAGCTTGTGCATATATTCTGCTTAAAAAACCAACAGTAATAAAAAATATTCATAAATAAAAAACGTACGGACCTCTTTGGGACACCTGTACATATACATATGCGTGTTTTCTGTTCTTTTCTCGATTTGCAGCCCTCGCGATTCCAGGCTGTATGTATGTTCGTACTTTGTACTTGTATTACACTTGCTTTCTCATTTTTCTAATGCAATATGGTCAATCTGATTTGTGGTTCTTCCATGTGAAGACCCACATGCAAGATGTAGATAAATCATAAATCACATCACATCACATATTCTTGTAATAAAAAAATGCAAGAATCAAATTAGCGCCGCTGTTTGCCTCCGAATGGAGGATGGGTAACGCTGATTGTTTATTGTCGTTTACTGCCTTTTTAAAGTCGCTGTAACAAATCACAGGCGTCCGTTTGGACTATGGACGAAAGGTAATCGTTAGGACATACTTTTAAAAGGCAGTTCTTGTCAATTGTCAAAAATCTACACATAAAAATAACATGCGAACTAAAATAAAATAAAGTTGTGTAGACCATGGAATCCCGTTTAAAGTTGGAGAAAATTAAAATTAACAAATTAATATTAACAAAATTAACACAATTAGTTGCCAACTGTTTCAGACAAAATAGATAAGATACTTTTAGACTCTTCTTTAAAAAATTGTATCTCCAGGTTCCTGTCGGACATCACATATCAATGCGATAGGTCTACACTGTTAAAAATTAAGCCTCTTTTTCTTCCAAGTAAACGTCTTTTATTTTGTTTAATTTTTTAACATATTTATCATTTGTTGCTGAATATATTATACTTTATCTGTATTTGTAGGATATAGAGCGTGCTTGGGAGTGCCACTATCCTGACCACCTCAAACCTAAACTGATTGCGAGAAAAAATAACTGCACCAATACAAGTTCTCGGGATTTGGAAGTCACTAGTAAGACATTTGAAGCTGTACCAACTATCAGTAAGAAAAATATTAAAATTCAGTGTGCCAGTGACTGCTTACAAATAGAGAATCACGACAGTTGGGGGCGTTTTGTGGTGGCATCGCGTGATATCAAAGCGGGGGAGGTCCTAGCGGTCGAGTGTCCCTTTGCGACTGTTTTAGCCAACAAATTCTATAGCCATTGCCATGAGTGTATTAAATTGTGCTACAACCTAATCCCTTGTCACAATTGCTCCAAAGCTTTATATTGTAGTGAAATCTGCAAGGAGAGAGCTTTTGAAACTTACCACAAGTACGAGTGTCCGATTCTTGAAACCCTCACTCGTTTACAGTTAGATAAGCTGAAACTCTTACCACTGAAACTTGCTTTACTGTCTAGAAATCGCGACAGTTCTGATTCGTGCGATGATGTGTACCGCTCGGATACATACCAGGAGGTTCATAATTTAATCGCGAACACATCCAAACGCTCCGTGGCCGATTTGTTTGAACGAGCGTTCGCGGCTGCTGTTTTTACAACTTTGGTCAAAAAGCATACAACGTTCTTCGAGGAGAACACCAACAGCGAAGATGTGTTCAAAGAAAGAGTGTTGTTGCACATGCAGACTGGTCCGAGCAATTTTCATGAAATCACCGAGTTCGTTCGTAATTCCAACGGAGTGTACGAACCCGACGAAATAGCAAGCGGCGTGTTTTCGTTTTTAAGTCTTTTCAACCACTCGTGTTGTCCCAACGTTACGAGGTTCTGTTACGGCACCACGTTAGTGTTGAGGGCAATCGAAGACATACCAAAAGGACAACAGTGTTTTGACAACTACGGGTAATAACTTTGAGGATTGTGATCTCTGTATCTTCGAATTTGTTGCAGGTATCACCATGCGGTGATGGTTAGAAGCGAGCGCGTGAAGCACTTAAAGGATCAGTACTACTTCGATTGTGTTTGTAAGGCGTGTGTGGATGATTGGGGGCTATACAACGATTTGACAAGCATTGGGGGCAGTGTGAATGAATTAGTTCCCGAATTGCAGCAAGATGTCGAAGTGGGTGCAGCCATCTTGGATCAACTGTTTGAGAAGCTGAGCAAGTTGCAGACGCGCCAGCCTTGCAAAGAATTCTGCCAGGTGCAAGAGATAATTAAGCAATGTTTGGCAATGTCTGGCAACAAGCGACAGTTGTTTTAAGATTTTTGAAATAAATTTTGTGTGATTTTTTTATTTTGGTCAAATTGCCATTCTCACGTAATCATCGACCCCATTACGTTAATAACAGGAAGGAATTGCGCATCGAATATTTAGGCGAAGCTCGTAAAGTTTAATCGAGTCGGGTCTGAACTATTTAGTGTGTACATTTCTATTTCTGGAAGGATGTCGGTGCAAAGATAGATAGTCCGAGGACTGACGGTCGTTTACGGTTTAGCTGCAAATATGTCTAGGTAAACACACAAATTTTGATTATAACAATTTTCAATTCTGAGAAACTTGAAGTGATTCACCTTGTATGTACGTCACTCCTTTGTACAGGCTGTCCCCAAAATGGCGGACCAACTGTGTAGTACGTCGTTGGGATTCTTCAGAAATTCTTCAAGATCAATCCGAAGAGATATAAACCATTTGACACGGTATATCTATCTTCTATATTATGCAGTATTTTAAATAACTAAAGTAGGGGAATACCGGTCAGTGGGTAATACCGGTGTTTTGTTCTACGGCCGAATAAAGGGATTTTTAAAAAACACACACTTTATTACGACACGGGGCACAGATGGAAAATGAACCGTCTTAATGCTAGTTAACTAACTATTTATAATATAAAACTGCTGATCTAAATATCTGGCTAAGCACTATTAAGCATTATTATAACAAAGGATTAATTATAAAAGTGTGTAGGCTTTCACGGTCGGTGTTGTCAACAACGGTGGTATTAATCGGGTTTGTTGACCGTGTTCCATGCGAAGTTCCATGAGGGGGGGTGTAGTGAGCGCCCCGAGAGGCTAACTCAGCAAGTGATCCCCATGAATCTCTGCCAAACGTTTCGCGACTGTGACAGCTGGGAGAGTACTTCGACCACGACCACACCGCCACTGAAGATGTCCACCGCAGCTGTGGACGAAACGTTTGGCAGAGATTCATGGGGATCACTTGCTGAGTTAGCCTCTCGGGGCGCTCACTACACCCCCCCTCATGGAACTTCGCATGGAACACGGTCAACAAACCCGATTAATACCACCGTTGTTAAAGGATTAATTATTTATACATATACACATAACTCCGGTCATTACCTTACCACAAAGACAAGAAGTTACACGAAACTGCTGTTAATGCTATTATGTTTCTTAGATGCCTGTAACATAATTTTCAAGAAATGATGTCTGTAACTTTCTTATAACGCATGTTATGCTCCGACAAAATTTTGGTGGCAATTCAATGTTATATTCGGCGGTAGAAAACTAAGGTTATGCACAAAATTACGTTAGCAGTCGAATAAACAAAGCAGTAGTGGTAACATGTTGTCCTTTCTCAACCAATCTGCAAAAACATTTTTCGTTTTAGTCTGCATAAGCTACTAACGTGAAATCGTGATTCTTCGTATATTATAATCGATTTTCTGAACTGGAAGTGTGGTGGTTATTTGCAGAATTCCCCATAAGTACGTGAAAAGCACCGAAAAAGCAAAATTGTGTGAGGAAGATATAAGAAACGCAATATCTATGGTACACCGTTTTTATTTTTTATTGAATCCTATTTCAAACATATCATCCAACTGTTCACATAGGGTTGTGCAAAACACTTCAAGGAACTCGTCTATCATTGAGTTTCCACTAAACCTTAAAAACTGACCGATTTAGTGCCAGTTTTCTTCAAGTGACCGCCATTCCCTCGTCTTCCCATACTCCAAATAAAGGGGCGCCTTAATCTCTCAAGTATTAACGAAAAAAAAAAGATTGCTAACGTTTAATTCACTGTTGAATTAAAAAAAGAAAATGAAAATGTTTCTTTGAGATATAATTAGCCAGTAGTCAATAGCCAGTAACAAGTAACAGTAACAAGAGCGTGTCCTCGGGTTCGGGTTTTGCAATTTTACTGGACCTAGATGCAGTTGAGCCTTGCATTTCTAGAGGGGCTAAGAGTTACTTTCACTTGGTCCTTCTTTGTGCAAAATATAAATTTGGAATTCAGGCTTTCAGCAGAACGAACTATCTCAATATTATTATTGTGCCTGGCTAGCACTTTCTGCACGCTCGCGATCGCCAGCCGGCTGATGCTGATATCAATTTAAAAACAATTGAACATAAAATCACATTTTATGTATTACTTAAAAACGTAGTAAAAATTTTAACAAAGGAAAGAAAAAATATTTATGTATTTCTCATTGTAAATCGTTATTTCTATTGAATCGTCTATCAATTATTTCTGGAAGAAAATGAGTGGAATTTTTGTTGTTTTATGAAGGTGTGTAAGTTTTTACAATTTTTTTATATACTTAAAATTTTTGTCTTTATATTATTATTCCAGAGTTCCCATCTTTTTTGAATTCTTTGGATAACAAATGTGGTTTAGTATCCACACAAATTTATTGGTGACTTCAAATTGTCCCTGAATTTGATAAAAATAGTCATAATGTTTTTTCAATGCTGCTAATGTTATTTTGAACTTGTGATTTTACCAATCAATGTTGCTTCGAGCACCGTATAGTCTTTTGCAAGAAAATGACGTATTTACCTCAATGATCCCGTCTACTGTGCATCTAGAAAAGCTCCTAAATATGACGGATGTACAAAAAACCCACATTCACAAATTTACTTTTGAGACACTACCTAAGTATACCTATGTTCCAGAGCAACTGATTCATGATCTTTACCTCATTTTGTTGAAAAGTTCGAAGCATTTTTATACAAATGACAGTTTTTGCACCAGGGGTTTTATCTCTTATCTTGACTGGTCTCTATAATTCAACAATTTATTTCCTGGATTACTTTTCAAATGTATTAAATTTTTGCGTTTTGTATGCATGTAATGCAAAACAAATCGGTCTGATTTATGTACAATTTATTTATTTCTGAGATTCACATTGGTTTTTATACAAACCGATACAAATTAATCTTATTTGTATATTTAACTCAGAGTTTCTTATAACGCGGTCTCTCCATATAACGCGATAGGAATTAATCGCGATATAGGAGGGTTGACTGTAGTGGCGGCTGGTGCTCGGGGCACCGGGGCACAGCGCCCGTGCGCACTGGTGCTAGAGAAATAAATAATATTATTTATGGACTTAATTTTTAATTTGTTTTGGTTTTCAAATAAAGCATAATTCAAATATCTTAGAAACCAAAACAAATTAAAAATTAAAACCTATAAATAAGATTATTTATTCCTCTAACATTAGTGGGCACATGCCGCTGTGCCCCTGTGCTCCATAGCACCAGCCGCCACTGGTTGACTGTAATTGCAACAATTTACATCGGTACGAGCCATCCGTAAATAAAAGCAGATAATAAAAATTCTGGGTTGGTTATGGACAGAGAGCACCGGTATTAGGGGCCTATTCCCCTCTTTGCAGACGGACCATGTTCTAGGAAATTTGTCCTGATATTCAGTTTTCTTAGACATTTTACCCAATTATGGAATTTCCTAGAGAAGTGAGAATCTTAATATGTATTGTGAAAGCATGTACGAAAGCACGGCGGTACAGGTCCAAATTTTTATATTTCTTATCCTTTGCTGAGTTATTTCATGTTGAAAATGTCGTAATTACAAGCAACTTTCGTACTGCACAGTTGGTCCGCCATTTTTGGGACAGTTTGTACAACCGTGGACAGTCAAGAATAACATTTTAGCCGGCGGGTTTGATGCAAATACCGACTAAATGACAATATCTCATAGAGTGGGTATTTGCATGACACGGGTGTTATTCTTGACTGTCCATGGCTGTACCATACATATAATTATTTTACCCGGAGGTGTTCAGCTGTAAACAAACTGCCCATTTCTTCTTATCCTTGCCAATTTTATTCCTTCTTTCCAGGTTGGGTTTTTCTTTCTCAGGTTTTCCACTATTACATCGTCTCATATTTTCTGTGGTCGATCTCTTGTTTTCCTTCCCGGTGTTTTTGCCTGCCACATCATCTTCACTCAGTTGTCCCAACCATTTCAATTGCTGTCGTGCAATCAGTGCCGATTTAAGCACTAACAGCGCCCTGGGCGAGATTTCTAAGGGCGCCTCTTATCTGCCATTCAAACCCATACGAAAAAAGACAAGGGATAAAATAAAATAACTACATATTTATAAAAAAAAATAGTAATAAAATTATACTTTTCTAGCCTTTCTATCGGCGATCTATGGTTTCCGCAATTTAATTTTAGCGCCCCTTTATATCTGGCGCACTGGGCGGTCGCCCAACCGCGCCCTTACTTAACGCCGCTACTGCGTTCAATGCTGTCGAGTATAATTAATCTCTTACTAACTGTTGCATTGTGTGTTTTGTCTAATTTTGTTATTCCCCTGACACCTCTGTGATATTTCATTTCTACTGCCTGCAACGTACTTTTGTATTGTTTTGAAACCTGGACAATAGAAAACAATGTATCCATCCATTTGTTAGTATTGGCTTAAATATCGACTTGACTACTATCATCTTTGTTATTCCTTATAAACGTATTATTCTTGCGTTTTCTGTTAATTTTTCCCGTCAATTTATATTTTTTACTAAGTATATAATATTTAAAACTACATATTTGGTTGTTCTAATGTGCGTACAAAAATAAAACGAAGCTACGTAGGCCATGGAGTAACTTCGGCGTTCGATAGAATGAAGCAAAAATTCGATCTTGAGTTGGAGAAATTTGAAATTAAGTTTCTTGTTAATAACCGTCTCGGACACAATACAAATGTCTTTTTCTACAAATGTCCAATCGCGACTGCCTAGGAACAACGACAAGAACACTTCGACCACGCCTACAACGCCACTGATGATGTCTATCGTAGTCTTAGACGAAACGTCTGGGAGGATTTCTTTGGGGTCACTTGAAGGGAGTTAGCCCTTCAGGGCACAAGAGTGTTGTAATCAGAAAATTTAGTTTCAAATTTCTCGATGTCAAAGGCAAACATAGGTATACTACACAACAACGCATTCCAAAGTGGTTTCATGGCTTGCTCTGAAATTTTTTTTCTACGTTCGTTAATTATTTGCTCTCCTGGCTAATAATAATTTGTTTTTAAATTCTTAACGTTTGAGCTGTTTCAACAAATTCCTTGATATCGCTTATCGGTGGAATGCCACGAGTTAATTATTAAAATTGCCAGTTCCACGGCCTAATATTCGGACAATCGATGTAAAACTCACTTGTTGAGTTTTAACAGTTATATTGTTTGACTTTTGAAATTAAATAGAGACCCGATCAAAATGTTTCCTCGAACTCTATTAGTGAAATTGAAATTCCCAGAAATGACGCCGCTTAGCCGAATCGACGCGATATAAAAACGTTCGAAACATTTAAACCGACCAAGTACCAATTTTTCTTCAAAAATATGTTTTATTTATTTGATTATTGTTACTTTCAAGTCGGTTTGATGTGTCAGTAGCGGCTCGGTCGCCCCACATTTCACAATTAAAACCCACCAGTCTGTTGGAAGTCGTCTCTGCGGCCGGTCGCAGTCATGGCCAATGCCCAGTTAGTGTTGGTGTTATTCGCACTGGCCGCCGTCGCCGAAGCTCGGCTGGACCTTGTGATCCTCCATAACAATGACATCCATGGCCGCTTCGAGGAGACCAGCAGAGCTTCAGGCACGTGCAAAGTTCGAACTGTTGACGGCGGCGATGAATGCGTCGGAGGATTCGCCAGGACCGCACACGAGATCCGCCGATTCAGGAAGCTGGCAGAACTAGGACAGGGACGCCAGGTCCTCTACCTTAATGCCGGGGACGTCTACGTCGGGACCGCCTGGTTCGCAGTCCACAAGTGGAGGATATGTGCGGAGTTTATGAATGCCCTCAAGCCGGATGCTGCGGTTAGTTTTTTGTTTTGTTCGATACATAATGTAAATTTCAAGGATTGGTATGAGTGTTACGTTGTAAGTTTGCAAATTTGTTTCCGACTCGGTGGAGATGACCGAATAAAAAAGGTCAAGAGTGTATAAACACTGACCTACACTGCAGTATTTGGAAATAAGACCGCATTTCCAAGGTGAATTTGTAGTAAAGAATTAAACGTGTTCAATATTTCCATAAACACGTGTGCACACTATTTCATATATCTGAATGTTCTTGTATGATTTATTCAAGTTTGCAGAGCTCGTGGTAGTTGCGCACAAGGTAAACTGCGTGCAAAGATAAAAGAAAGAAAATCGTAACAGTGTAAAAACTTTTGACCTTGGGTTAGAGAAATTTGAGGTTAAGTGCTCCGTTGTTGGTTAACAACTTCTATTCCAGGAGACGGTTTGGACAATAGGGTGTCAAATGTCATCATTTGTTTATGTTAAACAGTTGCACTGTAAGAAAATAAAACAAAAGCTAGTTTCCCTGGCCTTCCGAGAATATATTTATTTAAATTACAATATATATAAGTGAAGTCAAACTAACGTTTTCAAAAGTCGATTGTTTAAAATTAAAAATGTTTTTGTTTTATCGGTGAAAATTGACGAATTTGAATATCACGGTTTTATTGGATTACATACATAATTTTTTATCTTATCATTTAATAACATAATCTGTCTCAACTCTGCCAAATATTTATTTGTCTTAAATACTGGTTATTACGTCTGAGGCATGATCTAATTAGGTATGTCATTATTTGTTCTACAAATTAAAAATTTGATTATACATTTACTCCCTTGTTGTTTCTGAACATCTTTTCCAGAATTAGATTTTGAGAAAGAATTTTCACACTGTGCAAAATATATTCAATTAATGTGAAAGAGCAAGTCACTTATATCTCGGTACAATTGAACTGGAAACTAGGTTTTTTTAATTTGTACAGTGTAGAGACTTATTGTTGACCAATCATAGCATTTGACAGGAATTGTCTAAACGCCCACGACAGAATTTGTTTAAAATAATCCT
The DNA here is from genome assembly GCA_964023215.1 of Eledona agricola. NCBI lineage: Eukaryota > Metazoa > Arthropoda > Insecta > Coleoptera > Tenebrionidae > Eledona > Eledona agricola. Next base: position 15,074,883 of record OZ026859.1, on the reverse strand, counting down.
GAATGTATCATCAAAACGGATTTCAACATCTGCATAACCTATTATTGACCTAACTTCAGTTGTTTTGCTATTATTTGACATTAAAACGAAAAAAGCCCTTTTTTGAAAAATCGCTTCTCCCAACCCAATGAGAATTTTGGCTTCAAATTTTGACAGAAAATTTTTAATATCGTCTAGTTTATACAGGGTCATTCTCTTATGGTGTCTGATATTAAAACTTGGGTTTCGTACATGCCCAAATAGGACAAAAAAATATTGAAACAAATTTACGAAAATATTTTGAACCCCCCAAATTAGGCAGTTTTGGCGAGCACTGATTAAGAACCGCTGGTCGCGGTGCAAAACAGACATAAACAAAGTTCGTCGCTCAAGTACTTGTGAGTGTTTCAATAACCTTTACATACCTAAACAGTTCACGGCACGTATTTAGGTGAAGTTCAAAAATCCTGAGGGTTAAAGTCAGGGGAACGGGGTGGCCCGCAGAAATTTCGTAGGCACAACGCAGATTTGGGAAGAAGAACTTGCAGAAAGTCCAAATAATTATTGCCAATTTTGTAGCACAAATGCTCCAACCACGCGTATTTAATAATAATTTATTTATCATGTGATGTTGTGTGGTGTGATGTGGAAACCATCATGTGTACCTACATCATTAAATGCCGCTTGATTTTTTCTATTACACTATTTCATAAAGAGAATGTATACCATGTTCTTTTTTAGTAGATGAAATTTTTATTTCTGCTCGATTACATTATAGATCAAAAAGTATAATAGGACTTGCTGTAAATTCAAATTCAACTTCCAATGATCTAAAAAATTTAATTTATTGACAAAGTGGGGTTTATTTTTAATTATTTAATTATCTTATGATTTATTTAGTAATTGTTGAATTACTCGTAATAATATCCTTTTACAATTAATTATACTGCTAATATTTAATTAATTTGAATTAATTGAACGGGTCGGCCGGTCCTCTAGCAAGGAGAAATGCAACGTTGCATTTTTCTCAGCACGGCTAGTTCTCTTACGGTGGCTTTGCCAAAACCGACTCAATGACACTGTCTCATTTGTCGGTTTTGCTTGACACGCGCCGGCTGAACTGGCAGCTTTGGGAGTCCATGGTTGTACATACCTACAACTCTTGAAAATATGAAGGAAGGAATAAGAAGTGCTTGCAAAAAGATTCGGGAAAAACCGATTTTAGCGTGCCCACGTCTTTCCTTGGACGAATCAGAAGATTTAGCCCAGTGAGTGAAGGCTCTGAAATTCGAAAAATAAATAATAAAATTTTGCGGCCTTCGCCGAAGTACAGAACATTGACTGGACATAAACTGGCTAGATTCGGCAAATATGTGCGTAAAAAACAAGAATTGAACGAACCGGCTAACAGAAGACGAAGTCTATTAGTGCGACAAGCAATCGTGAGCAATCGACACATTCCAAACACGAATGATACAGTAAACATTATGATTTTTGCAATTTAAACAATGTTCCCTATAATGGCGATTGCCGTAAAATGGGTTTTAATATACAACGTACTTGATCATCCCGCAAAATTTGAAAACGTAAAGCTTAATCCACAGCTTAATCTAAAGTGTGTCCATCATTCATATTTTTCAGTGTACAGTTTTTAAACTGTCAAATTGCGACATTTGACGAGAGCTGTCATTCCAAAATTTGCCCAAACGGCGTCTAAACCAAAACCTGAAGATGGAATTTGTTGAAGAAGAAATATCTTATGTATTGTGCCCAAGGCGGTTATAAACAAATAATGTAATTGTAAATATCTTCAACACATTTGCATTTATCTAACGTCGAAGTTCTTCCAGCGAAGGTTCTATGGCGTCTTGAACCTCCGATTTTTAATGCTATATATTCTCGATATTAGTCGATAAAATGTAAAGAAAAAGCATTGTCTGGAAATTGGAATACAATAAATTTATTTTTATTTTGGTCAGGTAAGGTGGCTTCCTACAAATTGCAGGTAGCAGCAAGTGTGGGAAAGCGTCTTGGATTTTGTCGTGTCAAGTTGCACAAAACACTTCATTTCAATGTTATGTTTATGTTATGCAACACTTTACTACGGATATTATAATTGCGTCCACAATCAAACATCCTTCGTTTTATCTTCAGCAGGTTCATAAAAAATACCACACGCATGAGTGTAAAAATATTGAAAGCATGTGGTAGCCATCTGAAATGTATGTAACGTAATTTATAATTTCATAGTGCGACAGGAAAATTCGTAGCAAGCATAATTACAGGAAACGACAAGGTTGTAATAATGCAAACACTTCACAAAACGATTAGGTTTAATGGTGGCAAAATTGTTCAAAACAATTTTTTATAATTTGGTTTGTGTGAAACTAGTTTTGCCAGATTTCATTATCAGAGTCACATGCAAATTAAAATTAGATTAAAACGAATATATGGCAAGGTTACATCTTGGTCGTGTTAAGGAACGAACCAAGCATTTTATTTCAAATTAAATAGTTCCACATTTGTTGTTGAAAGAAATTATTATGTGAGGCGAAAATGTGAAGCGAAATATTGTGCAACGTCTTTATCAAGCCAGGCGCCATTGATAGTAATTGTTGAGACGACAGTAGTGTTTTACTGTCGAGCATTGGCACACGAAACGATAAATCGCGTGTATATGTATATCAATTTTATACCTAACTAGTTATGGCGCGCCACTCGAAATTCTAGCTATAGAGAGCAAGTGGCGGGCGATAAATTTTGAAAGAAACGAAATTCTTTTAAATATTTTATTTATTTATATACATCGCATGTTAATGCTATCGCAGGTATTTACATACATGTTCAATATTATAATTAATCGAAATTTTGGAATAAAATGCTAGTAGAAGGTTGCTTCATTAAAGATCTGTCGAACATATGTACAGCCATGGACAGTCAAGAGTAACACCCGTGTTATGCAAATACCGACTCTATGAGATATTGTCATTGAGTCGGTATTTGCATCACACCCACCGGCTAAAGTGTTATTCTTGACTGTCCACGGTTGTACAGTCTTTGGCGATGGAAATGAGACTCATTAATATACAAAAACCCCCATAAGTCCGCAACCCAAATGGCAACGGGCTCTATTTTTATTCCGCTTTTTGTCACTTTATAATACGTCAAATTTAAGGTTAGTCTTCTGTTTACAAATTTGGAAATGATGTATTTCGCGTTTTCTTTATGAGATTCTCTCCAGGTGTCGATTTGGACTTCTCTGCATCACATGCGGTGTTAGAATGTGGCGAACTGTCAAATTTAAAAACACAATCAGATCCTCACATTGAAGTTCTGCCTTTCTTCGATATAAACAGGAAACAGGCATGAAAATGGTGATTGTAAAACAGCAGATTTTATTTTAGTTATGGGTTTTAGAGGTCCATTGATACCGATTCGTTCAACGGCAACGTATGAGCTATATTCCCTAAATTGGGTGCAGTGTCCTTAAAGATCGCAAAGGTGGTAATGCCTCGGAGTGAGAATGATGTTTGGAACACGTGGATTTTTTTTAAACAGCAGGGCTCAAATCTTATATTTTTGAAGATAACTTTTTTACTGAAATAAACATACAGTGTGGAAATTAAGTAAGGAATAAATTCAATAACTCCATTAGTATTGGAACTAGAAATAAAACGAAAAAAGCATGTGGTAGGATTAATTAAAACGCATATGAGGAACGTATACTAATTTTTTTCATTTGTTTTTTTGACCGTAATGACGCCATCAAAATGTTTTTAATAGCAACCTATATTTATTTTAACGGTATAAAATGCTTAATAGGTTACATAAGAAAAAAACAATGAAAAACGGTTCTAAAGTTTAAATTAGTAAGATTTCAAAAAATTAACAGAGCAGTCTATTTTATCGGAAATTAATAAAACAATGTTGAAAAAGCAATCAATGAGTAAAGATAAGAAAAACAACCCTAAATTTCAAAGTAGGCTTAACAAATTAACAAAAAAAAAACGATGTAACAATTATAAAAAGATATTACACCAAATGTTCAAACTGATGACCCTGCATCATCCGACAAAATCCAAGACGATCATAAAAAGCAGCCAATTCATTTTGAATGATTTGAGGAGTTATTAAACTGCACTCATGTCTAATTCTTGCTTTAAGATCATCCAAATTGTTGGGTCGGTTTTGATACACCTTGCTTTTTAAATACTCCCATATTTATTTATGTATTTAAAATGCAAGGTGAATCAATGGAATGGCCGGCCATTCCATTTGACCTCTTCTTCCTAGCCATCTTCCTGGAAACACTTCGTCCAAATAACGCCGCAAAATTATATTTGCATATCCAGGTATGCCTGGACAGATTATCCGATCTTTGGTTGGACATTGATCACATTTCATCAACTCTACGCAAAAATACAGAAACACTGTCGAGTAAATTATAAAGTGCCATTAAAATGAGTATTTCTTTCTGTAAATTAATTACATTGTTAATGTAAAGCGATATGAATTTGAAATTTATAATAAATAATCAATCACACGGCGCTATTTTAGCAACTGTCAGTGTATTTTCTGTTGTAGTGAAGACAGCAGTTAATTGAAAATGATTGATATTTTATTTCATTGTTGTCTGGTTAGATATATTTCACCTTTTAAATTTCAGGTAAATCTAATATTAAATTTGCATATCCAGGTATGCCTGGACGGATTATCCGATCTTTGGTTGGACATTGATCACATTTCATCATTAAAATGAGTATTTCATTCTGTAAATTAATTACAAAAAGAGCGCCGTGTACTCCTTAAGCAACTGTAGGCGTATTCAGCGTAATAATTCTAATGTGTTCTTAAAGTCAAAGGCGAAACAGTACGATAATGTAAAAGCGAATCAGAATTAAATGACGAAACGTCAAACGAATCCAGGTATATTTTGTTCCAAAAACGATTTCTGCCTTGGATTTTCCCATCCTGCCATAAAAACGGCGTAAAAGTGTAGAAACGGGATATATATTAGGTTGCAGAAATTTAAGACTTAGTTCTCTGTGAACAACCGACTTGATAATTTGTATTTTTTGGCTGTGGCTTTCATTTTTGCTAACATTATGGGAAGACATTTACATCAAAAAGATTCTACAGTGGAATCTCGCAGCAAAATAATAGCACTGTGGGAACGTATTATGATTTTAGCAGCGCACAAGGGGAATGTCACAAAAAATTGGAGGTTTATTGGGGTCACTTGTTGAATTAGCTCCTCGGAGCGTTCACTACACCCCCCCTAATGGCAACACGGTCCAAAATCCCGAAGAAGATCGTTATAATTATATATACTAATAATTGTATATATTGTAATAATAACTTTAGGCAATAATTTTTTTAAAAAGAATGAGAAATAATCGAGCGAAATCTTTTTGATGTAGGCTGAGATAGGTGAATATTTATTTTTCAGTTAGATGCTGTGAAAGTGCGAATTTGGTGTTCAATAATAATTATATTGTCTTATTTAATCTTTATAGCAGGAAATTCGATGTAGTCCTATGTGTAACTTATGTAATTAATTTACAGAATTAAATAGTCATTTTAATGGCAGTTTATTATTTACTCGATAGTGTTTCTCTATTTTTGCGTAGAGTTGTGAAATGCGATAAATGTCCCAACCAAAGATCGGAAAATCCATCCACGCATACCTGGATATGCAAATTTCATATTTGCTTTACCTGAAATTTAAAGGGTGAAACATATCTAACCTGACAACGAAATAAAATATGAAAAACTTTCAATTAACTGCGGTCTTTACTACAACAGAAAATATGCTGACAGTGGCTAAAATAGCGCCGTGTGATTGAGAAGTTATTATAAATTTCAAATTTATATCGCTTTACATTAACAATGTAATTAATTTACAGAATGAAATACTCATTTTAATGGTAGTTAAATATTTAATGTGGATCGGAGAAGTCCGTTCAAAACCTTGCAAGAGGTAATGAGAGACGTAAGGACAGCATTTTGAAGACTAACAGAATTACTTTTTGGCATATTATTACTGAATACGATTTTTTTATTTTATTTTTGATAACAACAAAGATATGCTTGTGCTATATTGATTATTTCAGTAAAAAAGATCGCCACATTTTAACACCGAATGTGATACAGAGAAGTCCAAATCGACACCTGGAGAGAATCTCATAAGAATCTCATAAAGAAAACGCGAAATACATAATTTCCAATTTTGTAAACAGAAGACTAACCTTAAATTTGACGTATTATAAAGTGACAGAAAGCGGAATAAAAATAGAGCCCGTTGCCATTTGGGTTGCGGACTTATGGGGGTTTTTGTATATTAATGAGTCTCATTTCCATCGCCAAAGACTGTACTACATACGATACGACGCGACCATGAATAATTCTGATGCCGTTTGAACAATCTATTACTACAAGCATTTATCATACATAGTATAATGCAAGATACAGGGTGAGTTTGTAATGGCGCATAATCTCTTCGGTACGTTCTTGGGAACCATTGGTGTTTAGATAAAACATTTAAAAAATTCCTACTCGACAATTCACCGAGATATGAAGAGATAAAGTTGAGAACGCAACTTTTTAATCTTTGGAAATCTTGCATTTTTGCATCATTTTTATTAAAACGATATGTGTCCTCAATTGTTATTTGTGGTAAAAAGTACTCAAAACATTATTTTTGGGTTAATTTTTTAAATTTGAAAATTTTTTCTAACAATGAGCTCTGAATATGCATTTGGCAACGATGTTTGGAAATGTCAATCAATAACATTATTGCGGTTTGATTGACACTGACATTACATTAAATTAAACATTTGATTCAAAATATATTCCAGTCGCGAATACACAGACATGTTATTGGTTTTGGGCGAATGTCTTAAATATTGCACATCTAGCGGAGAGGATGTATGTGGAACGATATTATATATATTTTTTCATTCGGTACATCAAACGAACTACCAGCACTTTTATACATATATACAGGCTGAATCTCTTATCGTGTCCGATATTTTAAGGGGTTTTAGCACAAGTCATAATAAGTACTGATGTTCAGTAAGAGTGGCCAATGTGTAACGGTTTCCGAGTAAATAGTCAAAGAATTTTACCCCTACATTTTTGGTGCCACTGAATTAGCAGCGCTAGGAGATATCGGCATGGAAACTACAAAACTTAAATTAGAAATGTGTATTAGATGCCAGTCAGCTCACTCTTAACTCAAGTAGGGCCATAAAAGTGACCTTTCCCAATCCCAAGTGTGTTACCGATTATGTTTTGTTCTGCTTTTCCAAAATAAAATACTTAGTCTGTAGCTCTCTTTCGTAATGTCGTGTCGAAATGGAGAATCATGCGATAAACGAATTGGTAGATATTATTTTAGTTTAAAGTGAAGCCTGGCAAATTGCTGTGAGATTATAGGACGAGCGCATCCCAAATCGCAAGATTTTTTTGCGAATGGCTCAAAGATTACGGGGCATGGGTTCGTTGTTGTCCTCTCGATGGGATGGAGGAATTCCACGTGAAAATCGTACAAGAGCACAAGAATAATTGGCAATCGCGTAGTTAGGGCATTAGTGGTACCGAATTGGCATCAATTATTTGGAATTTCTGCAAGTTCTTCTTCCCAAATCTGCGTTCTGCGTGAATTTCTTAATACGAAATTTTCGGAAATATCTGCGGGCCACCCCGTTCCCCTGACTTTAACCCGTTGGCTTTTTGAACTTGACCTAAACACGTGCCGTGAACTGTTTAGGTATGTAAAGGTTATTGGAACACTCACAAGTACTTGAGCGACAGAACTTTGTGTATGTCTGTTTCGCACCGCGACCAGCGGTTCTTAATCAGTGCTCGCTAAAACTCCCTAATTTTGAGGGTTGAAAAATATTTTCATAAATTTGTTTCAATATTTTTTTTGTCCTATTTGGGCATGCAGGAAACCCAGGTTTAATTATCGAACACGATAAGAGAATCACCCTGTATATGTACCAGAATTCTCAATATATTTGTTGCCAAATTTCCGATTCCGTTTTTAACGAATAACTAAAAAAAGGAAGATGATGGATTTTTAAAATATTTTTCCTAGACTCCCTCAAAGGTTTACAACGTACCGAAGAGATTATGCGCCGTTAAAAACAGCCTGTATAATCAATGCTACAACTCATAAAGGCCGTCTGACACGGTCCTAAATTTAGTACTAAATCTTGTCCTAAAATAGGTATGAAAATTATGTCCTAAATTTATTGAAAAAATGTGAAATGCTGTGTGACACGAGTCCTAAATTTCGTATGAAATTTAGGATGAAATTTAGTCTGTGAGCTTGCGCATTCTCGCTTTAAAGCGTTGCGTTTGTCATCCAATTGTCACTTGACCTTAACCTCAATTGGAATAATTCAATTCAATAATAATTTAATGCAAATAATTTCCATGATTTGTTATAAAATGGATAACCCAAAACTTTTATATTTTTCTGCGAGTGCGGTTACTAATGTTGCGCTAGTGGTAAACTTGAAACAGCAACAGAAACGTGCGCACACTGACGGCGTCGATTTAGGATGTAAATTTATCAGTTTTCAGAACACGTTTTAAAAATTTAGTGTTGAAATATTTTAGTATCCATACTCTGTATGACACGAAGCTAAATTTAGGATGCAAATTTAGGACAATATTTAGTACTTAATTTAGGATCGTGTCATACGGCCTTAAGGAAGATAAAACTTGCAGCCTCAGCTCACTACCGAGAAGTTTCGGAAGGATCGGATCAAAACCGACTTTTTGTTTGTGAAATATACAAAACACCACATTAACATCAAATAAGATGCAGAGAACCTAAACTAACGCCTGGAGATGGAAATTCGTAAAGGAAACGCGTTTACGAAACGACTGTTACTGTTGTCAGTTGTTAACCTAAAAACTAAATTTATTGTTTATTAGCCTATTAATAAGCAAATTTAAGATCTGCACCTAGAGACCCTTTAATAATACCAGCACCCGCACAATAGCTCCGTCTTCGTGAAACGCTATTTCATTTAAAAAAGTATCAAAATAAATATGTAATGTAAAGAATCCAATAATAGCTAAATCTGGTTACAGCAGTTACGAAATTAAGTTGTAGCTGGCTTTGCATACATACATGAGTAAATTGTTGTTATTAGTATTTATTGCAGATGAAATTTCCGGTCATTGGCCGTATCAGAGGGCCGTACTTTTTGCCCAATTCTAGGAATGAGCGTTTTGTTATGCTCAAACTACAAAATGCAACTGTTGTACAGACTTTGGACGCTTGTAACGACCAAACCTAGAACTGCGTAACTAGCTCATGAACAAAGTGTTCGGTTCCAACTTTGCTTGGGTGCAAACAATGGATTCTAGGTTGGTTTGAACTGAAGAACGAAAGGAGCTCAAATTATGCAGAAAATACCCATGAGATTAAACGCTACTTCTTTTGCTCTCTTACTCTTCAAACGTTTCAAAAACAAATTTGGTCAGATGATCTTGGTAATTAAGTATGAACTTGAAATCTCTGTCCGGCTCAGTCTGCATATCTCTTAGATCTACTTATCTTCTTGAGTTCATGTGATTGCTTAATATTGGTTTTACCACAAAAACTTTGCTCTTTTGCATCGTCTTTAGTTGACATTGTCAACATAAACCAAAATGAACATATATTACTTCACGTGTTTTACTATAGTACTTTTTCTTAAGTTCCTGGGATTAATTTATGTGCTCAAGACACTAGTTCTATTACGAAACTCAAAAACCTGAGTGCTTTAACAGCTTTTATATAGAGGCGAAGTAGAAAAAACAAGTTTATGGGATACAAATTAGAGCCTACTAAAACGGTAGGCCACGGATCTGGCCTTTGTTTTGTTTTTTTTACAGTGTAGACCTTTGATATTGTCATTGTCAATCAAGTTGCTGTAAATCGATAGAATTGTGATTAAAATTGTGATTAAAATTGTGTTCAAATGAAAATGACGCCATCAAATGTTACGTGTCATGCCATATGTTTTCAACAGAGAACTTAACCTCAAATTTATGCAATTCATGGACACAAATTTGCTATACTCACTTTTCAGTGATTATGTAGAAAAAAAATGCAAAACGTTGTAAATGTTATTGTCCATTTGTGAATTGCTGCATTTGTGCTTGAAGCTTTTAATTCTCTGTTGCTTTGTCATGGACAAAATGTTTAAATAATACATTTTAAATGCAGATAATCCAACCGCTATAAAGAAGATTTATGTCAAATTATTCAACATTGTTTAATCAGTGAGATAACTATAATAAACTTCTGGACCTTCGACCTTAATTTTGCCGCGTTAAAAGCAACTTGCAAACTTGTTGCACAAGGTAACACCAAGAATTCCGTGGCAGTGACTTCCAAAATCGAGTGGCGTTTTGTCAATGGGCTCAAAAGAAAATACAGGTTAAGAGAACACCCTGAAAATATGTATATATAGAGAATGTCTACATACAGAGTGGCGCATCAAAGTTATGCTTTTTTAAATTACTCAGTGTATGACGCTATTTTCGGATTCCTAACCAAAAAATATATATCCTTTGTATAACCTATTATTGACCTAACTTCAGTTGTTTTGCTATTATTTGACATTAAAACGAAAAAGCCCTTTTTTGAAATATCGCTGCTCCCAACCCAATGGCAATTTTGGCTTCAAATTTTGACAGAAAATTTTTCATTTAATATCGTCTAGTTTATACAAGGTCATTCTCTTATGTTGTCTGATATTGAAACCTGGGTTTCGTGCATGCTCAAATAAGACAAACAAAAATTGAAACAAATTTATGAAAACACTAGCCTTTGCCCGCGACTTCGTTCGCGTGGAAATTTTGATGTATATGTTTGTGAACTGACGGCCTGATTATTATGAAAAACCGTATCATTACGGTGTTGTGAGAAAAATTAGGGAACTTGTAACTTATTGATTGCCTTATTTATTTATTTATTTCAATACAGTTCTGTATACAACATTACATACAGCTCTCGACATGTATTCGAAGGATCTGGGTTCGAGTTCTAGTTCGTACTATCCGAATTTTTTTCTCAATTTATTTATCTATAAACTCCCATCGAGAAGGTTCCTTTCTTTACCTACTGTTTCCTCTTCTTAATACTTTCCCTAATACGATAAAAACTACGTAAAAATCTACCACCATGCAAAAAATAATGTCAATCCCTTTCTCTATGAAAAACAAAAACATCTATCCCACGGGAACATGTTTTCGGGATAAATAGTAGCCTATGTGCTATTCCAGACTATAATCTATCTCTGTGCCCAATTTCATCCATATCCGTTTAGCCGTTCTGTTGTGATTGAGTAACAAACATCCGAACTTTCGTATAGATTTATTCCAATACCGTTCTGTATATTCAGCGTGCTATATTCGCCTCATTTCTGACTGCTCCTGCGTTTCAGGTGATCTAGAAGCAGCCTGTCGCTCCGCTAGCTCAATTCTTCTAAGCTCTACTTGAGGAGTCGTCTCTCGACTTCTATCTACTTTCATAGCCCGAGCTTTATTACTCCTCTGCGAAAGATTAGATTTGCGTTTTCCGGAACGAAAACATCTATCCCACGGGAACATTTTTCCGGGATAATTAGTAGCCTATGTGCTATTCCAGACTATAATCTATCTCTGTGCCAAATTTCATCCAGATCCGTTCAGCTGTTCTGGCGTGATTGAGCAACAAACATTCACATTTATAATATTAGTATAGATTTTGAACCATCCAAATTAGGCAGTTTTGACGAGCAATGATTAAGAACCGGTGGTCGCGGTCCGTAACAGACATAAACAAAATTCTGCAGCTCAAGCACTTGTGAGAGTTCACGGCACTTATTTAGGTCAAGTTCAAAAATCCTGTGAGTTAAAGTCAGGGGAACGGGATGGCCCGCCGAAATTTCGTATTAAGAAATTCACGCACAACGCAGATTTGGGAAGATTCAACTTACAATGATCTAAAAAATTTAATTTATTGACAAAGTGGGGTTTATTTTTAATTATTTAATTAGATTATGATTTATTTAGTAATTGTTGAATTAATAATATCCTTTTACAATTAATTATACTGCTAATATTTAATTAATTTGAATTAATTGAACGGGTTGGCCGGTCCTCTAGCAAGGAGAAATGCAACGTTGCCTTTTTCTCAGCACGGCTAGTTCTCTTACGGTGGCTTTGCCAAAACCGACTCAATGACACTGTCTCATTTGTCGGTTTTGCTTGACACGCGCCGGCTAAACTGGCAGCTTTGGGAGTCCATGGTTGTACCTACAACTCTTGAAAACATGAAGGAAGGAATAAGAAGTGCTTGCAAAAATATTCGGGAAAAACCGATTTTAGCGCGCCAACGTCTTTCCTTGGACGAATCAGAAGATTTAGTCTAGTGAGTGAAGGCTCTGAAATTCGAAAAACAATTAATAAAATTTTGCGGGCTTCGCCGAAGTACAGAACATTGTTTAAATTGTTAAAATCATAAACTTTCGGCAAATATGTGCGTATAAAACAAGAATTGGACGAACCGGCGAACGGAAGACGAAGTCTATTAGTGCGACAAGCAATCGTGAGCAATCGACACATTCCAAACACGAATGATACAGTAAACATAATGATTTTTGCAATTTAAACAATGTTCCCTATAATGGCGATTGCTGCAAAATGGGTTTTAATATACAACGTACTTGATCATCCCGCAAAATTTAAAAACTTTTGGAATTATTGAGGATTAAATGTCTTCACTGACTGGACAAATGTAAGGCATCACTTTGAACACTTGTTACATTAGTTATTTTTCATTATAATACGTTATGTATGAATTTTGCTGTTCAAAAGTGAAAATTTATATTTTCTATTTTATATTTTCGCCCAAACACTCAAAACACATGGCGTCCTGACCTGCACCACTTCAAAATTGATCAAGTGCGCATGAGTAGAAGGCTCCGAAGCCATTTTGGGAGACACGGTAATGATCACATAAAGTTCTCGCGCATCCCAATGTTGTAAACTGCCGGCCTAAAATTATGCGAATTTAAGGCGCAACATGGGTGCAACCAGCAATACCTTTATCGAAAGGGGGGGTCTGTGGGCAGATCCCAATGCTGGAGAGGATCATGGAGGGGGCCATTGAACGGCATTTAGCAGAACGGAATGGAGCCACTATATTATTACATTGCTGCATAAGTTTTACTTAGCAATTTTTTAAATTGAAAGCGGATTATGGTTCATTGATTCGATCTGCTGAGCCATTTCTCTGGACGATTGGCGCGGATAATCCTGAATAAGCTGATTCAATCGCTCTTCATCAAACTTAACTGTTTGACCTGAGCGTTATGCGTTATGCGCAAAATTGACATTTTAAAATTTTATAAACCAATTCCGAACCGTTGTTTCGGGCATTTTATTCTCTGTACTCACAACACAAATCTCTGAAGCAGTTTCAGTGGCTTTATTAACACCTCGATTAAACGCTAAAAGAAATGGTGTCTGAAATGTTCGTTTTTGTTCACTTGACACTTCATTCCAATTATAAAAAACAAAGTGTTTTGTAAAGCAGAAGCTTTCCTATTAATTAATGATAACGCCAAACAGTTTTAGATTTGAACGAGAAAATTTGTTCTGTAAAATATAGAATTGATGGTAATGAAGTAAGAGTTGGTTCATTTCTCAATAGATCCCGTTTAATAAAATTTCTGGTTTGGATAATTTATGCAAAATATTTTCCAGAATTAACCAAACTATAAACATTGTCACAATGCACAATGATCGGCGATCGGGGCAATATCTACTCCGGTTCACACGTTTCATGCATCATCATACTAAATATCTGGCGCCAATTTTTACAAAAAACATAGTTGCAACAATTTTTAATTATGTATTTTTTGATACATTTCCCGGAACACTTGAACTGAACTGGCTTCATGGAGCACCGCGGACCACGGATTGAGAATCATGGGGCTGAAGTTATATTTGCGAGCAGCATCGCACTCATTTTGATGCACTTTTATATTGGTGCGTTCATACCTGGGGCAAACTCGCCTCATTTACATTTTTACGACCGATGCAAACACCTAGAAAAACTCCCAAATATCCGATAACTTTCTGGATATTTCTCGTAATTTGGACGTTTCCATGTCCCTTCACCCGAATTTCTGAACAGAACAGAACAGAAAATAAAAATATCGGTAGGTGATTCGTCAAGTCACCGAATGATTCTATATATATATTCTATATATATATTCTATAGATATTCAGTAGTAATTTAAAAAATTATTAGGATATTTCCTAAAAAAATGTGTTCCATTTAAATTAAGTTGAAGGCCACTTCCAATATAATATAAGTATCAAGTGCCAATATAAGTGTCATTTTGATCAAAATATTTTAGAAAGATAGATCGCACGGAAAAATGACCGTGTGCCAAAATTGAAATTACCAATTTTTGTAGAATCCGAGAAACCACTAATGGACCTATTAAAAAAACTATAAACACCAAATTGCGAATTTGACTCCAGTTCGCAGACGTAGTATTGATGATTCTAATAAACTTTTCCCCAAAATTAAATATTTTATTGCTTGTAATTATGCTAGTGGTAAGAATGTATATTTATTGCTTGTAATTATGCTAGTGGTAAGAATGTATCTGTATCTGTATCTTTTCCGATAAAATAAGGGTGCGGGTTAGGGAAACATACCTGCTAGCTGATACCTGATAGTGAAGAACAGCAAATTTCAGCAGTTGAATTTATTGAAAGATTGTGCGTCGCGATTACGCGCTTGCTGTTCGATCAATTTAGACCGGGTATTTTGTAATCGACGTGAAATTATTAAGTCTATAATATGGGACCTAACAAATTTTTGATCTTTGTTTTCAAACGTTAGATATTACAAGTTGTTTGTTCTTCAAAACAGTAACTGTCTCTATCAGTGTTTTGACGACTTTAGAGACACACATTTAGAAAAATAAAAGAATCATATTATAGAGAATTGAATATACTTTCAGGTGGTATAAATTTGGTTTCAGTAGATGGACCACACGTGGAGTTCTCGCTTCTCAGCTTAAAATTTGAAACTCCATAAGAGCTCCGTTTGAGGTCTCTCTTAAAACGTTATCTACAATACATTTGAATACATACAAAATTTCATCAAGTAAAAATAAAAATTCTGAAACCTTGTAAAAGTATATTCGACTACCTGCTTAATTTCGTGTTGGTTCCGTTGGTTATTTCATTTATTACTAAAGACCCATTGGACAAAACTACTACTACTACACTACACTAAATTAGTTTAATTTTTGACAAAATATGAGTGTTGAAAATGTTTGATAATGCCACTTCCTCTAAGAGAGAGTGTAAAGAACCAAGATCATTTAGATCGGTTAAGTCTTTGTTGATAAATACGTATTAAAATATTATTCTAGAGTATATTTGAATACATATATACAATATTTTAACAAGATAGAATGAAAATCCTAAAACCTTGTAAACGTTTAAAATTATATGCGACTACCTGCTTAATTTCGTGTTGGTTGGCCTTCGGTTCCTGGAAGGATTGCATTTATTATCTCATTCTTTACCCAGCTATCCTACCAGATTCAATTGGACAAACCCACTATTACTACAATACTACACTAATAAATTACAATAGTTGATAAATTTACAAATTTTCAGCATTGAAAATGTTTTGTAATTGTTTTTAATGAGCCACTTTCTGTTAGAGAATGTATAACATTCTGTAACTTCTTGGTTCAAACAACTAAAAACATCAAATTTGGTGTTATTAAACAAAGTCACGCGGCGCGTTTAACGGCGGTGTCGCAGAATTTGTAGGTCTGTTCATACTACGGCTAAACGGCGAAATACCTTCCGTGATAAAACTTAAAGTTTTTTGTCCACCGAAAGACACAGAGTTAGTGTGCAATGTAAGATAAAATAAAAATATTCAGCTCGTCCATTAAAAATCAAACGTTTAATATCAGGGCTGTTTAATAATTTTTAATTTTATTATGAATAGATAACTAAGGTGATATCCTGACAATTTCTTTAATTACTACCAAATGTCTATGGAATCATTCGAGTAATTTGTTGCAAAGATTTGTGTTGTCTATGCAATGTCTGAAAGAACGATCCGAAATTGGTTTATTACATTAAAAAATGGCAAATTTGACCGCAAGGACGCGGAAAGCTCGGATTGACTGTCTGAGTTTGATGAAGAGCGATTGAATCAGCTTATTTAGGAATATTCGCACCAATCGACTAGAAAAATGGCTCAGCAGATAGAATGCGATCAATAGTCCGCCATTTGTATTTGCATTCAATTTAAAAAATGGCTAAGTAACTTATGCATCAACACAATCATTTAGTGCCTCCGTTACTTTCTGCTAAAAGCCGTCCAATGGTCCCCTTCATGATCCTCTCCAGCTTTGGGATCTGCCCACAGCTCCTTCCCCATCAATAAAAGTATTGCTGGTTGCAGCCACACTTTAGCATTTAAATCGCATAATATCTGTCCCTAACTTTACGTATCCATCTTATATAGAGATCAATGCTAAGTGGAGATTAAGCAGCTGAAATCGGGGACTTATATTTAAGCATTGCTTAACCTCTGTAAAGAATGCTTAGCGAACGGTGCAACGCAACTGCACTTTTAAGTTCCTATACTTAACTTTTAAGTCTGACTTAAAGGTTACGGTGCAAACGGGATTAGAACCCTACTGAACCATTTGTCTTCGGTGGTCCGGTTCAATCTACGCCATATGTGAGGTTCGCTCTCACTCTATAATGTGAACGTATTTGACAAAAAAAGGGCTATTGTGCGTGTCCTATGTGTCATATGGTTGACATCTAGACGTGAACGCCACCATTGGCGTACGTAAAAATTTACAAAACTGAATAGTTTTTGAATTTGCAACGCACAGTATCAATTTCTCAATGATCTTTTGTTCATTAATAATTTACGTCTATTTTGAGCATAAATAGCTTCGAAAATGCCGGAAAAACGTTCAAACGACGGCTAAAAGGTCACTGTGATCATATTCAGCATGACGTTTAATGGATTAGATCGGACGACGGCGAGCGATGAATCATAGGAAAACATTCGTGGAGCTCAAAAAGCTTAACTCTAAACCCAAAATGAACAATTATTTTCGGATTACTGTTTCTTGAATACAGTAGAACCTACCTTTTTTTGCTGTCCGCGATTTGTGACACCCGATATTTGTCGTAGCCACATTGTAAATTCCACCGTTTCATAAAATGGCTAAGCACTTTATAAAACGCGGCCACACATTGTAAAATCACGTTCATTTTGCATTATATCCCAATCTGGTTAGTGATTACATTTTATAAACTCGCCGATCGAGTACTAGCCACATTCTTAAACGACAATGTTATTATTTATTCACAAATTCATTTAAAGCAAGCAAATCGTTCATGAAATAGTTATAATTTATTTGACGAATATAGAAAATTAAAATTCACATTACAATTTATTACGGCAAGGCCCGCTGTAGTGGCATCTGCTATTGAATTTCAAACCACTTTTGAAACACAAACATCTTTTTTATTTTTTGAAACCCTATCCGCTAAACTGGAAAACTTGACATAGAAATTCTTTAAAAGATATTGGGTTGGTATCAGGAATATCCAAGCGGATATCCGACATATTTTGAGCATGTTCAAGAATAGCTTGTCTCTAGCAAACTACCTATTCAAGCGTCCATTTGCGGCGCCTATTTGATTTTCTATATTCAGAATTGGCAAAAAAATTTTTTTGCGTCAAGCGGACCTTGGTCAATCTTGGTCACTGCAATGGTCACCTATTGCAGGTTCTTCAGCTTTTTTTGTAGTTTTAAGCATCTTCTTCGCTGCCCTTTTCATTTCTTTGATTTTATAAAACGGCGGAATTTAGAAAGAGGCTACGACATATCATATATTGCAATGATTAGATACGACCTTGCAAATATTGAAATTGAGAAAATACAAAATACATGTTTGTAGATATAGAGTCTACAAAAACGTAGGCTCAGCAGACCATGTAATCTAGCTTTTGTTTTATTTTTTACAGTCTAAAACTCGTCATTGACAAATCACGACATTTGATAAACGTATCTCTTGTCTATTGTTCTTGATCCCAACCAACTCCTGGAAATGGAGTTTGATAAAACAAAATGTACGACCGACAAAGAACCGTATTAAGTATTTTTTACACTCTACCAAATTTCTAAGTATTTCCATGGCCTACGCAGTTTAAGATTTTTCAGTTTATATTAAACGGGTCAAATAACAATCGCAGAAGGAATCGTTCAAGCTGCAAATTTAGTTTTGCTAACATAAAAAGAAATTAAGGAATAAATCCTTATGGCTGCAGAGAACTATAGATACATTTTCAAAAGTATTTCTACAATATTGACTGGGAACTGTACTTGCAAAAACTCTACTGATTACACCTTCTGGCGAATATAAAATGAAACGTTTACAATGTGTTCCAGTCTTTGGGCAACCACGAGTTCGACTTCGGTGTCAAAGAGCTAGTACCATTCGTCAACGCTGCCCAATTTCCAATAGTGGGGGCCAACTTAAACTTCGACCAGGAGCCATCACTTAAGCAAGTAAATAAATCCGTGGTTCTCACAGTCTCCGGTCAGAAAGTCGGTATAATCGGTCACCTCATCCCAGACACCGTTCTAATGTCATCACCAGGCGAAGTAAAGTTCCTTGACGTGGTCCAATCAGTGAAGGAAGAATCCGAAATTCTGGACAAGGCGGGAGTTAAGATAATCATAGCGTTGGGACATTCCGGCTTCGAATTTGACAAACTAATCGCTGAGAAGGTTCCACTGGTGGATGTGGTTGTAGGAGGTCATACTAATACATTTTTGTGGAATGGCGTCGCTCCTGATACAGAGAAACCTGAAGATTTGTACCCGAAGGTTGTGATGCAGGCTAGTGGGAAGAAAGTACCAGTGGTTCAAGCTTACGCCTATACAAAATATTTGGGAGTCTTGAATGTAACGTTTGATGAAAGCGGCGATTTGGTTGAGTTTGCTGGCCAGCCTGAGTTGCTGGATGCTAGTATTCCCCAAGACCAGGACATTTTGGACTTGTTAGAGAAATACCGACCAGAAATCGACCAAGTCAACAACCAAGTCGTGGGAAAAACGCGCGTTCTGCTGGACGCCACCGACAACAAATGCCGACGAGTTGAATGCAACCAAGGCAATATGATTGTAGACGCCTTCGTTTTCTATATGGCGACGCAATACGGAGGACCCGAATGGACGGATACACCCATCGGACTCATCAACGGTGGGAGTGTGCGGACGACTTTGGATCCGTCCATCAGAGGCGGCAATATAACTCGGGGTGAACTTATGGGGACACTCCCTTTTGAAAACCAAGTAGTGTCTTTCAAGATGAAAGGATCTGACCTAATAAGAACTCTTGAAATTGCTACCAGAAGCAATGGGGAAACATCCAAGGGCGAATTTTTGCAAGTGTCTGGTCTGCACGTGGTGTACAACATGAGTAAGCCCAGTTATTCACGCGTGGTGTCCGTGAAAGCTAGGTGTGGAAAGTGTAAAGTGCCCAGATATGATCCAGTCGATCCGGACAAGATTTACAGTTTAGTTGCTTCTAGTTTCCTGACAAATGGCGGTGATGGACATTATTTGATAAAGAACGCCACTGATAAGAAGGTGCAGGATTTGGGGGATGTCGACACAGTGGCTTGGTACTTAGGTAAAAAGTCTCCAGTATATCCAGAGGAACAAGGAAGGATTCAGTTTGTTAGCACGCAGGATTCTGGTGATCCATCTAGTGCAAGCAGAAATTTCCTGACTCCAATATCTCTGGGATTAGTATTAGTAGGTCATTTGATGTTTAAATTGTTTGAAATCAGGTGATGCACACTATATTTTGTTTATAGACTGTGGCATGAGTCACGTAACAATTTAAACCCTTGAGAAAATGTTCAATTTTTGTTAGCAAGCAATAAATTTAAGTTTAAGACCTCAAAACTTTTCCATTAGTTAACATCAAAACAGTTCCATTAAACTAACCGCAAATTCTCAGAACAGAACGGCAAAATTCTGAGACGATTTTACCCATTCTCATAGAGTAAGTCTTTGCAAAACTAAAAGCTGTCCTTAACACTTGTTAAAAATAACTCGCGGACTACTGTAACAGTACTAAATGCTACGCCCACGCCAAACAGTCCGTTATAAATTAATAGACAAATCAGTGGAAGCCAGGTGAAGCTACAAGATCAAATTTTAAAATATAAAAGTTTTTACCATAAGCTATCCCAGCTCTGGGCGCGATCTTTTCAAAAAGTTTTAACAGGAAAAGAAAGGGATTGAAAATCTTACATCACCGATTTCGACGAGTTATGAAAGTTTGTGTTTATGTCATTAGTTAGCACACCACTTGATGCCATTTTAGCAGCCATTTTGTATAGTTCTATAGGTCTTAAAAACGGCATATTGCTGCTGAAATCACCAAATATTAAAAGATAATTTTTTTCTCAGATAATTCTCTCTCATCTCTTGAAGGTAAAGTCTTTATGCAAATCAATAAGTTTTCATAGGTAGAGAGAGTAGCCTCTTCTTTAAAATCCAGCATCACCGGTTTCCACAACAGCGCCTACAACAGTTCACATCATTGTTGCCAGCTCCATCACTCCATAGATAATCACTGACGTTTCTGCTTTCTGTACTAATACTAATTCCAGATTTTTTAATCCGTCCTAGTGAATGCCATCCTATTGCTTGGACTCGGACACAAAGTCGTTGGTCTTAGTTTTAGTGGCTTCTTGTAGGTGGGTTGTATGTACTTAAAAATATATTAATTAATTTCCTCCTACACGTCATTTGCTCTGCAAAAAAACTTTCTTCTAATATTTTCGTATTTCCTTTCCTGCATATAGTGGTATGAGAATTTTGGCATACGAAAGAAATGGATGACAAAACATGATGCGCAAACAACTGAAGACCAATAAATCGACAATTTTTGTCTTCTAATTGCGTATCGTAATGAACAGTATTGATGGTATCCAATTGAAGAATGTTCCACTTATACCAGCAACGGCAACGGTGGACATGAGGAATCCCCGAATGTGAGGAATTTGCCGACATAAATAGGTGTTAAAGTCTTTTAATATTTTCTCATAAACTATCTTCTGGAGGTACATTTATTTTTGCAAATTAAAAATGACACCATTTACCAAATAATATTTTATACCAAGAAAGTCTCCTTTTCAAAATCCGGCTATACCGTTTTCTACTACGGGTTCAGAAAGGTCTTGGTGTGCAGTGGTCAGTCCTACTTGGCGAAGTATTTTGAGGCATTTTAGAGGCTCAGTAAAACAAACACTTTAAATCAAAGCATACTTAGCCAACGATGACCAGAAGTGCTCCTTGTTTCTTTGTTTATTTTGCTATTGATATTTGGACTTTTATATTGCCACTTTAACGACTTTTTCATGAAGAACGCCTCCTTGAAGTTTGTCTACAGTTTATGGAAACACTATATACATTTATGTTTTTATTTCTATAATTATAGTTATTCTATACATATACAGGTTGAGTCATTAGTGCGGGATCGGTCCATAACGCCTGAAGCATGTAAGATGCAAAAACATTTTAAATACCTACAATTTGTACACCGTTTGTCAGGTTGCACAACCTAAAAATATTCTAATATTTTACAGTTGTTCAAAAAATCACAAATGCTGCAAAACTAGATTTATGGCTATATAAGGTATTTTACATTTTGGACCACTATTATCAAATTACAATTTTTTTTCATATGTTTTGTCATTTGCAGAGATTCACTTAAATTTTTACTGAGAGGCCGTTTTAGCAGATAGAAGGCTGAACGTTGGTAGAAATATGAAGAAAGAATTGATCTTTACGCTCGATTTGCGAAATATTTTTTACTATACAGGGTCTGCCAATTATTTGAGTCAAATTATACTATTTTTATATAAGCTTAATTTAATTTTTTTAAATGACATCCCCTATCTTTTTCTGCACTATCGAATGCGTCTAGAATTACATCTACATTTTTTATTCAGGTTATTCTATAGCTAAAATTTATAATTTACGAGATATTTAATATTTCTGGCTACGATCCAGATTGAGCCAGGATAAGGTAGACAGTGTGCCATAGAAACATAGAAAAAAAAAATCGCCGACAAAAAATCCTATCGATTGGTTCTTTTAAAATACAATTTTTTGTAGATAATGGAATAGATAATCAAATGTCAAGTCGGTGATGACACAACTGTGCAGTGTTGAAATTTTAGTTACGACCACAGATTACACCAGATGATAGACTCAATGCAAATATTTTGGCGGAATGACCTTTAACGACCTTCAAATTATGTAACAGTTTTCAGATGGCGCATCGGTCACATTTTGCGGCAAATTTAAATAGTCTCTCCTCTCTTTATAGGCAGTAAAAATGCTATTATATTTTGAATATTTTATGATTTATTCTACAAAACTAATGTAAAAAATTGTTTTGTAAAATA
Source organism: Eledona agricola (assembly GCA_964023215.1). Classification (NCBI taxonomy): domain Eukaryota; kingdom Metazoa; phylum Arthropoda; class Insecta; order Coleoptera; family Tenebrionidae; genus Eledona; species Eledona agricola. The sequence continues at coordinate 15,052,343 of OZ026859.1, read as the reverse complement.
TATCATAAAATATTCCTTCATTATTTACACGTCATACAAACAAACAATTTTATAAAAATCAATTTATTATATTACATAATTTAAATTAAACAAAATTATACCCAAAATTTTAACAATTACATTTCTAAGATAGGTCTAACTTAAACATATGATAATTACTTGGGGTTATTATATAATAATGGAAATTTTGAAAAACTTGCCGGACAACCAATAGAGCAACCTGGCTTAGTTCTTCACATTCACACACAAAAACAAGGAATAACGAAGCCTAATACCGGGTAACTATTAATGATTGACAATTATTTTTCTATGTTGGTAACAGATTTAAAGTCTTAAGGTGGCAACATTGTTGTCACCCTCTTTAATTTCAAAATGTTAAGGAATTGTCAAAAATATAAAAATTAATATTTTCAAGTTCTCATTTTTAACAATTTATTAAAAAAAAAGGTCTTTACAAATGAGCACAACACATTTATTGTAATGGTCTATTTTCGCAGTGCACAACAAAATCAAAATAATGGTCATTGGATGTATTCAAAGCAATCAGCTTTCGAACAATTTGTTCAAAGCTATCCAGAAGAGCAAATTCAATATTTTATTTTCGCAAAACACTGTGATCGAATAGTTCAACGTTTTTTTAACACTGGAAATGTAGGAAAAAGTAAATCTACTGATCGTCGCACTGTTGCAACACCTGAAGTTGTGCAAAATGCTCAAAACATTATTAATCAAAATCGAACTATCAAACAGCTTTTTCCAGCAGGACAATGCCACTGCACATACTGCACGAGCCACAATAAATCATTTAGAGCAGTTTTTCCCAGGACGTTTAATTAGTAAGGGATTGTGGCCAAGTAGGTCACCTGATTTGACCCCACTGGATTTCTTCTTGTTTCCACATTTAAAGAATGTTGTGTTTTGCAATCCTGTTAACAATGTGGAAGATTTGCAGCATGCTATTGAAGATGCAATTGCAAACTTGGGACCTCAAATGCTGATTAACGTGGCCAATAGCATATTCAATAGAGTTTAACATTGTTTACAGCTAGGAGGCCAACACTTTGAACACCTTCTTTGAATTTATTTCTAATTCGTGTTATTTAGTAAAATTTGTTGATTGTTTGGAGATCTATTTAACATTGTCAATTAACCTAACCTAAAAAATTATTCACGACAAATGACAAGCAGTACCCTGTTATGCCAACTACTCAGTATTGCCAATCCACTTAATTTCGGTCAATCATTTACAGTCACCCGGTATCTAACGATGCCGAAAAGTGTTTTTTGCAAACCCTCCACTTTTGCTTTAGATTGCAATTTTGGACATTTAGAGCTTCTTGTCACAGTTTCGCTCTAGAATTATGTAATTATATTTCCTGAATTTGTTCTATTAATTCTATTATTAATAAAACACCCTTACCTTTCTTCACTCTTCTTGGAAAACAATGCAGTTTCTCCGCTTAGTTTTCACCAACACCACAAATAATGTAAAAAAGATCCATCTTTCGCTTAAAATTTTTCACAAATTCAATATACAAGCAAGTTTTGACATTTACTGGCTTGATTATAATTGCAGCAAAATGCTGTTTTTAAAAAATATTAGTCAGAAAAAAAGCAACAAGCGTAGAAACAGTCACGCTTTTTAAAAAACACGGAATTGTACATTGTTCAATTTATAATAGTAAAAATATTGGGCCTTTTATTTGAATTTTAATAAAAGTTTTTGTAGTGACATCTAGCGGTCGTACAAAGTATTAGCAACGACTACAGCGCCTCTACATTTGCTTATGGTATCTGTGACAAAGATGTCATGCGCCTAGTTTTAATGTGTAGAAAAGAGATAGTTCCGGACAAAATCGCCCTATGAAGTCAGTCATCTGGAGTAATCTGTAGTTACGACTATTCCATGATTTCCATGGCACACTGTCTACTGTCTTCTGAAAATGAATCAGACGGTTTATTCAACATAACAACCAACAACACATTTTTTCCCAATTCAAAAATTCAAATCAGAAAACGGTAAACGACAAACATGCTTGAGACCTGGTTCCAGATCTGGAAGATCTCCATCAATTTAGAGAAAAGCTTGGTGTTCCGATAAACATAAAGAATAAATTGCTTGGGTGGTCACGAAGTGAGCCAAATTGATTTAAATGAAAATGAATCAGACGGTTTATTCAAACATAACAACCAACAACACATTTTTTCCCAATTCAAAAATTCAAATCAGAAAACGGTTATTCCAATTCTTATAATATTACATTTCATTGTATGTCAGTTTTTAATATTTCTCGTGAGAGCTGGGCATTTGCAAGCTCTTGGCACATTTTTTTTCCTCTTTTTCCTATTTATTTGAAAACGGTGGTATGAGTCAGCACTGATATGACTCTATCCGCGCCGCTACGCTATCAATTACCCAAAAATGATTTTTTCTGTTTCGGCCGTTGTTTTCCACATTTTTTTTTTTTTTAAGGGAAACATAATTACTAGCTTAATATGTAGATGCGCTGGCTGCCAGTTTTTTATTTCATTGTTTATTTTGGGATTTATTTTTTCTATTTTACTAAATAAACATTAAAATTAAAAAAATCAGACGATAGCGCAAATTCTATTGCTATTATAAACAATTATTAGTTTCAAAATCATAATTTTTCTTTATAGTTTCTTAAAAATTACCTATGTATTTTTCGATGTATCTCGCTCGCACACTTGACCGCTACCTTTCGCCTTAAATATTAAATTGAAAGAGAAGGAAGCCATACCCACTAATGACTCTCTCACTAATGGTCTTCTCTCAAAAAGGTGGCAGAGGTGTCCAATTTATAACATTTCGGTCAGGTCCAAATGTTTAGTCTTGAAGAAACAGGTGAAATACCCGGATATCATCTAGGACTCACATATACGAAGTGAGACTTCGAGAAGACAACTTCGACCATTCCAACTGAAGATGTGTACAGGCTGATTCATCTCGGAAAGTAATGGGCTCTGAAAAAAACGAGTGGCACATTTGGTGGAAACCACATCCCGCTATTGGCTTTAGTTTTCGATATAAATATATAAGCAAAAGTTGACATTTTGGCAAAATTTTCCAACCTTCTTAATTTTTGTATTATTTATGTTGCATTAACTTGCAATTAAAACATCATGCAGGCACATTTGTACGTAGAATGCAACGATCTAATCAAATTTTATTTCAGGTATTTAATTTACCTGTAATAAATCAACTTGTGATTTTTTGGACTTGGTTGTATGAAGGAACTAAACAATTTTAAATTTTCTAATAATCGTCCAAACATTGTCAAATCTGGTTGGCGTCTTTCAGAAAATCTTTCAAAATAGGGGTGCGTCTTGAGATTGCCTTCTCGTACTTTTCGAAATTCCCATAACTTTGCATTTTTTGTTTGACAACAAAACAGAAACAGAATGGACAGTTTAAGAATTTTCGGCATCTTTGGTTGGTAATGCAACAAAAAAAATCATTTGTTTTCCACGGCCAACTTATAAGAGATTGCGGAATAAAAGTAAATTATCCATTTTTTTTCAGAAATTTTTATGAAATCAGAAAAATAACACAATTTTTAAAAATATAATCAAACAAAACACAAGTTTGATTTATTATAGGTAAATAAAAAGCCTGAAATAAAATTTGACTAGATTGTTACAAGTCCAATATTTTCCGAGATCTCCTATGTGGCCATCGAAAATTAACAATCCTGTGCAGATGGCATACATAAAATATACAACTGTATAATGCAGTCAGGCTAGTGGAACTATACGAACCGGGAACACTGGCACAAAATAGTGATAGTGTTGGTTTAAATATATAACACAGGGTTCAAACACAACAAAAAAGTGACTGCTCTCATTAAAAGTAAATCTTGGAATGAAGCAAATGCATGTAATAAGACGTGATCAGACTCTGATGATTTTGAGTGAACAAAACCAATAACACTTGAGTTTGCTATGTTAAGATTCCACTTAGGCGACACCCGCATCGTCGTCCGTTGTGATTGATGGTTCCAAACGAAGAGCAAAGCTACAGTTCCCACAAAAGTACATAATTTTAATGCCAACAGCCAAATAATAATTCTGCAAATTTACATGTTTGAGCGTGACAAGGGCCCTATACACTGTCGCTTACTACAACAACATTACAAACACATAATAAACTATCCGAATGTAATTCAAATAATAATGTGTGATGAGACACGGATTGATATTATTTAAGTAGCTGGACCGACCTAAATAAGACAAGGTCACGAATGTAAAGACGCAATGTTCGCATTGTTTTGATTAACAACGTGATTTTAATACATTGGAGCAGTAGCACTTAACATTGGCATACGACGATTATTTTTCGACTTTTGTCGTCGAGAAAAATTGAACATCCCAAGTCGCTAAATATTACTGTTTCGTTTATCTTGTGATCGGATGTGATTTTATCGTTTGTCTTTTATGTAATATATGTATTAATTATTTATGGCAGGATTGCATTACCATTAATAAAGTATAAGTATCACTTACTTTCACTAGCGCAAACATATATCTAACACAATGTACAATTTTACAGATTCCTGTTTGTAATTTAAGTGCGCATCTTCGGTGTGCAATTACTCATTGCCGACCTGACTCGCTCACTAAATCTTTTACATTTACAACTATTTATTTAATTATTTCGCTAATCGTTAAAGATATCAAAAAAAGTTTCAAGTAAAAAACCTTGTATGTACATTCAAGGAACATTTCATTCGCTTATACTATACCTTTTACTTTGATAATAAACAAGTTATGGTCCGTACAAACTTACTCTGCAAATTCAAAACGATTCCTCAACTTTATACGCTTGTAACTCCACCATCCTAGATCATAGACTCCCAAACAGTCCATAAAATGAGCGCTGAGTTGTCCTCTTTCTAACAAGCCTAAACTCACATTTAGGTCTTTCAAAAAGTATGCCATGTAACCGGTTCGAACCCTTTGATGTTCAAAAAATTTTTTGACCCTTGTATTTCCGCCTTCACACGGCTTACATACTACCGAAAACTCCCAAAAGATAGCATTTGACAAAATCTTTAAAATGACACCAAAAACATCCAGCAAGCTTACGTAGAACCATTGATTATATATTGGAAAGATCTCTCACCTTACGGGTAAAAACGTACCCAGAAAATGTGCTGAACGATAGAGGGCCAGAGTCTGGCCCTCTGTATGTCAGCACAACAACTAAAAGTAGTAATTCCAACCAGTGGCCCTCTGTATCCCAGCATAAGAACTAAAAAGAGTAATGACTTGGTTTGTAGCCAAGATGAACTTTCATTTGAAGCTTCTTCTTTTATAAGTTACGTGGTTTTGCCATTTCAGCGACGATATACGGAATAATATAGCCCAAAATATACGTATTCATGAGAGTCTAACATATGTTTATATTTCGTCTACGTTTAGACGTAGAAGCTAAGCCGTATTTTATAAAATATATTCAGTTTAATAATAACATTCAAAACGAAATATGTGCTAAAAAACGGGTACCCCTCACACAGTTCAATAACATTGATCAATATAAAGTCAGTTACGATTTCGTTCATTTTGCTATTTTGTTTAGTAATTGCTAATAAGCGAAATGAAAGCTTTTTACACCAAATTCAGCTTGCTGCAAAATTTGTAATGATTTATGACAGCAGGTAGATCCTTCCAAGCGGGATGTAATTGCACATCATAAAAGGCCGAACTTGGGTTTGTGGTCCGAGTTATCAATAATACGAAATGTTTCATTGAATAACCACGTCAATAGGATTATTAGCGCATCGGCAGAAAATTTAAACTTTTGAGCTTCAAATTTTAGGATTAGTCCTGGTTTATCCCATTTCTGAGAAATTTGGATATAAATTGGTAAAGAGGATTCTCTGAAATTATGTTTCAAAGCTGAATCACAGGATATTGCTATTAATTGGTTTTCATGTCCCGTTGTCAAGCCAGTAATATTAGTAAGTGTTCCAATCTAATATCTAATAGAAGTCTAATATCCAATATTTATTTTTGTCGGGTACTGGAAAATAATGCCGAGACGAAGTCCTCAAAGCGCGGAGGTGTTTAATCATTTCGTCTTGTACTTGTGTTGGCAATATTGCTCCACCATAGGATTTCAAAAACGCTGACAGTGTAGGAAAGTGATTAAAGTTTTTTTGAATTGTGCTAAGTAAGCGTAGCGATTACGAAACTTTTGGTGGAATTTTTATATTAATATTAAATGGTCCACAGATGAGACTACATACGTCCGTTCAAACTCTGTTACAAATGCAATGTTTTCATAGCAAAAGAACCTTTTGAAGGAAACAGAAAGGAAACTGGTTTTATCACTGTACCTACTATAAATCACCTAGTAATTATAAGTATATGCAGCAAACATTAGGATTCGCACTACCTGGAATCTCGACAATTTTAACTTGGCTAAAGATTAATAATTTAACAACGGATTGCAATACATCTTTAGTCAACAAATTGGCAAATAAAGACATTTTGCTATTTTACATCTGTCGGACCCGTGAGTGGTGAAACTATTGCCAAAATGTTAAATACCGTTATACAAAAACTTAATTTTCTTAGACTTCGTCCTCGTATTGTTGTCTGCGATCAGGGCTCCAATAACCGAAAAGCGACCACAGTGTTAGGAACGTCTAAATCGGAACCAAGATTTTATATAAATGGGAAAAATATATTTTTCTGTTTTGACCCGCCGCATTTGTGCGAGCGAGAGAAGAAAGAGTGATTTTTTACACTTGATGAAACAAGATAATACATTTATTGTTAATGAAGGAGAAATATCTTGGAATGACATTGTTGAAATATATAACATTGACAAAAACAGTTGGCGTTCACGTTCTTTAATTAAAATTACTGAAAAATATATTTATGCAAATAGCTTATCCAAATTATCCAAATCCACAAAATGAGGGTAAGGTATGCTGCACAAATATTTAGCAATGCCGTGTCAGCTGCTATTTTCACAGCGAATGCAACGGGAGAATTGCAATCAGAAACTGCCACCAATACCGCCTTGTTTCTCATAGAAAAATTAACATCTTGTCAGGTCAATGATATCCTTCTGATCATATATTCTTGGGTTCTTTAATTCATTCTTGAGTGATGGCCGGTTCCTCAGCGTGGACGCACACCAACTCTGTACTGGTGCTACTAGTTCACGACAATTTTTTGAAGGCGCTACTTGCCGAGGGTCTAACTTATGGGCAAGGCAGAGTGCGGGGTGCGGTGGAGCATTGCCAAGCTTTTACCTGTGGCGGTGAGAGATCTTTCCAATATATAAGCAATGGTAGAACTTACACAAAGTTGCAAAAACCGCACCTAAAATCTTAAATTGCCATCCTTCTGAAACGTTAACATATTCAATATTAAAAAACGATGTCTGATGTAATATCGACGACGTTTTAATTTTTATCTTGGGCGACTAACACACATTTACAACGAGCACACAAAAAATAAATTCGCAGGAGGCTATGGAATTTAGCTTTTGTTTAATTTTTTGCAGTGTAGAACTTTGAGCCTTTGACGTTGACAAATGATGACATTTGACAGGAACTATCGATCAAAGATTTGTCTAAACGGAAATGAAATTAGTTTAAAAAAACACACGCGTCCGAAACGGTTGACATCAGAGAACATAGTTTTGAATTCCTACAACTCCAGGTCAAAACTTTGCTACACCATAATCATTTTCAATTGTGATTCCGTGATTTACTAGGGGCATTCTTTTTTTGTACGGCGTTTTTCATTTCATTTAAGTCTATGAAATATCACTTAGCTGTAACCGCAGATAAATTTAAATATTTTTCATCTCTGCAAAACCAATTTGCATCTCGTTGCATACCCCACGGCGCGCAGTTTCGCTGAATTCAACTCTTCGTTCTCCAAGCCAACTTACTCCCACCGGACCACTTAATTCCCTCCACCTCCCGATTTGCATGCGGGCCAATTAGTTTCATTCCGTCCACTTTAAACCGTCATCCATAAACAACCACACTCATAATGAAGCCAGATGTTCGTATCTCTGGGGTGACGTTCGTCCAATTTCACCCCCCTTTTCACGTCGACGCCGACCATATTGCGGCCGAATTTCGATCCGGACGCTACGTCAGTGCGCTATCGATTTTGCGTCGTGATTTAGTTATTTATGGAGAAAGACGCCGAAATGGTGCCCGACGACGATAAAAAACGTGCGAGCGACGTTTTTGCCGAGTATTTGCGCGAGAACAAGGGACGGACAGTGAGCGAAGAAGACGTTAAATTGATGCTGAGAAAGGCATTTCAAGGGTGCGATTTGGTGTACGTTGCGTGTGGTGGAAACGTGCAAGACGAAGCCGACGGCGAAGCCAAAGAAAGTGATAAGTGAAAGTGACGCCGGGTCAGTGTAATGGGACAGATAGATGGCGCCAGTAATTCTTCTAGTCACACAAACCGCCATTTGTATATACTCTTCCCTACTTTGATGTGCAAATAAATGGATTAAACGCTTTCATTGTTTTATTGATAAAAAAATATGACTAGTTATGTAAACACTTGGACTAGATTAGGCTAAAATAGTGTTATTTGGATGGTAGCCTTGTGATACGAGTCTGGCCTCGTATTATCATTATTATTACAACTATGAACTGAAAGCTCCTAAACCTTACCAAAAGCAGTCTTAACTTACTACTGTAAAATAATTTACCTATTGTCTAATAATGACTAGATTATAAGGGTTGCATTTACTTCTCCGCTTCATTGTTGGTTTTGAAGCAGCTTCTCGGTGAGTCCTCTAACCATGGGATGATCCGGCGGTAATCCTTGAGAAGATAAAAATCGGATAGTTTCCATGGCGCACGCTGTATATCCTGCAGCTTCCGGATCGTGAACTTGTTCGCTTCTTTCAAGATCAGCTTGCAGCTCGCACACCTTCTGCAGACACAGCTTGAGCATCTCGGTGACGTGGTCTTGGTCCTAAACACATTTCCACAGCTAATAAATCGTTTTCCACGACCTGGTTTGATGTAAATTTCACAAAGCCTCATGAATATGAAATTCGCATCCAATTTTCATAATTTCATTAATGATTGCAGATACAGCTGACCGAGTTGCTTTGCCTTGCCTCACATTAATTAACAACGTCACTAATTAGCGGGCTGATTTTTTTATTGGATTAATACTCGGAATACCACACGTTTTATTTACAAACCGTTTCGAATTAATGCGGCAGCTGCTACCAGAACTCGGCGCAGCTTGTATTTATCTTAAATACATTAATTTCGGGCTTAAATCGGGCATGACAAACAGTTGTGGGGCCGAAATTAACAGCAAAGTGAAGCGAACTGCACTAGAGAGGTGAGATAATGAGTGTCGTTGTAGCATTCGTGTCAAAATGTGTTCAATTAAACCAGAGTCGCTGTTGACGTTTCCGCCAAAAGAATTGAACATTTAGTAACTAGTTTGCGTTATGACACGAATTGCACGATTCAGCACAGTTTAAGAGGATGGGTGACATACCCGCACGTGGCGAACCCTCCTGGTGGACCTCTTCGCCTTGGGCCTCTTCATGCTCGTACTCCAGCACCGGCACGCACCGCGAATCCGAACCGATATCTTGGATGTTCCAAGTTTGAATGGTCGTCTGCACCACACCACCAGCAGTCGGTGCAAGTCCAGCTGTCTCCGGTCTATAAGAAATCCAACACTGACGTCCTCTTCGTCGCACACACTTCCCTTCTAAGCGGACGTCGCTTTTCTTCGCGCAATGTGCGTCGAATCGTACCACCGTCGATGCGGTGCGTTTCTGTGCCGCTTTCTTATTTCAAATCAATTCGGGCAGCTGCCCGACTGACAGATGTACGGCCGGGATTGGGGGTTCACACGAGGGAGCGCGGCGGAGGGACGCAACAGGTGCAACATGGAATCGGTTTCCTCACATTGAATGAATTTAACGCTAAAACGAATTCTACAACGAAATGTAAAAATAATGAAATGAATTTTGCATAAAAACTAGAGAGTATGAAACAAACCAGGGCTCAGGAGTTCATGGACGACGGATGATTTTGTTTTGTTTGTTTTATTTTTTACAGTGTATTCTGTATTCTGTGTGACACTTGACAGGAACTGTAGGAAATTTTGTTCAAACAAGCTCTACACCAACTAAAGAAGATCTTAGGAGATATCGCATCCAAAACGGTTATCAACAACAACATATTAATTTCACATTTTCCTACACAAAGCCGATATTTTTTTCACTCTATCGAATGTCGAACTTTTCTATGGCCTTCGTAGCCTCGTTTTACTTGGGTACGCACATTAATATTCTACAAGGAAATATAAAAATAATAAAGTGTGTTTAAACTAAAGCGAAACCTACAACGAATTTTAAGTATAATTATATGAATTTTGTACTAAATCTAGGTCTATAACGAAATATAAAGAGAATATAATGAATTTTGCACTAAAATCTAAAATTTAAAAACAATGAAATTAATTTTACACTAAAACTACTGCCCAAAGAAAATTTAAAAAGCCTGAAATAAATTTTCAACTAATCTAAAACTTGTTCTGTAACGGAACCTAAGAAGAATGAAGTAGATTTCGGACTAAAACTGGTTCTGAAACGAAATATAAGAAAAATTATATAAATTTTGCACTATAACTAGTTCTACAATGACATTTAATTAGAATGCAATAACTTTTATTCAAAATGAAATTCTAAAACGAAATTTAAAGAGAAATTACTGAACAGTACACTAAAACTAATTCTACAACATATTTTAAAGTGAATGCCTAACAAGTGAATTAAATTTTGCACACAAAACTTTTTCAGCAACGAAATTAAATATAAGAAAAAGTAGAAAGTAGAATTTACAAAGAATGAAATTAATTTTGCATTAATACTAGTTCTGTAACAACATTTGAAACGGAAAATAACAATAGTAATAAATAAATTTTGCCCTAGAACTACTTCTACAAAGAAATGTATAATGATTGAAATGGATTTTGCACTAAAACAAAACCTGTAATTAAATTTAAAGACAATAAAATAACAATTAATTAAAATTAACATTAGAACTGGTTCTCCAACGAAATTTATAAAGATTGAAATTAATTTGCACTAATAGTCAAAACAAATGAGATTGAAATCAAAATAAATTAAATTTTGCACTCGAACTACCTACTTCCACAACGACTTATCTTACAACGAAATTTAAAAGGAATTAAATAAATTTTTCCCGAAAACGAATCCCACAACCACATTTAGAAAGAAACAAATAAAAATGAAATAAATTTTGCTCTAAATTATATTCAACATCAAAATGTACGAATTATAAATTTTACATAAAAACTAGTTCTAGTACAACTAAATTAAATAAAAATGATATATTTTTTGCACAAAAACGAATTCTACAATTAAATTTAAAGCAAATTATAGAAATTTGATCCAGAGCAATCTTTACACCGGAACTTCGATTTATACAGACAGGAAGCAATATTGTTGGAAGGAAATAGAAAGTTTGAAGCAAGTTTTTGTTGACGACATAAACACAGTTTGCTGCAACTACTTTGATGGAAATTTGATAGTGTGATACCAGCATAATGTAAAGGAAATAAAATTAAAATGCATTAAATTTTGTACTAGAACTAGTTTTCCAACGAAATTTAAAGAGAGTGAAGTGAATTTTGCACTACAACGAAATTAAAAAGAATGAAATATATTTTGCAGTACCTAATAGTCAAATCAAATGAGAATGAAATCCCTATAAATTAAATTTTGCACTAGAGCTAGTTCCATAACGATATTGCATTATTACAACGAAATTTAAGAGAAATGAAATAAATTTTGCGCGAAAACGAATCCCACAACCACATAAAAATAAAAATGAAATAAATTTTGCTCTAAATCAAATTCAACATCAAAATGTACGAATTATACATTTTAAATAAAAATAAAATATTTTTTGCACAAAAACGAATTCTACAATTAAATTTAATGGAAATTATAGAAATTTGATCCAGAGCAATCTTTACACCGGAACTTCGATTTATATAGACAGGAAGCAATATTGTACGACACGAAAAATTACTCCTACTAGAACAAATTTGCACGTCGTGATGCACTGCAGCGAATTGTTGAAGAAATGGGCAAAATTCGGCCCAGAATAACTAAAATTTCAAAGGTCAAACAAACCCATTATTCTAGCTTCTTCACCAGAAAAAAAAAGTGTAATCCAACAAGGATTAAATTATTTTTCAAATAAAAACTTAAAAAAAATGCGTAGGTACGAGCTTATAAATTATTATAATTAGAGTAATTTTTTAATAGTTATTTTAAATATTTGTTTCAATGTATAGAAACCGATTTAAAGTCAAATGGAATTGTTTGAGAACGCAGTTCACGAAAGAATGGCAATTTATTAAATGTTGTCTGATCCATTCGCATGTAATTTGTGAAGTCATACGGATCTTCGTCTGCGATTTAGTACTTCACGAGGGAAATCAATTTTTGCCCCCTTGTCTCTATCCATCACAGCATTCCTTCGTTTAATCTAAGATCGGGTCTTTTTTATGCTTTGAGTTTTCTAGTTAATAAGATTCCTGCTATTGATAATAACAGCACCTTCCTCTTTTGCGTGGGGCTCGAGTACTAATCAAATTTCTATCGATTCCAAACAAAAATGCACCCAAAAACAAAGGCGTCCACCGTCCCCTAAGCTAACCTAAAAGTTTGATATAACCTGACGTTTGTTGGAAGGAAATAGAAAATTTGAAGCAAGTTGTTGCTGACGTCATAAACACAGTTTGCTGCAACTAGTTTGATGGAAATTTGACGAAAATTTGATAGTGTGACACCTGCATAATGTAAAGGAAATAAAATCAAAATCCACTAAATTTTGTACTAGAACTACTAGAGCGAAAAGAGAGTGAAGTGAATTTTGCACTACAACAAATACTACAACAAAATTAAAAAGAATGAAATAAATTTTGCAGTACCTAATAGTCAAATCAAATGAGAATGAAATCAGAATAAATTAAATTTTGCACTAGAACTACTTCAACAACGAAATTTATAAAGAATAAAATGTATCTTGCATTAAGACTAGTCTGACAACAAAATTTAAGCGGAATGAAATAAATTTTGCGCGAAAACAAATCCCATAAACAAATTTAAAAATAAACAAATAAAAATGAACTAAATTTTGCTCTAAATTAAATTCAACATCAAAATGTACGAATTAAGAATTTTGCATACAATCTAGTTCTAGGAGTACAACAAAATTAAATAAAAATGAAATATATTTTGCACAGAAACGAATTCTACAATTAAATTTAAGAGAAATTATATAAATTTGATTCAGAGCAAACTTTACACCGGAACTTAAAGATATGAAAACATTTTGCAATTTAAAAAAGAGCGAATTAATGTGTGAACTCAACAGCATTTTTAAAAATTATATTAAAAGAATGAAATTAATTTTTCACTGAAATTAGTTCTACAACCTAATGTAAAAGGATTGAAATAAAAATTTATTCAATTATGCCCTAGAATTTGTTCGTCAACAAAATTTAAAAAGAACGAAATAAATTTTGCTCTAAAGGCGCGTATACATCTGAGCACGAACGGGAACGAGGCGAACCGAGGCCGAACGCTTGGCCCATTTAATTTCGTTTCAAATAAACAATAAACGATTATGAGAAGGAGGCGCAGTTGAAACGCAAATGCCGTCCACTTTTAATCGAATTTTCCTTTTATTTACCGATTCCAAGCGAATTCCCGTGCGTCGCACAATGGATGTCACGTCCACATCAGTATGCTCATTCGGCCTCGTTCCCGTTCGTGCTCAGATGTATACGCACCTTAAAGCGAATCTCACAACGAAATTTAAAAATAATGAAATAAATTTTGCTACGAAAACTATTTTAATGGTACCTATGTCCACGGATAGGGTTACAAAAAGGAATTTTTTTATTGTTGATTTCTCAGAAAAAGTCATCTTAAAAATAATTTCTTTTTTATTTAAACAGTAACAGTTGTTTTTTATTTGTATTTTTTTTGTAGAAATTTCAACGATAATAATTAATAGTAGTACCAGTAGGGTAAACTATGGCAACAACAGTCACTAACACGTATAACTGTAATTTGGAAGTATCTACACAAATATCTTAACTGATTTATCTTTTATCCATCGATATCGATTGAGCATTGTGTGAATAATTCTTGCTGTCAATATTTTTGTCATTTATCAAAGGTTGTGACAGTTTTTGCTATAGTTTCGCATACTGGTACTATTATTATTATGAAAATGAAATAGTTTTGGGGGGTTTGAGAACACGCGGTCATTTTATCAATAATAAAATTTTCTGAAAAGTAAAAAATAAAAAAATCAACCTTATGTAACCTCATACCTGGACCTGGACATACTGTACAACGTAATGCAAGGAAAATAAAATTTAAATGCATTAAATTTTGTACTAGAACTAGTTCTCCAACGAAATTTAAAGTGAGTGAAGTGAATTTTGCACAACAACGAAATTAAAGAGATTGAAATGAAATTTACACTAAAACTTGTTCTACATTGGAATTTAAATAGAATGCAATTAATTTGTACTAAATTAAATTCTGCAACCAAATTAGTGGAACGAATCATACAACAAAATAAAAAAAATATATACATTTTGCACTATGTAGAACAAAATCTACAACAAAATTTAAAGTGAACAAAATAATTTCGAAATTGAACTAGGATGATGTGATATATATTTGAACTAAAATACAAACTGCAAAAATTTAAAGAGGATGGATTATATTCTGAAACTAGTTCTACATATAATGTGTTCTTCGTTAGTATCTCATATCTAGTTTATATTTGTACTCCTTCCGTTGTTGTTTTAACCTTCACTAGGTGTGTTAGTTTAAACGCTTAGTTCTAACGGAGCTTGAAAATGTTCTAAAATAAAGTGTTCTTTTTGTAAGACCCCTGTCACACTATCAAATTTTCGTCAAATTTCCATCAAACTAGTTGTAGCAAACTGAGTTGATGACGTCAGGAACAACTTTCGTCAAATTTTCTATTTCCATCCAACAAACGTCAGATTAGATCAAACTTTGAGGTTAGCTTAGGGGACCGCGGACGATCGTGTTTTTGTGTGCATTTTTGTTTGGAATCGATAGAAATTTGAGTAGAAATCGAATTCCACGCAAAAGAGGAAGGTGCTGTTATTATCATTAGCACGAATCTTATTAACTAGAAAGCTCAAAGTCTAAAAAAAGGACGCAATCTTGGATAAAACGAAGGAATGCTGTGATGCTTGTCTCTACAAGGGGACAAAAATTGATTTCCCTCATGAAGTACTAAATCGCGGACGAAGATCCGTATAACTTCACAAATAACATGCGAATGGATCAGGCAACATTTAATAAATTATTAGAAAAACGGAACACGATGTGTTACATTCTCCTCTCCTGTCTTTAATAAAATCTTGTAGGCTTTTATGCTGTCAGCTTTTCGAAACCCGATAACAATGTTCTTCATTTTTTGCCATTCTTTCGTGAACTGTTCGACCTTTGAAATTTTAGTAATTCTGGGCCGAATTTTGCCCATTTCCTCAACAATTCCCTGCAGTGCACCGCGACGTGCAAATCTGTTGTAGTACGAGTCATTTTTCGTGTCGTACAATATTGCTTCATATCTGTATAAATCAAATAATGTCGACAAATCACTGCCACTCCAAATTTTCATTCCCCTTTCACCCTCACGTGAAAATTACAAGGACCTAAATGTCAACAAGGAAATGTTTAGAACTGGCGCCCAGTTATCAGCCAATGAAAGTACCGACCGCTTCCAATAGTTTGAGGGAAATAGACGCCCTCCTATTCTCGTCAAACGTTTGACCGTTGTTGCGTCCAACGAGTTTGAGCAGAATTTGATAGTGTGACAGGGTTTTTGCCGAACGCAGCAAACAGGGTAGTAATGACGTCATCAACCCAGTTTGCTACAACTAGTTTGATGGAAATTTGACGAAAATTTGATAGTGTGACACGGGCATAAGTTACGAACTATGAAAGCTGTTTTTTTACTGATCGTTTTGGGGGATGTTTTGCTATTAGTTTACAGCTACTTATACCCGGTATACCTACGTTAGAAAATTGTTCTTAAAAGCGAGACTAAAAGGACTGGTAGAACGCAATGTCTGTAATTGAATTAGCACCTGTAATTACTGCAACACTTGCAAGCTCATTTAATTATTTACGTAAAGTGGCGCACGTGAAGCAACCCCAACTTGCAGATGGTAAGCGCTCCCCGTGCCAACTGTCTGTCGCTAATACAAACGCCGAACTCAAACCCACCCCCTTCAAACTACTTCATTTTTCTATCCATCGTAGGGTTGGTGGTGTCAATTTATTGCAACGTGTGCTACTTTAGACCAAACGGCACCAGGTGCATAACAGATGCCGAATGGCCCTCTTGTTTCTTCTTACCTGTTGTTTTGGTCTAGGGGCGTTGTACGCGCGACGAACACACTTCCGACACTCAGACGGAAATTTCAACGAAATTACATGGGTGTAAACATTTAACATGAGATTTTTCCATTACATTTTCTTTGCTTTGGCGCTGTTTCGTTTCCACTCTAAACATATTAAATCGAGACTGCGGATGCCATGTAATGTGGGGGTAACAGACGAATCTGCGATTTAAAAGAGTCAAGATTTCAAAGTTAAAACGGAATACGGCTTAGTTGTTTATTAGTTTCAGCATTCAATCCAATTCTAAGAAGAACTGCGACGGAGAGATGCGGAAACTGGATCAATTTTCATTCGAATTGCGAGGATGCAGGAAAGCGTTTTTATGCTAACTTTAAATACAGGTGCTAATTTGTAGTTCACATAAAGTTTTTAAAGTTTTTAACGATTTTGATATTAAAAAGAAAATTAAAGAAAGTGGAGAATGAAAAGGAGACGCGATGACAATCATCCGCCGAGGGCCATTGCGAGGACCATAAAATAAACATCAAAAGCAAAGCAGAATTGTGTTAGTCTCCTTGCGAGATTCTAACATGAATTGTATTTGGCAATAACACACTTAAAGACAATCCCACCCTCATATACATCACACACTCGCAAATCCCCGCTTTTCGGGACCACAATTTGTCCAAATCCGTACGAGGAGCTTTGACGTTTTTCTTTGGGCGCAGTATAATAGCCGCGTTTACCTAAGGATTACGTCCGAGTGAGAGTACACGCGCATCAAACATCGGCCAGACTTTAAAGGAACAATGAAATCGTCTCTTTCTCATTAGCTTTCAAGTTACTCGACTCTGCACGCATTTTACTGGAACATATTCAAGGGATCGAATTAGCTGCCTACTGAAAAATTCATGAGTTTCGTGATTGCAAAGAGAAGACATATTATGCACTTCTAATTATTCATGAAGTGGTCTCTTTCTGATTGTTAGAGCGGAGTCTCCAGACGCCATGCATTGAAACTAGCGTTTGTTTCTTTACAGTGTAGATTTTTGTCAGGTAACAATGGCAACCGGCAACCAAATCTGGCCCTTGTCTCCTGTCTGTGGTTCACACCCAGTGATCGTAGTCGAAATGAATGTCACAAAGAACTTAACCTCAATTTCTTCAATTTAAGGGCATATAATTTCTAAACTGTCACGAATTCGTAGAGTTGTTATGTTCCCAAGATATTTTCGCTATTATCAGACTATTTGACACTGATACTTCACCATACCCACTAGTCCATTAGGTTATCTTTTCCGGAATGAAGCTCCATCCTCCATGTGTTCGATGATAAGGACATAATCGCGAACCTGCAGTTCTCACTGACGGAAATATATTCTGACCACTTCCGCCGTAAATGTTGTCGGAGTCGTTCCAATTGCCTTTAGAGAGCAAATTCAAGATCCTAATCTATATGTGTGCTTAAAACACCCTTTGTTCCACTTCCATCAGAGATCATATTCCTCTTGATTTGACTCAAGTTGGACCTACCAAAAGATATTTTTTGAGCTATAATCAAATTATGCCCAAGATTATAATGATGCAGCCTCGCCATATATTCCCTGTGTTGTAGTTGTTGTAGGAGACACCTGCTCTTCTACTTCCCACAGAAATGCTTTCCGCAAAATACAATGGAGCAAAAGCTTTTACTTAGGAATACTTTGTGAAGTAAATGCTTCGATTGATATTAATACTCGTTTAGAGCAAAAGGTTTTGCTGAAGTTTTAATTATTGCTGCTGGAAAAGGTTTTAATTGCATTGGGAACAATTGCAATTGCAGTAAAATGATAATACGTATTATTCTTATTGAGTGGAGTTTTTGATCACGCCAAATGCTCAAACATTTTACTTTAATGCCCGGTTGCAGAAAGCTTTAATTAATTCACAATTCCCTAACGGTCCGTCAAATGTGACGGTTTGTTAAAATTTGATCGGGTTGCACAAAGCATGGTCAATTAACGAATGTGTCATCGTTAATCGTCCGTTCCATAATTGGCGATTAACAAGAGGTACAACGTGGCAACAGCGCGAAACGATCCTTAAATGCAAGAAATCGTACTTTGACATATCCACATTTCTTTTAAATATACTGTTCTGACCATTTTATAAACATCAACGATGGAAGTACAGTGGGCCTTAAGTAAGTATATAGTATACATGTATATTTTAAAGAACAAAGAGAACAGAGACATGAAGAACAAAACAATTAAGAATTAGCTTCAAATAATAGAATATAGAACTTTTTATTTTTATAGAGATAACGATATATGTATGATATACAGAATGAGTCATTAGTGCGGGATCGGTCCATTACTTCTAAACCATGTAAGACACAAAAAAAATTTGAATACAATTTGTACACCGTTTAACATGCTGCACAACATAAAAATATTTTAACATATACAGATTGTTCCAAAACTCACGCATGCTAGACAACTTTGTTTTTTCAAATAGAACTACCTATATTTTATTTCACTGTAAGAACGCATTTTGAACTAGAGTTTTGGAACACGTATTGTTTGTATACGTTAAAATATTTTTGAGTTCTGCAGCCTGACAAACGATGTACAAACTGTTTTAAAAAAAATTAGTATCTTTAATTGTCGAGATTATTATAATTGCCCATTAATATACGAGTGGATTACAATATTAATCTTTGACCGTAAACTCTTTTAAGCTTGTTAAAGAGACACAGATTTGTGTCTAAAATAACAATTCGTAAAATTATAGTGTCACTTATACTAGTAACCATGGTTACCACTGAAAAAATCATGCATTAATGAAAAATCGTTCATTCATGTAAAAAAAGTGGCAAGAGAGAAGGTATTGTCAGCAATTTTTGAAATTTTTTCGAAGAATTAAAAATTCTCCAGTCTTTGGGCGTTCTATGCGACCAAATATTGACCTCAGTAAATTAAAAAATTTGATCGCTTTTTTGAAAAAGGGATCAGTCGCTTCCACGGGGAGGAGACTTACCAAGCAGTTACGATTGGGACAGCAAGAAGAGTGCTTCGACCACGTCCACATCGTCACTGGGAATGTCCACCGTAGTCGTGGACGAAACGTCTGGGAGGATTTCATTGGGGTTACTTGTTGAGATGTGAGACACGGTTAAAAATCCCGAGAAACACCATCATTGCTGATACTTAATGTTCATAATAAAATTCAATTTCATTACCGCTGGTTTATTTTTCATTATACTACTAATTCATTATTCAACTAAAAGAGTGTCGAATAAATGGTGTAATAAAACGGTTATACAGCAGTAGTAGATAAGTGAATAACTGAAAAAAAGCAAGAATATATATTGTATAAAAACGCTGACGGTATGCTGTCATATTGGTGCTGAGGGTCGTGGGTTTTGTGAATGTAATTTACTCCTAATACAATTTTACTTTTATCTTACGTATTTGTCACTGCTTGCATCACTGACGTTTAAAAAATATTGACCACGCATGTGCTATGTGGAACTGTTATTGTTTGTTTATGTTCCAACATTACTTGATGAGAACATGACAAAGTTAGGGGGGAGCGGCGGGTGGCAAATTACTGAATATGGCGCTTTGATATTTAATTTACTTTTCAAATGGTGCGCTCTGACTGATGCGCACGCATAGCCGTGGCTGGAAAATGAGAAGACCGAAAATTAGGCGCTTGTTCAAACCAATTTAACAATTTTTTTATCGTCGCTTTAAATTATGTATCAAACGGACGCCATCTTCTGCATGTTTGTGTTTAGATTGGTTAGTCTGTGACTAGTTGCTGTATCACAAAACCATGTAAACAGCGTGATGTATATATATTATTCGTCGTTGGTTTGAACACATTTTGTGATTGCAGTCTCTGTCGAATATTAAAGATCTACACTGTAAAAATAAAACATTCCATAACATACTTATTTTTTGTACGTCAATTCCCGTAGTATTTACCGCTTCGATCTTTGTCTTGATTTCTTCAATTCTTCATTGGATCAAGCTGTTTTCGAACTTGATATGTTCGATATTTCAATTTCAAATTGCACAATTTTGCAACAGAAACACGTGTGAATTGCCGATGTGCAGTAAATTAAAATCGGGAAAAGACGCGGACGTGTCCCTCGACATCGCCGCTGCTTGCCAAATTCCGCGTTTTTCTAGAATCGTAATGATTGCACCAGGTGTGCTGTGAAATTGCCTTTCGAAAGCATCCCGCTTGTTGTTGTCACCCGCGTCGTAGCGGATTATCTCAAATTCGCAGGTTTTTTCGAATGCGTCGTCTATCACATCCAACGCATCGGAAAGCCGTTTACTCGCCAACATCATCCTCAACGGCGAACTACTCGTGATTCAGTTTACCCCTTCATTAAGTTCTCTAACTGGCTCAAGGATGACGTTCATTTTGGAACTAGAAAAGCAGCTGTTACTTACAACAACACTTACTACTACTAGAATTTAAAGTCGGGAGTTCTTCGAACTTCTACTAAAACTAGGAAATTGAAATATAAGGATTCAGGACCGACCGTGTCTTCTCCTCAACTGCTCATTTCGCTTGGTTGCTTCATGGCTAACTGCTCGTTGCTCTGAATTTCCAGTAGACTAATGATTCAGCGCGTGTAGGACCAAATGTGGCGTCATTTGCAGAAGATCATACGAACAGGGTAAGGCTTATGTCCGTTTGCACCGTTTACAACTTAAGTAGAACTGAATGCATGCTTAACTTTAACCACCATTTAAGTTACTTGCATGTTGCAGCGTTGCGTCCTTACGGAATCTTAGCAAAGTAAGACTTATCAAACGAGACATGTGGCATACTTATAATTACTTCTATTAGCTTACTTAACCTCTTTAAAGAATGCTCAACGAACGGTGCAACGCAAACAGCAGTTTAAGTATACTTAACTTTTAAGTCCAACTTAAAGGTTACAGTGCAAACGGGCATTAGTTTTATAATTCTTATAGAAGATAACTTCTTCTTGGTGAAATGAAGAAGGATACATACATATAGCTTGTTTTAATTATGAAAGTTAGAAAAAGGTTGATCGAGTTGATCCTTCTAATATGCAAGGTGTTTACGTGAGGTATAAGAGTAAGTATAGTGCTTCTTCATGAAAAAGAGAGCCATAAAAGTGGCAATATAAAAATGCAGATATCAATAGCAAAAGAGATAGAGGCTGTTAAAGTTGATCAAGTTTGGTTTTATTTTTGTATTTGTGATAAAAGTTACCATAATACGAAGTTTGGTGGCATGGATATTGTAGGTACATACCAGTTATAAGAGATCAGAATATGTCAAATGTAATCTGTCCCTAATAATCATGCACTTATCTTGCCCAAGGGACTTGTACTAATATGTATTTTTAAGAACAAAGATTTTAAGTTTGTCAAATATTCCACCCTTATCTGGACATGATCCTAATTTTGCTTATCGAAGAGTCAGCGGGTGATTGGTTCATAACACTACAACAACAGAGTAGGGCTTCTGGCCACCACGAAGACAGATGCAAAAAATTCGTTTAAACGCCATCGAGAAAACCCATTTTTGTTATATTATTTGTCCAGGAAATATAAAATTGGTATAAATAGGTATTTGCAATTTTAGTTGTTCAAGGCTTTTTACGTGGGGATGTCATGAAGATAATTTGTTGAATATTAGGTACGTTGAAAAAAAGTGTTGGCCGTGTTTGATGAAATCCTTACAAAGTATACAGATATGTATACATAGATACAATACACAATAATGTTAATCTCTTTGTTCTTTAAAATAAACTTTGTCTACTTATTTTTTGCAAATCTCCCTTGCCTGGATATCTCTCTTGAGCGGACAGATACCTTAAGTCCTGCAGGTGTTCGCCTAAGAGAGGTTTGTTTCACTGTACTTCCATCGTTGATATTGATAAAATGCTCAGAACCATAAATTTAAAACAAATGTGAATATGTCAAAATAAGATTTCTGACATTTAAGGATCGTTTTTGCGCTGTTGCCACGTGTACCTCTTGTTAATCGCCAATTACGGAAGGGACGATTAACGGAGGTGTCAACTGCTTTATGCAACACGATCAAACTTTAACAAACCGTCACATTTGACAGACGGTTAGGGAATTGTCGATTAATTAAAGCTTTCTGCAACCGGCCATAAATGTATATTATATGTCGTGTCAGAAACATTTGCATTATCTATCTACAGGAGGCAAATTTAGGGTTGAAAGTTCTTGTCATAAGTCATAATATGTCAATGTCATAAGTCTACACTGTAAAAAATAAATCAGAAACTAGATTCAATGACCTACTCTCTATTCTTTTTATTTGTACGCCCTTTATATTGCTACCATATGACAGAGAGTCATGAGGTTACGTCTCAAGTGTGGACGTGGTTGGTGCAAATTCTTGTTGTCAAATGTCATAATTTGACAACGTCACACTGTAAAAAATAAGACAAAAGCTGATTTACACGACCTCCTGAGCCTATATAGAAAGAACTTATACGATTATAACGATTTAATACATCAAATAAAATGAAGGATTTAAGAAACAATACATTTTCCCACGACTACATTTATTGAAGATGACAGAAGTGAAATTACAAAATTTCCAGACATATTATATACAGTTTTGCAGAGTGACATGGTGTAGGGACGGTTTACAATAATACTGATCTCGTTCACGAAGCAATGAGTGATATGTAGGAAAAAAACGTCCTTATCTATAACACCGATTTGTGAAGCTCATGCGTTTTCCCCTTGACGTTTGGTAAAGAGTGGCAAGTAGACAAACGTCACTTAATTAATTCATCAATGGAAGTGTGCAGCCGAAGATTTTTACAAAGCTCTCACTACTAGTCGAGATAATAAAACACAAATCGATTGTGAAAAGCTCTTGTATCTGCAAAAATGAGAATTAAGGAAGTGGAGATTTATGGGTACGGCGTGTCGCCTTGTGTTTCCCAAACGTAAAATTTATTAGTCCCTGTGTTTTATTTGGAAAAAGTCGAGCCACTCACCATTTTATGCGCCATTCGGGCCGCTTTATACTTCACTTCCGACGAAGATCACTTCGCTTTTCATTAGGTTTTTTTGCCTTCAGCTGCAAAAGCCACCGCCGTCTAGTTGCATCTCCGAGCGCAGAATTAACGAATTCTTCGTGGAAATTTCGTTTGCGTCATTCTTACTCGGAGTGTCCAGATTCATCAACGTGGAATCGTGAATGTGTTTTTTTGCGATGGTGTCTTTTCGACACATGTTTTGGTGCTCGATGGTCGTCCCCTAAACAAATTAATTTTGCATCCCGAGGAGAACGAGTAGTTGTAGAAAGGAGAGGAACAATACCAGATGAAACAAAACAAAACAAAACAAAACAAAACATTGAGTTGTTGTTTCAAAAAATACTACAAAAACATAAAAATACTTACTTGAGTGTGTCTTCTGTAGGTAGAGTTGAAGCTGGTTTCGCAGTTGGCAGCCGACATTGAATTTCTGGGCCATCTCGGGTCTCGACAGCACAAATACCGGTTAAAATGTGCCCTGAAGACGCCGCTCACACAGTACAAAGCGATCGGATTGACGCAGGAATTCAGAAAGCTACAATGTAAAAATCTATAAATTTCAAATCTCCAACAATAAAAAGTTGTCGGGAAACTAATGTCTCGCCACAAGTTTTTCCCCAGGCTACGATCAAATAATAGTTTTTAACGCCTCCCTAGTGGATTGAGCCTAACCGCTAAAAGTTTTTCTACTAATCGCATCCCGAGCGAGCTTTATTGCTAATTTTGAGCAAACCCAACTGGCGGATGCGCGGGGTTAATTGTTAAATTTGTAACCAACAAAATCTTTTAAGTAAACCAGAGTAAAGCTACGAAAACCTGTTCTTTAAAGTTTTCGGAACAACTTACCTAACTCTTGGAAAGTGTGATTTGCGGCCTGAGACTACTCACCTCAGACAGAAACCGATAATTCTCACACCGTGCCAGTATTCGTTGTAAATGTCGCTCGCTTTTGGATGGATGTGAAACCAAAGCATGAAAACGTGTTGTGGTAAGAAGCAGATGAAGAATACTGAAAACAGGGAATTAATTGATTACTGCTTAGAAATAGCGTCACTAAAACCACCATCATAATAAAAATTTATTATTCTCGTGGTTTATGGCCTTCACAACAAGCTCTACTCTTGCATGTTACAAGTTGTGGATTTCAGTGAAAAAAAAATGTTTTCGCGCGTATATCACATATGGGAAGTAAATGTAATAAATTTAGAGACGTGACGCGAATGCTGTCGAAGGTTTTTAAGCAACGATTTTTTAACGTCTTGCAGCATTATCACTCGAGCGAATTGGTGCATTAGCAGGATTGCCGTCGTCATAATCTGCACGAAAGGCGAAGCTTGATGAAATGTGCAAAATTTGTAGAGGCGACGGGCCATTTAAAAAATCCTGCATTTTCAGTTTTGGTCATATGCAAATGTTGCAAATAAAAAGTGCTTCTATCGTCTGTTACCATAATTTCAACATTCGCCCCATGAACCATTAAAATATTAGTGAAAGTATTTTCCGGGAAGTATAGGTACATATAGACCTTATAATAAATAAAAAATTTGGGGATTTATAGGTACGGTCGAAAACATACCAAACACGTGGCTCGGGAGAAAAGCTTTTAAAGCGTCGTTTGTGAATAGATTTTGCTCAAATTTTTACATGAATTAATTAATCTTCAATTCGGGTTTCCTTGGAGCTAGTTTTCTAAAATTTTGAAAAATTTTACCCTTTTCGCAATGAACAAAAATTACCAACTTTGAATGTATTTCATCGCTCTACCACATATTATTTGGAAATTCCGCTCACACAGAAACATAGATTCATCTTTTGTCTGTATAAAGCAAAAAAAAAATTGAAATTAGTTGAATATATTCTCTGTAATCAAGTGGCAGCAAAGGCTCTATAAAGTCGAAAATCTACAAATTCTGGTGGTGGTAATTGCGCCCTCTGCAAAATTTTTTGTGAATTATTTGGTTGCACCCGCCTTATCTCAATCTGTCCATTTCATTGGTAGAGTTACTGACAAAGAGCTTCGCTGCTAATACATACCTGCGAAGAAGGCGTCTGGGCATACGTGCGGCAATACTCAAATACGTAGAAAATACCGGCACACTATTATAATGGGGTGAACGATAATAATTTTCATAATTTTTTTAAATTTTAAAACTACGCGCGGAAAGTAAATGTTTTGGCGTTATGTTATATGTTATTTGGAAGAGTAATTCTTGTTCTTGTGTGTTTGGTTTATTCATTTGCCTTCATTTTTGTTGATTTTCAAGTTATTGAAATGGAGTGTCAAGTAGACAAAATTGAACAAGCATTCTTCTGATTGCTTTAATCGAGGTGATACAACCGCTGAAACTGCTCGAGATATTTGTTCATTGTTCACTGTTCATTTTCGCGCTTCAAAAATGGGAATTTTGTTCTCAAGAGCAGATCACCCACAAGTCCAGCATTTGAGTTTGATGAGCAACGATTGAATCAACTTGTTTATGAGAATTCGAGCGATCAACTAGAGGCTTGACAGAGAAAATGAGCGACGCTTAGAACACTTTTTTTCTTTTTAATATCACCAGCCACTTGAAAATAATGAGAATGTGGCGTATTGTTTTTATTGATGTTGCAAACTAGTTTCGAAGTACAATAATAAAATATTTAGAAGAAAACGCTCACCAATTATCGTTCAACCTAATATTATTTAGTACAATTGTATGGTTTTTTTAAGCAGGTAAGAAACAAGTAACATTTTTAATAATACAATAATAATAATACAGCACAAATTTCTCCAGCAGTTTCGTCGTACTTTTCATAATTTTGCATTTTTCGTTTGAACACAAAATAGAAACAAAATGTATTTTTTACAGTTTAGCAATTTTCTGCACATTTGGTTGGTAATATAACAAAAGAAATCGTTTGTTTTCCATGGCAACTTATAAGAATGCGAACTAATTTATTTATAGATTTTTTAAGAAGTTTTCAAGACTATAATATAAAATGTACCTATATATTTTTCAAATAAGAAAAAATTAGCGTTTCTAAAAATACAATCGTCTATTGTTTGTATTTATAAAAACACAAGTTTGATTTATTACGGCTAAATAAACAGCCCGAAAGTAAATTTGATTATATCGTTGCATTTTACGTAAAACTTTGCCTGCATAATGTTTTTATTTCAAGTCAATAACATCAATAATAAAAAAGAAAGGAAAGTTTAAAATTTCGACAAAAGTCAACTTTCGCTTATATCTCGAATACGAAAGACCATAGCGAGATGCGGTTTGTACCAAAATAAGTTTCTCAAAGATCGAGTTCGAAAATGTTCCATTTGTTTTTTCCTATAGTAAATCCTATACTTTCTGAGATCCTATGTGGCCATTGAAAATAAACCATCTTGTGGTTTAAAAAAGAAAGAAACTTACCAGGTGATGACAAGTCTCTTAATTTTTTTAACTTAGCCATATCTTTTGACTAGTTGCTTTAATCAGCTTCTAATATTCCTATTAACTAGAATTGGGTCTCCAGATTAGATTACCATTCATCATTTTCAGATCTGTGACGTAGTTTTTGTGATTAGCATTTTTTAAAGTGGCTATGTTTTGACGGGTCAGCGGGTGAGTGGGAACGGGGGTACGCAACTCTGAGACGCCGTCTCTTCCAACCTAGGTTCCACAGGTTTACCACAGGTAAACCCAGCAAACACCCAACCGATGAACATTCGAAATTACGAACTTCTATAAACAATTCTTTCTTCTTCGCCCGTTTTCCCCTTCACTGCATTCGACTTTCTTCAAGTTCCTCAACAGCTTATATTTATTAGTTAAAACACGATGTGTGTGTATGTAAGTGGTGGTCTGAACATTTTTAAATTTTGAACCATCATTCCGTTCCAAATTTAACAAGCATTTGCTCAATCGAAAGAATAGTTCGAAATGACAGAAAAGTTCAGTATTCTGCACTGGTGGGTGGGCTGTATCGGTGTGGAAGGAACTGACCAACCGTCTTGTTCTTCACTTTGTCCAAAACTGAGCATTCCACAACTTTATTCTGGACAACTTTTCGTCAACTTTTTCAAATTTCTTCTGAATTCTCTTTGTACTCACTTCCACCAAAATGTGCCGCATTTTTCCATGTTCTTTTTGATGAAGGTTTTAGTACGAGACACATCTAGCAGTTTGTGTTCTTCAGCATCCAATTATTTTATTTTTCTTGACATTACACCCTCACTCTTCAACGCTTTGACCAGAGCTATTTGTATTCGGTTGTAAAGAAAGTTCGTAGTTTTTATGACAAAGTTTTAATTTGATCAAAAAACAATAATTATAACAATAAATTAATCAATGGAGAATACTCCTTTGCTGTTCACGACCTCGGGAAACCTCTCGACCAATTTATTGAAGCCGTTCCGCCAAAAATCGCCCGGCCTGGTGTAAACTTCGCAAACAATTTTTTGTATTAGACATTGTATTAGTTCACGTTGCATATGTCCCGCGCGGATTTGACAGCTTTTTGACCTCGAGAAAAAGCGAAGAAAAGCAGATGTCGAAAATTAGCATTAAATCTTGACTTTAGTTTCATTACACTTTCGCACTGGCTGGTCGACTGTATCAGTGTGGAAGAAATGGCTTCACTAATCTTTATGTTCTTCACTTTCACTGAGACTTGTACCATCCTCAAATCGAAAAAACTGTTTGTAAAATTTTGAAAAAAAAATTTATTTCATTCTATTCGCAAAGCAATTTGGCTCAACCATTTCTGAATATTTTCTGAGTCCAACTGTCATCGTGTTTTTCGGCATTTTGTGCATTTCTTTTTTCGGGTCAGCTGTGTAGTTTCTTCCTTCAAACTTGTAAAATCCTGTTCAGGTCTATTTTCCAAACTTACAGGCTTGTAGAATTCTGCTTAATTATATCTTCGGAACATAAATTCAAGTTTTCCCAATTCTTCTCCATATTGTCTTCCAGGTCTTTACAAATGACTTTCAATTTTTCTTCATACTATGCTTGATGGCATGTTCTCCATACTTGCACGAAGTGCGCCCAATATCAAACGCAGCCATCTTCTGATTGTCTCTTCTTCCTCCACTTTACTTTTGTATAGTCATGTGTTGTTTTCAGAGCCCACTACTTTTGTCACTTTATCAGGATTAGCAACAAGTAATCTTAATGGATTCTCTACGAAGTTTGGATCGGAAAGCCTCCAAACATGATTGGTTTCAAGTGCTTTGGTTGTAATGTTTTCGGCAAGCAAAATAAATTAGAATATCGGTCTTCGAATGATACAGTTCAGAATCTGGTTACCGGATGAAATGAAGATTGTACTATACTGAAAAGTTGATAACTAAACTTAAATGAAAGACCTTCAGATAATCTTTAGCTGCTTTCAAGTGTTTCAGTTGCGACATAACAAGAGGATATTCTTTGTTCATCCTACATGTCGTTTGTTCCATGGTTACATGCAGTAATTCCAATACCGCTTTCAATTCATCTTCATTGTCGATGGCAGTCACGTTTACTATTTTCTTCCATGTTACTTTAGTATAGTCTAAGGATCTTCTTAAAATCCCGCACTTCTGACACCAACTGACACGAAAATACTTTGTGGCATCAGGTATTTTACAGCTGAAACCGCGAAAATCTAACACAAATCGAAGTACAAACCGAAATTACAAACACAACAAACGAACTGCTAACTGCGCACCAATTCTTGTTCCGTTTGAAATACTTCGAATCTCTTCAACTCACTTCAACTTCCTCTTCAACTACCCTCACTGCAATAGCTGACTGCAATTTATATAAAGTGTACACAAAAAGGGATGTCTTCTAATTGAATCCCAACTTGGCCGCATGAACTAAAAAGATAATAGCAAAATGTGTAAATTGGTGGATGCGCCGGGTTTTAACGTTAACGATCTTCACTGTGTTCTTGTACAAATTTGCGTAGTGCAACTGGTGGCTGTGTAATTTATTTATTTAATTAAGACATTAAAGTTGTAATTTCCACCCTAACACTGATTAAATATACCGGAGCGAGTGCTGCCACTGAATTCTGTTTTTCAATAACATTTTCTAGTTTATTTAGTCAAGCGTCCGACCGGCCCCAAACACAGCCGCAAGAACTCGTTTGATAGAATTGAAAATATCGGCAAAAATTTAATACACGTACCAAATCGAATGTCAGCTTCAATGCGGATGAATGATAAAACCTCGCGTTGAAAAAATACCTACATAAATACGACCATGTCAAATCCGCCAAACCTGCGTTCGGTATCGGTACGGTTCAGATACATGTTATTCCTTTCACGGGTTCCTTATTTACATTGGCTGCTTGAGTTATAAATTGAAATGTTTCTACTTAGGCACGCCTTCCACTGCACAAGTAATACCGCTTCTAAATCTCACGATAACAGCGAAAGCTAGATCAATACGATTTTAAGAAAAAAATAAATGGCACGCCAGCTTGGATTACTCTGTTTTTTTTTCAATTTGACTTGTTTGCAAATGGTGGAGGCGCCGGGTTAGCCTTCAACTTAACTTACAGAACACGAATATGAGGACCATCCTCGCCACATGTCTTCGTGCTTTCGCTTGCGCCACACTTTGTACTCCACGCACATCGCCCGGCATGTCATTGGCACTGGCATGCAACCTCATAGCCATCAAGACGTAGAAACAGGTAATTATACACAAGGGAATGATGTAGTAGATGAGGGATTTAAGCACGACGTTGTATTTCGTATAAGTCTTTTCGTTGGTGATATTCGGGAACGGCGTGCAGTACTTTATGGATTGGTTGCTGTAAAACAACAACAATAACAAATTATACAACGAATAGAGTCGGTTGAACGAATCCGACTAATTTGTGTCGGTTTTTGGGTCAGCCGTTAATTAAAACCGGAACAATTTACACGAAACATAAACCACATCCGACATCAGGATATCGCGCGTTAACAAAAAATGGTGGATGTGCCGGGTTTTGTAAACATTTGGAAGCACGTAAATAGGTTTGGACCCTACTCAGCAGTTTCGTTGACTTGTTCCAAGTAAATTGTACCCAATTTCCCGCGGTAACAGGGTTATATTTAGTGAAATTTGCGACTTACCCGTCCACCTCCGCGTCAGCCAACCTGGCACAAATAGCGTCCGGAAGGGCGAGAATCGTTGCCAAAACCCATATCAGGCCGGCACTGATCACCGTCATCGGCTTGGTCTGAAAGTAATCACTGTTTGTAAAAATCTACAAAAAAAGGTATTTCCACACTTTAATATTTAATTTTTGCAATTACAATTTATGCCCAGTGAACATTTTCATTTGCATTGTGCTAAAAATTTCATTACATTTATTTAATAAAGAACAATAAAAAAACCGAGGCTGTACATTATTAAAAATGTGCCTCAGTCTTTGCTTTTGTGATTATCATAAACAAATAATTAATAAAACAAATAAGCCATGGAAACTAGATTTTGTTTTATTTTTCACAGTTTAGACATGTGACATTGACGTATCATCATCACATGACAAAAAACTAGCTCCAAGGAAACATGAACAATAGTCAATGCATATCAAAAATTTGAAAAAATCTATCCATAAACGACGCTGTGTTTTTAGTATGTTTTCGACCAGTGTATAAATTCCCTTAACAGAACCTGACAGAAATTTGAACTAAACTAACGCTGGAGATGGAATTCGTTAAAAATTACGCTTACAGTAACAAGTGTAGAAAAAAAATTGCAGTAGACTATGTAATCTATTTCTGGTTTAGTTTTATACTGTAATTTATTATAAAAGAAACTGTAGATCAAAAATTTCCACAAACAACATCTTAACCCAGGCTTGGACATAGAGTCTAAAACACACAAAGATTTGGTTGAGTAAGATGGCATTTTAAGATTTTAGGTGACAGTGGGAAATTTCACGGTTTTTGCAACTTTGGGTAAGTTCTACGTAAGCTAGCTGGATGTTTTTGGTGTCATTTTAAAGATTTCGTCAAATGCTAAATTTTAGGAGTAGTTAGTAAGAAGTAAGCCGTGTGGGGGCGGAAATACAAGGGTTAAAACGATTTCTTGAACATCAAGGAGTTCAAACCGGTTACGCGTACGTACTTTTTGACAGACCCAAATATAGTTTGGTCTTTTTAGAAAAAGGATTAATCAGCGCTCATTTGAAGGGAGTTAGGGGGGTCTATAATCTACAGGGGGGAGTTACAAACGTGTAAAGTTGAGGAAGCGTTTTTAATTTGCAGAGTAAGTTTGTACGGACCATAACTTGTTTATTATCAAAGTAAAAGGTATAGTATAAGTGAATGAAATGTTCCTTGATGAGTGTACAAGATTTTTTACTTAAAACTTTTTTTGAAATCTTTAACGATTAGCGAAATAATTAAATATATAGTTGTAAATATAGAAGATTTAGCGAGCGAGTCAGGTCGGCCATTGCACCGCGGCACCGCGACATGCGCACTTGGTAAAACTCGGTAAAACAGGAATCTATAAAATTGTATAGATACCTTTATGTTTGCGCTAGTGCACAGATTACTCCAGACGACTGACTTTATAGGCCGATTTTGTCCGGAACTATCTCCTTTCTACACAATGAAACTAGGCGCATGACATCTTTGTCACAGATACCATAAGCAAATGTAGAGGAGCTGTAGTCGTTGCTACTACTTTTTACGACGACTTTGACCGCTAGATGTCACTACAAAAACTTTTATTTAAATTCAAATAAAAGGCCCAATATTTTTACTATTTTAAATTGAACAATGTACAATTCCGTGTTTTTTAAAAAGCGTGACTGTTTCTAAGCTTTTTGCTTTTTTTCTGACTAATATTTTAAAAACAGCATTTTGCTGCAATTATAATCAAGCCAGTAAATGTCAAAATTTGCTTGTCGATGGAATTTGTGAAAAATTTTAAGCGAAAGAAGGGTTTTTTTTACATTATTTGTGGTGTTGGTGAAAACTAAGCGGAGAAACTGCATTGTTTTCCAAAAAGTGAAGAAAGGTAAGGATGCATTATTAATACAACAAATTCAGCAAATCTAATTACATAATTCTAGAGCGAAACTATGGCAAGAAGCTCTAAACGTCCAAAATTCCAATCTAAAGCAAAAGTGGAGTGTTTGCAAAAAACACTTTTCGGCATCGTTAGATATTAGGCTTCATTATTCCTTATATTTGTGTATGAATTTGAAGAAGACAGGTTGCTCAATTGGTTGTCCGTTAAGTCTTTCAAAATTTCCATTATTATATAATAACCCCAAGTAATTATCATATGTGTAAGTTTTACCTTTCTTAGAAATGTAATTGTGAACTTTTTGGGTATAATTTTGTTTAATTTAAATTATGTAATATAATAAATTCATTTTTATAAAATTGTTTGTTTATATGACGTGTAAATAATGAAGGAATATTTTATGATTTATTCTACAAAACAATTTTTGACATTTGCTTTGTAGAATAAATCATAAAATATTCAAAATATAATAGCATTTTTTCTACCTATAAAAAGAGGAGAGAATATTTAAATTTGCCGCAAAATTTGATCGATGCGCCATCTGAAAACTGTTTAAGGTTTTTTAAGGTCGTTAAAGGTCATTCCGCAAAAATACTTGCATTGAGTCAGTCATCTGGAGTAATCTGTGGCTAGTCAAAATAAGGGATAGTTGTATTTTTTTAATGGTAATGCAATCCTGCCATAAATAATTAATACATATATTACATAAAAGACAAACAATAAAATCACATCCGATCACCGAAACAGCAGAGTATATGTAGAATAGTAGTTTCACTCCGCTGATAAGAAGCAAAACGGTCAGATCGTTCTGCGCATTCAATTGACATGAAGTCTGGTGATTCTGTACATTCGGAGCTGCAGATATCAGAGTTGGACTCAAGTACAGTTCAGCACAAATTTCGACTACGATGAGAATTCAGAATAATAATCCACTTATGTGCTCGCGAAATACTGTACAACTATAATTAATTCAAAATATGTCTGCACGTTAATTTCGTAAGATCATTTTGGGCGCATTGTAACTTTTGTTCTAATGCAATTTGATATTTTGAATGATATTTTGTTTAGTCCGACCCTGGTTTCTCACCAGCCAACATGGCGAAATGGTTTTACCTCAGATCAAAGGTGCCGACAGCGAGTGAAACTACTATTCTACATATACTCTGGAAACAGTAATATTTGGCGACTTGAGATGTTCAATTTTTCTCGACGACGAAAGTCGAAAAATAATCGTCGTATGCCAATGTTAAGTGCTGATACTCGAATGTATATAAATCAGGTTCTTAATCTAAACAATGCGAACATTGCGTCTTTGCATTCGTGACCTTGCCCTTGCCTTATTTAGGTCGGTCCAGCTACTTCAATAATATCAATCCGTGTCTCATCACACATTATTATTTAAATTTATTACATTCGCAATATTTATTATGTGTTGGTAATGTTGTTGTAGTAAGCGACAGTGTAAGGGTCCTTGTCACGCTCAAACATGTACATTTGAGAATTAGTATTGGGCTGTTAGCAATAAAATTTTGTCCTTTGTGAGAACTGTAGCTTTGCTCTTCGGTTGAAACCATCAATTACAACGACGACGATGCGGCTGTTGCCTAAGTGGAATCTTAACATAGCAAACTCAAGTGTTATTGGTTTTGTTCACGCAAAATCATCAGAGTCTGATCACGTCTTACATTCATTTGCCTCATTCCAATATTTACTTTTAATGAGAGCAGTAACTTTATCGTTGTGTTCGAACCCTGTGTTATATATTTAAACCAACCCTTTCACCATTTTGTGTCAGTGTTCTCGGTTTGGATAGAACCACCAGCCTGACTGAAGCATTCACTTGTATATTTTATGTATATATACAGGTGTCCCAGAAAAAGCGGACCACCTGTGCTCTACGTTGTTGGGGAGTCTTCAGGAAGTCAGGAAAAATAGTTCAAAAATTCTTTAGAGTAATATATCTAAACGGTTGAACCCAAAATTGTATCTTGTATCTACATTATGCAGTATTTTAAAGAATAAATGTTAGAGTAATTTAATCAAGACGACGCGTGTGTCTGTCATACATAGTTTTGAATATTGTCATATTGTGAATCGTTTTTCTCAAATACCGTCACATTATATTGTTTAAAATAAGCCGTGTGTCTTTTAGCTTATAAAACCCTCGCGACCTCTAACTCTGAAAATAAAAGCACTCCAAATCAAGAAGTGATTTTCTTCTCTTAAGAAATAAAAAAAAATAGCCATAGTTTACTGTTGCATTAAAAAAGAAAAGAAAGATTTTTTACATTACAATGCGCTGAAAACAAATCTGGCTTGGCTGGTGCAAACAGTGACAGTTACCTAATGGAACGCATCAACAGCATAGAATTACAGAGGTGCCAAATTGAGCATGCAATTTTTTTCTAATAACTAAAAAGAATAGGGCTAAAAGAGAAAAGTTGAGAGTGGTAACAAGAATGAAGGCGACAACATTTGAGGAGAGAATAAGCAAAAGGACTTGGTGCGAACTGTTGCAGGAATGTCTGAGAGAGAAAAAGAAAGAAGGAGAAAATGATAGGACGAGTGAAAGAGCAAAGTACTTTGAAAGGAATGGGTACAGCTCAGGAGAAGCGATGAGAATGAGAGAATGAGGGGTGAGATTAAGAGAAATACTGAGAGAGAGAGAGAGAGATCTGGATGTGGAGAGACAAGAAGGAAAAGAGTCCAGGTATAATAGCAATTATAAGGAAATAATAACCGAAGAACTACTGAAATATCTGTACAGAGAAAATGTGAAAATGAGAAGAATGATTGCAAGATTCAGGTGCGGGAATGAAGAGAGAGAATGCAAGTTCTGGTTGGGAGAGGAGCAGAGAGGATGCAGAATATGTGGAGAAGGACGAGAGACAGAACACCTAATGAATGAATGCGAGAGTTTAAGACAGGAAGAAAGAAGGAGGTATGAGGTACTGAATGAGGATGGAAGAGGAGTAGAATGAATGAGAAGCGTTGTGACAGAGAGAAAGAGGGGGGAGAGTGCGTAAAAGAAGGAAAGAAGATGGGATTGATCTGTGTTAGAATAAATTTATATTAAGTTGATGTTATACCTATGTAAGATTTTGTACCAGTTTTAAGGCCGAAAGGCAAATAAAACGATTTATTAATTACAGAGTTTCCTAATTGAGCATGCTATTTTTTTAATAACTTAAAAGAATAGAGCAATTCGTTTTTTCACTATTTTTTCCTGACTCACTGATGACTCCCCAACAACGTACTGCACAGGTGGTCCGCCTTTTTTCTGACAACCTGTATATATTCAAGGAGTTTTCTCTGGTAAGTAGCGTTATATTTGTAGATGTGCTAGGAAAGGTGCAAAAACGGGCGTAGAAATTCAGAGTTTCGTTTGTGTGTAATTTTTATCATTGTGTTCACGTGTGAATAGATCAAGATTTAATTTTTTGAATGTTGAATATAGCTCTGTTATCTCTTGGAATATATTCATGCCAGTATCATTCGTCGACATGGGTTTGTCGTTAGACGGAGAACAAGAAAATATAAGTAGAAGGTTGCAAATTTTTTGTTAAAGTTACTGAAAAATCTTTTGAGTCAGCGCAGAAGTCGCAAATACGTCGAAGATTACATGAACTACGCAAACTAAATGCAGACGCTCAGTGGACATGGACGTCCAATGGGCGTTCAGACAGCTTATGTTTGTGGCAGGGTTGAGATTTTAAATTGAAATGCCAACGGAACTCCTCATTCTGCATTTGTGCGGTTATTAATTTTATCTATATTTTATTTTTACTTTTGGGAGACTACAAGTTGTTTAAACATCTCTTGCTTTTTCTAAATTTTATAATTATTGTATTTCACACCTTCCATAATATCTGATGTTTGTGAGAGGATGCGTAACTATTGTGTAAATTTTAAATTACGAAGAGGGCTTAAACCGAAGTTAGTATCCGAATGCTCTAGTGCAATTCGGGTCAAGTCGGGTTTGGCGCGAAAAGCATATTTGTATGTAATAAAAGTTTATTTTTCCACAAAACTTAAATTTGCCTGTTGTTAAATTTTTAGATATTGCGAAATTTTGCCAAGTTTAAAAAATAGTCAAGTTCATTTTCAATGCTATAACGAAGGTTGCTAAATTGCAACTTCTGTAAATTTTTGTATACTTTTGTCGCGTAGCTGTTTTACAAAATTTTGTTGAAGAATTACGAACAGGACTAGCTTCTTGGTATTTGTTCATTAGCATTTTCCCAAAGCCGGTACCTACAACATTTTTCATTTTATGGATGCCGATTATGCTGAATTTGCCTTGGCTCTCAAATTCATGTGGTAGACTTCAGACTTCTTGGAACTCGATAAAATTGCCAAACCCCGTAAGTGTATTTTTTTGTCATTTATGAGTCTTTGGTAACAAAAGTTTGCGAATAGCGGATTTCTTTAAACTGCAAAGTTTCGAAAGTCAATTTCGAATTTTTAATACTTGTGGCTCCATTTTTCCAAATCTCTTATTTGTTTTAACATTGAAAATGTTTAACGTTTCGGACGGATGGCAGTCCATTTAACATTTTGTGTTACGCTTGGAAATATGGCGGTTTTTGCAACTTACAACAACGTACGCTAGCTTGATTTTTAAGTTTTAAGCTGTACGGAGCGGAAATACAAGGGTTAAAACGATATCTTGAACACCAAAGCGTTCGATCCGGATACATCACATACTTTTTGAAAGACCCAAATGTGAGTTTGAGCTTGTTAGAAAGAGGATAAATCAGTGCTCATTTTATGGACTGGTTGGGGAGTATATGATCTGGGGGGGTGTTTTTTTATTTTTTACATCACAATACCATGAAAATAAATCTTGCATCGGTGCAAACAGTGACAGTTGCCTAAGCACAAATGTAAGGCATCACAATGATATCATGGCGAACTTTTTACCAGCATAGAATTACAGAGTTGCCAAATTGAGCATGCCATTTTTTGCAAATAACTAATAAGAATAGGGCGATGGATAGTTTTACTATAATATTTTTCCCTGACTCCCTGAAGTCTCCCCAACAACGTATTGCAGAGGTGGTCCTCCATTTCTGTGACACCTGTATATATTCAAGGAGTATACTCTGATAAGTTCCGTTATATTCGAAGATGTCCTAGGAAAGGTGCAAAAACCGGTGTAGAAATTCAGAGTTTCGTTTGTGTGTATTCCTTGTGTTCAGGTGTAAATAGATCAAGATTAAATTTTTCAGAATGTTGAATATATCTGTTTTATTATTTCACTTGAAATATATTCATGCCAGTGTCATTCGTGGACATGGATTTTTATTTGCTAGTGGTGTGTCTTATGGTTATGTTTGTGCCTTTATGTATTATCAAATAATGTTTTTTTACCATTCGTAGACGTAACAAGAAAATGTAAGTTGAATGTTGCAAATTTTGTTAAGAGTCACTGCAAAATTTCTTGAACTAGCGCAGAAGTCGTATAATACGTCGAGTATTACGTAAACTACGCAACCTAAATTCATGCGCTTAGTGGACATGGACATCCAATGGGCGTTCGGACAGCTTATGTTTGTGGCAGTGTTGAGTTTTGAAATTGAAATGCCAATGGAACTTCCCACCCTGCACGCGTTTGGTTCATGAACTTTTGCAGAACCTAACGAAATTTGCATCTGTGAGTCTATTATAGAATTTTATCTATATTTTATTATTACTTTTGACTACAAGTTGATTAAATATTCCTTGTCGTTTCTAAATTGCTTTTCTTAGACTATTTTATAATTATTGTATTTCACACATTCCATAATGTCAGCTGTTTGTGAGCGGATGCGTAACTATTGTGCAAATTTGAAATTACGAAGAGGGCATAAGCCGAACTTAGTGTCCGAAATCTCTAGTGCAATTTACAGTCCGGTTTAGCGCGAAAAGCATATATGTCTGTTAATAATCTTCCGTAATACGTAATTCCGTAATCTTCACAGAGTTAGCTTGACTCTTCCTGTACGTTTCCAGAGACATAAGGTTGTCATGTTCTTGAAACTCTTTGTTCGCTGTTTCCATCGATCACTTGGTTCAACACTTCGTTGAAGATTCAAGGGCAGGACTAGCTTCTTTCTTGGATTTGTCGAAAAAGCGGCGTCTCACAAACTCTACTGATTTTTGACCGATAGATAGCACTTGCATCTGCAATCTCTTTAAATTTAATTTTAATTTGACCATTGAAAGCGTTCTCTACCGAGTAGAGGTGAAACGTCTTTAAACAGTAAACAGATTTCTGTCATGACTAGAGATCTGAGTCTGCACTTACCACGAAACAATTGCGTAATCAGACTCATAGGCGCAGAGACTCGAAATACACTTTGGTCGAAACCCAACATAATCGAAAATCATTCATGGTCAATTTAAAACGCCAAAACTACTATTTGGAATCATTGAAAATAGAAAAAATAAAATGACGAGTTCTCGGTTTCCTTTCGACTATTCGTCAATGATGACTTAGGACCTAATTCTAAATCAAAGTTTCGCCGTTATAACTTATGCTAATATGTATAAAAATCATTTCTGAATTGTTTAATTTTTTTTTTACTTAGAAAATTATATTTTGAAAATGTACATGAAACTTGCCTCACCCATATGTACATACATACATACATACACATGACCTCTCCAACGGCTCATATGAAAATCATCAGCCCTGCGGCTACTACTTTCTTGTGCGACTCTGCGGGTGGAAGACGCAGGTAAAGGAATGCCTTCCATTCAAGAACGAAAAGAATGAAATTCATACCACCTCAAAATAAAAATGTTGATTCTGCTTCAGTACGGATTTATAAACAATTACTGAACTGATTTAAACAAACATGGCGTTTTTGCTTACCATTTTAAAAAATCACAGCTGCAACATCGTAGTAACAAAAAAAAGAACGGCAATATTTTGTATCAATAATATTTTAATGATAAATAAATTTAAAAGTCTAAAGTTTGATGACGACTAGCTACCTACTGTCCTGTACGTTTTGAGATATTTGCATTTTTATGATCTGCAGTGTTCGAAAGCGAGCAAATAAATCATACAAATCGCCACATTTGTCCTTATTTTCTATTGATGTTACATTTCGGAATCAAAAATTAGCATAAATTGATTCATCGGTTTAGATAAACATAGAAATTGAATTATCCAAAAAACGGGTGGTTTTAGGTATAGAAAGCTATTTGTCAATTTTTGATAGTTATGCTTTTTTTCATTGTAATTCGCGATTGAGTGGGTAAACGGACTCAAGTCGTATGTCGAGCAGTAGGTACCTTTCAGAAAATCAATATAATAAAATCACGATAATTAACATTTTTTATTTTTGCACCTTTCTGTATGACTTGTGTAATTTTACCCATGTTACCCAAAACTCAAAAAATAGAGTGGCTTTTGAATTTAACGAGACGTGAGAATAAGGTATGAAAATAAAGGTCTTATATGTAAAAAAAGCAAATTGATATAATCATCAAGTTAGTAATAATCTTTATTGATTAGGCCCCTGCTAAATATTGGACTTCACAATTTTTTGTCGATAACTTTTGCATATGTCCATTGATGCAGTTCCCGATTGGACACCTGCAGACTATTCGTAACTGCCTAAATAAGTATTATAAATTTATTTTTTTCAATATTAGCGAGTTACAGCACAGACTTGCATGTTAATTCATCACGCAGTTTCCGGATCTGCAAACGATGGGTACAGATAATGTCCCATAATAAAGGCATTGTTCTATATGCGCACTTTTATGCATCGCGACGGTCTGCCGCTCAATTTTGTTTGATCTAAAAACACCGCGAATTTTACCACTGGGTAGCACGCCACTGCCATTACTCTCAAAAAATAACAATATCCGATCTTTAACTTTCAATATTCATACTTTGTCAACGACATCGTTACCACAATAGATGAACTAAAATCTTACCGATTTTTACCGGTTTCTACTTGACCGCTTTCATCTAGGGGCAGATGAAGAGCCAGCCAGGATTATTGCTTAAAAAATGGTAATCTTCAAAACGACAAGTCGTACAGGAATAATTTTGGTCTCATTTGGAAGATAATGTTACTACGGGTATAATATAAGTTGATGACAAGTTTCTACCTTTTTTTAACTGAGCAATATCTTTTGATTGGTTGCTTTCATCAGCTTCAAAAGTTTCTATTAACTGGAATGGGGTTTCCAGATTAGATTACCATTCATCATTTTCTGATCCGTGGCGTAGTTTTTGAGATTACCATTTTTTAAAGTGCTTATGTTTTGACGGGCGAGCGGGTGAGTGGTAACGGGGGTACGCAACTGTGAGACGCCGTTCTTAACATCTTCCAAAGCAGATACCTTACGTTATTATTATATTTTATTGATTCCCATGGCAAAATAGCCTCGCCTCTCGAATTCAAATAGCTCACTTTTTGGAACTACGGTTTAATGGTTTTTAGAAGTTCTTAATCAAGAAAGTTAACTTAATCTTTTAGACAAGTGTTACTAGGATTAATCAAGGTCACTGAGAATATGAAGAAGAGATGGAGAGAAGGAGAGATCCGGAAGTTGCTACTTAACAGGTTCTGGCACGGGATACCGTGGAAGTCCGAGAATAGAAAACGGCAGGCGGTGTCAATAAGATTATGTTGAATATGCTTTTCTATATTCTCTGTGGTCAGTCTCTAGCTTAAAGTTCCATGCAGAGTGGACTAAATGCGGCGTTTCAATATTTATATGAATGTAGTGCACTCTCTCTACAATTTCAGAAGAAAAGCTGAAGAGGCCGGCTGATCGTTTTGCGTTCTCCTAAATTTAGGCATGAAAACTCTAATATGCTTCAGAAAATTGAATTGTAATCCAGTCATAATTAAATACTCTGATAATGTGATAAGTGGTCTCATATTAAAGAATCACATAAAAAACCGTTTCATAAGTTACTATAGCTGTAGTGCATCCACACGAGGACCTTCAAGACCTATATATCCCTTTCCGCATAGGATTCATCGGTCAGTCCAATATTTCTAAGACGGGAACTTTATGCGGCTTGCTAACTTTTGAAACTCCTTCTCACGGAAGTTCCTCCGCAGGCGCCTGCTCTTTGGTGTGATATGTTCGTTTTATCCTAACTTTACACTTTATCTGTTTGATTTTAGACGGATTTATACGAGTATACTATCCCACTACGTCTTCAAGTCGGCTATCCATTTCTACATTATTTTAGATCTTGCAACTTTCCCTTGTATTTTAGCATCCGAATCTTGCAGCACCCAAGTTCTATTAGCAAAGATGGCAAACGTATCAAGGGTTTAGAGCAAAAGTCAAAAACGAAACTCACTATACAGGTCTTTCAAAAATGGCGGACCAACTGTGCAGTACGTTGTTTAGGAGTCTTCAGAAATTCAGATAGTAAGAAAATTCTTCAAGATCAATTCGAAGAGATATAAACGGTTGAACACGACATTTTTTTCTATTATAATATGCAGCATTTAAAAACAAAAAATATCCTGCAATACAGGGGTGGCTTTCTTCTCTCAAGTAAAAACAACACAAAAATTTGTCACAATTTATCTACTCTTAAATTTAAAAAAAAATTCGATTTTTTAGATCACCATGCGACGGGCATCGCTGGTGCAAACTGTGAAAATCACCTAAAAAAAATGTAAAATTTTGACCGGTTTCTGTAATATTTGTTAATAAGTAAACATAATTTTATTATTATCTCTTAGATATTCTGATATTATTTATTAATAATATTAATATTAATATTATATTATTAATTATTAATATTAATTAATAACACCGACCGTGAAAGCCTACATATATTCTGAGATTGTTATTTATTTATCTTACTTTAGGTAGGGATGCA
The DNA here is from genome assembly GCA_964023215.1 of Eledona agricola. NCBI lineage: Eukaryota > Metazoa > Arthropoda > Insecta > Coleoptera > Tenebrionidae > Eledona > Eledona agricola. Next base: position 15,009,948 of record OZ026859.1, on the reverse strand, counting down.
AACAAATGTCATTCTATACATTAACCAATATGAGCATGTCGTTTTTTGCTCATAACTAAAAAAATAGGGCAATTAATTATTGTATAATTTTTTTCTAAATTTCCGAAGATTCCCTAACAACGTACTGTACAGTTGTTCTGTCATTTTTGGGACACCTATATATCTAAAAAAGCAGTGGTTGTAACGCTCACAGCAGAAGTCCTGACTCACACTGTATGTGGCATAACAAACCAATTGCCAACTAATACTTCCAGCGTTTATGTGCAAGTTTAGAACTTGATTTAAAATAGTAAAAGTTGGGTCGGTTAATGTAAACCACAACATATTAATTATGAAGTTGTGAACGTTGAAAGTGATTTCACACGCTTACAGTAAATTGCGCACTCAAACCAAGTTTTGTTTGCAAATTAAAAACAGAATTATTAATACAGAACGTACAAAAAAGTAATTCTCGTGCGGCCATGGAAAATATCTTTTGGTATATTTTTCACATTGTAAACCTTTGATATTGACATTTGATAGGAACGACATAACAATCTAAAATTGGCTCAGACTACGTGCTTATTCACACTGAGCATAAGCATAAAACATAAAATCTATATAAGACAGAAAATCTACACAACACCAAATGTGTTTGTGTTGAATTTTGAAAATTATTTAATAACTCGACTTGAGTTAGTAGTGCTTCTGCAAAGAAGGAGAAGTCCTAATATTGTCAAAAAAATAAAACGGTGCTGGGTTAGAGACCCATGAATCGAAATCGAGAAAAGCGAGGTGAATTTAGAATCTCATATTGAAATCCGGCTTCATGATGCGAAATGATTTTTTACAGTTTTTTAGCCAACACGGAAATGAAATTTGTTAAAATTGTAAAAATGTTTTATTTTTAAGTGTTGTGAACAAGTTAAATGTACCGTAATACGTTGTTTGTGAACTGAAATTTGTAAGTTGAGTGTAGCGTGTTATCTCTTACTTGTAGTCGTCTTAGCGGATTGACGATGGCGCAATATCGTTCTGCAGAAAGCGCGGTTAATGTAAATACCGACACTCCGGTGCTAACATCTTTGGAGAATTCTGAAACTTTACACATCACCACTCCCCACGGCCACGACTCGACGGTGTAGAGGGTGGAAGTGAAAGGGACGGCTGTTATGATGAGGAGAAGATCAGCCAACGCCAGTGAGAATATGTAACTGAAACACAAGCATTGGAACATTAAAAATGGCGTGCGGTGAGATTGCTGTTTTAATGCATGTCAAATGAAACAGGCACGAACGCAAAGCAGAAATGTTGGATGCGCCGGGTCTACTGTACTTTTAATATTAGTTGACAGGGGAAGCGTTTGAAATTGTTATTGAAAATTTAGATGTGTAAATTTGTGCTTCAAGCGCTTGTACACTTGTATACTTTTAGGCCCAAATATGCAACATATTTTTAGTAAAATTTATTGTGTGAGTACACATAAATTGATTTTTTGCAAAGGAACTGTTTGCTTTTATTTATTTTTCTATTTATTTTTACTTTTAAAGCTTCAATTATACTTAAAATGTGTTTAAGCGGATACTAATATCTTCGAAATGGTGGATGCGCCGGGAAATATATAAAACCTTTGGGTTAATAACACTGTAAATGTATTTTTTTTCGCTGACACATGTGATAAAACATAAACAACATGTTTTGTAGGAGGCTAAAGAGTAATACTCTGTATGCTTAAATAAATTAAAACTAACCAAAAAGAGTTTTAGGTATTACATGCAGCATCTATGCATACTCTAGTGTATCAAAACAAAAATATATATAACAAGCAGCTTCTAAGTATATTAATGAAAATGAAATTCATATATGATCGTTGTGTATACTTAAATTTGAAAAAAAGAACATGTAGCGTACGATTATTAAAAATTGAAATAAAAAAATCGCTTTTGAGAAATATAGGCAGCGCCTGAAAGCTTAAGTAATACAAATATAAAAAAATGGGAAGCTACAGACAGAGTCTGTTATGCTCAAGTTTGAAAACTACATTGAAAAAATTAAATAATTAATTAATTAATAATAAATTAAAAATAGTAAACAGTAGTAGTAGTAGTAGCCACAAGCCGCATCTACATTTGTATACCCAATGGAAATAAAATGGTATAAGAAAGTTTTGTGGGGCCACCGGCACCGTCTCTGCATGCTCGAGTAAATTGAAATTAAATAAAACACATTTTTGGTGGCTATTGCAACCGTGCATAAATTTGAATAAGCCCCTCTAGTGGCCACCCGATAAAGTATTGTCGTGATAGCATAATATAACAGAACGCGTAGTTTTAGTGGTGTTTACTTTAAACGTGTAGTTTAATACTTCATTTCTTCCCATGGATGTCGAAGTCTATTATGGTTTTCAAACATCGTTCAACTACTGCAATCGAGAATGGTGCGAAATTAGTTGCAGTAGGCCATGTTATTTGAGTGAAGGAACACAAGTGTGGAGCGATTTACTTTTTTGAGGGGAGGTTATCAGTCAATAAAAAAATTCCAGATGTGTTAAAAAATAAATTGATAGGTGTGTTAAATGCAAAAGCTACAGCAGTCATTATTAACACCCAAATCACTTGCTCGCCCTCTTCGTAACATTTTGACTAAAATGATATAAATCCATTTGGAACAATTTTAATTAAATTTTAATTAACTACCATGTGACTACTTTTGTATTGGGAAGAAGAAAATATACGATTTTCTATACTGCTAGCTTGCTAAATCTATACTTCAATGCAATCAATAATAACGATCACGGTAATTCATTTGAAAAGCTGTTGCCAAGGTTTTAATGACAATCTCTCTACTCCGCCAAAAAATAAAATTCTTTTTTTGCACTAGTTCGCTAAGAATGTAAGTAAAAATTATTTGCACAGTACCCTTATTAACACTAAATAACTCCTAAGGCGCATTATGATATACCAAGGTACATCTTTATGAAAAATAAGCAATTAGCCTTTTCTGCCTATACGACCATTTCCATGTGGTATGTTACCCAACAACTAAACAACAAAGTAATAAACGCTAAATTGGACCTACAATCCCATAAGTTTCTTATCATCTCTCTTCAGAGGTAGTTATTTATTTTAATTTTATTGTTATTTGGCGCAATATTGCAAAATATACCCTTCTCATTTGACCCTTCAAAGTAACAACTCAACGCTACAGAAGTATCTAATACTAATCCGAAATTAACTTGCACTGAAGCATCTGTCCCGTTCGCAATTTCTTCAGATGAATATATGATGGAGAAAAAGTTGCGGTTAATTGGTCTTCTGGATTTACTTGTAATTCTTGCTTCTTTAAAACCTGGCTTATTACTTTTAGTGTTTAGTTTCAATTTTTTTTCCTTATGTATGTCTATAAAAACTCTAACATTAAGTACAATATTGCGTTGCTCTAATTCATGTGGTTGTGAAGGAAATCGATAAAACTGTATACTTTTTTCGGCATTTGAATAAGAGTTAGGACAATCACCAACGGAACAATTTGTGGAACTTACTCTATAGTCGCTTTTGTACATTTTTGGGTTATAAGCTGAAATGTGCAAAACAAATAATGTTTTTTTAATAAATATTTGTGGGCAAACCTACTAAATTAATTTTTATCAAAAAAATTACAGGTGTTCAAGTTTAGTTGTAAAAACGCATGACTTTGTGATCACGCCAAAAGCTTTAGCGGTAGCCGATAGTTAGCGCCACTCCTGTTTATACACGGAGCGGATTAGTAGCGTATCTGCAAGCTCAAATTAATTGAAATGGAGAAATAAATTCGTAAGACATGGTACACGATAGCGTAAAATTTAATTTGTTATAATTCCAATTACATTTTAATATTCTTTTCGCCAATAAGAAATTATATTTTGCTCTAGCTACAGGCTGTGTTTCTGCTCAGGTCTATTAAAAAGAAGAGGTTTTGAGAACTACAGACCCAGACTGTGAAGTCTTTTTGTAGGCCCAGACATTGACGAGCTGCTTATGGGTTTAATAAATCAGTGACATTTTTCTATAGACTACAGGCAGCGTCTTTGTATGCTCAAATAAAATAAATATGTTTGTTGGCGTCTACAGGACGAGGTGCAAACCGCAGAAGAGAATTGGTGTACATACAATTAGAGGCCTAGATGGAATTGAGTAGTTCATTTTGTGTGATTTTATTATTTAATGTACCGTTTTTTACTATACCTATTTCCGTTCGAGCTCTTTTCTCCTTTATTAACAAATAATGGATACCCAAATACATATAGGTTTGACTTACTTCTGATTTGTTTTGTTGTTGTCTTGTTCATTAATAAACAGTCAATTTTAATATATTTATAATCTATTCATTGGGAGAATGCCACGTTTCCCCATTGTTTTTGCTGGTGGAATTGGTAATTAATAATTAATTAATAAGCATTAGTATATGATTTTGAAACTGGGGAAATATCCGGCAATTAGTTTATTTTTAAAAGGAAATGGTGTGCACGTGCAGTGTACCCCCAAGTGCACTGAATTTGTAAAAAAGGAGAGCTTCAAGCCTAAAGAAATCGTCTCTTACGCTCAAATACATATAATAATTTAGCAGTGTCTGTATGTTCAAATAATATAATTTAAAAAAAAGTGTGTAGACTTTCACGGTCGGTGTTGTCAACAATGGTGGTATTAATCGGGATTGTTGACCGTGTTCCAAGCAAAGTCCCATAAGGGGGGATGCCAGTCGCGACTGTGACAGCTGGAAGAGTACTTCGACCACGACCACACCGCCACTGAAGATGTCCACCGCAGCTGTGGACGAAACGTTTGGCAGAGTTTCATTGGGGTCACGTGCTGAGTTAGTCTCCCGGGGCGCTCACTACATCCCCGCTTATGGGACTTCGCTTGGAACACGGTCAACAATCCCGATTAATACCACCGTTGTTTAAAAAAAGTGTTGAGAGCAGCGTTGCGACTCAATAATGTATTTAAATTGGTAAATTTACTGACCACTCTGTTGAACCACATTTGTTGAACATGTTATTGTTTGAATGGCATTGAAATACACTGTGCAGTTTATTCAACTTGTAAATTTGTATGATTCGCTTGATGTCTGTAGTAAATAAATTTCGTTTGAAATTATTATTATTTATTTACGCAGGAATCAAGCGTAAGGCCAAATCGTTAATAATCCCGATGCCTCTGGCACTCCGAACATTTTTCAGGATCAGCACAGCGTAATTAAACTGTCTCCCGAAACACTAATTTCGAGGATTGAAAATGCAAATTCCCGTCATACTTTGCATTCGATCGGTAAAAACGTCACCCAATTGCTTTCCAAATACTCCTCATTTTTGTTCTTGTTTACCGGTGCAGCATTAAAGTTTGAATTTTTCTGACACCGTATAAATTTCATACGCAACCATAAACTTCGCCCTAACTCAACTTGAAAACTAAAATTTCCGGCATTAGGGAAAAATCTCTTTTCAGACAACACGCGTCGCAGAGTTCGTAGTAATTAGTCCCAAATTCTGCAAGAACTTTTAATTAGTTTCAGTCAAACGTTTTTCATAACATCCAACAAGTATGAGGAGCTTACGTGTTTGGAACGTTTCGCATAGCTCGGTGGCGCAGAAAAATCACGACTAAAGTTCCGTTCCCCAGGACTCCGACGACGAAGATGATGAAGAATAATATGGGGACGATGTAAGTCTCGGGGCGGAGATGATAAGGGGTGTAAGTGTGTTCGGGGTCGATTGTCGTGTAGTCGTAGTCGGAGATGTTTCCGGCATCCATGTCTGAAAAACCGTCGAAAGTTTAAAGCAAACTTATCCACTAACGAATAACGACTGAAATTACAATTTTTCAGCCAATAAGAATCTCAATCGAATTCATTAAAAGCTTTTATTAGCAGAGTTGTCGGGGGTAAAAATTTTAATTAATTAATTCGATGAAGTGGAAACAGGGAAATTACAAATTTTCGCAGATTTTTAATCAGGGCAAATGTATATTTTTAGCAACCGAATAAGGAAACGAATGGTAGCCTTTCTTTAAGCTGCAAACTACTTGTCCTTTGTGATTTGGCGTCATTACGTAATCAAGCGTTTTCAGCGGCTCGGATAAATCTATTTTGTGTAAACTTTCATAAATTCCAATATGAACGCGATTGCATAAGAGATGCGCCATTAATCAAAGGACAAGAATTCTTCAGTTTGATAATAAATCATAAATTTGCAGGAAATTCCATCTCTTCTTGCTTCCCGCTCGTGGTCTTGTCAATATTGTAGTGTTTGAGTTGCTTTTTCGCAAACTACAATTGCAATATTTATGAAAGTTTTTAACAACTTCCTCGCCAAGTTGGGCAGTAAAGGATTCGGGCAAATTAGATCTAGAGGTTTTTTGAAGTCATTACGTTGCATTTCAGCGGTCGCTACTCCAATTACCGTGGGATCAAACCGTTGCCATAAATCCTTCGGAATAGGGCTTCTAGCTTTTTCTTAATATCGAGCGAAGACTTAGTGTTTATTCACAATGGATATAAGCATGGACTACATAAACAATACAAAAAACATAAAGTTGAAATGTCGATTAACATAACACTTATAACACACATAAGACTTATGTTTATGTGTGAACTAGCTGAATGTACCCGGCGTTGCCCGGACGTAGATTAAATAAACGCAGTGTTGAGAAAAGTGGTGTATTAGTGATGTAGACTAATCGACATTATAATACAATTAAACAGGAATGCTCTACTTTTCCAATCACAAAATAAACAAATATGCTGAAATTAACCTGAATTGCCAGGACCGGGTACTTCAATATGATTTGGAAAAAGAGGATACCTTGGTTGATATCAGATGAAAAATCTTGAATAGACTCTTTAGGCAAAGACGCAGTTTGGAGGTGTTCTTTAAGCAAGTCCAGGAAATCGAAATTAAGGTTAGATAATTTTCGGGAAAATCGCAGTTTACAAATTAGCTGATCATGTTATGATAAAGTTGAAAACACAATGGAAACATTTCTCCTGCTGCAGTCATCTCACAAACAGAACAGTATGTAGATGATTTTGACTTATTTTCAAAATAAACAAACTCTTCAGCAGAAATATTTCTAAATAGTGTAAATCGTGTATAAGCACACATTACTTAAGCGTATGATGTCAGTGAAATCCAGTCAAACTGCAAATTTCGGATTTCGGCCAGAGCAGATTTGGTGAAGAACAAATACACGACTATCATTAAATGAACGTAAACATTAGCGTACGAATGAATATAAGTGGAGTCCGGTCCGACGCTGGAAATTTTTCGAAAATCGATTGGGGAGAAATTTGGTTAACGGCAAGAACAAATCGGGAATATTATATTAAAATAATTTATTTAATAGCGATAGAACTTTTAATACTGATGCGTCGCCTCGACCTTGGCGACTTTGAGTACCAACGTTCCAGCCGCTGAAGCAGCAATTTTCACAATTATATTAGGTGCACGTGCCTAGTGCGTGTTAAAACAATTTGGCTAACAAAAGAGATTAATTTGTATATACCAAATAATACTCGCAAAGGTGTACTCGTATGGCCCGTCATCATTTTCACGAAATTAATTAGAAAAATGAACATTCTAAAATAAATAATAATTTTGACGGGAATGTGGTGGATGAAAAAATCTTATTCGGCCTCTCCGACAAACTAACACTTGTTTACATTAACATGCATTCCTTCATGGACCTGTGACGAATTACAAACACATATCGAAATTTCAAGTGTTCCATATGATTTCGTTTCTGTATGCAAGCGGTTTTTTTCACTCGTCAGTCAGAACTTACTACACAGTGATATTTTCGCATCCAGGCGACCTAAATTATTTTGCCGTTCAAAAATTTCCCTGAAAGGAGAGTAGTCAACAGTGGGGCTCGTCAGGGGTGGCAGGGTTGGCAGTGCCACTCCAAGTATAAATTTACTATCGAACACAAAATTAGTTCTGCAATTCAATTGCAAAATTATGAATTTTTCAGATATTTTAACGATAATCTAGCGCTTACACCGCTTTAAAATTAAAAACAATAGAGCTCTTTATACAATGGAGAAAAAGTCTTTATTATTTGCGATGTAAATGCATGCATGTTAAGAAGGTAGGGCTTGCAATTCAGAACATACATTTATGTTTGCATCGCAACTGGAATAATTATTTATTGGAAGGTGGAAGAGAATCAAAATTTTTATCAACATATTTAATATTCAGAATAACGTCTATTAGTCGAAACAATATATTTTAGATGCAGATATTTCTTAATATTCTATGATTTTTGACCTACAAAGTCTGCAACAGTACGTTTTTTCCATCTTAAAAAAAATTAAAACATTTAGTCGAACTTGTACTTGCAAATCTCGCTTAATCAACTTGTCAACGATTGCAATAGAGGAACAATTAATGAAAACTTTTTCTAATTTTAAAGTGATTGGGCTTAGTTTGGGATGATTTATGGTAGCCGAAGTAAGTTGGGTGAGTTTGGCATAGTTTTGCTATGGTTTGTAAAATTTTTTCTAATTTTAAAGTGATGGGGCTTAGTTTGAGGTCGTAAGAGGTAGTTGGGGTTGATTTATGGTAGCCAAAGTAAGTTAGGTGAGTTTGGCTTAGTTTGCTATGGTTTGTAGCATTTTTTGTAATTTTAAAGTGACGTGGCTTAGTTTGGGGAAGCAAGGCGTAGTTGGGGGTGATTTATGGTAACCAAAGTAATTTAAGTGGGTTTGGCATAGTTTGCTATGGTTAGTAACATTTTTTGTAATTTTAAAGTAATTGTTCTTAGTTTGGGGTGGAAAGGGGTAGTTGGGGGTGATTTATGGTAGCCGAAATAATTTAGGTGAGTTTGGCATAGTTTACTATGATTTGTAACATTTTTTTGTAATTTTAAAGTGATTGTTCTTAGTTTGGGGTGGTAAGGTGTAGTTGGGGGTGATTTATGGTAGCCGAAGTAAGTTAGGTGAGTTTGGCATAATTTTGCTATGGTTTGTAGAATTTTTTGTACTTTTAAAGTGGGCTCACTTTGGGGTGGTAAGGGGTAGTTTGGGGTGATTTATGGTAGCCGAAGTAATTTGGGTAAGTTTGGCATAGCTTCCTATAGTTTTTAGCATTTTTTGTAATTTTAAAGTGATTGGGCTTATTTTGGGGTGGTAAGGGGTAGTTGGAGGTGATTTATGGTAGCCGAAGTAATTTAGGTGAGTTTGGCATAGTTTGCTATGGTTTGTAGCATTTTTTGTAATTTTAAAGTGATTGGGCTTATTTTGGAGTGGTAAGGGGTAGTTGGGGGTGATTTATGGTAGCCGAAGTAATTTAACTGAGTTTGACATAGTTTGCTATGGTTTGTAACATTTTTTGTAAATTTAAAGTGATTGTTCTTAGTTTGGGGTGATTTATGGGAGCCGAAGTAATTTAGGTGAGTTTGGCATAGTTTGCTACGATTTGTAACATTTTTTGTAATTTTAAAGTGATTGTTCTTAATTTGGGGTGGTAAGGGGTAGTTGGGGGTGATTTATGGTAGCCGAAGTAATTTAGGTGAGTTTGACATAGCTTGCTATGGTTTGTAGCATTTTTTGTAATTTTAATGTGATTGGGCTTAGTTTGGGGCGGTAAGGGGTAGTTGGGGGTGATTTATGATAGCCGAAGTAATTTGGGTGAGTTTGGCATAGTTTTGCTATGGTTTGTAGCATTTTTTCTAATTTTAAAGTGATTGGGCTTAGTTTGGGGTGGTAAGGGGTAGTTGGGGGTGAATTTTGGTAGCCGAAATAATGTGGGTGAGTTCGAAATAGTCTGCTATGGTTTGTGGCATTTTGTTTTATTTTAAAGTGATTGGAGTTACTTGGGGTTGCTAAGGAGTGGTAAGGGGTGATTTAAGATAACGGATCTAATTTATGTCAGTTTGGCGTAGTTCGGGAATTTTTTGGGGTTGCTTTAGTGAAGTTTGCAATGGTAAGAGATATTTGAGGATGTTTAATGTAGACGGATTAAATTTGGAGTGGTTTAGTAATTTTTAAATGAGTCACGGATCGACATTATATTTGAAATCAAAATTATAATTGTAATATCTGCGCCTCGCTAAGTACGGCAAAAGTATGATCGCGAAAGCAGAAACTCGACGTTGAAATTGTTTAGGTTAAATAAGTGCTTTTAATGTGAACCGGTCGCCCGACGTCGAAGTTGTTTTGGCTAGACACGTGCTTCTAACAAAAACACGGTCTCTGCGAGCCGATCATTTTATGTTTATTTTAACCGGTTTTTATCCGGTTTTTATTTAAATACAAAGGAACTGGGCCGAATTTCGTAAAATCCCTTCTTATCACTTCGTTTCGGCACATGATACACCCGTGTCTAAAATTTCAAGTCGCCAGCCCTCACGGTTTGGGCTGTGGTTGTGATTATCAATCAGTGAATGAGTAGATGTGTAGATGTGTAGATGAGCGTGTCAGTGAGGACACTTCGCTTTATATATATATAGATTATGTCAAAGCATAACAAAACGGAAATTTGAAATCAGTTAGGCTTTATGTATTTTTTAGGGAAAATCTAGGAAATTTTATTTATTTAGTTTAGTGATTCATTGGTTGTGTTGGCTAAAAAACCATTTCGTATCTTAAAGCCGCATTCCAATGTGAATTATTCTAAGTTCACCTCGCTTTTCTCGATTTTGATTAATGGGTTTGACCCTCCTTTTTTTAGAAACACTAATAACACAAGTCGAGTTTTTAAATAATTATCAAAATCCAACACAAACGTCAAGTATCAAAATCTATACTCAGACTGTAAATTTGAGTAAATAGCGCGTATGTTCATTATAAACACTTTTATGTGTTGTGTAAATTTTACGTGTTATGTAGATATTATGTCTTATGTGGCCTATGCTTATGCACATTGTGAATAAGCACTTAGGAGGTTATATAATCTTTTGTTTTATTTCTGCAGCGTAGACCTGTGGCATTGTCCAATCATGACATCTTTCAAAAACTGTCAAACAACAACCTTTCCCTTGTCTATAATCCAAGGCCACTCCTGGACATGGAATTTGTTAAAAGGACACAACACAGTGTTTGGCACAACATAACTGGATGATCAACATACTGGATAATCAATTAACAAGTCGGTTATCATACAACTGTGTAGTGTTGAAATGTGAGTTAAAATGATTTCCATGATTTCCATGGCACACTATCTACCTTATCCTGACTTAATCTGTATCACAGCCAAAACTATCAAATATATCGTAAATTATGAATTTTATCTATAGAACAATTTTAATAAAAAATGTAGCCAGACTCCACACGCATTCGATGGCATACAAAAATATAGGGGGTGCCATTTTAAAAACTAAAGTTAGGTTTATTTAAATATAGTATAATTTGGCACGAATTATTGCAGATCATGTATAGTAAAAATTATACTTTGCATATCAGGCTTAAAGAGCAATTCTTTTTTCATATTTCTAGCAACTTTCAGCCTTCTATCTGCTAAAACGGCCTCTCAGTAAATTTTTAAGTGAACCTCTGCAAATGACAAAAAATGTGAAAACAAATTTGTAATTTGATAACGGTGATGCAAAATGTAAAATATCTTATGTAACCATAAATTTATGTTAAAATGGGTTCTAACAGTAAAATAAAATATAGGTAGTTGTATTTGAAAAAACCAAGTTGTGTAGCATGCTTGAGTTTTGGAACCTTCTGTATACGTCAAAATATTTTTATGTTGTGCAGCCTGACAAATTGTATACTAATTGTTTTTAAAGCTTTTTTGTATCTTACATGGTTTAGGAGTTATGGACCGATCCCGCTCTAATGACTCAGCCTGTAGACAAATATCGCCGTTACCAATGATCTCAAAATTGAATAAAAAGCTCTTATTAAGAAGACTAGAACTAGAAAAGATGTAAATAACTACAACAATTTGTATTCAGGAACAATCAAGCAACAATATGTCAAGACCATGGATTCAATTGTTGAAATAAAAAAGCTCTAGAGAAAAAATAAGTCTGTACAGTAGTATTCCTGAACGTAGAGCCAGGCAAGAAAAATGCTTAGTTGGGGGGAGGAGGAATGCGATGGGAAAGTAAAGTAGGAGTGAAATTAAAATAATTATTGCAGAGAGCGACGTGGAACATATAAATAGAATGGAATAATTTCAAAAAGGAAAAGTAAAGTTAACTGGTGTAACTAAAAAAGCGCGAAGGCAAAAAAAAATAAATCAATCCAATATCAGAAAAAGTGTATGCTATACGATTATAAAGGCGTAAGCGGAATTGAGAATAGAGAAGAGAAGAAAAAATAAGAACACATTCTTCAACAGATAAACAATCGGTATAAAAATCTACTAAAACATGTCAAAATAAATGTGGGGGACTGTAATGGTGTAACTGGAGAAGGAAAATATGACAAGAGTAGGCAAGCATAAGGAAACAAGATGATAAGCTTTTTAATGGAAAAAACTTGCTGCTAAGAAGTACACAGTTACTAAGGAAAGAAGTACATGAACATCCCCTAACGGAAGAACAACTATTCAAATATATAGATTACATATTGATAGAAAGAAACGACACCAACTTCATAATGAGAATAGGAGGTATGAGACCATTTCCTGGTGCATTTCAGGATTGCGTGAAAATAGAAAATCGAACGAGAAGGACCAATTAAATGCAAAATAAGGGTAAGGCAGCATAATCTAGGAGCTTTAAACGATAAAAACCACCAGAGCAAGAATAAGGAGGAAATAAATAAAATATTTTTTAACAATGTGAGGTAGTGGAACCAATGTAGCAGTGTTATAAAAGAAAGCAAAACAAACAATGACCAAGGAGTGGTTTGATGAAGAATGGGTAGAGCGCGCTGAAGAAAAAATAAAAATGCACCATGGAATGTTATCCGGTTGCGAGCGAAAAGAATGTACGAAACTATAAGAGTAAGTTAGTTCAAGAGAATGTGTAGAGGGACGAAGTTATATCCTACAAAAAAAGTTACAAGAAATAAAAAGTCAGTTCCGAAGTAAGGATCATTTTAGCAAAAAGTGATACGAATGGTGTTGAGCACCAAAGTCAAAACTGTATAATGTAAACGGACAAGAGATTACTATTAGCCAAACGTGAAAAGATGATGAACGAAAAGAAAAGGATTAATTAAGATCAGAAATTGACACCGAAAGTAAGGTAAAAAATGGAGAAGGAGAAACCCTACGGTTTCCAACAAAATAACAAGTTAGAACTATAGTAAAGTAAAAACAAAAACTATACTGAAGAAAGCCCTAGGATGCTGATCGCCGTAAAGCTATGTGAAAAAGGGTTCTAATAGTGAAATAAAATATAGGTGGTTATGTTTGAAAAAACAAAGTTGTGCAGCTTTCGTGATTATTGGAACACCTGTATACGTTAGAATATTTTTTGGTTGTGCAACCTGACAAACGCGGTGTACAAATTGTATTTGAAACATTTTTGTATCTTACATGGTTCAGGAGTTATAGACCGATCCCCTACTAATGAAATCCAGACCAAACAAGCGCGCGATCAAATAAATAGAGAAAAAATTATCAAGGCATGAATTAACTGGAAGTGTTCAAACATCTAATTATATTAATACGATAAGACGAATGAAATGGGTTCCAATCGGAAAATGTCACACTCCCTCTCCTCCTTAGTGTTTAAGCTAGTGCTCGAAGAAGAAATAACGAAATGTAGACTTAAAACAAAAGCAACAATTTTTTGGTAACGAACTTCAATGCATAGCGTTTGCGGATGACCTAACTATAATAGCAAAATCTAAGGGAGAACTGCAAGGATAAGAAGCAATTTAGAAAGAAGGTGTTGCTTGGACTAGAGGAAACGAAATATATGAGAAGGGGAAGCACAGGAAGAGAAACCGAGGAGAAACTAAAAGTAACCCGAAAAACCCGAAGAGTTTATAGTTTACAAAAGGTGGAAAGCTTTATTTAGTTGGGTGTGCTAAAAAGAGCACGAAGGGCAGAAAATTAGATTGAGAATAACAAAGGTAATCAAAAATTTGGAACATTAAAAACACGGGCGAAGTCCAAATAGTCCAGGAGTTCTAAAATAAGAATGTACCGTACAGTAATAAGACCCACAGTGATGTATTTACCTACGCTTGCGAGACATTGGTACTGAATAAAGCAGAAGAAGAGTGGTTGGAAAGACAGGAAAGAAAAATATTGGGGGCTACTTTTGGAAGAAAGTAAATAGATGAAAAATGGAAAAGAAGAACAAAGGAAGCATTACAAATAGTATACAAAGGGTCCGTCATAATCAAATTTGTAGTAACACAGAGAATCCGATGTCTAGAAGACTTGAAGAGACTGGGGGCCGAGAGGATGCAACAACAATGGTCATGGTTTCCATCTTAAGTTACTTTGATTAGTAAAAATGGATTAATCATAATCTACACAAATCTTAGGTCACAATTAAGTGAACGAGTGGAGAAGTTTAGGAATATGAATAGCCACTAATTAATGAATACAAAAGTTTTTTAGCACTGACGTTGTTTCGCATAATTACGAGTACAACTAGTCAAACAAACTTCCACTAACGAACAATCAAAATCGTTTGCTAAAGTTTGTTGTGTTTTACCCATTGGTATTCTTCAAGTATTCCTAATAGCTACACTAAACTCTATCACTTCCACTGCTGTTTTTCATTATCAGGATGACACTAATTCGAGGTGTTTTTTTACTGAGTTTACTAATTATGACAATTGAAATAATATCAATCAAATCAAAATCAAATACCAAATGATTCTGTCCCTCTCCCAGCTAGCCTTGATTATGTAATGAGTATTAGGGGAATTGCACACAATACCCAACCAAAGTGAAATCCAGCTCTACGATAATTGTTCGTCAACCCATGATATAGTAACATCAGCTCCCAGAGCTACATCTCTACTGAGACGTGCAATGACATCAAGGGAATAATACGCGAGATGTCCGTTCCAGACATTAACCAATGCTTCAGTATGTTTAATATTAACTCATGCAGTTGAAACATGCTCAGTGAAGTTTCTCCCTGTAAAGAATTGCTTAGTAAAAAACTCACCTTGATCAATTATTTCACACCACCGGCACAACTAACACAACTAAATTCGTCAGTCTTGCAATATAGAAATATCCACTTTTATTATTTGGGAAGATGATACCATATTCCAAAAGGTCAGACTAAAATGCAAATAGTATATCAAAAAGAAAAGGATCATTTACAATCACTTCAGCTCGGGCAAAATTCGCTGACTAAGTGTAAATTTCGTGCTTGACTTAGGCAACCTAATTCTTCATCCACATCGCAACTACCACTGATGAAGTCCGCCGCAGTTGTGGATGAAATGTCTGGAGGTTCATTGGGGTCACTTGTTGAATTAGCTTTTCGGAGCGTTCACTACACCCCCCCCTAATGGAACTTCAAATGGAACACGGTCACAAATCCCGAAGAAGATCGTTATAATTAATAACACCAACCGTGAAAGCTTCCATACTTTCATAAAAAAACTTAAATTCAGATTTCTTCAAATCAAGGTCGAAATTTTGCCACTTTCTTTCCAACGTGATAGTTATGGCAAAGTTAATGGCCTACGCAGTCTCCGTATTTTTTGAACGCTTGTTATTATTATTACAGCTTCTGTTTCTTCAGTTACCGTAAAATATAGGATATATTTTTAATGTTTCGCTCTACTACCAATTTACCGATCCGTTTCGCTCGCCTTCAAAAAGCCACACGGCACTACATCCACATTACATTTGGTTTTTCCCAATTGGTTTTGCCGATTCAACCGAAATGGCAAAATGTGTATATTATTAATAATAAAGATCTTATTCGGGTTTTTGGACCGTGTTCGTTCCATTTCAAGTCCCATTACGAGGGTGTAGTAGCACAATCACTGACCGTAAAAGTCTATACACTTTTATAATAAATTATTTTAGAATATCCTCAAATGGCGGTACTGATAGAAATTCTGAAATCCTGCCCGCTATATATGTATATTCTAGACTAGCGCTCACACGTCTGGGCTTTGCCCCCGATAGTTAAAGCTGAAATACCTATTTAATTTTTACTTTTGGAGAGTATTTGTGTCAAGTTTTAAGTAAATCCGAAGAGAAACTAATTCTTTTTCATACACACTTTTATACTTCCGCCTTACCCCCCAGAGGGGTTGAAAAATTATCTCTTAGTAGGTTCCTATGCGATAAGGTTTAAAACGTAGATAAGAGAACTGTTATAAATTGACATATAATGAAACACAAAATTTCTAAATACCAAAACACGTCCTCAAAATATATGTAGTTACATCTTCAAACCATGCCGGGAAGATTCCCGCCATCAAAACATATATCCTGTAAATTTGAGAGCTATAGCTTCAGTAGTTTCCGAGTCAATACTGTACAAACAAACAAACAAGCATTCATTTTATAGTTCATTTTTTTAGTTCCTCTATAAGTCAGTTGCACTATATTTCTTTCTCTTCAGAAGACTCGGACAACGTTGTCGACGTTTATAAAACCGTACTAGAATAAAATTTAAAACAATTGTCATTATGGAGGTACGTGATCCCAAAGACATTATTCATCAAACAACATTTGCTGTCACACTACACACTAATGAGGACATGAAGCATGGGCATAATAAATGTGGACGAACCTTAACCTATGCATTTACATCAGCAATTCAGTTAGGACACACGTGCCGACTTCGACTTGCTTATTTGCAAATCGCAAATGTTCTACTTGAAATGCAGCACGAGGAGCATGAGTACTGTCATCTTCATTCTTTCATTTGACATTTCGAATTTCCGTTTTCTTGTGGTAACATCAAGTCATCAAACGTTTGTAAACGTCTTTACAATTTGGATACAACGTAAACACTAAATATCTAATTAATTTAAGTACTTTTCATGCATGTACCGTGTATGAGAGCACTACTTCCAAACTCCAGACTCTAGTAAAAACGCACAACGTGCGACTCGGCGAAAACTTTTTTCAATTTTATATACAGGCTGATTCTCTTATCGTGTCCGATAATAAAACCTGGGTTTCCTGTAAGGGGAAGTCCCGTAACGCCAATAAATCTCAACACAAGTCAGTTCAAATATAGGTGAAAAGGATGCGGGTGCATAACGATACACAATCACGGCACTCTGTTTGCCAGTGACGCGCCAGAGAGTGAGGAGAGGGTTTGATTGCAGCTTTTGGTAGAAATACATTGCATCGCGTAAGATTTAAGTAAGTACTACTTCTATGTTTTTGTGTTTAAATGTTTATTGTAATTGTTATTACACGTAGTGTTCCATAAATATTTGAAGTTTGTAATAAACTTATGATAATTTCCGAAACATTTTCGATAGGAAACTCCTAATTTGAAGATTTCCTGTACCGTAGTACCGGACATATAGCGTTTCGTAACGCCGGACAGGTAAAATATTGATTTTTCTCGTAAGTTATTATAGTTTTTATAATAATTTTTGTACTTGAATTTGAAATAATGAATAAGAAAGGAAAATGGAACCAACAGAGTTTGCAAACTGCATTAGACAAAGTTTATTCTAAAGAAATGATTTTTAGGTGCCACTTGTTGTGCATTTTTATTTGCTGAGTTTAGTTATAACGTGCGTTCAAAAAAAAAAAACGAGGCTGCGTTGGCCATGGAATTTATCGGCTTTCCAGTGTAGAAACCACAAATGACAAGAACTGTCAGTCTAAAATTTTCCACCAAAATAAAACGGACCAATTTTATGTAAATTGTTTATAATAAATGCCAGGACATGTGTACATCGTTCTCATAAACATAATGCTACCCTCCTTCGCGTTCATTTATTGAAATTTGTCCCAACATAATATTCGTATACGAAACCATTGTCAACAAAGAACCCAACCTAAAAACTATCTGACAGATTCGAACTGACAGTTCTAAATTTTGCTACACTAAATTCGTTTTTTTTAACGCACGTTAGTTTTTAAAAATGTTTATATGGAGGTTGTTTATTTTGTTCATTTATTTTGATTTTATACTTTGTTGACGTACTTAATTCATAAATAAAGTAAAATTTTTAAAAGCAGTTTTTTTCTTATTGTCAGAAAACCTTAGGGGCACTAGGGGACTTCCCCCTATGCCCAAATAGGACAAAAAAAATATTGAAACAAATTTATGAAAATATTTTTTAACCCCCAAAATTAGGGAGTTTTAGCGAGCACTGATTAAGAACCGCTGGTCGCGGTGCGAAACAGACATAAACAAAGTTCTGTCGTTCAAGTATTTGTGTGTTTCAATAACCTTGGTAGCACTAATGCCCTAACTACGCGATTGCCAATTATTCTTGTGCTCTTGTAAGATTTTCACGTGGAATTCCTTCATCCCATCGAGAGGGCAACAACGAACCCATGCCCCGTAATCTTTGAGCCATTCGCACAAATATCTTGCGATTTGGGATGCGCTCGTCCTACAATCTCACAGCAATTTGCCAGGCTTTACTAAATGCATATCTACCAATTCGTTTATCGCATGATTGTCCATTTCGACACCACACGACGAAAGAGAGCTACAGACTAAGTATTTTATTTTGGAAAAGCAGAACAAAACATAATCGGTAACACACTTGGGATTGGGAAAGGTCATTTTTATGGCCCTACTTGAGTTAAGAGTGAGCTGACTAGCATCTAATACACATTTCTAATTTATGATTTGTAGTTTCGCTTGCCGATATCTCCTAGCGCTGCTACTTCAGCGGCACCAAAAATGTGGGGGTAAAATTCTTTAACTATTTACTCGGAAACCGTTGCACATTGGCCACTCTTACTGAACATCAGTACTTGTTATGACTTGTGCTAGAACCCCTTAAAATATCGGACACCATAAGAGATTCACCCTGTATTTTAGAAACACTTCCACAAACTTTCATTTACAGAAATAGCATTAGGATTTAGCAAATTGTTTCAAGGTCAAAATTGGAGAAACCGGTACAGGATATAAAGTAAAATTTTCTAATTTTTGACGTCCTTATCACAACAGCAAAAGGCGGCCTTGCAGACTTCTAGTTATTCGCTTTCACATGTCAAGGTAAGTGTCCATTTGAGAAAAACTCGCGACAGTTCCTTTAAATAGTTAATCTCAATTAATTGTGAGTTGAAAAACACCAAGTATAAGTTTACGTATGTTGATGTTGGAAGCATTGGAAGGTATTGTTCGAGAGTAATTCTCAGAAAGCTCAATAACTTTCCCGGCAGTAAAATTTGTCGAGACTTGTTCGCATGTGGACATGCAGTTTCTTGAAAGTGGGAGAGCAATATTTAAATTTCGACAACATTTTGAATTGTGAGAGTTCTCGGTGAGTGTTGCGGCTGAGAGAATGTATTTGCGAGAATGTTATTTGCATCCCTCTAGCTTCCCAAAATTATTGTATGTGTATCTGGGTTTTCCATGTCAAGCAATCCTTGGTGGAAATAGTTTTCACGCAACTCTTTTGTAGATCATAAGCTCTCAAACTCTACGAACTACGAATATCGCAAGTGTTTTTGACCGAGTGTTTTTTCGATTTGCTCGTACCATTAGAAATACTTGAGGAATACCAATGGGTAAAAGATAACAAACCTTCGTAAATGATTTTAATCATTAGTGTAAGTTTGTTTGATTAGTTATAATTTGCAAAACAGCGTGTGTATTAACAAATAACCGGAACTGTGGGAAGATACTTTTACGTATCATGTCGTTATATTTTTAGTATCGGACTAGAGGAGTGAGTTGCGAATAATTTATAGTTCAAGCCTCAAGGGAAAAGTCGTTTCAACCAAAACGGGCCAAAGGGCCGTAATATTGTTGATGGGTTGTGAGCTGTTATCAACAACCCATCTAAACCCCGTTTAACATCCCTCAATTACGTAATGGTCCTACGACTCGACGTCGAGATTATACCGCTTTAAAACAAACCATCTGGGAAATTACCACCGCGACGTATGAAGTCTACACGAGTTCAATTATGATCCCTTCGTCAAACAAACATATATTTCCGCGTTTCATTGAAAATTTATAGCCGATTCTCGTTCGGAGCACCCGTGTTCGGTCGCGTGCTTTTCCCAAATTCTATTAATTTTTCCGCGGCGCTGCATCGAAAAGATGATGGGCGGGTAATTAAGATGACTCGTTTCCCACGCTCTTCACCATTTTATCTAGGAATGAGGTTTGCGTTTGTGGAGAAAACTAACACGCCTGCGGGGGCTTCTCCGATGGCCGATTCCATTATTGGAATTTGTTTTCACGAGACAGATGTTCCATGCTAATTGTTTCAGAACAAACAAGCCTCGAAAAACACCACCGTTCGCTTTATTTGTGTTCATGTTGGGCCATAATCTTACGCTATCAATCAAAACAGCCGTCTTGCTAATTGTTGTAATGTAAACAATCACTGTTTGCGCTCGAACTTGTAGATTTCGCTACTGCAACCGCTGAATAGTTTTTAGTGTCGGAGCAGGAGCAACATTAGCGGATTGCATGAACTCTTTCGAATGTGCTGAGAGTTGTATTCTGTTAGCTTGACCGGAAGTCACTTCACGGATTGCCGAGTTTTATAACATATATTCTATTATAATATATTTATAATATATTATAATATATTTATAATATATATTCTATTTGTTCTTGGGTGTGTTACCAGTCACTAGATTCGCTTTTAGACATTCTACTGAGTGAAAGCAGTTTGAAGACAAAACCCACACTTTGACCAGGTAGGTACGTCCCTATATGATATACAAAAGGAATATAAGAAAATAAAGTTCTTTTCTTTTTCCTACATTCTCACGTGGGGCCCGCTACATTTATGTCTACTATTACACTTGTTCTTCTCAGCTTAGGCTTCTGCAGTATCTTGACCCATGTGAACGTATGAAATTATTTCGAAAACATTTGCTATCAATTTCCTAAACCTGCAGTAAATTAAAAGTTGAAGGCTCGTTAGCAGATGAAAAGTAGTGGTGGACACCCATGTTTTTGTTATAAGTTCATGATGTTAAAGTGTCCAGTTAGGACCACCTCAGTCTTGTCCTTTATTAGTTACTTAGACTGCCTCAGGCTCGGATAAGTCTTTAGTAGAATCAAAATGAGATTTGAGAGTAATTGTTTTCTCTGCTTCTTTAATTGCCTGGGACTTGATTTGAAGCAGAATTTTATTTATATTCTGATTTCCTTTTCAAAACTTCATCTACATTGTCCTCAGTTCAAATATTGTCATACTATTGTTCTGGAATCTCTAAACCAAGTAGTCCCACCTTCAAAAGTTTACCAAAAATACTTCATAAAGAGAACGACGTATTCTAGTATACGACACTCATCCATCTTCTTCTTCATCATCATCTTCTTCCAGAAGAGTCAATGTGAGACTTGAGTGAAACCGTCTCTTCTGCTTTTGTCGATGGATTGATTTGAAGCAGAACTTTAATTCTGTTCTGATTTTGTATTTAAATTTTGAATTAGAGATTGTCATAAAATTCTTCTGAAGTTCCAATGAATCCCACTTTCAAACGTATACTAAAAAAACGTCATAAAGTTCGATGTTTGCTGAGTAGCACCGCTTGGTTTACACTTCTGGCAATTTCTAATTTCTATAATATCTTGAGTAAGTGAGAGTAAGTCTGATAAATCTCTGGAGTAGTTAAGTGTAATAGTCTTTTAGATAAATCCAAATAGGGTCATTTTTTACTTCTTGTCCTGCACCAGTTCACGATGGCTAGAGCTACTAACCTTTACTTTGCGATGTCCAAGTTCCGAATTCACTAAGATAACTTTGTGTTAACGACAAAACTAGGATAATATCACTACAATAAACTTTACATTTTTGGTCGGCCATAATTGACGTTTTCTTGATTTTTGTGACTGCGGTTGAGCGTTTCATAGCAACGCATATGCCCAGCGGCGAATCAAGGAAGCATTGTGCGACTAGATTTGCGTGTTCAATTTGCTTCTTACATGTAAGATTAAAGAAGGTCCTAATTGAACTCAGCAAAGCGGATGCACCAGTTGGACTGTTGTAAAAAATATTTTGATATTAAAAATGCGTCGGTATTAGGTCTTCGTCAGGAGCGGAGCGAAGCGGAGCGGGATTCCCATTAAAAAAAGCACGCAAGAGGGTGATTTTACACGAGTTATGGTAGTTTAGGTAATTTTTCAGTTTATATCTCACTGGAACTCGGTAATGCGGATGCACCAGTTGGACTGTTGTAAAAATATTTTGATATTAAAAATTATTCCTCTACGACTTGTCGTTTTCAAGATTACCATTTTTTAAGAAATAATCCTGGCTGGCTCTTCATCTGCCCCTAGATGAAAGCGGTCAAGTAGAAACCGGTAAAAATCGGTAAGATTTTAGTTCAGCTATTGTGGTAACGATGTCGCTGACATAGTATCAAAATTGAAAGTTAAAGATCGGATATAGTTATTTTTTGAGAGTAATGGCAGTACCCAGCGGTAAAATTCGCGGTGTTTTTAGATCAAACAAAATTGAGCGGCAGACCGTCGCGATGCATAAGAGCGCGCATATAGAACAATGCCTTTAGCAAACGTCGCGATTTTTTCCGTCGGGCGGTAGACGACAAAAACGCGTGCAGAAAATCGGTTTAATGTATGAAACTCACGTCGTGTGCTTGTTAATAATCTATCGGAATTTTGTGTTTTTCTATCGGTGTTCTTATTTTTTTCTGCGGTCGGGCTGTAGCTGTTGTCTTTAACAACAATGTTTTTTACTATAGGGTCAATTTAAAACAAAAAAAAATTGTACTTTGATAAGTATGAGTTGAATTTAACTAATTTCGGGGTGTTAATTACAATATGTAATTTATGAAAAATTTAGTGCTGATAACCTGTGCTAATAGGAAATCATTGTTTTTAAATAAGAATGAGTAAATTTATTAATTCATGGATTTGTCATTATTATCTAATATCTACTAAAAACCAATTTAAAAAATTACAAAATTATGACCCCGGCTTTTCTGAAAATCACCAGCCCTGCGGCTAACACGTTTACTACTTTTCTGTACGACTCTGTGGGTGGAGGACGCAGGTAAAGAGATGCCTTTCATTCTAGTTATTTCAATTTGTGGAAATACATGAATGGTATGAAATTCATACCTGCTAAAATAAAATGTAGGTTCTGGTTCAGTGCGTATTTATGAACATTTACTAAACTGATCTAAACAAACACGCCCTTTGTTGATCATTAAAAAATTCACAACTGCAACATGGTTGGCAAAAAACTGAATTTTCAGGAAAAGCAAAAAACAGTCACCGATAAGTATTCTTTTTACAGAACATTATTATTATATTATACAAATAACTACAAAAAATACAAAATACGTACAAATAAGTATGACATGAGCTGTTTTTGGCTGAAAAAAAAGAAGTTTTTTAATCTGCGTCCTAAAAATTAAAAAATATACTGGGTATTCAATTCAGAAACATAGGTAGGAAGAATTTCCAGTTATACAAAAAATGAAAAAAAATAAAGAAATTCGTGATTTACAACCATATATGTATTTTTGTACCAAAGTTGAAAATTGAGTTTTTAGATAACAAAGTTAGTTGTTAATTTTTTTGACTAGTCGTGCTGTTTTTGAAAAACCCATGAATTTAGTACAACTTAGGATAAGGGATAAGGAATGTAGTAATTTGAAGAAAGAAGCAAAAGCAGCACTGAAGAAGTGGAGACAGGACAAGGAAAAAAAAATGGAATACATAAAGGCGAAAGAAAAATTCAGGGAAAAATGTAAAGAAAGGAAAGAAACAAAGAAAAAAGAAGAAGAGAAAGAAATCAAGGAAATTAAAACGGAAAATGAAGCATGGAGATACATAAACAAAGAAAGAAGGAAGAGGAAGGTGAGGGCTACAAAAAGGATAAATATAGAAGGGTGGGAAAAGTACTTCAGGGAACTGCTGGACGGGGAGAGGAAGAAGGAAATGGAAGAGCAGAAACGAACAGGGACCAGGGAAATAGGGGGAGGGGATGAAATAACGAAAGAAGAAATGGAAGGGAAAATAAGAAAGCTGAAGAAGAGAAAAGCGCCGGGGAGGGACGAGATAGAGAACGAAGTCTGGATATACGGAACGGAGGGAACAACGGAAAGGCTGAGAGAAATAATAAACGATGTATGGATGGGTGAAAGGATGCCGAGCGAATGGAGAGAGAGTCTGGTGTGCCCGGTACACAAAAAAGGGAGCAAGGAGGAGGTGAGTAACTATAGAGGAGTGAGTCTGTTGTGCACGGCGTACAAGATATATGCGATGTGCCTGGGAGAAAGATTGGTGAAGGAGGTAGAAACGAAAGGGATGATTCAGGATGGGCAGGCGGGATTCAGGGCCGGGAGGGGAACAATGGACAATGTGTACATCCTACAACACATAGTGAGCAGAGAGTTGAAAAAGAGGGGAGGTAGGGTGTATGCATTGTTCGTAGACCTGAAGGCGGCTTTTGATAGTGTGGATAGAGAGAAACTATGGGAATGTATGAGAGAAAGAGGAGTGAATGAAAAGCTAGTGTGCAGAATAGAAGATATATATAGAGAGACAAGAAATAGAGTGAAGGTGGGAGAGAAAGAGAGTGAATGCTTTTGGACGAAAAAAGGGGTGAGACAAGGGTGTCCGCTCAGTCCCACACTGTTTACTCTATTCATTAGTGAAGTAGAGAGGGTACTGAGCGAAGCGCAGGATGGAGGAATGGTAATAGGAAGAAAGAAAGTATGGTCGCTGGCGTATGCGGATGATTTGGTGCTAGTGGCAGGGAATGAAAGAGCAATGAGAGGAATGATAAAAACATTAGAGGCATACATGAGGAAAAAGAAATTAGAAGTGAATGCTAAAAAGACAAAGATGCTGGTGTTTAGGAAAGGGGGGAGAGAAAGAAGAGAGGAAGAATGGATGTGGGAGAAAACGCAGGTGATAGAAAAAGTGAAAGAGATGTATTATTTGGGGTATGTGTTTAACGAAAGAGGAACAGCAGGGACACAGGTAAAGGAACAAGTC
The DNA here is from genome assembly GCA_964023215.1 of Eledona agricola. NCBI lineage: Eukaryota > Metazoa > Arthropoda > Insecta > Coleoptera > Tenebrionidae > Eledona > Eledona agricola. The sequence continues at coordinate 14,984,953 of OZ026859.1, read as the reverse complement.
AAAAAGGCAAATAGAGTGGTAGGAGTAGTATGGGGAATAGGAGAAAGGAAGTTCGGGCATAATTTTAGAAGAAGGATGATGATGTTTGATAGTCTAGTGAAAAGTGTGTTGATGTATGGGGCGGAGATATGGGGTTGGAAGGAATGGGAGGAGGTTGAAAGGGTGCAAGAGAAATATCTGAAATGGGTGCTAGGAGTGGACAGAGAAACACCAGGGTACATAGTGAGAGAGGAAACGAAAAGAGAAAAGATGAGAGTGGAAGCAGGAAAGAGGGCGGCAACATTTGAGGAGAGAATTAGCGAAAGGACTTGGTGCGAACTGTTGCAGGAATGTCGGAGAGAGAAAAAGAGAGAAGCAGAAAATGATAGAATGAGTGAAAGGGCAAAGTATTATGAAAGGAATGGGTATAGCTTAGGAGAAGCGACGAGAATGAGTGGACGAGGGGTGAGAATGAGAGAAAAACTGAAAGACAGAGATAGGGATGTGGAGAGACAAGAGAGAAGGGAGAGAATAAAAGAGTCCAGGTACAATAACAAGTATAAAGAAATAATATCGGAAAAACTACCGAAGTACCTGGAAAGAATAAATGCAAATGAGAAAAGAATGATTGCAAGATTCAGGTGCGGGAATGAAGAGAGAGAATGCAAATTCTGGGAGAAAGAGGAGAAGAGAGTATGTAGAATATGCGGAGAAGGACGAGAAACAGTGGAACATCTGATGAAGGAATGTGAGAGTCTGAGACAGGATGAAAGAAGGAGGGATGAGGTATTGAATGAGGATGGAAGAGGAATAGAATGGATGAGAAGCGTGGTGAGAGAGAGAAAGAGGGGGGAGAGTGCGTAAAAGAAGGAATGAAGGAAGAAGAGATCGGTTTTAGAAGAAATTAATATTAAGTTGAAGAAAAATTGTATGATTTTGTAGGAGTCTTAAGGCCGAAAGGCAAATAAAACGATTTATATATAGTACAACTAATTTCGAAGTATGTAGACTTTCGTGGCCGGCTTCATTAGCGGTTATATTTTATCGGTATGTAGATCGTGTTCCAATCGAAGTTATTCCAGTAGGTGGGGCGTAGCGAGCAAATTATGCAAAAAATATGGCTCTTAATTTAAAATAAGAAAGATGAATATTGCACAAAATATACCATGAAATTTAGAAAAATTCTAAAATGGTGGGCTTGTGGTAAATTGGAAGCCATTTAATATGGTTTTTAATTTCTTGAAATCGGAATTTTACAGCGATTGCCGCTTTTTAAAAATCATCTTGTGCACGAATCTTTATAATTCGAATTTGAACTGTATATAATGAATTACCTGGAAAAGAATATTACCCGGATTCTGAAACTGATAAGGAGGAACAAGCTTCTTTTCAAATCTATCAGAAGGAATCCTTTCTTAGAAATAAGCCGTTTTCTTCATCGCACAGACAATACAAATCCTGATTTACATGACAAGACAAGACCAATCTATAGGAAGAACTAATTAAATGGCCGAAAGCATTTCTGAGTACTGTACAGCTGTAAAAGGAAAGAAATAGCGGTGGTGTTTATTTACATGGACTCCTGGCGTTTTACCTATACCTGTGTCTTTATTCCGACACAAGAGCCGCTGGTTTTATCAACAAAGATTGGGACATTATCTGTACCCATCGTTTGCAGTTCCGGAAACTGCGTGATGAATGAACATGCAAGTCTGCGCTGTAACTCGCTAATATTGAAAAAAAAAAATTATAATACTTATCTTGACAGTTACGAATAATCTACAGGTGTCCCACCCAAAAATTGACAAATACCTTCTATACCTAAAACTACCCGTTTTTTGGATAATTCAATTTCTATGTTTATCTAAACCGACGAATCAATTTATGCTAATTTTTGATTCCGAAATGGAACATCAATAGAAAATAAGGATAAATGTGGCGATTTATATGATTTATTTGCTCGCTTTCGAATACTGCAGATCATAAAAATGCAAATATCTCAAAAGGTACAGGACAGTAGGTAAATAGTCGTCATCAAACTTTAGACTTTTAAATTTATTTATCATTAAAATATTATTGATACAAATTATTGCCGTTCTTTTTTTTGTTACAACGATGTTGCAGCTGTGATTTTTTAAAATGGTAAGCAAAAAACGCCATGTTTGTTTAAATCAGTTCAGTAATTGTTTATAAATACGTACTGAAGCAGAATCAACATTTTTATTTTGAGGCGGTATGAATTTCATTCATTTCGTTCTTGAATGGAAGGTATTTCTTTACCTGCGTCTTCCACCCGTAGAGTCGCACAAGAAAGTAGTAAACGTTGTAGCCGCAGGGCTGATAATTTTCAGATGAGCCGTAGGAGGGGTCATGTGTATGTATGTATGTATGAACATATGGGTGAGGCAAGTTTCATGTACATTTTCAAAATATAATTTTCTAATTAAACAAAAAAGTTACAAAATTCAGAAATGATTTTTATACTTAGGAGCATAAGTTATAACGGCGCAAATTTGATTTAGAATTAGGCCCTAAGTCATCATTGACGATGAGTCTGATTAGCCGAAAAGCGAAAGGAAACCGAGAACTCGTCATAATATTTTTTCTATTTTCAATGATTCCAAATAGTAGTTTTGGCGTTTTAAATTGATCGTGAATGATTTTCAATTATGTTGGGTTTCGACCAAAGTGTATTTCAAGTCTCTCCGCCTATGAGTCTGATTACGCAATTGTTTCGTGGTAAGTGCAGACTCGGATCTCTAGTACGACATGACAGAAATCTGTTTACTGTTTAAAGACGTTTCACCTCTACTCGGTAGAGAACGCTTTCACTGGTCAAATAAAAATTGAATTTAAAGAGATTGCAGATGCAAGTGCCATCTAGCGGTCAAAAATCAGTAGAGTTTGTGAGACGCCGCTCTTAACCTAAAATTCACGTCTTTATGCCGTCACAATTGCAACGTATTTTTCACGTAAACTAAATCACGTCATTTTGACGTCTATTTTAGGTCGACTATTTTACCACGATTTAATGACGTCCCTGTTTCGTTATTTTGACGTCTAGAACAAAACCATAGTTTAAATTTAGTTTAATATACTTATAGTAGGTTAAATTGTGAAAAATTATACTTTTAATGTTAGTATTCATCATCCAGTATTTAAAAAAATAATTTCAGTCATATTATAATGAGAAAAACTTTGGTCGTTAGTGCATATTGAACTCGATCTTTAACAATAAAAAACAGTTGTACATCATATAAGTCCGCCAATCAGTTATTTTTATATAGTAATGTAGTGAAACCGAAATACTTTAATTTTACACCAAATTGCAGAAAATTCATGGTGGTGGTGGACAATGTTTCGTGAATCAAGATGGTTAGGTTTTTTTGCTGGTTTCCATAGATGCGAATAACAAATATTGACTTTTGTGACCTATTGTATTTGCAGCAGTTTTTTCATTAAAAGTTTGTATAAGTGAAGCTCCAAATTGTTATTTTTAACAAAAAATAGATAAATAGACAACCGTGTGATGTTATTAATTCATAAAGTTTAATAGGAAATACTTTCCTTGAAGTGTGTAAACCCTTTTTGGCTGGGTGTCGCCCTTGTAAGCTATTTTTTGCCTTAGGTCACTAATTATTTTTCAATTTTCATTTCATTCTTGTTCTGGTGTTTGTGTTTGTACGTGGATCATTGTTCGGTGTTATTTTCTTCAGAAATTTAAGGTGAGTTTATGCTGTCGGTGAGATAAAATAGTAGTTTTAAACGATAATCTATGATCATAATATTAATATAGATTATCATGTACGCCGTGGTTGAATTTCAGGAATGTGTCGGTGATGGGCTTTCGACTATATTCTAAGTGGTTTACTCCACGCAAGAAGCGTATTTATTGGTCTCCGTACAAAGACCAGAAACAATATGTCAAAGCTTTTCTAGGTGAAGAAGATGTAAATGAAGAAACTTGGTCTTTGTATTCTATATGCACGGTATTTTATGAAACCAGTAAACTTAATTCATATTTGCTTCGTGTTATTAAATGATTACATAATTTGTGTTTTACAATTGCATAAAACAAGATGACTGTCTTAGAATTTTAATTTAGTCTAAGAACCACTGTTTTCCAGCGCTTTAGTTTCAATTTTTTTTGATGTGTTATAGGAATATTAAATGTAATTGATAATACAGTATGAACATATTATTTTTGAGTCTTATTTCAACTACAAATTATATACTTTGTGAAACATAGTTTTCAAAAATTAATCTTATGCCTATATGAAATTGAAACCTGACCTGACCTGACCTGTTCCATCATTGAGGAACGTCTTAGTTACGTCAGTAAAATTGTAAATTAGACGTCACACGCACACGTCATACATACGTAGAAACATGACGTCTTAGTTACGTCGTTAAAAAAATGTCAATTTAACGTCACACGTATCACGTCATTTTTACGCAAAAAGATGACGTCGTCGGGCTGTGACATTTACCCGTCATTTTTTCGTCATAATAACGACATATGCTTGGTCATTTCGACGTAACTGATGCCCAAAATATGACGTCAAAATGACGTTGTGTTGCTACCTGGGATATGTCGTTATTATGACGAAAAAATGACGGGTAAATGTCACAGCCCAGCGACGTCATCTTTTTGCGTATAAATGACGTGATACTTGTGACGTCAAATTGACGTGATACGTGAGACGTTAAATTGACATTTTTTTAACGACGTAACTAAGACGTCATGTTTCTACGTATGTATGACGTGTGCGTGTGACGTCTAATTTACAATTTTACTGACGTAACTAAGACCACGGCGTACATGATAATCTATATTTATATTATGATAATAGATTATCGTTTAAAACTACTATTTTATCTCACCGACAGCATAAACTCACCTTAAATTTCTGAAGAAAATAACACCAAACAATGATCCACGTACAAACACAAACACCAGAACAAGAATGAAATGAAAATTGAAAAATAATTAGTGACCTAAGGCAAAAAATAGCTTACAAGGGCGACACCCAGCCAAAAAGGGGTTACACACCTCAAGGAAAGTATTTCCTATTAAACTTTATGAATTAATGATATCACACGGTTGTCTATTTAGCTATTTTTGTTGTTAAAAATTACAATTTGGGGCTTCACTTAAACAAACTTTTAATGAAAAAACTGCTGCAAATACAATAGGTCACAAAAGTCAATATGTGTTATTCGCATCTATGGAAACCAACAAAAAAACCTAACCATCTTGATTGACGAAACATTGTCCACCACCATCATGCATTTTCTGCTATTTTAGTGTAAAATTAAAGTATTTCGGTTTCACTACATTACTAAAAATAACTGATTGGCGGACTTATATGCTGTACAACTGTTTTTTATTGTTAAAGATCGAGTTCAAATATGCACTAACGACCAAAGTTTTTCTCATTATAATATGACTGAAATTAATGTTTTAAATTATGGATGATGAATACTAACATTAAAAGTATAATTTTTCACAATTTAACCTACTATATATTAAACTAAATTTAAACTATGGTTTTCCCAGGTAGCAACACAACGTCATTTTGACGTCATATTTTGGGCATCAGTTACGTCGAAATGACCAAGCATATGTCGTTATTATGACGAAAAAATGACGGGTAAATGTCACAGCCCGACGACGTCATCTTTTTGCGTAAAAATGACGTGATACGTGTGACGTCAAATTGACGTGATACGTGTGACGTTAAATTGATATTTTTTTAACGACGTAACTAAGACGTCATGTTTCTACGTAAGTATGACGTGTGCGTGTGACGTCTAATTTACAATTTTACTGACGTAACTAAGACGTTCCTCAATGATGGAACAGGTCAGGTCAGGTCAGGTCAGGTTTCAATTTCATATAGGGATAAGATTAATTTTTGAAAACTATGTTTCACAAAGTATATAATTTGTAGTTGAAATAAGACTCAAAAATAATATGTTCATTGTGTATTATAAATTACATTTAATATTCCTTTAACTTATCAAAAAAAAATTGAAACTAAAGCGCTGGAAAACAGTGGTTCTTAGACTAAATTAAAATTCTAAGACAGTCATCTTGTTTTATGCAATTGTAAAAAACAAAGTATGTAATCAATTTATAACACGCAGCAAATATGAATTAAGTTTACTGGTTTCATAAAATACCCTGCATACAGAATACAAAGACCAAGTTTCTTCATTTACATCTTCTTCGCCTATAAAAGCTTTGACATATTGTTTCTAGTCTTTGTACGGAGACCAATAAATACGCTTCTTGTGTGGAGTAAACCACTTAGAATATAGTCGAAAGCCCATCACCGACACATTCCTGAAAATCAACCACGGCGTACATGATAATCTATATTAATATTATGATCATAGATTATCGTTTAAAACTACTATTTTATCTCACCGACAGCATAAACTCACCTTAAATTTCTGAAGAAAATAACACCGAACAATGATCCACGTACAAACACAAACACCAGAACAAGAATGAAATGAAAATTGAAAAATAATTAGTGACCTAAGGCAAAAAATAGCTTACAAGGGCGACACCCAGCCAAAAAGGGTTTACACACCTCAAGGAAAGTATTTCCTATTAAACTTTATGAATTAATAACATCACAGGGTTGTCTATTTATCTATTTTTTGTTAAAAATTACAATTTGGAGCTTCACTTATACAAACTTTTAATGAAAAAACTGCTGCAAATACAATAGGTCACAAAAGTCAATATTTGTTATTCGCATCTATGGAAACCAGCAAAAAAACCTAACCATCTTGATTAACGAAACATTGTCCGCCACCACCATGAATTTTCTGCAATTTGGTGTAAAATTAAAGTATTTCGGTTTGACTACATTACTATATAAAAATAACTGATTGGCGGACTTATATGATGTACAACTGTTTTTTATTGTTAAAGATCGAGTTCAATATGCACTAACGACCAAAGTTTTTCTCATTATAATATGACTGAAATTAATTTTTTAAATACTGGATGATGAATACTAACATTAAAAGTATAATTTTTCACAATTTAACCTACTATAAGTATATTAAACTAAATTTAAACTATGGTTTTGTTCTAGACGTCAAAATAACGAAACAGGGACGTCATTAAATCGTGGTAAAATCGTCGACCTAAAATAGACGTCAAAATGACGTGATTTAGTTTACGTCAAAAATACGTTGCAATTGTGACGGCATAAAGACGTGAATTTTAGGTTAAATGACGTCTATCGACGAAAGTCACCTAAAATAGACGTCATTATGACGTACTTCTGCTACCTGGGTTGTTTTAGACGTCAAAATAACGAAACAGAGACGTCATTAAATCGTGGTAAAATGGTTGACCTAAAATTGACGTCAAAATGACGTGATTTAGTTTACGTGAAAAATACGTTGCAATTGTGACGGCATAAAGACGTGAATTTTAGGTTAAATGACGTCTATCGACGAAAATCACCTAAAATAGACGTCATTATGACGTACTTCTGCTACCTGGGAAATGGCGATCGAGCACAAGTAACAGATTGCAAAAGTACGAGCAATGTTATTACTATTATTGGTTTGTGAAGTGATTATAGTGAATAGCAGAAGGAAAGGGTGATTCGTTCTGCACCAAATATTCACAGTGAGTAGAAATGACGCACCCAAATGTGTTTCAATATGCCGGACTCAGCGAGAATTTTTCTCTTGATTTTCCGTGTTTTAGAGATATTTACACAAACTTTCATTATCAGAAATGGCATTAGGGCATTGTTTTAAGGCCATTCCAAAAAAAAATTTGTAAAAATCGACGCAGGACAAGAAGTAAAATTTTACCCCAAATTGTTATAAATCAACTAGTTAAGAGTAATAAACTTTGGTATTAACTGCTACCCATGCGGTTTTACAACCGGAACGCTAACATATAGGTGTTTAATCGATTCCTTTGTCTAACGCTCATTGCGCCCAGGAAATTAAACAGCTGATGTTAAATAATGTCAATATAAAATCAACTGTCATCTGTGCTATACAACTTTTCGATCACGAGCTCTCGTCGGGTCAGTACCGAATAAACTTGCTAAGAATAAATCTGTTTGTGTGAAACTACCCTCGGTCCCCAATGAACGAACCTTACGCGAGTCTCGTGTATCATCAGTATGGAGATAGTAGAGGACGATACCTTAATCTGGTTCATGACATATTGACAGGATGGTGTGATCAAACTTGGATTTACTCCTAAAGCCCACCAAAGGTTGTGCGACCTCAAAGTTTAAAAAAAATTTACAGAAGTTACAATTTAGCCTCCTTCGTTATAGCATTGAAAATGAACTTGACTAATTTTTAAACCTGGCAAAATTTCGAAATATCTAAAAATTTAACAAGAAACATAAACTTGTTCATGAAAAGCAATTTAGAAACGGCAAGAGATATTTAAACTTGAAGTAAAAAGTAAAAATAAAATATAGATAAAATCACAGATTACTCCAGATGACTGACTTTATAGGGCGATTTTGTCAGGAACTATCTCTTTTCTACACATCGAAACTAGGCGCATGACATCTTTGTCACAGATACCATAAGCAAATGTAGAGGCGCTGTAGTCATTGCTAATACTTTGTACGACCGCTAGATGCCACTACAAAAACTATTATTTAAATTCAAATAAAAGGCCCACTATTTTTACTATTTTAAATTGAACAATGTACAATTCCGTGTTTTTTAAAAATCGTGACTGTTTCTACGCTTGTTGCTTTTTTTCTGACTAATATTTTAAAAACAGCGTTTTGCTGCAATTATAATCAACCCAGTAAATGTCAAAACTTGCTTGTATATTGAATAAGGGGGGGTCGAGTGAGATAGGGAAATTGGTTTGGCTAATGCATATGCGAGACCATGGAGCCGCCACCATCGCATTACTCAAAATTATCATTTTTACAGATTCCTGACGGTTTACAGGAAATTTTAATTTATAGTTGACGCAATTGTCGTTTATAAAGCGCTTTTCTTAGGAATTTTAAGTGTGCTTTGGTCACTATTTTCAATCTTTTTTTTTTTTTTGTGTTAAAAGTGTCAAATTTGTTTAATTTGTTGTTGTAAACATTTTGATTTATAAATTCTGTAAGTAAAATATAACGCTGTGTCAGTGTGTCCTCTCCGATACAAGAACTTTATATGAACTTTATAGTAGTGATTGAAATAGGAAAATAGGAAATATACTTTGTGGTAGGGTAAAATATTTACATTGTTTACACATTTCCTTACAGTAAAGTTTTTAGCTCTAATTTTGTTATACAGGGTGAGTCATTAGTGGGGGATCGGTCCATAACTCCTTAACCATGTAAGATAGAAAATTTTTTTTAATACAATTTGTACACCGTTTCCCAGGCTGTACAACCTAAAAATATTTTAATGTATACAGGTGGTTCCAAAACTACCGCATGCTATACAACTTTGATTTTTCAAATAGAACTACCTATATTTTATTTCTCCATTAGAACCCCCTTTCACATAGATTTATGGCGATATAAGATATTTTACATTTTGGATCACCGTTATCAAATTATAAATTTTTTTTCACATTTTTTGTCATTTACAGAGGATTACTTAAAAATTTACTGAGAGGTCGTTTTAGCAGCTAGAAGGCTGAAAGTTGGTACAAATATGAAGAAAAGATTGCTCTTTACGCCAGGCATGCAAAATATACTTTTTACTATACAGGGTCTGCAATAATTCGTGTCGCATTATACTATTTTCAAATAAGCTTAACTTAGTTTTTTAAATGGCACCACCTATATTTTTGTATTCCATCGAATGCGTCTGTAGTCTGGCTACGTTTTTTATTAAGCTTGTTCTATAGCTAAAATTTATAATTTACGAGATATTTGATATTTTTGGCTGTGATACAGATTGAGCCAAGATAAAGTAGATAGTGTGCCATGAAAACCATGTTAATAATTTTAACTCACATTTCAACACTGCACAGTTGTGTCGTCACCGACTTGTCATTTGATTATCCATTCTATTATCCACAATAAATTCTATTTTACAAGAACAAATCGATTTGATTTATTGTCTGAAATTAAGCGAAACAACCAAAGAGAACATGAAAATAAGAATCTAAAATGCATTTAGAAGCGTTTGCCAACAAATTTTACGAAATATTGGAAGATCATTCACCCACCGCGTGAAAGTGTGCACAGAGAGGTGGCCGCAACATTGAATATATTATTTAGTTTAGCTTACTTTATTGAATTTTTATATTTATTTCTTTAAATGTTTATTTGTTGATTTATTTAACGTTGAGCGTAAATTCTTGCCGCAAGCAAAGGATTTATTTCGCCTTCTTCCAGAGACTAAATCATATCGATTTGTTCTTGTAAAATAGAATTTATTGTGGATAATAGAATGGATAATCAAATAACAAGTCGTTGATGACACAACAGTGCAGTATTGAAATGTGAGTTCTATGATTTCTATGATTTCCATGGCACACAATCTACTCAATCCTGGCTCAATCTGTATCACATCCAAAAATATCAAATATCTCGTAAATGATGAATTTTCGCTATAGAACAATTTAAATAAAAAACGTAGCCAGACTCCAGGCGAATTCGATGACATACAAAAATATAGGGAGTTCCATTTAAAAAAATTAAGTTAAGCTTATTTAAAAATAGTATAATTTGACACAAATTTTTGCAGAGCCTGTATAGTAAAAATAATATTTTGCACATCGGGCGTAAAGAGCAATCCTTTCTTCATATTTGTATCAAACTTCAGCTTTCTAACTGCTAAAACAACCTCTCAGTAAATTTTTAAGTGAACCTCTGTAAATGACAAAAAATGTAAAAAAAAATTGATAATTTGATAACGGTGATTCAGAATGTAAAATGTCTTATATCACCATAAATCAATGTGAAAAGGGGTTCCAATGGAGAAATAAAATACTGGTAGTTTTATTTGAAAAAACAAAGTTGTGTAGCAATTATAAGTTTTGGAACAACCTGTATACGTGAAAATATTTTTAGGTTGTGCAGCCTCACTAACGGTGTACAAATTGTCTTTAAAATTTTTTTGTATCTTACATGATTTAGAAGTTATGGACCGATCCCTCACTAATGACTCACCCTGTATATTTACAATACAAAATGTTTTTCTTAAAACAGTATAGTTTTCTTTATTTTATTAACTTTTAAATATTGTATGATTAGGGTAGTGTAAAGTCATGCCATTATCTTTATCACAGATAATATTCCAAACCAAACAAATCTTTTAGATCAGCTGTATTCTGCTGACGTCGTTTAAATTTTTTTAGTGCATTTTGAATAGCACGTAAAAATTTAATACGACAGCAACAATATCTGGTCCAAAGTATATGTTCGGATTTTTGGAATGTGTTTCTTAATAAAGATAAGTGTTTACACTGCCCTAGCTCAGAATTTAAATATCCCGCCTGAATTGACCATTCCGACTGAGCTATGTGGTACGATACGCTACAGCTACGAGCGCTATTTAACGAAATCTAATTAACATGGGACCCGGCTTTCTATATTTTACTGTTCTATGATATTGAATTTGTGAAAAATTTTAAGCGAAAGATGGGTGTTTTTTACATTATTTGTGGTGTTGGTGAAAACTAAGCGGAGAAACTGCATTGTTTTCCAAAAAGTGAAGAAAAGGATGTTTTATTAATACAACAAATTCAGGAAATCTAATTGCATAATTCTAGAGCGAAACTGTGGCAAGAAGCTCTAAATGTCCAAAATTGCAATCTAAAGCAAAAGTGGAGGGTTTGCAAAAATTACTTTTCGGCATCGTTAGAAATTAGGCTTCATTATTCCTTATTTTTGTGTATGAATTTGAAGAACTAAGCCAGGTTGCTCTATTGGTTGTCCGGCAAGTAATTATCATATGTGAAAGTTATACCTATCTTAGAAATGTAATTGTTAACATTTTGGGTATAATTTTGTTTAATTTAAATTATGTTATATAATAAATTGATTTTTATAAAATTGTTTGTTTGTATGACGTGTAAATAATGAAGGAATATTTTATGATTTATTCTACAAAACAATTTTTTACCTTGGTTTTGTAGAATAAATCATAATATATTCAAAATATAATAGAATTTTTACTACCTATAAAGAGAGGAGAGACTATTTCAATTTGCCGCAAGATTTGATCGATGCGCCCCATCTGAAAACTGTTACATAATTTGAAGGTCGTTAAAGGTCATTCCGCCAAAATATTTGCATTGAGTCAGTCATCTGGAGTAATCTGTGCTATATCTTCTATAGAGGTCAGTGGATGGTGCCAACGGCGATCGGGGTCGCTAAATTTGAATTTTGCTTTGAATGTACGTTTGACGTGTAGGGTGGGGATACTACATATAAGTGATCATTTAAGGCGAGACGGAACATATAATTAAGATTGAACTTCACTTACATGTAGGTTCCCGTTTAATCTTTCAATTATAGCGTTGTAAAAATAAAACTTCAAATGGAACACGGTCAAAAAATTATTATATTATTATTGTGCCTGGCTAATCTGTCTGCACCCTCGCGATCGCCAGCCCGCTGATGCTGATAGCAATTTGAAAACAATTGTACAAAAAATCACAATTTATTACTTAAAAAAAACCTGGTAAAAATTATAACAAGGTTTTGTATTCCTCATTGTAAATCTTTATTTCTATCAATTATTTCTCAAAGAAAATGAGTAGAATTTTGCAGTTTGTTGTCTAGGTTTTTACAATGTTTTTACATTTGAAATTTTTGTCTTCATATTATTAAGCCAGAGTTCCTATCTTTTTGAACTCTTTGGATAACAAAAGTCGTTTGTTATCCACACACAAAAAAACACAAAACTTTTTATTGGTGACTGAATTTGATAATAATAGTCATAAAGGTTTTTTCAATGCGACTATGTTATTCTGAACTGTTGGTTCAATGTTGCTTCGACAACCATATAGTCTTTTGCAACAAAATGACTATTTGGAGATGGAGATTGTTGTTAACAAAGAACTACCAAATCAACATAAAAATTTTGCTACACTCTAAGTACTTGCAAAGCGATTACTTTCCATGAGATTCTGAGAAATACTTTTTGTGTGCTCTATATTAATTACGTGCCTTTAATTTGCAACAAAAGTTGACTTGAGTGACAGTTACAATAGTGTACACTGTAAAAAATAAAACAAAAACTAGATTCAATGGCTTCCTAAGTCTCCGTTATTGTACGCCTTTTTGTACCGTGAAATCAACAATTACTTAGATTAGGGGTAACTCTGACTTTGACAGTGTCAGATTTTGCCTATATTTGCTAACTTCAGCTAATAAACGTCAAGCAACTGTTCTTATTAATCATTAAAATTAATTAATTAAAATCTTGTTTAGTACTTTGGGTAACGGATAACTTATTTACTAGATAACTATACATTATCTGACAAATTGCTAAATAAATACAATTTATTTAGAAGTTTATGTGTAAATGAAAAGACCGGCCGTAATGATCTCACGGTATTACACATTTGTAAACGTCAAATAATGAAAACCGGTTCAATTTACTAGTCTTGCCTAATAGCAGATTGTTAGTTTGCGAAGAAACTTTGTATAAAGCTCTTATTACACCGTGGAAGTAATTAAAGTGACATTTAATTAGCTTCGTTCTTATGTCATTTAATACTGAACGAAGCATTAATGCAGCAATCCATCATACTTGCGATTTTTCGGTTCACAATGATCTGAAATAAAATGTTTCAGTCAGACCTAACACCTTTATGACGTTTTAATAACCTAAATCGCTCCCAGTGATAATCTGATGATAAATATAAACCTCACGCCCCAGGCACTAATTTATGGCGTCTGAAATTAAGAGCTCCTCGTTCATATTTGACGTGTAATCCTGCAAACCTGCTGAAGTGTCCTGGCGCGGGATTACTGCAACGGTTTTAAATCGAAACTGTATTTGTGGTTGCGATGCATTCACGGACGACTTCAAGCTTTGAGTTTCCCCCCGACGTGGCTTGCAATCTGTTAATTACAGCGTGTTGAGTGCTAGCTTTTTCCAGAAACGCTGAAAAAAGCTCTGTTCGGAATTATTTTACGTTCATTTCCATGTGGACCAGCCAACCGGAAGCTAAAGCATTTTGCCACTGGATCAGTACAAGTCAACGGTTTTGCTATTTGTGTTTTCTAATAAAATCGCCCATTACGACTTCAGTAAATGGGAATTTTATTGGGGCCGTTAGTGGCAAAAAATATTACTCCACAAATTTTATGGCGCGAACCGAATAACGGGATAAAATGATCAGGATCTGGTTCAAATGCGATTTGTACTCGCGGCGACAACCGATATCTCTTGTCAGTTATTCAAGAAATTCGCGGCTGCAGCTTCGTAATTTCGCATCACGAAGCGTCGTCGTCGCAATTCCGCTGATATCGTTTTCAGCGGAAAAGCACGCATCTCATTAATTGCGCGTTTCGTCTCAGGTAGGAAAGTCGCAAAGCACCACTTCGATTGCATCAATACAATCACGAGCGGCTGGCATTTTGAAGATGCGACTTGCTTTTTAAATAAATTAACTCAATTTCTTGCCTTTGTACAGTGAACCGACTTCAGGAATTGGTGATTGATCACTCGACAGTTGCCAAAACAAAATTTACGATTCAAATACACATACGTAGACGAAGTCCTGTCACAGGACGATTTATAGCCTCTAATTGCTCTTCAAGACTGAGTGGCGAACTTATGGAAAGCAAGACACGACGATTGAATCCAAATAGAACAAAGACTCAATTTAGACGGCTGAAAAAACTAACTACATAGCGGTCATTCCAACACTTTGTTCCTTTAAAAGTTGCATTCCCACGTCTAGAAGTGCCTGACACAGAATTATAACTAGATATTCGCTTCTCTCTCTCTACGTTTCTGCAAGAATCATGGAAAGAACGACTTCCTTGCCCGCTTCGTTTAGGGCACTATATTCCGTCTGTTTAGCAGCGATTTCCGATTCACGCTTCTCTGCGTCATTGTCATTGAATCTTTCTTTCATATTCCCAATGACCTTTTCCTCCCGAAAATATTACTTTTGATGAATGATTTATTGTCCTTCTGGATATTTTTCCATATACAGTGTGGAACAAAATGATTTTCATCTAGTTATCTTTTCATTACCCTTGTAAAAATACGAAGTGCCGCTCTACAAAAAAAGGAGGGCGGTATACTAACCTCAAAAAAAATCATTAAAATTTTAATACTATGCGTTCAGATCGAAAACACGCCTCAATGATGGAAGTGTTCTCTTGCACGATATACATTTTTTGTCTTTGTTAATTCAATTCACTTCAATAAATTGTAATAACTGTCAATTTGATTGTTGTCATTTATTGACAGATCTATGAACTTTAAAAATAGTAGAGCGGCGCAGGAAAATTTACATTTTGTTCCACACTGTACTTGGATAGGGTGGCCCATCTATGGTGCAGGATTTCAAATGTAAATAACACACATTTTTTGATGGCAATTTAAATTTGTTTAAATAGTAATGAAAGGAGAAACTATTACGTTTATGTATGAAAAACAATATCGCTCATATGTCTACTCCGGATCCCAAGATCATTCACATCCAACTCTTTCAATTTTGGCGATAAAGTGAGTTAACATGGTCCGATAACCATCATAAATCAGCCATGTCTAAAGACTTTCCAGACTAAACTTCGTAGAGAATCTTTGCAATAAGATTACTTTTTGCTCTTTCTGATAAAGCTAGTCCAGAAGGTTTGTGTGAGTCCTAATTGGATCAAAAGACATATTTCTACGCCCGTTGCCTTTTGTTAAAACAATTGTCTGCCATAATTTAGAAATGTCATAATTCTTGAGTTATACATCGAAATCCCAATTGAAATACAAACTGCAAGTGTTTGACATTGCATCTTCCCGTACACACCTACCTCTTGAAATTATCACACTCATCCATATCTCGTTTCCATGTTCAATCAAATTTAATTTTTTTTCGTCTTTTCATTTCGTCTAGTTCTGTTGTCTCATATAACTTGGAAAATGAGACTCTCGGCATCTTTCCGCTATAAAAATATTGGGCAATAAACCTAACAATCTGTGTCAGAAGTAGGAGACTCTGAAAATGCCTATACTAAAGTAAAGTTGGAAAAGAAGACCGTATTGGAATCACTTTGTGCAACATGGAAGATATGTCGCCAAGCTTGTACATTTCTACAAGGATGAAATTAAACAGATTCCTAAAGACCTAAAAGATTTAGAAGATAGAACTAAGCAGAATTCCACAAGAATGAAGGACGAAATAAAACAGAATAAAGCTGACTCAATAATGGATATGAAAATTCAGAAGAAGAAGTGAACAAAAACATTTCCTGACTTTAACGCGAGGAAAGAAGTTGAATCCGAATAAGTATCATATGTTCCAGAAAAGAGTGAAATCTTTGGGTTACGTGTTTGTTTGACCGACTCAAAGAAGACCGTGACGGTTAAAATTTGGTCATTTCTGTGACTGCAAAACCAATTTCCGATTGTGAAAATGCAAGATACGTTGTGAATCGAATTAAGTTGAGGTCTTTCAAAATTGGAAGATTGCTCTGAGTACACACAAATCGTGCTTTAAGTGCATTTTGAATGTGTTGAAAGCAAGAAGCACGAAGAAGTAGTTGGTAATTTGACTTTGAATGTAAAAGTATACCTGAAAATGTTCCAGAAAAAATTGTAGTGACGAAAAGTTTTTTCAAACTATTGAAAATGTGCAGATTTTACCAGAAAAATTCCATAAATTTTTTTTAAAGAAGTTTACTTGCAGGCGATGTGGTTTTTCACAACGACTTTGGACAAAAGCTACAAGAATTGCGCAAACCGGAATAGAAACATTTTTAGAAGACGAGATGTTTTTAGAGGCTGCGTTGAAGGAGACTATGGAATGCCTCAAGAATACTGTATCATGTACTTAACGCCTGAGGGTATATGGTCTTCAGTCAGCAAGCAACAGGATGAAGGCAAGATACAACATCAGAAGAATGGTGTCGGGTTCAAAGAAGACAAACTAGGGTTGTTTTACAATATCAAACAAATGAAGAAGAAGTTACAAATACACTGGACAGAGAGAGGATAAAATGCTTGTATAACGTGGTCTACGAATTCGCATGGGACGACACAAAAAGCCAAAAAGTGGTGCATGGTGATCTGAGCCTCAACAACATGGCTGTTTGCTGGATTCTTTTTCCAAATCCTTAAACTCCCGAAGGGCAGTGGAAGCAATAGAAGCATTCACCTCTAAAGAAAGCACTGTCAGCAAAATCTGCAGGAATCGTATTGGCGTGACAATTTTTTGGAATGATAAAAGGAATACTGTTTAGAGATTACCATCCAAAGGGGCAGACTAAAACAGGGTCATATTATACTAACCTTTCAGACTAGTTAAACAGAAATATTTAAGAAAACTAAACCCGGCCAAGATGAAAATCATCTTCCACCAAGACGATGCAGTTTCCATGATAAAATTAAATAAAATATACTACAAAATTCTAACACACCCGCCTTATTCACCGGATATAGCACCTACAGATTACCATTTGTTCCCGAAACTCAAAAAATTTCTTGGCGGACAGAGATTTGATACGCGGTTGTACAATATTTTGCGGACCTTCCGGAAACCCCTTTTTAGGGGTGGGATATTGGGTCTCCAGAATCGTTGGACCAAATGTGTTGAAAACGCGAGAGAATATGTTAAAAAATAAAATTGAATTCAAATCGCGATAGACGTTTTTTCTGTTTCATTCTATAACACTCGCAGCTATAAATAAAATAAAATCTATATGCTAGAATTTGTCAATTTTACTATTTGTATTTTAATTGAAGCTTGAAAATGCTAGTTTTTCAACACTTCATTTGACAAGAATTTCCCCAAGCCGTCGTTATCTCTTTTTCGGACGTATCGGAAATCCCGTTATAAATTTCCCCGCTCCTCGAGCCAAACTGAATAAATATCATACAACATCCACTTTTCACGAATCAGTCGCTCCCAAATTGCGTCATATATTCCGAACGTGAAGGCTCCGGCAGAAGAACGTTTCACTTCACTTCCAAACACGGACGTGACTTGCTCTATTCACCACCGGCCCCGGCATTTAGTTAAGATGGAATTAATAGTGTGGAGTCGTGCACTCTAAAACGAAACGCTTATCCAGCTTCCCTCACTCGCCCCTAACACATGACTTGCCCTGCAGGGCGAGTCTGGACCCTGCTGATAATAATTTCGGTCAATATTGTTGGACATTTGTTCGGTGGAATAATGCAACTATCGTCAGTAATTAATTGGGCTTTGGACACAAAAACATCCACCAGCTTTTACAGCTTTCCGGCTCAGTGATTGTGATAAATATGATAATGATGCACAAAAAAAGGGGCGTTGTTGTTTAATTTATGATGCGATTTAAGGCAGTCGTTATCGTTGGATGCACATATGCACTTGTGCACTAGCATTGTTTGCATCCCACGTCCATTGACCCAGATAAAAGCGACGAAGATTTACTCGGACGCGTTGTACCAAGCAGTGTAAAAATTAATAAGAAAATATTTAATGCAATTTTAGTGTTACAACGACCACAGTCGGTAAAATTTGATCTGCTTCATAAATCTGTGAAAAACATACAAATGCAAATCCACGTTGCAGTTTACGATTTGCTAGATTTCATAGCGCGAAAATAATTAATACGACAGCTACTTAAACCCGTTCGTATTCTAGTTAAGTAAAGTTTTGAAACGCTCTCATAACAAACTTTGTAGCGATCGGAGCCTCGTTAAAAAATCACCATTCACGTACCAAAAAAATTCGACAGGCCAGCGAAACCCATTTTTCATTAATCTGCCAAAGTTTCAACAAGGATCGTGTCAAAATTTCCTAACAGGAACATTTGCCCGTCGAATTAAATTTTCGGTTGCCGACGCCGGAAATTAAATAAGTTGCACTTCGCCGGATTATAAATTACGGGCGCGCGGGAATGCGTCGTTGCCTATCAGTCCGATCGTTGAATTTTTACTCCCCAATTAGCATTTTCAACATGCCCACATCAAAGTTTCATCATCGGCGTTTTAATTAAATAGTTTCCATATTTCCGCCCACACTGGACTATTCCTGGCCACGAAGATCCACTTAAAACGTTTCAACGTGTTTACACAAATCGTTCAGGCACTTCAAATCCGATGCTAGTGAGTCGTCGTCACTCTTGTAATTATATAGCGCTGCCGAATTGTCCCGGTGCATCCACCATTTCATGCCGAAATCGGATGGTGTATTTTTGCAAACGTTCAAAAAAATAGACAATTTGTTCCATATTTGGACTAAATGCATACATTCAAACATCTATCCGATTAGAATGGTATATTCTGCAATAATTGACCTTCTGTTCTATATCTTGACATGCTCGTGAGTCATCGTCACCGTTACAGTTATGTAGGACTGCGAAGTTGCCCCGGCGCATTCACCATTTTACATCAAACCTCAATCTTCTTGAGTGATCTTCTATTCTATGTACTCGTATATCTACACTTAGACAATCTTGTTCAGCTTTGGTCCGACAAGGATAGACCTTCTGTTCTATATTCGAACATCGGACATCCTTCCAAGCGTCGATCCAAAAAGAAAGGTATTCTGTTCCATATGCAAACATGGTGGATACTTCCAAATATCGATCCGACAAGAATAGACCTTTTTGTTAGCGTTAAAACTTAAAAAAATGAGGTTGAAACTTGAGCACAAAAACGTTATTAAATTTCTAACAAGTGAAGGCAATAACACGAAGTTTATCCATGACAGAATAACGGCGGTGTTTAGAGAGAAGAAGAGTTAAGTTCTGATGTAAACAGTTTAAATGAGGCCGGTATTCCATCCATAATCTATCAAAAAGCAGAAAGCCGACGGAAGCACGAGCGCCATATGTGAGCAGTAATGTTGAAGAAATCATGTGAGCGTTCAAATTATTGCAACAGACACCGAGATATCCGAAGAAGTGTTTCCGGCATTTTTTATTAAGACTTGAGAATAAATAAAATGTCGATGCGATATATTCACAAGCTTCTCACTCTTGAACAAAAATTGTACAGAAATGTGCATGGATAATTTTGCTGCGCTTTATACAGAAACAATGACTTATTTTCTAAAATTGTGACTGGAGTTCTGGAGGCTGGACAGCGGCTTCTATGCAGTCCCAGAAAATGTTGTGATCGGCCCTTAAATACTACCTAAATACTATGCTATACCATACTACCTACTAAAAGGTGGCTATACCACGTTATATCCGTCTCTCTGTTATAGTTTTTAACCTAGGTAATTTTTTTCTCTAAAAATTTCGATTAGCTTGGTGTAGAGAAAAATTCAATTTCCAAATTTCTTACCCCAGGTGAATTTTGTTTTTTTGCATTGTATAGCTATAATGTATTGTTCTAGTTAATCATTAACAAAAATCATGTACAGTTGAATGTACACAAATATTTGATAGACCGATATAACTGGTCAGTTATGCTTAAATTTTTATGACATTGGGGTCGACTTCCGGTACATTCTGAAATTCCACCATCTTGAAAATATTATGTTTTGACTCGCAAGGTTCAATTATGACCGGGCAACAAATCACGGTTCTCTATCACAAGGAGACGTCCAAAATTTTCTAATCCCCGCCTTAAAAGAATCACCATGTATTTCGTAGTAAATTTGTGTTAATTATTTCATTGTCTATTCTATTTTAAAGAGGTAAGATGTGTTTAGCGCGTTCAAACCCCATCGGCAAAATTTTGAATATGCTCCAAACCTACAAAGAAGTACAACGTTATTGAACTGCTGTAACACCAATTAAAAATCTAGCAATAAAATTTTATCTTTAATGATGATGCTACTTGACTTCCGACTAACTTTTGAGTTCCGGAAAACAAACAGATGTTGTTCAGGGTGGTTAATTTTGCTAATTTTTGATATCCATATAAGAGATCTCGAAAATAATAGAAAAACAAGGGACACATTTGCGAGCAAACACAATTAAGGGGTACCGGTGTTGGTAGAACAAATAGGTGAAAGATGTTTTAGAAGCCTATTTTGTAGACTTGACAAGAGGTTTTTTGTGAAGGGATGGTTTTAGTGGAGAAACAGTGAAACAATTCAATGATCATATGTAGAAAATTAAAATTGTGGTGTATCTTTTTAAACCTGCATTCGAATAGAATAGACATCATGTTTTACATGGACAAAATGCATCTTTTCAAATGTCAATCCCAAAAAGAATGGTCTTTGTGTTCCATATCTAGACATGGTCGATCCTGCCAAAAGTCGATGTTGCTACAATCGACCTTCTGTTCTAGGTATATCCAGATATACTACTTAGTTGTCGTCACCTTTGCAATTTTAGTGCTGCGAAATTGTCCCGGCGCATCCACCATTTCACACCAAACCATGTTGAAATTAATTGCAAATTAATGTGCGATAATTAGATTTTGTTTACGTCTATGATTTGCTTGTGTGTAACGTTCGAATTAAACAATTATCTGCAAAACTCTGCAATGAATGTGTAATGTGAGATCGGCGCGGAAAGCAAACACCCAATCCGATTTAACTGTTTGTGAAAATATTGTTATAGCGCTTCAGTCTGATGATTTAGTTCAAAGAAATTGTTTAGTTTTTAGTTTCGAAACTGGGAAATAGGAATTCCAATCTGTTTCCTATCTGCGTTCCGCCACATTAAACTTGCGGCAAACAACCAAAGATCAGTAGTAACTAATATTTTCGGTGTTCCTACTCTTCATGTGAGACACGTCGTAAATGTTATTTCCCGCTTTACTGTGTTTAAAATTATGACCCAGTCATTGTTTTGTGATTGTCATAATCAAATAATCAATAAAACAATATTTCGTTTCATTTTTACAGTGTAGTCCTTGATATTAGCATAATATCATGACATTTGATAGAATATATAATTTGACATTTTGACTAAACTGAGGCCTGAAGGTGGAATTCATTAAAAAATACATTTATTGAAATGTATCTTGATGAAACGGCTATCCACAGAGAACTTTATCTAAAACTTCTCCAACTCAAGGTCAAAAATAGTCTACACTAATTTAAAATTGTTTCCATGACCTACGCTGCCTCATTTTATTATTTTTGAACGGATATTACAATTCTGCCCCACTCGAGAACCTCCTAGATCATTTTACTGGCTATGAGTTTAGCGCCCCCCCTTCTTCCTGTTTATAAGTTGTATTTATTTACAGCGTGGCAAACATATTATAGTGTAAAAGTGCGTTCTATTTAAGCATTTATAACTTTTATCAAACTAGAGAAGTGTTCCCAATCTCTCCCATTCTTAAGAGTATGTAAACCATGAAATCACCTTGAAAATGAGTGTGGCAAATTTTTTACCTTGTCTTGAGAGTGTTATCTGTTGACAAAGGTTTCGAACACATGTTTCTGTCAATTGTCACAAATCTACACTAACAAATATTGTTGGTACAGAAATTTAACGAAGCTACTAAAGCCATGGAATCGTATTTAACAGAATTTGTATTAAAGTATAGCAATTTTTGATCATAACTTGGTGAAGTTTTCTGTCGCAACCGTGTCGAACAAAATACATTTTGTGTCTTTTATAACAAACTCCATCTTCAGGCGTCCGTTTAGATATCGTTTGAGCAACTATTTTATTGACAGTGCCGGTCAAATGTCAAAGGAATACACTGTAAAAAATAAAAGAATTGCTAGATTTTCCGAATCCGCTTATTGTACGGTCTTTACTTCTCCTGGTCCTTTTACAGTTAGTATTTCAGAGTTTGTGTATGATTCTATTTGTTATCCAAAATAATGTTGTTAAGGCAGATAAATGAGGTTCGTATAACTTTTCCTGGTTCGCAAGCACGTAAACACAATGTGCACTTTCAAGCCGTCTTGAATTTTTATTTGCCCTTTCTATTGCCGACCTTACCAGCTGACATTTAATTGAATTCCTATTTTAGAGCCGATCCTGCATAAAATCTGCATCTAAGCTTTTATTTTAATCCAATTGTAGCCAAAGATGCAGCGGGATGCGACTTGTTCAAGACGCTTTCAACTGGCTTCAGCTCGTAAAATTCAGCTGAAAAATGGGCCGCGTGGGACACAATTTCTAATAAAAATACGTTTGCTTATGCGAACCATTTTACTGGAGTTTTGTTTGTTGTCGTTCCAACTCGGAGGAGTTGTTTACTTGGGTTCTCTTCATAACTCTTGCAGTTTATATTTTTGAAGTGATTCGCATAAACAGCGGAAATGATACAACAAACTTCGACGTCACCTCCAACATTAATTACCTGAAACCGCCTGAATTGAGTCTAGCAAATTAATCCCAGTCATCGTGATTAGGTCTGAAATTTTGAATGTGCTTTGCTGATTTATGAAGGCTTCCGGTGCGAACGCGTAATCGTTTGTTCCTTGCGTGTGCTCGCGTGGAAAATTAAAGGAAAATTGACACGATATTAAACCAATTCAAACTGTAACAGATCGAGTTTGGAAAAATTGATTGTGATAGAAAGCGCTTCGTTATTTTGCAGTAATTTTTAGTAATTACAGGGCTTGGACCGTCAAACTGATTTCAATGCAACCACAGCGTATTTGTGTAATTTAATATTTACAAAAATGAAATCGCTAAACCGCGTTTTATGTCATTTCATAATTAAGTGTTACGCTCAGCACGGATGTCTTTCTTCTCACATTGGGTAGAGTTCTATTCGCAGGTTTAGTGTTGACATTTAAATTCCAGACATAATTATCGCGGAA
Organism: Eledona agricola; assembly: GCA_964023215.1. Lineage (NCBI taxonomy): Eukaryota > Metazoa > Arthropoda > Insecta > Coleoptera > Tenebrionidae > Eledona > Eledona agricola. The sequence goes on along the minus strand of OZ026859.1, from coordinate 14,961,141 downwards.
ATGCAATTTCCCGTCCGACAATTCACACACAAAGTCTGTTATTATTTGATGACAAAAAAGGTGCAGAATATACAGCCGGTCCTACAGAATTATGACTTTTCGAACTCCGGGGTTGGTGACAAGTCTTGGAGCTTTTTTCAAATATTCGGTTTAAGACTATTAGCTTTCTTATTTTATATTGCTGCTTTAACATTTTTTTCTTCAACCCTGCTTATAAATCAAAAAATCTAAATAGGTACAACCATTTTTTGTGTATTTGTTTGAGCAATAATTTAATATTTAACGTCTAACTGTATTACATATGAAAGCTTTTTTTTACAACTAATGTTCAATCATTGAACTCACGAATGGCAATTATACGTGAGGTGTTCCAGAAGTCATCTTTAATTCACAACTGTTTAAACATTCAAATATGGAACAGCTATGATATCATATGCGCAAATTTATGCAGGTGTCATTGGTTAACAAGTTAATTGATGATTTCCTTGTTAACAAAAAGGTTGTTGCAAATTCCAAATTGAGATATTGAAATATTAACAATTGACAACACTGTCATTTAACAAAGTACATTATATTATGTGATAAGCTATGCAATGCTAGAATGCAAAACTAGAATTTTTCAAAGAGTAATATTTTGAACTTCTTTTACCTACCAAATGGAATGCTCAAGAGTCGACTTTTCAATTTAAGTAATCTACACTTACCGTCATGAAAAAAATTAACTTTAGAAAACTTGGTTTGAGCAGCTGGCCAGCACTGCATTGCATTGTGCTAATCGTGAAGAGAACAAAGTAAATGTGTTACATACTTTATTGCACATCTTCCAGTAGCAGCATCTGAAGACTTGGACGTTTCGAAATCATCAATACCACCCCATTCACCCATTCTCCTTCAATATGTTTCAATCTTTGCGTCTAAAAAATTTAATTTTACCAAGCTACAAGAGGATCGAAACTTTTGTCTACACTAATCTGAACGTTTCAATCAAAGTTTACAAGAAGAGCTGTATTACTGGATACACGAAAATCCTCACTGCATACAAGAAGTGAACTTTACGAAATCTGACAGGTAACAGGTATTTGCAGCTTTACAGATATGTAGTGGAATAATTTTTAAACGATCTTTCATACAATCATTTTTGTCTCTTGTACAGCCATGGACAGTCAAGAATAACACCGGTGTCATGCATATACCGACTCTATGAGATATTGTCATTGAGTCGGTATTTGCATCACATCCGCCGGCTAAAGTGTTATTCTTGACTGTCCACGGTTGTACATTAAGTTCAAAATATCATTCTTTGAACAATCCCCGGTTTGCCAATGTTGCCAGTGTTGCATGGCCTACCTGAAATTTGCAAAAGCTTAATTTATTTTTTTTAATAATAACGAAAGTATCAATTAACTTTTAAACCAATGACAGTATGTACCATGACACGCGAATAAAATCGAAGGAGATTAAAATTGCGCATCTGCTAGTATAATTGTAGTTTTTGCTATTAATGAGTTCAATTATTGTACATGTACAATATTTAACAATAAGAAAGCTTTCATACTTCAACAAAGAATAAAATATACTTTTTTTTGGTCAGGCACCACATCGGAAAAATTTGACAGAAAAAAATTTAAAAAAACCAAAAAGGTTATGAATGTAAAACGGGCCTGCAAATAAAAACAATTAAAAGTAGGCCATGGAATCACATTAGAAATCGTTTAAATATCGTAAAAATATTGGACCTTGTGTAAAATAAATTTGAAATTAAGTTTTCGGTTGACAACCGTTTCGGACACGATATGCTAGAATAAGATATCTTTTAATGTAATTATTCTTTTATAACTTCTCCGAATGTCGGTTTGGACCAACTTTTAGGAGTCATATGTCATGATATCTCAATGCTAGTATTTACACTGTAGAAAATAAAATAAAAGAAATGCTAAATTCCATGGCCTACTCCGAATAATTTTTTGTACCTCCGTTTAAAAAGCCTACAACAAACGCCAGCCATGGAAACTAGTTTCTGTTTAATTTTTTACAGTGGTGACTTTTGACATCGACAAATCATGACATTTGGCAGCAATTATGAATCAACAATTTCTTCAAACGACGCCCAAATCTCGCGAGTGTTCTTGTCTATGGTTCAGACCGTTGCCGGAGATGGGATTTGTTGAAAAACATTAGAAAATGTATCGTACTCGAAAGAGTTAACAACGGAGAATTTAACCTCAAATTTGTAAAACCCAAGGTCCCAGCATATTCTACACTCTAATTTATTTCAAAGTGCCTTCATGACCTCGTTTCATTTTAAAACGTGAGTTATCATCGATAAGCGGTAAATAACTAAAGATGAAGAAAAGAAAAACATTTCAATCATAAGAAAGAAAAAGATTTGAAATAAGAAAATTAGTTGTAGCTTCTTTTATAACCGGAAGTGAACAAATGTTGAAAATAAAATAATTTTACTACAACATCGAATCTTCTAACGATTGATGTCTTCTCGGATACAAGACGACATTGCAGTGTGTATTCACATGACGTCTTGGGTTTCATTTCCTAGGTTTTTGCTGCAGTGTTCCAGGAAACGAACGTTTTTCTTATCCTTCTGGCAATATGAATGTTTTTCTGAGGTTGGCGTAAATGACTGCTTAAAAACGGAACGTAAATGAAGGAAATTGTTTCAATAGCCCGGTTTTTAAAAGATTAGTTTTCAATCCTTTGAGTGAACGTTAGTGCCCTGATACATTACATAAATCTTCAATTACATAAAACAAAGCCTTCCAGAACGCAGACTTCCTGTGTTTGGAGTTTGTGACAATTACAAATGCACCGATAATGCACCGTAACCTTCAGCCGACAATGATTGCATACAGAACACGCGGGAGCTTCAGTGACCCAAATCAAATCCCACAAACCGTCGCCGATTCTAATCCGTCTTCTTTGACATTGCTCGAAAATATATCTCACAACTCCCCGATGTGTGTCACGAGAGTGTGAAAATAAAAAATCGTCTGTGCCGGAAATATTTGGTATTGTGTGAACAGATACGTCATGTGCGAAGTGGCGCAACTTCGATCACCTTCTTAATTTTTTCGCGCCGTAATTGATTAAGGAACTGCAGCGAGCGGTGGAGACGTGTATGAATTACCCCAATCTTGCACATCCCGACCCGGAAATGAGGCGGAAAACTGAGGAATTTGCATGGAGCACATTAAAATTATCGTCAGGCCCAATTTACTGTAATGGGCGCGTCTTATTGGATTTCAAGACTTGGTTCTTGATTGTCGTACATTTGTCGTTGGTCTTTTATTCGAAGATAAGTAGACGAGATCGGATCGGTCGTGCATTACAATTTATCGACTGGGTTCAGTTCGGGGCGGCAGAGTGTTACGTGTTCGGGTCAGAAACGTCGATTCGCGCTCGGATTATTTCACTTGCTGGCAGGTCGAAGCCGTCACGACTTTCGGCTTCTTTTGCTTTTATTTAAGGAATGTTGGAATACATAGAAATGTATATTGCTCCACCCACGCGCAGCATTTAAGGGTCTTTGAAAGTTAAACGCTTCGCCTTTTATCTCCACCTGATACAAAGCAGCGACAAACATTTTATTTTCAAAGCCATTTTATTTTTTCGGCGCTTTTTATTTATGGATTAAACACGCTGAAACGTTTGTTTTTATATTTACTTGTGCGTTAGATTTAAAGACGCTGAACAACAAACTCGTTTGCTTATTCGTGTTAAAATATTTTAAGTTTGAGCACGTCTTTGTGAGTTTTGTATGTGAAATATGTAGAAGGAAACTAAACAAAAGCGCCACTTATACAAGGTGTGGATTTTGTTTTGATAATTTGACATAAAATTTTCAAATACGTTCTAGTTTATAAGGATCAATTCTAATTGGAATTGGAGTGATTTAATATACAGAGTTGCTCATGAACGCAAATTGTTTATTTAATTATATTTATCAAATGAAACACCTGTATATTTTGATATCAATCGATTACATTTTCGATGAGGTTTTTAATGATATGATAGAATAACGGAATATCGATAATTTGGAAAATATCTGGTTCAGAAATTGAAAAATAATCTGACATAAGGACTTCGTTGAATAGCTTATCAAAAATGTGATCGACTGATACCAAAATACACAGAGCGTTCCATTTAAAAAATTAGATTAAATTAACAATTTGCGTTCATAAGCCAGCCTGTATAATAAATTGTTAAAATTCAAAGTTTGACTGAAGCACTATAAACTAGATAATATTTAAAAAAATTTGTCAAAATTTCATGCGAAAATTCTCATTGGTTTGAGAGCAAAGATTTTTCAAAAAAAGGGCCTTTATTCGGTTTAATGTCAAATAATAGCAAAGCAACTGAAGTTAGAGCGATAATAAGTTATACATATACTGGCTGTAGTATTTAAAAAACATAACTTTGAAGCGCCATTGTGTATCTGGACATTCTGTATATAAGCAGATTCTTTCAGAGTGTTCTCTTAGATGGATTGTACTAAAACCGCATCTCGATATCTTTTTTCATTTCAGAGTAATCTTACATCCCCGCAGCGTTGGGATACCCTGTACCATTCGCATACAGGGGACTGGCTAGTCGTGCTATAAACTTTGTCAGTGGGTTCTATTTTTTTAAAGGGAACAAGAAAAGTTCATATCTACTATAATCCAATTCTCACTTTTTTCTATTTTTTAAGACAAATATGAGGATTCCGTTGGATTCTATGTTATGTGTATTTTCTATTTGCTGTATCCATAGAACATGAGTCAAGAGCTGTATATTCAATATATAAAAAAAACCTAAGTTACTGAATTTAAACCAATTTTGTGATGGATTTGACTTACAAATTATAAATTTAGGTAACAGCAAATTTTACAAAAACTGAACCTTTAACTAAACTTTCTAATCGTATAATAAGATTCAAGAAAAACCAAATAATTATTGGTTCCATTCAACTTTATTGGTTAATTCCGAAAATGCGATATTGTGAATAAAAAATTTAATAAGAAATGAGCATATGTATGAATTTTCCCTTGCAACTCTCCTCTCTACCGCACGTTATTTAACATTTTTTTAACGATTTGTGGACATTGGAAAGAAGCAACAAAAAATTATTATACCATTAGAAAGCTTAGTTAAAGGAGCTGTTTTGGTAATATTTGCTGGTTTCTCTATTTGTAACTTGAGGGTCAAATGCATTCTTTAAATTGTTCATAATTGCGTAATTTTAGTTTTTTTTAATTTTGTGGATGCAGCTCCACATACAACGAATTAGTTGTATGAATCCATTGGTGTTTTTTCAAATAAAAGTCGTAATGTCCTGAAAAATCAAATAAATTGAACTATATATATCTAAAGTGAATGGGAATCGTACTATAGTAAATAGCAACTTTTTCGCCCATTATGCAGGGTACTATCAAAGTTTGTAGCCAGTCACCATGTGTAGTGAACGTACAAAAAAGGTTCAAATTGATTGTAATAAAGTCTTGAGCTTGGGTTGGACAAGTTCGAAGTTAATTAATTATGTTGCAACCGTTTTAAATACCTGCATAAACTATGTACATTTAGTAATTTATTAACAAATTAAATTTACAGGCGCCGATTAAGACGTCGTTTGCGCATCTTTCTGATTGACACATTCTGTCAAACGTCATGATATGTCGATGTAAAACGACCACACGGTAGAAAAAACAAAATCTAAATTCCGTGGCCCACTACGAACCTTTTTGTGGGCTTTTAAATATATAATTTTGGTTATTTTCCAATTCTCGCCGTTCGTACAAAATCGCGAGAAGCAAATCGATTCTCATTTCCTGAATTGCAAATTTAATTAATATAATAAAATAACGAAAGAGATAATAGCTCTGAATGTGAGACCAAACATGGATTTTCTGTGCTTTCGATTCCCTTCATGCCGTCCGCATATGATAAAAAATTCTCGTCTCTTCTAATTGTCGGTACGCTGTGATAACACCGGTTTAAGCTTTTGTAAACACTTGTCTGTCAAAAAAAATTTAAATGAAATTAATTCAAAACAAATACAGAATTGCAGAAATTGTCACGTTCGCTCTTAGAGCGGACAAATGTTTCAGATTTGGAACGAGCTAAAATAGTTGTGCGCTGCACAGGAATCGTGTTTATGGCAGCTCCCTAGATTTAACCTGACCTGACCCAATTCAATTTGTGAGTATTCTACCTGACATGATTCAATTAAACCTGGCATGATTCGCTTTTTTTGATCTGACCTAGCTTTTTTTCGTAAACCTAACCTGACTCGTTTTTATTTGATTCAACCAGATGCAAGAAACGCCTATACCTTACCTGACTTGCTAATATTCCACCTAACTTGAATCGGCTGCTTCAAACCAGATTTTTTTCTAAATAACTCATGTGGACATATAATATAGAACGTAACTTATATAAAATGGTCGAGGATATATGACTTGCACAACTTTATGACAGTATGTAGGCTTTCACAGTCGGTGTTATTGATTATAACAATAATTATAATTATATATAAGAGAACATTTCGAGCTGTTCCACATCGCCACTGATGAAGTCCACCGCAGTTGTGAATGAAACTTCTGGAATTTCATTGGGGTCACTTGTTGAATTAGATCATCGAAGCATTCACGATACTCCTTTCCCCCCTAATGGAACTTCAAATGGTCGGTCTAAAAAACCGTATGAGATCGTTATAATTACACAACTTTACTTGCTTCAACTTCATTTAACCTGGTCCTATTCAGTCTGATCTGACTCGAATTTATTTCACTTTTCTGTGTGTAGGAAGAGGCCAAATTTAGGAGAAAGTGTTTGTTGGTTTGAATTGAGTGGATAAGTCTAGAGTACAAAACACCCCCGGTTCTGTAATTGCCCAGAACCGTCCTTTGACATTACATCTCCATCCAGCTACTTGTATCCATGAAATATTCAATTTAAACATGATAGTCAAGTCCTTCATTAGTCTTTTCCGGTCTCATTTGATTCCACTAAACCTCACTTTACTTCACTTGATTCAACTTAACCCAACATGGTTCGACTAAATCTGATGTGACTTCTCTAGCTGACTTGGTTCAACTAGTTATTCACTAATTATAATATATTTATTATGCCACTCCGTAAAATAGTGCTGTTCCTAAAGCCGTTTGAAAAAAGTCGTAAGGTTATTTTTGAAGATTGATAAAATGAAGTGTCGCGCTGTTATTATTTCGAAAAGAAGGGTTGGTCGGCAATGAAGATTCATGCTGACATGAAGGATACAATCCGGTTTTTTTATCTTTATTTTCTACTATATATATATTTCGAAATGGACTAGAGTTTCAGCCAGGCCGGGAAAGTCTAATAGATTGCTCTCGCCCCGGGAGACCAAAAAGGGCAACATCTAGAAAAATTGTCGAGAAAATCCATAAATTGATCCTGGAAGATCGTATATTAAAGGATTCTGAGATTTTTAAGACTGCTGGTATATGTAATGAAAGAGCATATCATTTACTTTACTCTTTGGCCCGCTTCAGAGAAACTCGCAATGATACGCTGCTTGGTAAACCATTGATGAAACATGGGTTTACCACCACATGGCAGAATGGAAGATACAGTCGAAGCAATCGCAGCATTCGGGTTCTCCACTTCCAAAATGGTCTGCAAAATCTGTAGAAAGGGTAATAGCGTCAATTTTCTGGGCTGCCAAAGGGATGCTGTAAATATATTAACTTCCAAAGGGGCAAACTATTTGTAACTGGGGCACATTATGCTAATCATTTAGACCTGCTAGTCAGAAATATTCAAGAAAAAACCGTGCCAAGAAGAAAATCATTAAGACAATGCAGGTTCTATCACTTAGTTTGATTAAACGTGACCGAACGTAATTTGAGGTCACAACTCGACCACACTTGGCTTGATTAAACCTGACTTGACTTAGGCAACTGATCCGACTAAATTTTTTTTAACTCGATACAACTAATCTGATTCAATTTGACCTTATTTGCGAGACTGAAGTTGACTAACTTGCTATGCAACGTGTTTCAAAAATGGCGGACCGTCGTGCAGTACCTTGTTGAGGAGCCTTCAGAAAGTGATGCAAATACATTTAAAAAATTCTTCAACGTCAATCTGGAGAGATCTAAGCAGTTGAACACAACATTTCTATATTTTAAGTTATGCAGTATTTTAAAGAATAAAAGTACTCCAAATAATGGGGTGTCCTTCTTCTCTCAAGTAATAACAAATAACTTCTTGCCAAAGTTTAATTTACTGTTGAATTAAACAAACATAATGACAAATAAATCTGGCATCGCTGGTGCAAACAGTGACAATTACCTTAGATAAAAATAAAATTGAATATTGTTTTTATTTGGAATAATTAACCTTCTGTCACTGTCAATTGTTGTCACATTTTCGGGTAAAACAGTTTCTGTAATATTTTGCATTAACCTAATTTTTAAATAAACAGAATATTAATTTTTTCTCTTAGTAATAATACTGATATTGTTATTTATTTATTTTACGTTAGGTAGGATTGTGAACAAATATCATGCTTCACACTGACAACAATAAGGCGCCTAACAAAGGTGCAGTTTTATGCTAATAACAAAAAATAATAGAGCAATGGAATTTTTATCCTATTTTTTCTTGGCTTTCCATCTTAGTGCATCTTAGTACAGAGGTCCCAAAAATGGCGGACTTACCTGGAGTGATCTGGTGCAAGTCAAGCCGACAAGATTTCCTTTCAAACCGGCCTGTTCTGATTCAACCATGAATCAAATATCACGTTTAGATAATAATATATAATTTTTCATAATTGACTGTGGACAGCTTGGTCAAACCTAACCAGACCTGCTTGGCTAACCTGACTACACTCAACCCGTCTGGAATACTCCCTCTTTTTTCTTCGAACTGCATAGAGATTACAACTTCTGTGCTTCGATTCTCTGGGAAAAAGTGAAGAAGAAGGAAGATTCTCTAGTGTGAAGAAGTAGCTTCAAGTAGCTACTTTAATGCCTAGGAACTAAAAGTTGCAGTATCCATGTCTCAGTATCCTAAAAGTCAAGTCCTACAGTCAAGTATGCTGTATCCTTAGTAACAAGCCGTAAGGTATCACGATTCGTCTTGATTAGCCTTGATTCTCAAAATACCGTCAACGTACTATCCGTAACTATATCGATATTTTTGCGTTTGAAGAAAATAAGTAATATAAGTATATGTTATGCAGAGTACAAGGTCTTTTGTGCTTCGACTGCCAATCTCTGGCTTCAGCACAAAAAGATTCACTTGTACTCTTTGTGACATCATCTACTTCTCTTGACTTGACAAGTAATCTGATTGAAATGGATCCGATTTGCTTCTACCAAACCACGTCCAACTTACTTTAATCGAACCTGACCTGACTTGCTTGTTTCCAACCGTAGCTAACCTGCTTCGATTCAACCTTACAACATCTATCAATCTAATCTATCATAAATTCAATTTAATTTGTCGTAAAAAATCATATTATAATCATTGAGTTCGACTAAACGAGACTTGATTCAACTTTCCCAAACATGGCTCGGTTAAACTTCAATCAAACTGGCAATATCAATTTGAGTTTACTATTAGAGATGAAATAATTTCTGGCTGCAATTTCTATATTTACCGTCCCCAACAATAATGTATGACGTCCCCAGCACTGTATTTAAAGATATGAGTGTTGCATGCTGAAGATTTCATCTCTATATACTGCATTCGTCCCTTTATGAATGACTTTCGGTCCATTTCTCTCTTTGCAGAATTCAGCTTCATAAAGTTTCCCACTTTATGAAGCCGCAAAGCCCGGGCTTACTATTTCCCATTTTGAGTGTGAACAAATTGCACAATAAGCGTCTTATTTTGCTTTTTATTATAAAAATTTGAACTTATATATTTACATTACAATATATTAAAAAAGACTGTGACACACTTCTAATGTATTTCGACAAAAATTGTATTTTTTTTATTCGTTCCTTATGCCGTTATATTCTAATGGGTTCGTGCTTTGCGCTTGTTGGCACAAGTAAAATTGATTTTCTTACTAAAGTTTCAAATTTTATTAGTTGTTTCAATTTAGATAATAACACCCGAAGCAGTAATTGTTACGTTTAATAGCTTTTAATGGTTAGGTGCAAAAGGTAAAAAGCGACCCTCCACTAATAAAAAGTTAAAAGCCGTGAACAAGAGAATTTCCTTTGAATTTAACATCGGCACATTTACAAATGAATCACACTGCATCTAAAACTTCTCAAATTTTTATGACTACACGTAAATTGTCCCGAATCTGCGTAGGCCAAGGAAACATTTGCAACCACCCCTTTTCCAAATGTATTTCAGAAAGCATCAATAGTAATTCAGATTAGTCAATTGTATTTCAAAGTGTAACAATTTTAATTCAGAATTATCAATTGCTTTTCAGAAAGTACCTATCAATTGAAATTTTAAAAATAGCATTTGTAATTCAGAATGTATCGATTGTAATCCAGAAAACTTTTTTTTTAATATATTATACTTACCATGAGAATGAATCATTTTTGTAAATGTTTATTGTTTAATAGGAAAGTTTACATACATAGAATTTTAAAGATAACTGTTGTATTTGTATTGTAATATGTTATGTGTGTATAAAATTACTTTTTGTGGTAGGTATAATTGATTCTCTTTTGAATGAAATTTAAATAACCAATTATGTTACCTGAATTACAATTTACCCTTTCTGAAATACAATTCACCAATCTGAATTTCAATTGATGCATTCTGAAATTCAATTGACTAATCGGAATTTCAATTTACGCTTTCTGAAATACAATTCACTAATCTAAAATACAAGTGATATTTTCTGAATTACACTTGGAAAAGGTGTAGTTAGAGTGTAGAAACATTTGACTAATCTGAATTAAAATTTACTCTTTCTGAAATACAATTCACTAATCTAAAATACAAGTGATATTTTCTGAATTACACTTGAAAAAGGCTTAGTTAGAGTGTAGAAACATTTTACTTTGAGCAGCATACATTTAGCATTATGATGTTCGTATGCAATCATTTTGTTTTTGTTTTCAGGCATCGATTGGAACCAAACGCGCGAGATAATACAAGCGATAATTTTTGTTTGATTTCTTTCTGTCAAATATTAAAGATCTACACTCTATAAAATTAAACAAAAGCCTCGTAACTTGTGATATTAACATTGTATTAAAAAAAAAATTCAAATTGTATAGTGAAAGTGTTAAAGCCCATAAGACTCTAAAATGCTCCTTTCAAAAATTCTAGCCGAAAGGGAGGAAGCGGTCGCAAATATCCCCCATCAATTTTTCTACGCTCTGTATATCAATAGAATTCAAGAAGTGTTTTAAAATTAATTCGCAACATGCAAAACCAAAAAAATACTTACCTCAAAGTTAGGGAAAACTGATCACAACTTATTTACACATCACCAAAATATGAATGTCGTAGGCATGATAAGTTTGTGACCGGTTATATCTTCTCGGACTGCTTGGTGGAGAAGACGCGCGTAAACTGACGCGGTTGATGCAGGATTTGTAGGACTCAACAGCGGGAATATGCGCTCGGGGAAGATCTGCCCCATTCGGCACTTAATTGCAATCAGCGATCGTGGGCGTATCATAATCATTTTTTAAGCGAACGACGCGCCGGTTTTTCTTTTGTCAGAAATTAATAAAACCCAGCTGTATATTAAATATTATCACTGTGATAAATTAATTATGGTGATCGGTGATGACAATGCATTTCCGGGTCGGGGCCCCTGCAAAATATACAAATCGATAACTTAAACAGAATTTCTGATTCATAAAGAGTGTTATCATAATCTTCAATCATCGATTCTTTCCTTGATCTTCTTTGCGGCGGCACTCGCACTAGTCCCAAACAAATCAAATCAAAGTCGACGAAATAAGATTAGTCAGTTAATAGATGAAGTCGTGTTTCCGTAAACACAATCATTCACACGTACACACGATATGATGCCCGTTTTAATTAAATCAGTTATGGTTGTGCTTCAGACGTCAATAATTATTGGACGGCTGATTTACCTGTTGAGGTTAATTGGCACAAATTGCATCAAATGAAATGTATCTCGGCTCTGATTAACTTGATGAGAGCCCGGGCAGTAAACTCAATAAAAGAAGTTTCACAAAATATTATTTCAAATCAGGCCGACATCGGCCGTTCATCTTACTGACAGATGGAAATACTTGATACAGAATGAATCAAATTCGACACTTTTGTAAAATGTAAAAGTATTTAAAAAATAATGTAAAAGTAATAAATAAATACAGCTTAAGTAACTGTCACTGTTTGCACCAGCAATGCCAGATTAGTTTTCATGGCATTGTGAAGTAATAAAAAATCAAACGTTTCTTTTTTAATTCAACAGTTAATTAAACTTTAGCAATTTTTTTGTTATTTCTTTAAAAAAGGCACCTTTTGATTTAGAGTAGGTACTTTTATTTTTTAAATACTGCGTAATGTTAAAAATACAATTGCCGTGTTCAACCGTTTATATCTCTTCGGATAGACCCTGAACAATTTTTTTATAATTTTTCCCTGACTTCCTGAAGACTCCCCAACAACGTACTGCACAGGAGGCTCGCAATTTCTGGGACAGCCTCTATATGTAGAAAAGTTGTGATGATGTTCGCCGCAGTCGTAGACGAAACGTCTGGAACAAAAAGTGGTGAGACCATGAGTCTATATCAATTTACGCGTCCATGAATGGTCTTATTTTACAATGAGAAGAAAACCAAATATATAGAGAGGTCAGATAGAGAATTTACGAAGGGAAGGTACATACATACAAATAGAAACTGACCAAGGGAAGACACGTCAATTTGAAGAAGTAGATAGTTTCAGTATTTAAAAGAAAACCCAACATCACTGACGATCTTCAGGAGACACGAAGCGAGTTGCAGCGCCCTCCCGTTCCAAGTCACCCGGTAAACCAAGAAAGAGGATATCGCGAATTTCAACTCGTATACCAAACTTAAGCAGAGGTCAATGCATCAGTGATCATCGACTCAGAGTTCAAGGATGCACAGGACTGTACCTGAACTCGCGTCTAACAGAAAACTGACAAGTGCCGACGACAATAAGCTTGACCAAAATGCAAAAATAAATTTGATTGCGGCCTGGTATACAGAGATAATTAAAAATTTATTACCGCAAATCCCAGAGGGTTTTTATAACAATCAATGTGCGAGTCTTCTTTAAACCCAAGAGACCATGATTTCTATGCATCCAGTACTGCTAGTTTCAGGTAAGAGCCAAACAACTCAAAACATTAGATAGATCCTGTTCATCACTTCAATTTAATTCTGTATTAATTATAACGATCTTCTTAACCGTGAAAATCGTGATCACCGACCGTGAAAGCCTATATACTTTCATTAATTCTGTATTATTAAAAAGTTAACGAATCTTTTACAGTGACATAAATACAGTACCATATATTTAGTTTCTAATGCTCATTGTAATAAACCTGATTACTCTAATTTAAATTTACCGCCACATAATTCTATTGCGGTCGGTCTGAAAGACATAGAGAAGATAATATTACGATGCGTTCTGGACATAAAAACAAAAGTGGCTGCGTTACAATTTAGTAAAGCTCGAGTAGCACGTGCAGATATACTGAGAATCGTACACTCTGATCTTGTTGGGGCATTTAGAACAGTATTTTAATTTTTACAGACGACTATATGAGGTGGTGCAAAGTCTATTTCTTCAAAAGCAAGAGGTGAGGGGTTTATCCGTTCAAACTGCACCAGAAGCTTAGAAGATAAAATGTATATAAAACTGCTTCGTTCTCATGTATTGTACAAAAGAAATAACTCAGAAGAATAAATATAAGGCGAACCAAAGATCGCAATACATAGATGGTATTAACACAATGAATCATTGAGTACAAATGATTATACATATGATTATCCGAACCGCTCTGCACAAAAATGTTAAGCTAATGGACAAACACGGAACGAAAGAACTTGTCCCGCTAATCTTAGCAGAACTTACACCTCTGGATATGTCAATATTCAGAAGGATAAATGTGAATACTTCATCGCCCTCTTGCGAATCCAGTCTTTTACACTGCCCATTGGACGAATCGGAAATGTTTTTGTAAATATTATAGGCCCTTGATTCTAAGCTGTTTACTACAAAGATACAATTTCTACTTTGTTTTTACAATACAGGTGTTACAATTTCTTCTTTGTTTGGTTATCAACGAAAACGTCACAACCGAGGGCTTTGAAACTATCCACCACCACCAGCTTTGAACTGCGACTTGGCAGTCCCGATTGTTATAAAAAGACATGCGGTCTATTCCGTCTTTCGGTAAATAGAAAAATCCCATAGTTCTTGAGTAATTCATGAACCAACTCGTGAACCAAAAACTAGTCACAGTCTAACCAGTCTAAATGTAATATTTCACTCAATGTTGCTGAATATGGCGTCCGTTTGACACAGTTTGAAGTTTGAGCAAACATCTAGATCTCGACCGTGTCGTGCGGCTACGGATAGTAAATGACGTCAGAGGCGTCTTTTCTTGTCTAAATTCTCACACAACACAAGTTTTGGGATTCTTTAAAATAACAAATAATACAATAATAATTCATTTGATTGAATATTGGAACTTATTTTCCAGGTATGCAGTAAATTGGCCTTTTTATCAGTGAACATTATTTGATCGGTACCATCCCTGTCGTTACGCCCCTGGATGACTTGACACTGACCATGTTCAGTAATTTTCCACCCGCCGCTTCTACCTAACCACCACATCACCAAGTAATGTTGGAACATAAACAATAACAGTTCCAGATATTACATGCGCGGCCTATATTTTTTATTCGTCGTTGATAGAGAATACATGAAAAACGGAGGTTTAGGCTTATAAAAATTAGTTTTTGTTTTATATTTTACAGTGTAACGCTTTGTCATAGAACTGTCAATCAAAACGTTATCTAAACGTCATTTAAACCGACTCCAAAAGATGGAACTTGTTAAAAAAAGTACAAAAAACCGAAGAGCATGGAATCAAGCTTTGATTCTTTTAGGATCCTGACAAAACATTGCACAAACAACTTCAAATTCTGTTATCATGTCCTTGTCATGTCTCTTATTGTTGTCGCGTATTGCTCAAACCTATGTCTGGATATGAAATTTGTTAAAACAAAGAAAACGTGTATCGTATTCGCTCATCCACAAAGAACATAACTTATAAGTTCTCCAACTCAAAGTCAAATTGTCTCTACACTTTAAGTAATTTGGAATTGTTTCCAAGGCAAACGCACGATGTGAACACATGATATTAAATTATTGACAGGTCGCATCCTAAGGCAGAGTGAATCGTGTCCGAGCATTAATAATTTTTACCAAGTTCTAAGTTGTATCCAAAACATAAGGTTCAATTCGGATTTGACCGCTCATTAATAACAACCGCAATTTCCCGTCCGATGACACGCAATTCTTCGTTCGAAAAGGTTCGAACGTTCCTCCGACCCCCATTTAAATTACTGGCGCAACAATTACGCGAAATGCCAGCAAAATAGGTTATACACCCTCATGTGAAAAGAAAAAAATGATGGCCCGATTGTCGGCGTTTCATTTGACAGAACCGTCAGATGTGAAGTTGTGAGTGCTTTAAATGCGAAATGGAAGGAACATTTCAGCAGCAATTAGGTTACGTTCCCCCAACGTGGGAATCTGATATCTGGGAAGCCGTGATCACTTTATCGTGTTTCTACTATTTCTAACTCTTGGGGTGGTCATAAATGTCGTCTGGATGAGGTGGTTTAGTCCTTTCCGCTAAATATTGCTACACGAAACGGTTCTGGAAGGCGTTTTATGGCTAAATTTAGCTCGCTAGTCGAGGGTAGATTGTCTATATACGTATTTAATTGTGGCCAGAAATACGAGACCTGCTACAAGGTGAAACTGTTTATTTGCCAAATAATCAATTACCAGATTTTTGCCGGATACGCACAAAGTTTTCAGAAGCAAACGCTCCTGGCAATTCTTAAGTTCCATGAATTTATAAGCTGCCGTTTGTTAAACTTTTAACTATTAGAAACGTTTTCATATCGCGGCTCGATTCATGTTATATTATTTTTCATGCTCTACTGTAGGAAATTACAAATATTTATCTTTCGCAGTAACGTATATTTTTTCTAATTAACCACAGAAAAATGCAATTTATTAGTGTTACTTAGGGCGAAGAAAAAGGGAGATTTGCAGAAGGCCATGAAATTTTACAGCGTAGACATTTGACATTGACACATTCCGATATTTAACCTACGCTGCATCCTCCCCAACAGACATACACTCTAAACAAATTCACCGACACCTCCTTACGTGACTAGTCCGATTGAGAAAACGCTGTACAATAGTGTATTCGTAGACACTTCGAAAGGCTTTTGACAAAAGCACCTTTTCGAAGATGGATTTATCTCACCCCTCGTGGATAAATAAAAAACTTTCTTTCCAAAAGTGAGAAAACTAGTGTAGTAGAATAAGTCGGAAAAAGATGTCTGTAGGAGGAAGTTCAATTACAATTGCTTGTGAAACTTGATCTATTTGGCGTAAAATTTAAAGAATTAAAATTTAAAGAGCGCAAGGAACTCTGGGAATAACTCAAAAATGGTACACAGATCATGCTCTGGCTGCTATCCCAACCCTCAAAATATATAAAATAACATGACGGTTACTACTGGAAAGCAAGTAGCCTGACCACTCGTGTCTGAATAACAAACATGTTTAAAAAAAAAAAAAATCACGGTAAGAGGATAAGTCACAAAGAACTGCCTACAGGAGCAGTTCAATTGCAATTGCCGTGGAACTTGATTCTCGATAGTCCATTCTGCTTGCCTAAAACAAATCGCAGGAAATGCTTAATTTAATTGAAAAATAGTACAGGGAGTATTCTCTGTCTGCTAACCACAGAAAAACGGAGTTACCTACACTTTCACGCATAGAGTAGATAAGCACTACTGGCCCTTCAAAAAACTAAAATAACATCAGGATCACCAGTGCAAAAACCGTCGGAGTTCTCGAGGACATCGTCATCGCACATAGAGTCCCTGTTTGCGTGAAATATATAAAAGTTGTCAAGAAGGCAAAAAGAAATGCCCAGAAAAGAATCTTTAGCCCTTACATCACACTAACAATACCACTAAATCATTAAGGAAAACACCCACTTAAAATTAAGAAAAAGTGGGTGTCGACTTTTTTTAGTGTTATACTCCCTTCCAACAGGCCTGGTGGACTAGTGGCTCAATTACAGGAAGGGAGTTTTTCGTTGTACAGAAGTTTGCATTTTTGTCCTAGCAATGAAAGTACAATGAAAGTAACACTAATGGCAGAAAGAACCCGCGATTCGTAACACTCTCATCTAAAAAAACATATTTATTAAATGAATCTATGACACACCACTTTTTACCAGTGGCAGCTCGGATGTAAAAGAATAGGTAAAAAGCTACATTGGATAAATTATCATAAAACAGCATTTTTTTTAGTTTAGTGTAGTTGGTTGTGGTCAGGTCAGATCAGGTCATCTAAAAAAACATCTTTATTAAATGAATCTATGACACACCACTTTTTACCAGTGGCAGCTCGGATGTAAAAGAATAGGTAAAAAGCTACATTGGATAAATTATCATAAAACAGCATTTAGTGTTGTACGATTTGACACTTTTTTTAGTTTAGTGTGCAACTTTGCGTAGGATGTTTCGCATTCCCACTTCTTCGTTAGCATGGCAACGGACTTTATTGGTGGAGAGCTAAACACAGTTGACGCTTAGCTCTTCATCTATATTCTATTCTATTATATTATCTTCAATTCGAATCTGCGTCGTGCGTCTGGAATATGATAATATTTAAATTTCCAAAGACTAGTACAACTAATACCACAATTAGTAATCGAAAATGTAATGGGATATATGTATATGACTAAATTTAGATTAATTTACAACTATGTTGAAATAATATTTCTATTGTTTCAATGAATTTTTGGTGAAAAGGCACTGTTTCACCTGTTTCACCTGACCAGCCGCCACTGCTTTCTACAGAATGTTAAGAAGAAGAAATGGTCTAGCGAGTGTCCTGCGTTTTTGTCGATCATAAAATCGACATATTGAGTGACCACTTATGGACAAAAAAGGGAAGCTCTTTGCACTACTTAGATCTACTAAAGAGCGCACAAAAAAAAAAACAAAAAAATTGAGAAAAATAGAGGCAGGCGATGGAAACAAACTTTTGAGGTTTTTTACAGTGTAGATTTTTTGATATTCACAAATAACAAATTACGAAAAATCATGGCCAAACGATGTCTTAAGCGACGCAAGGAAATAAAAAAAAAAAAAAACTGTATGCGAAACGGTCGCCAATCCAAGAGCACTATATTTTACTACAATACTTTAGTGCTACACTCTAATCAGTTTGAACCATATGCGCGTCTATTTATTTTCGAACAGAACTCAAATGGGGCGCGACAGCAAGTCTCCGCAATTAGCTAATCTGTGAGAATGATTCTCTTTCACTGAGATTTCAAATTGTCTATAAATAACGCTTGGTTTGTCGAATTGGCAGATCAATATTTTCACGGAATTCACTTGAGCGCCACAAGCGCGTCCATTTCCTGCGATTAATTATGTCGGAAGGAAGCAGTGAAAATTGAAGAATCAACAATTTGACTTGAGGAGTAGTTTGGAAACATTTCCCAAGCCGAAACTTGAATCCGATCTTAAAACACACTCCATTGAACCACTTTCAGGATGTCAGACGCGGAACACTCCAGCAACTTCAGCAAGTAGTCGGCGCGAAGTGTGCAGATTTTGTTGAACTACTCTCGAGGATAATTTTGAATAAATATAGGTGGTTGTTCGTAAGAGACAAATTCGAGCACTACACAAATACCAATTACTACTTTCCACTGCGACTATTTCTGGCACGTACGCAACAACTGATAACAAGCATTCCTTCATTTTCCTTGCAAACCTAATTAATCGCAGATTCTGCTGTAAGAAGAAAAAAACGCGGGGTGCAGTTGACAGTTCGCATTGACTCAGTTTACAGTGTTACGTAATCGGACATTGCGGTTGTCACTGACAATTTATGTAATCTGGTCGATTTGAAGACACTTTTTCAGTTCCCGACCCAACATAAATCAATTTGCACACTCTCAAGTTTCATTTTCAGGCGGTGCAAGTCTTGTGCAAACTAGCTTTTGGTCATTGATCTGAAATTGCCATTTAAGGCAGTTTGAGAGAGTTGTGGAAGATGTATGAAATCAGAATAAGGGTTGATTTGTTTAAGAGAAAGTTCAAACATCTAAGACGGGGTGCGCTTTGTATAATAAGTCGATGGGGTCGGGTTGGATTACGTTATAACGGGTCGAGCCGGGTCGAGTCTTATCGGGTGGAGCCAACGCCAAATCGGATCCATTTAAGTCACTCCGGGATACGTCACTAATTATTTGTGTGTCATATTCTAACGCCTAACGTGCGAACAAAAATGAAACGAGGCTGCGTATGCCATGGAATAACTTTGACGTTCAAAATAGTGTAGCAAAATTTTGACTTTGAATGAGAGATATTTGAAATTAAGTTCTTTGTTAAAAACAGTCTCGGACACAACACATTTGACACATCTTCAATGAATTCTCTTCCATATCCAGGTCTCGGTGTACACGCCGTTTGAACACATTTTTGAATAAAACGTTACCATTTGACATTTTCAAAAATCTACAGTGTACAAAATAAAACAAAAGTTGAGCCTCAGTTTTTTATTGTACCCACGTTATAAGTAACTTGAGCAAACAACTTAAGTGTGATCAAATCGAGTAAGTCTGATTTTGAAGCTGCAATCTTAACAATTAATTTCACTCCTACGCTTATTTCTTTCCTCTCAAATTAAATCTTCCGTAACTTTACTATCTGTTATAACTTGGGCGTGCAATTAAAGACGCTTTTATTGAGATAAAGCCGGAAAGTGTTCGGCAATACTTCCAGATGAATAAGAGTTTGATTTAGTTTCGTGCTTCGTCTCCACAATTAGCAAATTGTTCAGACACAATAAAAATTCGGGAGTAATTACCATTTCTTTCTTTTCCGGCGGCAGTTAGTTACAGCTCGTGATTAGCATTTTAACGATAAAAAAGCGTGAAAATCCGTCCGAGACGAGATATAAGGGATTCAGACGCGAATTCGATTTTCCGAGCATTCACATGTCATGAAAGACTAAATCTCCAAAAATATTCGGCCTGAATGACATCGGTTTTATGATACAAAGAACCCAGAACGGCAGATTGATTCAACTACACGATTCAATTAAAACTGAACAGTATTAAATGGGCGAATCAAGTTTTTTAAAGCAGTTGCAGAAGTTTAATTTCTTGAATTCTTGTTGGAGTTGACGGAACGAAGCGAGATTTGTTATAATGGAATTAGAGGGAAATTTGCGCCTAACTGCTCACGAATCAACACGATCGAGATGATTCTGTTGTTACATGGTAGTTTAAATTGTCACAAGACACGACTTTGTCGATTAATTTGCAGCATGCAGCATATTGTGCCACTCATATTGCGTAGGCCATGAAAGTACTTTGAAATTAGTTATAGTGTAGAACGTTGTTGACCAGAGTTGGAGAAATTTGAGATTAAGTTAGCTGATCACAACCGGTTTGGACACAGTGTCATCTTTAAACGATCTTTAGATGTTCGAAATCGTATTTTGACATATCCAAATTTGTTTTAAATATACAGTTCTGAACATTTTATCAACATCAACGATGGAAGTACAGTGGAACCTCTCTTAGGCGGATACCTGAGGGACTTAAGGTATCTATCCGCTCAAGAGAGATATCCGGGCAAGGGAAATTTTCAAAAAATGAGTAGGCATATAGTATGCAATTATATTTTAAAGAACAAAGAGAACAGTAAAGGACATGAAGTACAAAACAATATAAGAATCAGCATCAAATAATAGAAATAAAGAACTTCAAATTTGTGTAGAGATGGAGAAATATATTTATATTCTTCTCTTTTGTATACTTTGTCAGGATTTCATCAAACACTACCAAAACTTTTATTCAACGTATACCAACGTATATTCAACAAATTATCTTTATGACATGACCACGTAAAAAGCTTCGAACAACTAAAGTTGCAAATATTTATACCAATTTAATATTTTCTGGACAAATAATATAACAAAATGAATTTTCTCGATTGCGTTTAAATCGAATTCTTTGCATCGGTCTTCGTGGTGGCTCATCTTCGAAATCACTTGATGAAGCTAGACCGGATATGTTATTTAATGTATATGTAAAATTATTTTGTCAAAATATGTTAAAGTTATCACCAATTTTGAAGAAAAAACTTAGATAAATGGCCAAAAAACAAGAATGAATGAATTGATTTTCGGTTAATCGCCCAACTGTCATTGATTAAATAAACAAGCCGTTGGCAAAAGTTTTATCAGAGATTATGGTTTGTGCAACGCTAAACAGCGTTGATTGGCCGTTAATCAGAGATTAACGTTGACAGTTGTTAATATTTGACAGACGATAAATCCTTTGTTACCGGCCCGTCAATTGCTTGTTAAGTCATTGATTGGTTGCTAACAACTGATTATCTTTTGTACAACCAGACATAAAAAATATATAGAACCATCCATTGAAGGTTATGCAGAATCAATTTTTTTATTTTGCTGGCTTGTTCATAATTTGTTTTAAGATTCTATAATGTATAGGCGCGTGTGCAACTGTAACTCTGCATGTGGTAGCGTATCATTTTTGAGTTCTTCAGTAATGTTTCATCAACCAAGAAACATTTTGTTTACCATCACAAGAGAATTACAGGGCGAAAAGCTCAAACAGTATGTTCCAAAATTTTCTAACCAGATTAGATGAACGAGATAAAAAGCAAGATGACTTTAACAAAAATATCTCAAGTAGACTAATTGTACTTGAGACCGGCAATAAGAAAGCGGGAACAAGCAAAAGAAATTACCCTAGGCACAGAAAGCCTGTTGTGTACAGTGGCATATTATACCAATAGGCCGTCGCAGCAAGGTAATGAACTAAAACTGTTTTGTCAAATAATAATGAATAAATGCAATAATGAAATATATACGAGGTGATTTTTTGAATGGGCACACTTTTAATTACTTTGAACAGAAAAGAAATTAGGAAATTTCCAGAAACACCCACACGCACTCCACTTTCTTATGTTAAATAAAACACTCTATATGATATTGTATTTTCAGATACCGCATTTCATCTTAGGTGGAGTTTATTAATCAGATGTGGAGCATAAAATGCTCCATTTTCGAGTTATTCAATTTTATATTAGTAACAGGAACCTTTGCAGCGGTCTGAAAAGTTGCGAATATCTCTGGACCTTACTAAACTAGAGAGGTGCGGCTTGAATTGTTGAATTTAACATAAATTGGTTTTACGATTTAAAAAATCGTATCATACCTAGAGGTATCGCATAGAATGCGCTTGACGAGTGAGGAGTATGAACGTGGGTCTTACGAAGCTTTATTTCTGAGATAATACAGTAGATAATAATGTAGGATAATTGAGGAACACCCCGAAAAAAACGATTTTTATTAACAAAATTTTGTAAAAAGAGAGAATAATACTTGAATTAGATAAAATAAACAAGAACGATCAAAAACGAAACATAATATTGAAAAAAACTAGTAGTTTGTGGGGGCGCCACGTTGGCGAATGTACTCCTGTAGTCGACGAGGGATGTGATCAATCTCACTGTTGATGTAGGTACTCTAGGGGTACAGCATCTCAAGTATCTTCAACTGCATGATGAAGTTTATCTAAAGTCCTCGCAGGCTGCGGCAAATTCTGTATATGAATACCCATCCAATCTAACAGTTTTTCAATTGGGGATTGGCAACCGAGGTGCCCAAGGTAAGGTGTGTATATGCTCCCCTTCTAAGAACCTCATAGAGGTTCGCGCAATGTGAGGACGGGCGTTATCTTGCTGATAAACACCGGCTTTAATCTTTCTTACATAAGGAAGAACAATGGGTCTTAACACATTATTAACATAACGCGCGGATGTCATTGTGCCACGGATTATGATTAGAGGAAATTTGCTACCAAAAACAATAGCTCCCCAGACGATAAGTCCGATGGTACGGTGGACGTGACGCTCAAATGCAAACTCTAAATGACGCCATTCTCCTCGTCGTCGCCTGACTCGCTCTCTACCATCATGACACCCCAAATAGAATCTAGAAAAGGCAATGTGATGCAATTCGTTGCCCCAGTTCCTGCGTTTATTGCTCCAGTTCAGACGATGACGACTATGTTGAGGATTTAAGGGGAGGACGAGACGCGGACGGTAAGAAGTTAGGCCCATTGAGCGTATTTTGTGATAAACGGTGCGAAGCCGAATGGGCCTTCCTACTGCTGCAAACCAAGCATCAGCAATCGACCGAGTAGACCTCCGTCTTTTTCTTAGGGCCATTAATTGAAGAAGACGATCTTACCGTGGTGTAGTTCTTTTGAAAGCTCCAGTGCCTCTAGATCGCGGTGTTGGCCCTTCATTAGACCACGCTTGACATGTTTCCATCATGGTAGCCACACTGCGCCCCATAGCTGCAGCGATTGGACGAAACGAAACAGCACATTTTCTGTGCCCCACAATATGACCCCTTTTAAATGGGGTTAATTGTGAAAAGTTTGGTTACTGTCGCCTGCGAGGAATGTTTGAACCGCCCTAACGTCAAAACAGACGTTTTTGCAGTAGTAATAGTTTGCAACCAATAAAGAACACTTCCAGGAATTCTTCAATAAGTTAGGCAATAGATGTATTGCCGGAGGAGACCACAATGCTAAACATCCAATGTGGGGCTCAAAACTTACAACCCTACAACGCAGAGAATTAGTCATAGCAAAATCAAACAATTTACAACAAATCTCTACTGGCCAACCTTTTGCGTTATGAAAAGAATTGACACCAAAAAATGTAAAGCCGAATCATGTTTTGACTTATCATCTGACCACTGATCACCACTGGTGATAGTCGAATAATAATCTACTCAGCAATCTATTCAATGGGTGATTCACGTTGGCCGTTCATTAGAAAATTTTGAATTTCCCGTAAAGCTAGGAACTTGAAATTTCCTGTAACACCAGAAATTGACATGAACTTTGTTATTTTAAATAAAAACTCGCAATTTTTTATTGAGACACTCAATTCTGAATAAGACGCACCCAGATTGTCGGCACTTACCTCTAAAAGTTTTTGAAATTAATGCTTACATTTGAGAACGCAAGGATCTTTTTAAACATGAATATCTCTTGATTCGTTGTAGATAATACAATAGTTTTGCATTAGCACAGGGCATAATCTAAAAAAACTTTTTATACATCAATCATATCAGCATCAAATAATAGAAATAAAGAACTTCAAATTTGTGTAGAGATGGAGAAATATATTTATATTCTTCTCTTTTGTATACTTTGTCAGGATTTCATCAAACACTACCAAAACTTTTATTCAACGTATACCAACGTATATTCAACAAATTATCTTTATGACATGACCACGTAAAAAGCTTCGAACAACTAAAGTTGCAAATATTTATACCAATTTAATATTTTCTGGACAAATAATATAACAAAATGAATTTTCTCGATTGCGTTTAAATCGAATTCTTTGCATCGGTCTTCGTGGTGGCTCATCTTCGAAATCACTTGATGAAGCTAGACCGGATATGTTATTTAATGTATATGTAAAATTATTTTGTCAAAATATGTTAAAGTTATCACCAATTTTGAAGAAAAAACTTAGATAAATGGCCAAAAAACAAGAATGAATGAATTGATTTTCGGTTAATCGCCCAACTGTCATTGATTAAATAAACAAGCCGTTGGCAAAAGTTTTATCAGAGATTATGGTTTGTGCAACGCTAAACAACGCTATTTGATTGAACACCATGTTTTGTCCTCCATAATAACTGATTTACAGTATCTGCTAAGTTAAAGTTTTGTTTTACTTTCTTGTTTGGTGTTTCATTGTTATAATTTACAAAATAAATTTATATTATGGTAAAGATTTGATAAAAACCATATTTCATATGACATGCTAATTTCAATTGTTTGATTCAAATGTTTTTATTTTACAACTTACATATATCAAAAGCTAAAGAGAAGATGTAGTACTTTTCAAAATTTTCGTTTGAAAACAATATAAAAACAAAAGTTATTTTTGTTATTTTTGGTTGGTAATATAACCAAAGAAATCGTTGGTTTTCCATGACCAACTTGTAAAAAAATTGCGAAACAAATTATCTATTTTTTATGAATTCTTAGGACTATCTATAAAATGTACTAATAGATCGCCACAGTCTATTTTTCATTAATTTCAGGTGTTATGAGCACTGCTACTTTTCTCAGCCAAGCCTCTAGTTGATTGGCGCGGATTTTTATGAACAAGTTGATTGTATGGTTCCTCCTCAAACTGAACCGCTGGACCCGCGAGATCGAAATTTCGATTTTTGAAGCGCGAATATGAACAACAAATATCACGACCAGTTTCAGCGGTTTTATGTATCACCTCGATAAAACGCAAACAGAAAATGGTGTCAATAATGCTCAATTTTTTCTACTTGACACACCATTTCAATGACCTGAAAATCAACTAAAATGAAGAAATAAACTAAATACATCTTATATCTAAATATCTTAGAGCAAGAATTCCTCTTTCATATAACATAACGCCTAAACATTTATTTTCCGTGCGTAGTTTTAAAATTAAAATGATATTAAATTAACTAAATATAAAATTTAAAAAATTGAATGAAAATTATTTTCATTCACCCCGTTATAATAGTGTCGCCGTGTTTTCTATGTATTCGAGTATTCGGGCATACCGCACGTGTGCCCAGAGGCCTTCTTTTCAGGTATAAGCAGCGAAGCTCTTTGTCACTCTACCAATGAAATGGACAGATTGAGATAAGGCGGGTACAACCAAATAATTCACAAAAAATTATGCAAAGGCTGCAATTATCACCACCAGAATTTGTAGATTTGCGACTTTGTAAACCCTTCGGTGCCACTTGATTACAAAAAATCTATCCAGCTTATTGCACTTTTTTTGCTTTCTACAGACAAAAGTTGAATCCATATTTCTGTGGAAGCGAAAAATCCAAATTATATGAGGTAGAGCTATGAAATACATATATCCAAAATTGGTGTTTTTTTTATAGCAAAAAAGGTAAAATTTTTCTAAATTTTCGATATCTAGCCTCCAAGAAAAATGAATTAAGCATTAATTAATGCATGTCAAAAATTTGAGAAAAATCTATCCATATATGACGCTGTAAGAGCCATTCTCACGAGCTGTGTTTTTGGTATGTTTTCGATCAGTACATAAATCCCCTTAAATCAAAACCGTGACATTCGCCTTAGTCCTCTGTTTACTCTTGATCAAGGAACATGCTAAGTTTACTCTACGACGATCGAGACAGAAGGGAAATTAATGTGCAATATTAACCACAAACTGCAATTTTAAATCAGATTGCACAATAAAAATCAAACCGCTTTTGAAATGATCAGTATATTTTACAATATTTCAGTACCATTCCCAGAAAGGCAATAATATTGCACATTGCCAAATATTACCCAATATTATTGCCAGTCTAAGGGTCACTTACGAGAAAGAAATAATAATAAAAAATGTTGTAAGGCAAATACTAATTACTGGTTGTCTATAAACTAGGCGCAATTTACGTAACCTGAACCACATCCAAAACTGGTGTTTTTAACATGTGACATGTAACCTCAATTGTAACCTCAAAATGCAAATTTTATCTTCAAACACAAATGACTACAAAAAGTGTTTTGTGGCGAACTACGTGAAGTTTCGTAATAAAACAGCACACCAGTCACGTTTTATTAAAAATGTATTAATATCAAATTATATGTGCACTACTCATATCAGTTGCCTTTTTCAGTGATCGGAAAGCTGATTTGGTCCATAAGATCGTCGATTTTCGCTTGTAACGTCTCTAGAATATCCGCCGAAATAAACAAATGGTTCTCATCTAAATCCTGTATAATAAATTTGCGCCCGAGTTTCGTTGTTTCGTCCAAATATAAGAGGAATTGCTTCATTGCTTGATCGCTGGAACACAAAATGTCTAGAAAAGGTCTTAGTATTGAGGAGAAGAAAACGAGAATGTTGCAACTGTTCCATGAACGGCGGGAATTTTTTCAGTTGAAGGAACTGGAAAGAATTGCCCCCAAAGACAAAGGAATTACGGTTAATTCTGTGAAGGAAGTCATTCAAGCGCTGGTGGATGATGGATCAGTGGATACTGACAAAATTGGTGGTTCTGTTTACTACTGGTCGTTCCCCAGGTACTGAACCAACAACCATCAATTCAATACATTTTAATTCGTTTTACAGTAAACTGGTCAATACAAAAAAACGCAAGTTGGAAGAACTGCAAACACATGTTGAAACATCCACCAAAAGACTTAAACTAATTAATGGCAGCCTCGGCAAGATGCAGGTAACTATAATATTAATGTCCTGTAGGGAGAGTGCATAAAAAACTGTGTAGGCCATAGAGTAATTTCAAGGTTCAATAGAGTGTAGGAGTCAGACTGAATGATGATCAAAACAAAAACCATATTCTATGGCCTCTTCAGCTTTGGTTTTAATTGTAAACTACATATATACAACAACCTGACAAACTGATTTAATTCAGGACATCAAAGAGAGTACGAGCGATCTGGATGCAATCGTGAAAGAAGTCGAACAATTGCAGCAAGAAAAAATGAAATTAGAAAACAAACTAGCCTTGATATGTAAAAATCCAGACTTGGAGAAAATGCAAAAGGAAATGGAAATGGTGAAGGAGGCTGCGAATCGCTGGACAGACAACATTTTCGCGGTGAAGTCTTGGTGCAAAAAGAAGTTTATGATTGAGGACAATGTGTTAAACAAACAGTTTGGAATTCCCGAAGATTTAGACTATATAGCGTAATTAAGTTTAGTTAGTTGTAACTTAATATAAATAAGTGAATTGTACCTACCATTTGACTAAAACACCCTTCATTACGTTTACCATTTTGTGTTTGTTTATAAATATTATTGTTTTTGGGAAATGTAAGGTTAGATTTGATCAAAGTTGACAGTAGACAAATGGAGTAGACGGCGTCTTGTTCTTGACTAGGTGGCAATGTCCGCCATCTATGGAGCGTACAGAAAGGCGGAGGCGCAGGTTGCTTTTGAATCTAGTTTTTGTTTCATCTTTTACAGGTACATCGAAAAAACGATTGAAATATGCCATTCCGGCAGGAGGGCTTTTCAAATTCCCATGACGTGTCAATAATGTCAACAAAACACACATTACTTAACCTAATGTACGAGGTCATCGCATTATCTTCCACAATAGTTCAACTTTGTTGTGTGTCTTTTTCAAAGATCTAATAATAATTAATGTGGATGGCGCGCAATGTTCGCTATTGACTCCACCGTAAGAAAAGAATAGCTGCACGGCATCACGGGACTTAGGGCACATTCTGCCCGAGCTCTGAGGCACGCTTTAGGAAAACATTGTGCAGGTCGTGCAGTTTAGTGTTTAATTATTGTTAAATCCAACGCTAATTAAGCTTTCATAATACTTATAATCTTGGTGGTAATGTGCTGTATTACAAGTGCAGACATCGTTATAGGAAAGTCGCAAATATTTCCTTTCATAGATAGACTAGCTGAATGTACCCGGCGTTGCCGGACGTAGATAAAATTAACGCAGTGTTGGCAAAAGTGGTATATTGGTGATGTTGACTAATCGACATTATAATAAAATTAAACAGGAATGCTCTACTTTTCCAATCACAAAATAAACAAATTTGCTGAAATTAACCTGCGTTGCCAGTACCCAGTACTTCAATATGATTTGGAAAAAGAGGATACCTTGGTTGATATCAGATGAAAAATCTTGAATAGACTCTTTAGGCAAAGACGCAGTTTGGAGGTGTTCTAGAGCGGCGTCTCACAAACTCTACTGATTTTTGACCGCTAGATGGCACTTGCATCTGCAATCTCTTTAAATTCAATTTTTATTTGACCAGTGAAAGCGTTCTCTACCGAGTAGAGGTGAAACGTCTTTAAACAGTAAACAGATTTCTGTCATGTCGAACTAGAGATCCGAGTCTGCACTTACCACGAAACAATTGCGTAATCAGACTCATAGGCGGAGAGACTTGAAATACACTTTGGTCGAAACCCAACATAATCGAAAATCATTCACGATCAATTTAAAACGCCAAAACTACTATTTGGAATCATTGAAAATAGAAAAAATAATATGACGAGTTCTCGGTTTCCTTTCGCTTTTCGGCTAATCAGACTCATCGTCAATGATGACTTAGGGCCTGTGGCACTTTGCCGCGATAATTCAAAAACTACCGCCGAACCCCTTATCTCCACCGGCAGGAGATAAGGGCTGAAACGAGAGACGCTCTCTTGCAATTCGGTCGCGCTCCCGACAACACGTAAATCTATTAAATAAATAGCAATCTGTTAAGTTTTTGTAAAATAAATCATCGTTAATCATTGTGTAAAACGATATTTGTGGAACTCCCCACAAATTTTGGTGACCCCGACGTGATTTAACAAGGAATTTTACGAAAATTATGGCGGAGGAACAAGAAAAACCACGTGTCGCCATCGACGCCGTCAGCGTCAAGGTACCACCCTTCTGGCCTCAAGACCCTTCGCTATGGTTCATCCACCTAGAGGGGCAGTTCGAATTAGGCGGAATTAAAGAAGACAGGACGAAATACTCCTACGTAGTCGGCAACTTGGAGCCAAAATTCATGAGCGAGGTAAAGGACATCTTACTCAATCCTCCATCGTCCGGCCGCTACGACAAAATAAAAGCAGAATTGATTCGCCGTTTGTCGACCTCGCAAGAGCAAAAGACCCGTCGTCTGCTCGAAAGGGAGGAAATCGGAGACCGTACGCCGTCACAATTTCTGCGGCACCTGAGAGACCTCGCAGGAGCCGTTGTACCGGACGAATTTCTCCGTACGCTCTGGTTAGCGCGCTTGCCAGCCAACATGCAAGCCATCCTCACGACGCAAGCAAACAACCCCTTAGACGACGCAGCCGTACTCGCCGACAAGGTACATGAGACGACGTTCGCTGCCCACACTTCCATCGCCGCCACCACAACACGAACATTTTCCACAGATTCGCAAGAGGACGCAATGGGCACGCTGCTCCAACGCATGGAGGAAATGGGCCGCGAAATCGCATCGCTCAAAGCAACCGCCCATAATCCTCATCAACGTGCTCGCTCAAGGAGCCGAAGCAGGCCCAGGAACGGTCAATGTTGGTACCATACCAATTTTGGTGCCAAAGCAAAAAAATGCACAGCGCCCTGCTCTTTCCCAAAAAACGAAACAACCAGCCAATAACCGCGGCCATTGGCTGGGATGTCCCGAAGTGCCGTTTGTTCTTAACTGACAGAGACAGTAAAATGCAAATGCTGATAGACACTGGTGCAGACGTGAGTGTTTTGCCGCTGAAATTAGTGCAAGGAAGACGCTCCAAAACTAATTTCAGTTTGTTCGCCGTGAACGGTACGCAGTTCGCTACGTACGGTCAGGTAACGCTTACCCTTAATTTAGGTTTAAGACGCGCTTTCACGTGGAACTTCATCGTGGTTGATCTAGACTACGCAATCGTTGGCGCAGACTTCCTTCATCACTTTAACTTGTTAGTGGACCTACGAAACAGACGTTTAATCGACCCCCTAACAAACGTGCATACAAACGGTATTGTGCGCGAAGTCGACGTGCCGACGATAAAGACCATAGTGAGTGACGAGCAGGACGATTACAAACAGTTACTATCGCGCTACGCCGTCATCACGCAACCACCAACAATACACAAAGTAGTCAAACACAACACGGTCCACCACATTAAAACGACCGAAGGCCCACCAGTCACAAGCAGACCAAGACGCCTCGCACCCGCCCGATACCAAGCAGCAAAGAAGGAGTTTGACGCACTCATCAAAGAAGGCATCGTCAGACCCTCCAAAAGCAATTGGTCCTCACCGCTTCATCTTGTTTCCAAGAAAGATGGCAATTTACGTCCTTGTGGCGACTACAGAGGACTAAACGCTCGAACGGTTCCAGACCAATACCCAGTCCCCCACATCGAGGACTTCACACAGGCACTGCACGGAACGAACATCTTTTCCACATTGGACTTGGTGAAGGCGTATCATCAAATTCCCGTAAACAACGAGGACATTTCCAAAACGGCAATCACAACACCATTCGGACTCTTCGAATATCCGTTTATGTCGTTCGGACTGCGAAATGCCGCCCAAACATTTCAACGATTCATCGATGAGGTAACTCGAGGACTCAACTTCTGTTTTGCCTATATTGATGACATCCTCGTCGTGTCTAAAAACAAACATGAACATTTACAACATCTGGAAACCCTCTTCAAAAGATTTGTTGAGTACGGAGTTGTCGTAAATGCTGCAAAATGTAAATTTGGTCAGTCAAGCGTCACATTCCTTGGTTACCAAATTTCTTCAGAAGGAAGCAAACCTCCTTCCGATCGAGTTAAGGCCATTGAAAATTTTCCCAAGCCAACAACCATAAAAGAACTTCGACGTTTTCTTGGTATGATCAACTTCTACCGACGTTTCATACCTAGAGCAGCAGAAATTCAAGCGCCATTAACCAATCTGCTCGGAGGACCCAAGACTTCTGACAAAGAAAAAATCATCTGGACCGAAAAAACAGACGGAGCTTTCCAAGCAACCAAAAAGTCACTTGCTGATGCGACGATGTTGGTTCACCCAAACCCCAATGCGCAACTCAGCATGATGGTGGACGCTTCAGACATCGCCATCGGCGCAGTGCTGCAACAATTCAATCATGGAGAGTGGCAACCATTAAGCTTCTACACCCAAAAACTCACCAATGCCCAGAAGAAATACAGCGCCTACGACCGCGAACTTCTGGCTGCATATGCAGGAGTCAAACGATTCCGACATTACGTGGAAGGCCACCACATAATCATCTTCACAGACCACAAACCCCTCGTCTACAGCTTTAATCAAAAACCAGACAAGGCATCTCCGAGACAATTCCGATATCTTGACTACATCGGCCAATTCACAAACGACATTCAACACATCTCGGGCAAGGATAACATTCCAGCTGATGCACTCTCGCGTGTAGAGGTCATCAACTCAATCACCCTGGCGCCCTCGTGGATTAAAAATCTGCCAATGCAGCAAGAAGTCGACAGCGAATTGTCACAGCTACGACAAGCCTCAGACACAGGTACTAAAATAAAAAAGTTGTTCTTTCCAGAAACAAAAACCTACATCTACTGCGACACCTCGTCTGAGATGTTACGACCCTACTTACCCAACCAGTTCAGGAAGCCAGCATTTGATAAATTGCATAATTTATCGCATCCGGGCGTTGAAGCTTCCACCAAGTTGGTCAAGCAGCGCTACATGTGGCCAGGCATGGACAAAGACTGCCGCACATGGGCCAAAGCTTGCATCGCCTGCCAGCAATCAAAAATCAGCCGGCACACTTCAACACCCCTCGGAAATTTCCAGGAACCATCTTCACGATTTAAGCACATCCACATCGACCTTGTTGGACCACTTCCCATGTCGCAAGGTTACCAGTATTGCTTCACATGCATAGACAGAGCCACGCGATGGCCTGAAGCAGTACCCATCAACGACATTTCAGCAGAATGCATAGCCAAAACGCTGTTAACAACCTGGGTATCAAGATTCGGCATTCCCAAAACAATAACATCTGACAGAGGTCGACAATTCGAGTCTGACCTGTTCAGATGTATCACACGATATTTAGGTTGTGAACACATCAAAACAACACCCTACCACCCGCAGTCAAATGGCATGGTTGAACGTCTGCATCGACAGTTGAAAACAGCCATCAAGTGTCACGACACTGAAAACTGGGTGGACTGCTTGCCATTCGTTCTTTTAGGCGTTCGTACAGCTCTCAAAACCGACCTAAAAACATCATCAGCCGAACTCGTGTACGGTGAACAACTCAGTTTACCAGGAGAATTCTTCCAAGGACCTCAGCAAGAATTGACATCCAACTTCGTGGATCAACTGCGCCAAAAAACCCAAGAGCACATCGCAATCACACCGCGACGTCATGGCTTTCGAAAAGTGTTTGTACCCCAAGCACTACAAACAGCCACACACGTCTTCGTGCGACGAGAAGGAATCTCCAAATCTCTGCAGCGCCCTTACGATGGACCTTTCCCCGTAATCAAGAGGGGAGAAAAAACTTTCCTCTTGGAGAAAAACGGACGACAACAAAACATCAACTTGGACAGAATAAAGCCTGCCTTTATCCTCCAAGATGAAAACACCGACAATGGCGGTAACACTGGTACCGCTGTCAAAATTCAATCTTCTCACCCAGATGACAACACCAGCCTGGAACCCACACCACCACCAATACAAGGAGAAAAACACTCCTCAAAAGGAAGGACGATTCGTCGTCCAGTCCGATTTGACGAATAACGTTGTCACTGGAGGGGGAGTACTGTGGCACTTTGCCGCGATAATTCAAAAACTACCGCCGAACCCCTTATCTCCACCGGCAGGAGATAAGGGCTGAAACGAGAGACGCTCTCTTGCAATTCGGTCGCGCTCCCGACAACACGTAAATCTATTAAATAAATAGCAATCTGTTAAGTTTTTGTAAAATAAATCATCGTTAATCATTGTGTAAAACGATATTTGTGGAACTCCCCACAGGGCCTAATTCTAAATCAAATTTGCGCCGTTATAACTTATGCTCCTAAGTATAAAAATCATTTTTAAAATTTTGTAAATTTTTTGTTTAATTAGAAAATTATATTTTGAAAATGTACATGAAACTTGCCTCACCCATAAGTTCATACATACATACATACACATGACCCCTCCTACGGCTCATCTGAAAATCATCAGCCCTGCGGCTACAACGTTTACTACTTTCTTGTGCGACTCTACAGGTGGAAGACGCAGGTAAAGAAATACCTTCCATTCAAGAACGAAATGAATGAAATTCATACCGCCTCAAAATAAAAATGTTGATTCTGCTTCAGTACGTATTTATAAACAATTACTGAACTGATTTAAACAAACATGACGTTTTTGCTTACCATTTTAAAAAATCACAGCTGCAACATCGTTGTAACAAAAAAAGAACGGCAATATTTTGTATCAATAATATTTTAATGATAAATAAATTTAAAAGTCTAAAGTTTGATGACGACTAGTTACCTACTGTCCTGTACCTTTTGAGATATTTGCATTTTTATGATCTGCAGTATTCGAAAGCGAGCAAATAAATCATTTAAATCGCCACAATAATCCTTATTTTCTATTGATGTTCCATTTCGGAATCAAAAATTAGCATAAATTGATTCGTCGGTTTAGATAAACATAGAAATTGAATTATCCAAAAAACGGGTAGTTTTAGGTATAGAAGGTATTTGTCAATTTTTGGGTGGGACACCTGTAGATTATTCGTAACTGTCTAGATAAGTATTATAATTTTTTT
Source organism: Eledona agricola (assembly GCA_964023215.1). Classification (NCBI taxonomy): domain Eukaryota; kingdom Metazoa; phylum Arthropoda; class Insecta; order Coleoptera; family Tenebrionidae; genus Eledona; species Eledona agricola. The sequence goes on along the minus strand of OZ026859.1, from coordinate 14,926,487 downwards.
TTTTTCAATATTAGCGAGTTACAGCACAGACTTGCATGTTCATTCATCACGCAGTTTCCGGAACTGCAAACGATGGGTACAGATAATGTCCCAATCTTTGTTGATAAAACCAGCGGCTCTTGTGTCGGAATAAAGACACAGGTATAGGTAAAACGCCAGGAGTCCATGTAAATAAACACCTTTCCTTTTACAGCTGTACAGTACTCAGAAATGCTTTCGGCCATTTAATTAGTTCTTCCTATAGATTGGTCTTGTCTTGTCATGTAAATCAGGATTTGTATTGTCTGTGCGATGAAGAAAACGGCTTATTTCTAAGAAAGGATTCCTTCTGATAGATTTGAAAAGCAGCTTGTTCCTCCTTATCAGTTTCAGAATCCGGGTAATATTATTTTCCAGGTAATTCATTATATACAGTTCGAATTCGAATTATAAAGATTCGTGCACAAGATGATTTTTAAAAAGCGGCAATCGCTGTAAAATTCGATTTCAAAAAATTAAAAACCATATGAAATGGCTTCCAATTTACCACAAGCCCACAATTTTTGAATTTTTCTAAATTTCATGGTATATTTTGTGCAATATTCTTCTTATTATCTTATTCTTATTTTAAATTAAGAGCCATATTTTTTGCATAATTTGCTCGCTACGCCCCACCTACTGGAATAACTTCGATTGGAACACGATCTACATACCGATAAAATATAACCGCTAATGAAGCCGGCCACGAAAGTCTACATACTTCGAAATTAGTTGTACTAAATTCATGGGTTTTTCAAAAACAGCACTAGTCAAAAAAATTAACAACTAACTTTGTTATCTAAAAACTCAATTTTCAACTTTGGTACAAAAATACATATATGGTTGTAAATCACGAATTTCTTTATTTTTTTTCATTTTTTGTATAACTGGAAATTCTTCCTACCTATGTTTCTGAATTGAATACCCAGTATATTTCTTAATTTTTAGGACGCAGATTAAAAAACTTCTTTTTTTTCAGCCAAAAACAGCTCATGTCATAGTTATTTGTACGTATTTTGTATTTTTTGTAGTTATTTGTATAATATAATAATAATAATGTTCTGTAAAAAGAATACTTATCGGTGACTGTTTTTTGCTTTTCCTGAAAATTCAGTTTTTGCCAACCATGTTGCAGTTGTGATTTTTTTAATGATCAACAAAGGGCGTGTTTGTTTAGATCAGTTTAGTAAATGTTCATAAATACGCACTGAACCAGAACCTACATTTTATTTTAGCAGGTATGAATTTCATACCATTCATGTATTTCCACAAAATGAAATAACTTGAATGAAAGGCATCTCTTTACCTGCGTCCTCCACCCACAGAGTCGTACAGAAAAGTAGTAAACGTGTTAGCCGCAGGGCTGGTGATTTTCAGAAAAGCCGGGGTCATAATTTTGTAATTTTTTAAATTGGTTTTTAGTAGATATTAGATAATAATGACAAATCCATGAATTAATAAATTTACTCATTCTTATTTAAAAACAATGATTTCCTATTAGCACAGGTTATCAGCACTAAATTTTTCATAAATTACATATTGTAATTAACACCCCGAAATTAGTTAAATTCAACTCATACTTATCAAAGTACAATTTTTTTTTGTTTGAAATTGACCCTATAGTAAAAAACATTGTTGTTAAAGACAACAGCTACAGGCCGACCGCAGAAAAAAATAAGAACACCGATAGAAAAACACAAAATTCCGATAGATTATTAACAAGCACACGACGTGAGTTTCATACATTAAACCGATTTTCTGCACGCGTTTTTGTCGTCTACCGTCCGACGGAAAAAATCGCGACGTTTGCTAAAGGCATTGTTCTATATGCGCGCTCTTATGCATCGCGACGGTCTGCCGCTCAATTTTGTTTGATCTAAAAACACCGCGAATTTTACCGCTGGGTACTGCCATTACTCTCAAAAAATAACTATATCCGATCTTTAACTTCAATATTGATACTATGCCAGCGATATCGTTACCACAATAGCTGAACTAAAATCTTACCGATTTTTACCGGTTTCTACTTGACCGCTTTCATCTAGGGGCAGATGAAGAGCCAGCCAGGATTATTGCTTAAAAAATGGTAATCTTGAAAACGACAAGTCGTAGAAGAATAATTTTGGTCTCATTTGGAAGATAATGTTACTGCGGGTATAATAGGAGATTATGTAGCAAAAATAAGTTAAATTAAACTGTACAGGTTGATGACAAGTTTCTACCTTTTTTTAACTTAGCAATATCTTTTGATTGGTTGCTTTAATCAGCTTCAAAAGTTCCTATTATAACGAATGGGGTTTCCAGATTAGATTACCATTCATCATTTTCTGATCCGTGGCGTAGTTTTTGAGATTACCATTTTTTACAGTGCTTATGTTTTGACGGGCGAGCGGGTGAGTGGGAACGGGGGTACGCAACTGTGAGACGCCGATTCCAGGAAATCGAAATTAAGGTTAGATAATTTTCGGGAAAATCAAGGTTTACAAATTAGCTGATCATGTTATGATAAAGTTGAAAACACAATGGAAACATTTCTCCTGCTGCAGTCATCTCCAAACAGAAAAGTATGTAGATGATTTTCATTTATCTTCAGAATAAACAAACTCTTCAACATAATTATCTCCTTCTGAGCTGCACAAAAATTATTAAAACCTGGTCGCAACTTGTTGAACAATTGTGCAAACCTTTTGAGCTCCCTTTCCAGTATTAAAATTTCAATACCAATACCGCTTGGTATGTGCGAATTTTTGCATAGATATTGAATCAAACCAAATCGAGCATCGCCTTTTCACGTTTGTGACCTTGCCCTGGACGTGGCAGGCTCCAGCTGCTTCAATAATGTAAAAATCTTATTCGGCCTCTCCAATAAACTCACATTTGATTACATTGTAATAGTATTCTGTAGTGATTTCCGTAGAGATATACACATTCAAATATATCTCTAATCTTGTCAGGACTTCTTCAATCACTACGAAAACACTTTGACTTTTAAACGTTTTATTCAGCAAACTTCTTCACAACATCAACATGTAACGAACACAACGTAAAAAGCCTCGAATAACTAAAGTTACTAATATTTATACAAAATTCATACATCCTAAAACCAATCATCTCCTAGCTTAGTCTAACGGACTTCCTAAAACAACCAATCAGTTTTAAACATTCGCACAACGGTCCTAACGAAAACTTACTTCTAGAAACCCATTTAAATTAAAGCGTGAATTATTACTAACGGTCCACATCTCAACCGTCCGTTGTTCGTTAGCAATAAAACAATTTCCAACGGTCTTTCATGGAATAAAGAATAAATTATAGAGTAATTTAAGCAATGAAAAAATCAAGACGACGCGTGTGTCTGTCATACATACAATCGTTTTTCTCAAATAACCGATACTTGTCATATTATATTGCTTAAAATAAGTCGTGTGTCTTTTGGCTTATAAAACCCCCGCGACCTCTGACGCTAACAATAAAAGTTCTCCAAATCAAAAAGTGATTTTCTTCTCTTAAGAAATAAAAAAAATATTGCCAAAATTTACTGTTGCATTAAAAAAGAAAAGTTTCATTTTTTACATTACAATGCGATGAAAATAAATCTGGCTTGGCTGGTGCAAACAATTACCTAATGGAACGCATCAACAGCATAGAATTACAGAGGTGCCAAATTGAACATGGAATTTTTTGCCAATAACTAAAAGGAATAGGGCGAAAAGGGAAAAGTTGAGAGTGGTAACAAGAATGAAGGCGACAACATTTGAGGAGAGAATAAGCAAAAGGACTTGTTGCCAACTGTTACAGGAATGTCTGAGAGAGGAAAAGAGAGAAGGAGAAAATGATAGGACGAGTGAAAGGGCAAAGTACTATCATTGTTTAAGTATATACTTAAACAATGGTACTATGAAAGGAATGGGTACAGCTCAGGAGAAGCGATGAGAATGAGAGAACGATGGGTGAGATTAAGGACGGCGTCTCACAGTTGCGTACCCCCGTTCCCACTCACCCGCTCGCCCGTCAAAACATAAGCACTAAAAAAAATGGTAATCTCAGAAACTACGCCACGGATCAGAAAATGATGAATGGTAATCTAATCTGGAAACCCCATTCGTTATAATAGGAACTTTTGAAGCTGATTAAAGCAACCAATCAAGAGATATTGCTAAGTTAAAAAAAGGTAGAAACTTGTCATCAACCTGTACAGTTTAATTTAATTTATTTTTGCTACATAATCTCCTATTATACCCGCAGTAACATTATCTTCCAAATGAGACCAAAATTATTCTTCTACGACTTGTCGTTTTCAAGATTACCATTTTTTAAGCAATAATCCTGGCTGGCTCTTCATCTGCCCCTAGATGAAAGCGGTCAAGTAGAAACCGGTAAAAATCGGTAAGATTTTAGTTCAGCTATTGTGGTAACGATATCGCTGGCATAGTATCAATATTGAAGTTAAAGATCGGATATAGTTATTTTTTGAGAGTAATGGCAGTACCCAGCGGTAAAATTCGCGGTGTTTTTAGATCAAACAAAATTGAGCGGCAGACCGTCGCGATGCATAAGAGCGCGCATATAGAACAATGCCTTTAGCAAACGTCGCGATTTTTTCCGTCGGACGGTAGACGACAAAAACGCGTGCAGAAAATCGGTTTAATGTATGAAACTCACGTCGTGTGCTTGTTAATAATCTATCGGAATTTTGTGTTTTTCTATCGGTGTTCTTATTTTTTTCTGCGGTCGGCCTGTAGCTGTTGTCTTTAACAACAATGTTTTTTACTATAGGGTCAATTTCAAACAAAAAAAAATTGTACTTTGATAAGTATGAGTTGAATTTAACTAATTTCGGGGTGTTAATTACAATATGTAATTTATGAAAAATTTAGTGCTGATAACCTGTGCAAATAGAAAATCATTGTTTTTAAATAAGAATGAGTAAATTTATTAATTCATGGATTTGTCATTATTATCTAATATCATTGATTATATATTGGAAAGATCTCTCACCTTACGGGTAAAAACGTACCCAGAAAATGTGCTGAACTACAGAGGGCCAGAGTCTGGCCCTCTGTATGTCAGCACATCAACTAAAAGTAGTAATTCCAACCAGTGGCCCTCTGTACCCCAGCACAAGAACTAAAATGAGTAATAACTTGGTTTGTAGCCAAGATTAACTTTGATTTGAAGCTTCTTCTTTTATAATTTACGTGGTTTTCCCATTTCAGCGACGATATACGGAATAATATAGCCCAAAATATACGTATTCATGAGAGTATAACATATGTTTATATTTCGTCTACATTTAGACGTAGAAGCTAGGCCGTATTTTATAAAATATATTCAGTTTAATAATAACATACAAAACGAAATATGTGCTAAAAAACGGGTACCCCTCACACGGTTCAATAACATTGATCAATATAAAGTCAGTTACGATTTCGTTCATTTTGCTATTTTGTTTAGTTATTGCTAAAAAGCGAAATGAAAACTTTTTACACCAAATTCAGCTTGCTGCAAAATTTGTAATGATTTATGACAGCAGGTAGATCCTTCCAAGCGGGATGTAATTGCACATCATAAAAGGCCGAACTTGGGTTTGTGGTCCGAATAATACGAAATGTTTCCTTGAATAAACATTTATCAATAGGATTATTAGCGCATCGGCAGAAAATTTAAACTTTTGAGCCTCAAATTTTAGGATTAGTCCTGGTTTACCCCATTTCTGAGAAATTTGGATATAAATTGGTAAAGAGGATTCTCTGAAATTATGTTTCAAAGCTGAATCACAGGATATTGCTATTGATTGGTTTTCATGTGCCGTTGTCAAGCCAGTAATATTAGTAAGTGTTCCAATCTAATATCTAATAGAAGTCTAATATCCAATATTTATTTTTGTCGGGTACTGGAAAATAATGCCGAAACGAAGTCCTCAAAGCGCGGAGGTGTTTAATCATTTCGTCTTGTACTTGTGTTGGCAACATTGCTCCACCATAGGATTCCAAAAACGCTGACAGTGTAGGAAAGTGATTAACGTTTTTTGAATTGTGCTAAGTAAGCGTAGCGATTACGAGACTTTTGGTGGAATTTATATATTAATATTAAATGGTCCACAGATGAGACTACGAACGTCCGTTCGAACTCTGTTACAAATACAATGTTTTCATAGCAAAAGAACCTTTTGAAGGAAAGCAGAAAGGAAACTGGTTTTATCACTGTACCTACTATAAATCACCTAGTAATTATAAGTATATGCAGCAAACATTAGGATTCGCACTACCTGGAATCTCGACAATTTTAACTTGGCTAAAGATTAATAATTTAACAACGGATTGCAATACATCTTTAGTCAACAAATTGGCAAATAAAGTCAAAACAATGTCCATTGATGAAAAAGAAATAGTTGTCATGTTTGATGAAATAATTTTGAAGAGAGGATTAAATTATAATAAATATCATGACGTCATTGAAGGATTTGAAGATTTAGGCACATGTGAGAGTAGTAATGAAAAATTAATCTAACGGACGCCTTTTACACCGCTCGCAAGTGCGCTCGTTTTGTAGACACGTGCGAGTGAGACCACACAGAGAGATTCGTGAATTAAATAATGAATCCACGAAACTTGAGTTACCTTTACAAGACTCTCTTTTGAAAAATTCAAAACTGTCTTTGCTAAAGACCAGGAAGAAGATAGAAAAGCGCATTTAGAAAAAATTCAACTTAAACTGGATTCTATATTGTCTGATTACGAGGATGATATTGAGAAGAATGATGAGATTGTTATTGACAATATTTCACAATCTTTGATTCCAGAGGATATAATTGTAGAAAACATAATATTATTTACTACCTGAGTTGATTTATTTGTAGAAAAGTGTACAAAATTATTTAATAGTTCTTCATGTAAAAATGCCTTATGTAATTTGAACAAGGATGATTTAGAATTACATTTTTCACAAGTAGCGGAGTATACCGCCAGCAAATCAAAGGGAGGATTGAACTTTTCAAAGTCAAATATGTAGTCACGGTATGTTCAATTTTTTTAGAAGAAAAGCTTTACCCAAATATATATCGTCTATAAATGTTTTCGATGAGATATTGGACGAAATGTGTGACAAAAATGAACTTACTATCAAAAACTTTCCTTGTGATATTCACAAAAATGACATTTGCCAACTACTGCCCAATATATAATCAATCCCTTAATTCATTCTTGAGTGTTGGCCGGTTCCTCAGCGTGGACACACACCAACGCTGTACTGGTGCTACAAGTTCATGAAATGTTCTATTAATTTTTGAAGGCGCTACTTCCCGGTACTCTAACTTATGGGCAAGGCAGAGTGCGGGGTGCGGTGGAGCATTGCCAAGCTTTTACCTGTGGCGGTGAGAGATCTTTCCAATATATAATCAATGCTAATATCTACTAAAAACCAATTTAAAAAATTACAAAATTATGACCCCGGCTTTTCTGAAAATCACCAGCCCTGCGGCTAACACGTTTACTACTTTTCTGTACGACTCTGTGGGTGGAGGACGCAGGTAAAGAGATGCCTTTCATTCAAGTTATTTCATTTTGTGGAAATACATAAATGGTATGAAATTCATACCTGCTAAAATAAAATGTAGGTTCTGGTTCAGTGCGTATTTATGAACATTTACTAAACTGATCTAAACAAACACGCCCTTTGTTGATCATTAAAAAAACCACAACTGCAACATGGTTGGCAAAAACTGAATTTTCAGGAAAAGCAAAAAACAGTCACCGATAAGTATTCTTTTTACAGAACATTATTATTATTATATTATACAAATAACTACAAAAAATACAAAATACGCACAAATAACTATGACATGAGCTGTTTTTGGCTGAAAAAAAAGAAGTTTTTTAATCTGCGTCCTAAAAATTAAAAAATATACTGGGTATTCAATTCAGAAACATAGGTAGGAAGAATTTCCAGTTATACAAAAAATGAAAAAAAATTAAGAAATTCGTGATTTACAACCATATATGTATTTTGGTACCAAAGTTGAAAATTGAGTTTTTAGATAACAAAGTTAGTTGTTAATTTTTTTGACTAGAGCTGTTTTTGAAAAACCCATGAATTTCGTACAACTAATTTCGAAGTATGTAGACTTCCGTGGCCGGCTTCATTAGCGGTTATATTTTATCGGTATGTAGATCGTGTTCCAATCGAAGTTATTCCAGTAGGTGGGGCGTAGCGAGCAAATTATGCAAAAAATATGGCTCTTAATTTAAAATAAGAAAGATGAATATTGCACAAAATATACCATGAAATTTAGAAAAATTCAAAAATGGTGGGCTTGTGGTAAATTGGAAGCCATTTAATATGGTTTTTAATTTTTTGAAATAGAATTTTACAGCGATTGCCGCTTTTTAAAAATCATCTTGTGCACGAATCTTTATAATTCGAATTCGAACTGTATATAATGAATTACCTGGAAAAGAATATTACCCGGATTCTGAAACTGATAAGGAGGAACAAGCTTCTTTTCAAATCTATCAGAAGGAATCCTTTCTTAGAAATAAGCCGTTTTCTTCATCGCACAGACAATACAAATCCTGATTTACATGACAAGACAAGACCAATCTATAGGAAGAACTAATTAAATGGCCGAAAGCATTTCTGAGTACTGTACAGCTGTAAAAGGAAAGGTGTTTATTTACATGGACTCCTGGCGTTTTACCTATACCTGTGTCTTTATTCCGACACAAGAGCCGCTGGTTTTATGAACAAAGATTGGGACATTATCTGTACCCATCGTTTGCAGTTCCGGAAACTGCGTGATGAATGAACATGCAAGTCTGTGCTGTAACTCGCTAATATTGAAAAAAAAAATAATTTATATTGCTTATCTAGGCAGTTACGAATAATCTACAGGTGTCCCACCCAAAAATTGACAAATACCTTCTATACCTAAAACTATCCGTTTTTTGGATAATTCAATTTCTATGTTTATCTAAACCGACGAATCAATTTATGCTAATTTTTGATTCCGAAATGGAATATCAATAGAAAATAAGGATAAATGTGGCGATTTATATGATTTATTTGCTCGCTTTCGAATACTGCAGATCATAAAAATGCAAATATCTCAAAAGGTACAGGACAGTAGATAACTAGTCGTCATCAAACTTTAGACTTTTAAATTTATTTATCATTAAAATATTATTGATACAAAATATTGCCGTTCTTTTTTTGTTACAACAATGTTGCAGCTGTGATTTTTTAAAATGGTAAGCAAAAACGCCCTGTTTGTTTAAATCAGTTCAGTAATTGTTTATAAATACGTACTGAAGCAGAATCAACATTTTTATTTTGAGGCAGTATGAATTTCATTCGTTTCGTTCTTGAATGGAAGGTATTTCTTTACCTGCGTCTTCCACCTGTAGAGTCGCACAAGAAAGTAGTAAACGTTGTAGCCGCAGGGCTGATGATTTTCAGATGAGCCTTAGGAGGGGTCATGTGTATGTATGTATGTATGAACATATGGGTGAGGCAAGTTTCATGTACATTTTCAAAATATAATTTTCTAATTAAACAAAAAATTTACAAAATTCAGAAATGATTTTTATACTTAGGAGCATAAGTTATAACGGCGCAAATTTGATTTAGAATTAGGCCCTAAGTCATCATTGACGATGAGTCTGATTAGCCGAAAAGCGAAAGGAAACCGAGAACTCGTCATATTATTTTTTCTATTTTCAATGATTCCAAATAGTAGTTTTGGCGTTTTAAATTGATCGTGAATGATTTTCGATTAAGTTGGGTTTCGACCAAAGTGTATTTCAAGTCTCTCCGCCTATGAGTCTGATTACACAATTGTTTCGTGGTAAGTGCAGACTCGGATCTCTAGTTCGACATGACAGAAATCTGTTTACTGTTTAAAGACGTTTCACCTCTACTCGGTAGAGAACGCTTTCACTGGTCAAATAAAAATTGAATTTAAAGAGATTGCAGATGCAAGTGTCATCTAGCGGTCAAAAATCAGTAGAGTTTGTGAGACGCCGCTCTTAAGAGAAAGACTGAGAGAGAGAGAGAGAGAAAAGAGTCCAGGTATAATAGCAAGTATAAGGAAATAATAACCGAAGAACTACTGAAATATCTGTACAGAGAAAATGTGAAAGTGAGAAGAATGATTGCAAGATTCAGGTGCCGGGAATGAAGAGAGAGATTGCAAGTTCTGGTTGGGAGAGGAGCAGAGAGGATGCAGAATATGTGGAGAAGGACGAGAGACAGAACACCTAATGAATGAATGCGAGAGTTTAAGACAGGAAGAAAGAAGGAGGTATGAGGTACTGAATGAGGATGGAAGAGGAGTAGAATGGATGAGAAGCGTTGTGAGAGAGAGAAAGAGGGGGGAGTGCGTAAAAGTAGGAAAGAAGATGGGATTGATCTGTGTTAGAAGAAATTTATATTAAGTTGATGTTATACCTATGTAAGATTTTGTAGGAGTCTTAAGGCCGAAAGGCAAATAAAACGATTTATTAATTACAGAGTTGCCAAATTGAGCATGCTATTTTTCTTAATAATTTAAAAGAATAGGGCAATTCGTTTTTTGGGTGTTCCGCCCTTTTTCTGACAACCTGTATATATTCAAGGATTATTCTCTGGTAAGTAGCGTTATATTCGTAGATGTGCTAGGAAAGGTGCAAAAACGGGTGTAGAAATTCAGAGTTTCGTTTGTGTGTAATTTTTATCATTGTGTTCACGTGTGAATAGATCAAGATTTAATTTTTCTTAATGTTGAATATATCTCTGTTATCTCTTGAAATATATTCATGTCAGTGTCATTCGTGGTCATGGATTTTTCGTAGACGGAGAACAAGAAAATATAGGTAGAAGGTTGCAAATTTTTTGTTAAAGTTACTGAAAAATCTTTTGAGTCAGCGCAGAAGTCGTAAATACGTCGAAGATTACGTGAACTACGCAAACTAAATGCAGGCGCTCAGTGGACATGGACATCCAATGGGCGTTCAGACAGCTTATGTTTATAAAAGTGTGTAGGCTTTCACGGTCATTGAAAGCTTATGTTTGTGGCAGGGTTGAGATTTTAAATTGAAATGCCAACGGAACTCCTCATTCTGCATTTGTGCGTTTATTAATTTTATATACAGGGTGAGTCATTAGTGAGGGATCGGTCCATAACTCCTAAACCATGTAAGCTACAAAAAAATTTTAAATACAATTTGTATACCATTTGTCAAGCTGCACTATCTAAAAATATTTTGGCGTATACAGGGAGTTCCAAAACTCGCGCATGCTACACAACTTTGTTTTTTCAAATACAACTACCTTTATTTTATTTGACTGTTAGAACCCATTTTATCATAGATTTATGGCGGTATAAGATATTTAGCATTTTAGATCACCGTTATCAAATTACAATTTTTTTTTACATTTTTTGTCATTTGCAAAGGTTTACTCAAAAATTTACTGAGAGGGCGTTTTAGTAGCTAGAAGGTGAAAGTTGGTAAAAATATGAAGAAAGGATTGCTCTTTACGCCTGATATGCAAAATATCATTTTTACTATGCAGGGGCTGCAATAATTCGTGTCAAATTATACTATATTTAAATAAGCTTAACTTTAGTTTTTTAAATGGCACCCCCTATATTTTTGTATGCCATCGAATGCGCCTGGAGTCTAGCTTCGTTTTTTATTAAGGTTATTCTATAGGTAAAATTCATAATTCACGAGATATTTGATATTTTTGGCTGTGATACAGATTGGGCCAGGATACGGTAGGTAGAGTGCCATGGAAATCATTTTAACTCACATTTCAGCACTGCACAGTTGTGTCATCATTGATTTGACATTTGATTATCGATTCCATTATCCACAATAAATTCTATTTTACAAGAACAAACCGATATGATTTATTGTCTGGGAGAAGGCGAAAGAAATCCTTAGCTTAAGGCAATTTACGCTCAACGTTTAAATAAATTAACAAATAAACACATAAACAAATAAATATAAAAATTCAATAAAGTAAGCTAAACTAAATAATTTGTTCAATGTGGCGACCACCTTCCTGAGCACATATATTCACGCGGCAGGTGAATGATCTTCCAATATTTCGTAACATTTGCTGACAAACAGTTCAAAAGGCATTTTAGATTCTTATTTGCATGTTCTCTTTGGTTGTTTTGCCTTATTCCCGACAATAAATCATATCGATTTGTTCTTGTAAAATAGAATTAATTGTGGATAATGGAATGGATAATTAAATGACAAGTCGGTGATGATACAACTGTGCGGTGTTGAAATGTGAGTTATAATGATTTCCATGATTTCCATGGCACACTATCTGCTTTATTCCGGCTCAATCTTTATCACAGCCAAAAATATCAAATATCTCGTAAATTATGAATTTTAGCTATAGAACAACCTTATTAAAAAACGTAGCCAGAGCCCAGACGCATTCGATCGCATACAAAAATATAGGGGGTGCCATTTAAAAAACTAAAGTTATGCTTATTTAAAAATAGTATAATTTAACATGAATTATTTCAGACCCTGTATAGTAAAAATGACATTTTGCATATCGGGCTTAAAGTGCAATCCTTTCTTCATATTTTTACCAACTTTCAGCTTTCTAGCTGCTAAAACGGCCTCTCAGTAAATTTTTGAGTAAACCTATACAAATGACAAAAAATGTGAAAAAAAAATTGTAATTTGATAACGGTGATCTAAAATGTAAAATATCTTATACCGCCATAAATATATGATAAAATGGGTTCTAACAGTAAAATAAAATATAGGTAGTTGTATTTGAAAAAACAAAGTTGTGTAGCATGCGCGAGTTTTGGAACTCCCTGTATACGCCAAAATATTTTTAGGTTGTGCAGCGTGACAAATGGTATACAAATTGTATTTAAAAAATTTTTGTAGCTTACATGGTTTAGGAGTTATGGACCGATCCCTCACTAATGACTCACCCTGTATATTTTATTTTTACTTTTGGGAGACTACAAGTTGTTTAAACATCTCTTGCCCTTTCTAAATTGCTTTTCATGAACAATTTTATAATTATTGTATTTCACACCTTCCATAATATCTGATGTTTGTGAGCGGATGCGTAACTATTGTGCAAATTTTAAATTACGAAGAGGGCTTAAACCGAAGTTAGTATCCGAATGCTCTAGTGCAATTCGGGTCAAGTCGGGTTTGGCGCGAAAAGCATATTTTTATGTAATAAAAGTTTATTTTTCCACAAAACATAAATTTGCTTGTTGTTAAATTTTTAGATATCGCGAAATTTTGCCAAGTTTAAAAAATAGCCAAGTTCATTTTCAATGCTATAACGAAGGTTGCTAAATTGCAACTTCTGTAAATTTTTTAATTTTAAAGTGATTGGGCTTATTTTGGGGTAGTAAGGGGTAGTTGGGGGTGAGTTATGGTAACCGAAGTAATTTAGGTGAGTTTGGCATAGTTTGCTATGTTTTGTAGCAATTTTTGTAATGTTAAAGTGATTGGGCATATTTTGGGGTAGTAAGGGGTAGTTGGGGGTAATTTATAGTAGCCGAAGTAATTTAAGTGGGTTTGGCTTAGTTTGCTATGTTTTGTAGCATTTTTTGTAATTTTAAAGTGATTGGGCTTATTTTGGGGCAGTAAGGGGTAGTTGGGGGTGATTTATGGTTGCCGAAGTAATTTAGGTGAGTTTGGCATAGTTTGCTATGTTTTGTAGCATTTTTTGTAATTTTAAAGTGATTGGGCTTATTTTGGGGTTGTAAGGGGTAGTTGGGGGCGATTTATGGTAGCCGAAGTAATTTAGGCGAGTTTGTCATAGTTTGTAGCATTTTTTGTAGTTTTAAAGTGATTGGGCTTAGTTTGAAGTGGTAAAGGATAGTTAAGGGTGACTTATGGTAGCCGAAGTAATTTAAGTGAGTTTGGCATAGTTTGCTATGGTTTGTAGAATTTTTTGTAATTTTAAAGTGATTGGGTTTAGTTTGGGGTGGTAAGGGGTAGTTGGGGGTGATTTATGGTAGCCGAAGTAATTTAGGTGAGTTTGACATAGTTTGCTATGATTTGTAACACTTTTTGTATTTTTAAAGTGATTGGGCTTAGTTTGGGGAGGTAAGGGGTAGTTGGGGGTGATTTATGGTAGCCGAAGTAATTTAGGTGAGTTTTGACATAGTTTGCTATAGTTTGTAGCATTTTTTGTAATTTTAAAGTGATTGGGTTTAGTTTGGGGTAGTTGGGGGTGATTTATGGTAGCCGAAGTAATTTAAGTGAGTTTGACATAGTTTGCTATGGTTTGTAGCATTTTTTGTAATTTTTTGTAATTTTAAAGTGATTGGGTTTATTTTGGGGTAGTTGGGGGTAATTTATAGTAGCCGAAATAATTTAAGTGAGTTTGGCATAGTTTGCTATGTTTTGTTGCATTTTTTGTAATTTTAAAGTGATTGGGTTTAGTTTGGGGTGGTAAGGAGTAGTTGGGGGTGATTTATGGTAGCCAAAATAATTTATTTGAGTTTGGCATAGTTTGTTATGGTTTATAGCATTTATTGTAATTTTAAAGTGATTGGGCTTAGTTTGGGTAGGTAAGGGGTAGTTGGGGGTGATTTTTGGTAGCCGAAATAATGTGTGTAAGTTCGTCTGCTATGGTTTGTGTCATCGGTCCAGCCCGCGGCTGGTCTTATGTTTTCAATGTCTATTCCAGACATATAGGCCGCTGACGTAGCCGCATGGCGTGTGCTATAACTGGAGAATTGGGAAATATCTACTCCACTGGAGCCATCTTCACCCATTTACTTATTCTCTGGGTGCTGGCTGCATGAATGGGTTTTTTAATTGTTAGAATTAATTCATTTGCCCCTGATGGTCTAAGATGTTTGGTTCTCCGTAAGTAGTCCTGAATGACGGATGCAACACATAGAGCTGGATTTTTTTGAAAAAAAGGTAAGACCAACAGTGGTTGAAAAGTCCTAGGTTTGGTGGTTTTTATCGAGTCCGGAATGCGTATTTCTAATCTGTCTTTGAAACTTTTGATGTTTTCAATTCTGATTTTTGATAATGTCTGGAGTCTGTGCGCGGTTGTTAATGCGAGCAGGGTGACTAATTTTATCGTTAATTGGTGAATCGTGATACTACCATTTGGGGATAAAGTCGATAAATACGTAAGTACTGGGTGGGGGTCCCATGTAGCATGATATTTTGGCCTGGCTGGGCGTTGATTATAAATCCCTCTTAAAAACCTCTTAAAGAATTGTTTATGGTTTTGCTCGATCGAGAAAACCAACACGAGTGCGGACTGGACAGAATTTAAAGTGGAATAGGACAACCCTGATTCAAATTGTGCATTGAGAAATTTTGTGACAATGTCTATGGAGTATTCGTAAGCGTTCCAATTACAATTGGAACAAAAGAGCCACCACTTTTTTAGGTATGAGGAATATTGCTTCAAGGTGCTTGTAGCAATTGACGATTTTATGGCGTGTATGGAAGCGGGCCTTCCGGGTATCCCCTCTGGAGAAAAGACTCCCTGATAAAACTCCAACCTCCAGGGAAAGTTCTTTCCATAGGGGATGTGGTTCCCTGAAAGGTGAGGACAATAATTTCTTATTCGGGCCTAAAATTAATGGTTCATGAATTAATAGTTTGCGGAAAACGGGGTACCAGGGTTGGCTGCCCCAACTGGGAACGACCAAAATGCCCCGGGCTTTTTCACTGATTATTTTCTGAATGCATTTTGCGATCAGAGAAAAGGGGGGGAAAAGCGTAGAAGAACTGATTCTTCCACGAGACTGTGAAAGCGTCAGTAAATAACGAA
Organism: Eledona agricola; assembly: GCA_964023215.1. Lineage (NCBI taxonomy): Eukaryota > Metazoa > Arthropoda > Insecta > Coleoptera > Tenebrionidae > Eledona > Eledona agricola. The sequence continues at coordinate 14,910,686 of OZ026859.1, read as the reverse complement.
CCTGGATCAGGTTTCCAAGAAATATAGTTTGGGCATTTCGTGTTTAATTCTGTAGCAAACAGATCGATCGTTGGGGAACCAAATTTTCCACAAATTTCCTGATATGCATTAATTGACAATTCATATTCTGTGTTTATTTTATCTGAACGTGACTCCGCGTCAGCATGCACGTTGGCCTTGGTGTTGATGTATGCTGCGACGACAAAAATGTTACGGGACTCGCACCACTGCCATAATTTCCGCGCGGTTTTGTTTATTTCCGGCTATTTCACACTGCCCATTCGGTTTATGGACGAGATGGCTGTGGTGTTATCGATTCTTAATAGAATCGAACAGTTGACCCTGTTTTTGGCGAATGATTTTAATGCGTTAAAAGCCGCGATCTGTTCTAAGATGTTGATGTGGTGTTTTCTCTCTTGTTGGGACCAGAAACCGTGTGTTTTGATGTGGCCGCAATAAGCTCCCCAGCCAGATTTTGATGAGTCGGATGAAAATTTCCAAAGTAAACGGTTTGAGTGAAATATCAATACCAGTGTTGTTTGCTAATGCGAGGCTCCACCACTTGAGATCACGTTTAATGACGGTTGTGATCGTCATTGTTTTGTTATAATTTTGTTTGGAAAATAAAGCCAGAAATTTCATTCTCTCCATTCTTTTTAAGAAAACACGACCATACTTGACTGCCGGACAGGTCGCCACTAATTTTCCAATTAGCTTTGCAAGGGATAGAATTTTGCAACGAGATTTGTTTTGCAATTGAGAAATGTCTGTCAAGATATTGGTGATTTTTGATGGTGGTAGTGATAACCGCATGTTCACAGAATCATAAATGAATCCGAGATATTTACACTGTCTCAAGGGTTGTAGGTTGCTTTTCTCGTAATTCAGAATAGGATGGCATTTTAAGATTTTAGGTGACAGTGGGAAATTTCGCGGTTTTTGCAACTTTGTGTAAGTTCTACGTAAGCTAGCTGGATGTTTTTGGTGTCATTTTAAAGATTTCGTCAAATGCTATATTTTGGGAGTTTTCAGTAAGATGTAAGCCGTGTGGGGGCGGAAATACAAAGGTTAAAACGATTTCTTGAACATCAATGGGTTTGAACGGGTTACGCGTATGTATTTTTCGAAACACCCAAATATAGTTTGGTCTTCTTAGAAAGAGGATTAATGAGCGCTCATTTGAAGGGTTAGTTAGGGGTGGCAATAATCTACGGGGGTGGAGTTACAAGCGTGTAAAGTTGAGGAAGCGTTTTGAATTTGCAGGGTAAGTTTGTACGGACCATAACTTGTTTATTATCAAATTAAATGGTATAGTATAAGCGAATGAAATGTTCCTTGATGAATGTACAAGGTTTTTTACTTGAAACTTTTTTTGATATCTTTAACGATTAGCGAAATAATTATATAAATAGTTGTAAAAGTAGAAGATTTAGCCAGCGAGTCAAGTCAGCCATGCGTAAATGCAACGCACATTTGCGCAGTTGGTAAAACAGGAATCTGTAAAATTGTAGATACCTTTATATTTGCGCTAGTGAAAGTAAGGGATACTTGTATTTTTTTAATGGTAATGCAATCGTGCCATAAATAATTAATACATATATTTGTTGCAATATTTTTGTCGCGCCGAGACCGTTGGTTGTCGCCATTTGGTGATTTGGAACAGGAACAATAAATAGGATTGAGCGTGACTGATCTGGGTTTATGGCTAACGACGAAAGCGAAGTCCAGTACAAAAGACCAGTACGTTTCAAAATTCGTAAATTTGTAAATCTGATTGGCAGAAGGATTAGTTAGTAGTGGGATGATTGTGCTCTATAAAATGGATGTTTAGAGGCAGAATCGGGAGTTGTTACCCTAATCGCGAATTGTTCCAATCGCGGTCGCGACCAACACAATAGCCCCAGGCGCTTTGTAATTCCTGACAAATTTATCTCATCATATTAATATACATATTAATTAAGATCAAGTCTTTTATTTAACATCAAAAGTAAAAGAAAGTGCTACAGTTTATCAGAAGCGGGATTCTAATTGTGCGTGTCGGCGTGGATCAGTAATGGAAAGAATCGTGTGAAGAAGTTTAGTGTCGGATAGGTGTGCCAAGAGGATATCTGTCAGTGTGCGAAACGAGCAGTTGGAGCTGTACGACGTTGTCGCAAGTTTGTTATAAGAGCAAAAAAGTTGCCGGTACTTGTAACAAAATGGCAGATGGTGGCGAAGAAAATCCGACAATTGAAGAAAATGGAAATGCGAGGGAGCCTCGTTATTTCCGCAACGTGCACGAAGTTTTACCAGATTTTGATCCTGTCAAGGGTAACCTCTCAATAAGTCAATGGATCGACAAAATTGAAGAACATGGCGAGATATATGACTGGGACGATATCTCCATGAGACATTTCGCGTTATCGAAGTTGTGCGGTGTCGCGAAATCGTGGCGGGACAGTTTGCCGAGAAAAGTGCGAAATTGGCAAGATTGGTGCAAATTGTTACGCGAAAATTTTCCGTGCGACGAGAGTGAAGTGATAGTGAGGCTTGAAGCGCAAAATTACAAGAGAACATCAAACCAGGATATAGTAGAATATTTCTACGAGAAGCTTGCAAAGTGCAACAGGGCTAAGATGAGCGAAAAAGAAGCAATCGAATGGATCGTACATGGATTAAACAACTTCAAGTTCAGGGATCATCTTGGACCATTAAGTCGGTACAAGAAGCCGTACGAATTGCTACCAGACATCAAAGCCGCAAGTACTTACATAAATGATAGATTTAAAGAAAAGTCATCTTGGAAAGATTTTAATGGTGGTACTAATCAGAAAAAGAATTCTGAGAATTACCAAAATAATCAAAAAATGAGCGCCGCAAATGATGGCAGAAATAAAAATAGAACTAGAGAGATTGTTTGTTTTAAATGTCAGAAGAAAGGTCATTATGCAAGAGACTGTGGAAGGCAGAAAACCGAGCAGGCTGTAGTTAGCAGTTCTAGTAACGGAAATCCTGCAGTTTTGCAAATTGGAAATGACACTCATGGCAAGTACTTTAAGGATGCATTCATCAATGGAAAGCCTACGAAATGTTACGTTGACCTAGGCAGCAGCTGTGTTGCCATTCGTCATGACATATTAGAAGAAATGGGTCTCGCGTATTACGAGACTGACCTAGAACCTTTAGTTGGGTATGGTCAGGGAGTCGTAAAACCAATGGGTCTAGTCACCGTAAATCTAACAATAGACGGAGTGTCTGCAAAGGTCAAAGCACATGTGGTTCCAAACGAGAGTCAATTGGTACCTGTGTTGGTAGGTCACCCCTACACTGAACAAAGTCATGTGTTCATCTTGAGCACCACCAATGAATTGAAGATCAGCACAGACATTTCGGAACTAATGGATATTCAGTGTGAAGAATTGAAGAAGTCGAAGATTTCTACTTGTGAGTCAGCGCTGATTCCAGACAATTCTCTTGGACATTTAAACATATTGTCTTCTTTCAAAAATACTACCCTATGTGTTGAAGGAGGAATGCGGGAAAAAGGACAAGTTATTCCCAGATGTTTAATAACCACAGATGAAGAAGGAGAATCTGTTTTACCTGTTCTAAATGTTTCTGGCAAAACACTTAGATTTAAGGAAGGTGACACCATCACGAGAGGAGAAGTTTGTGAAATGGATGTTCCAACACCAAGACAACGACCACAATTAAATGAGCAACCAGTGACATTTGAAGAAATCAATACAGATCTGAATCGGGAACAAGCAGAAGATGTTGTGAAATTGCTGAATGAACAGAAGCATCTAATTGCTCGAGAGATGAAAGAAATTGGTTTAACGAATGAAATCGAAATGAGTATTATATTGAAAGATGATACTCCAGTATACCATCGACCTTATCGAATGGCTAATATCGAGAAACAACAAGTGAAGAATATTGTGCAAGAATTAAAAGAAGCAGACATCATAGAAGATAGCAATTCACCTTTTGCCAGCCCAGTTTTGTTGGTGAAGAAGAAGACAGGTGATATGCGAATGTGCATTGAGTATCGAGCCGTCAACAAACAAACAGTAAAAGATCATTATCCTATTCCATTAATTGATGATCAATTGGATCGAATGCATGGAATGAAATATTTTACAAGTTTGGATTTGAGCAGCGGTTATTATCAAGTTCCAATGAGTTCCGATTCAAGAGAGAAGACAGCGTTCATCACTGCCGATGGACACTACCAGTTTAAACGAATGCCGTTTGGACTCTGCAATGCCCCATCAATTTTTCAACGGTTGATAAATTTAGTGTTGGGTAATTTGCGATACGACGTTGCTATGGCATATATTGACGATATAATAATACCAAGTGAAACCATTACCGATGGAATCGAAAAGTTGGGACAGGTACTTCAAGCATTGAGTGATGCTGGACTAACTTTGAATTTAAAGAAGTGTTATTTCTTCATGAACGAAATCGAATATTTGGGATTCCAAATCTCAAGTGCTGGAATTGCTCCAGGTGCTCGAAAAATGAAGAGTGTGAAGGATTTTCCAACCCCTACAGACGTTAGATCAACAAGAAGTTTTGTGGGATTGGCGAGTTTCTTTCGAAGGTTCGTGAAAAATTTTGCTATCATTATCAGCCCTTTGACTGAACTTTTGCAAAAAAATTCGCGGTTCAAATGGGGAAAAAGTCAACAAGAGGCGTTTGATAAAATTAAATTGTGTCTAACGAGCAAACCTATTTTAGTAGTGTATAATCCAAGTGCAAAGACTGAGGTACATACGGACGCGTGTGCAATCGGATTTGGTGCCGTGTTGTTGCAAGAACAGACTGACGGTAAACTCCATCCAGTGTCGTACTTCAGCAGAAAGACTACTAAGGACGAATCAAAGTACCATTCGTATGAGTTGGAAGCTTTAGCGATCGTGAGCGCGTTAGAAAGGTTTCGCGTGTACTTATTGGGAGTCGAATTCGTCATTCGAACGGACTGTAACAGTTTGAAACTGCTTGCAAATAAAAGGAACATGAGTGCGCGAATCGGACGGTGGTTTGTGCGATTATCGGAATTCAATTATCGTATCGAATATCATAAAGGTACAAGTAATGTAGTCGCGGATAGTTTGAGTCGAAATCCATCGGAAGCAGCTGAAGAAGTGGAACTTGTGGGCTTACCTGTGATGGGAATTACTATAAACACCGATTGGATCGCAGCTCTGCAAAGAAATGATGAAGAAATCTTGGCCGTGAAGAAGAGACTGGAAGATGATGACGCAGAATTACAGGGAAAGTTTACATTGTACAAGGGGCGTGTTTACAAGATAAAGAAAGGGATATGGAGGCTCTACGTTCCTAAGGATGTGAGATGCGAACTCGTTATGGAAGCTCATAAGTCGTTGATGCATTTAGGAATCGACAAGACGCTGAGTAAGTTGAAAGAATGTTATTACTTTCCGAAGATGCGAGAATATGTTGGTAAATATATAAACAGATGCCTTAACTGTTTGTACTATAAAACACCAGTGGGAAAAAGACCAGGGTTTTTGCACCCGTTAGACAAGGGTAATGCACCCTTTCAATGTGTACATATTGATCACATAGGACCTTACGTTGCGACGAGAAGTAAGAATAAATTTATTATTTCTATAGTCGACGGATTCAGCAAATACGTAATGTTGAAAGCTGCGCGTGACACGGGATCGGTTTCGGTTCTTAAATTTTTGGCGGAATTTATGTCTTGCTTTGGAAAACCGTTGAGAATAATTAGTGATCGAGGGACCGCTTTCACGTCAAATAATTTTGAAGAGTTCTGTAAGAAGAATGAGGTACAACATGTCAAGGTAGCCACGAGCACGCCACGGGCAAATGGGCAAGTCGAGAGGGTCAATACCGTAATCACTACGTGTTTGGCTTCGTCGACAGACAAATTAGAAGGTGACGATTGGGATGAAAAACTCTATCAAGTGCAATGGGCAATAAACAATAGTGTGCATCGTGTGACAAGACGGACGCCACACGAAATCGTTTTTACACACAAAGGATTCGGCTTATCAGAGAATCCTCTTTCTCAAGAAATATTGGCATTGAATGCAGAAATTGGAAGTGAACAACAACAAGCTGATGTGGAAGAATTGTTGAAGAAAAATCAAGATGTAATGAAGGCACGTCACGACAAAAATAGAAGAGAAGCACCGAATTACAACGAAAATGATTTAGTGTTAGTTCGGAGTGAAGCAGCAAGCACTGGTCAAAGTAAAAAGTTGGTTCCAAAATACAGGGGACCATACGAGGTGGTTAAGAAGTTGGACAAGGATCGCTATCTAATTCAAGACATCGGAGGCGAAAGACAAAGTGCTAAGTTGTATAAGGGCATCATTGCGGTCGATCGTCTGAAGTTAGTGCCTAAGGATAACCAAGTGGATGAGTGAAAAAAAAAAAGCAGAGTAAAGTGCGCGAGTGTGACCCGTGTGCTTCAAAGAAGATAGGATTTAAGCAGAACGTATAATAATGTTTGATTTGTTTTTATGTTATGTTTTGTTATTGTCTGTATACTTATTGCTAGAATTATGGCAGCCATGTACTAATTTTGTTGTTGTATTACTTGTATTGTTTATAGTTGCTAAGGATTAGTTTGTTGAAACATAGTGTGTGTAGTAAAGTTGTGACTAGGATAGGTCATGATTCTCGAGGTCGAGAAAAAGTCAGGAAAGGCCGAAACTGTTGCAATATTTTTGTCGCGCCGAGACCGTTGGTTGTCGCCATTTGGTGATTTGGAACAGGAACAATAAATAGGATTGAGCGTGACTGATCTGGGTTTATGGCTAACGACGAAAGCGAAGTCCAGTACAAAAGACCAGTACGTTTCAAAATTCGTAAATTTGTAAATCTGATTGGCAGAAGGATTAGTTAGTAGTGGGATGATTGTGCTCTATAAAATGGATGTTTAGAGGCAGAATCGGGAGTTGTTACCCTAATCGCGAATTGTTCCAATCGCGGTCGCGACCAACACAATAGCCCCAGGCGCTTTGTAATTCCTGACAAATTTATCTCATCATATTAATATACATATTAATTAAGATCAAGTCTTTTATTTAACATCAAAAGTAAAAGAAAGTGCTACATATTACATAAAAGACAAACAATAAAACCACATCCGATCACCGAAACAGTAATATTTGGCGACTTGGGATGTTCGTTCAATTTTTCTCGACGACGAAGTCGAAAAATATGCGTCGTATGCCAATGTTAAGTGCTGATACTCGAATGTATATAAATCAGGTTCTTAATCTAAACAATGCGAACATTGCGTCTTTGCATTCGTGACCTTGCCCTTGCCCTATTTAGGTCGGTCCAGCTACTTCAATAATATCAATCCGTGTCTCATCACACATTTGTAAGGAAACGTAAATTTCGTCAAGTTGAGCGACCGTTAACGGCGGTAGGAGTACCATGACGAGTGATTAAGCACGTATCGGCCGTCTCCAAATTCAACACTCTCTAGGAACGACGATCATTAGTTTTTTAAATCATAATAAGGGCATTCGGGGTCTGGCTTCGATGCGGACGGTTGTCTTGTATTTGTCTTGAGAAATAAAGTTGTTATCCATTTAAATCGAACTTTTACATTATTATTTGAATTTATTACATTCGCATAGTTTATTATGTGTTGGTAATGTTGTTGTAGTAAGAGACAGTGAGCGTTTTCACACACACCGACAAAATCGGCTGTCGGTGTCGGGTCCGATTCCGAGCCGGCCAAAGGAGCTTTTCACACACACTGACATTGTCGGTGTCGATTTTAGTACGTGTAGGTTTTTAATCAGTTTATTAATTAATTTGATAATTTTGCAGAGTATTTTCTAAGTACTGCGGGGGCCAACTGATGGTTTTATGATCCCAATATTTGATCTTAAAATGTTGACTATTTGAGAAAATTTTCACTTATAATAAATTATATGTAAACCCTCTTTGTGCAAACAATATTTCGTAATATTAGTGTTGAAAGTGTTGCCACTGCCACTGTTGAATCGTTTTGTACCTACTTCATCCTCATATTCACAAATAATTGATACAAAATTTAACAAACAGTTCTCCGACACCGACTCCTGTGTGAAAGTGTGCATAAGAAAGCATTGAAATCGACAAATCGGTGTCGGTTCCGACACCGATTTGTCGAGTTCAAGACCGACTGCATTTGTCGGTGTCGGAGCCAGCACCGACATTTCTGCTGGATCGGACTGTGTGTGAAAGCACCCATTTGATTACATTGAACTCGACATCGGTGTCGGAACCGACACCGATTTTGTCGGTGTGTGTGAAAACGCTCTAAGGGTCTTTGTCACGCTCAAACATGTAAATTTGCAGAATTAGTATTGGGCTGTTAGCAATAAAATTTTGTCGTTTGTGAGAACTGTAGCTTTGCTCTTCGGTTGAAACCATCAATTACAACGACGACGATGCGGCTGTCGCCTAAGTGGAATCTTAACATAGCAAACTCAAGTGTTGCATTGGTTTTGTTCACGCAAAATCATCAGAGTCTGATCACGTCTTACATGCATTTGCTTCATTCCAATATTTACTTTTAATGAGAGCAGTCACTTTATTGTTGTGTTTGAACCCTGTGTTGTATATTTAAACCAACCCTGTCACCATTTTGTGCCAGTGTTCCCGGTTCGTATAGATCCACCAGCCTGACTGGAGTATACACTTGTATATTTTATGTATATATACAGGTGTCCCAGAAAAAGCGGACCACCTGTGCTGTACGTTCAGGAAGTCAGGAAAAATAGTTCAAAAATTCTTTAGAGTAATATATCTAAACGGTTGAACCTAAAATTGTATCTTCTACATTATGCAGTATTTTAAAGAATAAATGATAAAGTAATTTAAGCAATGAAAAAATCAAGACAATCGTTTTTCTCAAATAACTACTACCTATGTAAGATTTTGTAGGAGTCTTAAGGCCGAAAGGCAAATAAAACGATTTATTAATTACAGAGTTGCCAAATTGAGCATGCTATTTTTCTTAATAACTTAAAAGAATAGGGCAATTCGTTTTTTGGGTGGTCCGCCCTTTTTCTGACAGCCTGTATATATTCAAGGAGTATTCTCTGGTAAGTAGCGTTATATTCGTAGATGTGCTAGGAAAGGTGCAAAAACGGGTGTAGAAATTCAGAGTTTCGTTTGTGTGTAATTTTTATCATTGTGTTCATTTTTCTTTATGTTGAATATATCTCTGTTATCTCTTGAAATATATTCATGTCAGTGTCATTCGTGGTCATGGATTTTTCGTAGACGGAGAACAATAAAATATAAGTAGAAGGTTGCAAATTTTTTGTTAAAGTTACTGAAAAATCTTTTGAGTCAGCGCAGAAGTCGTAAATACGTCGAAGATTACATGAAGTACGCAAACTAAATGCAGGTGCTCAGTGGACATGGACGTCCAATGGGCGTTCAGACAGCTTATGTTTGTGGCAGGGTTGAGATTTTAAATTGAAATGCCAACGGAACTCCTCATTCTGCATTTGTGCGTTTATTAATTTTATCTATATTTTATTTTTACTTTTGGGAGACTACAAGTTGTTTAAACGTCTCTTGCCCTTTCTAAATTGCTTTTCATGAACAATTTTATAATTATTGTATTTCACACCTTCCATAATATCTGATGTTTGTGAGCGGATGCGTAACTATTGTGCAAATTTTAAATTACGAAGAGGGCTTAAACCGAAGTTAGTATACGAATGCTCTAGTGCAATTTGGGTCAAGTCGGGTTTGGCGCGAAAAGCATATTTGTATGTAATAAAAGTTTATTTTTCCACAAAACATAAATTTGCCTGTTGTTAAATTTTTAGATTTGCGAAATTTTGCCAAGTTTAAAAAATAGTCAAGTTCATTTTCAATGCTATAACGAAGGTTGCTAAATTGCAACTTCTGTAAATTTTTTAGTGTTGCGCCGATTGTCCGAGCTTCCTTGGAGACTTTGAGGCGCTCAGTGAATTTGTTTCCAAAAAGGCACTCGTCCAAAGGGCAGCCTTCCAGGGTTTTCCTGACCTCGGGTTGGAGGGATGGAAGAATAAGGTGGCGGCGATGTATGGAAAGACCGTGAATTGTGTCGGCAAAAAGCTGAATCGGCAACCCCATTTTTTCCAGCTTCGCTTTATTCTCCTCCGAGTTGTCCGACGATGTGTTGCGGAACTGCTCGTCAAAGGCAGGAATTATGGTCATCAAACCAGCTGCCATTTGGCGTTGGAGTGTGTTGGAGTATATCTCTCTTGTCTATGGTGTGGACAAGAAAGAGTCCCGGCGTTGCATTGATGGGTCTAGGCATGAGAGCAACTCGGTATTTAGGACTGGCGGGGTGAGGGCCAAACAGTTCTTGCTGAGCGGAAAACTCTCCGTGCATTGTTTGCGTAAATCCTTGTCCAGACCTTCATGCAGGAATTCAGTGATAAGTCCGGCCACGTCTGGATGGATTTCCGGTCCAATTGGCTGCTTAGCGGTCTTGCTTCCTAGCCTGGAGAGAAGATCATTGTTGGAGGGTTCCAATGATGTGTTATTCTCCGTCTTCGTTATCGGGACCGCCGGTGGAATAAGATCCGCGAGGGGACGATTCATTTCTTCGTTGTCTGACCGCTCATCGGCACTGCTTGGTTGGGAAGAGTCTGATGAGCCTGCACCACAGAAGTGGACGTCAGAATTGTATTATGGAAATCCGCCGGGAGTTACGAAAATTCGTGTGAATATTGAACTAGTCCGGGCACTATAAATTGAATACGTAGGTATCAAGATAAGTGCTGTGTAAACTGCGCCCATCGGACCCTTGGTAAGATACAGTGAGTACTACCAGGGTCACTGCAGTTTTACACGAGAGTCGTGCGTGTGCAGACTAATAATTAATGTAGAAGAGGAGCGTTGGCTATAAAATAAAAAACACAATCAATTGGTACTTACTTGAGCCCTGTAAAGCTTCTAGGAGCAGTTTTCGGAACTTTGACCGTGATGAGGATGATGATTTCTTTACTTTTCGCATGATGAAATTTCACGTATTGGAGCACTGGCACACGTTTGGAATCGGGCGCACGAAAAATTGCAGTGGATAATAAGGTGAAATACGGAGTGAAGTGCGAGTGTGTTATAAGAGTCAGCAAATTCTTTAAAACGCGTGGTCCGGGCTCAGAAAAATTGCTACTACAAATCGTAATTCGAGAACGGCAATATGAATTATAATTGAAATATCTGCACCTCGCTCCGGCAAGAGTACGGTCACGAAAGCAGAAACTCGACGCTGAAATTGTTTAGGTTAAATAAGTGCTTTAATGTAAACAGGTCGCCCGTCGTCGAAGTTGTTTTGGCTAGATACGTGCTTCTAACAGAAACACGGTCTCCGCGAGCCGATCATTTTTTGTTTATTTTATTGAATTACAAAGGAACCGGACCGAATTTCGTGTCTAAAATTTCAAGTCGCCAGCCCTCACGGTTTGGGCTGTGGGTTGATTATGAATCAGTGTGTAGATGAATGAGTGAGTGTGTCAGTGAGGACACTTCGCTTTATATATATAGATTTCTCCGTCGATAATCTGTCAGCGTTGCTGGAAATTTAAAATCTTACAATCAAATTTTGAATTTTCTCGAACTTAATTCTGCGCCACAGTACCTACATAATAAATAATATGTAGTTTAGAACGGAGAACAAAATCTGAGGATTACATGGTATGGATTGGTGTTTTAAGTGTTTTTATTTAACTTCCTCAAATTCTAGTGACAAAAATAAGAATATAGAGCGTTAACTAACAATATTTATAATTGTTGTATTGTTCATAGAGCGTTCAAAAACAACGCAGGCTACGAGGCCCTGAAAACTAGCATTTGATTTATTTTTTACAGAATATTGCTTAAACGAAGCCTAAACCGATGCCAGGAAACTACATTTTTTAAAAGGGCACTAAATACATCATAACAGAAAACGTAATCTCAAATTTGTCTAAATCAAGGTCAAAATGTTTCTCCACTCTAACGAATTTCAAAGAGCTTCCATGGCCTACGCAGCCTCGTTATGTTTTTGTACGGTCTCAAATGGTGACAAAGTCTAGCAGCAGCGGTTTTTGTGTCTTAGATTGGACATAACTGCACAAATCGTGTACACGGATTTTACAAGCTAAAAGACCACGAATTTATACAAATTCAAACTCAAAACAACCACAAACCTTCAGGCACAGCGCATAGTTCAGAGCAATATCGTTAGTGAATTTCAACTGAATCTGCTGCTGCGCAATAATCATTAGAATCAAGAGAGTTTTTTTGTGGTTCGCCTTGAAAGTTATCCAACGCATGTCGTATAATCCAAAGGATAGATTACTTGTCTGAAACCGTCAATTACATGTGTACATACTACATGGAAATGTAACTTACTTCGTTGTAAATATCTTGTCCGATGCGGCAATAGAGACATAAGCATGTAAAACTATAAATGCCGACTATAGAGTATTTTAGCAACGACCAGAAGCCAAAATTTACCTAAAAACACATTAGAGGCAACGTTTGCATTATTAAGGTGCGTACAAATAAAAATGATTCAGAATAGGCCATGGAATCACTTTGCAATTTGTCTGATGTCAAACGTCTACACTGTGAAAAATTAAACAAAACCAGATCCTTTGGCTTACTGAGAATCCCATTTTTTTGTACGTTCTATAGATTTTCTTACGAGATAAATATTATTCAATGCATCAATTACGATCAAAAAGCCAATAAAAGAGAACAGGGGTATAATTGCCCCGCTAATATTTGACCCCTCGTTTGTTAAACTAAAAATAAACGTTTAAAAACAGCACGGGGGGAAGTAATCTCACTTCAGTATCTGTTGGAGCCGAAAGACTAGAAAATTCAACCTTCCCTGGACAACCTTCTGAAAATCGTCCAGATTGAGCAATTGTTCATCAGTCACGTTGTTGTAATCGGCCGTCAGGTGTTCAATACAGTCCTTCAACATGTAAATTTGGTTTTTGAAAGAAGTAGCGAGTACCGCAGCGTAGTGCAGCAAGAATATGAGGTTGTAGGCCTCGAGTGAAAAGGTCAATAAGTATAAAACGTGATAAATATAAAATGAATGCGGGAGATATTTTTCAATTACAAATACGACGAAATCATGTTCTTGTTGTTCACCAAGTGAAAAACCCAGCATTCCCATTAAGAGCACTAAAAATGAATTTCCAACGATTGCAATCGTGAGAAATTTTGATTCTTTCCTAATCCGGATTTCGGTTGCTCGAGTTGTACTGGTGTTTGACCACAACGACCTGTATACTTTCCGTTCATATTCCGCAAAGCTGCGCGCCTTCCACAGTAGAGTCATGCTCAAAATCATTTTCTGAAAGTTTCTGTGTTCAGTCGAATCTCAGTGTTAACAGTTGCTAATACCGCTAATTCGTTTAAGTAGCTTCCAAAATAGTAGCTTGAAAAACTCCTCTGGAATGCTGAAATTAATAGAAACGTGATGGAACATACGATCTGAAATATTAGCACGGATTTAAAGTATTTCGTCATTGCCACTCTGATACAGAACTCTCTCAGAAAATGAAGTGTGTCTCCTGGAAATGATAAATTGGGAATTAAAATAGCGGCGTTTTGAGCAAATGACCTTGGGGCGTTAGGTATTTTATATTTGAAAAATAACTCTCCATCGTTGAAATCAAACTGGGGCGATGTATGTTTAAAAACGTATTAAATTTCCCGTTATTAAATATTAATCGTTTCAATGACTCGTTAGCAAGACCAATTCACCTTTGAATAATAGCGCAAAGTTTTCGTATTGATTTTGACATTAACTGTTCTAATAACAAATTCAAATTTAAACTTCGTCAGCTTTTATTAAAAAAAGTAATATCTACCTTTACGCTAGAGTTCCAATCCACGCACTTTGTTCAAATTTTTATGTCCCGTTCAAATCGTACAGGAACCATTCCATGTTCTTAACTGCGGGAATCGCTGCATTCTTTACTAGGTCACTTACGCCCGTTTGCATCGTTCAATTATAAACTGCACTTGAGTACCTACACGCAAACGGTATGCCATCTATTCTTTGTAAATTTTATAACAAAAACTTGTCTACATCTATATACAGGGTGAGTCATTAGTGGGGGATCGGTCCATAACTCCTTAACCATGTAAGATAGAAAAATTTGTTAATACAATTTGTACATCGTTTCCCAGGCTGTACAACCTAAAAATATTTTAATGTATACAGGGGGTTCCAAAACTACCGCATGCTATACAACTTTGATTTTTCAAATAGAACTACCTATATTTTATTTCTCCATTAGAACCCTCTTTCACATAGATTTATGGTAATATAAGATATTTTACATTCTGGATCACCGTTATCAAATTATAAATTTTTTTTCACATTTTTTGTCATTTACAGAGGTTTACTTAAAAATTTACTGAGAGGTCGTTTTAGCAGCTAGAAGGCTGAAAGTTGGTATAAATATGAAAAAAGATTGCTCTTTACGCCAGGCATGCAAAATATAATTTTTACTATACAGGATCTGCAATAATTCGTGTCGCATTATACTATTTTCAAATAAGCTTAACTTTAGTTTTTTAAATGGCACCCCCTATATTTTTGTATTCCATCGAATGCGTCTGTAGTCTGGCTACGTTTTTTATTAAGCTTGTTCTATAGCTAAAATTTATAATTTACGAGATATTTGATATTTTTGACTGTGATACAGATTGAGCCAAGATAAAGTAGATAGTGTGCCATGAAAACCATGTTAATCATTTTAACTCACATATCAACACTGCACAGTTGTGTCGTCACCGACTTGTCATTTGATTATCCATTCCATTATCCACAATAAATTCTATTTTACAAGAACAAATTGATTTGATTTATTGTCTGAAATTAAGCGAAACAACCAAAGAGAACATGAAAATAAGAAACTAAAATGCATTTAGAAGCGTTTGCCAGCAAATTTTACGAAATATTGGAAGATCATTCACCCACCGCGTGAAAGTGTGCACAGAGAAGTGGCCGCAACATTGAATATATTATTTAGTTTAGCTTACTTTATTGAATTTTTATATTTATTTCTTTAAATGTTTATTTGTTGATTTATTTAACGTTGAGCGTAAATTCTTGCCGCAAGCAGAGGATTTATTTCGCCTTCTTCCAGACAATAAATCATATCGATTTGTTCTTGTAAAATCGAATTAATTGTGGATAATGGAATGGATAATCAAATAACAAGTCGGTGATGACACAACAGTGCAGTATTGAAATGGGAGTTCTATGATTTCTATAATTTCCATGGCACACTATCTACCTTATCCTGGCTCAAACTGTATCACATCCAAAAATATCAAATATCTCGTAAATGATGAATTTTCGCTATAGAACAACCTTAATAAAAAACGTAGCCAGACTCCAGGCGAATTCGATGACATACAAAAATATAGGGAGTTCCATTTAAAAAAATTAAGTTAAGCTTATTTAAAAATAGTATAATTTGACACAAATTTTTGCAGAGCCTGTATAGTAAAAATGATATTTTGCACATCGGGCGTAAAGAGCAATCTTTTCTTCATATTTGTATCAAACTTCAGCCTTCTAGCTGCTAAAACAACCTCTCAGTAAATTTTTAGGTGAACCTCTGTAACTGACAAAAAATGTGAAAAAAAATTGATAATTTGATAACGGTGATCCAGAATGTAAAATGTCTTATATCACCATAAATCTATGTGAAAAGGGGTTCTAATAGAGAAATAAAATACTGGTAGTTCTATTTGAGTTGGCTAGAGAGGCGGCGGAGACGCCGTATCTCGGCCCGCAGCCCTCGTGCGGCATAAGTGGTGGTTACTTGAGACAGAGGACGCAAAGTGCGCTTAAGTCTCAATTTGACTCCTACTGGAGGAACATCAGCGGGCTGAGGCAGGCCAAGTCCCTGATAAAGGGAGTGGCCAGCCCGGTAGCTCGGGGATGGATGCTTAAGCTCAGTCGAACTAGACTGAGGAGGCTGGTGGGTGTCCTAACGGGACACTGCCAGCTGAGGCGACATCTTAACATCATGGGCCTCTCGGAGGAACGTAGATGTCGGCTGTGCAATGAAGACGAGGAAACTCCAATTCATCTGTTGACCAACTGTGGCCCTTTAAGTCACAGTAGGGCAAATTTTCTTGGAACACATCAGGTCCCTATTGAAGAGCTCCATACGCTCCCCTGGCCCAAGATACTGAGCTTCATAGAAAGGTCAAGACTTGAGAAGGGTGAGCGGGGAGAGGAGAGCGGGCATAATGGGCCGCAAGGCCTGAATGCAGCGGTCCTACATAGGAACGCACCGCAACATAGAAGAAGAAGATTTGAAAAAACAAAGTTGTGTAGGAATTATGAGTTCTGGAACATGCTGTATACGTGAAAATATTTTTAGGTTGTGCAGCCTGACAAACGGTGTACAAATTGTCTTGTATCTTACATGATTTAGAAGTTATGGACCGATCCCTCACTAATGACTCACCCTGTATATAAAGCGAAGTGTCCTCACTGACACACTTATCTACACATCTACACATTCACTGATTGATAATCACAAATACAGCCCAAACCGTGCGGGCTGGCGACTTGAAATTTTAGACACGGGTGTATCATGTGCCGAAACGAAGTGATAAGGAGGGATTTTGTGAAAATCGGCCCGGTTCCTTTGTATTTAAATAAAAACCGAATAAAAACCGGTTAAAATAAACAAAAAATGATCGGGTCGCGGAGACCGTGTTTTTGTTAGAAGCACGTGTCTAGCCAAAACAACTTCGACGTCGGGCGACCGGTTTACATCGCATTGTAGCATTTTTTGTAATTTTAAAGTGATTGGGCTTAGTTTGGGGTGGTAAGGGGTAGTTGGGGGTGATTTATGATAGCCGAAGTAATGTGGGTGAGTTTGGCATAGTTTTGCTATGGTTTGTAGCATTTTTTGTAATTTTAAAGTGATTGGGCTTAGTTTGGGGTGGTAAGGGGTAGTTGGGGGTGATTTATGATAGCCGAAGTAATTTGGGTGAGTTTGGCATAGTTTTGCTATGGTTTGTAGCATTTTTTCTAATTTTAAAGTGATTGGGCTTATTTTTTGGTGGTAAGGGGTAGTTGGGGGTGATTTATGGTAGCCGAAGTAATTTAAGTGAGTTTGACATAGTTTGCTATAGTTTGTAGCATTTTTTGTAATTTTAAAGTGATTGGGCTTAGTTTGGGGTGGTAAGGGGTAGTTGGGGGTGATTTATGGTGGCCGAAGTAATTTGCGTGAGTTTGGCATAGTTTGCTATGGTTTGTATCATTTTTTGTAATTTTAAAGTGATTGGGCTTAGTTTGAGGTGGTAAGGGGTAGTTGGGGTGATTTATGGTAGCCGAAGTAATTTAAGTGAGTTTGACATAGTTTGCTATGGTTTGTAGCATTTTTTGTAATTTTAAAGTGATTGGGCTTAGTTTGGGGTGGTAAGGGGTAGTTGGGGGTGATTTATGGTGGCCGAAGTAATTTGGGTGAGTTTGGCATAGTTTGCTATGATTTGTAACATTTTTTGTAATTTTAAAGTGATTGTTCTTAGTTTGGGGTGGTAAGGGGTAGTTGGGGGTGATTTATGGTAGCCGTAGTAATTTAGGTGATTTTGGCATAGTTTGCTATGGTTTGTATCATTTTTTGTAATTTTAAAGTGATTTGGCTTACTTTGGGGAGGTAAGGGGTAGTTGGGGGTGATTTATGGTAGCCGAAGTAATTTGCGTGAGTTTGGCATAGTTTGCTATGGTTTGTATCATTTTTTGTAATTTTAAAGTGAATTGGCTTAGTTTGGGTAGGTAAGGGGTAGTTGGGGGTGATTTATGGTAGCCGAAGTAATTTAGGCGAGTTTGGCATAGTTTGCTATTATTTGAAGCATTTTTTGTAATTTTAAAGTGATTTGGCTTAGTTTGGGTTGGTAAGGGGTTGTTCTGGGTGATTTATGGTAGCCGAAGTAATTTAAGTGAGTTTGACATAGTTTGCTATGGTTTGTAGCATTTTTTGTAATTTTAAAGCGATTGGGCTTAGTTTGGGGCGGTAAGGGGTAGTTGGGGGTGATTTATGGTAGCCGAAGTAATTTAAGTGAGTTTGACATAGTTTGCTATGGTTTGTAGCATTTTTTGTAATTTTAATGTGATTGGGCTTAGTTTGGGGAGGTAAGGGGTAGTTGGGGGTGATTTATGGTGGCCGAAGTAATTCGGGTGAGTTTGGCATAGTTTGCTATGATTTGTAACATTTTTTGTAATTTTAAAGAGATTGTTCTTAGTTTGGGGTGGTAAGGGGTAGTTGGGGGTGATTTATGGTAGCCGAAGTAATTTGGGTGAGTTTGGCATAGTTTGCTATGATTTGTAACATTTTTTGTAATTTTAAAGTGATTGGGCTTATTTTGGGGTGGTAAGGGGTAGTAGGGGGTGATTTATGGAAGCCGAAGTAATTTAGGTGATTTTGGCATAGTTTGCTATGGTTTGTAGCATTTTTGTAATTTTAAAGTGATTGGGCTTAGTTTGGGCTGGTAAGGGGTAGTTGGGGGTGAATTTTGGTAGCCGAAATAATGTGTGTGAGTTCGAAATAGTCTGCTGTGGTTTGTGTCATTTTGTTTTATTTTAAAGTGATTGGAGTTACTTGGGGTTGCTAAGGGGTGGTAAGGGATGATTTAAGATAACGGATCTAATTTATGTCAGTTTGGCGTAGTTCGGAAATTTTTTGGGGTTGCTTTGGTGAAGTTTGCAATGGTAAGAGATATTTGAGGATGTTTAATGTCGACGGATTAAATTTGGTGTGGTTTGGTAATTTTTAAATGAGTCACGGATCGACATTATAATTGAAATCAAAATTATAATTGAAATATCTGCGCTTCGCTAGGTACGGCAAAAGTATGATCAGGAAAGCAGAAACTCGACCTTGAAACTGCTTTTGTCGCTGTCGTGTGGTTCGGGAGTGGTCCGTCTGAGTTCAGCCTAATGTAAACCGGTCGCCCGACGTCGAAGTTGTTTTGGCTAGACACGTGCTTCTAACAAAAAAAAAACACGGTCTCCGCGAGCCGATCTTTTTTTGTTTATTTTAACCGGTTTTTATCCGGTTTTTATTTAAATACAAAGGAACCGGGCCGAATTTCGCAAAATCCCTTCTTATCACTTCGTTTCGGCACATGATACACCCGTGTCTAAAATTTCAAGTCACCAGCCCTCACGGTTTGGGCTGTGGGTTGATTATGAATCAGTGAATGTGTAGATGTGTAGATGTGTAGATGAGTGTGTCAGTGAGGACACTTCGCTTTATATATATAGATTCCCAAATACTTCGTTTTTATGGTGTGAAATTTTGTATTTATATATTTCAACATTGTCTTTAACGTTGTCAGAGAACTAAATGGGAATAATTTGGAATAATTTAGCTTCTCTGTCAACTCTCCTTCTCTTGAAACTTTTGAAAACAACGTCAAAATTATTCAGGGCGCCTGGATTTGAAAATATCACTCTGTGTAATAAGTTCAGACTGACTATAGTGAAAAGAAAGGGTGCAAGCTCCCAGAAACGAAATTAAATGGAACACTTAACTTGCAATATTTGTTTGTAATTCGTCACAAGTCCATGAAGGAATGCGTGTTAATGTAAACAAATGTGAGTTTATTGGAAAGGCCGAATAAGATTATTGAAGCAGCTGGAGCCTGCCACGTCAAGGGCAATGTCACAAACGTGAAAAGGCGATGTTCGATTTGGTTTGATTCAATATCTATGCAGAAATTCGCACATACCAAGCGTTGGATAAGCCTTTCTTATCGTTTCTTAGAATTCGAGAATTGCTGGTTCAGCGTCTGGAGCAGTTCTCGATCGCGGTATTTAACTTTAACACAACTACAATTGTGAAAATTGCTGCTCCAGCGTCGGAAACTGTTCGCAAAGTCGCCAAATTCGATGAGGCAACGCATCAGTCTTCGAAGGTGTATCGCTATCAAATAAAGTATTTTAATTTAACATTTGATCCTCGCGTTAACCGTATCTGCCCCCAATCAATTTTCGAACAATTACCACCGTCGGACCGGACACCACTTATATTTGTACGCTAATTTTTACGTTCAGTTAATGATAGTGGTGTATTTGTTTTTCACCAAATTTGCCCCGGCTGAAATCCGAAATTTGCACCGTTGTACCAGACTTCACTGGCACTATGGCACTATTTATTTTACGTACATTGTGTTCATTATTGTTTTACATCATTTAAAACTAAGATGGAGAAGTTTGAAAATCTAGCGATGTACAAATACCACACCGTATTATTCCCGTGAAAGGTGATGGAAACTGTCTTTTTTACTATCTATGGTATTAGTATTGATATTTTAATACTGGAACGGGAGCGCAAGAGGTACACACTTTAATTGTTCAACATGTGTGTGTTAATGTAAGCAAGTGCGAGTCCGTCGGAGAGGCCGAATAAGATTTTTACATACGCCACATTCCCGTCAAAATATTTATTTATTATAGAATGTTAATTTTGCCGTTAACCAAATTTGCTCGCATTCGATTTTCGAAAAATTACCATCGTCGTACCGGACTCCACTTATATTCGTACGCAAATTTGTACGTTCAGTTAATGATAGTGGTGTATTTATTTTTCACCAAACCTGCCTCGGCTGAAATCCAAAATTTACAGCGTTGGACCAGACTTTACTGACATTGATACGCGTTTTACACTATTTATTTTACGTAAATACATTGTGTTCATTATTGCTTTACATCATTTATAACTAAGACGGAGCAGTTTGAAAATCTAGCAGACTACAAATACCACTCCGTATAATTTTCGTGAAAGCTGATGGAAATTGTCTTTTTTACTGTCTGTGGTATTGGTATTTAAATTTTAATACTGAAAAGGGAGCTCAAAAGGTTCGCACAATTGTTCAACAAGTTGCGGCCAGGTTTTAATAATTCAGCTCAGAAGGAGATAATTATGTTGAAGAGTTTGTTTATTCTGAAGATAAGTCAAAATCATCTACATACTTTTCTGTTTGGAGATGACTGCAGCAGGAGAAATGTTACCATTGTCTTTTCAACTTTATCATAACATGATCAGCTAATTTGTAAACTTCGATTTTCTGGAATCGCTTATAGAACACCTCCAAACTACGTCTTTGCCTAAAGAGTCTATTCAAAATTTTTCTTCTCAGATATCAACCAAGGTATCCTCTTTGTCCAAATCATATTGAAGTACCCGGTCCTGGCAACGCAGGTTAATTTCAGTAAAATTGTTTATTTTGTGATTGGAAATGTAGAGCATTCCTGTTTAATGTCTATTAGGCAACATCACCAATACACCACTTTTGTCAACACTGCGTTTATTTAATCTACGTCCGGGCAACGCCTGGTACATACATTCAGGTAGTGTAAGATAAAATAAAAATATTCTGCTCGTCCATTAAAAGCCAAACGTTTAATATATATAAATCGTTTTATTTGCCTTTAGGCCTTAAGACTCCTACAAAATTATACATTTTACTTCAACTTAATATAAATTTCTTCTAAAACAGATCTCTTCTCCATTTCTTCTTTTACGCACTCTCCCCCCTCTTTCTCTCTCTCACAACGCTTCTCATCCATTCTATTCCTCTTCCATCCTCATTCAATACCTCATCCCTCCTTCTTTCATCCTGTCTCAGACTCTCACATTCACTCATCAGATGTTCCACTGTCTCTCGTCCTTCTCCGCATATTCTGCATACTCTCTTCTCCTCTTTCTCCCAGAATTTGCATTCTCTTTCTTCATTCCCGCACCTGAATCTTGCAATCATTCTTTTCTCATTTGCATTTTCTCTTTCCAGGTACTTCGGTAGTTTTTCAGATATTATTATTTATACTTGTACCTGGACTCTTTTATTCTCTCCATTCTCTCTTGTCTCTCCACATCCCTATCTCTGTCTCTCAGTTTTTCTCTCATTCTCACCCCTCGTTCACTCATTCTCGTCGCTTCTCCTAAGCTATACCCATTCCTTTCATAATACTTTGCCCTTTCACTCATTCTATCAATTTCTGCTTCTCTCTTTTTCTCTCTCCGACATTCCTGCAACAGTTCGCACCAAGTCCTTTCGCTTATTCTCTCCTCAAATGTTGCCGACCTCTTTCCTGCTTCCACTCTCATCTTTTCTCTTTTCGTTTCCTCTCTCACTATGTACCCTTGTGTTTCTCTGTCCACTCCTAGCACCCATTTCAGATATTTCTCTTGCACCCTTTCAACCTCCTCCATTCCTTCCATCCCCATATCTCCGCCCCATACATCAACACACTTTTCACTAGACTATCAAACATCATCATCCTTTTTCTAAAATTATGCCCGAACTTCCTTTCTCCTATTCCCCATACTATTCCTACCACTCTATTTGCCTTTTTGACTTGTTCTTTTACCTGTGCCCTTGCTGTTCCTCTTTCGTTAAACACATACCCCAAATTATACATCTCTTTCACTTTTTATATCACCTGCTTTTTCTCCCACATCCATTCTTCTCTCTTCTTTCTCTTCCCCTTTTCCTAAACACTAGCATCTTTGTCTTTTTAGCATTCATTACTCTATTCATTAGTGATGTAGAGAGGGTACTGAGCGAAGCGCAGGATGGTAATAGGAAGAAAGAAGGTATGGTCGCTGGCGTATGCGGATGATTTGGTGCTAGTGGCAGGGAATGAAAGGGCAATGAGAGGAATGATAAAAACATTAGAGGCATACATGAGGAAAAAGAAATTAGAAGTGAATGCTAAAAAGCCAAACGTTTAATATCAGGGCAGTTTAATAATTTTTAATTTTATTATGAGATAACTAAGGTAATATCCTGACAATTGTTTTAATTAGTACCAAATGTCTATGGAATCATTCGAGTAATTTGTTGCAAAGATTTGTGTTGTCTATGCAATGCCTGAAAGAACGACCCGGATTTGGTTTATTAAATTAAAAAATGGAAAATTTGACCGTAAGGACGCGGAACGCTCGGATCGACCGTCTGAGTTTGATGAAGAGCGATTGAATCAGCTTATTTAAGAATATTCGCGCCAATCGACTAGAAAAATGGCTCAGCAGATAGAATGCGATCAATAGTCCGCCATTTGTATTTGCATTCAATTTAAAAAATGGCTAAGTAACTTATGCATCAACACAATCATTTAGTGTCTCCGTTTCTTTCTGCTAAAAGCCGTCCAATGATCCCCTCCATGATCCTCTCCAGCTTTGGGATCTGACCACAGCTCCTTCCCCATCAATAAAAGTATTGCTGGTTGCAGCCACACTTTAGCATTTAAATCGCATAATATCTGTCCGTACCAGTAGTGGGTTGTAGTGTAAAAGTTTGCAAGGATGCGCTCGTCCTACAATCTCACAGCAATTTGCCAGGCTTCACCGTAAACTAAATGCATATATACCAATTCGTTTATCGACTGATTCTCCATTTCGATATGGCACGACGATAGAGAGCTGCAGATTAAAGATTTTATTTTGGAAAAGCAGAACAAAACACAATCGGCAGCACACTTGGGATTGGGAAATGTAATTATTATGGCCCTGCTTGAGTTAAGAGTGCCTACCCTAATTGCTTATCAGTAATAAACTTTATGAAAGGGACCAGACAATAGCCGGCCATAGACACACACTTTTTCCCAGTGTTTTAACCGCCACACTTTTTCCCAGGGTTTTGCGCGTGGCGTTCCTCTTAACGACCTCGGCCACTAACACACAGTTAAAACTGCCGGTTTTGCGCGCCGCACGCAAAAGTGTGTGTTTATGGGCGACATCCAGCGTTTTAACCGACGGTTTTGCGTGGCGCGTGGAACGTTTAAAATTTTAAAACGCCACTCCGCACGCCGATCCACAACACAGTTCACAATTTGTAGCGAGCGTTGAAATGTCGGTTAGAAATGAAAAACGGAAACTAGCTGTTGTTAGTTCGTTAATATATTCGGAAGTGATTATAAATAAGAAGAAAAGAAGAAAGCATTTCGAGCCAAATAAATATATACATTTTTATTTTATTTTGTATAAATTGCAATGAGCAAATCTCTAATCGTAAACCCAGCTATTCGCACGTTATATCGCCTATATTTTAAAATTATTATATACGCCGAATAACAAATAAATTCGATCTATTTAATAAAGAAAAATAATGGGCCACACGGACCGCCAATTCTTAACGCAGCGACAACACCGCTACACACAGATGGAGGATTAAACTATATTGTGCGTGGCGGTTAAAACCCTGGGAAAAAGTGTGTGTTTGTGGCCGGCTAAATTTTGCCTCGCGCAAGAGAAAACTGTGGCGTGGCGCGCTGGTGGCCACTAACACACAGTTTTAACCGTAGAAATTGCGCGTGGCGGTTAAAACCCTGGGAAAAAGTGTGTGTCTATGGCCACCTATCCACAACACAGTTCACAATTTGTAGCTAGCGTTGAAATGTCGGTTAGAAATGAAAAACGGAAACTAGCTATTGTTAGTTGCTTAATATATTCGGAAGTGATTATAAATAAGAAGAAAAGAAGAAAGCATTTCGAGCCAAATAAATAACTACATTTTTATTTTATTTTGTATAAATTGCAATAAGAAAATCTCTAATCGTAAACCCAGCTATTCGCACGTTATATCGCCTATATTTTAAAATTATTATATACGCCGAATAACAAATAAATTCGATCTATTTAATAAAGGAAAATAACGGGCCACACGGACCGCCAATTCTTAACGCAGCGACAACACCGCTACACACAGATGGAGGATTTAACTATATTGTGCGTGGCGGTTAAAACCCTGGGAAAAAGTGTGTGTTTGTGGCCGGCTAAATTTTGCCTCGCGCAAGAGAAAACTGTGGCGTGGCGCGCTGGTGGCCACTAACACACAGTTTTAACCGTAGAAATTGCGCGTGGCGGTTAAAACCCTGGGAAAAAGTGTGTGTCTATGGCCACCTAATCCGGTACCAGTTCACTGGGACCGAACAGTCCAATAGAAAAGTCATTCATGATGACAAAGTACATAAATCAATTTTTTGCATGATATAAATGGATTATGTTTATTTTTTCTTTAGTTGAATACATTCTTTTAATTTATAATATAACATTAATAATACAAACTCGACAATTTATTTTATTGTCAGGTCAGGTTTTAGGCAATTTTGACGTAACTATTGAGGTGAAGAAAAGGCGGAGTGCGATTCCACACGGGAAGATTTATTTTTTCCGCTCGTACAACAAAACAACAAAAACCCACAAGGAAATAGCGATCTTCTCGGCGCGAAGACTAGTACGAGAATCATCATTTTTCCTCCCTGGTTCGCACCGCAGGTACAGGATAACGTCACAAAATTTACAAAAATCGCAAAAAAAATTTCAATGTAAATAAAATAACACGAAATTAAAATTTGAAGTAACAAAACAATAACAAAGAAAAACAGTTAGCTATGTAAAACCGGCTTGTAGACGTTCGGGAAATCGAACTGATCTACCTGCACGCGTTTTAAGTTGTTTCTCTGTGCTTTCGGAGGTTGTGGAATCGCGGCTGGTTTCGTCTGCGCTCTCTGTGACCTCCTGGTCGACGTCGGTCCTCACGATGAAAGCGGGCTTGAGCCTGTGTTTTTCGTCGATCCTGATGACGAACGATTTTTCGCCTCGCGTGATCACTTCGTACGGTCTATCGTATGGTGGTTGAGTTGCGACTCGTACGGCGTCGTATCTCAGGAAAACGTAGGGCGATGTTGCGAGCTCCTTGAAGACGAAGGTGTTCTTCGTTCCGTGGCGTGCGATCGGTCGCGGTTTGAAAGATTTTATGGCTTCCTTCACATTCGAGACGAATCCCGAATTGACCGGTTGATCGCTGGGTACGAAAAACTCTGCAGTAAGCGTATGCCTGCTCCGTACACCATTTCCGCCGCCGTCGCTTTCAAATCTTCCGTATTCCCAACAACACGACTGGCAAAATTTCGGTCCAATTGTCCGTTTGATGCACGACGATTAAATAATATAGACCGATTTATTTACATCTTTTCGTGAGGAAAGAACTCGCCACATTCTAAGTGTGGGAGTAGGCCAAAATCAACCGTAATGATGGCGCGTGTGCCGGCGAGTGGTTATGTCAGTGGCGTAGGTGATTAGTACCATCCTTTAAACCCGTTTTTTACTCACCCCTATTTAATTCTAAACATAAACAACATGTTTACTGATAAAAAACATGCCTTTCCTTTTTCCTGTATTTTTGGTTGCTTCTAATTCCGTTTTAATTTTCACGTTTTAATTTTCACAACACAACTACGCCACTGTTTCGGCTAGACCATCATTGTATACCATCGTACTCCCGCTCTACCTCTCTACTCACCGCTCACATACTAATCTTGGCACGTAAATATGCTGTAGTAAGGAATAGGAGTTGTCAAGTCTATATTATTTAATCGTCAGTGGTTCAACCGTTTAGATATATTACTCTGAAAAATTTTTGAACTATTTTTTCCTGACTTCCTGAAAACTCCTAAACAACGTACAGCACAGGTGATCCGCAATTTCTGGGACACCTCTATTTATACATAAAATATACAAGTGTATACTCCAGTCAGGCTAGTGGATCTATACGAACCGGGAACACTGGCATAAAATGGTGACAGAGTTGGTTTAAATATATAACACAGGGTTCAAACACAACAATAAAGTGACTGCTCTCATTAAAAGTAAATATTGGAATGAAGCAAATAAATGTAAGACGTGATCAAACTCTGATGATTTTGAGTGAACAAAACCAATAACACATGAGTTTGCTATGTTAAGATTCCACTTACGCGACAGCCGCTTCGTTGTCCGTTGTAATTGATGGTTTCAAACGAAGAGCAAAGTTACAGTTTTCACAAAAGTACAACATTTTATTGCTAACAGCCCAATAATAATTCTGCAAATTTACATGTTTGAGCTCCGTCTCAGGACGACTCTTAATACCTGGCTCATACGCTTTCCCAAATTATATAACAGCATAGTAATGTCATCATAAATTTAAGTGATCTGATCGCAGTAATACATATGTATAACCAGCAACATTACTAAACGAACTGGAAATTCATTCCCCTCCTCAACCCAGGTTACGAATTCGCTATCTACTGGGAGATACCTGGATCTCATCTTACAGTCCGGACATTATCATCCTCGTGGTGTGCACGAAAGAAGACCGTTTTAGTATTTCGTTTCATTATTATTATTATATAATTTAACAACACAAACTTAATCAATCATCATGTAGCGTAAAAACAACCAACAATTATTTTATTGGCCTTGCCATGTACCAAGAGAAGACTCTCCTAGAATACTCTTCTCACATAGTCTACAGTTTGTTATTATTATCATTTATAATTTGTAATTTCGAATATAAGCGTGATAATGTCTATGCGGTCGTCTTCTCCCCACGGCGCCCCTTCGTCTCCCCCTTAGACATAACTATAGTTTTACGGAATATTGATTCCAATTTAGCAGCAGGATATATAATCAACTAAATTGTCAAAAACAATAAGGAATATGTTATTCAATTAATTAATAATGTATATGCGTAAATTGAAGAACATGAATATAGCGAATGTGTTTTGACACAACTACTGAACATAATAGCGAGTATTACAACCTGAAAATCTCAAAAGAAAAAAAGTCAAGACGCGCTTCGACGACGACCAGAAGCCTCCGTACCACTCCTTCCTAGGGACTAATGATAGTACTACGGAGTATTCCCGCATCGGTTTACCAATTTCCAAGAATCGTCTTGAATTTTGGAAGTAATAGGATTTACATTTGAAAAATATGTCTATACCTGCCATGTCTATGCCTTTGGAAGTGTTATTTACATCGTCTTAATATTCTTCATTTGATTACGTTATTACACCAAAGCTGTTAGTATAATCACATATTACTCCAGATGACTGACTTCATAAGGCGATTTTGTCCGAAACTATCTCTTTTCTACACATTGAAACTAGGCGCATGACATCTTTGTCACAGGTACCATAAGCAAATGTAGAGGCGCTGTAGGCGTTGCTAATACTTTATACGACCGCTAGATGTCACTACAAAAACTTTTATATAAATTCAAATAAAAGGCTCAATATTTTTACTATTTTAAATTGAACAATGTACAATTCCGTGTTTCATAAAAAGCGTGACTGTTTCTACACTTGTTTCTTTTTTTCTGAGTAATAATTTAAAAACAGCATTTTGCTGCAATTATAATCAAGCCAGTAAATGTCAAAACTTGCTTGTATATTGAATTTGTGAAAAATTTTAAGCGAAAGATGAGTCTTTTTTACATTATTTGTGGTGTTGGTGAAAACTAAACGGAGAAACTGCATTGTTTTCCAAAAAGTGAAGAAAGTTAAGGATGTTTTATTAATGCAACAAATTCAGGAAATCTAATTACATAATTCTAGAGCGAAACTGTGGCAAGAAGCTCTAAATGTCCAAAATTGCAATGTAAAGCAAAAGTGGAGGGTTTGCAAAAAACACTTTTCGGCATCGTTAGATATTAGGCTTCATTTATTCCTTATTTTTGCGCATGAATTTGAGGAACTAAGCCAGGTTACTCTAGTTGTCGGGCATGTCCTTCAAGATTTCCATTATTATATAATAAGCCCAAGTTATTATCATATGTATAAACTATTATACCTATAAACATAATTGTTAACATTTTGGGTATAATTTTGTTTTATTTAAATTATGTAAGATAATAAATTGATTTTTATAAAATTGTTTGTTTGTATGACGTAAATCATAAAATATTCAAAATATAATAGCATTTTTACTACCTATAAAAAGAGGAGAGACTATTTAAATTTGCCGCAAAATTTGATCGATGCGGCATCTGACAACTATTACATAATTTGAAGGTCGATAAAAGTCATTCCGCCAAAATATTTGCATTGAGTCAGTCATCTGGAGTAATCTGTGGTCACCCGGTAGTATGTAAGCAAATTAAGCAAAGAATGTAGATGCCATTTTGATCGCAACAATTTGTGGAACTTACTCTATAGCCGCTTTTGTACATTTTTGCATTATAAGCTGAAATGTGCAATACAAACACTGTTTTTTAAATAAATATTTGTGGGCGAACAACTAAATTGATTTTTTATTAAAGAATTTGCAGGTGTAAGAACGCATAACATAAAGATCACGTCAAAAGTTTTGGCGGCAGCCCACTTCTGTTTATGCATGGAGCGTATATGGAGAATATCTCTCCCGGTGCTTATGAAAGCGCTACAAAAGCCCAAATAATCATGTTTTTGGTCTCCACGGCACAATAAACATATAATCGCACCCAACCCGACAAAATACTGTTGTTGACAGGGGAACAGCTGATGAGTGATGTCCTTTGACGTTGGAGGAAAAATAAAGTTATTGAACTCAACTATTCACCTTAGTTGAAGTTGAAAATTCCCAACTCGGATTCGGATTAATGGCTAAATGTTACGACTTAAAACGAGTATGAACGGCCTTATGTAACACAATGTTTTTAACTTATTAAAGGCCGGTTTTTCAATCGTTGGTTAAAGCTAAACCTCTAGTTAAACTAAAAATGCAGCATTCTGATTGGTTAAATTGCAAAAATTTCCGTAGAAACCTACTAACTAGAAGTAAACCAACGATTGAAAAACCGGCCGTAATTGTTAGTGCTTCATTGGTAATGGTTGGTGGTTAGTTGAGCGTAAATTCAGCTTTACTTGGACTGCCAGACGGGATGTAAAATATAATGGTTTATTAAATTAAATCTTGTCGGAATCTGTAAATTGATGGCAAGGTCCTGCCAACGATTGATTGTAAAAACATAAAGTGGTGAAAACTATCACCATTATGAATTGGAAATTATGTAATAGGTGTTCCCTTTAAGAACCTGGACCACATCATTTTCCTCGTTCTCTTCATCCACCACCATAACATCGTCGAGTAAAGTGGTGAAATCTTCTGAAAATTAAAAACTACCGTTGCCTTATAGTTACATACAAACCACAACTCACCGTTCCCAAAATTGGAACAAGCGTTTACAAAGGACCTTACGCTTTGCGTCTTGATACTAGTGTTCAAGACGTTTAAAGCTTGTACGACTTGTGTCGGAGACTCGTTGTAGAACCTCTTGATCGACTCGAACAAATCATTGCACGCTGTGTTCATATCGGTGTTTAATGTTGCGTCCTCGTTGCAGAAATTGTCCACCACCATTTTCTCCACGAGATTCTTGCAATCCGTTGGCGGTTCCTCTAACATAATGATCAGTTCTTCTTTGACTGATTGGTTGTCGGAACTCGCTTCTGAGGTGAAACCGTTTAGAGTGAGTTGAGGAATTATCACAATCGCTTCTGACTCTTTCTCGCCCTGTTCGTTCGTCGTCGTTGAATAGTTGTGCACCTCCAGTGGCTCAAACTCTTTCCCCGTAGAAATTTTATAGAACAACGAACACAAATTCGGGTCTTCGATAGTAACGGTGTTGAGTCGAAGCCGAGTCCAGTCCACGTGTTTGCACGATTTGTCCTCGACGGCGTCGGAACACGAACACATCAACGTGTCGATGTACACCAAATAACACATATTGTCGATTTTTTCACTAGGTACCGAAGCGACGTTTCCATCCAGAAGACTTATCTTCTCCGCTAAGTCTTCCGGCGCCGCTTTGACCAGTTTACCGAACGTATTTTTATTGAGGCGGTTGTGGGCGGCATCATAAACCCTCCGCTGGAAGTACCTCACAAATTTCGTACAAACAAACTCGAACATGTGCACCATCGTATACTTCTTCGTCCTCTCGAACAACTTGTCCTTAATAAACTTCATCGCGGCCTCGCAAAAGCTGTCTTCGTAACCCAACACTTTATTCCGCTGATACAACGCCCACGACTCGCGCTTCTCCCAACTGTCCTCCAGGAACTTGCAATAATTCGGGTACGGCTCGGCCTCTTTGCATGCATCTACGAACTTTTTCGTACACTTGCTCACGCTCCTCGCGTACACCACTTCTTTGAACTGCGCGAAGAATTGCGTATGTTTATCTTTGGGGATGTCGTCGGAATTGAGCAACCGTCGCCACACTGATTGCAGGACGTGGAACACTCCCAGCAGGTTGGTGGAATCCATCCAAATCTGTGACAGCGCCACGCGCTCGGTGGCGCTCTCGTTCGTTATGAATATTTTGGGGCCGTCAGTCGCGCCCCCGAAGATGGAAGCTCCCACCATGTCGCGGAGCAACTTGAAACCGCGTTTTATAATACTGGTGCGTTTAGACGATGTGAGGATGACGCCGAGAGGGAGACCTCCGATTTCGCTTGGTGTTAACAGAGTGAGGACGCGTCCGTCGTCCGCGGCTGGAATGGAGTCCACGAAGACGATTTTTGAAGCCGCTCTGACATGCTGGTGGACGCGCCGCATCATTGGTGGACATACACTACAGAGTGGAGGTTACAATGTTGAGTATCGAAGAGATATTGAGACAACAACAAGTCCTTGAAAATATTCGTTTAATTTTTGTCTGGTTTTGAATATAATTCACTTTTATGAATGCAATGGAATCACAGGGGACCATGGAAACTAGTTTTTGTTTTATTTTTTAAAGTGTAGATCTTTGAAATCGATTTTTTGTTTTCATCAAATTCCATCTTCAGGCGTCGGTTTGAAAAATGGACAAGACCAAGGATTGGACAGATTGAGCAGATTAATGCCCGGTTGCAGAAAGCTCCAATTAATTGACAATTCCCTAACGGTCCGTCAAATGTGACGGTTTGTTAAAATTTGATCGGGTTGCACAAAGCACTTGACGCCTCCGTTAATCGTTCGTTCCGTAATTGGAGATTAACAAGGGGTACAACGTGGCAACAGCGCAAAAACAATCCTTAAATGTCAGAAATCGTATTTTGACATATACAAATTTATTTTAAATTTACAGTTGTGAGCATTTTATCAACATCAACGATGGCTCAAGAGAGATATCCGGGCAAGGGAGATTTGTAAAAACTAAGTAGGCATATAGTATGCAAGCATATTTTGAGGAAAAAAAAAGAACAGCAAAGGATATGAAGAACAAAAGAATATCAAGAATTAGCTTCAAATAATAGAATATAGAACTTCAAATTTTGATAGAGATAGAGAAATATCTTTAATTCTTCTCTTCTGTACACTTTGTCAGGATTTCCCAGGATCAAACACCACCAACACTTTTATTCAACGTAATATTCAACAAATTATCTTCATGACATCACACGTAAAAAGCCTCGAACAACAAATTTGCAACATTTCTACCAAAAGTGTGTAGGCTTTCACGGTCGGTGTTATCAACAACGGTGGTATTAATCGGGATTGTTGACCGTGTTAGAAGCGAAGTCCCATAAGGGGGGATGTAGTGAGCGCCCCGGGAGGCTAACTCAGCAAGTGACCCCAATGAAACTCTGCCAAACGTTTCGTCCACAGCTGCGGTGGACATCTTCAGTGGCGGTGTGGTCGTGGTCAAGTACAAGACCTTGGTTAGCTGAGCCACTAAGATCTGCGAACCACAACATCTTAAGGGTGAACTTGACCACTTGGACAAGATGCTACAAGCCAATGGATACTCCTCCAAAGATATAAGAAGATCTATACACCCAAGGACGTCGGTGAGAACTACAAATGATAACACAACTGAGTTTGCAGGAACGGCCTTTTTACCATATGTGCGGAATGTGACAAACCGCATTGGCCGACTATTGAACCGGAATAATATTAACCCTATATTGCATTTTTTTCCCATTTGGGAACGCCATGCACAAAAATGTTTTTAACTCCTTATTTGAAGGGAAATGATGTTGATCTGCACACCGTTCCTTTTCGGGAACACTTTTCTTCAAATTACGCTACCTACATGCAAATGGCAGCACACCCTTTCATAAAAAAAATTAATTATTGATCACGAGTTCTTTTGACATTAGATTTTGTCATATTTTCTGAGTGGTGTTATTGTGTCTTCAAAGGGTGTTTTTGACTTCCAGTGAGGTGCATTAGTACTTCGTAGATGTATACAGGGTGTTTTTTTAAGGCGGCCATTAGAAACTTTTTAACTTCCTACGGTGCTATAAACTTGAAATTTGGAACACAGCCGAAATTGACCATTTCGAATCGAAGTAAATTATTTTCAATATGGCGGCACTTCCGCTTATATCGGAAGTGGACGCCATCTTTATTATTTTAAATGGAACACCCTAGTTTTTATTTAATTTTCGAATGCCCCCTTTCATTTTGAGTATCCTAAACCTATGTTGTACCTATCTATCTGTAAAAGTTTTGCAGATATGCCCACTTTTCTACAAAATCTTGCATTTTCGGTGGTCTATTCACAAATTTTTTTCGCAGGAACCATTGGGAAAAGGTACAAATTGTTTTTTGCACTCGATAGCCGAAAGATTGCAGAATTGTCGGCTGGCCTCAACAATAACTATTTCACATTCTAAGTACTTACAATGATTTAATAAAAACTCACTAAACAAAATGTCAATATTTCATTTTTTTTAAATGGCACCTACCAAATGTTATATCTCCAGTCTATAGAAAATGAAATTTAGGAGGATATTGTATTAGCATGTCCTATACCTATCTCAATTATTTTAGGAGTTATTATGATTTATTTAGAAAATGAGTATAATTCATGAGGGTGTTTAGTAGGCTGTGAACGTAAAACAATTGATATCACTGCAAAAATTGCCGTTGTCTTGTAAATCTATTTTAATAATTGAGTGCAATGGATAATTACCCAAATGATTTGTTTTTAGATTTGTTTATTCACGGAAGTTGTGATAAAATCGTTCAAGGAACATGTTAGTATTCGCCCCTAGCCCCAAAGAATAAACAAAAATTTTCCCGTCTTCAGAATCAGTTTATCCATTCAGGAATAATACATATCAGAAAGAATTAAAGTTGTTCCTAGAAGTAAAGAAAATCAAATCAAGGTTTTGGGATATTTTGCCGCGTTTCCCCGTGCATAACGACGAGCTGCCGCTAAAAATTTGGGATTAAATCTGTCTTTCTGTTTTTCCAGACTTAAAGAAGTTGTGCAAATTGGTTATTTTTGTGCTGTTTTGGGCATAAATTTACAACAGAACTGTAAATAAAAAAAACAATAAAATATAAAACGACAATACCAAAAATTCCGAACTCAATAATATTAAAAGAAAATGCTTACTCTTAAATCTCTTTATTACATTAAATCCATTTATTACAACTTAAACGGCGAAAATTAAATAAAAACTACGGTGTTCCATTTAAAATAACAAAGATGGCGTTCACTTCCGGTATAAGCGAATGTGCCGCCACATTGAAAATAATTTATTTCGTTTCGGAATGGTCAATTTTGACTGTATTCCAAATTTCAAATTTATAGCACTATAGGAAGTTAAAAATTTTCTAATGGCCGCCTTAAAAAAAACACCCTGTATATTGTACAACTTTTGTTATTTTTTATAAATTTATCTGTAAATTTTTGTTTAGACACCTGTATCCATTCGGAAACATTGTGTGCAAGCTGCACAAAATGGATGTAAATGCAAATTATAAAGCTATCCGTTCAAGGGCCTTTTATGGAGATAAAGTCAGTCAATCAACATAGAGATATACCAAGTGATAGTGAAGACTCTGTTTTAGAAGATGAGGAGTATATTGAAGAAAATCTTGTCGGAGGAGATAATGTGGCTCAGTCTCGAGTAAATTTTGACGATTTTGACTCTGAAGACGATATCCCATTATCTACTTTCATACCTGGCACATCTTCCACAAAATTGATAAATAAGAATCTAGCATTGAAAGAAGAAGAGACTTTTAAAGAAATTTTGGAACTTGTTACACCTTTCGCCGTTTTCAAACTGTTTTTTACTGATGAATTTCTACAAAAGATAGTCGACATACCAATGCTTTATTCCGTTGAAATTAATCCAAACCGCCCTTTTGTTACTACGACTGATGAAATACAAAAATTTATTGGAACGTTACTCTGGATGTCAATAAGAAAATTGCCTGCAACAAATGAAAAAAATAATTGTTTTTTTGCGTATCACAATATTACGTAATATAAAATGTTTAAAACGAATAAAAAAAATGTTCAATATATGTTGATGTTTGCGATTTGTGCCTAGTTTTCCCGAATGGGGCCAAAAGCAAATTTTTGGGTAAATTTTTGCCAAATCAAAATTGATTTTTTTTTACTATTTTTTATGCATTAACTGCATCAAAAGAAATTACAAAACATTTTTTGTTTTAAAAAATTAAAAATCGTGCAATATAGGGTTAAGATCATTTTTAAACCCACGACACAGATCCAAGGATTACTGGGTTCGGCGAAAGATCCGAGAGATCCGTTGTCGTCAGCAGGGGTATACAAAATTCCGTGTTCGTGTGGATCTGTTTATGTAGGTACAACAAAGAGAAGCATCAAGACGCGCTTGACGGAACACAAGAGGAATTGTCGTCTGGGTGAAGTGGAGAAATCATCGGTAGCTGAACACGCTCTTTCTGAGGGAGACCATCAGATACGATTTGAGGAAACTGAACGATTGGCGTCCACCTCACACTACTACGCTCGTTTACACCGAGAAGCGATTTAAATTTTCAAACACCAGAACAATTTCAATAAGAAGAGTGAAGGATTAAAAATGGACAGGAGTTGGCAGCCGACCATGACAATTAGAAGAGTGACGTCACCACCTTTGACGAATGCAGGAACATGCCCACCCGGAACGATACATAACCGAACCGAGGCTATTTATAGAGCTGCGCAAAGTGATGATGTGCCAGTCGCGACTGTGACAGTTGGAAGAGTACTTCGACCACGACCACACCGTCACTGAAAATGTCCACCGCAGCTGTGGACGAAACGTTTGGCAGAGTTTCATTGGAGTCACTTGCTGAGTTAGCCTCCCGGGGCGCTCACTACATCCCCCCTTATGGGACTTCGCTTCGAACACGGTCAACAATCCCGATTAATACCACCGTTGTTGATTTCTACCAATTTCAAATTTTCTGCACAAATAATATAACAAAATGGGTGTCCTCGATTGCGTTTAAACCGAATTCTTTGCATCGGTCTTCGTGGTGGCTCATCTTCGAAATCACTTGGTGAAACTAGACCGGATAGTATTATTTAATGTATATCTTAAAATATTTTGACAAAACATGTTAAAGTTATTACCAATTTTGAATAAAAAACGTAGATAAATGGCCAAAAAACACGAATGAGTAAATTGATTCTAGGTTAATCGCCCAACAGTCACTCATTAAATTAACAAGCCGTTGACAAGAGTTTAATCAGAGATTATCGTTTGTGCAACGCAAAAGAGCGTTGATTGGCCGTTAATCAGAGATTAACTTTGACAATTGTTAATATTTGACGGACGATTAATACCTTGTTAACGGCCCGTCAATCGCTTGTTAAAGTCATTCATTGGCCGTTAACAACTGATTAACTTTTGTGCAACCGGGCATTAGATTACCATTAGAGTACCATTTAAGGCCTGAATTACTATAATGGATACCGCTTGAAACTGTTAATTAACATGCGATGTTCTCGGTTTTAGAAAAAATGGATAAATTAACAGATACACAACTTGAACGAATTGTCAAATCTTCATAATTTTGGAAAGATTTAACCGAAACATCCTCGCATCCAGACAAGTTCAAGTGAAACGTACTTGCCAATAGTTTACGGTTATCAAAAACAAGAGGGCAATAAGAATTATTCTCTTATTATTGGACATAGAAGAGAATATAATATGAGATTTAAGAGATGAACTTCGTGAAAAAGCAAGCAACGGAATTGAAAAATTATATCAAGAAGTTCAGGTAATGCACCAAATCTTTCAGATGCACACAGCAGGCAACAATACAATGGGTACTGGAAAGGAAGGACTAAAACTTCCAAACACAGATGCTGTGGAAAATGCCGAAGAAAATATAGATAGTCAAGGAAATTTAAAATTTGAAATTAAAAAGACAAAAAACGTGATGGTTTCGAAGAAACTGATAAAGATTTAATTTACGAAAAATACGAAGGGCGTCATGAATATACTTATAGAAAATTTAGTAGAAAGCGCTGACCAAGAGAATTTTAACCTTGATGAAGATGAAGAAAGTATAAGGTAGAAAAAAATCTCGAACACCAAAAAAATTTAATTACTGAAGAAGTTAAATGATAAGATTCAAAAGACATTGGGGAAGACATTTATAGTTAGTATCACATATTACACCAGATGACTAACTCAATGCAAATATTTTGGCGGAATGACCTTTAACGACTTTCAAATGATGTAACAGTTTTCAGATGGCGCATCGATCAAATTTTGCGGCAAATTTAAATATTCTCTCCTCTCTTTATAGGTAGAAAAAATGTGTAGAAAAGAGATAGTTCCGGACAAAATCGCCCTATGAAGTCAGTCATCTGGAGTAATCTGTGTTAGTATATAGTTACAGAATGAAACGACGGTTGAAAAGAATGTGTGGGAAAAATACAAAGGAATGAAAAAAACTTAAATAAAGTATAACTGAGTATACACAATTATACACTATTAGACAAAAGTAAAGCAGCAAATTGTAAAAATATTATTAATAACCATTACCTAATATGATCTGGAGCTGCGTAACTTCAAAAACCTTGCTGTGTCAAATAACGCATAGTAGGCGGATGTCATACTATTAATTTAATTTCAGTAACAATTAATTTTGTTTTCATTTCTTTTTGACAAATGCCTGGTTGCACAAGAGAGAATCAGTTGTTAATGGCTAATCAATGACTAATATAAAGCGATTGACGGGCCGTTAACAAGGGATTAATCGTCCGTCAAATATTAACAACTGTCAACGTTAATCTTTGACTAACGGCCAATCAACGCTGCTTTGCGTTGCACAAACGATAATCTCTGATTAAATGCTTGTCAACGGCTAGTTTATTTAATCAGTGACAGTTGGGCGATTAACCGTAAATCAATTCACTCATTCGTTAAGTTTTTTTATTCGAAATTGGCGATAACTTTAACATATTTTGACAAAATAATTTTAGATACAGGTGTCCCAGCGCTGCGGGGAAGTAAGATTGCTCTAAAATGAAAAAATATATCTAGATGCGGTTTTCGACAAAAACTACAATCCATTTAAGAGAACACTCTGAAAATATCTGCTTATACAGGGTGACCCAGAGCTGCGTAAACGCTCCATAACTTTTTTGCTATTCGAGGTATCGACTTGAAATTATTGTTGGATGATAGGTGCGCTTCTGCTGCACATTTTAAAAGTATTTTCTTTTGTATACAGGGTGTCCAAATATTATTAAAATACCAAAGTTATGTTTTTTTAAATGGAACAACCCCATTTTGATTTTATTTTTGAATTGTATACTAAGTTCTGCGTTAAATATACTTGGGTCATTTTCAGCTATCTATCATACTTTTTGATGTACGTCACTTTATGTTCCAAAATTCCTTCTTCTAAACTATTAAAGAAAACATACCCATTTTTTTTCTGTGAAGTTTCTAGACTTTGGTCAATCTTTGAGCAGTGGCCGAGTGGCGAAGGAATATTCCAACGCTTACTACGATTTTTTGAAAATGATGAACAACAAATGGGGAAAACTCTATTTTTTCAAATTGAACACCCTATATATTTTTACAACAATCTTTAGCGTTTTTGATAAGCTTTTCTGTGATATAGGGTTTCTAGGGTTCAATTATGATATTAGAAAAGTTATTGAGAAAATATCATTAAAAATTTACTGAGAGGTCGTTTTAGCAGCTAGAAGGTTGAAAGTTCGTATAAATATGAAGAAAAGATTGCTCTTTACGCCAGGCATGCAAAATATAATTTTTACTATACAGGGTCTGCAATAATTCGTGTCGAATTATACTATTTTCAAGTAAGCTTAACTTTAGTTTTTTAAATGGCACCTCCTATATTTTTGTACTAGCTGAATGTACCCGGCGTTGCCCGGACGTAGATTAAATAAACGCAGTGTTGACTAAAGTGGTGATGTTGACTAATCGACATTATAATACAATTAAACAGGAATCCTCTACTTTTTCAATCACAAAATAAACAAATTTGTTGAAATTAACCTTCGTTGTCAGGACCGGGTACTTCAATATGATTTGGACAAAGAGGACACCTTGGTTGATATCTGAGATGAAAAATCTTGAATAGACTCTTTAGGCAAAGACGCAGTTGTTCTATAAGCGATTCCAGGAAATCGAAATTAACTTTAGATAATTTTCGGGGAAATCGAAGTTTACAAATTAGCTGATCATGTTATGATAAAATTGAAAACACAATGGAACCATTCCTTTTGCTGCAGTCAACTCACAAACAGAACAGTATGTAGATGATTTTGACTTATCTTCAGAATAAACAAACACTTCAGCATAATTATCTTCTTCTAAACTGCACAAAAATTATTAAAACCTGGCCGCAACTGGTTGGACAATTACAGTGCGAACCTTTTGAGCTCCCTTTCCAGTATTAAAATTTTGGTATGTGGTAAAATGTGGTATTTGGTGGTATTTGTGCATCGCTAGATTTTCAAACTTGTCCATCTTAGTTATAAATGATGTAAAGCAATAATGAACACAATGTATTTACGTAAAATAAATAGTGTAAAACGCGTATCAATGTCAGTAAAGTCTGATCCAACGCTGTAAATTTTGGATTTCAGCCGAGGCAGATTTGGTGAAAAATAAAAACAACATTATCATTAACTGAACGGTCCGGTACGACGATGGTGATTGGGAGCAAATTTGGTTAACGGCAAAATTAACATTCTATATAAAATAAATAAATATTTTGACGGGAATATGGTGGATGTAAAAATCTTATTCGGCTTCTCCGACGAACTCACACTTGTTTACATTAACACAAACTTGTTGAACAATTAAAGTGCGAACCTCTTGTGCTCCCGTTCCAGTATTAAAATATCAATACCAATACCATAGATATTAAAAAAGACAATTTCCATCACCTTTCATAATACGGTGTGGTAATTGTACATCGCTAGATTTTCAAACTTCTCCATCTTAGTTATAAATGATGTAAAGCAATAATGAACACATTGTACGTAAAATAAATAGTGTAAAACGTGTATAAGCACATAATTATTAAGGGTATGAATGTCAGTGATGTCTGGTACATACAACGGTGAAAATTTCGGATTTCAGCCAGGGCAAATTTGGTGAAAAACAAATACACCACTACCATTAACTGAACGTAAAAATTAGCGTACAAATATAAGTGGAGTCCGGTTC
The DNA here is from genome assembly GCA_964023215.1 of Eledona agricola. NCBI lineage: Eukaryota > Metazoa > Arthropoda > Insecta > Coleoptera > Tenebrionidae > Eledona > Eledona agricola. The sequence goes on along the minus strand of OZ026859.1, from coordinate 14,870,425 downwards.
GACGCTGGTAATTTTTCGAAAATTGATTGGGGGCAGATTTGGTTAACGCGAGGATCAAATGTTAAATTAAAATACTTTATTTGATAGTGGTAGACGTTCGAACACTGATGCGTCGCTTCATCGAATTTGGCGACTTTGCGAACAGTTTCCGACGCTGGAGCAGCAATTTTCACAATTGTAGTTGTGTTAAAATTAAACACCGCGATCGAGTACTGCTCCACACGCTGAACCAGCAATTCTCGAATTCTAAGAAACGATAAGAAAGGCTTATCCAATGCTTGGAATGTGCGAATTTCTGCATAGATATTGAATAAAACCAAATCGAGCATCGCCTTTTCACGTTTGTGACCTTGCCCTTGACGTGGCAGGCTCAAGCTGCTTCAATAATGTAAAAATCTTATTCGGCATCTCCAATAAACTCACATTTGTTTACATTAACACGCATTCCTTCATGGACTTGTGACGAATTACAAACAAATATTGCAACTTCAAGTGTTCCATTTAATTTCGTTTCTGGGTGCAAGGGTGCTTTCTTTTCACTCTAGTCAGTCTGAACTTATTATACAGAGTGATATTTTCAAATCCAGGTGCCCCAAATAATTTTGTCGTTGTTTTCAAAAGTTTCAAGAGAAGGAGAGTTGACAGAGAAGCTAAATTATTCCAAATTATTCCCATTTAGTTCTCTGACAACGTTAAAGACAATGTTGAAATATATAAATACAAAATTTCACACCATAAAAACGAAGTATTTGGGAATTATGTATAAAAAAAGTCGAAGTTATTTATGTTAATTTGGCGTGATTTGCTATGGTTCAAAAAAATGCAAAAATATTAGGTTGATTTGGGGTTGTTTCGGACGATATGGGTTTCTTTGAGGATTGTTTGGAATGGTTATTGATGGTTGGCAGGGTTTAGCTTTGGCGGATTAAACGAAATTTTTGGTAATTATAATGTGATTGGGCTTTGGTTGGCTTGGTAAAAAGTGGTTGGGGTGATTTAGGGGAATTCGAAGTCATTTATGCGAGTTTGGCGTAGTTTGCTTAGAATTCGTAATTTTTTTTTAATTATGGGTTGACCTGGAGTAGTTTTGAATGGTAAGTGTATGACTTTTAGGGATAGTTTGGAATGGTGCGTTATGTTTGGGGTGTTTAACGTATTCAGGTAAATTTTACAAAAATTTTGGTAATTTTAAAATGAAGAATTAAAGTGCGAACCTCTTGAGCTCTATTTCCGGTATTAAAAATGCAATAGGAAAAATAGTAAAAAAGACTATTTCCATCACTTTTCACGGGAATTATACATGGTGGTATTTGTTCTCCGCTTACTATTAGATTTTCAAACTGCTCCATCTTAGTTATAAATAATGCAGAACCATTAATGAACGCAATGTACGTAAAATAAATAGTGTAAATCGTGTATAAGCACACAATACTTAAGCGTATGATGTCAGTGAAAATTTCGGATTTTGGCCGGAGCAGGTTTGGTAAAGAACAAATACACCACTATCATTAACTGAACGTAAAAATTAGCGTACGATAATAAGTGAAGTCCGGTCCGACGCTGGAAATTTTTCGAAAATCGATTGGGGAGAGTTGTGGTTAACGGCAAGAACAAATCGGGAATATCGGGAATAAAATAATTTATTTAATAGCGATAGAACTTCGAATACCGATGCGTCGCCTTGACCTTGGCGACGTTGAATACCAGCGTTCCAGACGCTGAAGCAGCAATTTTCACAATTATATGAGGTGCACGTGCCTAGTGCGTATAAAAACAATTTGGATAACAAAAGAGATTAATTTGTATGTACCAAATAATACTCGCACAGGTGTACTCGTATGGCCCGTCATAATTTTCACGAAATGAATTTAAGAAATTAACATTCTAAAGTAAATAAATATTTTGACGGGAATGTTAAAAATCTTATTCGGCCTTTCCGACAAACTAACACTTGTTTACATTAACATGCATTCCTTCATGGACCTGTGACGAATTACAAACGAATACCGAAATTTCAAGTGTTCCACGTCAGTCTGAACTTATTACACAGTGATATTTTCACATTCAGGCGCCCTAAATTATTTTGCCGTTGATTTCAAAAGTTTCCCTGGAAGGAGAGTATTCAGCAAGGGGCTCGTCAGGGGTGGCAGAGTTGGCAGTGCCACTCCAAATATAAATTTACTATCGAACACAACAATAGTTCTGTAATTCAATTGCAGAATTTCGAAATTTTCAGATATTTTCACGAAAATCTAGGGTTTACACCGCGTTTATACCGCTTTAAAGTTAAAAACCATAGAGCTGTTTATACAAATTCACGCATGTTGAGAAGGTAGGGCTTGCCCCGTCAGCGTGTTGCAATTCAGAAATACGTTTATGTTTGCATCTCAACTGGAACAAATAATTATTGGAAAGTGGAAGAAAATCAAAATTGGTATTAGCAAATTTAGTATTCAGAATAACGTCTATTAGTCGAAACAATATGTTTTATGTGCAGATATTTATTAATATTTTATGATTTAATACGATAAGGCATTTATAAATGACACAACCAAATGGAAGATTTTGATTGAAAATGATTATTAATTTATGGTAACCGAAGTAATTTAGGTGAGTTTGGCATAGTTTGCTATGGTTTGTATCATTTTTTGTAATTTTAAAGTGATTTGGCTTAGTTTGTGGAGGTAAGGGGTAGTTGGGGGTGATTTATGGTAGCCGAAGTAATTTGGGTGAGTTTGGCATAGTTTGCTATGGTTTGTATCATTTTTTGTAATTTTAAAGTGATTTAGCTTAGTTTGGGGTGGTAAGGGGTAGTTGGGGATGATTTATGGTAGCCCAAGTAATTTGGGTGATTTTGGCATAGTTTGCTATGGTTTGTATCATTTTTTGTAATTTTAAAGTGATTGGGCTTAGTTTGGGGCGGTAAGGGGTAGTTGGGGGTGATTTATAATAGCCGAAGTAATTTGGGTGAGTTTGGCATAGTTTGCTATGGTTTGTATCATTTTTTCTAATTTTAAAGTGATTGGGCTTAGTTTGGGGCGGTAAGGGGTAGTTGGGGGTGATTTATAATAGCCGAAGTAATTTGGGTGAGTTTGGCATAGTTTGCTATGGTTTGTGGCATTTTTTGTAATTTTAAAGTGATTGGGCTTAGTTTGGGGCGGTAAGGGGTAGTTGGGGGTGATTTATGGTAGCCGAAGTAATTTGGGTGAGTTTGGCATAGTTTGCTATGGTTTGTATCATTTTTTGTAATTTTAAAGTGAGTGGGCTTAGTTTGGGGCGGTAAGGGGTAGTTGGGGGTGATTTATAATAGCCGAAGTAATTTGGGTGAGTTTGGCATAGTTTGCTATGGTTTGTGGCATTTTTTGTAATTTTAAAGTGATTGGGCTTAGTTTGGGGTGGTAAGGGGTAGTTGGGGGTGATTTAGGATAGCCGAAGTAATTTGGGTGAGTTTGGCATAGTTTGCTATGGTTTGTAGCATTTTTTGTAATTTTAAAGTGATTGGGCTTAGTTTGTGGTGGTAAGGGGTAGTTGGGGGTGATTTATGGTAGCCGTAGTAATTTGGGTGATTTTGGCATAGTTTGCTATGGTTTGTATCATTTTTTGTAATTTTAAAGTGAGTGGGCTTAGTTTGGGGTGGTAAGGGGTAGTTGGGGGTGATTTATAATAGCCGAAGTAATTTGGGTGAGTTTGGCATAGTTTGCTATGGTTTGTGGCATTTTTTGTAATTTTAAAGTGATTGGGCTTAGTTTGAGGTGGTAAGGGGTAGTTGGGGGTGATTTATGATAGCCGAAGTAATTTGGGTGAGTTTGGCATAGTTTGCTATGGTTTGTAGCATTTTTTGTAATTTTAAAGTGATTTGGTTTAGTTTGGGGTGGTAAGGGGTAGTTGGGGGTTGATTTATGGTAACCGAAGTAATTTGGTTGAGTTTGGCATAGTTTAGTATGATTTGTAACATTTTTTGTAATTTTAAAGTGATTGCGCTTAGTTTGGGGTGGTAAGGGGTAGTTGGGGGTGATTTATGGTAGCCGAAGTAATTTGGGTGAGTTTGGCATAGTTTGCTATGGTTTGTGGCATTTTTTGTAATTTTAAAGTGATTGGGCTTAGTTTGGGGTGGTAAGGGGTAGTTGGGGGTGATTTATGATAGCCGAAGTAATTTGGGTGAGTTTGGCATAGTTTTGCTATTGTTTGTAGCATTTTTTCTAATTTTAAAGTGATTGGGCTTAGTTTGGGGTGGTAAGGGGTAGTTGGGGGTGAATTTTGGTAGCCGAAATAATGTGTGTGAGTGTGAGAATAGTCTGCTATGGTTTGTGTCATTTTGTTTTATTTTAAAGTGATTGGAGTTACTTGGGGTTGCTAAGGGGTGGTAAGGGATGATTTAAGATAACGGATCTAATTTGTCAGTTTGGCGTAGTTCGGGAATTTTTTGGGGTTGATTTGGTAAAGTTTGCAATGGTAAGAGATATTTGAGGATTTTTAATGTAGGCGGATTAAATTTGGAGTGGTTTGGTAATTTTTAAATGAGTCACGGATCGGGGACATTATAATTGAAATCAAAATTATAATTGAAATATCTGCGCCTCGCTAGGTACGGCAAAAGTATGATCAGGAACGCAGAAAGTGAAAGTGCTTTTAATGTAAACCGGTCGCCCGACGTCGAAGTTGTTTTGGCTAGACACGTGCTTCTAAAAAAAACCCGGTCTCCGCGAGCCGATCATTTTTTGCTTATTTTAACCGGTTTTTATTCGGTTTTTATTTAAATACAAAGGAACCGGACCGAATTTTGCAAAATCTCCTTATTAGCGTTCATTCTCGGCCCTTGATAGACCCGTGTCTAAAATTTCAAGTCTCCAGCCCTCCCGGTTTGGGCTGTAGGTTGTCGGTGAATCAGTGAATGTGTAGATGTGTAGATGAGTGTGTCAGTGAGGACACTTCGCTTTATATATATAGATTCCATCGGATGCGTCTGTAGTCTGGCTACGTTTTTTATTAAGCTTGCTTTATAGCTAAAATTCATAATTTACGAGATATTTGATATTTTTGGCTGTGATACAGATTGAACCAAGATAAAGTAGATAGTGTGCCATGGAAATCATGTAAATCGTTTTAACTCACATTTCAACACTGCATAGTTGTGTCGTCAACAACAATATCCACAATAAATTATATTTTACAAGAACAAATCGATTTGATTTATTGTCTGAAATTAAGCGAAACAACCAAAGAGAACATGAAAATAAGAATCTAAAATGCATTTAGAAACGTTTGCCAGCAAATTGTACGAAATATTGGAAGATCATTCACCCACCGCATGAAAGTGTGCACAGAGAGGTGGCCGCAACATTGAATATATTATTTAGTTTAGCTTACTTTATTGAATTTTTATATTTATTTCTTTAAATGTTTATTTGTTGATTTATTTAACGTTGAGCGTAAATTCTTGCCGCAAGCAAAGGATTTATTTCACCTTCTTCCAGACAATAAATCATATCGATTTGTTCTTGTAAAATAAAATTCATTGTGGATAATGGAATGTATAATCAAATAACAAGTCGGTGATGACACAACAGTGCAGAATTGAAATGTGAGTTTAAATTAGTGTCCGACCGAAAGTAGTTTTTACGGCCGAAACCGAAATCGAAACCGAATTTCGGCCTCAGTCTCAGTTTCGGCCGAAACCGAAATTTCATGTTTTCGTGGGAAAAACCAAGTAAAAATTATCATAATAAGTTTATTATTATTATTTTTTTAATCAATCACATATTAATCATTCTGCTTCTGATATTTTAAGTAATCATTAATTTATCATATCATACCCCCCTTATTTAAAAAAGCACAAATAAATATACTTTTTTTTAATATTATGAAATTAAATAAAAGCTACAAAACAAAATTAATGCTTTTAAAGTAAAGAGAAATTATCTAGTAAATATGTAGGTAGTTACACAAAAAAAAAAATTATCTTTACAACAAAATTATTTTTTCTAAACTTTAGTCATTTTGTATGGTACTCTTGTTAACAAACTACAATAAAATTAAAATTAATAAGTACCTACCTACAACATACAACAACTAAATAAATATTTTTGATGCAAATAATCCTTGAATCGAATGTATCAAAATAAAAAGAGCTTTGCAAAACCTCCCGAGTGCAGTTTCGGTTTCGGCCGTAGTTTCGGCCGGATGACAGCCGAAACCGAAACTAGGCCGAAACCATTTTTTTTGCCGAAACTAGGCCGAAACCGAAACCGCAAGTTCGGTCGGACACTATCACATATAGATGTAAAGGAAGAAGATCCTGGCTCAATTTGTATCACATCCAAAAATATCAAATATCTCGTAAATGTGTGTAGGCTTTCACGGTCGGTGTTGTCAACAACGGTGGTATTAATCGGGTTTGTTGACCGTGTTCCATGCGAAGTTCCATGAGGGGGGGTGTAGTGTAGTGTAGTGTACCGAGAAGCGATTGAAATTTTCAAACACCAGAACAATTTCAATAAGAAGGGTGAAGGATTAAAAATGGACAGGAGTTGGCAGCCAACCATGACAACGAGAAGAGTGACGTCACCACCTTTGACGAATGCAGGGACACGCCCACCCGGAACGATGCATAACCGATCTGAGGCTATATATAGAGCTGCGCAAAGTGATGATGTGCCAGTCGCGACTGTGACAGCTGGGAGAGTACTTCGACCACGACCACACCGCCACTGAAGATGTCCACCGCAGCTGTGGACGAAACGTTTGGCAGAGATTCATGGGGATCACTTGCTGAGTTAGCCTCTCGGGGCGCTCACTACACCCCCCCTCATGGAACTTCGCATGGAACACGGTCAACAAACCCGATTAATACCACCGTTGTTTATCTCGTAAATGATGAATTTTCGCTATAGAACAACCTTAATAAAAAACGTAGCCAGACTCCAGGCGAATTCGATGACATACAAGAATATAGGGGGTTCCATTAAAAAAAATTAAGTTAAGCTTATTTAAAAATAGTATAATTTGACACAAATTTTTGCAGAGCCTGTATAGTAAAAATGATATTTTGCATATCGGGCGTAAAGAGCAATCCTTTCTTCATATTTGTACCAAACTTCAGCCTTCTAGCTGCTAAAACAACCTCTCAGTAAATTTTTAAGTGAACTTCTGTAAATGACAAAAAATGTGAAAAAAAATTGATAATTTGATAACGGTGATCCAGAATGTAGAATGTCTTATATCACCATAAATCTATGTGAAAAGGGGTTCTAATGGAGAAATAAAATGCAGATAGTTCTATTTGAAAAAACAAAGTTGTGTGGCAATTATGAGTTTTGGAACAACCTGTATACGTGAAAATATTTTTAGGTTGTGCAGCCTGACAAACGGTGTACAAATTGTCTTTAAAATTTTTTTGTATCTTACATGATTTAGAAGTTATGGACCGATCCCGCACTAATGACTCACCCTGTATATTGAGAAAAAATTCGGATAGTTTGAACTGGGACTCGAACCCAGATCCTTCGATTACATGTCGAGAGTTCTATCCAGTTAAACTATCCGCCCTAATTATAAATGCGAAAGTTTGGATGTTTATTACTCATCTATACTGTAATAAACTATATACTAAATAACATTTGACATTGTGTTTTACATTTCAACCTTTCCGTTTCGTCGTTTTTCGATTTGGTGTTGTCTAAAGCAATATCAAAAAATTTGTGAAATTTCTTCTTATCCATCAGTAACCCGCGCAACGCTGGGTACATTTGCTAGTGAAATATAATGATTAATGAAAAAAGTTATAAATTATTACACTGTATTCAAGAACACCAGTTTTTTGCTCCTCCTGTAGAGTTGCCAAAGAACGAGATATACGATTACAGATTTACACGATTTTGCCGCTCAGCCGACGGCGGCTCAGCTGTAAGTCTACACTGTCAAAAATCAACCAAAAGCCAAATTCTAAGGTTTAATTTTGTTAACGGGTTTGATATTTTTTAACGCATTTTTAAATCGTTTTTATTCTGAAAACTTACCATATTACATAGTTCCCATCTTCGAAGACAGTTTCGGCCGAACCGCATCCGTGCACTTTATTAAACTCTTCAATTCGCTTCGTGAGGAACTCCCGCGCGTTGTTGACGAAATCAGTAGGTTCGTGATTAGTCTTAAATTCTTTTACGTAAACATAGTGACAGTGTCTGTAATCTGGACAATATTTCCTATCCTTTAGCACTTCCTCATAATTGTCGTGCTTTACGCGTATTTCGCTTCGTATGGCTTCTAAAGCCGTGGCTGGCGTGTGGCCCAGTTTGAATAACTCCAACAACTTCTGATTCACCTCCTCAGAGACCTGTCTGAATGATAAAGCATCATGCAAGTCGTGGTTGTGTGTGGGTACAAAAGTAATTTCACACGGGAGCAAAGGATTGGGTTTGGTTTTACCGCGGCCGCCTTTTCGAAGAGTGTACAACGTGAACGTGATGCTGGAAGGACAGTTTGTGTTTTTAGTTCGGTTCCGCAAACTTGGGTCGTACAAGCGGACGCATTGGGTGTTGTGGTGGCAATGGAGACGTTGCTTGAACCTGACAAGTTTGCCCTTACACCTGTCCGTCGATTTGATTTTATAAGTCGTCTTTGTCTTCTCTTGGAGGTCTTCAAGCCATGCACGGATCTCGTCCACTGTTTTTGCGGCTATTAGTAGTTTAACGCGTAGGGTTTTGTGCTCGTCGTCGCGGCGCTCCGCTTTTGTTATGATTGTCTGCCACTCTGGTAGACTTTTCTGTGAAATTGTCTTGGTTTAAATGTAAAATCCTACGATGTATACTTACAAGAAAGTCGTCGATGTTTAACGTGTTTCTAGATTCGGCAAGATTTTGTATTAGGTTATCCGATGTTTTTACATCGCTGTCGTTCATTATTTTAGGACGACTTCCCAGTAAGTAGTAAATATTTACTTTATTGAAGTTATTTCATAAAGTGAGGTTAGATATGCATTGTTTCGATTTTGACATCCGTCACAATGATCATCGAGCATTGCGTAGAAAATGGTTGTGTGGATTTGTCGGCTGGCAACCCTTTCGATTACGGAAGAAAACATCATTACCGATAGTGCTTCTAAAAATTACATCTCTGTCGTTTTTGATTGCAATCATAGCCACCGAGAGAGAATTAGCCGTACTGAGAAAAAGGCAACGTCGCATTGCTCCTTGCTAGCGGACCAACCCACCCGTTCAATTAATTAAATATGAGCAGTATAATTAATTGAAAAAGGATATTATTACCAACAACAACATATTATCAACAATTATTCAATAAATCATAATCTAATTACATAATTAAAAATAAACCCCACATTGTCAATAAATTACATTTTTTAGATCCTTGGAAGTTGAATTTACGGCAGCTCCAAAACTATATGAGGTAAAATTAAAAACTCCGAAATTAATTCATAGCAGGACGCCAATTGAGAATGCAAAATAAATTTTTTGGATTGTCATTTACAATTTGTTGCAACTGCTCAGTAATTATTTCTAATTGTATAATTGCCAAAATTTTGCTCTGCAGATTTCTCATCTATATATATAAAGCGAAGTGTCCTCACTGACACACTCATCTACACATCTACACATTCACTGATTCACCGACAACCTACAGCCCAAACCGGGAGGGCTGGAGATTTGAAATTTTAGACACGGGTCTATCAAAGGCCGAGAATGAACGCTAATAAGGAGATTTTGCAAAATTCGGTCCGGTTCCTTTGTATTTAAATAAAAACCGAATAAAAACCGGTTAAAATAAACAAAAAATGATCGGCTCGCGGAGACCGGGTTTTTTTTAGAAGCACGTGTCTAGCCAAAACAACTTCGACGTCGGGCGACCGGTTTACATTAAAAGCACTTTCACTTTCTGCGTTCCTGATCATACTTTTGCCGTACCTAGCGAGGCGCAGATATTTCAATTATAATTTTGATTTCAATTATAATGTCCCCGATCCGTGACTCATTTAAAAATTACCAAACCACTCCAAATTTAATCCGCCTACATTAAAAATCCTCAAATATCTCTTACCATTGCAAACTTTACCAAATCAACCAAAAAAAATTCCCGAACTACGCCAAACTGACAAATTAGATCCGTTATCTTAAATCATCCCTTACCACCCCTTAGCAACCCCAAGTAACTCCAATCACTTTAAAATAAAACAAAATGACACAAACCATAGCAGACTATTCTCACACTCACACATTATTTCGGCTACCAAAATTCACCCCCAACTACCCCTTACCACCCCAAACTAAGCCCAATCACTTTAAAATTAGAAAAAATGCTACAAACAATAGCAAAACTATGCCAAACTCACCCAAATTACTTCGGCTATCATAAATCACCCCCAACTACCCCTTACCACCCCAAACTAAGCCCAATCACTTTAAAATTACAAAAAATGCCACAAACCATAGCAAACTATGCCAAACTCACCCAAATTACTTCGGCTACCATAAATCACCCCCAACTACCCCTTACCACCCCAAACTAAGCGCAATCACTTTAAAATTACAAAAAATGTTACAAATCATACTAAACTATGCCAAACTCAACCAAATTACTTCGGTTACCATAAATCAACCCCCAACTACCCCTTACCACCCCAAACTAAACCAAATCACTTTAAAATTACAAAAAATGCTACAAACCATAGCAAACTATGCCAAACTCACCCAAATTACTTCGGCTATCATAAATCACCCCCAACTACCCCTTACCACCTCAAACTAAGCCCAATCACTTTAAAATTACAAAAAATGCCACAAACCATAGCAAACTATGCCAAACTCACCCAAATTACTTCGGCTATTATAAATCACCCCCAACTACCCCTTACCGCCCCAAACTAAGCCCACTCACTTTAAAATTACAAAAAATGATACAAACCATAGCAAACTATGCCAAAATCACCCAAATTACTACGGCTACCATAAATCACCCCCAACTACCCCTTACCCCCACAAACTAAGCCCAATCACTTTAAAATTACAAAAAATGCTACAAACCATAGCAAACTATGCCAAACTCACCCAAATTACTTCGGCTATCATAAATCACCCCCAACTACCCCTTACCACCTCAAACTAAGCCCAATCACTTTAAAATTACAAAAAATGCCACAAACCATAGCAAACTATGCCAAACTCACCCAAATTACTTCGGCTATTATAAATCACCCCCAACTACCCCTTACCGCCCCAAACTAAGCCCACTCACTTTAAAATTACAAAAAATGATACAAACCATAGCAAACTATGCCAAACTCACCCAAATTACTTCGGCTACCATAAATCACCCCCAACTACCCCTTACCACCACAAACTAAGCCAAATCACTTTAAAATTACAAAAAATGCCACAAACCATAGCAAACTATGCCAAACTCACCCAAATTACTTCGGCTACCATAAATCACCCCCAACTACCCCTTACCGCCCCAAACTAAGCCCAATCACTTTAAAATTACAAAAAATGCCACAAACCATAGCAAACTATGCCAAACTCACCCAAATTACTTCGGCTATTATAAATCACCCCCAACTACCCCTTACCGCCCCAAACTAAGCCCAATCACTTTAAAATTAGAAAAAATGATACAAACCATAGCAAACTATGCCAAACTCACCCAAATTACTTCGGCTATTATAAATCACCCCCAACTACCCCTTACCGCCCCAAACTAAGCCCAATCACTTTAAAATTACAAAAAATGATACAAACCATAGCAAACTATGCCAAAATCACCCAAATTACTTGGGCTACCATAAATCATCCCCAACTACCCCTTACCACCCCAAACTAAGCTAAATCACTTTAAAATTACAAAAAATGATACAAACCATAGCAAACTATGCCAAACTCACCCAAATTACTTCGGCTACCATAAATCACCCCCAACTACCCCTTACCTCCACAAACTAAGCCAAATCACTTTAAAATTACAAAAAATGATACAAACCATAGCAAACTATGCCAAACTCACCTAAATTACTTCGGTTACCATAAATTAATAATCATTTTCAATCAAAATCTTCCATTTGGTTGTGTCATTTATAAATGCCTTATCGTATTAAATCATAAAATATTAATAAATATCTGCACATAAAACATATTGTTTCGACTAATAGACGTTATTCTGAATACTAAATTTGCTAATACCAATTTTGATTTTCTTCCACTTTCCAATAATTATTTGTTCCAGTTGAGATTCAAACATAAACGTATTTCTGAATTGCAACACGCTGACGGGGCAAGCCCTACCTTCTCAACATGCGTGAATTTGTATAAACAGCTCTATGGTTTTTAACTTTAAAGCGGTATAAACGCGGTGTAAACCCTAGATTTTCGTGAAAATATCTGAAAATTTCGAAATTCTGCAATTGAATTACAGAACTATTGTTGTGTTCGATAGTAAATTTATATTTGGAGTGGCACTGCCAACTCTGCCACCCCTGACGAGCCCCTTGCTGAATACTCTCCTTCCAGGGAAACTTTTGAAATCAACGGCAAAATAATTTAGGGCGCCTGAATGTGAAAATATCACTGTGTAATAAGTTCAGACTGACGTGGAACACTTGAAATTTCGGTATTCGTTTGTAATTCGTCACAGGTCCATGAAGGAATGCATGTTAATGTAAACAAGTGTTAGTTTGTCGGAAAGGCCGAATAAGATTTTTAACATTCCCGTCAAAATATTTATTTACTTTAGAATGTTAATTTCTTAAATTCATTTCGTGAAAATTATGACGGGCCATACGAGTGCACCTGTGCGAGTATTATTTGGTACATACAAATTAATCTCTTTTGTTATCCAAATTGTTTTTATACGCACTAGGCACGTGCACCTCATATAATTGTGAAAATTGCTGCTTCAGCGTCTGGAACGCTGGTATTCAACGTCGCCAAGGTCGAGGCGACGCATCGGTATTCGAAGTTCTATCGCTATTAAATAAATTATTTTATTCCCGATATTCCCGATTTGTTCTTGCCGTTAACCACAACTCTCCCCAATCGATTTTCGAAAAATTTCCAGCGTCGGACCGGACTTCACTTATTATCGTACGCTAATTTTTACGTTCAGTTAATGATAGTGGTGTATTTGTTCTTCACCAAACCTGCTCCGGCCAAAATCCGAAATTTTCACTGACATCATACGCTTAAGTATTGTGTGCTTATACACGATTTACACTATTTATTTTACGTACATTGCGTTCATTAATGGTTCTGCATTATTTATAACTAAGATGGAGCAGTTTGAAAATCTAATAGTAAGCGGAGAACAAATACCACCATGTATAATTCCCGTGAAAAGTGATGGAAATAGTCTTTTTTACTATTTTTCCTATTGCATTTTTAATACCGGAAATAGAGCTCAAGAGGTTCGCACTTTAATTCTTCATTTTAAAATTACCAAAATTTTTGTAAAATTTACCTGAATACGTTAAACACCCCAAACATAACGCACCATTCCAAACTATCCCTAAAAGTCATACACTTACCATTCAAAACTACTCCAGGTCAACCCATAATTAAAAAAAAATTACGAATTCTAAGCAAACTACGCCAAACTCGCATAAATGACTTCGAATTCCCCTAAATCACCCCAACCACTTCTTACCAAGCCAACCAAAGCCCAATCACATTATAATTACCAAAAATTTCGTTTAATCCGCCAAAGCTAAACCCTGCCAACCATCAATAACCATTCCAAACAATCCTCAAAGAAACCCATATCATCCGAAACAACCCCAAATCAACCTAATATTTTTGCATTTTTTTGAACCATAGCAAATCACGCCAAATTAACATAAATAACTTCGACTTTTTTTATACATAATTCCCAAATACTTCGTTTTTATGGTGTGAAATTTTGTATTTATATATTTCAACATTGTCTTTAACGTTGTCAGAGAACTAAATGGGAATAATTTGGAATAATTTAGCTTCTCTGTCAACTCTCCTTCTCTTGAAACTTTTGAAAACAACGACAAAATTATTTGGGGCGCCTGGATTTGAAAATATCACTCTGTGTAATAAGTTCAGACTGACTAGAGTGAAAAGAAAGGAGCTTGCACCCAGAAACGAAATTAAATGGAACACTTGAAGTTGCAATATTTGTTTGTAATTCGTCACAAGTCCATGAAGGAATGCGTGTTAATGTAAACAAATGTGAGTTTATTGGAGATGCCGAATAAGATTTTTACATTATTGAAGCAGCTTGAGCCTGCCACGTCAAGGGCAAGGTCACAAACGTGAAAAGGCGATGCTCGATTTGGTTTTATTCAATATCTATGCAGAAATTCGCACATTCCAAGCATTGGATAAGCCTTTCTTATCGTTTCTTAGAATTCGAGAATTGCTGGTTCAGCGTGTGGAGCAGTACTCGATCGCGGTGTTTAATTTTAACACAACTACAATTGTGAAAATTGCTGCTCCAGCGTCGGAAACTGTTCGCAAAGTCGCCAAATTCGATGAAGCGACGCATCAGTGTTCGAACGTCTACCACTATCAAATAAAGTATTTTAATTTAACATTTGATCCTCGCGTTAACCAAATCTGCCCCCAATCAATTTTCGAAAAATTACCAGCGTCGAACCGGACTCCACTTATATTTGTACGCTAATTTTTACGTTCAGTTAATGGTAGTGGTGTATTTGTTTTTCACCAAATTTGCCCTGGCTGAAATCCGAAATTTTCACCGTTGTATGTACCAGACATCACTGACATTCATACCCTTAATAATTATGTGCTTATACACGTTTTACACTATTTATTTTACGTACAATGTGTTCATTATTGCTTTACATCATTTATAACTAAGATGGAGAAGTTTGAAAATCTAGCGATGTACAATTACCACACCGTATTATGAAAGGTGATGGAAATTGTCTTTTTTAATATCTATGGTATTGGTATTGATATTTTAATACTGGAACGGGAGCACAAGAGGTTCGCACTTTAATTGTTCAACAAGTTTGTGTTAATGTAAACAAGTGTGAGTTCGTCGGAGAAGCCGAATAAGATTTTTACATCCACCATATTCCCGTCAAAATATTTATTTATTTTATATAGAATGTTAATTTTGCCGTTAACCAAATTTGCTCCCAATCACCATCGTCGTACCGGACCGTTCAGTTAATGATAATGTTGTTTTTATTTTTCACCAAATCTGCCTCGGCTGAAATCCAAAATTTACAGCGTTGGATCAGACTTTACTGACATTGATACGCGTTTTACACTAAGGTAGGTGCGGGTAATAAGGCCTGTCGGGTAATAAGGCCTACTTAACAAAAATACTATTTAAAATGATCGATTTCGCTCAAAGTCACACTCGGAGGTAGCTAACACTCATTAGATAGTGTCTCAAAGTTCTTGCAAAGCTTTAGCTTGCTCGCTGCCAATAATGCAGCATTTTTCATTGTGAGTGTCGATTGCGCGGCACGAATAATAAGAAATCGTCCGAATCAATCGTAAGTATTTTTTGTAATAATACACTTATATATATAATTTTGCGCTATAGTTGTCTATTATTTCATGCTTTTACGGAATTTTGATGTTTGAATAATATATCATGATCCGAAATGTAATTTTTTTAAGTTTCTGTACACACATTGTAAGCGGCTATTAAGGCCTACCAAATTTGATCATAGGCCTTATTATCCTCCTCTTTTGTATCAACATTTTTCTATTTTACAGTTTATTTTATGGCTTTTTCAAAGTGTTAGGATTGTAAATTGAATTGAGCATACCCCAAAAAGACCTCCTATAAGGTTTTACCGCATGGTTTTCAGAAATTTTAGTTCGGACGATGACGATGATGTGACGCTCGCTCAAGTAATAAGAACATAATTTCAGCAGCTTATACCTACACCAGTCAAAAATAATGAAAAAACACCAACAGTTAGAAGAAAAGCCATAAATTACAGGAAAACTCCCATACTCCCAAAGAATAAAAGAAGAAAAAAAAAAGATATCAACCCTCAAAAGCAGAAGTGGTAGTAAACAGAACGAGGCGAGTTGGTACTGTCACGGTTGTGAGGAGGATAAGATGGCTTATACAAGGCAATGTCCTAAATGTGGCAAGTGGTATCATGAGGAGTGCGTCGGTTTGTCATCGGATGATACAGATAATTTTAAGTGTCCTGATCGCTGTTAAACAAACAAATTTGTTGTTACTTTTAAGACTCTAAGCATGATTAATGCATATATATTATTATTGATCTCAATTACCAAATGTATAAAAGCCTATTTTGATTATTTATTTATGTATGTTAAAGTCATAGGCCTTATTATCCTACTATAGTATAATAAGGCCTACTGACAAGGTTTTGTAAAATGTTTAATTTTGTTTTTGTTTACGGCAGAAGTTGCCATTTTTTGTTTATATTTTATAGTAATTGATCTGTAGGTTTAATTAATATTAAAATTTGTTGATTCGGATACATAGTTTTTATTTTATTTCAAATCTCCCTTAGCTAGGCCTTATTACCCGCACCTACCTTACTTATTTTACGTAAATACATTGTGTTCATTATTGCTTTACATCATTTATAACTAAGATGGACAAGTTTGAAAATCTAGCGATGCACAAATACCACCAAATACCACATTTTACCACATACCAAAATTTTAATACTGGAAAGGGAGCTCAAAAGGTTCGCACTGTAATTGTCCAACCAGTTGCGGCCAGGTTTTAATAATTTTTGTGCAGTTTAGAAGAAGATAATTATGCTGAAGTGTTTGTTTATTCTGAAGATAAGTCAAAATCATCTACATACTGTTCTGTTTGTGAGTTGACTGCAGCAAAAGGAATGGTTCCATTGTGTTTTCAATTTTATCATAACATGATCAGCTAATTTGTAAACTTCGATTTCCCCGAAAATTATCTAAAGTTAATTTCGATTTCCTGGAATCGCTTATAGAACAACTGCGTCTTTGCCTAAAGAGTCTATTCAAGATTTTTCATCTCAGATATCAACCAAGGTATCCTCTTTGTCCAAATCATATTGAAGTACCCGGTCCTGACAACGAAGGTTAATTTCAACAAATTTGTTTATTTTGTGATTGAAAAAGTAGAGGATTCCTGTTTAATTGTATTATAATGTCGATTAGTCAACATCACCACTTTAGTCAACACTGCGTTTATTTAATCTACGTCCGGGCAACGCCGGGTACATTCAGCTAGTAAGCATATAAATTTAAACTTCTATTTAAAATATTTCCACTGGACTCGATTAACTCTTCATTTAAATTTTTATAACGAGCTAAAAAAATTTCTAATTGACCTTTCCAATATTCACCTGTTACGGTTCGATAACGTCCGGTTGCAATAAGCGGGCCTGTTAAACTTCTGTCAAATGTGACAATTAACCTAAAAGTGCATATTGCGACATAAGAGTAGCGTTGTTTCTGTGACTTGAATTTAATTCCACTATGTCGCAATTGCCGATTGGTACAATAAGGCACACAATAAAGCTGAACCATTGTAGAAGATGATACAATTACCTCATAAGTTAGGTTAGGTAATGTGTGTTTTGTTGACATTTTTGACAGTTTATGGGAAATTTAAAAGCCCGCCAGTCGGATGTGAACGAACCGTAACAGAACACAGGTAATATTGGAAAGGTCAATTGGGTCCAGCTAGTCAGTTTTAGATCAAATCCACATTAATTCAATGGGTGTTAATTGTATTTTTCTAATATACACCTTGACCTCAAAACTTTTGTTTATGATTGAAGTTTCAATTGTTAAATAATTATATATTAACACAGATTACTCCAGATGACTGACTTCATAGGGCGATTTTGTTCGAAACTATCTTTTTTCTACACATTGAAACTAGGCGCATGGCATCTTTCTCACAGATACCATATGCAAATGTAGAGGCGCTGTAGTCGTTGCTAATACTTTGTACGACCGCTAGATGTGACTACTAAAATTTTTATTTAAATTCAAATAAAAGGCCCAATATTTTTACTATTTTAAATTGAACAATGTACAATTCCGTGTTTTTTAAAAAGCATGACTGTTTCTACGCTTGTTGCTTTTTTTCTGACTAATATTTTAAAAACAGCATTTTGCTGCAATTCTAATCAAGCCAGTAAATGTCCAAACCTGCTTGTATATTGAATTTGTGAAAAATTTTAAGCGAAAGATGAGTCTTTGTTACATTATTTGTGGTGTTGGTGAAAACTAAGCGGAGAAACTGCATCGTTTTCCAAAAAGTGAAGAAAGGTAAGGATGTTTTATTAATACAACAAATTCAGGAAATGTAATTACAAAATTCTAGAGCGAAGCTGTGACAAGAAGCTCTAAATGTCCAAAATTACAATCTAAAGCAAAAGTGGAGGGTTTGCAAAAACACTTTTCGACATCGTTAGATATTAGGTTTTATTATTCCTTATTTTTGTGTATGAATTTGAAGAACTAAGCCAGGTTGCTCAATTGGTTGTCCGGCAAGTCTTTCAAAATTTCCATTATTATACAGGTTGAGTCATTAGTGGGGGATCGGTCCATAACTCCTGAACCATGTAAGATAGAAAATTTTTTTTAATACAATTTGTACACATGTACATGTCGGAGAGAGAAAAAGAGAGAAGCAGAAAACGATAGAAGGA
Source organism: Eledona agricola (assembly GCA_964023215.1). Classification (NCBI taxonomy): domain Eukaryota; kingdom Metazoa; phylum Arthropoda; class Insecta; order Coleoptera; family Tenebrionidae; genus Eledona; species Eledona agricola. Next base: position 14,851,782 of record OZ026859.1, on the reverse strand, counting down.
GTGAAAGGGCAAAGTATTATGAAAGGAATGGGTATATAAGAAGAGATCGGTTTTAGAAGAAATTAATATTAAGTTGACGAAAAATTGTATAATTTTGTAGGAGTCTTAAGGCCGAAAGGCAAATAAAACGATTTATATATACAATTTGTACACCGTTTCCCAGGCTGTACAACCTAAAAATATTTTAACGTATACAGGTGGTTCCAAAACTACCGCATGCTAGACAACTTTGATTTTTCAAATAGAACTACCAATATTTTATTTCTTCATTAGAACCCCCTTTCACATAGATTTATGGTGATATAAGATATTTTACATTTTAGATCACCGTTATCAAATTATCAATTTTTTTTCACATTTTTTGTCATTTACAGAGGTTTATTTAAAAATTTACTGAGAGGTCGTTTTAGCAGATAGAAGGCTGAAAGTTGGTATAAATATGAAGAAGAGATTGCTCTTTACGCCAGGCATGCAAAATATAATTTTGCATGCTATCCAGGGTCTGCAATAATTCGCGTCGAATTATGCTATTTTCAAATAAGCTTAACTTTAGTTTTTTAAATGGCACCTCCTATATTTTTGTATTCCATCGAATGCGTCTGTAGTCTGGCTACGTTTTTTATTAAGCTTGTTCTATAGCTAAAATTCATAATTTACGAGATATTTGATATTTTTGGCTGTGATACAGATTGAGCCAAGATAAAGTAGATAGTGTGCCATGGAAACCATGTAAATCGTTTTAACTCACATTTCAACACTGCATAGTTGTGTCGTCACCGACTTGTCATTTGATTATCCATTCCATTATCCACAATAAATTATATTTTACAAGAACAAATCGATTTGATTTATTGTCTGAAATTAAGCGAAACAACCAAAGAGAACATGAAAATAAGAATCTAAAATGCATTTAGAAGCGTTGGCCAGCAAATTTTACGAAATATTGGAAGATCATTCACCCACCGCGTGAAAGTGTGCACAGAGAGGTGGCCGCAACATTGAATATATTATTTAGTTTAGCTTACTTTATTGAATTTTTATATTTATTTCTTTAAATGTTTATTTGTTGATTTATTTAACGTTGAGCGTAAATTCTTGCCACAAGCAAAGAATTTATTTCACCTTCTTCCAGACAATAAATCATATCGATTTTTTCTTGTAAAATAAAATTCATTGTGGATAATGGAATGGATAATCAAATAACAAGTCGGTAATGACACAACGGTGCAGAATTGAAATGTGAGTTTAAATTAGTGTCCGACCGAAAGTAGTTTTTACGGCCGAAACCGAAATCAAAACCGAATTTCAGCCTCAGTCTCAGTTTCGGCCGAAACCGAAACCGAAATTTCATGTTTTCGTGGGAAAAACAAAGTAAAAATTATCATAATAAGTTTACTATTATTATTTTTTTAACCAATCACATACTAATCATTCTGCTTCTGATATTTTAAGTAATCATTAATTTATCATATCATATTATTACCCCCCCTTATTTAAAAAAGCACAAATAATAATACTTTTTTTTAATATTATCAAATGAAATAAAAACTACAAAACAAAATTATTTTATCTTAACAACAAAATTATTTTTTCTAAACTTTAGTCATTTTGCATGGTACCTACTCTTGTTAACACACTACAATAAAATTCAAATTAATAAGTACCTACCTACCACATACAACAACTAAATAAATAATTTTGATGCAAATAATCCTTGAATTGAATGTATCAAAATAAAAAGAGCTTTGCAAAACCTCCCGAGTGCAGTTTCGGTTTCGGCCGTAGTTTCGGCCGGATGACACCCGAAACTGAAACTAGGCCGAAACCAGTTTTTTTGCCGAAACTAGGCCGAAACCGAAACCGAAAGTTCGGTCGGACACTAGTTTAAATGATTTCTATGATTTCCATAGCACACTATCTACCTTATCGTGGCTCAATCTGTATTACATCCAAAAATATCAAATATCTCGTAAATGATGAATTTTTGCTATAGAACAACCTTAATAAAAAACGTAGCCAGACTCCAGGCGAATTCGATGACATACAAAAATATAGGGAGTTCCATTAAAAAAAATTAAGTTAAGCTTATTTAAAAATAGTATAATTTGACACAAATTTTTGCAGATCCTGTATAGTAAAAATGATATTTTGCATATCGGGCGTAAAGAGCAATCCTTTCTTCATATTTGTACTAAACTTCAGCCTTCTAGCTGCTAAAACAACCTCTCAGTAAATTTTTAACTGAACCTCTCTAAATGATAAAAAATGTGAAAAAAAATTGTTAATTTGATAACAGTGATCCAGAATGTAAAATGTCTTATATCACCATAAATCTATGTGAAAAGGGGTTCTAACGGAGAAATAAAATACAGATAGTTCTATTTGAAAAAACAAAGTTGTGTGGCAATTATGAGTTTTGGAACACTCTGTATACGTGAAAATACTTTTAGGTTGTGCAGCCTGACAAACGGTGTACAAATTGCCTTTAAAATTTTTTTGTATCTTTCATCATTTAGAAGTTATGGACCGATCCCGCACTAATGACTCACTCTGTATAATAACCCCAAGTATTTATTATGTGTAAGTTATACCTATATTAGAAATGTAACTAACGGAAAAGCGAGGTGCGCACGTACTTGACGCGGACGATAGCCGCGCTCGCACCTCAAAGAGTAATTTCTAAAAATCTTGAAAACGACACACTTTTATGAAATGTGACAAGAGACAAAACATTTAGGAAGTCTATCAATTAATAATTTCATCACATTAATTTGCCAGAATTTTACAGTTTTGATTAGTTTACAACCCATAATAAGAGAAAGTAGTAAACAAAAAGGTGCATTCAATAGGAGTTTAGCTATGAAACTTGGTCAGCTTATTTGAATCCCTTAGAAATATTTTTGGTCAAAATTTGAAAATAATAATTTATCGTTAGAGTTATGGACCAAAAACTTTACAAAACTCAAATTTTCAACACCCCGTATGTTGCCGCCCCAATTCGAATTAATTATCCCCTCTCTTATTTTGTTTTTTCCCTGTAGACATGGTGATGGTAAAACAAAAAAGTTTTAGCATCAACAAATCTAAAATTAATACAAAAACGTCGCTTCATGTTATAAAATAAAAATTGTTCAGTGTTGAAGAGAGTTTTCATCTGCAAACAAAGGCCACAACATTTTTTGGTCCCATCGAGCCGGATCCTGAGCATCGAAGTGCAGAAATCAGTTTCTTCTCATAACTTGGCTTTGTTTCAACACGTGCTTCCGAAAACGGATGGTCCTTCAATCAAGAAAAGAAGTTGGTGCTAGTTCTCAAAACCAAGCAAATACTGCGAGTTGGTAGCGGAAATTTAGTTCACGGTGAAATTTGCAACATTTCATCATCCTTCCTGTCCAAACTTGTCGGCTGTGCGAAGCGTGACGTCACGGCGTCATCCCACATCCCCTCGTGAGGATCATCACCCGCAATCAACAAAACAGTATTCTCTCTCACTACATGGTCGCCAGATCTGCGCTGCCATCGTAGTCAGCCATCGTCATTCTTCAACCGTCATCATTTGGATGAAAATTGAAACAATAACAGTAGTGTAGATAAGGCGGTTCTGGAACAACCTCCCCCCACCACTCGGAGGATCGCCCCCACTGCGCATGCGCGCGCGCGCCCTCTACTGGCCCAGACCCGAACCAACCCGAAGCGCCCTGTACTAGCCCAGACCCGAAGCGCTCTGTAATAGCCCAGACCCGAACCAACCTGTGCGCCCTCTATTGGCCCAGACCCGAACCAACCTGTGCGCCCTCTATTGGCCCAGACCCGAACCAACCTGAGGCGCTCTGTACTAGCCCAGACCCGAACCAACCTGTGCGCCCTCTATTGGCCCAGACCCGAACCAACCTGTCGCGCCCTCTACTGGTCCAGACCCGAACCAACCCGAAGCGCCCTGTACTAGCCCAGACCCGAACCAGCGCGAGATAATATTGCGCATGCACCGACCAGTGTTACCAACCTATGGTGTCAAACCCTAGATAACCAAAAAATCCCTAGATTTAAAAATTTACAATGCGCGTGCGCGGTTTTGACAGTCTCCGCTGCCGCCAACTTAAACGACGGCCCGATGCCGCCAACCCGCCCGCGGAAATCCCTAGATTTAAAAAATTACAATGCGCATGCGCGGTTTTGACAGTTTCCACTACCGCCAACTTAAACGAAGATCGGATGCCGCCAACACACCGACCGAAATCCCTAGATTTAAAAAATTACAATGCACATGCGTGGTTTTGACAGTCTCCACCAGCGCCAACTTAAACGAAGATCAAATGCCGCCAACACACCGACAAGAATCCCTAGATTCTAAAAAAAATAATTAAAACACATTAGATAAGCGTTTATTAGCATATTCGCTTTATATATATAGATAATAGTTCTTTTGTTGTTGTTTATTGGTATTGATCATCAGCATTCTTGAATTTTGTCGTCAGACACCTGATAGGAAATGTTCTTGTGACCCCAGGCTAAGGTTTCGTACACCCCTTGCACCACGTAACGTTTGTCATCGTGGAATGATAGCGCCACCTTATTTTTTAGTTCCGTGTAAATGTTATGTAAAATTGAGTGAAAAACTGACATTTTTTTAAAAATTCGCGTTCCTGGTTTCGAAACTGCTTGTTGGTATTCATTTAAATGCAACTCATTACACACAACGTCCTGCTTAATACCTTTGGCTTTTTTTGTAAGTTCACCCTCAACATTAACGCAATAAGCCTTCGCACCTGTACCTAAAAATTCCCAAATCGTTCGCCCCCCGTATTCATCTTTCATCTTTCCAAGTACTGAGTCACTTATGGGAATATCATGAATGTTATTTGAACGATAATTGGAAGTATCGAAATGTTCTAAGTTATTTTTCACGTCCTCGTAGAAATTTTCACACAAGATTTCTAAAATAAAACTATCAGTGTCTGTATACAATAAGCGCGCTCTATCTCCATATTTATTTTTAATAAAATTGTAGAAAAAATCGTACATAATAATTTTACTCAATTCTAATACTGAAAAACCAACATAAATAGGTTTGTCGTATACAACAAGTGATTTATTCATTTGAATTGCAACGAAATTTTCAGTAAAAATCGAACAATTTTTAAAGTTCGGTCGAGCTATCAGACTTTCCGCACCCAGTCTTCGATGGGAGTTTTTCCAACTCGTAACTAAACGTACATCGACTCGCTTGTCTATGGATTCCATCGTTTTTCCAAAGACACTGTTATTCATTAATTTGAAAAAGTTTTTCTCAAAAGAATTTTTAGCTCTATTTCTCATATTAGTGTTTAAATCTATGTACGACGCCAACCAGGGTGATTGTTTAAATTTTAGTGCGCGATGAATTCTTATTAATTTTAAACCATTAGCGAGGGCTTGCTTTAAATTTCTATAATGTAAAACGTATTTGCGTTTATCAAATAAAGTGACACATAGTTTCTCACTTTTACCAGATGGAGTAATTTTTTTTTCGGGACAAAAGGGTAAATCGTTATGGTTATCATGTAATTCAGGTGGATAATGTAAATCAACTTCAAAAATATAACCCTCATCTGATTCGTCCGCCAAATGCATAATGGTCTCTGGGTTAAAATCCTGTACATTTTGCCATTCAAAGTTTGCATATGGTAAATATTGAGTCATCGCTGCACCGTACAAATTTGTAGCGTCTAAATAAACGATATAAGAAGTCGGTTTTGATGGTTCATATTCAGACATGTATTTATTATTAGCGACCGATTTACGTTTGGAGCACTGGCACAATCCCCCTCGAATACCATTTTTTATAAAAGAAAGCTTTTCGAAATCGGTTAATAGTTCCAAACGAATATTAGTAAACTTTAACATAGCATCCCAACTTAACGCAGGAGCGGTATAATAATGTGCCGCATCGAGATCATATGTTTGCAGACAGATATTTCGAAAACTTTCAAAAACATCTGTTAGTAACAAAACGTCTGATTTCAAGTAAACGTCCGAATATTCCCCTAATGTTTTACAATTAAATAAATTCCATACTTCCAACGCTCGCTCGTAATCACATTCGCTGATATTTTGTTTACGTAAATTGTTATAGAATTGTTCTCGATCGGGTAATTTTGTATCGTTCAATTTATCGAAAGAATCTACATATGAATACGGAAATACACCCTTTTTGCGAATCAGGCGAAACTTAGAATCGTCAGGAAAATGTTTGCGAATATCTAAACAATCGATATCTGTTAGGTTTTCCGCCAATTTTTCCAATGAAGATGGCATAAATCGAAAAGAATCTAAAAATCTAATTTGTATAAACACAGATTTTGTTATATCGATATCACGCGATTTCTTAACATTAAAATCATCGACCAAAATCTTTTTAGAAAATGAAACATAGCGTTCCTTATTTTGAGCAATAACCGTGACGTCAGAATCAACATTGGCAAGTTCTTTAATGAACAAATGAGCATCATAACCAGAAAGATTATGACAAAAAGCCGGAATATATTTTGGAACCTTATAGTTTAGATTACAAATAGTGTGAGCAGCCCCCAAAAAAGAACCAGTCAGATGACAATGATTTCTACATTTCTTATTATTATCATCATTATCGTCTCGAAATTGATTTTTGCAGATATGACAATGTGTTGAATTTTGATAAAGTAATTCGTTTTCGCTTGTCATCTCGAGTGGAACAATAGTTTTTAAATAACGATCATAAATAAATTTTATGTCTGTCTCTAAACAGTTAACAAATTTCTTTGACGCGTCAACACCTCGATAAGTTCGCAATATTGAAAGTGAATCGTCATAACAGCATTTAATGTTATAGCAAAAACTATAAGGCATATGAGTGTGAGTCTTTAAGGTGAAAGATTTAGAACTGGTAGGTTCACAGGTGTCGAGAGGTTGTAAAATAGTTTCAAAATCAAAATATACGACAAAGGGAATTTTCAAAGAGCGTTCGAAATTTTGAAATTGTGTAATATTGTGAGGTAGAAAATTTCCCAGTTTATTTTTAATTAAATCTGAAGTAGGTAATTTTGTTATTACATTAATACAGTCATTATTCCCATGAGACTTCAGTTTTTCCTCTGAAGAGAAATAAAGTAAGCAACCGTTACATAAATAATGTGCATGTTCATGTTTTGAAATTTGGGACCTAATCAATCGTGACATGTTTGTTATTAGACAGTAATGACTTGTTTGATTTTTATCATTACTAATTAGTAACAAATTTACATGCTTTTCGCGTAATTTTGCAGTTAAATGAAATGGTCCCACGATCTGAGATTTCCAAATTTCTTCAGATTTATCGTAAACCTTTTCTATCCCGTAAACATTAATCGAAATATTATTAAGATTTTCGAATTTAGAAATATCACTCAATTTTACCGGAAACTCAATATCTGAGAAACTAAGTTCATTTTCATATTGTCTATAGTGGCAGATTCTGTGGGAATTTTCCTTAGTGGGATGGAGATGCGCCAGTACACACCACTTGAAGCATTGATCATCATCGTTCTGAATATTGATGATGGCTCTTTTGTTTCTCAAATCGTTCGGAAGTTCGATGTACATGGTCGCCCTCATCGGATTGTATTTATTAATATTAATCTCTAAATACAAAATTTCCTTAAGGGCCCAACCTAAAAAATAATAATTGAAAAATAAATAAATAAACTTTAACAAGTCATACCACTATCCTTCATTTTAAATTCGCTCATTTTCTTTTCTATGTCTTGAAATAATTGATCCAACGATGTGGGCACATCAGTACTTGCAGAGATGATACGATTTTTAGTGTTAAATGATTTAATTTCAATAATTTCTTTAGATGGTAGAAGGTATTCCGCGAAAAGTTCTATATTTAATTTAATCGCTTGCAATTGCACTAGTTGCGATTGAAGTAAGTTAAAAATTAGATCGGATGCCTCGGCGAAGAATTTTTTTATATCCAAGTCTGTTTTTATCAAGTTCTTAATTCTGTACGCAACTATGCGATTTTTAAAAGCTGATGGCAAAGTTTCTACGTTATTATAATCTGAATGTTGTGTGACAATTTTGTTTTTATGTTTTAACGATCGAAGATGTGTCGTTCGTGAACCAACGTAATTTTCATCACAAATTCCACAATAAGAGACCATTGGTGGAGGAGCAGGGGGTGTGGTTACGGTTACTGATGACGTTGACGATGATGATGTTGACGCGTCCCCCGCCAGGCGAATTTTTTTTGTGGGAATTTCCACATCTTTTACTGAGAATGTATGAAAAGTTAAAACAAGTAAATGGTGGGGTTTAAAACTCACCGGAAGATTGACAATTACTTTCACGGAGATGTCTCAAGTAATTATCTTTCCTAGTAAAACACTTGGAACAGCCAGCACATGTGATCGTTCGATTAACATCTAAAATATTTCTAACATTGACGAAAGAATCTAATACACGTAAACTTACCGTGTGTTTTAATGTGTCGATTTAGATTGCTTCGAACACTAAATTGTTTTCAAACAAACCTCAAACTGAAGAGTTGCTGTTATAATGGAATTTTTGTTATGTTAGCATTATTTTCTAACTATTCTATTGGGAACACTGATTTTCAAATTTAAAATTGTCTAACTGAAGAGTTGCCTTATAACTGTTATTTTTGTTAGGTTGGAAATGATTTGGGCACACTGAGTTTCAAATTTAAAATTGTCAAACAAAGGTCAAACTGAAGGGTTGCCGTTATGATTGATTTTTTTTTGTTATGTTGTCAATGTTCAGTAACTCTTTTATTGGGTACACTGAGTGTCACATTTAGTTATTTAATTTTTGTTATGTTGACTTTATTTTCTAACTATTCTATTGGGAATACTGATTTTCAAATTTAAAATTGTCAAACTGAAGAGTTGATATTAGAATTGTATTTTTTTTGTTAGGTTGGCTATGTTTTCTATAACTTCTATTGGGTACACTGATTTTCAAATTGTCAATCAAACATTTATTGAAGAGTTACAACGCATCAGGATTTATTTTTGAAAACGGTTTTTACAAATTTATACCGGGTGACTATAAATATTTATTTTATTTTCTGTTGTCAAGCAACAGTCTACATTTTGAAATTTTGAATTACACCTCCTGACAAATGCCATTACTTGACATTGGTGGTGGGCATTTGTTTCAAATGCCAACACTGTAAAAAATAAAACAAAAGCTAGATTTCATGGCCTACTGAGCCTTGATTTATTTCATTTTTTTTGTACAAAAGTTAATATTAAATCTAAAATGTAGCGAAGCACATTGTTCAGCTAGTTAATTACAGTTAATAAATTTCTACGAGTTCTTACTGGATTTCCTCTTCTTCGCCTCTATTTTCATCTGCCGCTCCCGCTCCTTTTGCTTTTCGATCTCCTGCAATTCCTTCTCTTCCATATCAACTAAATGCTTGAATTCGCTGAAATCAAAGTTGCACGGCTGCATTATCGCCCGGTCTATTAAAATCTTGTTCACTCGTTCCTCCTTCTTGAATTTCAACTTCAACTCTCGACGCGATCTCCGCGGGAACAAGTCGCACATAAACGTGAAGTCCGTACCGATGGTGTTCAGCGCTTTGTAGAATTTGAGCGTTTCCTGTTTGCTCCAGTCTTTGGAGCGCTTCGCACGTTTGTACACTCCATATCCGGTGTGGAAATCCGCGTTCACCACCGCCGACTTCTCGATCTCTTCGCGACTCTTCTTCACTGCTTTGTTTTCGACCACCAAACTTTGTTCGTCCACCACGATCTCGCCCTGGGGACCTATTTTGATCTGCGGTGCGGGAATTTCGTTCTCCTTGTCGCTCACCGAATTAGCCTGAGTTTGATCGCCGACACCAGGATCGTCCACGGTTTCGTTTTCTTCGGTGGTTCCACTCTCGGTTTCGGAAATCCTTCGTCTGGTTTTTGTATCGCTCATCAGATTCGTCATGGGGTTGTAAAAAATCAGGTCGATCATTGTCAGTTTCTGGCGGTCGGGTTTTTTGTTGCCGAATTTCAACTGGAAGTCTCTGCGGGCTTTGGCAAGTTTGCGCGATTGTTCCGTTCTTCGACATTTGCGTTGTATGATTGAGTTGAAGTCTTTGGGTTTCTGCGGCGAAAGACATTCTGGAAGGGAGTTGCTGTCTTGCAGACCGGACGCAGTCGAACAAACCTAAATCGAATTGCGTAATTATGGCTGCTGAAATGAATTATGAGAACCACGAACATAAATCGACAGCGAAATATTGAAATATACACGGTTACATGCGTTGTTTAGTTACAATGCGAGTTAGAGGAAATATTAAGTGAAGAAGAATTCTCAGTTTTTCAGAAATCAACATGGAAATACACACCGAATCGTTGCGATGTCTGTAATTTCTGCGGCTCTCGTCTTCGGATTCACTCGCGCTGAAACTGGTGTTTCTCTGACCTAATCGGGGAACAGCTTTGATTCTTGAACGATTCATTTTGTTAGGGCTGGGTGGAGGGATTGGATATTCCATTTCAGGTGTCAGCAACTGGGGACTGTGTGGGACAATGCCTTTAAATCCATTATCTATCACAAAACATTATAAACTTTAAAAGCACAACTTGGTTAGGCCAATTTTTCTTACCATGAGGCATAGTTGAGGGTATTATTATTTCTGGAGCTCTTAAAATGTTTGTGTCCTCAGACGCTACAATGTTCACTTCTTGCTGATTCCGCCAACAAATTGTTTGGTCCAAAATAACAATTTTGTTATTTCGAATTGTTTTAGAGGAATCATCTGGAGATAAAAATGAATTTGAGTAGCGTTGCTGTTTGTTGACAATTTTTTAATTGATATTGTAATTTTCACATTGTAATGTAACATCAAATTGACTTAAAATTTCCACATTGGGTCCACTTTGATGTTAATCAATAAATGATAAATGCGATTTCCTGATTAAAATTAAAACAATACTCAAAACAATAATCGTTATTTTGAATTGATTTAGATAATCATTTGTAAAAAATCAAACCTCAAATCATGATTATCAAATAAACTTGAGTGTGGTTGCATTGTTTGCTTTTGATTAATTTTGATTTCTAGATATTTTGAATGTATATAACTTAATGTAAAACCAAATTGATTAAAAATTTCCATTAATCAGATTCGCATCTTAAGGTTCAGTCATTTCATAAATGGGATTCCTTGATGTTGTTAATCAGTGGATTGACAGCACGAGATTCACAGAGTTTTCAATTCTTTAGGAAAAATAATTAGACCTTTTTAATTATTCAACTGCTCTTTTTACTTCGTCTTGCTTAACTTAACAATACTGCCAACCTTAACTAACATTGGTGTAGAATTGTACCAACTCAACACCCCCTCTCAATTCAATAATTTTGTAACCCCTAACAAGGTACGGAGTTTTTCAAACTGTGGAATGGGAAGACCCTTTGTTAAGATGTCCGCCACTTGTTCCTTAGTTGAGATGTATTGCACGTTGATCTCCTGCGCAGATTGCAGATCTCGAATGAAGTTGTACTTCACATCAATATGCTTCAACCTTTGATGTTCTCGTTTATGCAGCAAGTAAATGCAGGATTGATTATCTTCATATATCGTTGTGTTTTCAAACTTGATTTCGAAATCCATCAATAAACCCCGAATCCAAATATATTCTGCAGCTGCCGATGCAAGTGCCACATATTCGGCTTCCGTCGAAGACAGGGCGATTGTTGTTTGTTTTCTTGTTGTCCAGCAAATCGTTGACCCATACAATTGGAATAGGAAACCAGTTGTTGACTTTCTGCTGGAGTCACTTGCCCAGTCCGAATCTGCATATCCGATTAGAGTTTGCTCACTTGTATTATACAGTAGTCCATACTCTATTGTTCCACGTAGATAACTTAGTATTCGTTTTAAACCATTCCAGTGAATTTTCTTTGGCGAGTTTTGGAATCTGCTGAAGTAATTCACAGCTGCACTGATGTCTGGTCTGGTAGTTAACATGAGATACATTAAACAACCAATTAGCTCACGATAAGGTGTTCCAGTGCTGATTTCTTGGTTTTTCTCTTCTAGCTTGGTAAATCCAGGTTCGAAAGGTATCTTGCATGGATTACTTTCAAGCATTCCGAACTGAATCAATAGATTTTCTATATAGATTCTTTGACTTAAAAATAGTCCTTTATCGACAGTCTGAATCTTTATTCCAAGAAACTGTCCAAGTCTTCCTAGGTCTGTCATATTAAACTCCGATTTTAATGCTTCTTTGACTTTCATCATTTCTTTATGACAATTTCCAGCAATAATTATGTCATCTACATAAAGTAGTAGAAACAATTTTATGTTTTCGAAAAGTTTTGTATACAAACACATGTCGAATTGTGATTGTCTGAAACCTATTTCTTTTATAAAGCAATCAAATCTGTAATTCCAAGCACGAGGCGCTTGCTTTAAGCCATAGATTGATCTATTCAGTTTACATACTAAGTTTGGGTTCTGAATGAAGCCTTCTGCTTGTTCCATGTATATTTCCTGATCAATTTTTCCATGTAGAAAAGCGTTTTTCACATCTAGTTGTAGAGTTTCTAGTTTGTCTTTGCTGACGACTGCAAGTAACACTCTGAGTGTAGTCAGACGAGCAACAGGTGCGTATGTTTCATCATAATCAAATCCTCTTCTTTGCGAGCAACCTTTTGCAACTAGCCGTGCCTTATATTTTTCAAGATTTCCGTCTTCATCTCTCTTTATCTTGAAGACCCATTTATTTTTAATTATTTTTCTCTCAGGTGGTCGTTCAACAAGTGTCCAAGTATTACTATTTTCTAGCGATTTCATTTCTTCACGTATTGCTTCGTACCAATGTTTCTTATCTTCTCGTTTATCAATTTCTTCGTAACTTCCTGGTATGTCCTCAACGTAGACTTCCGCGTTTAAAGCCAGAATTGTATATTCTTCGAGATATTTTGGTGTTTTTGTTAATCGTGTAGTTCTACGAAGTGTGTTTGAATTCCGCTCATTTTCTTCTTCACAGTCTTGGTCATCCCTCTTCGTTTCAACTTCATTCTCTTGAGAGATTTCTGTTTCGTCGTCATCGTTTCCGTTTGAAACTTCTTCAATAGCTTCAAGTTCATCAGAATCAGCAATTGTTTTTAGTTCGTCAAATAACACGTCAATTCCTTGCATGATTCTTTGTTCTATAGGACACCATAATCTATAACCGTTTGAACAATATCCAACAAAAATACATTTCTTTGTTCTTGATTCAAATTTTCCTTGAATAATTTCCAATGGTATATGTAGGTAAGCCACACATCCAAATATTCTTAGTTTTCTCAGGTTAGGTTTTGTTCCGAACCATAATTCTGCCGGTGTTTTTCCATCTAGAGCTGTGGTGGGACTACGATTTACTAAATAAACTGCAGCCATCACAGATTCTGACCACAAATTCTTGTTAAGTTTTGATTCCAGTAACATGCATCGTGCTTTTTCAATTACTGTTCTGTTCATACGCTCAGCAACACCATTTTGCTGTGGTGTATATCGAATTGTTGTTTCCATTTGTATACCCTTTTCTTCAAAATAATTTTTGATTTCATTGGAAAGATACTCTCTTCCGTTGTCACATCTGAATCTACTAATTTTTCGATTGAAATGAGCTGTTGCCATTGCTTCATAGGCTTTAAAGTATCTTAGAACTTCCGATTTTGATTTCAGAATATAAACAACTGAGAAATGTGTGTAATCGTCTATGAATAGTAGCGCATATTTCTTTCCATCATATGACTCGGGAGTTATTGGTCCAAACAGATCGCTGTGTATCAATTGTAGCGGTCTTCTCGCTCTAACTCTTTCTTTCTTATGTGGTTGCCTGGTTTGTTTACCTTGAATGCATGTCTGACAAAGTTCTTCTGATTTTTCTTCCAGATTTGCATTAATTCCTTCAGTCATTTTCACCAATTTTTGCAGATTTTTATAGCTGATATGTCCCAGTCTTCTATGCCATATTCCTGCATCAGAATCTTTCACTGTAAATGCTTCACTATATCCAGCTAAACTCAATTCATAGAGTTTATTCCTTCTTTCAGCAATAGCCACTACTTTGTTGTTTTTCAGAATTTTTCCTTTTCCGTTCTCAAACACAATCTTGAAACCATTCATTTCCAGTTTTCGTACTGACAGTAAGTTTAGCTCTAGTCCAGGAACTAAGAGAACGTTTCTTATTATGATTGGGATCTCAGTATCTTCAACAACGGTCTTGATTGAAATATCACCAGCTTTCTCAGCTGTTAGATGTTGGCCTGACTTCGCACTCCTTATTTTTACGGGTGTTTCCAGAGGTCGAATGTTTTTCAACATTTTATCTGTGCGTACCAAATGCTCTGAGGCACCTGAGTCAAGATACCATGTTACATCTTCATCTGTGAAAGTATTTATAACAGTTGGAAAGGCATAATCTTCAGATTTTGTACTTGAAGTCTTGGCTTCAACTTCCTGTCCTTTAAATCCAAATCTTTTCTGCTGTTTCTTGCATTCTGAACGCTTATGGCCCACAATTCCGCAGTTGTAACATTTATAACGAAACTTTTCTTTGTTAAAATTTCCTGCTTGTGCACCAAATGCCATGTTCTGAGAAAATTCACCTTTTAACTTTTGCTTTGTACCTTTTCTCTTCAGTTCTTCTTCCAAGAGACGATTCTTCACGAATGATAATGACAGATGTTCAGCAGTCACTGTTTCAAGTGCAGTTACCAGGTTGTCATACTCCGTTGGCATTGTTAACAACAAGTGACAAACAACATCATTTTCTTCCAAGTTTGCTCCAGTAGAACGTAGTTCTCTGACAATTTTATCAAATTTCAGAAAATGATCATCCATGGACTGTGTAAAAGTATTAAATTTCATTGTTAACAGATGTTTTCGTAAAAGGAGCTGACTTGCAATTCCTTTTCTTTCGAACGTTTTACACAAAGTAGTCCACATTTTAAAGGCTGTATCTGCATCTTTGACGTATTCCAGGTGACTGTCTGCAATTTTCTGAACTATCTGCGACTTGCATTTCCTGTCTTTCTTCGTCCATTCTTCCAGTTCTTTTTCCTTTTTTATTCGTTCGCCAGGCGCTTCACCTTCTTCAAATTTTACCCTGTCTTGATAGGATTCTTCTATCACACTCATGAGGTCAAGTTCTTCCAGCAACGTTTCCATCCGAAACTTCCAGTTATCGAAACTGTGCCCATCGAACAAAGGAACCCTTACTCTTTCTTCTGGAATTCCCGCCATCGCCATAACCATAACCTCAAAAAAACGGGGTTTTTTTTTTAGCGCTCGAACTGTTTCTGAGACTCCAACTCACGCGGTTTCGTGGCTGTCAGGATCCACTGGGCCCATAACCTGTTGTTAATCAGTGGATTGACAGCACGAGATTCACAGAGTTTTCAATTCTTTAGGAAAAATAATTAGACCTTTTTAATTATTCAACTGCTCTTTTTACTTCGTCTTGCTTAACTTAACAATACTGCCAACCTTAACTAACATTGGTGTAGAATTGTACCAACTCAACACTTGATAATAAAAACTTACCAAAACAACATTGTTATTTTAATTTGATGACTAATTAGTACATACAAAACCAACGCGAACATAGTTGCACTGTTTTTTATATTAGATATAGTTCTTTTTGATTTTACATAACTGTAATTTAAAACTCAAGTTTGTAGGGGCCATAATAATCAACTTATTTTTTTTCAATATTAACGTTACAACATTGTTTTGAGTGGGTCCTTGTTTAAAAATAAAAAACACTTACCTTCTACATGATCAAGAGCCACAGGACTTGTTTGAATTTCCAATAAACTGGAATGATCATTCACATTTGATTCATTTTGCTGTTCTAAAGGTTGATTGGTATGACACACGAATTGGCTTAAATTAACAATATTGTCGCTTTTCTGTTCAGCTTTAGATTGATCATCTTTAGCTTTTCGGCGTATTCCCTTTAAGAAAACCACAGGCTTAACAAATTTTCGCCTCAATGTTGTTTTCATAGGTTGGGGTTGTTCATCTTTAATCTGCTCCCCTGATTCTTCATCACACTTCTCAACTTTCTCAGTTTTATTTTCATTATCACAAGCTGGTGAAATTTCATTTGCTGCATCACATTTTTGTTCTGAATTTTTTTCTTGATTCTCTTTGCTGATTGCATCTATTACATCTATTACATCAGCCCTGGGCGAACTTAGCGTTTCTAAAAGTGTCTGTTCGTCATCTTCTTTCTGCCCTTTCTCACCAAGTTCCAGATTCGCATCTATTGCAGTCTCAGTGCTGGATGCATTTAACGTTTTCCTCCTTTGAGGAATATTTGCTATTCCTTTTATACGTGTCCTCCTCGATGCCATTTTCGGCAATTAAATCACCACACAAAATTAGAAGAGTATTATTCGTAAAAACCGCAAATTGAAATATCGCGCACTAATTTTCCATATGGTAAAAGCAGGACACACGTTTTTGGGTAAGTTGTAACAGATAATGTTTATTACTTGAAACCGGAAAATTATTACTTCACCGGTTGTAGTTGACGCTTGTAATCACGAAAATGTTATCAGCTCCGTGCTGTTTCTTTTCGCTAATTAGTTACGAGCTTTTAATTTGGGGTTGAAATTCAGGTTAGACTTAGAATTGTCAGAACTGTCACAATGTCAAAAAATGAACTGGTAGAAAAAGAAAGGCGATCGCAGTACAGACAAGAGAGAGATAAATAGTGTGAACGTAGATCTATTATATAGTAAACGCCAAGAAAGTTGACTGATCGATAATCGATTCGGATCGTCTGAACTATAGTAATCGCCCCGAAAGTCGGCCGATCACTCGATACTTTCTGAACATATCACAGACATGCACGCGGTATTACCATCTTCTTTGCACACGTAGTGCAGCTTCAAACCTCATTGAAACGTTTGTCGACGGTGCGCCGAACAATCTACGCCATTTGTACCGTTCGCTCTTTCTCTAATTTGAACGCGCTCGACGAAGACGGGGCTATTGTGCGCGTCCTATCTCTCGTCTGAGTTGCAGCGCTGTCGTGCATCATTGGCGTGCGAACTCTTGTCAAAATTATAACCTACCAAACATTAACGTTTTCGAATTTATTACGAACAGTAAGTGTCAATAACTATACGATCTTCTATTTATTAATTCACGTCTATTTTTAGCGTAAAATGATCAAAATGCCTGGCAAACGTTTAAACGACGGTCAAAAAGAGTTTGTGAGGCGGCTTTTAAATTATTTTAAAAAGGAATTTGAACACGGCGGTGCTCTGTTATAGTAATCGCCCCGAAAGTCGGCCGATCACTCGATACTTTCTGAACAGATCACAGACATGCACGCGGTATTACCATCTTCGTTGCACATGTAGTACAGCTTCAAACCTATATGGGTTTTTAAATTAAGTTCTACGTAAAGTAAAAGGAATGGGATATCACCAATATACAGACAATGATCAAATTATCGAACCGAATGAAGCTAAAAATAATTCCATATTTATATTCGACGACGTAGCAACATGTGCTCAAGATAAGATTAGAGAATATTTTTGTATGGGACGACATAAAGATATAGATACATTCTATTTATGTCAGACGTATACGAGGATACCCAAACATTTAATACGTGACAATGCAAATTTATTGGTAATTTTGAAACAAGATATATTAAATTTGAAACACATATACAACGATCATGTTGGTGCAGACATGAAATTCGAACAATTCTCTAAAATTTGTCGTGAATGTTGGAAAGATGACTATGGATTTTTGGTAATATGTAAAGAGATGGAATTAAACAATGGACGTTATCGAAAATGTTTCGATCAGTTTATCTCTCTTTGAATATAAATAACAAACCTGATGGAACAGCAGCAGTTCGTATCTAACCGATATAATAAACAGGTCCGTTCGAAGCAGTTCGGATCTAGCTGTTGCAATAAACAGCCCTGTTGAAAAGCGGTTCAGTTTATCTCTCTCTCTGAATATAAATAACAAACCTGATGGAACAGCAGCAGTTCGTATCTAACCGATATAAAAAACAGGTCCGTTCGAAGCAGTTCGGATCTAGCTGTTGCAATAAACAGCCCTGTTGAAAAGCGGTTCATTATCAACCGCTAAGATGAATAGAGAAGATAAAAAATTGAAAAAACGAATTATAGAAGCAACCAATTCTATAAGAAAAAAATATAAAATTATAAAGTTAAGTGGTAGAAAAGATGATGAGTCACTGAAAAAACTTTTACAACCTCTGATAACACCAATAACTGAAATCTCTTCGAAGCTGAGTGATTACAGAAAAGATAAGGAGCAACCAAAACAGTGTGATCAAAAAAAAGATCTAAAAAAACCAGTGGGATTTATTCATGTACCGAAAATAGAAAAACCAGAAAAAGAATACGAGAAAGATGAAGATAACATATACGAGTCGGAATCAATATTAGAGGAACAATATGCAGATGATAATACGATGGAAAATGTAGTCGAAAATCGTAATATTTTACGACAATATCCTGCAATTGCAAAAGACGCAATAAAGGAAGTTGTCATTAAAAAAAGTGATCAAACCTACGGACCTCATTACGACATGCAACTGGATAAGTTTACGATGGGTCGACATGAACTAAATATTAGTGAAGATGGAGATATAATAATGAATAATGAAACTTTCCGCGGTACGGAAGGCTTATACAGACTGTTATTTTTTAAAAACCCAACAAAAGCGGGCATTATCATAACAGATAATGATCTTATGGCATACAAAAGACTTTTAGAAATTTCTAATACCCATCGAAGAAATAGTGATCCATCACAACAATTAAAGGGACATAAAGGTGTTAAATATAGGAAGTTTATTCAACCTTTATTCGAAACAAGTTCTAAAACACCTTATTCTTCCGGTGAAGGATTATATACAGATGCGAAAATAGAATATCTTCATTTTGATGATATAAATGAATTGATTCCTCGATTAGCGTTGTTACATGCCGCACGTAAAGCGGGGAATAATTCAGTCATAAATGAAATTTTAGCAATTGAAGAGGAAATAAGAGAAGCTAATTATTTATTAGATTAAAACGAATGTTATTGTAATCAGTTTTAAAATGCCGATCGATCTGTTCGGACGTAAAGTATCATCCTCATCAACAGGTGTAAGAAATTTATTAATATCACCACCACCACCACCACCACTGTTTATTCTTACTGCTAATGGTGACCTTGACTTTAAAAATCGTAAAATTATAAACGTAAAAGAAGCATCCGAGCAAAATGATGTCATAACCAAAAAATATTTGGATCAGCTTTATGAAATTCAAAACAAAGAATTATCATCGCGACTCCAAACTATAAATAATGATTTAGATCATAAAATCAGTAGAAGTTATAATTACACTGACACTTCATTCAATATGAAATATAATACTTTAATGGAACGAATTATAAAACTTGAGGTCCAAATAAATAACGCCATTAGTAACAAACCGATAACTGTGTTAGAAGAAGCAGGTATTGAAGAAAAAAACTGATAATTAGTTAATCATTCTCACGCTAAAAGTAAATATTAAACTGATTACTTTAGCAGATCGTCGTGTACACTTCCGTTACAAGGAAAACGATATAAAATATCAATAAGTCAGAATGTCTCGAAACGTGATCCAGGTCAGTAATATAAAACAAAAAGTTGTAAACGAAATTTTTAAACCTGCTCGTAAAAATTTCAAACGTAGACGAACAATTATTAAAAACATGGATGATTTATGGCAGGTGGATTTGGCTGATATGCAAAACGTTTCTCATCATAATAAAGGATATAATTATATACTTGTTGTTATCGATTGTTTTACGAAATATGTATGGGGTAAACCGTTGAAAACCAAAACTGCTAAAGATGTAACGGAGGCGATGAAATTAATATTATCGTTAAAAGACGGAAGAATACCCAAAAATTTACAATCCGATCAAGGAAAAGAATTTTATAATAAAGAATTTCAGGAATTAATGAAAAAATATAAAATCAATCATTACAGTACGTATAGTGTGAAAAAAGCGGCAATCGCTGAACGAGTTATACGAACGCTGAAAACAAAAATTTATCGATATTTTATGTTATTTGGAACACATAGATGGATAGACAAATTACAAGATATTCTATTGGATTATAATAACACAAAACATACTACGACCGGAATGAAGCCCATAGAGATAAACAGTTCGAATCAAGGAGATATAACCGCTTACAATCAATTGAAAATTGTCGATAAAAATAAGAAAAAATTTAAAGTTGGTGATTTTGTAAGAATCAGCAAAGAGAAGACAATATTCGAAAAAGGATATACCCCGAATTGGTCAACTGAAATTTTTAAAATCACAAAAGTAAAATTAACCAATCCAGTTACGTTTTTACTCGAAGATAAAGATGGTCGTCCAATAAAAGGTTCCTTTTATGTACATGAATTATTAAAAACACAATATCCTGATGTATATTTAGTGGAAAAAGTTATTCGACGTAATGGTCAAAAATTATTTGTAAAATGGCTCGGATTACCGACCAATCAGAATAGTTGGATACATATTAAAGACATTGCTTAATAAAGAAATAAAAAATTATGCTAGTTTCGTTCGAGATGGCGACAAGTGTGGAGAGTGTATTGCAAAGAGTGCTTCGTTTTGAAAAAGTTATCAATGAAATCCAATTTATAACCAAATTGGAAATCTTAAAACTACGACCTACACAACTAATTGAAATATTTGATAAACTACCTGAGTACTACAAAGAAGACAGCGATATCAAATTGAATCTGCCCTGTTTGGAACATTACTTTAGTGGTATCGGTGACGATCAATACGATGGACCTGCTCCTCCTATCCACAAGTGTGGTGGATGTCAAGATATAGCATCGAGATTCTATAATTCAGAAGATGCTCAACCACAACAATCCGAAAAACAATCGGAAAAATACTCTTATTGGTTTTCACAACAACAACAACCGGAACAACCAGAAAAATATTCTTATTGGCCGCCGCAAAATTAGAAAAAAAATATTTTTTACGTTTAATAAAATGATTCGTCTTGAATGTATTATATCAATTATATATCTATTTTAATTGTAAATAATTAAATAAACCTTATCTCTCTACCATGCGTATGATTTCTTGCGAAAAAATAGTTGGAAACCTGTGTCGACCAGTCTGGGATTATTCATCGTAAGATTTTCTTATCGCTAATAAGGATTAAATTTGCACGCACCATCTGGAGAAATGACGACTGCTAGTCATAACAAAAAAATACATGAATATTCACGTTGACTGACATTTAATCATTTAGTTCTCGAACTTCGAGCGAGAAAGACGTGTTATAAAATTGTGAGGTGAGTCTATTTATAATAATTATTTTAAATGTTGTTATTATATGTGTGTGTGTGTGATCGGTTGTAGAATTTTTTCACAACAACAATCACATCGTTATGGAGGCTCTCAATCAGCTTAATAAAGTTGGTGTGTGCGAGGCAAAACCGAAAATTAGCGCCGATCAGTTAATATTAAATCACAAATATGCCTTACTCAACATTAAAAAGGTTAAGTCTAAATTTGGAGACTGTGTGATAGTGGAGCTGGAAGAAAATATCTTGTTTCTTCCGAAACGAATGGTGGATAACATGGATGAGGCGTTGGTGGAATATATTTACGAAAAAATTCATTCTTTAGCGCTTGTCTACCGCGGTGAAAAGGACACGGGGAAAGTCAACAAGGCGCATTTAATCGAATTTGTTGATATGTTGACGCCTTAATTATTGTGATCGATAGTTGTATCACTTTGCTAATAAACGTTTGTCTAATGTACGTTAATAATTTTTATGTGTTTTAATTATTTTTTAGGATCTAGGGATTCTTGTCGGTGTGTTGGCGGCATCCGATCTTCGTTTAAGTTGGCGCTGGTGGAGACTGTCAAAACCGCGCATTGTAATTGGTTAAATCTGTCAAAACCGCGCATGCGCATTGTAATTTTTTTAAATCTAGGGATTTCCGTCGGTGGATTGGCGGCATTTGGCCGTCGTTTAAGTTGGCGGTAGTGGAAACTGTCAAAACCGCGCATGCGCATTGTAATTTTTTAAATCTAGGGATTTCCGCGGGCGGGTTGGCGGCATCGGGCCGTCGTTTAAGTTGGCGGCAGCGGAGACTGTCAAAACCGCGCACGCGCATTGTAAATTTTTAAATCTAGGGATTTTTGGTTATCTAGGGTTTGACACCATAGGTTGGTAACACTGGTCGGTGCATGCGCAATATTATCTCGCGCTGGTTCGGGTCTGGGCTAGTACAGGGCGCTTCGGGTTGGTTCGGGTCTGGACCAGTAGAGGGCGCCCCCCCCCCCAGGTTGGTTCGGGTCTGGGCCAATAGAGGGCGCACAGGTTGGTTCGGGTCTGGGCTAGTACAGAGCGCCTCAGGTTGGTTCGGGTCTGGGCCAATAGAGGGCGCACAGGTTGGTTCGGGTCTGGGCCAATAGAGGGCGCACAGGTTGGTTCGGGTCTGGGCTACTACAGATCGCTTCAGGTTGGTTCGGGTCTGGGCTACGCGCGCGCATGCGCAGTGGGGGCGATCCTCCGAGTGGTGGGGGGAGGTTGTTCCAGAACCGCCTTATCTACACTACTAATAACTACGATTGAACAAGGTGAACTCTTTCCTTAATTTCATTTCCGATTCTTTCAAGATTGACTTTATCGTGCCTGATTTTCATTGTTTTGATTGTTTTCGTTCAGGCACAGCCTTTATAAGTTCTCTACGTTTGCTTCCTTTTGTACTCTTATTTAAATAATGGATTTAATAAGAAAAAGAGGAACTATCAAGGCTAAGCTTACGCGATTCGGGGACTACTTAAGCGAGCTAAAGACTAATTTCGATATCAATCGAACTTTACCAAACATCAAGGTAATTGAACTACGAAAAAGATTACTCAGTATTGACTCACTTCTGGACAGCTTTAGCGATTTGCAGTTGGAAATAGATGTAGCTAACAGTGAAGAAGATAATCAGGCTGAGATTTTGGAATTTGAAAACAAATACTATAGTTTAATATCCGAAGCTGAAGCGATATTAGAACAAGTTGCACCTATTGCGCAAACACTTTCTCAAAGCTCGGTTTCAATTCACGAAACTACAAACTCTGAATCAAATCATGATTCAATTTCTAACAATGGCGCTTCTGCGTGCATAAAGGTTCCTCCTATCAATCTTCCGACTTTCAACGGAAATCCGGAAGAATGGTTAAACTTCAGAGATCTTTTCAAAAACATGATTCACGAAAGCACTTCTCTTAGTGATGTTTACAAAATGCATTATCTTAGTGTCTCTCTGACAGGCAAGGCTAGAGAAGCAATCAAAAATTTGCCGATAACCGCGGAAAATTATAAAATTGCTTGGGACAGTGTAAACGATCGATTTAACAACTCTCGTGTTTTAATATATTATCATATTAAAGCGTTGTTCAACTTAGAGTCAATTGCAAAGGAATCTTCTGGAAAACTCAGACACTTAATAGATACGGTAAAGAAAAATATAAGATCACTTGATTCTCTAATCAACGAAGAGGATCAAAAGGATGCACTCATTCTACACTTAATAAATTCAAAACTAGACAGTGTTACTTGTCGTGAGTTTGAAAACTCAAATTCTTTTGACGTCAATAATCATCCTACACTTGATCAATTATTACTTTTCTTAGAAAAGAAAGCTTCTATGCTAGAAACTCTTGAACAACGATATCAGAAAGCTAACGTCGAGCGTGGAAGCAGCAAGTCTTTTGTCTCTGTTGCAACTTTTTGTCCGCTGTGCAAAGAAGCTCACAATCTATATTTATGTCAAAAATTCAAATCTTTAACGCCAACGGAGCGTCGGAAGAAGGTTAACGAATTAAAATTGTGTTTCAATTGTTTAAACAAAGGACATTTCATAGGCAATTGTCGATCCAAATTCAATTGTCAGAAATGTAAATCGCGTCATCACTCTTTATTACATGTCGAGCCTACCAAAGAAGCATTATCGAATTCATCTACACTTGATAGCAGCATAAATCTTTCTGCTATGTCCTTCAGTGCTCACAGAGTACTTCTCTCCACTGCATCTGTGCAAGTTTTCGACCGTTTTGGTAACACACATCAAGCTAGAGTGTTATTGGATTCTGGCAGCATGTCTAGTTTCATAACTGAGAGCTTAGTCAAACGATTGAAGCTCGATCTTCTCCCAGTCGAACTCAAAATACGTGGTATAACTGGTGCTGCCACAAACATAAATTCAAGATGTAGTGTAAAGATCAAGTCAAATCACACTCGCTTTCAATTGGAAACCAGCTGTCTAGTAATGCCCTTCATTACTGGTAAGATACCTGGTGATGATATCGACGTCACAAAGTGGAATATGCCGCAAAATATTCCTCTTGCTGACGAGAATTTCAATATACCAAGTAAAATAGACATTTTATTAGGCGCCAACTGCTTTTGGCAAATTTTTTGCAACGGTCAACAATCATTAGGCGCTGGTAATCCCATTTTGCAGTTTACAAAGTTTGGTTGGATTGTTAGTGGTGCCGTGCAATCTATTTCCTCTTCGAATCCCATTTCCTGCAACGCTTCTTGCACTTTGGACATTTCCGAGCAGTTAGCTAAATTCTGGGAAATTGAAGAAATCTCTGAAACCAAGATTTACTCAAAGGAAGAAAATGAGTGTGAGCGACATTTCGTGAAAACGCATAGACGTGATTCAAATGGTAGATTCATTGTCTCAATTCCATTAAAGAATTCAGTTAACGAATTAGGTGATTCATACGAAAGTGCTAAATCGCGTTTTCTAAATCTAGAACGAAAATTGCAAGCCAACTCAGTTCTTCGTACAAAATACGTAGATTTCTTGCGTGAGTACCAAGATCTAGGTCACATGTCGTTAGTTACTTCACAATCTAACGAAAATTCATTTTATCTTCCTCACCATGGAGTGTTAAAGGAATCAACAACAACTGCTCTTAGAGTTGTGTTCGACGGTTCTGCTTCTACAACAAGCGGAGTGTCATTGAATGACATTCAAATGATAGGTCCCACCATTCAGTCTGATTTGTTTTCAATTCTTTTGCGATTTCGCAAGCATTTCATAGCCATTTCAGCCGACGCAATCAAAATGTACCGCCAGGTTCTGGTTGAGCCCAATCAGCGACATCTTCAACGAATCCTTTGGCGCGAAACCCCATCAGAACCAATTCAAACTTTCGAATTGAATACTGTTACTTACGGTACTGCGTCTGCATCATTTCTTGCCATTCGATCTCTAACACAAACCGGAATTGACGTCTATGAATCAGATCCCATCCTAGCTAAAATAATTCGTGAGGATTTCTACGTAGACGATTTAATAACTGGAACAGACTCTCTCGAGCATGCCCATCACATCTGCAAGCGTCTCCCCCAGGTTCTAGAAGCGGGTTGTTTTAAGTTGCGGAAATGGATTTCGAACGAACCAGAAATTCTCTCAAATTTTGAAAACACCGAATTGCATCCAGATTTTTTATCTTTTGATACCAGCGGGCTAGCAAAAACGCTTGGCCTCAGATAGTCATTCAAAAAGGATTTTTTTTCTTATTCAATCAAGGTGCCATCGTCACCTAACGTCACAAAAAGAAGTATATTATCGGAAATATCGCAAATATTCGATCCATTGGGATTCTTAAGCCCGTGTATAATCATAGCAAAAATACTGCTTCAGCAATTGTGGCTAGAAAGAATTTCGTGGGATGAACAGATATCTCGTAATCTTCATGAAAGGTGGTTGTCTTTCCGTGCTCAACTTGTAAGTTTAAACAGCATCAAGATTCCTAGATATGTTTGTTGCAGAGATCCTGTTGCTACTGAGCTGCACTGTTTTGCAGATGCTAGTTCTGTTGCATACGGAGCTTGCTCATATATTAGGACGATCAATAAGGAAGGCCAAATTTCAGTTCATTTGTTATGTTCAAAGACCAGAGTCGCCCCCCTGAGACCAATTACTATTCCAAGGCTTGAACTTTCTGTTGCATTAATTCTAGCAAGATTAGCCAACCAAATTTTCAAAGCAATTCAAATCAAGTTTGACAGATGCTTCTTCTGGTCAGACTCTACAGTTGTCCTTGGTTGGTTAAAAACTTCCCCAAATCTCTTGAAAACATTCGTATGTAACCGCGTCGCGGAGATTCAGGAAACGTCCACTAAATTACAGGCCATTTGGCGGCATGTACCCACTCATTCTAACCCTGCTGATTTACTTTCCAGGGGCGTTCCCCTTAGCAAACTTTCAGATCTTGATCTGTGGTGGTCTGGTCCATCTTGGCTTTCTCTTTCTGAATCTTCTTGGCCAGCCCAGACTTCAACAACATCTGATCTTCCTGAATTGAAGTCAAATAACATTGTGATGATGGGAGTCAGTGTTGAAGGTTTCCCATTTTCAAAATATTCAAACATCACCAGACTTGAGTACATATTTGCTTATTGCTTAAGGTTCTTGGAAAACTGCCAAAAAAACAAAAACTGACAGGAAGATCGGCCCCATTTGTTTGACTGAGTTACAAACTTCACAAAAAATGCTTGTCAAAATGTCTCAATCCGACTCTTTGGCACCTGAGATAAGATCTTTAAAATCAAGTGAGTCTCATAAGATTAGCAGCCAATTGCGCGTTTTAAATCCATTTTTGGATAATGAAGGTTTGCTTCGTGTGGGAGGTCGTTTGCAAAACTCTAAACTTAGCTTTATGAAAAAGCATCCTTTGGTGTTGAAATCTAGTCATACGTTCACAAAATTACTTTTTGCTCGCGAGCATGAGAGGTTGCTACACGCTGGTCCTCAACTATTATTAGCTACAATTCGTGACCGGTATTGGCCTTTAGGAGGGAGAAATTTGGCTCGCTACACAGTCAGAAGCTGCAAAATCTGTTCTCGAGCTTCACCAAAGAACGTTATTCCCATCATGGGCAATCTTCCCGACGTTAGAGTAACACCAACAAATCCATTTATGACAACAGGTGTAGACTACGCTGGTCCTATTCTGATAAAGGATAAAAAGGGCCGGGGATCCAAGTCAATAAAGTCTTATGTAGCCGTTTTTGTTTGCTTCTCTACAAAAGCAATTCATTTAGAGTTAGTCAGTAATTTGACCACCGAAACATTCATTGCGGCTTTGCGAAGATTTTGCGCTCGCAGGGGCAAACCCCGTAACGTATTTTCCGACAATGGAACTAATTTTAAGGGCGCGAGCTCTGAATTAAAGAAGTTAGCTTCGTTTCTCACTGCGAATCGCGAAGCAGTTCTTGAAGCAGCCTCAAAACATGAAGTCAATTGGCACTTCATCCCACCCAGTTCGCCGCATTTTGGCGGCCTATGGGAAGCCGGTGTTAAATCTGTGAAACATCACCTGAAGAGAGTTGCTCATAATACTTCGCTTATTTATGAAGAGATGTATACTCTTTTAGCACAAATAGAGTCAATCTTGAATTCGCGTCCCTTGTTCCCCTTGTCATCTGACCCCAACGACCTAGAAGTCGTCACACCTGGACATTTTTTAATTGGACGATCGCTACTTTCCATACCTGACCCGGACTTATCAGACATACCAGTTGCGCGTTTGAGTCATTATCAACGAGTTCAACAAATTCAACGACACTTTTGGACAAGATGGCACAAATAGTATCTCACGGAGCTCCAAACTCGTGCCAAGTGGCATTCCAGTAAGGGCTCCCTACAAGAAGGCGATATGGTAGTCATAAAAGTCGATAACCAACCTCCGTTATCGTGGAAGCTAGGACGAATTATGCAGCTACATCCCGGAAAGGATGGCATTGCTAGGGTTGCCACAGTCAAGACAACCAACGGCATCGTTCAGCGAGCCTTCTCCAAGCTTTGCCCTCTTCCCTTCAGTGATTAGTGCAATATTGTGTTCTGTGTTGCGCTTTAACTACGTCTTTCATAACAACTGTTTATGTTTATTATTGTTTTACAATGCAAAGTGTAACTAGAATAAGTTCATTTTGGTTTCTTTATTGAAACCTAGAGCTTTCAAGGTGTGGGGGAATGTTGCCGCCCCAATTCGAATTAATTATCCCCTCTCTTATTTTGTTTTTTCCCTGTAGACATGGTGATGGTAAAACAAAAAAGTTTTAGCATCAACAAATCTAAAATTAATACAAAAACGTCGCTTCATGTTATAAAATAAAAATTGTTCAGTGTTGAAGAGAGTTTTCATCTGCAAACAAAGGCCACAACACCGTATATCCGAAAGAAGGCACATAAAGGTGCTGATACACTAGCGAGAAACTCACGCGATTTTCTGTCGGACACTACTGTCGTAGGTGTAAATAGCGTTGTGAGTCGACTCGACGGAACTTGTGCAAGCACTCGCGCGAGTTTCTAACTTGCCAGTCTAAACAGGCCAAAGTGAAGTTCCCCAAGTTCTCACAACACTTCCAATTCGTTTCAACATTTCGGTGAGTAACCGTGCGAGTTTAGGTAAAATCTCTGTTCGGTCCCTGCCAGATGGCACCGGAATGCCTCCGTCTTTTCTGAATTTGTTTATTTGTTTATGTAGCTGGTCTTTATGAAGTGTTGTACTTTAATTTAAATATTCCAATTCTATTGTGACGGTCTTCCTGTCTGTACACGCCGATACGGGGGGTCCAGAGCGGCAATTACGCCAATATTCCCATATTTATGATGAAAGTGCTTATCATAAAGTAATTGGGGATTTTGGCGGATGTAATTTGGCGATGACCGTCTACACCCTGAGAAATTTGGGAAGAAGGGGCTTCTCGATATATGCCCTTGCATGAAGGAGAGCTGTAGTGACTGCAAAATGTCAGAGAAAAAAGTGTGGGGCGCCGACGAAATTAAATTATTAATTTCATTAGTCGAAGAAAACCCGGTGTTGTGGAATGTGCGGTCAGCAGATTACCGAGACAGAAGAAAAAAACAAGATGCGTTGCAATTAATTGCCGCAACGTTAAAAACTGAAGTGGTTGAAGTTTCACGTAAATTTCATAATGTAAAGGTGCTGATACACTAGCGAGAAACTCACGCGATTTTCTGTCGGACACTACTGTCGTAGGTGTAAACAGCGTTGTGAGTCGACTCGACGGAACTTGTGCAAGCACTCGCGCGAGTTTCTAACTTGCCAGTCTAAACAGGCCAAAGTGAAGTTCCCCAAGTTCTCACAATACTTCCAAATCGTTTCAACATTTCGGTGAGTAACCGTGCGAGTTTAGGTAAAATATCTGTTCGGTCCCTGCCAGATGGCACCGGATTGCCTCCGTCTTTTCTGAATTTGTTTATTTGTTTATGTAGCTGGGCTTCATGAAGTGTTGTACTTTATTTTAAATATTCAAATTCTATTGTGACGGTCGGATTTTGGCGGATGTAATTTGGCAATGAGTGTCTACACTCTGAGAAATTTGGGAAGAAGCGGGTTCTCGATATAAGCCCTAGCATGAAGGAGAGCCGTAGTGACTGCAAAATGTCATAGAAAAAAATGTGGGGCGTCGACGAAATTAAATTATTAATTTCATTATTAGAAGAAAACCCGGTGTTGTGGAATGTGCTGTCAGAAGATTACCGAGACAGAAGAAAAAAACAAGATGCGTTGCAATTAATTGCCGTAACATTTAAAAACTGAAGTGGTTGAAATTTCTCGTAAATAATGAAGCCAATATTTAAGCAGGAATTAAAAAAAAGTAAAAAGAAAAGTGGTGCAGCAACTGTTGACAATTATACATCCAATTGGCCATATTTTTCTGCTTTAAAATTCATTAACAGCTCAGTCGAAGACGCAAAATTACTAAATTACGTTAATTAAAAGTTAAAAATTACTAAAGCCGCGGCAATACGATTATGTATTGTTGACATGTTGTGATGTCAGTATTCGACAACCGCTAGATATCGACTGAAAGCACTTGTACGAGTTAAGGGTGCTGATAGTGTAAACAGGTTTGTGAGAAATCGCGACAGTAGGGGCTCACTCGACTCGCCCGACAATTTCTCGCAACACTTATTGCTTGTAGTGTAAATGCATAGGGAAGTTCTCGCGCGAGTTTTGTCGCGAGAAACTTCCTAGTGTACCAGCACCCTTAGAAGCCAATACAAGCAGGAATTAAAAAAAATAAGTAAAAAGAAAAGTGGTGCAGCAACTGATGACAATTATACATCAAATTGGCCATATTTTTCTGCTTTAAAATTTATCAGCAGCTCAGTGGAAAACGCAAAAACCATAGATAATTTGGTGAGTAATTATTTATTAGGTACACTTAATATAAATTACATAAAAGACATTCTCGTTTATTCATGAGTTATATGTGTTTATACTGCCACGGAATTTCTCCAACAGAAGACATAAAATATTCTTTTAATTCTTCACGCACACTTTTGGCTTCCATAGAATAATTTTGATGCACACCTCGTTCTAATTGTTCTAAGAGATTGTCGTTTGGCATTCCAGAATCTTGGCGCCATGTTCCATTGATAATAGCATAAGTGTTTTCATCTTCTCCATCGAATGTGCCTGGTGGAGCATATATTCTTGCAGAATCGTTTCTTTTCATTAGAAAATTATGCAATACACATATTGCCAAAACAATTTTTTTAACTTTTTCGGGTTCCAACAATATTGGTTTTCTCAAAATTCGGAATACATTTGCGATTATCCCAAATACATTCTCCACAATTCTTCTCGCTCTAGATAAGCGATAATTAAAAACTCGATTGGGACCAGGTTGATCTCTGTAAGGGTATGATTTTATTAGATAAGGTTTCATCGCAAATGCATCATCTGCGACAAAGAGATAGGGTATTGGCTTTTCTCTTTCTGGTAATGGCACAGGTTCTGGAAAATCTAGCTCATTATTTGCTATCGCTTCATTCAGTGAACAATTGTTAAAAACTCCCCCATCTGATATACGACCATTACAACCAACGTCTACGTAAGTAAATGTATAAGATGCATCAACTAAGGCCATTAATACTACACTGTGTGACCCTTTGTAATTAAAATAGTAACTACCACTATTTTTTGGAGCCTGTATGACTATATGTTTTCCAGCTAGTGCACCAATACAATGAGGAAAATTCCACTTATGCTCAAATTGTTCTGAAATCCAAATCCATTCCCTTTTTGTCTTTGGTACCTGAAATTTCAAAAAATCGTATATTTTACTTCAAATAAACCTATTTAATTATACACTAGTGTTAGCCACAAATCAAAAATAGTCTCACAAATGAGTATGAAAATAACAATCGCGGCCGTAAGACCCAAGCAGCTCTGGTTCTCTCCGTCTCCAGACGCTGACTGGCGGCGACGAGTTCCAAATCGGCAATTCAGCAGTCTAGCAGTTCCGTGAAGTGGTCTTAAATTTCAATACTGCTTACACGACCATCCTGACGGGATCTTCGCTCTCGAAGACTCCTTGCCTGGTTAACAAAACACAGAAACAGAAACTCCTCTTTTTTTTCAAATCGATCTAACTGCTAGCACTTGCCGCCTTCTCTTTTTTTTCCCATTTGTTACAATCACTTCATGCACAACATTTTGACCCGTGGAATTCTCTGTTGTTCCGTCTGGTGACTAAAACACACAGACGTATCATAACCACTTTGCATTCAGTCTCTCTGTCATTCAGCCAACTTTGCTTTCCCAACAATCAACAACAACATTTTGAAACAATTGATCCTCATTCCGTTTGATGACTAAAGCACGCAAACGTGTAGATCAATAACATTTGTCCTGTGGAATTCTCTGTTGTTCCGTCTGGTGACTAAAACACACAGACGTATCTTAACCACTTTTGCATTTTAAAACAATTGATCCTCATTCCGTTTGATGACTAAAGCACGCAAACGTGTAGATCAATAACATTTGTCCTGTGGAATTCTCTGTTGTTCCATCTGGTGACTAAAACACGCAGACGTATCATAACCACTTTTGCATTTTGAAACAATTGATCCTCATTCCGTTTGATGACTAAAGCACGCAAACGTGTAGATCAATAACATTTGTCCTGTGGAATTCTCTGTTGTTCCGTCTGGTGACTAAAACACGCAGACGTATCATAACCACTTTTGCATTTCCCCTGATCCTCATTCCATCTGACGACTAAAGCACGCAGATGTGTAGATCAGTAAAAATTTTTTTTTACACACTGACTTATCAATCTCTCTTCCAAATTCCATCATTCGTTTTAAAGATACACGATCATCGTCATTACTCTCATTCACAACAATAAGGCGTCAACTCACCTTATTCAGCGTTGGATGGAGCTTCCAATACCTCGAGTAAAGCATCCATGTCGCATCCAACAGACCAATCTGAAGGCCAAAGTCTGAGCTGTTCCTTTGCGGCCTTGGTTATTAACCGCTTCCCCAAGCGTCGAATTTCGTAACGGCCTTCCGCCGTGATACTGACTACCTCGTAGGGTCCCAGTAGTTCGTAGTTTAACTTGCTCTTGTGCATGGTGGAGTCTCGGTGTACAAGGACAATGTTCCCAACTTCAATTTTCACCTGGTCACGTCGCTTTTCGTTGACCTTTCCTAACTTAGGAGCATTTTCGTCCAACGCTTTCCTTACCCTTTCGCGATCAACAGCAATATTTCTCACCGGTCGTATGTCATCAGCCAAATTACTAACAACGCTCTGAATGAGTGGAGTAGCGCCTTGGATTCCAATAAGAGCTTGCAAAGGTGTCATTTTAATAGTTTTCTGCCACGAGGTATTTAAAGTAAGCTGTATTTTCCAGAGGTTGCTCGTCCATTCTGACTGTACCGTGGTTTCAACTCGAATTAAGTTCATTATGGTACGCATGTACCGTTCTACCTGACCGTTTCCTCGGTGAACATCCGGAGTAACAAAGTGATAACTAATGCTCAGTGTATCCAGAAATTTTGCAATTTCGAATTTTGAAAATTTCGCCCTGCGTCCGTTACAATACGTTTAGGGGTACCGAACAAGGAGAAGAAATGTTGTAATTGAAGTTTCGTTTCCGCAGACGTTAGTGTCTTCAGAGGTACGAGCAAACAATACTTAGTGAAAGCATCAATTAGGACTAGGACATGTTTATGGCCTTCGGCTGTAGGTTTTAGAGGTCCTAAACAGTCTGCATGAATTGTATGTAGCGGCTCGTCGGGTTTTGGTATCGGATGAATCAACCCTTGAAGTGGGCTAGAACGTGTCTTTTTAACGGCGCATACTAGACAATGCTTAACGTAGTGTAGGAATCGAGAGAAGCGCGGACATGCACGAAGCCAGTCACTAGTCGTACTCGAACCGCCGAAGTGTGTACCGCTCGTCTCTGCACGAAGGATTGTTCAATTCAATTATTCGCATTCGCTTTTATTTATCTATATTCTGTATTTATCATTAACTTTAAATAAACACCATAATTTTTGGGGGCTCGTCCGAGATGAATCAGCCGCGATAAGTTGTTCGAGATAAATCGAGTGAAAGTGCGAGTGAGAAAAGAAGACGCATTCGTAGCAAACGGCGCCATCACGAGCAAGCCAGACGCTACAACTTGAAGTGAAGTACCTAAAAACGAGATACGACTCAGCAAAAGAGGAGGACGTCAAAATAATGGAAACTCTTGGATCAAACCAAAGGATTTTTGGCAAAATCAAAGGTGCATCGGTACCTGCGATTAAAGCACTACATAAATGTCTTTTCGAACAAGACGGCGATAGAAAAAATCGACAGCGAATAAGGCAATTCTCAGGCTTTAAATTTGAAGATGGTTCACGAGGATTTATCGATAAAGACGACTATATGAAAAACAATTTGTCGTTAGGCGATTTGACGGCAATTTGTGGCATATTGGGCATCGATTATTCCGGAACAGACGAAGAATTAAGACGGCGAATAATTCAAAGTTTGATCGATCTGGATTTCCATCAAGACGAAGACGACGAAAGTGAAGACGACCAAAATGAACGAGAATACAAAGATGAAGACGACGGACATAAAAGACATCAAGACTATGAAGAAAATGACGAACGTGCTGAATCCGACGACAAGGCATCAACTCAGTCGCAATCGAGGGCGAAGAGAAACCGATTCGCAATAACATTCAAGGACGTTGAAGATTCACTAAGACCATTCAGCGGAGACGATGATTACCCGATCGAGAGATGGATTGAGGACTTCGAAGAAACTTCTGCGATGATGAATTGGGACGAATTACAGCAATTGATCTTTGCGAAGAAATCACTAAGAGGGCTGGCTAAATTATTCGTCCAGGGCGAGAGAAATGTAACAACGTGGAGTAAACTAAGGAAAGCGCTAAAGTGTGAGTTTTCTTCTAAAATTAACAGCGCACAGTTACATAAAATGTTAGCCGATCGCGAAATGATGAAAGATGAAAGCGTTCAAGAGTACTACCTACACATGCGCGAGTTGGCTAGTCGCGGTAAAATCGAGGACGACGCAGTTATTCATTACATCATTCAAGGAATACGGGACGACACGAATAACAAAATAATGTTGTACGGAGCTCGAAATTTTGCGCAGTTTAAAGAAAAAATTAAAGTTTACGCAGATGTAAGAAAAGCGACGCAAGTTCAGAAAAGCGACAAAACAAAGACTAAAACAGATGTCACGTTGAAAACTGAACCAAAGGCAAAACCAGTAAATGTACGTTGCTTTAATTGTGGAGTCATTGGCCACAAATCAGCTGAGTGCCGACAGAAAAGCAGAGGTGCTAAATGCTTCAGATGTAATCAGTTTGGTCATGGCTCAACCGAATGCAAAGTTAAGATCGAGAAAGAAGAACCGTCGAAAGCGTCAGCCGACGTACGAAGTTTTGAAATCAACACGGCAAATGCGATGTATAAGATAATCAAAATAGCTGACTGCCAAATCAATGCTCTAATGGACACTGGAAGTCAGGTAAACATCATTCGAGAGGACGTACACAGAAGATTAGGATCTCCTACGTTTCATCAGACAACCATAATCCTGTCAGGGTTTGGGAGTAATCAAGTAAAGCCATTGGGATATTTTAAATGTGAAATTGAGACCGATAATGAAACATTCCCATTGACTGCCTACGTCGTAACCAAAGATGTCATGAAAATGGAAGCTGTCATAGGTTCCGAGATTCTAAATCAAGCTGAAATGATCATAAATCAACACGGAGTTACGATTAAGAAAACGACAATTGCAGCCTTAATGCATGTAGAAGTTGATTGTTCTGACGGAATACTCATCGATAAAGACGCTACGCTGGAAAATCAAGAAACAGTTAAAGAACTCGTAACGAATTACCAACCAAAGTCGAACAAAGAGCGAAAAAGTACGAATGTAACCATGTCAATAACCATGAAGGACGAAGTACCTGTCTACCTACGACCGAGACGTCTCCCGATTGTCGAGCAAGTCATCGTGGAAAAGCAAGTCGAAAAGTGGATAGAAGATGACATCATTGAACCGTGCGCATCCGAATACGCCAGTCCAGTGGTACTCGTAAAAAAGAAAGATGGAAGTACTCGAATGGTCATTGACTACAGAGAAGTAAATAAGAAAATTGAAAAGGACCGGTATCCGTTACCCCTCATCGAGGATCAGCTCGACAAGTTACAAAATGCTCGTGTGTTCAGTACCTTAGATCTCAAAAATGGATTCTTCCACGTGGTCGTTGAGGAAAGCAGCCGCAAGTATACCTCCTTTGTCACACATAATGGTCAATATCAGTTCCGAAGAGTTCCGTTCGGATTATGCAATTCCCCAGCCGTTTTTCAGCGATTCATTAATTGCATCTTCCAGCCCTTAAACGCGAAAGGAATTGTTTTGATGTACATGGACGATCTGATCATTCCATCCAAGACCGAAGAAGAGGGAGTTGAAAGGCTTAAAATAGTACTTGATACCGCCAAAGATTACGGATTGGTCATCCAGCCGAAAAAATGTCATTTTCTGGTACGAAAAGTTGAATTCTTAGGACATGTGATCGAGAAAGGAAAAGTATATCCATCCCCATCAAAGACGACAGCCGTTCGTAAGTTCAAGGAACCGACTTCTGTGAAAGATGTCCAAAGCTTTCTAGGCCTGATCGGATACTTTCGTAAATTCATACGTGATTTCTCAATTATTGCACGACCGTTAAGTGACATGCTTAAAAAGAACAACGAATTTAAGTTCGGAGATGAAGAGCGTCGAAGTTTTGAAACTCTGAAAGAAGCTCTGACCCAAGAACCGGTGTTACGTATCTATTGTCATGAATACGAGACAGAGGTACATACAGACGCATCTAAAGAAGGTTACGGGGCGATACTTCTTCAAAAGTGTCCAGATGACAACCAATGGCATCCAGTTCATTTCATGAGCAAAAAGACAACTCCAGCTGAAAAAAATTATTCCAGTTACGAATGGGAGGTACTCGCAATAATTGAAGCAATGAAAAAGTTCCGAGTCTACCTCTTGGGAATAAAATTCAAGATACTGACCGATTGTTCTGCATTTCAGAAGACAATGCATAAGAAAGACCTGACAACGCGAGTAGCACGATGGGCACTACTACTACAAGAGTTTGATTACGAAATTGAACATCGATCCGGTTTAAGAATGAGACATGTAGATGCTTTAAGTCGCTACCCCGTCATGACGATACAAGGCGATTCGATAATTCCAAGGATTCGAAGGCTACAGGAAGAAGATGATGAAATAAGAGCGATTCGAACTGCTTTGCAATACGGCGCATATGAGGACTACATGATCAGCAACAACATCATCTACAAATTCGAAACGGAAGAAACCTGTTGGTGGTACCAAAAGCGATGCAGACAGAAATCATAAGGAACGCTCACGAAAAAGGTCACTTCGCCGTGAAGCGAACCGAGGAGAACATCAAACAAGAATTCTACATTCCAAAGTTAAAGTCGAAGATTGTAAAGTGCATAAACAACTGTCTAGCCTGCATACTAACGAACAGAATAGCCGGAAAGAACGAAGGTTACCTGCATCCGATTCCAAAAGAAGATACGCCACTACACACGTATCACATCGACCATCTTGGCCCTTTGGATTCTACAAATAAACGATACAATCACATCCTGTGCGTAATCGACGCATTCACGAAATTCGTATGGTTGTACCCGACCAAATCGACGACGACTAAAGAAGTAATCACCAAGTTGAACCTGCAGCAAGCGATCTTCGGGAATCCACAACGAATAATATCGGACAAGGGTACAGCGTTCACATCCAAAGAATTTCAAGATTATTGCCATGAAGAAGACATCACTCACTTAACCATAACCACCGGGTTACCAAGAGCGAATGGGCAAGTAGAACGCCTGAACCGATCTATCATTTCTGTGATCTCGAAATTAGCGATGAACGACCCGACTAAATGGTATCAGCACGTTTCAAGAGTACAAAAGGTGATAAATGGAACGTATCACCGAAGCATCGACTGTACGCCATTTGAACTGCTGATCGGAACCAAAATGAGGGACAAGACTGACTTGAAAATCAAGGAACTCATCGAGTCTGAGCAAATCGGTGACTTTCAAGATACTCGCGACGCTCTCCGACGAGAAGCGAAGAAGAAGATACTGGAAGTCCAACAAGAGAATCGCCGATACTATAACCTGCGAAGAAAACCAGCCCGTGGGTCCAGTACGAGAGTTCATCCGGGGCGGATGAAGAGTCGGATGGCCGAAATGTAGGAATCGAGAGAAGCGCGGACATGCACGAAGCCAGTCACTAGTCGTACTCGAACCGCCGAAGTGTGTACCGCTCGTCTCTGCACGAAGGATTGTTCAATTCAATTATTCGCATTCGCTTTTATTTATCTATATTCTGTATTTATCATTAACTTTAAATAAACACCATAGTAGTTTTTGACAAAATCTCTTAATCGCGGAAACCAAAAGTGTTGTTTAATACTGGCCAATGTTTTATCGATGCCAACATGGCATTGTTCGTCGTGGAATATACGCAATAGACCTAGGCGACTTTGTCGGGGAACTACCCATCGCGTAACTTTTACGCCGTTTAAATCTACCTCACAATGTAACAGCATTCCGTCCTTTTCAACGTATTGCTTATCGTCGAGTTTACCGTCGCGCAGTTTCGAGAGCAGATTTTGTATTTCTACGTTTCCACGCTGTGCAATGCGAAGCCAATCATTGTATGCGACTCGAAGAACTTGAACCGGATTTCGACTGAGGTAGTCAACATGAGGGAGTAAACTGCCCTTACGATAATCCAGACTAAAATCGAAGTCTTGCATGTAAGACCACCAGCGGGCAACTCTTGGTAATAATGTCTTCTTATTGGCAGTGGATTTAACGGCATTACGAAAATGTTTCAACGAGTTGATGATGGCTAACGTTTCCAACTCGTAAGAGTGATATTTCGCTTCTATCGCTGTCGTTCTCTTACTGAAGTAACCTACCACTCCAACTTGACCATTACATCGTTGTATAAGGATGCCACCATAACCGATAGCACTGGCATCGGTATGAAGCTCGGTTGGGAGATCAGGATCGTATACGACCAGCAAAGGTTTTGAAGTCAGATGACGTATCACATATGATCGGGCTTCGTCTTGCTCTGCGCCCCACGCAAAAGGTTCGTTTTGTTTGGTCAATTTTGTAATACAAGCCGTTTTAGTGGCCAAATCAGGGATAAACTTCCGGAAATATCCCGCCAGACCCATAAACTGTCGGATTTGTGTTTGACTTTTCGGGGTAGGAGAATGAACAAGGGCTCGAACTTTTCGTGAGTCAGGACGAATTCCTTCGCCCGAAATTTCATGACCAAGATATAAGATGCTTGTTTGCAAGAATTTGCATTTTGACGTATTTAGAGAAAAACCGGCCACGCGGAGAGCCTCAAGCACCAATCGTAAAAGCTTAATACCTTCCTCAGGAGTCTCAGAAGGGATAAGTAAGTCATCGAAGAAGATAAGGGCAAAACTCAGATGTTCAATGGCCTTTTTAACTGCTTTTTGAAAAACAGCAGGAGCATTTGCTAGCCCGAAGGGCATCCGCAGATACTCAAACAAACCGTCGGGGGTGATGAATGCTGTTTTCTCGATTGACTCCTCCTCAATAGGGATCTGGTGGAACCCAGACGCCATGTCTAAAGACGTAAAGTATTTAGCCGTTCCCAGGCTGTCAAGCAGATCCTGGATTCGAGGAATCGGATAACGATTTTTAACAGTATGAGAATTTAATTTGCGATAGTCGACGCACAAACGTTTAGTGCCATCTTTTTTCTGTACTAAGATAACTGGACTGGCATAGGGTGATTGGCTTTCTCTAATGATGTTATTTTGAAGCAACTCATCTAGAATTTTCTGGACATCAGCACGTTCGGCCATGGAAAGTCGTGTGGGAGGTCTATTTACGATGTGAGAATCGGTCAATCGAATTTGCAGAGTTGCAGTTTTTATTGGTGGAACCTTATAGCCAACGGTCATTAGGTCTGAGTACTCGTTTAATACTGTCACAATTTCATTGATGTATTGTGGCGGTGCAGTAATTAAGTCAGGCTCGATTGATGGGTTTTTAGTTACTTGAAATACACCTGAAGTATGTTTACGTAATATTCGAGTACCGGAATAATCGGTAACAGCTTGCAATTCAGGATCTCGATAAAGGTCACGACCTGTTATCTCGACGTCTACTGTAAGTTTTTGACGAATTTCCAATTCGCCCTGAGCAATACCTTTTATTGTTGAGTAACAGGGTGTAATTATATTTTCGAACAAATGGCGAAATCGTTCTAAAATCAGCGACACATCGGCGCCCGTATCGATAAGAGCCTTAAATTTATGTCCCGCTACAAGCACGTTCGCCATCTCAGCAGATTCACCAGCTGCACAGAAATTTACTTTACGGCGCTCTTCGATAGTGTTCTTAGTAAAACAATTTTCAGACGAGTGCCCTGCTTTAGCGCAAAAAGAACAAACCTTACTATTACTACTAGTGGTAGTACTAGTCGCGGGTGGTTTTCCAAAAGATTGATTTTTCTTTATTCCGGAAGCATCTTGCGAAGGTAAGCAGCAATACCTCCGAATGTGGCCAAGATTTCCACAATTATGACAACGGGGAGGACTGCGAGCATTTCTGGATTCACCTAAGTGCGGTCTCTTTAAGGGTCGCCTCTCAGAACATAATTCGGATTCGTCTCGCGCGCGTTTCGTAAAAGAGGACAAATACCCCAACAATTCTGGAACGGTTTTGCAGTCTCTGGACACAGCTGCATCGCGTACATGATTTTCTCTGATACCATAAACAATTTAAAGCGTCGGAAAACTCTCGCTTAAAGGTGGCCCATTCGTCGAACATTTCCAACTAGATAACGCCCAACTCTCACCAACACCTCAATGTCTGACCACGAGAGCTCGTTCTTAATGGCCTCCACCTGCTGCAACCATTTGCCGGCATCGTCGGCCTCGGGGTGGAAGATCGGCAAATCCACTTGGTATGGTGCGGCCCTGGACGATTTTAAGGCCTTCACGAACTCCTTCAGCTGGACGCCTACGTTCGACGGGTCGGGTTCGCCGGGTACTCCATCCATTGTGGCACTCTGGCACTTAAACTTTTCACACAGTCACTTTCTGTGGATTTGGGCACAATCCCGCTTCTGATGTTAGCCACAAATCAAAAATAGTCTCACAAATGAGTATGAAAATAACAATCGCGGCCGTAAGACCCAAGCAGCTCTGGTTCTCTCCGTCTCCAGACGCTGACTGGCGGCGACGAGTTCCAAATCGGCAATTCAGCAGTCTAGCAGTTCCGTGAAGTGGTCTTAAATTTCAATACTGCTTACACTATACTGTATTCACCGGCTCTGGTCACCGCGTCAAAACAAATGCATGATTTGTTCACGTGTTATCCCAGCGGTCTACTTCACCCAGCGCGCAACATGCGTAAAGTTCAAATTAGAATTATTTCCCAAAAATATATAATATTTTTTTCTTGGGAGGTGAATAATCGCTCGTCGTTTGTACATTGGCAGCCATTTCTATATCAGATTCAGTTGAACTAGACATTGTCACCGAAATACGATTTACGTAAACTGCACACGTGTGGAGTGCAACGCCGGCCTGCTCGAACTGATGCAGCTTGCACCAATCAGGGCGCAGCCTCGTGATGATCACGGGGTAATGTTTGTTTTGACTCGCTGACGAGACTCGGTGAACGTAGTATAGATTAAATAATTGTGATTTTCCAGAACAACAGTCAACCGGGAACTTCTGAACGAAATGACTCTGAGCCGTTTTCTGAAGGGCAAATCACAGAGGATTCAGATTTACCAACTCCAAAGAAGCGTGCAAAAAAAATATCAACATAATATCTCAAGATGAAATACAAATGTTCTTAATCAACAATTAGATGATGAGCAAATCTTTGCTGATTACATTGCTTCGGAAATAAGGCAACTTAAAAATCCCGCCAATAAACGAAAGGTGAAGCGTATCATTAATGAAGCAATAATGAAAATATCTGATGCTGATGAAGCAGAAAGAAGCCGATTTGAAAATGCCGGAGATGATACGTTTGAATCATCTCCATTTACAAATCGTTCTTCAAATTTCTGCTCCCCACCTTATTATCCCGAATAATTATAAATATGTATTTTAATTTTGGTTTTATTATAAAAGTGTAATTTTTAATAAATCATACCTTCAAGAAGCGATCTTTCAATTGTTGATGTAATGCTGAACAAACTTCTGGAACAAATCTACTTATTGTGCAAGCGGGAATTCTGAAGAGATACATCAGTGACTGGTATGAATCTCCTAGTAATAATTAATTGGACTAATTTAATTAATTGGAGAAAATTTAAAAAAGGAAAACTTACCTGTGGCAAGATAGCGTAGTGTCACCATCAGACGTTCATTGGGTGAAATTGAAGCACGTAAATGAGTATCTTGTTTTTTAATTTTGCTACCAACATGTAATAAAAGTTCCTCAAAGTCTACCGCTGACATGCGAATAAAATTTTTAAATTGTTGG
Source organism: Eledona agricola (assembly GCA_964023215.1). Lineage (NCBI taxonomy): Eukaryota > Metazoa > Arthropoda > Insecta > Coleoptera > Tenebrionidae > Eledona > Eledona agricola. The sequence goes on along the minus strand of OZ026859.1, from coordinate 14,809,751 downwards.
GCATCTTCGATTTTCAGCTCATCACTTAATTTATGATAAGCCCCATACTTTTCTCGCCTTGTGATCCATTTTCTCACCCAACACTGACGATTTCTTTTGTTTTTTTCATTATAGCTGCCCAAAATTACTAAAGCCGCGGCAATACGATGTCTTGTTGCCATATTGTGATGTCAGTATTCGACAACCTCTAGATATCGACTGAAAGCACTTGCACGAGTTAAGGGTTCTGATAGTGTAAACAGGTTTATGAGAAATCACGACAGTAGGGGCTCACTCGACTCGCCCGACAATTTCTCGCAACACTTATTGCTTGTAGTGTAAATGCATGAGGAAGTTCTCGCGCGAGTTTTGTCGCAAGAAACTTCCTAGTGTACCAGCACCCTAAGACTAAAGGCGCGTATACATCTGAGCACGAACGGGAACGAGGCAGACCGACGCACGGGGAATTCGATCGGAATCGGTACATAAAAGGAAAATTTGATTAAATGTAGACAGCATTTGCGTTTCAATTGCGATCATAATCGTTTGTTGTTTATTTGAAACAAAATTAAATGAGGCAAGCGTTCGGCATCGGTTCGCCTCGTTCCCGTTCGTGCTCAGATGTATACGCGTCTTAAAATGGTATAGGGATTTTCTATTTCCTTCTCAACGTTCTATCACCTGTTAAAGTTATGCAGATAAAAACCGGACCAGCCTGTATATCCTAGCTATTGTCGCCACAGGGATTACCGATCCGGTCTGTGCAAAACCTGCTTGACGTTGGCTGTCGTGGCGTCGTAAAGAACCGGGCGCTGTTTTGGCAAAAAAGTTACGGGTCCAATCGGTTGAATTTGGGAAGCTTGCAAGCTTGTCCAGAGCGCCATTTACTTTTACCGCCCGTATAACTATTATGATTATGATTATGATTATGATATATGTAAAAATAATAACTTCGATAATAACAATAATGTTCGGTAATAATAAGAATAATGTTATGTTAATGGTAGAAAATGAGAAGCCGCTTGGACCATCGTTTTCTATTTCCAACGTTCCTGCCGCCGAGTCAGCAGACTCACACACTCACTTTGTTTTGACTGGAACGGGAGGACTGGCATCTGCGTGGTCAGCGAGAATACTTGTAAAGCGGATATGTGCTGCTGCACTATCATTCTTTGTTCAGACTCTGACAAATAAAGTCCTGTTTTCTTCCGTTAGTTATTTTATGAATAACAGTTCAGAAGTGGGATCTGTACCTGTGCGCTAGTGGTGTTTCTGTTAATACTGAAAAACGAAAAGTGCAAGACGATGAGTGCACCAGGCCCAGATGATCTTGGTTCAGACCCTATGCAATTTGAGAACGAAGCCGAAGAACAGTGTGACGAGGAGCGTCGGCTCTACGAAAGCTTGCTGGACCGACACATCGCACGCAAGGTTGATGATGCGTTTCGACGCCAATTACGAATGGAAGACAATCGCGCAAATGCATCTTCGACGCCGCTGTCTGGCCGGGGAAAGAGTTTATCACGCTCGAATCCAGGAAGTGAATTTCATCAACCCACGGTTTCTGGAGAGATCATACCTTGGTTCGACCCGATCAACCAGACGTGTGTGGTTGCATCATGGCTCCAGAAGATCGAACAATTAGGGGTGATTCATCATTGGTCGGAGTACGACAAAATTTGCTACATGCAATTGAGACTTAAAGGTGCCGCACGCGATTGGTTTAATAGACTGACGGACTATGATAAAACTTGGGATGAGTGGAAAGTGATGTTACAGCAGGCTTTTCCGCGTTGTGTTGATTATGCGACGGTCCTGGAAGAGTTGGTGGCACGTAAGAAACGCCCTGGAGAGACGATGACCAATTATTACCATGCTAAGTTAGAACTTATCCGACAGTGCCGCCTAGACGACGAGGCTACGATTTCGTGTATTATTAAAGGTTTACCTCTAGAACTTCAACCAAACGCTCGCGCTTTCCAGTGCCGTAATTCAGATGAGTTGTATGCGGGGTTTATCGCGCCTATGGATAATTACGCATCTCCGTATAATTTGACTCTGAAACGCTCGCCGACGGAAAGCGACTTTTCGCGCGGCGGTAGTGCTCGATTTTCACGTCGCGTCACGCCGACGATACGCTGCCACCAATGTGGAAAAACGGGACACGTGATTCGTGAGTGTAATCAAGGACGATCTGTTATTTGTTTCGGTTGTAATCAACCTGGTCATCGAAAGGACGAATGCCCTAAACGCAACAAATTGACCCAGCACTCCACTTCATCCGATGTGCTGCAGGATTGAATCTTTCGAGGAAATACGCGAAATGCGCGACGGAAGTTGTGTTTATGCTAGAATTGGACGAACTCAAGATCGAGACGAGTGCTGTAGTGACCAGTGCCGAAATGGGCGATATAGACATAATTGTGGGACAACCAGTGATCAACAAAGAAGGACTCGTGTTTTCTGTTAAGGGAGAAAAAGCGACGCTCACTGGAGAAATGGAAACCATGCTTAGAAACTTTACGCTGGAAGAACTGCCCAGACCGTGTATCCTGAGGGAAGAGGCGTGAGATGCGTACCGAGTGGTATAATTGGAGCATCACCATCGATTGTATTTGTTACCAATTTGGGCCATGAAGCGATCGAGCTGAGAAAAGGGCGATTGATTGGGAGGTGTGACCCATGTGAGGAGATCCAGGATACTCCCGTTTTAGCAGTGAGTATTGCTGAGACAAATCCAGTTTCTATTGAGCTTACCGATGTTGTTTATGAAAAACAGTTTGAGCGAAAGAAATATTGAGCACTTGTTGTTGTTAAAGCGATGGTCTTGTTGTTTTACCAACAGCACCAAAGTTTTAAATACGGTACGAGATGGAGGGATCGATATCTCGCTCCAAGAAGGGACGCAGCCTGTATGTTATCGTCCATACAGACTGACTTTTAAAGAACGAGAGTTTGTGAGAGAAAAGGTTAAGGATCTGCTAGATTCCGGTATTATCCGTGAATCTGAGTCTGAATTTGCGAGTCCAGTAATTTTAGTTACATGGACGATTTACTCTCACCTACTTCGTTTGTGGAGGAAAGATTGGGCAGAGTTCTTGGACTGTCAAATGATGCCGGTTTGAAGTTAAACTGAAAAAAAGTGTTCCTTCTTGAAGATGGAACTATTAAACTTGTTTCGTATTTTAGTCGTGCTACTGCCTCGGCAGAACGTACTTATCACAGTTATTAACTGGAAACAATAGCCTTGGTCGAATGTCTGAAACGCTTCCGAATTTATTTGATTGGGTACCGCTTTAAAATTGTTACTGATGATACAGCTGTTAGATATACTTTCGCGAAACGTGATCTGATTCCCAAAGTTGCTCACTGGTGGTTATCCGTTCAAGAATACGACTTTGAAATTGAACATAGACCAGGGCAACGTATGTTGATGCTTTAAGTAGAAACGCCGCGGAATGCGATCTTGTGCAACTTCATGACGACGATTGGTTTTTAACGTTACAATTGCAGGATGAGTCTTTGAGAACTATACCTAGTCGATAGATTGCGCGATAATCTTGACTCAAATTTAGCTGGATAGTTTAAGGTGAAAATTCATAGACTTTATCGTAAAACCGTTGAGGGTAATCGATTAGTGATAAAGGTACAGCTTTTAGCAGCAGACCCTTTAATGACTTTGTTAATGAAAAACAAATAAAACATGTGATTACCGCAATAGCGACTCCAGGTGCGAATGGTTAGATAGAGCGTTACCACCGTACCTTGTTAGATTCTATATATATCTGTAGATGAAAGTTGTTATTGGGACGTGAGTCTCCCAGAGATATTATGGGGTATGAATAATACAAGGAATGCTAGTACTGGGCATACACCCTATGAATTGATTTTGCTCATAAATGGAATCTGCTACAGAATCTTGAAGGGGAAGTTTTTGATGATGGGTCGAGTGTTTTAGTTAGGAGAAAAAGAGCTTCTGAGAATTTGAGCAAAGTTGCTGAGAAAATGAAGCGTAGATACGATAAGGGTAGAAAGCGACCAACACGTTATAAAAAGGGTAATTTAGTTTTGTGGAAGCAAGGTGTTTCTGGTAAAGAACACGGTTTTAGTAGAAAGCTAGACAGTAGGTTTACCGTACCATACAAAACAACGAAATTGTTTGGTAATGACAAGTATAAGATTCGTAGCATAATGGGCATGAGGGGTTACAAAAGCTTCTGTGCGGTTGTAGCCGTTGATTCCTTAAAGCCGTATCAAGAGATGCGGGGTGATAATACCGACAGTGAAGACAGCGAGACTGAAGTTAGAAATAGGGATGATTTAATTGACTTGTTGGAAGGTTAGGAATATGTCTGGTAGCGAAGTCTGAAATGCCTTTTATTCATTCAGTTGAGATGTTACTCTCGGAGTTATTGGAGATGAATGAGTAGAGGCGCTGTGTCAATCTTCTATGGTTGGACAGGCAAGTTTATGCAGCAGTTTCTGGTTTTTTTACCACCAGATAGGGACGCTGATGTAAATGTGTCTGCGGTTGCGAGGGGGAACAACCTTTTATGGTATTGTTCCAGGCAAGCAGAAATTTTGAGGTGTCTTCGGCTGTCGACAGGACTTGCTCTGGCCAAGCATGCCTGTTGGTGACCGTTTTCATCTCAGAGAGCTACAGAGAAGGAGAGTTAGAGAGACGGAGAGTTACAATGTTGTTTCTCAGATAAAGTTGCTCATGATCAAGGCAGATTTCAGATTTCGTGGAGACGTATTCCTGTCTGCTAAAGCGCAGGATACTGTAGAATGTTGTTTCAGAACCGATTCTATTAGTTCACGAGGACGTGAACTTGACAGGATGGCCGACTGTTAATGGTAGAAAATGAGAAGCCGCTTGGACCATCGTTTTCTATTTCCAACGTTCCTGCCGCCGAGTCAGCAGACTCACACACTCACTTTGTTTTGACTGGAACGGGAGGACTGGCATCTGCGTGGTCAGCGAGAATACTTGTAAAGCGGTTATGTGCTGCTGCACTATCATTCTTTGTTCAGACTCTGACAAATAAAGTCCTGTTTTCTTCCGTTAGTTATTTTATGAATAACAGTTAAATATAATAAAAAAACTAATCACTAATTAAAATAATTAGGAAGACTATGGTTTTCTACCGAAATGAAGCCTTTGCACATTCTATCTTTCTCAGGGTAACTTTTATGTAACATTATTTATTACACAAGCAGGAATTGCTTTTCTTTTATCCCAACGTAATGGTACCTATCCGTTGATCCAGTAAATAAATTGTTTGTATGCGATATGTCTCCAAAGTTCATTTGATTCGTTACTCAATTTTTTTGATTTATGTAATACTAGCCTTTGCCCGCGACTTCGTTCGCGTGGAAATTTTGATGTGTATGTTTGTGAACTGACGGCCTGATTATTATGAAAAACCGTATCATTACGGTGTTGTGAGAAAAATTAGGGAACTTGTAACTTATTGATTGACTTATTTATTTATTTATTCCAATACAGTTCTGTATACAACATTACATACAGCTCTCGACATGTAATCGAAGGATCTGGGTTCGAGTCCTAGTTCGAACTATCCGAATTTTTTCTCAATTTATTTATCTAACTCCCATCGAGAAGGTTCTTTTCTTTACCTACTGTTTCCCCTTCTTAATACTTTCCCTAATACGTTAAAAACTACGTAAAAATCTACCACCATGCAAAAAATAATGTCGATCCCTTGCTCTATGAAAAACGAAAACATCTATCCCACGGGAACATTTTTCCGGGATAAATAGTAGCCTATGCGTATTTTTTTTTTTTTCGTATAGATTTATTCCAACACCGTTCTGTATATTCAGCGTGCTCTATTCGCCTCATTTCTGACTGCTCCTGCGCTTCAGTTGATCTAGAAGCAGCCTGTCGCTCCGCTTGCCCAATTCTTCTAAGCTCTACTTGAGGAGTCGTCTCTCGACTTCTGTCTACTTTCATAGCCCGAGATTTATTACTCCTCTGCGAAAGATTAGATTTGCGTTTTCCGGGCATTTAAAAAAACTACCAAATAATAACATATTAGATTTATTCCAATACCGTTCTGTATATTCAAGGTACTGTATTCGCCTCATTTCTGACTGCTTCGGCGTTTCAGTTGATCTAGAAGCAGTCTGTCGCTCCGCTTGCTCAATTCTTCTAAGCTCTACTTGAGGAGTCGTTTCTCGACTTCTATCTACTTTCATAGCCCGAGCTTTATTACTCCTCTGCGAAAGATTAGATTTGCGTTTTCCGGGTATTTCAAAAAACTATCAAATAATAACAAATCACACAAATTATAACTAACCTAAAAATAATGTATGACAGCTTGCGACCATCACCGCCATCTAGTGATGGCTTGAAAAGAAGTGCTCTATGAAAAACGAAAACATCTATCCCACGTACTCTAAGTACATCTATCCCACTGGAACATTTTTCCTGGATAATTAGTAGCCTATGTGCTATTCCAGACTATAATCTATCTCTGTGCCAAATTTCATCCAGATCCGTTCAGCCGTTCTGCCGTGATTGAGCAACAAACATCCAAACTTTCGAATTTATAATATTAGTATAGATGTAGAAATTTTTAAAATTAAAAATATTTCGATATCGGGAAGCTTTCAGGCAATATAACACTTAACATTTTCAAATTGATTCATGCAATATTATACAATCTAGGCCTCCCTTTACTCCACTAATTTGTTAAGAATCTTTGCAACATACACACTCATTACACATTTCAATGCAATTGTCTCATTTCAGTAAGAAATTTGACCCTTTCTATTTTTAAATATGTTTATTATCGTAATACTGTGGTAATAGCTATCCGGTTTTAAAATCGACCGTTCGATTTATGTAAATTGTGACGTCACCGCAAAACTAAATGCAGCGGTAACTCGGATATTCTATTCAATTATTTATATATTCTATTAGAATTATTTATACAATAATTGTATCCTAAACTCTTGAATCTTCACTGATTATATTTTGTGCAACCGGGCATTATTATTAATAATTTCAAACTTTGACAACATGGTGATAAAAAAATAGAAGAACGGACTTTATGTACAAATAATAAGTGTTTTCTTTACAATTTTTTTGTTTTGTGTCTATCCTGTTTCTGAACCCACGAACCGCCACTATTGGAATCTAATCCTTACCACAAAGATGACTAGTCGAAAATTTAAATTTACGACTATGATCAAGCATTCGAAATTGACGCAACCAGATATCGACTGAGAAGGTTCGTAGTGAAGTAAAGTATTGTAGTGAAGTATGTCACCGCTACGCGCGCTGACAACCGACAACCGATTTGCATGGGACTTGACGTTCTTGTTCTTATGTTATCGTTCGTCCAGCGGCGAAATAGTAAGGTTAGCTTGTTGTTTTTTTGCGGCTTTTTGGTCTCAAAAACATTATGTTTGACGAAAACGTGTTAGATTTGTGCAAGTTATTTACCGTAAAATTATACTGCCGCATCAAATAGAACAGTTTTTAGTTCGCAAGTTAGTAATTTGGTGAGTGAAACATAACCTAGCCCAGTCGTTGTCGCGTGCTGGAGACTCAGTGCCTTCAAGTTCCCGAAAAATGAAGAGCTCAAACAAGCATGGGTAAGGGCGATCTGTAGAGCTAATAATAATTTTTCAGTTTGAGGCCCACACGATTTTTGCGCGTTTTGTTTTTTTTACCAAAGCGTGGTGTGCCAGCTGCATTTAAACACATAACGAACGTGCAAACATGTCGTACAATTATAAAAGGATTCAGAGGATTCAGAGAATGAGATTGAGAAATTTGAAATTAAGTTTTCGATTTACAACCGTTTCGGGCACGACATAGATTTAACCCTTGCTCTTCATTCTAGTGATTTTGTTCCCATGACATCACAACAGTAATTAGAATAATACGCAAAAACTGCTCGTAAATCGATAAAAATTAGGTTATCAGTCGCATGTCGGTCGAAAGGACCGTAAGCGTCTTTAGTCGCGTAACGGTCACAAAGACCGAATGGTAATAAAGCACATTATTTTATGTAAAAGCATTTACGGGTGTCCTTTCATGCTTAGAACTAAAACAAATTTCAAATTAAGGGGAGATTTCGGCAGACCGACGTTAGAAACTCGAAGGGATTTCAGGGGAGTACAATTGCAGCAATTCCAAACCAGAGCCCAATGTTATTGTCAGTAATAAGAGTGAGAAGACGTTAAATCACACAACTATGCGGCCTTGGGCCGACCAATGAATGAGAATGGGGTGGAGTCGTATAATGGCGCCAATTTCATCTAATTATGACAGCTTGCGACCATCACATAACATCATCACACCACATAACATCATAACGATAACCTAGCAACGAGAATGGTCCACAAATGTTCCAGGAAGTTAGCTTCTGGTATCGGTCAGTTTCAAAATCTTCTAACTTCTAAACAAAACGTCGATAAAACTTTATAAGACTGATTTCGATATCAGCTTTGAGAATAGATTCCAAAGACTGATTTTGATATTGGCTTTGATAATAGATTGCATACTTTGCCGCTGTTATACCAATTCTGGAGCAGCCTGTATAAATGTATCCAACACATACTTGAAATATTTGCATTGAAGTGATCTGCACGACATAAATTATCTGATCTGAATCACACGGATCACCAAGTTTTCGTTTCTTTAGGAAATCGAAAAAACTGTACATCTAAAGGCGCATTTCTTTCTTAATTGAAATTGTTACAACCATAAACGGCACACCGCATATTGAAAATTAATGCACAAGGCAAGAAAATTGTGGGGTGATTCGTGTTGAAAAACTACCGGGTGACTTTAAACGATTGACTTAAATTTAGTTGATTGCTAAGAAAGCGTCCAAATGCATTTATTGGTATGTTTTGGATTTTGAGGGCTTCCAAATTGGAAGTAACGTCATTAATTAACTTACGCAATCCCTCTGCAGACGACCTCTGTAATTCAGGAATGTTTAATATCGCCTACACGTGTCCCTGTACAACTAGTCTCGTATTTTTATATCTCTTTTCCAAAAGAGACCATGCCGATTGATAATTTTCATCAGACACTGTTAAAGATTCCACCGATCGCGACGCTTCGCTTTTCAAACACGATTTGAGATAATGGAATTTTTGACAATTGTCTAATGTGGAATTTTGATGAATTAAACTATTGAACGCATTGTAGAAAGGTAACCACTCCACATAAGACCCGCTAAATTCCGGCAAATTTATTATAGGCATTCTTATATTAAATTGTTTTTGTGTACCTACATCAGGCGTTAGCGCTGGAGTATTATTGACATTAGTAACTAATTCGATTTTGTCATTTATTTTACTCCACGTACGCAACCACGCCGTTTCGAAATCCCTTAATATTTTTACATCAGAAGCATCAGGAGATTTGGCTTTCGACCTAATCGTATTGAAATCATCCGCCTCAGTCTCCACGTCTTCGTCCGTTTCTTCAAGTTCTAAAATTTTGTAATAGACAGTTTCGAATTCTACGCGTATTCGGTCCATCTCGAGTAAGCGGCCCTTTAACTCATTTGAGCTGTCCCCTCTTTTGAATTGACCGACGAATTCATCGACACCCGCTAATTTGCTCTCGATTATTGACCGTCGCAGATATAACCGTTTTAAATCTGCGATAGACATTTTGGTCGATTTTATTTAGAAGCTGGTAAATTAGATCGAATGAACGCTTTCTCAACCCTGAGGTCCGAACAACGTACTCGCAACAGTTAAATTAGAAAAGGTAAAAAGGAAAGATCCCACCTGACTGGCTCGCTTCTTCAACCTTGAGGTTCGACTGACTAGCTCTGGGGTGGTGTTTTCCTACGGCTCGTCTCGGCTTCGGAATCCGCTGTTACCTTTTCGATTTCGAATCTCTGTCGGCACGTCTCGATTTCTGCTTCTTGTCGATTATCCGCATTCTTATGAATTATCCGGCTCGAAGGCCCATTTGTAGCGTGCTGATTGTTAAATAACAATGCTGCTAAATCGTTTTTATAACTTTATTCGCATTCGTTTTCAAGACGGAAGCTGACGTGCTTCTGCTTCGGGATTATTTATATTTCGTCTATGGTTTCGCCTATGTATCTTGATTATGACTTGTACAGCAACAGTGAGGAATTGGTACCAGATAAATAACTGTCGTCGTGATTTATGTTTATTAACTTTTCAGGTTAGAATATTGTTGTCAAAAAGTGTAAAGGTGCGTATATATTTGAGCACGAACGGCAACGACGCAGACCGAGGCCGAACGAGCATACTGATGTAAACGTGTCATCGAAGCGCGGCAAACAGAATTCGGTTGTGCTACGCACGGGGAATTCGATCGGAATCGGTACATAAAAGGAAAATTCGATTAAATGTAGACGGTGTAAATTACACACGGCAGATTCTCGTGTGTACGAAATGATTAATGTTTAACTCGAAGGACCAGTGGATGATTGGGTGCATCCGCACACTTTAATTGCGAATAAATACTCTTGTCAAATTAACAATTATATTAACAAGAATACAGTACACAAAACACTTAACCGAAGAAATACCACAAAACACAATTATTCGAAACCTGAGTACTCATACAGTACTCAGCCGGTTACTTGCTTGTAACCCTACTAATTATCCACAAAACCACAAATTATCACAATTCGGAATGTGAGTACTCACGCAGTACTCAGCTGGCTACTTGCTTGGAGCCCCACTAATTTTCACGAATTTCCGTGTTGCAACTTAAATAAGAGCTCTCCACCTACGACTTTCAACCCCTGGGAAAATTCCCACAGTGCGGTCCGTTTTATCCCCGATCGGAACCCTTGACCGGCCACATGCGTAACTAATCACATTTACGGCAGAATCCAGAAAACACTCAACATAACACAAAAAGTGTAACATTCTGTCGTAAATAGCAACCCTTGCACACATTATAAGCACGGACATCTAAGGCCCGACAGTAAACTAAACCATAACCACCCATAAATAAGTCCAAGGGGTCGTATAGGTTACTCCATCTAAATTACCGAACGTGCCAACTAATGTAACAATAAAAAATGCAATTAAACTCGGAGCCAGCTCGCTGGGGCCAAACAGCATTTGAGTTTCAATTGCGCCTCCGAGCATAATCGTTTTTTGTTTATTTGAAACGAAATTAACTGAGGCAAGCGTTCGGCCTCGGTTCGCCTCGTTCCCGTTCGTGCTCAGATGTAGACGCGCCTTAACTTACTTAATAATAGCGAACGAAAAGTGACAAATAACTGAGAAAATGGTTACAGCGAGTGATCGAAAAGATCTTCCAGTTGTGAAAACCATTTTGAAAACAACTCTGACATGGGTAATTTTTAACTTTGACGTGTATTTAACAATTTCAAATTTGTAAATCGGTCTACCCAATGGAAGAGTTTAAAAATATTGCCAATCTGACGCAAAAAATGTCAATAATTTAGAGTCACCCGGTATCAACAACCATTACAAACAGGGTGGAGTTGGGAAGTTTATCGTGGTCACGTCTCCAGCTGCCGGCGCGCTTTACTCTTCACTCCCATTGCTACGCAATATTAAATTTACGTCGGTTTATATGTTGCATTGCAACGGTGCAAATTTACATGTAATGTAAAGTTATACCAGTTTCACCCAGGTAAATTTGATTTAAAATCAGGCCGTTACTAGTTTTGTATCATGGGCTAAACCAGTCCCATTTCATATGGATGGGAGTGTTTTTTGCATCATCCTTGTCTGGTACATTTTTGCATTACATTTTCTATTCTTTTCTAGCGAGACGAGTCCTCGCATGGTGCTTATCTACTGGTAAGTAAATTACTTTTTCATAATTAAAATACCTATACTATCCAATAGACGTAGACGTATCCAATGACGCACTTCGGATTAATTTTTAATTGATTTTCGCATTCTAAAAACATAAAAACATACTTCTTATAAATGTAAAGAAAATCTTAAGATAAATGTATGTAGGCTTTCACGGTCGGTGTTGTCAACAACGATGGTGTTATGAAAGTATGTAGGCTTTCACGGTTGGTGTATAACGATCTTCTTCATTCTTTGAATTTTTTTTTTGATTTTGAAGGCAATCGTTATAATTAACGATGTTGTTATTCGGGATTGTTGACCGTGTTCTAAGCGAATGCCCATTAGGGGGTATGTAGCGAGCGCCCAGGACGGCTAACTCCCAACAAGTGACTCAAATGAAATCCTCCCATACGTTACGTCCGCGCCTACGGTGGACATCTTCAGTGGCGGTGTGGACGTGGTCGAAGTGCTCTTCTTGCTGTCCAATCGCGACTGCCTAAAATTAGATACCTAGAAAGCAAAAATAATATAGTTGAATAACACTTACTGACATCTTTCAAAAACTCCAGTCGCCCACCTATTTTAAAGATGTTTTTTATTTAATCAAATCCTGAATCCCTGAAGGTATAGATCTCTGATTAGTCAACGTTCAGTTGTATTCCCTGTATTTAGTTTAAGTTATGGATTAAGAATAATGCCCGATTAATGATGTTGTTTTGGGTGCAGAAGCGGTGGAAGTGTTTCGAAGTGAAGGAACTACCTTAGTCGGTTATTATGACTTGTGGAGTTCCGTATACGGAACAGTTATCTTTGAATTAGTCGACGACATATTTGGCTTTGGTTGATTTTGCAGGTTTTAAAAGTGCAGATTTGATAAACCGATGTATAAATTGATTCCAACAATTACATAGATGTATACTTCCTCTCTTGCGATTGTAAAAGGTCCTAAATGATCTATCTATCTATGTATAAATTGTTTTGTCTTCAAATGCAAACACTTTCAAAATCGGTAAACCAAAAGTAAGATTTTATTCTCTCTGTGGTCATTTTCATCAAAATAACGACGACAAATAGTTCTCTATTTTGTAGACTCTTTATGAATAAACACGGATCAGCGGTGACTCGTTTAAAACTTAACCTATCCAAGAAGTTTGCAAGTCTTTTATTCCAGCACCGTGGTGTCCCATAAAGATTTCGTTTTAACTTACACACGCGTCCGCTTTTATCATCTTATCGTTGAGGTTGTTTCATAAATGTCTCTTCATCTAGATAACCATACAAGAAAGCCGTTTTCACATCGAACTGCATCATTTTCAAGTGTCTGGATGCAACAACACTTAAAAGCATTCTTATGGTAACAAATCTTGCCACTGGACTAAACGTTTCATCGTAATCAACGCCATATTTTTTATTACATCCTCGTATCACCAGTCCCGCCTTGTATCGCTCAATTGTACCATCTGCCTTCGTTTTTACCCGAAACACCCATCTGCCCAACAAGGCATTTCTTCCTGATGACCCGATGCTCTTAATCCCCATACATGTGGCGCTGACTTCCAACACGTGACCAGTAGGTTATCTTGTCGAATATCTCGGCATGTGCCTCCCGGAACACATATTGGATTTGTGCACTGAGCTTCGAGATGACCTGCTTGCTGCAGCGTCAAGGTAAACGGGGTTGTTAGGGTCTATCTTCTCTCCTTCCACTTTGGTTGCGAGGAGGATAATTTGGTTTTGCTGTGTCTTTATCATTTAAGTTTTGGCAGTGACCTTCGACTTAACAATTTTGAACTCGGCATCAATGACCTTCTTATATATGTTAGATTCAGGGCGTAAGATGGGGTAGTAGCTTTGAAATAAAAGGCTAGTGCGAACAACCACGTTTAATACGTAAGCCTCAGGCTACATCTGTCGTCGTTCTTGCGAACGCGACACACTGAATATTGCTGAATAAAGAACCGCACAGTGACCGTTTCTCTAAATTTTCTGAAGTAAATTTTCCGGGAAGAACGTACTCTATATCTGGATATGTTTCAAATATGTACATATTTTAAAATATTAATTAAAGCAACTGTACTGCTTCGAATAGCACCAAAAGTTTCTTTACTCAAATGGCCATTATAGTTTGTTAACTTTTGCCATTTCTCTAACCAAATAACAAACTCCTGAAGAAAATTAATTCGAGGATCCTCAAAATAATTTCGATTTGTTTGGTGTATTTATAGTTTTCCAATTTTTCAGCTTTTTGATATGCTTTATACAGATACTCTACACTATGAGTAAGACACATTTCAATATCGTTAACATCTTCATTATGTTGAGAACAAACACTTTCTAAAGTTTTATACCTTGCCAAGATATTTTCGAGCTGTGACTACTTGGAGAGTTTCAAATCAGATGGCAAAATCCAGTGTAAATCATGGGTTGGCAAATTCGTTTGCATTTAAAAAAAACCTTTACATGCAGCTTTTATCCACAGTGACTCCATTTGTTAAAGACAGTTGATTGTCAAAATTAAGTATGAAAAAGCATAACAAATTTGGAGAAGATTTGACAACCCAATTAAAAAAATTTACTTTGCATTTATAAATCCTACATAGCTCATCTAAATCATTGATCAAATCAGCTTTAAAAAAAGAATCGATTTCTTTTACTTTGCGATCAAAAGCTCTATCGCGTCTTGTTTGAGGATCCGATCTCACACTATTATTTGATGACGAAGATAAATAACTGGGCAGATTTGGGAAAATAGATGATACGGATCCTGGTTTTAATGCGGGATGTTTTAAAGGAACGTTGATAGAAGTACCATCTGAATTTACTTGTACCTCAACCGTTTGAATTTCATTCTCTCTAAAATGATTTGCACATACTGCTGAGTACTTCGTGGGAGATGAATCGGTTATTCAACACAAAAAAATCAATCGGTGTCAGGTTTGGGGAGCGAGCTGGCCAAGTAATACTTCCTCTTCTTCCTATCCAACGGTTGGTGTAATTTTGATTCAAAAACTGCTGAATGATACTATGAAAATGAACTGGAGTACCGTCATGTTGTAATCACATGATCGCTCTTGTAATGAAGTCTAGGTCTTCTAATAGTAACGGGAAATTGGTTTGAAGAAATTCCAAGTATCTCTCGCCATTTAGAACATTGTCAAGAAAGAACGGACCGATAACGCGTCCTCCAATAATTCCACCCCACGCATTCAATGACCACCTGTTTTGGTGGTCTATGGTTCGCAGCCAATTAGAGTTTTCAATCTCATAATAGTGCATATCGTGCCTATTAACAGACCCATTACTTTTAAATGTAGCTTTATCCAAAAATAAAATATTGTTCAAATAATTCCAATTACCATACACTATTTCAAGCATTTTGTTCGAAAAATGTATTAGAGTTAGAAAATCAGCACCTGTACTTGGCGTGTAAAATTCATTTCGACTTTAGTCTTTAGTTTCGATGAAAAATAAATGTCAAATGTAACATTTAATTTTGGCACATGCATAGTAGATACAGTGGTTTCATCTAAAAAATGATATTTTCTGAATATCTTTTCTAATATGATAATTGAACCCTAGAAACCCTATATCACAGAAAAGCTTATCAAAAACGCTAAAGAATGTTGTAAAAATATGTAGGCTGTTCCATTTGAAAAAATCGAGTTTTCCCCATTTGTAGTTCATCATTTTCAAAAAATCGTAGTAAGCGTTGGAATATTCCTTCGCCACTCGGAAATAGCTCAAAGAGTGACAAAAGTCTAGGGACTTCACAGAAAAAAAATGGGTATGTTTTCTTTAATAGTTTATAGGATATTAATTTTTTAACGGAACATTACATCAAGGACTTTTGGAACATAAAGTACATCTAAAAGTATGATAGATAGGTGAAAATGACCCAAGTAAATTTAACGCAGAACTTAGTATTTAAAAAACATAACTTTGGTCTTTTAATAATATCATTCAAAAATAATTTCAGGTCGATGCCTCGAATAGCAAAAACGTCATGGAGCTGTTACGGACCCCTGGGTCACCCTGTATTTACTCACCAGAAATTATTAGTTTTCCCACAAGAACAAAACTTCACAAATTAAATTTTTAACAATTATTTAACATAAAACATAAATTCGAGCATTCTTTCGTTCACCCAGCAATTTGATGTTCGATGACAGTCGTTTAAGATGGCGGCGCATGAGATTGACAAACACATAAAGAGATACTATAGACAAATTAGAAAACGACAGAGCTAATCTTGATGTTATACTGGGCCCCATGTTACACTGTCCCCCACTTGACCCTACTATGCGTCCAGATCGAAAATACGCCTCAATGATGAAAGTGTACTCTTGTACGGTATGCATTTTTAACCTTTGTTAATTCAATAAATTGTAAGACCTGTCCATTTTACTGATGTCATTTATTGACAGTATTATGAACTTTTAATATAGTAGGCGGTGCAGGAAAATTTATATGTGAACAGATTCTAAACGTAACTAGATGAAAATATTTTTGTTCAACACTGTATTACCTTGACTTGCACTGTAATTGGCCCGAGGAGACCTAAAAGATCGAATATTTTTCATATGGACAGAATTATTCTCTTTGTGACATGACAATGATCATTACATTTGCGTATATCATATTCAAGATTGTCAGATGAAGCGTGCCACGAAATTCCTAGTTTATTACTATGCTTATATCGTGAGGTTTAAGCTGCTTTTTCTGTTGATCTTGTAGCATCAGGCACAATCCTTCTGCTTATCTGTTTACCCAAGTCAAATGCTCTGGATTATGGAAATTAGAATGGAAGTAAATGGATTTTTTATTTTTCTACTAGCCTCTGCCCGCGACTTCGTTCACGTGGAAATTTTGATGTGCATGTTTGTGAACTGACGGCCTGATTATTATGAAAAACCGTATCATTACAGTGTTGTGAGAAACAGTCTGATATCTATATCTATACTAATATTATAAATGTGAATGTTTGTTGCTCAATCACGCCAGAATGTCTGAACGGATCTGGATGAAATTTGGCACAGAGATAGATTATAGTCTGGAATGGCACATAGGCTACTAATTATCCTGGAAAAATGTTCCCGTGGGATAGATGTTATCGTTTTTCATATAGTACTTTTCAAGCCATCACTAGATGGCGGTGACGGTCGCAAGCTGTCATAAATTATTCTTAGGTTAGTTATAATTTGTGTGATTTATTATTTGATACCGATACGATCCCTTGCTCTATGAAAAACAAAAACATCTATGCCACGGGAACATGTTTCCGGGATAAATAGTAGCCTATGTGCTATTCCAGACTATAATCTATCTCTGTGCCAAATTTCATCCAGATCCGTTCTGGCGTGATTGAGTAACAAACATCCAAACTTTCGTATAGATTTATTCCAATACCGTTCTGTATATTCAGCGTGCTATATTCGCCTCATTTCTGACTGCTCCGACGTTTCGCTCCACTTGCTTAATTCTTCTAAGCTCTACTTGAGGAGTCATCCCACGACTTCTAGCTACCTTCATAGCCCGAGCTTTATTACTCCTTTGCGTTTTCCGGGCATTTCAAAAAACTACCAAATAATAACATATTAGATATATTCCAATACCGTTCTGTATATTCAGCGTGTTGTATTCGCCTCATTTCTGACTGCTCCGGCGTTTCACTTGATCTAGAAGCAGTCTGTCGCTCCGCTTGCTCAATTCTTTTTAACCTCTACTTGAGAAGTCGTCTCTCGACTTCTAGCTACTTTCATGGGCCGAGCTTTATTACTCCTCTGCGAAAGATTAGAATTGCATTTTCCGGGCATTTCAAAAACCTCCAAATAATAACAATTCACACAAATTATAACTGACGTAAGAATAATTTATGACAGCTCTGATGACAGCTTGCGACCATCACCGCCATCTAGTGATGGCTTGAAAAGTACTCTATAAAAAAACGATAAAATCTATCCCACAGGAATATTTTTCCAGGATAATTAGTAGCCTATGTGCTATTCCAGACTATAATCTATCTCTGTGCCAAATTTCATCCAGATCCGTTCAGCCGTTCTGGCGTGATTGAGCAACAAACATCCAAACATTCACATTTATTATATTAGTATAGAAGTATAGATTTCATGGTTGTTATATTTTGGTCGTTGGTTTTCCAATCAAATGTACCTCTGGCCATGACGTTATTAGCTAACAAATCTGTGTAATCCTTTTCTATCTTTATGCACGATGCCACATATACAGATGTTTTTCTTTTTTAACTCATTCATCAGAAGTAGAGGTAAAATAATTGTCAAAATATAGTTTCGAATAGGTGTCACGCAAAACATTGGAAAGATCAAGAACAACGTTTTCCCTAATTTTTTTCAACGCCACCCCCTATTTTGCCGGTATAAATCTCAAATTTCGAAATGAAACCACATTCGTTTGCACGAACTCAGACTTTATAACCTCGTTTTATTGGCTTTTGCGGCATGTATTGGCGAATGGAAGATCTACCCTTGAAGTGTATGGATTCGTCGATTGATTGATGTTCGTCGGATTTGTAACAGGTACCAAACGTTTCCAATAATCGAGACAATACTGGTCTAATTTTAAATAATCTGTCGTAATCCGGCCTTCCTTTTTTGGTTTGAGCAGTATTGTCGTTGAAATGTATTCGCCCCAAAATCATATTGAAGTTGTTTCGAGACATTTTACTATGTATAAATCATCATTGTAGTTTTTCAAGGATGGTAGTTTTTTTATACTCATCAATATATTTAGTCCGAGAAAAACTTTAAGTTCCGGTTTTGTAATTGGTGAAAAATCAGCAGCTTCATCTGCTTGTTGAGTTGTATATAAATTGGTTTGGAAAGTAATTGTAACCAATAGATCTTCCGGAAATAGGCATAGAAACACATCAACAGGCATGTCTATATCATCTGGTATATTTGTGGGACCAGTAGAATTAGTAAATTGAATGATTGGTTCATTCCGCAGGTGTTTTCTCTAGGGACCAGTATCAAATCGAGACAATGTTAAATCATCATCACTACCAAGTTTTTTTTCTATGGTTAGTGTGTTTTGCCCATACTGACTGCATAAAAGCCGCCTGGGCGGAAACTGCCCATTTAAGCACCGTATGTACACAAGATCGTCTTACGGCTGGGGGTATTTTTAGTGCCGATGAACGGTCGTTGTTAATCCGTGGCCATATGCCACAGGTGCCCAAGATTATGGGGGCGAAGAATAGTTCTTTACCCGGCCACGTTCGTCCGGCTGCTTGGCGTAATGCCGGGACGTAGTATTTGTCCCGTTTACGTACCTACGGGATCTTAAGGTCTTGAGAGTCCCAAGGTATCTCGACATCTGCAATGACCACTTTTTCGACTGGCGTGTGGACTGCTAGCTCGGGTTTGAATAGTTGGCCACTGGAGGATCTTAATTGTCGCCCGTTTTCGACGCTCCAAGCACAAGTGCGACAGTGGCGAGCTATTTTCTCGACTACGGCGCGGAGTTGTGTCTACGAATCCTTATCTCATGTGTGCACGGGCACGTCTGTAGAACATGTGAAAGAAATTCATCGTAAGCGCAGCCCTGTCGGCACCGTCTTTGAGCTACCGGGACAGGTGGTATCGCTTGTGTCGGTAGGTTAGCCGTGTACAGGACGTATATGGTCCCGGCCCGAACAGCCAGCAGATTTTTCGCTGACCCAGAGTCTGATAGCAGAATCTTCAGAAGCTTGTTGCAGGCCTTTGGAGAGGGCGCCGGATGCGATTCTCGCTCTCCAGAAAGCGGACTCTGGTATATCGCCCGACAGACCTGATAGACGTAGTATCAGGGAGCGCCCGTGGTCGGATTGTAGTACCGCAACGATAACCTAGTCGGTCTTTTCAAGCACATTCGCCAGACGACCCAGAAAAATTATTGGAATTGCTTTACGTAACTCCATTACACCCAGACCTCCTCACTTGCGTGTATGAGAGCGTCAGGATTGTGGACGTTCAGATGTATAGTGTCCTTTATAGTGGTCCGGAGTAATCTGTCGGCTGCGCGGAGCGCGTTGGCGGTTAATCCAGGATTTTGTAAGCCATAGAGCAGTCGAGGGATGCTATATTGTCGTATGAGACAAACTTTCTGGACTGCTTTTAAGGGGGCTTTTCGGATGTTATTCAGCCAGTTCGATAGGTTGAAGATCGTGGGCTTTTCCATGCCTGAGTAACCAAACTCGTGTCCCAAATACTTAAAAGTATTGAGACAATCTACGTTTTGAATGGGCTTATTGTCGATCTTATAAATTGCTCTGGATCTCCCCACAGACCGGCCGCCTACTACTGGTGCTACTAAGGCCCTGCGGGGGTTTAACGCCATTCCTATTTGTTGGAGAAAATATGTAATGTCTTCAAGCATAAGAGGGTGTCTAGTTCGTTATCTGACATTATCACCAGATCGTCGACGAATGCCATAATGGCGCACTTTTCGCCATTTGGTACCGAGCCTCCCGTACATTGGGCGTTTATGCGTTTCGGAAGTTTGTCCATAACTATGATAAATAGAAGTGGGCTGAGTAGATCACCCTGTTTAACTCCACGACAAATCCTAATTGGTCTCGTCGCATCGGTACCTACTTTAATGGTGGTATTGGCATCGAAAGTGGCAAGGATGTATGTCGATAGCTCGGAAGAGATGTTAAACCGGCGTAGCGCTCTACTTATAGAATGATGGGACACCGTGTCAAATGCCTTTCACAGATCCAGGGAAAGGATGCTACCTGCTTGCGCTGCCTCAGATATTTGTGGAGGTTCATGCTGTTTGCTAGCGAACCGCCTATTTCTGCAAAGCCTCGGTGAGAAGAGCACAGCGCGACCTGTTTCGACAGGCGATCTGTTCCTTCTTTTTCGCTGTCGGCTGCAGCAGGAATAGGCACCACGTTGACCTATCACAAAGTACGATTTAACTGGTAATTACTTACCGAAGGAGGTTAAGGAATAATAAAGGCCGAAGGAGGTTGAGAAATCACAAGGGACTCGCCAACATCTTCAGTGGGTGTTAAAAATGTGTCCCAAGTCGATTTATTTTTTACTTTTACATCGAATTTAGTTGTTAGATGGTGGTGTTGTAATTTGAAAAAATTGAGTTTCTGTCATTTTGTTATAGTAATTTTCAGGAAATCGCAA
Organism: Eledona agricola; assembly: GCA_964023215.1. Lineage (NCBI taxonomy): Eukaryota > Metazoa > Arthropoda > Insecta > Coleoptera > Tenebrionidae > Eledona > Eledona agricola. The sequence continues at coordinate 14,788,794 of OZ026859.1, read as the reverse complement.
CGATCACCCTAGGCATTAAAATGTATTAGAAATACTCTTGAATAATTCTTTAAAGTTATACTAATCTATAGAAAAAAATATGCAATACTTCAATTGGTTCAAGAGATATTAATTTTTAAAAACATCCATTTGCATTTTCAAATTTAACATTAAATTAAAAATATTTCAAAAACTATGAGAGATAAGTGGCGACAACCTGGGCCCCATATTGCCCAAACAACAACAACAACACAGTTCCAGTTTTTTTTCGTCCAGTCCAGAAATATCTATGAATTGACATAAGCCGATTTTTGGGACATTCTTATTCGCCACCCTGGAGGCGTTCCATCAGACCATTCTTCTTTTTTGTTTTTGCGTTTAAAAATACAGTATGGAGGCAAGTATCCACCTTCAGCATTGCAGCAAGCCAAGAGGCTGATAGTTTCTCCTTTTTCTCCTGGGATAAGACTTGTAACACATTTTTACTATTATTGTATTCTTTAAACATCACAAATGAGTGACAAGGTAAAATTACGTCAGAGGTAAAATTGCTTAAACAGGTACTAAAAACTAAAATATGAATTTGGTCATTATGTACTTCTTGTCCTGCACCAGTTCACAACAGCTAGAGGTAGTAACCTTTACTTTGCATTTTTAACGTCACGGTTAAATAAAATAAAATAATATTGTAATTTCTTTTTCCAATTTTGGCCTCGTCTATTTCCACTATCTTTCCCGGCCCTCTGATCTGCTTACTACTCTAGACTGCCCAAAAAATAAAGACTTCTCGGATAAACGAAAAATAATCCATTATGGTGCGAGTGGAAACACCGGTCTCAATTTTGATAAATTTACAACGCGGGGGCGGTCGAGTTAGATATAAAAATACTATTTCGAAAATTATATCGGGTTTAATATGAGTGTTTTCGAAAAAGGTATTTTTATAAATATTTACGTGAGTAGAGCAAAGCCACAGTTTCTTTTAATTCGTGACTGGCACCGGAACACGAAATGCTCGGAATGAAGAGAAATTTCTAAGAGTTTGCCGCATCTAGAACAAATATAATGATACGGTACAACCCGTGGTACAACACCGTGACGGAAACAAACCTCGTATACGCTCCTGCGACGCAAAAACTAGGTAAAACGTTTTGCAGACCAACTCGCACCCTCTGCATGAGTTGAATCCGCAAGCAGGAGGCGGGAGCGGAACTGCGTCTTGATGGTAATTGGAAGCGGAAGTTGATGCACGAACATCCATTTTTTTAATAATTCACGCGCTTTCAAACTTAACAAAACGGATTGAGTTAAACTTTTTTGTTTTTGATTTGCACGTATGTTGTACGTTGCGGTAGGAGCGCATGTGCGTTGATATTACAACGCACATGCGTTCTTACTTATTTTATGGAAATTCGTAAAATGGCGATCGAGCAAAAGTAGCGGATTGCAAAAGTACGCGCGACTTCATTACTAGTGTGTGAAGTGATTATAGTGAATAGAAGAAGGAAAAGGTCATTCGTTCTGCACCAAACATTTACAGTGAGTAGAAATGACGCACCCAAATGTGTATCAAAATGCCGGACTCAGCGAGAATTTTTGTCTCGATTTTACATGTTTTAGGACCGGTATTTCAATCGTCGGTTAACTTTTCGGTTAACTAATCGGGGTTAATATATAATCGGGGTTAAAACTACCGTTCTTTATTTCAATTCACAAACTTTGGATTGCAATTCTCGGTTAGTTAACTAAAACATTTTCAATGTTAGCGACATTGCCGCTCTATATAAATTGTGAAATGCAATCAAAATTATGTCAAATACGTCATTTCGGCTTTTCAAGCGTCTCACGTTAATTTGAAGTGTTCAGCATTTGCAATATTTCTAATACTGATAGCAGTTTGTCGTCAGATGACGAAGGTATTAATTTCGTTATACATTTGGACCGCATACGTAAGATACCAAGATTTCACGTTCGAAGAGATCATTTCATCTCATTTTCTCCTTGTGCTCCTCTTCCATATGCTTTTGTTGTTTTACAAGTAAATGATGAAATGATTTTTTTCAGTGTCTCTCAACTGTGCATCAATCTTTAATTTGTATAATTCCAACTTCTTCTCAGCTACTAAGCACCATTTTTCATTAGTTTTAGTGCCCGTTAATTTTGCTAAATAACATTTAATCAGCATAAATATACAATTATACATATATATAATATCGAAAGATCGGTATATACATATATGGTGTACCTTTCTTTTTAGTCACCTGCAGCTCCTTTGAAGGGGTAGCCTTCAACATCGACGCACTGTAATCGGTCCAGTCTCTTGCTGAGGCATGGCAGATGCGATCTTCTTTTACGTTATCTATACGAAATTTGTGTATACCTGTCTTTGTGAATATTTTATTTCTTGGGTACCACTTGTAACTTCAATAAATTCCTCCATACCAATACATTCAATAGTTGAAACACCCTGGTGGCATTCTACCATTTTACCAGCTCCAATAAAGTCACTATCACATTCAGCATCCATTACGGTGCGCCTTTCTCCTAATATATCATTGATAATGTTATCTGCTGAAGTTTCTTGAGTCCGCCACATGTACTTCTGGCATATTTCCCGTCGGCACCATGTCTTTTCACGGCGGTATTTTTAGATTGCACCATTTTTCTTTCAGGCATTTTCCTGGGCGAAAAATGTGTGCTGGACAAAGCCCATTAAATTCTTTCTCAAAATTTAAGCATGCAAGCGCTTTATGCTTGTTTGTAACGGCACCTGTTACTTTGCTTTCTAAAACTTGCCGATTTTTATTTACCAGTTCTACAAGCAAATTCTCCTCGGCGGAGGTAAACTTTATAGAACGTACACTTTTTTGACTAATTAATAATAGCTAACCTCAAACTTGTCAAAATTCTAGTTATTATTATTCATTCTCTTCACAGTTTGCTCCTTTGCTCTATCCTAATATTAAATATGTGAAAACTCTCTTTAATAATCAGGAACGAAGTTTATTCTCAAAAAATAACACAAAATCAAAAACCAAAAAGTCGCCACTCGTCGCACACGTACGCCTACCATCTTCTTCATCCCTTAGCGCCCTCTAGCCGGTAAAATTCTCCTAGCCGGTGTCCACCTCCGCAACCCACGTATCGCCGATGATTGACGGGTTGCCGTTCTGAACACGCCTCTCCTCCCCAGTAGTTCTACTGTTCGTAACAATATGATCAACCATGCTACGAGCATATTGTTTTTCTAATTTTGTAAAGCCCAAAAATAATCGGTCTTTTTTCCAAATATATGTATCTAAACATTGTGCTTTTGTTCAACTTTCTAACTTGCGTAGTGTCGACAATACTTGACAAAAAAATTGCGCATATATGATTAATTCAACCGTAATATACTTTTTCAATTTATTTAATAAATACTTTAATTTTGTATGGTACTGAGGGATATATTTAATTGTACCTTTTGGTATTTTGGCTGATGGTCTGCTCTAAAAATTCTTGTTGGGCGTCATCAGTTTCAGTTCCATTGCAGATGATTCTGCTATACATAATTCTTCTGTGTTCCTACTTTTTTTCTCGGTTCCTACAATTGCTGAACCTGAGATCCTGCAGGCAGGTTTTTTTATATACTGCTACCATGTGCACATGTTGCTGTTAACAATAAATTCAACACAGTCACAATTGCAATTATTGATGCATATTTCACAAATCTTGCACACTAAACTGAAACATTCACAAATACCAGCATTAGCATATGTTACCAAATATCTTATTTAATTTTTCGAGGACTACTCTCGATTCTCCATTTGCCAAATCTTCAATGCTGTCCATGATGTAACTTTCGTGCATTTCCATGCAACAAGTTATATTGAAGAAATTTATTTAAGCTAATGCCATATTCGTATTTATCGCAGCATTTGTTCTGAAGCAGTGTGCCCACAACTTAATCCTTTCCTCGGTATTATAATAATGAACCTGAAAGAGGGTCAAATTGAAAATAAAATTGATGTTACTTGTTCAAGTAGTGCAAAAAATATTTCATCAGCATCATCAAATTTCTTTAAATAATTTTTGCTTAATAGATCAAAATCATCCGTGGTTGTCGCAGTTATAATTTGTCTTAGTTCACAATTCATGTTCGTCTTGGTATCTGTGTCTTCAAGTTTTGTTCTGCCCTGAATGTTCCAGTTCTTCACTACATGCCAGCTACATAGAAGTCTTCCTGGAATGCTTTATATTTCCTTTATCCAAGCGTTGAAATACTTTCCGTCATCGTCGCTCATGAAACACTCTGGCGCCAATTATAGTTCTTCTCCAATGTATGTCCTCAACGTCTCTAGATAAACCTCCTGAACTATTTGATCATGCCTGCAAAAAGCAACGGGAAAACCTTTGTTTCTGTTTTCTTTGACTTGCATAATGGATAGTTCATAATTTTTGATGTTTGTCCCATGCGTTCCATCCATGCAGATGTTTCTTCCAAAGTCTTTCAATTTGGTTTTTCATTATTGTACCTATAGCAAAATCTTTATCTCCCAGTAGAGGGTGTGGTTCTCCTGTAAAAGAACCAAAACCACTAGCTAACACTAAACTACCCACAACCAGAGCACCTAGCAACTACAGCAATATGGTTGTTGGTCTTTTGTTTGTTTGGCGTTGTTGGATGAAAATACACTCTTCAAACTGAACTATTTTTATTTACACCATGAAGCCACGGTTCTTATTTGTTAGTTGGTGCTGCACTGACTGTGCTGCCATCACCATGCCTACCGGGAAACACAAAAAAAGAGGGGAGAACGAAATTCAAATTGGGGCGGCAACATTGGTCAATGTGGAAGTGTGTATTGATTAAAATATAAGTTATGGGCCAATTTAGAAATGACTATTTTAAATCTAAGTATTCACTGGAACGACAAAATACATCCCTAGGGCTTTTTTGCGCCCTTGTCCCTGGCGCCTTCGGTACTACCCAGTTTGCCGAAACCTTTGAACTACGCGAAAGGCCACAGACTTGGAGACGGGCAACATTGCTGCCACTTCTATATAAGTTTTTCCACAGGCAACTAGAGCAACAGCCCTTGCAATTTCCACCTCACTGAGATCACTCATTTCAACTTTATTGTTTATTGTGTGACTTACAATTAATGCTAATAACACAATTTTCGCAAAGGTCACCGATAACAATAACTTTTTCGCACAAACTTCCAACGCGTCCATCGAGTGAATTCGACTAAATGAACCTTATCCATGTTGGGGTGGCATACCATCATCCCATCTGGCTGCAATTGCTTTATTTTTAGAAATATGACATAATAAACACTACCCTTAAAACATAGAGGACTTAGGTGGCTCTTTGCAAATTTATTGCTTCTTTGGGTTGCGTTCCGCTAAATTTGTCCACGAGCGTATATTTGATGCTGATGCTGTCACTAACGAATTCTAGAATTTTGCACATACACAAAATGATACATCAAACTTACCAATTTGCTTATACAAAAATGCCCAATTCTTGTTTCGACTGTTCCATTCTTCCACTTTAAATGCAAATCTTGGTCTTTTTTCTTGCCAATATCAATTTTTTTTAGGTACTTTAAATCGTTATTTAATAAATTGTTTTTCTCCAAATTGTTGTCTTTAATTGTCCTGGAATCTTTCAAAATCCTCCGATACTAACTTCGGTTTCTATTGCTTCGGCAATTTGTTCGGTTTCCCCTTGAGTCAGATGTTCTTGTGCTTGCCCAATATGCGTCTCCACAAACTGTACTTCTATTTTATCTAAATAACTCAACAATTATAACTGTTGGAATGTTTAATTAAAAACCAGAGGTCCTTTGATATAAATGTATTGTAATGTATAAATGTAGTAACTTATTATTTGCACGAGCGCTCTCTGAGCTGGCTAAAAGCAAACTGAAGCAAACTGACTGAAAAACGCACAAACTGCAGATCATTGAGAGTATGCGAGACGTCGAACAATCGTAGTCAAAACAAGTCCACGTTAGACGACATCCGGACGCCTCACACACTCACAAAGCTTGTGAATATTTTTCCAACACTCCCACGTATTCACAATCTTTTCAATTCAATTTGCGCTTAAAAACAACTTAAACAATATTAAATTAACAAATTTAGTTTAATAAGTAAGTCGTTCAACATTCGTTTTGTAAGCGGTTTTGTGAGTAAATCCGCCAATTGTTCACTTGAACTCACGAAACGCACTGAGATGTTGCCCTTTTCGCATTCATCACGCACAAAATGCACTTTCACATCAATGTGCTTGGTGCGGCTGTGAAGTTGCTGAGCTTGGGCTAACCTGATGGCTGATTGGTTGTCGACGCCGATGTCCACCGTTAAGATGTTGATGTCCAATTCTTGAAGAAGAGACTTCAACCACAGAGCCTCTTTGACACAAACTGCGGTTGAGTTTACACACCAGGTTCGGCTCTTCCTTTGAGACAAATCCTGTCGGTTGTTTCATGTACACATTCTCAATTAATTCACCGTATAAGAATGCCGTTTTCACATCAAAATTCGCGATTTTTAGTCCTTTTTCGGCTGCTAAGGCTAGCAAAATTCGAATTGAATCATAACGCGCGACGGGTGCAAATGTTTCTCCGTAATCCACTCCTTTTTCTTGTGTAAAACCGCGTGCGACCAGACGGGCTTTGTATCGTATCGGATTGCCGTTTGTATCACTTTTAATTCGAAAAACCCACTTATTGTCAATGATTCGCGAATTTTTCGGTAACTTCACAAGTGTCCACGTATCGTTTGATTTTAAAGAGTCCATTTCTTCTTGCATTGCGCGACGCCACTGTTCCGCATTTTTGTCTTTTATTGCACTTTCGTAACTGTCCGGTGTTAGAACTGCACAATAAATCGCTGGTCCATAATAATCGGGTCGTTGCAACGTACTTCGATCCCTTAATATATGAACGTTCTCTTCCGCTGCGTCTTCTTCATCCTTATTCTGTTCGTCTTCTTGTGTTGCTTCCGATGCTGATTCTTCATTTATTTCACTTTCCTGATTCTCAAATGTTATAGGAAACACAGAGGGATTTTCTTCTTCTTCACGTGATTCTTCTTTTGCAAATGCTTCTTTTTCGTTGAAATTAACGTTGCATGATATTTCAACTTTTCGTTTTCTTGGATCCCACAGTCTGTAGTTGTTGGAAATTTCCTGGTATCCAACAAACATTAGCTTCTTACTTTTCGGATCCCACTTTTTGCGAAATTGCGGAGGGATTGACATATATGCACAGCAACCAAAGACTTTAAAGTGATTTATTTCCGGTTTTCGTCCAAACCATTTTTCAAATGCACTTTCTTCTTGATTCTGTGATAATGATGTTCTGTTCAGAATGTAAACAGCGGTGTTTACAGCTTCTGCCCACAAATGATTGGGTACATTCTTGTTGTACAACATTGATCGCGCTGAATCAATTATTGTTCGCAATTCTCTCTCTGAAGATCCATTTTGCTGTGGTGTATAGGGAGCAGAACATTCGTGGATTATTCCTTCTTTTCTTAATCGCTCTTGAAAGTTCTGATTCTTGTATTCCGTTCCGTTGTCGCTTCTCAAAATTTTTATTTTGTTGCCTGTTTGTTTTTCTGCAAGCGCCTTAAATTCGTCGAACTTATTGATGACTTCTGATTTCTGCTTCATGAAATGAACGCTTCTGTAGCTTGTTGCGTCATCTTTGAATAAAACGAAGTAACGTGATCCTCCTGGTGACTCGATGTTCATGGGGCCACATACATCAGTATGAATCATTTGTCCCGGTTTATTATCTCTCTTCATTGTTGTCGAATGTGATTTTTGGAACTGTTTACCAAATTGACATGCTTCACAGAATTTTTCTTCTCGATCGTCAATTTTTAAACCACGAGATTTTACTGCTTTCTTTATTGCTCCGTAATTGACGTGACCAAGACGTTCGTGCCATGTCTTCAATGATGCTTGCTTGCTCAGATTACACTCCAGCTTCGACCTTATTCTGAATTTCATCACCCACAAATTATTTTCGCGAACACCCACACATGCAACATCACCATTTTCTTCTTGAAACTCGCACTTGTGTTTAAATGCTTTAAAGATGAACTTTTTGTCAGTCATTACTCCCACGGAAAACAAACTCCGATTGAGTTCCGGGATATACAAGACATTATGCATTTCTCTGTTGTGCCACTGGCCTTGAACTTGGACTTGGATGTCGATGTTTCCAATACCGACTGCTGATATTACCTTATCATTGGCAATTTTAATACTTATGGGCTTCTTTAGTGTTTCGATGTGTGTGAACCAATCTTTTCGATGAGTCATGTGGACGCTGGCTCCTGAATCACAAATCCACTTTTCTGAATCAATTTCTGAACTGGCTGAATAAAGCAATGAAATGTCGTTGATAAAAGCATTTTTTGGCTTTTCATTTGACTTTTGTCTGTCGTTTGCTTCTGCTAAGCGCTTTCGACATTCACGCGCCCAATGCCCTTTCTTTTTGCAGTAATTGCAGTTTGTCGTCTTTTTCAGATCTGCAATTTTGCTGTTCTTCTTTCCTTCTTTTTGAAGTTGACCTTCTAGTTTTGCTTGAAGCGCTTTCACTTGTTCTTCTAGAAGGGATGTCTCATCTTCTTGCGTGCTCATCCTGACCTCTTCTTTTAGCAGGCGTGCTGTGAGATACTCCAAATTTTGCGATTTGGGAGCAACTGAATCCCATGCAGTTCGAAAATTGTTAAACTTCGGCGGTAGACCGTTGATAATCTTCGAACACACTGCACTTTCACTCACTTTTTCGTCGACATCGTTGAGTTCTTTTACGATTGTTTCAATTCTGCACAAAAAACTTGACATCTTCTCTCCGGTGCTCATCCGCACTTCATAGAATTTTTGCCATGTTAATTCTCTTGACAATTCCGTCTTCTGCTCGTGCAATGTGGTCAGCTTTCGCCACATTTCCATTGCTGTCTTGCAATTTACCAACGATTGCAGGACGTTCGGTGAAATTGTTGTTAGCAGAACAACTTGGGCTTTTGAATCCTTTGCTTCCCAAGCTGCCCATTCAGCAGATTTGGTGTCTTCAGGCTCAGGTTCATGTCCATCAACGACTGACATGAGCTTTTCGGCTTTGAAGACGATGGAAACGCTGAATTTCCACAATTGAAAGTTGGAACCATTCAATTTGACGATCTGTGCAAGATCACTTCGCGACGCGGTTGCCATTTTATACTTTCGTTCAACGGGAATACTAACACTTAATTCTGTACCGACTTGTACTACACTTATACACAGTTTTAGTGACCTGGGCCCATAACCTGTTGGAATGTTTAATTAAAAACCAGAGGTCCTTTGATATAAATGTATTGTAATGTATAAATGTAGTAACTTATTATTTGCACGAGCGCTCTCTGAGCTGGCTAAAAGCAAACTGAAGCAAACTGACTGAAAAACGCACAAACTGCAGATCATTGAGAGTATGCGAGACGTCGAACAATCGTAGTCAAAACAAGTCCACGTTAGACGACATCCGGACGCCTCACACACTCACAAAGCTTGTGAATATTTTTCCAACAATAACAATAAAATATAATATAACTTACCCTTGATGAATTACGTTATTATTCTCGAGGGACAAGTTTGTTTTATTTTTATACCGCTTCCAGTCTTTTTATATTTGCATGGTATCCTAAAAATTGGAGCATTGAAACATTCTCAAATTAAGCTTCACATTTATTCAATTTACTAACAGAATCACTCCTATTACAAAAATAATACACTCGCGTTTAGTCTGTGACAATTAGACTTGGCTGTTTAACATAATTGACTCTTTTGATCAGTTTGCATCCAGCTATAAAACTCCACCTTTGTTGAACAAGTAAATGATGCATGCTTTATAAAAACATCATGGTGACCTGCAACATGACTATCTAGGAAATTATGTTTTCAAACTTAGCTGATCTTCAAAGGATCAGAGTGGAAAAATAATATTGTCATGCTTTAAAGATGATTATGTTATTTGTATTTCAGCTCCATGAATTCTTCCCACAGGCCGTTTTCTTCTTTTTGCAAACTAATATTAAAATAATTACAATTGAGTCTATCTTATATCCATTATAAACACGAACTATACCTTGCCATTTTCTCCAATGCGTTGCACTAAAATCTCAGAAGCTGCAAACAAAGTGCTACATTAAATCAAACTCGTCACTCAAACTTAATTACGACTCAAACGAGCCCAAATTAAAATTACACTTATTCTAGCGGGCGCCAAATTTGATTTAGAATCAGACCGTGAGTGTTGTTACTTTTTTTAAATCTTTTTCGTGTGCAACAAATAGTTGTGATTCTTCAGCTCTTAATTCTGCAGTAGGATTAAGATAATCTTGCAAGGTCCGGGCTACACATAAAGCTTCTTCATTGAAAAAGTATAGTCGTGTCAAGGGGTAAACTCCGGTCTGAGTACTTGTTTTTGTAGTTTCGGTTATTTTTATTATCTCTTCAGATTGATTCACAGTGATATTTTCGAGTCTTATAAGAATCAAAGTATTAACCTTTTGAGTCGTTAGTATTAATAAGGTGGCAAGTTTCACAGAAAGTTGTTTTAGTTGATAAGTTTCGTGGGGAAACCATTAAGAATATTAATACAGAGGTTGGACACCATGTAGACTCATACTTTGGTTTGGATCGCCTTTGGTCGTTTTATTGTTTTTTGGAATCTCTTGACCTCTGGACTGGTCGTGGCATCATTGGAGAGGATGAGAGATAGAGAGCCTTATTCTCTTAGTGTTCCGGCGAGCATAAAGAGTTTTAAACACTTGGGATGGCCGCAATTGTGGAGTTTGAAATAATCAATACATTAAAAACAATAACACTGATTGATCGTGATGCACAAAACAATAAATAATAATACCGTGGTGTAAATATATGTAAAAATGATGTATGTACTGTTATGTGTGTTCTTGTTCTTCTTTTTTATGCATCTCGCACAGATAAAACTGAGGAGGGAGAAACCACCCCCAACAATTTGCTCCGCGTCTTGAAGAGAGGGTACACGTACAAACACTTAGTGTAGACTATAGTCAACATTGACTAGATGTCTTCTTCTTCTTCTGGTGCCGATCCGCTATCGAATGTTGGCGATCATCATGGCAATTCTCATCTCATCGGCTGCTGCTCGGAAAAGCCCAGTTGTTGACGTACCATACCATGTTCTGGGGTTTTTAAGCCACGATATTGTACGCCGCCCTGGACCTCTGTCCAAATACCTTTCCTTGCAGAGCCAACTGGGAAAGTTCATACCTTTCCGCGTTTCTCATTATGTGGCCCCAGTACTCCAGTTTTCGAATCTTTACTTTCGAATCTTTACCGAAGGATTTCCGTTTCTTTATTTATTCGCTGTAACACATCACTGTTCGTTACATGTTGAATCCAAGATATTCTTAACGTGCTCCTGTAGATCCACATTTCAAAGGCCTCCGACTGTTTGCTAGATGCTTCAGTTAGGGTCCACGTTTCCGCCTCATAGCAGCACAGGAAACTTGGAATTTTAGAAATTTCATAGGCGCCATAGATGGAAACATGTCGATATTAAAGCACCCCTTCCTGCAAAGCGGGAGTGCATTTTTCAATTATCAAGGGAGTCATTCAATTGTACTTACCTATTGTTGATACTTCTATAATAAAGAAGAACGATAATATCCGAGATTCTGAGTTATCCATTCCTAAGCAAAATTTACCTCCACAATAAATAATCCAATCATCCGTTACGTTAATTATTACTTGTTATTATCAAATCAAGCGGTAATTATGTCTTACCTGCAATTAATTGTGATTTTTAAGGCTCTGAGCACTGACGCTTTCTCACAACACGAGAACACGATCTAGAATCCAGACGACTCTAAAAATCGAACTTTTCGGGGTGCGCATGCGTCAACTCAACCGCAGAAGATGTTTAAACGTGCGCATGTGTCAACCGAATTTGACTTATGAGTTGACTTTTGACATTTGTCATTTACCTTAGCGTCAAACGTTTTTTCGTCTTTTTGCTATTTATCCATGCTAATTTGTTCGTTAGAACAAAATAGTTATTTGGGTAATTTGCTTTAGATAAATTATACCGTAAGTTTTGGTTCATTTTGTAAATTGATTGTTTAACATTAGCTACTCTGTTATATGATTCTAATAGGAACTAGAAAATGGATCATTCAACTGAAGTATCACCATGCCTTCATTGCGGTAAAGTATTTGCCAATTGTGTAGTGAAGAATCGGCATATCAAGAGAGTGCATAGGATAGTTGTGGTACCATCCAGAAGAAGTCGTATTATATGTCCGTTGTGTGAAAAGCAAATCAAGATTTATTATCAAGAAGAGATTGCTCAGTTTGTAAAAGAAAGTATCAGAACAGTTAGCGGACCAAATGGAAGAGCCAAGTAGACGAAGCGTTCAGAGGAAGCATTTCATTAACTGGATGGATAACTTAGATGATGCAGCTTTTTTTCAAAAGCTGAAAATTTATGAAGATCATTCAAGGAGCCATAAGTCAAACGGGTCGAGATAGAGAGAAACCAACAACAAAGAGGAAAATGAAAATGATACACTTCCACAGCAGTTAATGTTGGTGCTCAAGGTCAACTAAGTGTTCGTGGAGTATTGAGAAATTCAGATTTAGGCAAAAGGCTTCACTCTGAAACTTTGGACATACTTCCTCCAAAAAATATAACAGAGGATAGACCTTTGTTATCACATGTTATAGTTAGTGATTAGGCATTTCCTCTTACTATCACTTTATTAAATATGATTGGAAAATTGGAAAACATAGATAATATAATGTTATTGCTGACTCGGCGGCAGGAACGTTGGAAATAGAAAACGATGGTCCAAGCGGCTTCTCATTTTCTACCATTAACAATAATCAAATCCAATTTGTTCCTTCATAATTTTATAATGAAAAAATATAGAAATAATACATTAATTATTATTTACTAGTATTATCATTATTATTAGTATTATATATTTGTATTCTGCTCACTAGTTTTTCATTTACTCCTTTATCTCTCATACATTCCCACAGTTTTCCCCTATTCACACTATCAAAAGCCGCCTTCAGGTGCACGAAGAATGCATACACCCTGGCCCGCTTCTTTTTCAGCTCTCTGCTCACTATTTGTATACATTGTTCATTGTTCCTCTCCCCGTCCTCTTCTTCAGCTTTCTTATTTTCCCTTCTACTTCCTCTTTCGTTATTTGTAGTTCCTTATTCCTTGTTCGTCCCATTTCCTTCTCCTTTCTTCTTGTCCTCTCTAACTTTTCTTCCTTTCCTCTTCTTTCCCTTCCTCTTTGCCTTCTCCAGCCTCTCTCCCACTTCCTTTTTCTTCTACCCATGCGTAGTCTATAACCGATTCCCCTCTTTTATTTACAAATGTTTCTCACTTTTGCCACCGTCATTTTCCCCTGTGCCACCTTGTACGCTTCTTCAATTTTGTACTTTGATTTCCGGTTTTTTCTTTATCCGCTTCTCTACAACTTCTTCTTCCTTCCCTTCTGCCTCCTTCAGTCCTGTTATTACTATTTTTTTATTTCCTTTCCTTTTCAACCCTTTCTTCTAGTCTTCTTATTCTGTTTTTTATTCCCCTTCTTTCTTCTTCCCATCTTCTTTCCTCTTCCCTCATGCCTTCCATTTCCTTATTCAGATCCACCATCTCCTTCTTGATCTTCTTATTAAGATAATAGCTTGTTCTTCCCAGATTGTCTTTCCACCTTTTTTGTGGTCTTCCGGGGCTGCGCTGGCCGCGGGGTCTTCTATCTCTTGCTATCCTGACTTGTCTGGTCTCGTTCATTCTGTATATGTGCTGATACCATTCATCTCTGCGTTTTTCTACCCATTCTTCAATCTTTTGTCTATTACATTCTTGTCTTCGCTTCGTATATGATCTCTTTTGGAATTATTTGTTATTTTTCGAAGTGTCTTCATTTCCACAGTTTCCAACATTTGTTTTGTTTTAACTGCATCTGCCCTGTTTCTACGTCAGTACCGGTCTTACTATTGATTCGTATACGCTCACCTTCAGTCTTAAGTACTTATTTCCCCAAATCCAATCGTTCAGGCAGCCCGGTATTCTCAAGGCTTTATTGGCTTGTCTTTGCACTGTTACGGGAGTTTTTGCCGACTAGCCCCAGAGCACGGCTTGACTACTTAACAGCCCGGGGCCGGTCCCTTGCACTTATTAAATTTATTTACAAGGTTGTCTTCTCAATTACACTGGCAAGGAAGGAGGTGAAGGGAGTCAAACGACCGTATCCAAACTAAAAATATATTGAACACACAATAATAACGGATACAATAATAGAGACAGTAATAGAGTGATACAAACGGTGTCCTAATTTAAATTTAACTCTAGGCGGCTCAGACAAAATATAACGGGCTGGCGATAACAAAAATACGTGCGACTACTGAACGACGTTCACCGTTCTAACGTTCAAGGGCGTAAATAATAATGGGGGCGTGCCGGTTGTACGCAGTGAGCGCCAAATAGGCGCCAGGACAAAGTTAAATACGTGGGCGCCAAACAAATACCTCGATAGATTTAACCACTGTGAGCGCCAAATAAATGTTACGACAATAAGGATCGCGTCTATGCCGCAAGAGAACGCGATTTCGGTCCGGTGACCGGGTCTACTTATCTCCAGGGCGATGTCGGTTGGACGTCCACGACCAGGGCCCCTATTCTCGAGTTCGTGAGAAGCGTTCGCATGAAACCAACGTCACTCGATCGGCGGAAGGGACCGTGCAGTGGTGCCAGATGGTTGAATCTATGTTTTGACCAATCACAGGGCATTTCGTTTGTTTACCTGTGTTTATTCGGCTATAACCTCAAAAAGAATGAAGGCGAATTATTAATATTTAAAGACGGTAATCGCCGTCTTTTCGATGCTTTTACCGTCACTGAATGTTCCAAGCGTGTTGTGGATGCTGAGTGGACCGACTAAATGAGGTAGAAAACATTTTGCTTTTCTCAAGTGAAACTAACTCATCCGAGTCTAGGAATTACCTTTTGGACAGTACAAATTACTCTTTTTCTGTTTCGAAAAGGACTCAAATGCGTTAATGGAGGCTATTGGTGTCCTGAATAATGGAAAAATTATACCCATAAGTAGTATAAAGTTTATTAAAGTCCAACATGTTCGGTGAGTGTTTACTGTCCCCCAGAAACGATTCTTTTACATACATTTTATTCAAAGATAGATGTAAATCGATGTGGATCCCAAGGCAAATTTTCTGTGGAGCCAACAACAATAATTGGTTATTAGGAAGAGGACACTTGTAATTGAAATTAGGGTCCAACTTTAAGCATTGATATTTAGCTGTACATCTTGGAGATCTGTATCTGGCTAATCGTCGACATTCACACCTATTTATTCGTAGAAGACATTACCAAAAACACTCATACGGGGGTTGTACCAAGGAATGTGAGAATCAAGAAGCAGTAGTGAAGATTGTGTCACTTACATACGTGTTAATAGTGTTGTTAATATATGGTTGTATTTGAAATAAATCTACTATTTTATTTGAACCGTAACTACATCGGGTTATAATTCCAAACTTTTATAATAACGCTAATGATAGCAAGTGATGAGATGAGAAAGTTAGGTTAGTGGTCAATGTTGACATCGATCATCGAAATATTAGCGAGTGCGAGGTCCGATGGACAAACAAAGAAGGAAGGTTTCGTGAGAAACGCGTTCTCTTGGTCGGGACCATGAGAGCGGGAGCGCTTTCGTGAGAACGGGCGTGCGATGTTATTAAGACGCAACAATTTAACCCCAAAACGGGGTGAACGAATGTCCTCGTCAACTTTTCTGTTACAAAATAATACAGTAAACTGTATAATTTTAATTTTTAAAATAACGATCGTAAATTTATTTTTATTTATGCCATTTGATCAAATAATGATACAATACAACAATAAAATTTTAATTCTAAGATGAAACAAACAACGATTAACATAGAATATATATATGTTAATGGACGCTGATTTCCAAATTCAGAGCTTCCTCCATCTTTTGTTTGAAAACGGGGTTGGAACGGTAAACACTATAAATGTAAAGATATTTTGCCGCATTATAAATAATTTTTTCGGTAATATACAGCGCGCTATATCGCCACGTAACTCGAATAAATCAATTTATAATTTGGGAAGAACTAATGCTAATTCGATCGTTGGCACAATGCAACGCAGAAATTTGATACTTTAATTTAAACATTTTAATTGTATTCCGCAAAATCGTCGCTATAACATCAAACTTTTGGTAATTGCAATAGCTAAATAAGCTATTGATTCAGTAAAAAAACTACCAAGTTGATTGTATAGCCATTTTAAATCAAATCATTAGAGAGTATTTTTCTTTTATATTTTATCTGTATAAATAAAAATGGATGTACGAGTACTGTTCGGTATTGGTCCTATACCTATACAGTTAATCTGATTGCGATGAAACTTTGGAAAGTTGTTGTATACGTGCCGGGGTTATTTTTTTATAATTTTTATTAAGTGTATTTAACGTTCGGACATACCGGCCATAGAATCTAGCGTTTATTTTATATGTCAGATATCTACTAAACCAGTAAGTTTACGTAAACATCATGTTATACTAAATATATGTTTGTAATCCAAAAATGTAATAAAAGAAGGAGTGTTCTGTTACAAAAATTAAGTTAATTGTCATACCAAGTTTATGGTACAGCCATGGACAGCCAAGAATAACACCCGTGTCATGCAAATACCGATTCTATGAAATATTGTCATTGAGTCGGTATTTGCATCACATCCGCCGGCTAAAGTGTTATTCTTGACTGTCCACGGTTGTACATCCTGTATGCATCCTGTATAAAGTAAAGTGTCCTCACGGACACACTCACTTATTCACACACTGATTGACGATCAACGCAGATCTCAGCCCGTGAGGGTTGGCAACTTAAAATTTTAGACACGGTTGGCTCATGTACCGAAAGTTAACACCAAGACAGAATTTTTCAAAATTCGGTCCGGTTCTTTTGTAATTGAATAAAAAAAATCATAAAATTCGTTGTTTTACATTTTTTGCTATCATAAAAAAATCGTTTAAATCGACCAACAAATAACAAGTTTAGACAGGTCATAATGGATCACTATGAATATAGAAAATTAAGAAAAAACTGTTTCGTAAATCTGTAAACCGTGCAGCGCCGGGTACATTTGCTAGTATAAAATAAATGGCGAGCCCCACTAATAATTGTGGATACCTTGAAGTTTGAAAAATAACGGTAAACAACCGTCAACCATTGAATGCTTGTAGTTGGTGATTAACTTTAAACCAAAATGGAAACAATTAAAAAAAGTGTAACTAAATAAGTATGTAATAGCTAAACGATGCTTGTTTTTTTTATAGATATTTGTGTGATGTGTGTAGGTATGATTATGTAGACTTAGATGTAATTCATAGATGGTCCGATATTAAAATAGTGCAAGCGATATTTAACTTATTTGTATCTACATATTAGGTTACAAAATTAGTAAAACCTAATACTCGTGTGTTAATTGTTGCTTGTTTCAAAAGTAAATGTTTATTGTCGTATTGTATCATCAACATTACAGCGTTATTTGAGTTGACACAAATAACATTAAATTTACCATCGTTAATTTAAAAACTAAATATTTACAATTTACATTATACTCCTAACTATATTTCTTTGTAACAGAAAAGTTGATGAAAAGGCGTGGGCATTCGTTGTTTTGGGGGTGAAATTGACGCCTCGTAATAACATCGTACGTTCGTTCTCACGAAAACGCTCCCGCTCTCATGGTCCCGACCAAGAGAACGCGTTTCTCACGAAACCTTCTTTCTTTGTTTGTCCATCGGACCTCGCACTCGCTAATATTTCGATGATCGATGTCAACATTGACCACTAACCTAACTTTCTCATCTCATCACTTGCTATCATTAGCGTTATTATAAAAGTTTGGAATTATAACCCGATGTAGTTACGGTTCAAATAAAATAGTAGATTTATTTCAAATACAACCATATATTAACAACACTATTAACACGTATGTAAGTGACACAATCTTCACTACTGCTTCTTGATTCTCACATTCCTTGGTACAACCCCCGTATGAGTGTTTTTGGTAATGTCTTCTACGAATAAATAGGTGTGAATGTCGACGATTAGCCAGATACAGATCTCCAAGATGTACAGCTAAATATCAATGCTTAAAGTTGGACCCTAATTTCAATTACAAGTGTCCTCTTCCTAATAACCAATTATTGTTGTTGGCTCCACAGAAGCTTTGCCTTGGGATCCACATCGATTTACATCTATCTTTGAATAAAATGTATGTAAAAGAATCGTTTCTGGGGGACAGTAAACACTCACCGAACATGTTGGACTTTAATAAACTTTATACTACTTATGGGTATAATTTTTCCATTATTCAGGACACCAATAGCCTCCATTAACGCATTTGAGTCCTTTTCGAAACAGAAAAAGAGTAATTTGTACTGTCCAAAAGGTAATTCCTAGACTCGGATGAGTTAGTTTCACTTGAGAAAAGCAAAATGTTTTCTACCTCATTTAGTCGGTCCACTCAGCATCCACAACACGCTTGGAACATTCAGTGACGGTAAAAGCATCGAAAAGACGGCGATTACCGTCTTTAAATATTAATAATTCGCCTTCATTCTTTTTGAGGTTATAGCCGAATAAACACAGGTAAACAAACGAAATGCCCCGTGATTGGTCAAAACATAGATTCAACCATCTGGCACCACTGCACGGTCCCTTCCGCCGATCGAGTGACGTTGGTTTCATGCGAACGCTTCTCACGAACTCGAGAATAGGGGCCCAGGTGGAAGCGCTCTGGGCGGATGATCAAGTAGACGCCAATAGGGGATGAAAAACATAATGGCAGAATCCAGGAGCGAGCTCCAGGTGGACCAAAACAAGAACGAGCCAAGGGTAGCAGACGACGAAGGAGAAGAAGAGAAAACGTAGGAAAAAGAAGAGAAGACCCTGTGGGAAACGAACAAATTACAATCGGTTCTCCCGGAAAAGCCGGACAGGACGACAACTCACCACTTGCAGACATGTGTCTTTTCGGCGTCTCGGCTCTGAACCACCGTCTCGTCCCAGCCGAAGTGATCCGCAAATGCGATTGATCGGTGACCCAAAACGTGTAACTTATTAAACACTTAACCGGGGGTCACCGTCGTCTTCGGACTTCTGGGAGAGCGTGTTGAGTGGACGGGGTCGGAGCACAGAATGCCGTTTGTTTGGTCCGCTTTGATAACGTCGAATCGGTACCGAGAAGAAATTGCCCAAAAACCGTATGCGAGGCCATCGATACGCGTTCTTGTGCTCTTTAAGAAAAATTCCATGTGGTCGTGGTATATTCGTGAATATTCTTCCCGTATTAAGATATGATTGGGGAAAAATCGTATCAGCACTTCGTCATTTAATCTTCTATCACTCGTTATTTCTGTTCCTAGATAGTTGAAACCGCGTACTTGTTGTATTATTTATCCGTCTAGTTCTAGTTTACATCGGACAGGCTCTCTACTTATTGCTAGGCATTTGGTTTTGTTAGTGACAATGTTTAATCCGAATCGCTTCCAGCTATTTGATAAATGAAATATAGTCTCTGTAGATCATCCTCATTGTCGGCAGCTAGCGCTGCGTCGTCGGCGTAACATATCTTTCTAATTTCGGCATCTCCTATTCTGTAGCCTTGCCTATTCTTGATATCTTCAATTATTTGATTCATTATCATGTTAAATAGCATCGCATTAAATAATACGCATTCATTGACCTAACACGTTGTGAAGGCATCGAAACACATGGCTTTCCAAAACATTACAGAGCCACCACCGAACGGGACTCTTGGAGAGATATTGCAACTAGCAAAACTCTCTCCTGGCTTTCGCCAGACACGCTCACGTCCATGAGAATTGATGTGTCTGTAGCCCGCGTTGAGGTTGAATAAAACGCTCCTGTTGCTTAACTGATATATTGCAATAAACTAAAAAACTAAAAACTAATGACTTAACATTATATTTATACAATTGTTATCTTACCTAAAACGAGATCCGTCGCGTGCTGGCGCCAAGAGGAAAAGAGCGTCCCAAGCATGCGCAAGATCGTTTATCAACTTATTAACTAAAGTTACTACAATATCCCCCCACTTAAACTGGCTGGGTATTATTATTATTATTAATTAAACAATTTATGACTCAAATATCTTAGGTTTCCTTTTTAAGAGTCGTATAGGTCGTGAACTGTTTTTATTTATTCCTCTAGATACTGAGGTGCTTGGTGAGGAATTGTTTGTTTGGAAATTTCGTGGATCAGGTTTATCTTTCTGATGTATCACTGAAGTTCTTGTTGCTCGTTGATCATTTGACGTTGTATTGGTTAGATGTCCTGGAATTTTCCTTTCTACTTTGCCTTGAGCTGGTGTTCTCTGCTTTTCTTGGTAGTCATTAATTCCTGATTCATTTTCGTGAATCTTCCTTTCTTCCAACCTTTTTAACTGGTCTATGTGTCTTCGCCATGTCATGTTGCCGTCTTTAACCTTGCAAATGTATGTTTTATCTCCTAAGATTTGTGTAATTATTGCTTCGTTCCATCTCTTCTTGTTGATGTTTCTATAATCTCTAGCCATTACGATATCTCCTTCTTGGAATTGTTCCTGTTTTCTCCCTTTTGAATTTATCGCATATTTAATTTGATTTTCTTTTGATGATATAGTTTCAGCGTTTCTTGATCTACCTTATCTGGCCATCCTGTCATGGTGTAGTGTAATACTTTACTTAGTATTTTGTCTCTTCTGGTTTCTGTAGCAATTCTGGTGCTATCAATCGGTATTGCCTCAGTTGTTAGTAAGTTTACTTCATCTCCTTCGTTGATTCTATCGGATTTGTCAATTTGTATCGGATGTCGACTTAACATGTCCGCTACAATATTCTCTGCTCCTTTTACGTATTCAATTTTGTACGTAAAACCTGACAGATATAGAGCCCATCTGTGCACTCTGCTAGATGCCATTGTTGGTATAGCACATTTCTCGCCGTACAGTGTTGTCAAGGGTTTATGATCTGTCTTAATTACAAATTCCTGTCCTGCCAAGTATTGGTGTAATTTTTTTACTGCCCAATATATTGCTAGTCCTTCCTTGTCTAATACTGAGTAATTTTTCTCGGCTGGAGTCAACGTTCGTGAAATAAATAATACTGGTCTGATGTCGCCGTTTTTCATCCGGTGAGATAGCGTAGCTGCTATTCCTCCTTGTGAAGCGTCTGTTGATAGAATCGTTTCTAGGTCCGGATTGTAATGTATTAATACAGTATCTGATGAGATTATGCTTTTAATGTTCTCGAAAGCCTTATTGCAATTCTCATTCCAGTGGAATTTAACACCTTTTTTTAATAATTCGTATATGGGTTTCATTGTTCCCGATAAATTTGGAATGAATTTTCCATAGTAATTAACTAGTCCGGCGAAACTCTTGATCTGCGTCAAGTTCTCTGGCTTAGGTGCATCGATAATTGCTTTTATCTTATCTTGGTTTTTCATTAGTCCATCTTTGGAAATCGTATGTCCCAAATAATTAAGTTCTTTTTGGAAAAATGAACATTTCTTTAGTTGCACCTTAAATCCTGCTTCTTCTAATCTGGTGAATGTTGCACGCAAATTTTGCTCATGTTCTTTCCTTGTTTTGCCTGTTACTACAATGTCGTCAACAAAATTTGTTACGCCCTCTAATCCTTGTAGTGTTTGTTCTAGTGTTTTTTGAAATATTGCGCTTGCCGGTCTTATTCCGAATGGAAGTCGGTTGACTTTGAATAATCCTTTATGTGTTGACCATGCTAACAGCCGTGATGATTCTTCATCAAGTCTCAATTGGTTGTAAGCGTTGCTTAGATCTATCTTCGTAAAACTTTCTCCTCCGTTTAGTTTGCGAAAGATATCCTCTATTCTTGGTAACGGGTATCTTACATTGATGACTGCCTTGTTGACTGTTACTTTATAATCTCCACATAGTCTGATTTTACCGTCCTTTTTTATCACCGGTACTAGAGGTGTACCCCAGTCACTTACTTCAAGCGGTTCAATAACACCTTCATCTTGTAGTCGTTCCAACTCTGCTTCTACTTTTGTTTTGAATAGGAATGGAATGGGTCGCGGTTTTAGGAATATGGGAATAGCATCCTCTTTTACAACAATTGAGAATACCTTATGTTTAAAACAACCTAGTCCGTCGTCAAACACCCTTTTAAAATCCTTACTAATAGTGTCAAAGCTACTATTTACATTCAATATTTCACATTCTGATACTAACTTGAACTGAAAACATTTTAAGAAATCTCTACCTAACAAATCTTGTTTTCCATTCTTGACTACATGTAAATTCAAGTTTTGTGGTTCAGATCCTTTATATGAAATTTTCGCTCGTAATACTCCTACGATATTTAGTGTGTTCCCTGAATAGTCTCTTAGTTTAGCCCTACTCGGTTTTAATACACTATTCCGAAAATATTTCTTGTAGCTGTCTAATGTTAATATTGAAACTGCCGCGCCTGTATCAATTTGCATGTGTAAATTGATGCCATTGACTGTGACTACTGAATTTACAGGTTCCTTACTTTCAAATAAGATGTTATTAATTTCATCTATTTCATTTTCCTCTGTTTCAATGAAATTTTGTCTATGCTTACTTCGACAAACTTTAGCTAGATGACCTATTTTATTACATGCATTACATTTGTATTCTGAATACTTGCATTTTTGCTTCCCTGTGTGATTATTTCCGCACCTGTGACATTTCCACTTCCCTTTTTGACTTGTGGTGTTGACTGGTCCTCGATGTTGAGTTGTTGACCTGGAGGTTTGGAAACGTTCACCTTGATTTCTTGTTTCTGCATGTTGTATCTTGCTCCCATTTTTTAAGATTACGTTTACGTCCTTTTCTGTTGCTAACGCTGCTTCCTTGCTGAGCGCCAATGCCACTAGCTTTTCCAACGTGTAATCTGCAGTTGGTTTTTCTTCACATAGCCTGTCCCTGATTTTTCCTTTTCTTAATCCACATACAAATTTATCCTTCAAAATGCTGGTCAGATCGTTTCCGAAATCGCAATTTGTAGATAAGTTGTGAATTCTTGCATGCCAACTGTTAATCGATTCTCCCTCTTCTTGTCGAGCATCGTAAAAGTCGATTCTTTCCCGGAAAGTACAGGTTGCTGGTGAGAAGTGTGTTTTTAACAATTTGCATAATTCGTCGTAGGTCTTATCCTTAGGCAATTGCGGTGTACATAGATCCCTTAAAATCTTGTAAGTCTCGCTCCCGATTAAGCTGAGTAATGCCGCCACTTTAGTTTTGTTGCCTTCTGTGTCAACTATTTTGTTCACAGTGAAAAATTGTTCTAGCTGCTCTTGGTAGAGTACCCATTCGACAGACTTTATGTCAAATTTGTCCATTGCGCCAATTAATGCCATTTTTACTTGTTGCGGTTTTCTCGTTTCTGGTTGTAGTTTCTCGATTAGCCACGTGGTGACTTAACCTCACTCTCTATTATTTATTCTCGTCGCCAATTGATGTGTCTGTAGCCCGCGTTGAGGTTGAATAAAACGCTCCTGTTGCTTAACTGATATATTGCAATAAACTAAAAAACTAAAAACTAATGACTTAACATTATATTTATACAATTGTTATCTTACCTAAAACGAGATCCGTCGCGTGCTGGCGCCAAGAGGAAAAGAGCGTCCCAAGCATGCGCAAGATCGTTTATCAACTTATTAACTAAAGTTACTACAAGAATATTTAAGGCTAATCCTCGTTTCATCTGAGAACAAAACCATCTTCCAATCATTAAGAGTACAATTTTGATGATTTCTCGTAAAACGCAATCTTTGAATTGGTCTGTCTGGTGAGCACGAGTTTCTAGGCCGAGCTCATTCTTTAGGATGGCACAAATCGACTGTCGTTTTTCTTTCGATTGCCTAAGAAAACGCTCATCTGTTGGATCATTACACCGTTTTCGCCTTTGTCCCGGTCTTCGTAAGTGAGAACCTGTCTCGTTAAATCATCTAACCATACGATTTAAGGTGGAATGATTTCGTCCTATCACATTATGCCCGTGTCACACTATCAAATTTTCGTCAAATTTCCATCAAACTAGTTGTAGCAAACTGGGTTGATGACGTCATTACTACCCTGTTTGCTGCGTTCGGCAAAAACCCTGTCACTATCAAATTCAGCTCAAACTCGTTGGACGCAACAACGGTCAAACTTTTGACGAGAATAGGAGGGCGTCTTATTTCGCTCAAACTATTGGAAGCGGTCGGTCCTTTCATTGGCTGATAACTGGGCGCCAGTTCTAAACATTCTCTTGTTAACATTTAGGTCCTTGTATTTTTCACGTGAGGGTGAAATGGGAATGAACATTTGGAGTGGCAGTGATTTGTCGACAATATTTGATTTATACAAATAGGAAGCAATATTGTACGACACACAAAATGACACGTATTACAAGAGATTTTAACGTCGCGATGCACTGCAGCGAATTGTTGAGGAAATGGGCAAAATTCGGCCCAGAATAACTAGAATTTCAAAGGTCGAACAGTTCATGAAAGAATGGCAAAAAATGAAGAACATTGTTATCGGGTTTCGAAAAGCTGACAGCATAAAAACCCACAAGATTTTATTAAAGACAGGAGAGTAGAATGTAACACATCGTGTTCCATTTTTCTAATAATTTATTAAATGTTGCCTGATCCATTCGCATGTTATTTGTGAAGTCATACGGATCTTCGTCCGCGATTTGGTACTTCATGAGGGAAATCCATTTTTGCCCCCTTGTCTCTATCCATCACAGCATTCCTTCGTTTTATCCAAGATCGCGTCCTTTTTTAGGCTTTGAGTTTTCTAGTTAATAAGATTCGTGCTAATGATAATAACAGCACCTTCCTCTTTTGCGTGGGATTCGATTACTACTCAAATTTCTATCGAAATGCACACAAAAACACGATCGTCCGCGGTCCCCTAAGCTAACCTCAAAGTTTGATCTGGTCTGACGTTTGTTGGATGGAAATAGAAAATTTGACGAAAGTTGTTCCTGACGTCATCAACTCAGTTTGCTACAACTAATTTGATGGAAATTTGACGAAAATTTGATAGTGTGACACGGGCATTAGCAACACAACAACATCATTATCCCTCATCCAGCAAAGTTGATGCTCTTACTGGTTCCTCCACTGACTAATTTATTCTGCCATTCTTTACTAGAATGTTTTACACTCGCACTGACACTATCCTTAAAAAAAAACTTGGTGGCCAAAGGAAGCCATTCTTAATAAGCAAAAATTTCCGATCAGATTTTAAATCAATGTTTGTCAAAAATGCTTTTATTTGTAATTGTACTTTTAAAACAAAACCCTTGTTGACAGCATTTGCTTGAACTGTCTAAGTAGGTCCTATTGTAAGATAGCGATAAAACTAAAAATCATTATTATTTTGGAATAACACAAAATACACTTGCGTGCAAATAAATCGGCCCACCTTAAACTTTTTACTTTAAATAGACATATGTATTTTGGAAATCAACTAATCAGATCGAAATGAAATATATATAGTTTGAAAATGAACCCAAAGAAGAAAGTTTCCTTCAATTTTCTTAACAGCAAAGTCTTAAAATGAAATAACTTGCATCAATCACTATTCTTTCATCAATGAAAACCGGGTCATAATGGTAACAATTTTTATTTCTAATAACTGGTAATGTCTCCCCGGGCCCTTATGACAGCCTGCATCCGAGAAGGCATGGACCTAATAAGATTGGCGACCATTTCCTGGGGAATGTTACACCACTCCTCTTCTACAGCATCAATGAGCTGTGGAAGCGATGTCACTCCAGGAACCCTTGCTCGAACTCTGCGCTTTAGTTCGTCCCACATGTTCTCAATGGGGTTTAGGTCGGGGCTGCATGCTGGCCACTTTAAAACCCGAATACCGACTTCTCGTAAATATTCTTTCACGATATTTGCAGTATGTGGCTTCGCATTGTCCTGCATAAACAAAAATGTGTTGCCAAATGTGCTAAAATCTCGTCAACATATCGTGCGGCTGTGCTTGTGAGGTCTCAGGTTTTTATCTTGAAGTCTGCGTCTTACTGTCCATTAGCTAACAGCCACTCCACGGATTTCACGGAGCTGCTGTTGCACTTGTACAGCATTTAGTCGACGGTTTCGTAGAGCTGCACTGATAATGAAACGATCGTCTCGTTCATTTGTATGTACACCGACTTTTTCCTGTTCCTAGTCGACGATGAAAGAAACCAGTCTCCTCATACCTCCTATAAACTCTTCAAACTGCTGAACGAGTGATATTCAGTCTTCGAGCCACTTCTCGCTGACTATGCCCACTTTCGATTAAGGCAACCGCTTGGGCGGCTTCTTCCCGTGGGGTATCCATTTTTTTGATGCACAATGTGACAGTAATGTCAACACGGCCGAATCTCGTGTGACTGAATTAATGGTTGTCGTAGAACAAAACACACACTCGAAGGACCAGCTGGTAATAGTTTACCAGCAACACGGAGATGAATAAGATCAAGAAACTTTTAAACTTAACAAACTTCTATTTACACACTTGACACTATTGCAAGTGATCAGGAACACTTCACTGATCCGCTCACAGTAAAAACTTTATTTAAACACAAACACAACACAACTCTTAATCTCGCAACCTAATTCAAACTCAAAGAAATGGGCCATGTCAAGGCTTTTTAACAACAAACCCCCTTCCGTCCTATATCGGTCACCTGACAACGGCCGGGGGTGAAAATTCACCACCCACTGGAAATACCCAGCCTCGGAGTGAAACAACCGTTGTCATTGTCGGCACCATCAAATTGGACGGACAGGAAGTTTGTCTTAATTCACACAATGAAATTAGCATAATTGCAAAAAAACCCAAAAGTTCAAACATTCTTAATCGCTTTCTCCTCATAAACCTTAATAGAGGAAATGGACTATTCGGTACCAGGTCAAAGGGACCGAACACATCTATTTTACATTCATAAAAAAAATCTACCCAATTTGATTAAAACAAGAAATAAAATACATTTATGTTTACAACGATATTATCCATTTGTAAAAAAAATCTAAATAATTTGATCAAAACAAGAAATAAATTACTTTTATGTTTACAACGATATAAAGTGAATTAATTTTCGTATTAATCAATACAAACAGCAACTTCTTGAAATCTTATCACACAAGTTGCTCAGAATGAGCTCCACCAACTTCCTGACAAATAGCCAAATGGTTTTCAAAATTTTTTTCAACATTACATCTGTGGTGTAATTTGCTGAAAGTCGTCTCTAATTCTTGCCCACGTGTTATCGACTTTCGTTCTGTGTACTGTAACGAGACTCTCCTTGTTAATTAGGTCTCGTTGGAGTTTTTTCTCCCGGGTCGCTTTCAGTGGAGACGGAAAATCGCCAGGGCTTCTTGATGAAAACGTTTCCAGAAATAAATGATTTATTTCGGAAATAATAATAAAAATTAACGGTTATTCCTCGGTACTTCCAGACGTCTTAGCGGTGGTGAAGTACCTCTGTCTGGAAGGCGCAGTACTCCGGGGTGGAGGAAGATGCATATGGAATTTTCCAAATTTTGCTTCGTTACATTCCCCCCTTACTTCCAGGAGTTGTTTCTTTCCCGAAACAACTCCAAACTCAAAATTTCTTCTTCGAAAAGCAACTCAAAAAAACTTGTGCCATTGTCCATCACGGCCGTGGGAGCCTTTCGATTCCCTCGACTTTTGTCGTCTTCGGCGGCATCGGCCGTATGGTCACCCAACGCAGTCCGGTCGACATCCTCGGGTCCGGAATCCTTACCCGATTTCGCCTTTGAGCCGGTGACAGGGGCCAAATCCTGGCCAACGGAAGTGTCACCATCAGACTCTTGGGCTGTGGTGGCCCGCCTTGTAATATCTTCCGGATTTCCTCGGGTAGGTTCTTCCCCGGCGTGATAGGCCTGGAGCACGTCTGTCCTCTCGCCCGTGGGAACACATAGCTTCCATGGGTCGGCGAGTCCTTGTGCCATGATGTCAGTCCGGTCGAAGAGGTGCCGGTACAAGCGGCCGTCCTTGATGAGGTAATCTGGGAATAGGTCGGGGTGTGCTTCTACTTCTGCCCTTTTTTTCTCGTACCATTTGCATCGTGCCGGTTCCGTGCCTATTTCCAGCAGTGGCGACGATGTACTCGGTCGTGACAGGGCGTCTGCCACCTTGTTGAGAACCCCTTTGCGGTAGGTGATTTCGAAGTCAAATTGTTGGAGGAACATTATCCATCTGGCGAGGCGGCCTGAGGGGTCAGTGATTGACATCAGCCACTTAAGGGAGTGGTGATCGGTTTCCACCCGGAAACGGTAACCCTCCAGGTACGGTCGCATCTTCTTTATTCCTCAAACGATGGCCATACACTCTTTTTTCCGTGGTGGAGTAATTCTTCTGCGGTCCCGTCAGCGTAGTGCTCGCATAACTTATCACCCTATCGTCTCCGTTCACCCTCTGTATCAATGCGGCGCCAAGTCCCTCGTTGGACGCGTCGGTTTGTAGCGTGAATGGAAGAGTGAAGTCTGGACATGCCAGCACTGGTGCCTGCGTCAGTCGCTGTTTGAGTTCGGCGAACGCCTGCTCCTGCGGTTCGCCCCAGGTCCACTTCTGAGCCTTCTTGAGCAGGCGGGTTAATGGTGCCGCTACGGTGGAGAACGCTGGAATGAACTTCCGGTACCAACTGGCTATACCCAGGAACTGGCGGAGCTCCCGCACTTTGGTCGGAGGCGGTATCCTCTCGATGGCTTCTACTTTGGCCGGATCAGTGGATATGCCGTCAGCGGAAACGGTGTGTCCCAGGTACACCAGTTTTTTCTCGAAAAATTTGCATTTTTCCGGGTTTGGTCTGAGTTTTGCGATACGAAGTCTCCTAAACACTTCCTTCAGATTCTGCTTGTGCTCCTCAATGCTGCCTCCTAGGACAATGATGTCGTCAAGATATGCAAAGGCCCTGGATTCCATCTCTGGTCCAATAATCTGATCCAATAAACGTTGGAAAGTGGACGGGGCTGCGTGCAATCCGAACGGCAACACCTTAAATTGGAAAAGCCCTTTATTCGGTACGGTGAAGGCGGTTATCGGACGAGACTCGGGGGGCGAGTGGGACCTGCCAGTACCCGTTCTTCAGGTCAATTGATGAGAAGTATTTAGAGCCTTTTAGTCGATCTGGGATGGCGTTTACCATGGGTAGGGGGTAGGCATCTTTTTGAGATACGGCGTTAACGGCGCGAAAATCGCGGTTCTTCTTCCTCGTCAGGACCACCGGACTGCTCCATGGACTGTTGCTCGGTTCAATGACGTCCTCCTTGAGCATATTGTCCACTTCCTTGTGTATGATGTCCTGTATTGCCGGGTTTCGTCTTCGGTAGCGCTGTTTGATCGGTGTTGAATTCGTCAGACGGATGTGATGTGTAATCGCACTTGTAGGGCCCTTGAGATCGGCGAATCGTTCCATCTCGTCTTTGATGAACGTTTCGAGATTGTCCGAAGTGTCGGTAATTGCGCTTAGGCCTCCGTTCGGTGTGTGCCCTGCGGTGGAAATTATTTTCCCTCGACTCCTCACCTGTAATTTCTCCAGGTCCAACACGAGTCGGTGTTGACGGATGAAATCCATCCCCAATACCACTGGCTCCGTCAGCGTTGCGAGTCGCAGACAATTCGCCGTAAACTTCTCGTTTGCTGTCCTGAAGGATATCCGAAAACACTCGTCAACTCGTTCCTCATGTCCGGTGGCGGTGCGAGCAAGCAGGACCGGTACTTTTGCAGGAACCATTCCGTGGTTATGGAATTTTCCAAATTTTGCTTCGTTACAATACTTTGCTTTGCTTTTTAGGCATCCCCTTAAAAAAAAATCGGAGGGAGTTAATGATATAAACCCCACAATCATTCTTAAACAGAGGAAACTGTTGGATCATTCCGAAAATATGTCATTTGATTTTTTTGAGTTGCCTTCTGTTACGCCGCCACTGCCTGGGACAGAAATGTATAATTTATGTAAGAAGATAGCGATGTACAAATAAAAATTGATCACAAAAAAATAAAAATAAAATTAATGTTAATACGCACTGTATATTTTTTTAGTTTGCGTGAATAACGTCAAAAATGTACATATGACATAACACACACGCATGATTTTTTTCTGAAACTCCTAACTCATTTTACTGAATAATGTAGATACGAGGGATTATATCTCAACCATCGATAAGCACATTTGACAATCACATTAACTTGTCGGTGACCACCATACATATTACCATGCGGATTTCGACAAAATCATTAGTAAAACTCAGCGAAAATTCCCAACAATTTCCTGCATTTATTTCTGAATCGACACATTTGAAAACAAAACAAAGTGACTATTATATTAATTTTTATTATAATAATTTTTCAACATCTGTCCCGCCACAACACCGGAGTTCAGTTGATACCACCGCCACCACCATGACCACGATGCCGCAATTAACAGTGGACTGGTGAAGTTTACGGTGCGTCGCGACGCCAACACGTGGCGCCCCTCGCCGGGAGAAAGCGCCACCACGCGCCGCTTCCCCGCCGCCCCCACTTTAAAGCGCCGCAAAAGTTAATGAATTATTTTTGAGTTGAAGAGTTGAGTGTGAAAGCGCGCAAAGCGGCAGTGTTGTACTTATCTTGGACTGTCGTCATCACTATATTTACGGTGTAATCATCGGTGTGTTTGTTTTGGCGGCCTAATCTAGATATTTGTTGTCTGATGGCGCAAAGCGAGGAATCGTCGTCGGCAGAGGTGTTCCTGCAATTTGGCGAGGGAGCTTTCGCTCCGGAGCGCTCCGGTGAACATCCGGAGAGCCAGCGGGCAAAGCCCCCACTCCGGGTGATGTATATGCGCAGCATCATCCATTCCTATGGGGTGAGCACGGCCGGTGGCTAGTGAGTGGCCTGCACGACTCCGTACGACAAGAACCGATCCACGCCGACTCAGAAACGGCCGCTCTGTCGCCGAAAGTAGTGATAAAAGGTTCGCAAGCATAGGATTACAGATTTAGTTCGAACTAGTTGATTTCTGATAGGTTATTAATAGAATCGACGAGTGAGTTGTCTGGCACCTGGAAGTTACGTTGGCTGATTGCATAATAATTATAATTTTCGTCAGTTCTCATTGATTGCTTTTATCCCGTACAGTCGTTCTCGTTCAACGTAATAGTTTTGAATTTGAGCTGAATAGATTTCGCTGCTAAGTGCGAACTACAAATCTTCCGTATCGTTCGCCGGTTCCCACTTCTACTCGTTCAGTGACAGTTTGTTTTAGTTTAGTAGAACTAGTTCGTTTGCGCATTGCGAACTAGTTCGTTTAGTTCACTTAAAAGAACGGTTCTTTTTAATATTTCGTTCGCGAACGTCTTTAGCCGAAAGCTGTCCGCGTACACGACACACGCGCTCGGACCATTGGCCACTCAGCATCTCTGGTCCAGGACCGGACGGCATGGACATCCACACGGCCCACAAGTGCTTTGCGCCCACGAGACTCGAGTGCCCAGTGAAGTGATTACCAGTGCGCCCCATACCTCCTATAGTTACTTACATACAGTGTCACCGACGATGGGACCCCCGTTTCGTGTAAAGAGACCAAGAGCACGTCCTCGTCGCCAAGATGAGAATCAAAATGCCAGCAGTGCGTATAGCGCAAGGTGAGCGAAAAACGAATTTCCTGCGGCGCGTTTTTCTGCGCGCCACGTGATCCACTTTTTAATTAATCGGCGGGGTGGATTGTCTGCGAGCTAATAACAAAAAGTTATTATAATGATTTTCGGCGACGTCGCCACTTGCGCAACTTTTTCTCGCGCTCGCCGGCTTCAGTCTTGTGGAGGCTGTCTCGATATAATTGTCGCCGTCACAATTAAAGAAATTAAAATTCAATTTTGAATTTTTGTCGAAAGCTTCGATGATCTTTTTGACGTCAGGATCATCTAGGGTTAGTGAATTAATCAGCGACTTGTATGATGTCATGTCAAAAAAGCATTAGATTTCATTGAATGACAGAATACAATACATACTTCTTCAAATAAGCTTTTTAGAGTTTTTGAAAATATTTGTACGAATATTTCTTCAGATGTTGTAGACATTATCCCGTTTAAATCTCGCTTCATACTTTGCTTCACTTGGGGAGATTTAACTTTGGTCTTTCCTTGAATATTCCAATTTCTTACAACATGCAATGTACAAAGAAGCCTTTTTGGTGTGTTTCCAATGTAATTTTTCCAAGCATTAAAATACTTTGGGTCATCATCTGACATAAAGTACTGTGGTTTAATTTCTTCATTGACTTTTCTCTTCAGGGCTTCTAAATATACTTCAATGACGGTTTGGTCTTGCCTATAATATGTTTGGATTGAATTTCCTTATTCAAAGTCAGTGGCGGCTGGTGCAGGGGCACAATAAATAATTTTATTTATAGGTTTTAATTTGTTTTGGTTTTCAAGTTATTTGAATTATGTATTATTAAAACCAAAACAAATTAAAAATTAAGTCTATAAATAAGTTACCATTATTCAAAGTTAAATACATGTGAAGGAATGCCTGTTTGACGGAAATAATGCAACAGGGAACCCAACATTTTCATAATCTTCACTTCAATGATTTTTCCAAATTCTTTTAATTTTCTTTCTATTGATGCATTAGCACATTGACGGACAGTAGGAACAAGTGAAGTTCGAAAATTAACACTATGTTTTTGTAATTTTTAGAATATTAAAAGTACAGTAATACCCCGGACTTACGCGGTAGGTGGGTCCGAGCGATTGCCGTGTAAGTCGAATTCGCGTAAATCGGGGTTCAACTTTGTATATAAATACATATAAAATATGTTTAATGGGGACCAGAGTTTAAATAAAACAATAATTTAGAAGAAAAATGCTTAATAAAGTGTAAGATAATAAAACAATTTACATTGTTATGAATAAAGTAACCTAAACCGAAGTTATTTTGATGTCGAAGGCTTCATATATTCTAACAATGTTGTCTGACGTGTTAAGTTTTTCTTTTTCTCACGCAAAATTTCCTCGTAGCATACCAGTAATTTTTTTATTCCCCGTTTTGTAGTAGAAACGCGTTCTTCATTAGAATCTATTTTTTCTAAAATTTCTAACCCCTTTTCAATTGAATTGAGTCCTTCTGTTAAGTTTGCAATTGTTATTTGATTTACCGATTCAACTGGGTCTAGCGAATCAGTTTGTTCAATGTCTTGCTCATACTTACGCATTTCTATAACCTCGTCAATTGTTAGCTCTTGATTGTGTGAATCTAGCAATTCTTGAACGTCATCATGATCGACCTCTAAATTTAATTGTTTGGCGATATCGACCACTTCTTCTATTATGCTATCGATTTGTTCAGGATCTGAAACTGATTCTCCTTGGGTTTCAGTGGTGAAAAAAAATTGACACAGTTTTTTCCAGACACCATTCAAAGTTTTTTGTGAAACCTCATTCCAAGAATGTCCAATAATTCTTACAGCATCTAAAACATTGAATTGCTTCCAAAAGTCTTTAACAGAAAGCTCATTGTTTTGTCTCATAGCTTCATGTAGTTGTGCAAATGACCGCCTTGTGTAGTAAGCTTTAAATGTTTTAATGACTCCCTGATCCATTGGTTGAAGCAAGCTGGTAGTGTTTGGTGGTAAAAATACAACTTTCACTCGTGGATCGAAATTAATTAGAGTTGCGGGAGGATGACCTGGTGCATTGTCAATTAGTAGCATCACTTTAAATGGGATTTCTTTTAATTGGCAGTAACGTTCGACTTCAGGAATAAAGTGATGGCCAAACCAGTCTTTAAAAAGAGAAGCTGTCACCCAAGCTTTCGCATTAGACTTCCAAATGACAGGCAAACCAGCTTTGGATTTATTTTTTAAGGCTCTTGGATTTTCTGAGCGATAAACTAAGAGAGGTTTCAATTTACAATCTCCAGCTGCATTCGCACCAACCATCACTGTCAATCGATCCTTGGCGGCTTTAAAACCTGGAAAAGTTTTCTCTTCACGCTGAACCAGCCGTTACTAGCTTTAAACACTTCATTTTTAGCCGCCTCCCCAGCTGCTTCTTTGAGTTTTTCAAAAATCTGCTTTACTTGAAAGCACACTGTATTTTGATCAACAGGACAATTTTTCACTCTTACTTGATTATCACACCATGACTGTAGCAATGTTTCCATCTGTGCGATAATACCGTGACGCTTACGGATGATACTTGAATTCAAAGATTGAGAGTTTCACAGCGTTCATAATTTTTTCTTTGCTTTTTATAACCGTTCGGACTGTTGATTCCGGTAGGTCAAATTTCTTTGCCAATTCACAAATTTTAATTTTTGCTTCAAAGTCTTTAATTATATTCAGTTTACACTCCAAAGACAGTGTTTTTCTTTTCTTGTTAGGCTCAAATGACTCATTTTTCATTCTTTTAGATGACATAATTAGAGATTATAACTAAAACGCACTGCGCACGTTAAACAATTCCACGCGGAACACGTTTAAACCCGTCGCAAACTGAACACTGAGACGGCGGAGCGAGAGAGCCGATTCGCGCGGCAATCATAATGAAAAACCGCGTATCTCCGAATTCGCGTAAGTCGGGGTATTACTGTACTACATATTTTTACATATTTAAAATAAAAAATTTTTACTACTCATTGTTACCTTTATCTCATCCTTTAAAGCTGAAATCAGAGCGTTGCAAACTTCTGGTATAATCGTTGATTTTAGTTGAGGAGAGAATTTGAAGAGGTAAGAGTGACTTTGGAAACTAACGTCAGTTGCCAAAAACCTTAGAGTGACTGCTAATCTCCCCTGAGCAGGAATTGCCTGTCTTAAATGTGTGTTTTTCTTTGATATTTGCGGTCCTATTTTATTCAATAAATATTGAAAATCCATTGACGACATACGGAAAAAATTTTCACATTTCTCTGACGGTTCCCTTTTCACATCTGCCAGCAGACTAGAACCACTATACCTGAAGGATAAATTCACGCTTTAATTATTACGGGATTATCTAAAAGCCGCAAGAAAAATCGAAAAAAAATTCCTACATACCTTGTTCTACTTTGATGGATAGATAACATCTACCACCTCCTCTTTTTTCTGCTAATTTTTTTTTCTTTTAACTATTACCCGCACATCATAATTAGTGAAGTACTTGCAGCAATAATTGCATTGTCGTTCTCCATTTTTTACATACGCTAAGCACGGAGACGTGTACGACTATGTGCAATTTCCCACAACCGGATACCACCCCATATCTATGTTTACGAGAAAACCGATGATTTTGCTGAAAACCGATGACTTCGCTGATAACCGATGATTTTGCTGAAAACCACCTGCATTAAGGATGCGAAATGATTGTGGTGCCACGATAAACCTGTATGGAACAATACAACAGCCGATACCTAAGCCGATATGAGTTGAGCTGGGTGAGCTGAGCTCTTGAGATTAGCGAGACATTTTTCGGTCGAAATCTAGGCAGATAATTTACTTATGAAAGTATGTAGGCTTTCACGGTCGGTGTTATTAATTATAACGATCTTATTCGGGATTTTGGACCGTGTTCCATTTGAAGTTCCATTAGGTGGGGTGTAGTGAACGCTCCGAGGAGCTAATTCAACAAGTGACCCCAATGAATCTCCAGACGTTTCATCCACAACTGCGGCGGATTTCATCAGTGGTTTAAGTTGCGATGTGGAAGAGCTCGAAGTGTTCTCTTCGCTGTCACATTCGCGACTGTCACATTTATTTTCTGCGGCGGCGTTGCATAATTTTTGTAAACAAACAAACAAGCAAACACTGCAAATAACAACAAAAATTATGCAACGCCGCCGCAGAAAATAAATGTGACAGTCGCGAATGTGACAGCGAAGAGAACACTTCGAGCTCTTCCACATCGCAACTTAAACCACTGATGAAATCCGCCGCAGTTGTGGATGAAACGTCTGGAGATTCATTGGGGTCACTTGTTGAATTAGCTCCTCGGAGCGTTCACTACACCCCACCTAATGGAACTTCAAATGGAACACGGTCCAAAATCCCGAATAAGATCGTTATAATTAGATAATTTACTTGCAGGATAGAAAGTTCTAATTCAGTTATGAGCTAATTATTAAAAAATTAATATGTAGTTCACAAAATAATATAAAATAACTAGCTGACCCGGCAAACGTTGGTTTCCCATATAAGTTATTTCTAGTGAATATATTGGTAGTTAAATAAAATATAACTAACTTATTGTATGTATGTTGGGATGGGTTCTATGACTGAAAGAGGAATGGGGCGCTCTGGACGATGAGGGCTTATTAAAATAACAAAACACCAACCATTAATTTTCTTAAGCTCGTGACACGTGTTGAGTACTATTGATTTATATGAGATTCCTTAGTTAACTGAAACTGAAAACTATCTTCAGCAATTATTAATATAATTATAAATAAAATCAGTTATCGACCACTGAGAGAGGAAGATTTCAATTTCACCGCGTGAACGTGTGTTTTCAGGAAGGTGGCCGCCACATTGAGTATATTATTTAGTTTAGCTTTCTTTATTGAATTTTTATATATATTTGTTTAATTGCTTATTTGTTAATTTATTTAACGTTGAGCGTAAATTCTTGCCGCAAGCAGAGGATTTCTTTCGCCTTCTCCCATCAAATCATATCGATTTTTTCTGGTAAAATAGCATTTATTGTGGACTAGCTGAATGTACCCGGCGTTGCCCGGACGTAGATTAAATAAACGCAGTGTTGACAAAAGTGGTGTATTGGCGATGTTGACTAATCGACATTATAATACAATGGGAATGCTCTACCTTGCCTATCACAAAATCAACAAATTTGCTGCAATTAACCTGCGTTGGCAGGACTTCAATATGATTTCGACAAAGAGGATACCTTGGTTGATATCTGAGATGAAAAATCTTAAATAGACTATTTAGGCAAAGACGCAGTTTGGAAGTGTTCTATAAGCGATTCCAGGAAATCGTAATTAACGTTCGGGAAAATAAAAGTTTACAAATTAGCTGATCATGTTATGATAAAGTTGAAAACACAATGGAAACATTTCTCCTGCTGCAGTCATCTCACAAACGGAACAGTATGTGGATGATTTTTACTTATCTTCAGCATAAACAAACTCTTCAGCATAATTATCTCCTTCTGAACTGCACAAAAATTATTAAAACCTGGCCGCAACTTGTTTGACAATTAAAGTGCGAACCTTTTGAGCTCACTTTCCAGTATTAAAATTTCAATACCAATACCATAGATAGTAAAAAAGATATCCATCACCTTTCACGGGAATAATACGGTGTGGTATTTGTACATCGCTATATTTTCAAACTTCTCCATATTAGTTATAAATGATGTACAGCAATAATGAATGTCAGTGAAGTCTCGTACAACGGTGCAAATTTCGGATTTCAGCCGGGGCAAATTTGGTGAAAAACAAATACACTACTATCATTAACTGAACGTAAAAATTAGCGTACAAATATAAGTGGAGTCCGGTACAACTCTGGTAATTTTTCGAAAATTGATTGGGACAGATTTGGTTAACGCGAGGAACAAATGAACCACCAAGGGAATGTTAAGGCGAAGTTACCGTTTTGACTCAGATCGGCTTTGCAGTGGGTGCAGCAATTCCCCTCCACATTTAATTGTCATGTTCAAGCAAGGACGTACGGTTTGATTATTATAACGTGACAAAGTGAGAAGTTGGTATTATTTGAGACGTAGCATTCTGCAGCCGTAATTTATCACTTATGGAGGTGTCCGATTGGTGTTTTAAAATCTGACAGCCAGGTCTCAAATCCACGTCTGTGTCCACGTGGACTGTTAACTAGAACTCATTATGATAAGCCTCCCGATAAGAATTATATCGCAGAGATATACACTTTCATACATTCGCCTTCGACATGAGCTTCTTGTTCACATTTTATGCAGGATTTTTTATTACAAAATGTTTTACGAATCAATGGAACAATCAATTTTGCAACAAAACATTTTATTTCATTTTCTCAGTTGATACACATATCTGCAAATACTTGATAATCTACTTGATAATCTCTTTTAGCAAATGCTCTGAATAAAATGTTTTCAGCTTAGGTAGAATTTCACCCTTCCAAAACTCTTCATCTCGTTCAATCTAAAAAAAAATGTTGATACACATATCTGTAAATACTTGATAATCTACTTGATAATCTCTTTTAGCAAATGCTCTGAATAAAATGTTTTCAGCTTAGGTAGAATTTCACCCTTCCAAAACTCTTCATCTCGTTCAATCTAAAAAAAAATGGTGATCCCGCAAACTGAAATAAGGAAATTTGGACGCTTACATATAAATCGATTTTTTCACTAAACGTGTAAATTATGTATCATAAGTAAATTTACTTACCGTTTCATTCTGTTTTTCATGCTGTTCCATTGGTAAGGCCTTTTCTGTTTATCCATTGTATTATAGGTATAGTGTCCGTATGCCTCACAAAACTGTCTCTGTCACTAATTTATCTAAACTAACTAAAGTAACTATCTAACTATACCTAACTAAAGCACGAAACTAAACTAAACTACTATTACTAACTATAACTGCTCTAACTAAACTAACTGCAAAATCTAGCGAATAACCAAAACATCCAAAACACAAACAGAACACCTCTAACCCGAAAGAAAGAATACAATTGTGAGCAGGTTAGCACTTAGGTCGACAGTGAAATAATTTTTATCCAAATCTTTCATGAACTCTGCATCGTTGCATTCTGACTTTTGCAAAGAATTTGGACTGGTGATATACTGAATCCTTATCAAAAACTTATCGGTATACGACTGGATCCTGTTTCATAATATGATACCTTTACTGAAGCCGACTCCGTACGCACCTCCTACAAGCCTTATTCGAGAAACGCCTTCACCCATGTTTTACGGAGATTTATTTATAATGACATTTCCGAAATATTTGCTTTACACAAAAGTTTGTCATTTTAAACTATTTCTAACGATGGTAAAAATATGAGTACATGACTATTTTCTATAAAAAAATTTAAATGAATATTTATTTTTGTTAATAATAATAATTTCGAAAAAGGGGCCCTGTGGTCATATGCAAAAATATTTCAAATACATACTGTAAAAATTTAGACAAGATATCTTCAAAAATAAGCTCTCAATCTTATAGATTTATTTTAGGTGCTGGAAGAAGCGCCTTAAATTAAAATACTTAATTTGATCTGCATAGATATTAAATCAAACCAAATCGAGCATCGCCTTTTCACGTTTGTGACCTTGCCCTTGACGTGGCAGGCTCAAGCTGCTTCAATAATGTAAAAATCTTATTCGGCATCTCCAATAAACTCACATTTGTTTACATTAACACGCATTCCTTCATGGACTTGTGACGAATTACAAACAAATATTGCAACTTCAAGTGTTCCATTTAATTTCGTTCCTGGGTGCAAGCTCCTTTCTTTTCACTCTAGTCAGTCTGAACCACTGACCTGTATATAGAAATGGATGAGCAATCGTGTAAGTGAAAAGTGAGGCAAATTGAATCTGCGTCGGAACCTAATGAGTTTGCGCACTAAAGTTTTACACAGGCGGTTGCTTAAATTTACCGTTATGGAACTATTAAAAAAAAATTAAACCGTTAAAACTGAAGAAAATTGATAACTGTCCACTTACACCTCGAAAAGGCTCTAATAAAACAGTAAAATCTAAAAATACGCCCAAATACTCACGGCGTTCAAAATTATAAATTCCTGTAAAATTCCGTCGAACATTACAGATTCCTGAAAAAATACAATAAAAAAGCCATGCGACTGCTGCACACGTAACGGCAAACACCTGCACTACTTCAAAATTGATCAAATGCGCATGTTTCTCAGGTTCCGACTCCATTTTGGAGGGCACGGTAATGGTCACAAAAATTTCTGGCGCATCCCAATGTTGTGCTTATCCATCTTATATAGAGGTCAGTGG
Source organism: Eledona agricola (assembly GCA_964023215.1). Taxonomy (NCBI): domain Eukaryota; kingdom Metazoa; phylum Arthropoda; class Insecta; order Coleoptera; family Tenebrionidae; genus Eledona; species Eledona agricola. The sequence continues at coordinate 14,748,689 of OZ026859.1, read as the reverse complement.
TCTGAACTTATTACACAGAGTGATATTTTCAAATCCAGGCGCCCTAAATAATTTTGTCGTTGTTTTCAAAAGTTTCAAGAGAAGGAGAGTTGACAGAGAAGCTAAATTATTCCAAATTATTCCCATTTAGTTCTCTGACAACGTTAAAGACAATGTTGAAATATATAAATACAAAATTTCACACCATAAAAACGAAGTATTTGGGAATTATGGATAAAAAAAGTCGAAGTTATTTATGTTAATTTGGCGTGATTTGCTATGGTTCAAAAAAATGCAAAAATATTAGATTGATTTGGGGTTGTTTCGGATGATATGGGTTTCTTTGAGGATTGTTTGGAATAGTTATTGATGGTTGGCAGGGTTTAGCTTTGGCGGATTAAACGAAATTTTCGGTAATTATAATGTGATTGGGCTTTGTTTGGCTTGGTAAGAAGTGGTTGGGGTGATTTAGGGGAATTCGAAGTCATTTATGCGAGTTTGGCGTAGTTTGCTTAGAATTCGTAATTTTTTTTTTAATTATGGGTTGACCTGGAGTAGTTTTGAATGGTAAGTGTATGACTTTTAGGGATAGTTTGGAATGGTGCGTTATGTTTGGGGTGTTCAGGTAAAATTACATTACATTACGTATTCAGATAAAATTTACAAAAATTTTGGTAATTTTAAAATGAAGAATTAAAGTGCGAACCTCTTGAGCCATATTTCCGGTATTAAAAATGCAATAGGAAAGATAGTAAAAAAGACTATTTCCATCACTTTTCACGGGAATTATACATGGTGGTATTTGTTCTCCGCTTACTATTAGATTTTCAAACTGCTCCATCTTAGTTATAAATTATCCAGAACCATAATGAACGCAATGTACGTAAAAAAAAATAGTGTAAATCGTGTATAAGCACACAATACTTAAGCGTATGATGTCAGTGAAAATTTCGGATTTTGGCCGGAGCAGGTTTGGTGAAGAACAAATACACCACTATCATTAACTGAACGTAAAATTTTGCGTACGAAAATAAGTGAAGTCCGGTCCGACGCTGGAAATTTTTCGAAAATCGATTGGGGAGAGTTTTGGTTAGCGGCAAGAACAAATCGGGAATATTATATTAAAATAATTTATTTAATAGCGATTGAACTTCGAATACCGATGCGTCGCCTCGACCTTGGCGACGTTGAGTACCAGCGTTCCAGACGCTGAAGCAGCAATTTTTACAATTATATGAGGTGCACGTGCCTAGTGCGTATAAAAACAATTTGGATAACAAAAGAGATTAATTTGTATGTACCAAATAATACTCGCACAGGTGTATTCGTATGGCCCGTCAAAATTTTCACGAAATGAACTTAAGAAATTAACATTCTAAAGTAAATAAATATTTTGACGGGAATGTTAAAAATCTTATTCGGCCTCTCCGACAAACTAACACTTGTTTACATTAACATTCATTCCTTCATGGACCTGTGACGAATTACAAACGAATATCGAAATTTCAAGTGTTTCACGTCAGTCTGAACTTATTACATAGTGATATTTTCACATTCAGGCGCCCTAAATTATTTTGTCGTTGATTTCAAAAGTTTCCCTGGAAGGAGAGTACTCAGCAAGGGGCTCGTTAGGGGTGGCAGGGTTGGCAGTGCCACTCCAAATATAAATTTACTATCGAACACAACAATAGTTCTGTAATTCAATTGCAGAATTTCGAATTTTTCAGATATTTTCACGAAAATCTAGCGCTTACACCGCGTTTATACCGCTTTAAAGTTAAAAACCATAGAGCTGTTTATACAAATTCACGCATGTTGAGAAGGTAGGGCTTGCCCCGTCAGCGTGTTGCAATTCAGAAATACGTTTATGTTTGCATCTCAACTGGAACAAATATTTATTGGAATGTGGAAGAGAATCAAAATTGGTATCAGCATATGTAATATTCAGAATAACGTCTATTAGTCGAAACAATATATTTTATGTGCAGATATTTATTAATATTTTATGATTTAATACGATAAGGCATTTATAAATGACACAACCAAATGGAAGATTTTGATTGAAAATGATTATTAATTTATGGTAACCGAAGTAATTTAGGTGAGTTTGGCATAGTTTGCTATGGTTTGTAGCAATTGTTGTAATTTTAAAGTGATTTGGCTTAGTTTGGGGTGGTAAGGGGTAGTTGGGGGTGATTTATGGTAGCCGAAGTAATTTGCGTGAGTTTGGCATAGTTTGCTATGGTTTGTATCATTTTTTGTAATTTTAAAGTGATTGGGCTTAGTTTGGGGCGGTAAGGGGTAGTTGGGGGTGATTTATGGTAGCCGAAGTAATTTAGGTGAGTTTGACATAGCTTGCTATGGTTTGTAGCATTTTTTGTAATTTTAAAGTGATTGGGCCTATTTTGGGGTAGTAAGGGGTAGTTGGGGTTTATTTATGGTAGCCGAAGTAATTTAGTTGAGTTTGGCATAGCTTGCTATGGTTTTTAGCATTTTTTGTAATTTTAAAGTGATTGGGCCTATTTTGGGGTAGTAAGGGATAGTTGGGGTTTATTTATGGTAGCCGAAGTAATTTAGTTGAGTTTGGCATAGCTTGCTATGGTTTTTAGCATTTTTTGTAATTTTAAAGTGATTGGGCTTATTTTGGAGTGGTAAGGGGTAGTTGGGGGTGATTTATGGTAGCCGAAGTAATTTAAGTGAGTTTGACATAGTTTGCTATGATTTGTACCATTTTTTGTAATTTTAAAGTGATTGTTCTTAGTTTGGGGTGGTAAGGGGTAGTTGGGGGTGATTTATGGTAGCCGAAGTAATTTGGGAGAGTTCGGCATAGTTTGCTATGATTTGTAACATTTTTTGTAATTTTAAAGTGATTCTTCTTAAATTGGGGTGGTAAGGGGTAGTTGGGGGTGATTTATGGTAGCCGAAGTAATTTGGGTGAGTTTGGCATAGCTTGCTATGGTTTTTAGCATTTTTTGTAATTCTAAAGTGATTGGGCTTATTTTGGGGTGGTAAGGGGTAGTTGGGGGTGATTTATGGTAGCCGAAGTAATTTAAGTGAGTTTGACATAGTTTGCTATGGTTTGTAGCATTTTTTGTAATTTTAATGTGATTGGGCTTAGTTTGGGGTGGTAAGGGGTAGTTGGGGATGATTTATGGTGGCCGAAGTAATTTGGGTGAGTTTGGCATAGTTTGCTATGATTTGTAACATTTTTTGTAATTTTAAAGTGATTGTTCTTAGTTTGGGGTGGTAAGGGGTAGTTGGGGGTGATTTATGGTAGCCTAGTAATTTAGGTGATTTTGGCATAGTTTGTTATGGTTTATAGCATTTTTTGTAATTTTAAAGTGATTGTTCTTAGTTTGGGGTGGTAAGGGGTAGTTGGGGGTGATTTATGGTAGTCGAAGTAATTTGCGTGTGTTTGGCAGGGTTTGCTATGGTTTGTATCATTTTTTGTAATTTTAAAGTGATTGGACTTAGTTTGGGGTGTTAAGGGGTAGTTGGGGGTGATTTATGGTAGCCGAAGTAATTTAAGTGAGTTTGACATAGTTTGCTATGGTTTGTAGCATTTTTTGTAATTTTAAAGTGATTTGGCTTAGTTTGGGGTGGTAAGGGGTAGTTGGGGGTGATTTATGGTAGCCGAAGTAATTTGGGTGGTTTTGGCATAGTTTGCTATGGTTTGTATCATTTTTTGTAATTTTAAAGTGAGTGGGCTTAGTTTGGGGCGGTAAGGGGTAGTTGGGGATGATTTATGGTGGCCGAAGTAATTTGGGTGAGTTTGGCATAGTTTGCTATGATTTGTAACATTTTTTGTAATTTTAAAGTGATTGGGCTTAGTTTGGGGTGGTAAGGGGTAGTTGGGGGTGATTTATGGTAGCCGTAGTAATTTAGGTGATTTTGGCATAGTTTGTTATGATTTATAGCATTTTTTGTAATTTTAAAGTGATTGTTCTTAGTTTGGGGTGGTAAGGGGTAGTTGGGGGTGATTTATGGTAGCCGAAGTAATTTGCGTGTGTTTGGCAGGGTTTGCTATGGTTTGTATCATTTTTTGTAATTTTAAAGTGATTGGACTTAGTTTGGGGTGTTAAGGGGTAGGTGGGGGTGATTTATGGTAGCCGAAGTAATTTAAGTGAGTTTGACATAGTTTGCTATGGTTTGTAGCATTTTTTGTAATTTTAAAGTGATTTGGCTTAGTTTGGGGTGGTAAGGGGTAGTTGGGGGTGATTTATAATAGCCGAAGTAATTTGGGTGGTTTTGGCATAGTTTGCTATGGTTTGTATCATTTTTTGTAATTTTAAAGTGAGTGGGCTTAGTTTGGGGCGGTAAGGGGTAGTTGGGGGTGATTTATAATAGCCGAAGTAATTTGGGTGAGTTTGGCATAGTTTGCTATGGTTTGTGGCATTTTTTGTAATTTTAAAGTGATTGGGCTTAGTTTGGGGTGGTAAGGGGTAGTTGGGGGTGATTTATGATAGCCGAAGTAATTTGGGTGAGTTTGGCATAGTTTTGCTATTGTTTGTAGCATTTTTTCTAATTTTAAAGTGATTGGGCTTAGTTTGGGGTGGTAAGGGGTAGTTGGGGGTGAATTTTGGTAGCCGAAATAATGTGTGTGAGTGTGAGAATAGTCTGCTATGGTTTGTGTCATTTTGTTTTATTTTAAAGTGATTGGAGTTACTTGGGGTTGCTAAGGGGTGGTAAGGGATGATTTAAGATAACGGATCTAATTTGTCAGTTTGGCGTAGTTCGGGAATTTTTTGGGGTTGATTTGGTAAAGTTTGCAATGGTAAGAGATATTTGAGGATTTTTAATGTAGACGGATTAAATTTGGAGTGGTTTGGTAATTTTTAAATGAGTCACGGATCGACATTATAATTGAAATCAAAATTATAATTGAAATATCTGCGCCTCGCTAGTTACGGCAAAAGTATGATCAGGAACGCAGAAAGTGAAAGTGCTTTTAATGTAAACCGGTCGCCCGACGTCGAAGTTGTTTTGGCTAGACACGTGCTTCTAAAAAAAACCCGGTCTCCGCGAGCCGATCATTTTTTGCTTATTTTAACCGGTTTTTATTCGGTTTTTATTTAAATACAAAGGAACCGGACCGAATTTTGCAAAATCTCCTTATTAGCGTTCATTCTCGGCCCTTGATAGACCCGTGTCTAAAATTTCAAGTCTCCAGCCCTCCCGGTTTGGGCTGTAGGTTGTCGGTGAATCAGTGAATGTGTAGATGTGTAGATGTGTAGATGAGTGTGTCAGTGAGGACACTTCGCTTTATATATATAGATAATGGAATGGATAATCAAATGACAAGTCGGTGATGACACAACTGTGCAGTGTTGAAATGTGAGTTAAAATGATTTCCTTTATTTCCATGGCACACTATCTACCTTATCCTTGCTCAATCTGGATTACAGCCAAAAATATCAAATATTTCGTAAATTATGAATTTTAACTATAGAACAACCTTAATAAAAAACGTAGCTAGACTCTAGACGCATTCGATGGAATACAAAAATATAGGGTGTGCTATTTAAAAAACTAAAGTTAAGCTTATTTATAAATAGTATAATGCGACACGAATTATTGCAGACCTTGTATAGTAAAAATTATATTTTTCATATCGGCCTTAAACACCAATCCTTTCATCACATTTTTACCAACTTTCAGCCTTCTAGCTGCTAAAACGGCATCTTAGTAAATTTTTAAGTGAACCTCTGCAAATGACAAAAAATGTGAGAAAAAAATTGTAATTTGATAACGGTGGTCTAAAATGTAAAATACCTTATACCACCATAAAGCTATCACAAGAAGAGTTCTAACACTGAAATAAAATATAGGTAGTTCAATTTGAAAAAACAAAGTTGTGTAAGATGCGTGAGTTTTGAAACAACTTATATACGTTAAAATATTTTTATGTTGTGCAGCCTGGCAAACGGTGTACAATTTGTATTAAATTTGTTTTTGTATCTTACATGGTTCAGGAGTTATGGATTGATCCTGCACTAATGACTCACCCTGTATAGATAATAAATAAATAAATTGCACATAACTTGCCGCGATCAATTAGATCCTATAAAACAATAGGACCAGAACCTGCTCGCATAAGAAAAACAAAAAAAGAAGTTTTAAAAAAATATAGAGTTATAACACTACTAGAGGAAAGGTGCAAACTGCGCTGTGGGGCCCGAAAAATGAGTATTTTATAATATTTTTTCTTTTTTTGGCTTTTTGCATTATCTTTGCTTGCGCTTCTTTTACGAAGGGCGGATCCTCGTATTTTCCCGTTATAATCGCCGGTAAAACGCACTCTTCATAAAATCGCTGCAGTTTTGGGAGCATCTCATTCCTCCACAGCGCATCATCTTTTAAAATTTTTTGACAAAATAGTGGATTTTTTTCTCCCGTATAAACTATAAAATAGCAATATTGCCTTTCTGTTATATTAAGCTGCCCTTGAACCTAAAACAAGTAGGTGTGAATTTATTTCAAATTCGAATTTCAAAATAAGTAAACCCAGCCTGGTGTGGCAAGATTTTTATTTGAACGTTATAAATTATGGCCTTGCCTCCCTACGTCATAATATAATACATAGCTGATAATAATAGGCATGACGCCTATTTAGAATTATATTTCCGGTTTCAGGGCAGCGTAAAAGGCATAATTTTTTTTAAATTTTTATCTGAAAGAGCTGCCTCCAATGTAACTGCTTTTTGGGCCACTTTATGCAGACATTTAATTTCTAGGAGCCCATCATTGCCTATGAGGCCTAGAAGTAAAAAAAAATAGAAAATCAAGAGGAAAATATAAAAAATTACCGTCAGGTGATGCGCCCAGGTAACATTTATCTTTGTATATATATAAAATCCACTATCCTTTATAACTAACAGCCTCTCTTAGAAAATTTTTGTCGCACCAGTGACTCGTTAATTTTTCCATATTCCATGGCTGCAGTACAAACTTTTTTATTTCTATTTAAAAATTGTTTCACGAGTGCAGCACATGGAGTATGGTCACTCCTCTTAACGACTTTTCCGAAGATAGACGCTGTTAGTCGATTATGCCTATAAAATAAATAAACCTCATTTTCGAACTGCCCTAGCGTGTTTTCGGATATCCATATCTATCCTATGGTCATCGGAAACCTACAAAAATTTTGAAAATATTTTGCAAAGTGAAATTAAGGGAAAACTGCCTGCATATTTTTTAAAATCCTTATCTTCTCAGAATCGATTTCGTCTTTTGTCAGATCTGATGGAATTTGAGGCCCGTAATCTAATAATTATTATACTCAAATATATGTTTATATTCGCACAGTAACTGTGGTTTATAATGGTTTGTAAATAGCAAAACAAAGATAAATGTGGCTGATCTTCGTTTTACTATTTACAAACCATTATAATTTTTTTCACTGTAGACAAAAGTAAATCAGCAAGTAAACATAGAATATCGTTAAATTAGAAAAAAATGCTTTTTTAAAAAAGATTAATTTCAACCCATGTTGTTTTAAAAAATATTTAGTTTGTATTGTATCTCGAAAACAAATGACTGTGCGACGATAAAATAATTGCAACAAGTCGCCATTATAGACCCCCTATACACGTGCCAAATGTGGTTAAGATCCGAATTAGGGTTGTTGAGCTATAAAAGTGATCCCAATTTTTTGCGCAATCCTATATAAAATGTGTGATGAATAAACATAATAAGAATTTTTATTAATTTTTTAGTGCCCTCTATGATAAAGACGCGAAACTTCCGAAAACAGTAAAATGCAGATCCCACTGTACTAACCCCGGTCTTTGACCGATGTAGACAACCAAACAATCTTCATTCCTAAAGTTTATTTTTAGTGGAAATTGAAATAACGTGAAATTATAAATATCTAAAAACTACATGGATTAAAAGACAAATGTACCGGGTGACTGTAAATGATTGACTAAAATTTAGGTGATTGGCAACAGTGAGGAATTGGTATCAGATTAACTGTCGTCGTGATTTATGTCTATTAACTTTTCAGGTTAGAATATTGTTGTCAAAAAGTGTAACTTACTGAATAATAGCGAACGAAAAGTGACAAATAACGGAGAAAATGGTTACAGCAAGTGATCGAAACCATCTTCCAGCTGTAAAAACCATTTTGAAATCAATTCTGATATTGGCAATTTTTAAATTTGACTTTTATTTGACAATTTCAAATTTGAAAATCAGTGTACCCAATGGAAGAGTTAAAAAATATTGCCAACCTAACACAAAAAATGTCAATCATTTATAGTCACCCGGTATTATTCACTGCTCAAATCTAAATATTTCCAATATTAATCAGCTGGTACTATGTTAAACTATGTTAAAATGTATATGAGATTACGCCTAAAACCGTGAAGTTTGTGATTTTTTTTCTTGTGAATGGCGCCGCAATTAGAAGAACCGAGCAAATTGGGCTTTTTTTGGACCTTTTTTTAAGCTTTTTAAAAATCTCAACTTGATTGCTTGCTTGGCAACGCCGTTTTCCACTAAGAAAATCAACATGTTTTTTAAAATTTTGTTGTAGAAGTGGTTGCCTAAATAGGTTCCGTTCGCCCCCTTAAAGCAAGGTGTGTGAATTGGCGCATAGTTTGGATTTTGTAGCCGACAAACGCTCGTCGGCTCGTCCAGAAGTTGGGCCAATTAGACATGGCAGGACTTGGCACATAGTGCGTATGGAATAATTGTCGTCCGCTCGCACTCTCCCAACAAGTGTGGCAAATATCACACACCTTCAACGTTGGCTAGTTTGCCACGTAGTCTGGAGCCGGCTTTACGCACAACAGCGCTTATCGAGAACCGGGGTGGCGACAATTACGACAATACCGCTTGGCGACACTGGGCGAGGATTTTGCACATCTCTCGATTCGAATTTTGATTTTCGCCAACGATTTCGGAAAAACCACTTCACCGTGCGGAGGTTCACTCAACAAGATGGCCAGTCCCTCCCGGACCGCGTCACCCAAAATACGTAAAAACAGCGGGAAGCGCGCTCGCGAAAATCTAACAGGGCCAAACTCCCCAGAACCGCGGGCTGCGCCTTCAAAAGTCGCGCGGACTCTCGCATAACTTTTCGGGACGGTACAACAAAGAGTATTCAGACTACGTTTCAGTTGTAACATCTTCACCTCTGCTGCTAGGTCTGCTCGTATGAGCAAGTGGTAAAATATTATTGCCATGTCCCAGCAGCTTCACATTTGTTTGTATTTCCCCATTTTATCTTAGTTTTTTTTAAATTAAATTTTAGTGTCAACTAAGTTATTATGTTCCTCGACCTATTATTGGGCCCTGCGCCTCTAGGCGTTGGCAAAGTGCTGCCAGCTTTTGAATCTTTCTTTCTCTGTTGTTTTGAAGGATATCTATTCTCTTTCGGGTATATGCGGCTCTTATTTTGTTTGTCTTCTGGGTCTTGGGTCTTCTGCCATCTCCTGTCAATGTCTTTCTTCGTCTATTTGTGTTTTTAAATCAAGGACTTTTAAGATCAATTCCTCCTGCGTTGGTAGGCGTAATACGATTTCTTTAAGGGCTGTTTGCGGTCTTGTTCGGATCTCAATGTTGAAGGTAATTAAGTTGTTTGTTTAGGCAGAGAATTTACCATTTTGTGTATTTACAGATCAGGCCTTCTGTTACAAGCGTAAGATCGATATTGATGGTGCCCCTAGGGCTCTCGAAAGTGCTATGTAGTTGTGGTTGATTGATAGTGAATAAATCTTCTACCTCTTCTAGCTATCTCTCAATGATCTCTCCGCGGGCATCAGTAATGGCTGAATGCCACAGCATGTGCAATAATGGAAAATGTCAAGCTATTTTTGTTTAATGTTTCAAATTTTAGTTTTATATTTGTTTATTAATCTAGTACATATTTTAAATATTCATATTTTGGAACCCGTGAATCGGTGGCGAAATGCCCTGATGGACGTCGGCGAAACGGTGGTTTGCGACGGTCGTTGGTCGCCAGAAGCTTTTTATAAATAAGATCTTTCTCGCGGTACCACGGGCACCGTGACGATGACGACGAATTATTTCTACGAATCTATTATGTTGTTGGCGACCACACCGTTCCCATGAAAGGTCGACGAGGAAAGAGCTCCAGGGTGGTTCATCCGGCTTCCTCTTTGATAACAGTTATCGGGGCTCATGACCGACTTTCGCAGGTCGGTATCAAGTGAGCCATCTAGGGGGTGGAGGGTGAGGCTAGGCTAGAGGGAAGTCGGACCGGGACGAAACACTATGAATCAATTATTGTTGAAGTACAACATTGTAATTAAAGCAAATGTTCGACATGTCTACCATTTTTACTTATACATTACACGACGTCTTTTTACAGATTGAGATGCTCTTCTTATTTCAGCTGGATCAAGGTTATCAAATGCCCTAACGATTTTTTTTAAGATGTTCTTTATTTAAAGTAAAGCTGTGCCGGAGCTCCATCCATCTGATACCAGGCATTAAGTGCCCTGGCTAATGGTAGATTTTCAACAAATGGTTCTACAATTTCCCTCAAAATTTGGAGATAATTTTGTCCATTTAAATTATAATCATACATGAAGGATTGAACTTCACGATCCATTAGCAAAGCGAAGACATTTAGTCGAAACTGATTTTGATTATCTATCTCTACAATTAAATGAGGATTTTCAATTGTTTGCGCTTCATTTTTTTTTCTATTCCACAGCCACACATATCAAAATCTAAACAAAAATACATTTTTATATAAAATCTGAAATATCGTGAAAACTAAGCAGAACTGGCATATAATACTTTTATAAACGTCGAGTTATTATTTACTTTTACATCGAATTCTGTTGTTAGATTGTTGTGTTACAATTTAAAAAAATTTAGTTTCTGGCATTTTGTTATAGCAATTTTTAGAAACAACAGTGGTATTAATCGGGATTGTTGACCGTGTTCCAAGCGAAGTCCCATAAGGGGGGATGTAGTAAGCGCCTCGGGAGGCTAACTCAGCAAGTGACTCCAATGAAACTCTGCCACAGTCGCGACTGTGACAGCTGGAAAAGTACTTCGACCACGACCACACCGCCACTGAAGATGTCCACCGCAGCTGTGGACGAAACGTTTGGCAGAGTTTCATTGGGGTCAATGCTGAGTTAGCCTCCCGGGGCGCTCACTACATCCCCCCTTATGGGACTTTGCTTGGAACACGGTCCACAATCCCGATTAATACCACTGTTGTTGACAACACCGATCGTGAAAGCCTACACACTTTTATAATTTTTAGAAAATCGCAACGACCACCCGAAGCATTAAAATGTAATAGAAGTACTCTCAAATTATTATTTAAAGTTATACTAATCGATAGAAAAAAATATATTGCAATACTTCAAATGGTTCAAGAGATATTAATTTTTAAAAAGATCCTTGCATTTCCAAATTTTAACATCAAATTAAAAATATTTCAAAAACTATGAGAGATAAGTGCCGACAACCTGGGTGCTTATTATTCAGAATTGATTGCCCAAACGAAAGTGTGCATAAAAATAAGGGGTTGCAACTTAAAATAACAAAGTTGACTTCAATTTCCGGTATAACCGGAAGTGCCGCCATCTTGATAGTATTTTACTTCGATTCAGAACAATCGATTATAATCATACACCAAATTTCAAGTGTCTAGCTTTACGGGAAATTGAAAATGTTCTAATGAACGGTCTACGTGAATCACCCTGTATATTTCTAAAAGACACACATTTTCATTAAATAATTTAACAAAGATAACAATAAAAAGATTATTTATTCTTAAGACAATGATAAATTAAAAAAAAGTACAAAAAACAAAGTGAAAACTAAAGATATTTTTTTCAAAATAATGGGAATTAGCTCGAATTACCTCGTGACACCTACGAAGCATACTTCTTATAATCCTCCTAAGATGTTCTTGGGGTAAATTATCCGATTCTTCAATCGGAGCTTCTTTTAACTGCTGAAGAGTCATTGCATTTGGGCGATTTCGAACACGCCGGTCTAACATTTCCTAAACATGCTCGATCGGGCTTAAGTCTGGACTTATCGATGGCCAGACCATGGTTCGAATTCCAGCTCATTGAATAAAGTTTGTTGTTAATCGTGCAGAATGACCTCTTGGTCATTGGTCAACAAGGTCAATATACTGTTGTGCTGTGCAACCAAATCGGGAAGCGGGACCGATGAGACCGATCAGCCAAAATGGGAATTTTATGTTTTACTACAATTTATGTTTCGGCATATAGAGAACACGCAAACACTGGCTTCGATGGTAAGTGACATTGCATTTTGAAATACCAACATAGAGGTCCTGACAATACATTGATGCTTTTTAAATATAGTTCTGCTGCCAAGCAACCTGTCCTCTACAAAAATATTATTTCAATTCCTCTCTCACGTTGCTAATGTAGTTGCATTTCTAGGTACATTACACACACTTTTTCCCAGTGGGTCCAGAGTTTCCTTGCGCCAAGAACCCAAAGTAATTGTTCCATCCTCATTTTCAACAACAAACGTTCCACTTGGAACATATACTGCTTCTGAACCAGAGCGTGACATCAGAAAATTGTGTTAAACACACATAGGACACACGATTTTTTGAACTTTATGTGGAGAATGTTCGATAGTTCTTCTCAGTATTCTAAAGCGGGCGTAAGCGATTCCAAAAACGTTTTCTATAATGCGTCTATCTCGAGACGAGCTATAATTAAAAATCCTTTCGGGAATACTTTGATTTTTAAATGCAAAGGGTTTCGTTATGTACGGTTTTAACGCAAATGCATCATGTGCTACAACAACATAAGGCACAGGATATCTTCGGCCGATTAACGGTTTAGCTGCAGGCAACTTCAGTATATTTTGTTCAGCCAGCCGCCTTCGTTGTTTTCTCAACAAAATAATTGCTAGACACGCCACAACTTCGTTTTTTATCCAATTACACAGCAGCACACTAGTATACAATATAAAACCGTACAAGCATCATATCGCGGTTTATATGAAGCGGCTGCAGTAAAAGCAATCTGTGCAGTATTTGATATTCAGCCATGGGTGAACGGGTCAGCAACTTTGAGTAGTCCTACAGTATTAGCCGCCGCTGTTTTTGCAGCCGCGGCGCTGGTTTGTGAGTGACGCGACTTGCAACATTTGCAGCGGGCGCTGCAAAAATCGCGCAGGAAAAGTAACCGTGTAAGCTGTAGCTTAAGTTGAGGAACTTTATTGCCTCACTGATTTCCTAAGTCGTTGCAAATATTTTCCCGACATTCCAAATGTTCACCAAAATCATGATGCATTCCATACTGCAAATTTTTTCCTGGCAACTGTAATGTGCCTCTTGTCCTTTATTGTCGTCTTGCTCACTTTTGTATTTAGTAAACTAATTTTTTTAGCAGTCAGCAGTTTCCTTCTTTGCAAGCTAATATGAGAGTTCTTTTTCATAATTCTTCAGGGCATGATTAGTACATTCCAATTTTTTCATAGTGCTTCCGTAAGGAACTTTTTCCTTTAATTTGGCAAACACTGAAGAATCGTCATCACCAACAAACTTAGTACAACGACCACCAAGCATCTCTTCGCTGATTCAAAAACCTTCTATCGCCATATCTGCCTCCGTGGCAGGGGCGGAGTTTCTCCAATTTTTGTAGCAGCGATAGGTCTTTGGAGAACTGGTGTTAGCAGCAAGAGCACAAACCGAACAATATTTATTCCTAACAGCGACAAATAACAATTCTCCCGAGTAGCGTCCAATGATGCCCACCATTCCATATAAAACATTATTCAGTCGACTCTCGATAATTTGAAACTGAAGGGACCAGAAAAAAATTTCAAATTACCAAGAGTTCAAAATAACAGGAGTTTAACTAACCAAGAGAGAGGGAGGAAAAAAATCAAGTAAACAAGAGTTTGATCAAAATTCGTGATTTATTATTTTAAACATTTGTACAATTAATCACTAATGTTTATTTTGAAAAGTAGTCCGTAATTTTCTCTTGAGTGAGCGAGTTCAGTCTATCATTGTCCAATGAATTTTCGATAGTGATGAGAGCTGCGAAGAAATCATCACGTGTCGGTTCAGAGGGCGTAGAAGCTCAGAGTACCTATAGGAAAAGATCTGCTTGCCTCGCTCAATGTGATTTAAATTGGCGGTTGTTCTTCTTCGTCCATCCTCTACGACTTGAATCACACGCTTTTTTTCACTTATGGAAAGACACTTGTTCTTTTTTAAATCATTTTTAATAACACAAATCAAACATTAACATGACTCATTTTAACGTTTGCAGGAAGACTGGAATGCAAACTGCAAACTCACTCCTGTCTCATTTATGTAAACAATCGACAGGTCTGTGCATGATAAAGGCTTCAAATTATAGAGAGTAGGGAAGCCCGGACTTCAAATTATTGCATGTTGGCGGGCAAGATACTATTCCTTCAACTTCAAATTACCGAGGGGACCAATTAATATTGATTTGATTCAATTTATCGAGTATTTTCCAAGGGGTCGGGAAAAAAATTCTAATTATCGAGAGATTCAAATTAACGAGAGTCGACTGTAGTATGATCCATCAATGTACTTATACCGTGATACAAGGAATATTATCCTCACTGAGGTTGCCTTCAGATATAGCATGGTCGCGTTTCTTTTTACCCGCAGTGATCGTGGAGTTTTATAAGGCTTTTTTCTACTCCTGATTGTTTGAATAATCACATCGGTTTCCCGCTCACTTCGTATAGTTATTGTCCTTATCCCCGGCGTTGTCGAAAATAACATTTTACACATCAAACCCGCTATCCCACTCAGTATGGCATTTTCTTCTTTGTTGTATTCTATATCTACAAGCACTTGCTGCGGTAATAACATTGCCGTCATAATTCTCCGAAAGTCATTGTAATTCTCACTAGTCACAGGGCTATTAATCAGTTTAGCAACAGGTTCGGCACGATTAGAGTTGATTTCCATAATCTGACTAACCTACGATATGTCTACCGAGCTCAAGGAAAACGTCGGAAAAACGAACTGCGTAGAGTTCATCGAGTATAAAACTGATAGTAAATTCGACTTCGGTAAACTTGACAAAAAGATACATAAATTTTGTGGATGCGCATGATTTAACCAACGCACATTATTTCTCCCATATACTGGACAGACTCCAAAGTTTAACGTCAACGCCTTACGTACATAAACACAACCCACACTCGTAAGCCAACATTATCTCTAATACTATATTCTTGAGTAGCAACAGCATCATGCAATGCCGGATTCATAATTAATGGAATCACATGATGTTCGGGAAAACTTGCAGGGACAAATCTGTCTAAATTATTGATAACCATCATCGCAATATCGTTTTTTACTACCGTGTCAAGGGTTTCGTCAAATCCAATCACTAGCGGATCAATAATATTCCTTGCACCTCGAATAATTTTCTTCTTTATCCTAATCAATCTGTAGAACTCTTTTGTTGTACCTTCTATAATGTGGTGCAGCCCTTTAATAAAGCCAACGTACGATTCAGTCTTCTCAACATTTTCCTTTAATAATCTTTGTCTACCAATTGCCAGACACCAGTCTCCCATTGGATCGAACTGAGACGTTATCTTAGCAGGCAAAACCTCTACCTCCATTGGCTTCTGAATTTGCATATGCACTACCTCCATTAAACTTAATGTACTCTACGGCTCTATAACACAGCTGGACGAAATCACGATTGACAACGCATCAATCAAATCTTGAACAGAGAATAGCGATTTACTTTCAGCAACTTCTTTTTTGATAGCTTTGTCACCGTCTTGGATATCAGTATCTGGTTTGTCGTTCTTTTCCACTACTGCTTTGCCAATAATGTCAACGCTCTTAGGTATTCCATCAGTAATTTTCTCCTTGTCCAATGTGTTAGTATCCAGAACATCTTTATCAGTATCTTGTGATATCGGTTCAACTTTCGCATCCTTGTTTTCTCTTTTTTATTTAACTTGAACGTTCTTTCTTCCCTTGCGGCCCATTATGCCCGCCCTCCTCTCCACGCTCACCTTACTCAAGTCCTGTCCCCTGTATGAAGCTTGGGCCAGGGGAGCGTATGGAGTTCTTCTATAGGGATCTGATGTGCACCTAGAAAATTTGTCCTTCTGTGACTTAAAGGGCCACAGTTGGACAGCAGATGAATTGGAGTTTCCTCGTCTTCATTGCACAGCCGACATCTACGTTCCTCCGAGAGGCCCATGATGTTAAGATGTCGCCTCACCTGGCAGTGTCCCGTTAGGACACCCACCAGCCTTCTTCTCAGTCTAGTCCGACTGAGCTTTAACATCCATCCCCGAACTGCCGGGCTGGCCACTTCCTTTATTAGGGACTTGGCCTGCCTCAGCCCGCGGATGTTCCTCCAGTAGGAGTCAAATTGAGAGTTAAGCGCACTTTGCGTCCTCTGTCTCAAGTAACCACCACTTAGGCCGCACGAAGGCTGCGGGCGTCTCCGCCGCCTCCCTAGCCAATTCGTCAGCTCTTTCGTTACCTGCCACTCCCATATGGCCTGGAACTCATACAACCACCGTGACAACATTCACCTCTGCCAATATTGACAGCGCGTGTCTACAGTCCAGCACCAATCTTGATCTCACCTCGTTAGAGTTGAGGGCCCCGATGGCCGCCTGCGCACATCTCAGTATGGCGAACAATTCCGCTTGAAAAACGCTCGGGTAAGTCCCCAGCGGAAGGGAAACTTCCATTCTGGGTGCTCTACCAAAGATGCCCGCGCCAGTACCCTCTCCCGTTTTGGACCCGTCCGTGTACCAAACTAGTCCTTTCGGAATGAGCATTTCTTCCCCTTTTATCATCCAGTCCTCCCTTGATGGGATCCTGATCTTAAAAGGTTTATTGAAACACCAGATGCGTTCCATATCGTCCCTGATCATCCCAGAACACAAGTCATTGCACCCCGGGATGGATACGGACCAATGATAGGCTCCCTCTAGTCGCCCCCTCGTTTCCAACCTTAGCTTTGCCACCGCCTTGAAGGCCTCGGCCCTAACCCTGAGGTGAAGGGGCTCGAGACCCAAAAGGGCCTCCATCGCCGCGGTAGGCGTTGTTCTCAGAGCTCCGGTCACCATGAGGCGTCCCAGTCTCTGAATACGTCCCAGATTCGCCCTGATCGACTGCCGCTCCGTAGAGCGCCACCAGATCATAGCACCAGATGTTCTAGACTTCTTAATTCATTAAAAAGATCCTTAGTTTGTTTTAAATCAGCTCTATTTATTTTATCAGTTATAAAATCTGCCGCGATTAAATCAATCAAAGTAGTTTTATCCATTGATTTATTCATTTCAAGTAGATAACTTCTATTTTTCTTCATCGTTTTGTATATTTAACCTGTTACATTCACTTTTGAAAATATGTATGGGTATTTTTTTTTTCTTAAAACTTTGGGTGGTTATCAATCCGGTATGTTGGCCCACCGGCTGAAATTGTTGTGGAATCTCAAACGTTTTTCTATCGAGTGGTAATTGAGGTTAGGACTAGTTTTTCCATCATCTGATGCTATTACTTGGAACTCAAACTTTAATTTTTCCATCTCCATCATAAGTTAACAAAAATGTCGTTTTATAATGTTGTCTTTTCTTTTGTCTGGGGCAATTGACATTAATTAAATAGGTAATAATAAACACAATTGAGTTTCGCTCTGTAAAGAAAGTTTACTATTATTTTATGTATACTATTTACATTTTAATTACAAATTTACCTGTAAAGAAAGAAACGAAATTTAGAGTTTATTCTTTCAATACCTTTTTACACAATTTCATTAAACAAACTTAACATGTGTTTGAACCAAAATTTCTTCTCATTCAACACGGTGTCGATGCCGATTACCGATGCCGAGTTTTGCGGTAACATTTAAATAAAGAAAATATATAATATTTTCTTTACATATAATTAAGCTTTGTTGTGCAATTGATTTATCAGAATGCTTACCTCTCCAAGCTCATTTTAAATCTCCTAAATCTTTTCTAGCATGGTGGGAATATCCATGGCGTTTAATTGTTCATCAAAATGACTAAAAGTACTAACATTTGCCATGACACTCCAAACAGATGCTTTATTTATAACAGGATTGTTTGGATTTTCTGTAGCATACTTCAATTCTTTGGAGCACATCGTAGACCTGATATTACTAACCTACTCTAAACCTCTGCGTCTCTCTTTGTCTCTCTTTTAATGTACAGTTTTCCCAATGTACATATCTTTTAGTGGATGTACTGCAGATTTACTGCCCGATCTAAAACGTAACCAAGTCCCACCACACGATTTCCAGTTATGGGTGAATCCTCTTTTGGCTGCGTTTCAATATGTAAGGGGTAATCCATGATTTCTTCATACGCTTCTGAATACATCAGGTCATTTTGTGTTTTTTTTGTTGCTATAAATGACTTTGCATCGTACTTCTTTAACGCCCCGAAGAGTTTATGCACATAAATAGAAGTAACACCGAAACTTACTAATGTGATCTGATAGATAACTCACTTCGATAAGAATCATAGATGTTCTAGTTTCTGGAGTTGCTGGTGACGTTATATCTCCAGAATGCTGAGAGGAGTCTGTAATATTTTCAGTGTCAAACAACATCATTGACTCCTCATCAAAATTATTTGAGTATTGTTGGTTTTCTACAAGATTTGCCTTCTGTCCTCATTCTGCGTAGAAAGAAGTCATGAACGACATTATCTCTTCATACTTCCATTTTTTACATGTAGTATTTGCTTGACCACTAACTGTTTGCCTATTTCGCAGTGCTTTACGGAAATAATCTCTATTGTATTGTTTTTGTAGAGGTGTCGTTTGGCTACTGAAGCCCTTCGTCACTGCGACCATTGTTGGTCTATTGTGAATAACCCTGCTTTCTATTGGAATCCCAGGGAGTCTAGCCCCTTGGTGAAGTGGGCCAGGGATTTACATACCTGAGCGGCCGTGAGTGGAGCCGCACCCAGATATTGTAACCTATTATGAGCGATGGTGTTGCACTCACAGAGAATGTGTTCGGCCGTTTCTACCGCCGATCCACAGAGTCGACATGTAGCGGCTTCTGCTTTCCCCATTTTCTGGAGATGGTATCTGACTGGACCGTGTCCTCTTTCTGTTCCTTTTCCCATTTGTGGATGTCGGACCTTCTCTGGGCTTTGGTTAGCACGCAGAACGGTTCTGGTCCAATGAATGGAGCTGTCGCACCTTGCTTGGCGAGGGCGTCTGCCATTTCATTTCTTGAGCCGAGTCAGGGTGCAGGTCGGGTAGAATTTTGGACGCAAAAGCGATGACCGGCTTTGCTACTATTTTGTCAAAGTTGACGGTGGTGGGTTGATCATCATCTTCTTCAAACTCGATCACCGGTGCGCTGAATTTGGAGCGTGGATTTTCGTAGGGATTACGAGGGATTCGCTAATAAGTTGGGCGTTTTTTTAGGGCACTGGCGTGGCCAAGCCGGATGAGATCCTTGGTACGACGGGCTTGGGCGCTGGTGCACTGGTTCTCCCCGAAGAAGGGAGACCCACAGTCCCAGTGACCTGTTTTTTTGTTTTTGTGCTTGTTTGTTCCATATTTGTTTCGTGAGTACCAAGGAAGGATTGACCGGTCCAACAGAGCCTGGTTTGGCGGAGCTAGAGCAAATACTATGAGAGGGTGCCTTGTGTCTTGGAAGCTCCGTTTGCGACACTGCTCCCTCAGTGCCATGCTGTCTTCAACACGAATCGCTTTACACTTTAGCTTGGGAGTTTGGTTCCCGACGCGGCTTTAGCCCTAGGAAGCGATAGTTTTAAGTCTCGTCCTGAAACGTATGACCCGCGTTGGCTAATGGTTCGCACCACCAGTCGCAGCCCTATCCACCACCCGGGTACGCGCCCGCTAGGCTCCCCACGGGAAAAAAAGCTATAATGGACTATTTGATAATGCAAATCAGGATCCATTTCGTTTTTCGGAATTCGAAAATGCCATAATTTTGACCAAGTCATAATTATGTGTCTGCTGCGATAAAGTTCTCGAGTTAACACGGTATCACTACACGTTTCATTACATGAGAGACAAGTAACACTTTTGAAATTTCAAAACTTGAATTGTTAACAGTTTTACCTTGCAAGCAGAGCAACAAAAGCTGGTATCTCCCTTAACATGGTAGGTATGGACTTACGCTAATTTCTTGGGCAAATATTGCTGGGGACTACCGACATTTTCTAAAAGTAACCGAAGGTTGACGAATGCTTTTTATTTTGATCTTTCTTTGTGAAGTTCGATAGATTTGGATTTTCTATACGAGATGGTGGTAAAATCTCATTTTGACGGAAAAGTGGACCTACGCTTATTGCGAATTAGGGTAGCGAAATACATTAATATTATTCAAAATGTTAAAACTATTTAATTAAACTTCTATTACTACTAACTATTTTCCTGATCAGTGTACTTTGATCCGTAATATCTTATTTTTCTCTATATGATTCATTCAGCATAATATAATTATGTAAACAGACAGTTGGTTTACTGAAGCCATAAACAGTGGCGCATTTTGCATGAATAGTAGTATGAAAGATACGCCAACGAGCTACTAATATACAAAGTGCATTTTCAATGCAACGACGCGCACGGCTTAATTTTATTACTTTTTGTGCCAAATATTGAAGGAAACGCTTCATCTCCAACAGAAAAATACGGAAATTATGGGTTTGTGTCTAGTAAACATGCATCTTCAGGTAAATGTAAATCTCTATTTGTTAATTGCTTTCCAAGTTCTGACTGCCTGAAAATGCCTCCATCACCTTGAGACCCATAACTCCCAATTTCTACATATGTAAATAAATATGAAGCAAACACAATACTAATTATTTTTTTATAGTTATTAAATTCAGACCCTGAATTATTCGATGCTATAATGGCTACATGTTTTCCACCTACAGCCCCTACACAGTTTGACAGATTCCATTGTTCGTTAAACATGGTGGCCATTAGTTTCCACTTTTCTGTTGTATGGCTGATAAATAAACAGGGTGTAGCACTTCCCATACACGTTTCCCTTATGATGTTGCAAATAACACTTTTTGACATGCGATATGCAAACGCCAAAGTTTGAAGGCTGTCTCCAGTTGCTAGCATTCTAGTTACAAACAGTCAGTATGAATGTGCTGTGATGCAATTATATATATTATGTATCTTAAGGTATATTCTATTTTAGCCCCTTCTGGAATTGAGGGACGATTCGAATGTTTCTTTATTAAAGGACCGACCATGGCCAATAAATGGTCAAAAAGCTCTCCCGTCATCCTAGTATAATTGAAAAACATTTCAGGATCATCCAAACATATTTCTTGTATCAAATTATGGAGGTCTCCATGTCGAAACCTTGTGAGCCTTTGTCGTTTTCTGGCATGCACATTATATATATAAGCGACAGAAATAATGATCTGCATTAAATCCATCACTTATGTACTTAATAAAACACTAAATACCAACGACTCGTGGTTTGACACTTCCTTTGTGTACAAACTGAAAGAGCGCAAGGCACGCATGTGCATGGCGTTGGTCAACGTTCAGCCAGCTCCAGACTATGTGCAAACTAGGCAAACGTCGTCGTGCGTAGTGCAGAGATAATGATGGAGAACTGCAATAGTGGACTTTGGTTCAAATTAGGCCCACCAGTAAGTGTAGGGGAAATTAAACTTACGCGCGGGAAATTCGAACTCATATGTTTTCTTTCAATTTTTTGACTTGAATTTCTTACATGTATTCGAAAGGTACAATTGCCCAAAAATTCTTATTCAGAACATTTGATAATAATTAAACATCTTATTTGCTAAATCCATGTGTGTTTTACAATTAATTATTTTAATGTTAACTGCATTTGCAAATGTAGTATACGATAAAGCAACTACATTTTTGGCAATACAATTCATGTGAATTAAATAAAATAATATTGCCAAGCTTCTTCCATGAAATATAGAACACTGCCTGACCGTTGCAGTTTACCCCTTTTTTATTTCCTTGCTGTAATTATCTCTAGAGTAACATCTCCGTCTGTATATGTTAACTGCCTTTCACACTCCTGACAATAATTAGTTAATTTCAACATCTTCCTCTCTACAAAATATGCAATGGTGGCTTTAGCAACTGGGGTTCTTTTTGTAGGGAGGATAAAATCTGTCAGGGGTGTTACATATATATATATATTCTCCTTATAAAAGTGTGCAAATTATCCAGCGCCCCGGATGTAAAATCAACTTCACAATTTGCGCCTGGCGAATGTGAAGACAAAAAGTTATCGACTAGTGTTTTAAATGAGTTTACAAAGTGCGTCGCATCACGAGATGTGCTTCGACAGCCGTGTGTGCGGAGCGCAGCAAAAAAATTTTCAAGGCAATCCTGATTTAAGGCACGAGGCATTAGGCGTCCCAATATGGTAAGCCATAAATATATATGAAACATTTTAAAGTATGAATTAAGTATCGATGAAACAGTAATGTATGTATGCAGCGTTTTTGCTATTCCAAAAACGCGTTGAATCTAATATTTTAATTGAATTTCTCCACAAGATCTCATGTACTGATGTAGTAGTGACCCCAAATCGATATGGCTTAACGATTTCTTTGTCATCTTCAAAATTTGTTTTCATAACTGCTTGCCCGTTCAAGCTATCAAATAGTTGATCTAAAAATATTAAAAGATCACCAGTATATTTCGCATCGCATTCCGCATCAATGTCTGTAAACAAAAAGAAATTAGATCCTTATTAATCAAGTGTTTTGTTTTATACTTACTCCACTGTGACATCCTTTTAATAAGTGATCCGACACGATAACTAAACACCTGCGTCATCATGCGGACTTTCATTTTGTTCATTTTTAAAGGATATAGTTATATGTGCGTGACTAAGATTGGTTGCTTCCGTTGACGATCTTGTTCAAGCTTTTTTGAACATGGAGAAATGAAAGCTGTTGCTTGCTCGAAAACTTACTTTATTCTCGTATTTACAAGGTTATTTACAACTAAGCTAAACTAAAAACCTCTCCCTAACTGAGTGGTGGAAGACCCCACTCCAGGGTGGTTCCAACAGAGGGGGTGGAGGTCTGAACATTGCTCCCCCACATTAAGCCTTGTGCTTATTGTTTGCAATTTCGTCATCATTGCTAATTTGTAATGCCTCTAATGTTTGACACCGTTGCGTCAAAAACTTCAGCAATTGGTCGTATTACGCATTACGCTTGTTAATGACGATTCCCACTCAAGATTCATGGCTTGATCCAACTTTGAAGTCATTAGGTGAATAAGCAAATCATCCCAGTGATCTGTCGGGCGATCTAATGACTTTAGAACCTTTATTTGACTTGTTGCTGATTGCAACAGTTGTCGCAATGCCTTCGAATCTTTTGTGGGAATCTTGGGCATGTTGAAAAGCGCTCGTATATGGTGGTGAACAATGAATGTTTTATTTTCGTACCGATCGAGTAGAATCTGCCATGATGTGGCATAATTCTCATTTGATACGGTCAAGTGCTCGATGTCGTGGCATGCTTCACCCGACAAATTTCAGTGTAGATAGTGAAATTTTTGGATCCCGGACAGTGATGTATTACGATGAATCATATCACAAAAAATGTCCTTGAACGTGACCCATTCTGTAAATGATCCCGAGAATCCAGGTAGCTGAACTTCAGGGAGTTTTACCTGAGATGTCACGGGCGGCGCCTGTTAATTTCCAATTACGGTCTCCGCTTTAGAAACTAATTCAAAATATGAATTTTCGAAATCGACCAATTCGTTTTCAGTTGCCTGACTAGCGCCTAAATGGATTCTTTCAAATTCCGATCTACATGAATTAATTTCCGCTAACCGACGCTTGATCTCATTGATTTTCTCATGATTTTCCTCGTTATTAATAAAATACGCGAATCGTGTGAGACGTGCCTTGATGCTGCCACGCTTTACCTTCAAAGCACGTGCCTCGGCCATTTATTTTAAATATTTATGTTTTTAAATATAACGAAATTTGGACGCGACAATACTCTTTGAACTCTGATCGAAACGTGCCTGATGGACTGCTGTGAAATGAAAGGAAGGGTCTGACCTTTGGCGGTTGATGTTAAGCTCTCTTGATACGGATGAACCAGATGGGCGAAGCTGGACTGTCTCTGCTTCGTGATGTGGATGGACTTGGAGGCGACACTTGGTACCTGATGTTGCTGAATCTTCTGGGATATGTTCGACACTCGCGATGATGCCACGGAAAAGCAATCCAATTACGCGAAATTGGATCCGGCTCGAAGGACCAAATTTATGTTCAAGCTTTTTTGAACATGGAGAAATGAAAGGTGTTGCTTGCTCCAAACCTTACTTTATTCTCATATTAACAACTAAGCTAAACTAAAAACCACTCCCTAACTGAGTGGTGGAAGACCCCACTCCAGGGTGGTTCCAACGTAGGGGGTGGAGGTCTGAACAGATGTATTCCTTTTACCATGAAGACATTGGCATGATTTGTTATCCTGTTGGTCCTAGAATCTTCTAAGCCATAAATACAATCAAGCTTTTGATTATATGATAATCTAGGTTCACCCTCTGGAGCAGTAATTCGAACTGTTCATTCGTCAGCTGAACTGCCATCGCTGCGTTGAGGAACGAAATCTTCTACCTCCTGGTGGTCGTCGTTTGGCCACTTAGTTGGGCGCCTGTTGTAGCGTTGCTGTATTTATTCACACAGAAACAGAGCGCTAAAAACATAGGGACAAGCATTAAAGCGAAATTTTTGTCTTCGCTAATTTCTTCGTTTTGTTTTTCTTTTAGTAAATTTAGTAATTGACATTCGTATGACGATTCTTGCTGAATGCTATTTTTTTTTGCACGGCGAATGGGCTTGCGTGGTTCTTCTGATGGTCCAGGAAGTAGCTTCTTTTCATTTTCGCAAGCTGAAATATTGCCACTACTAGATCTGTCCGGCATAGTAGGAAGCAGAAATAAGAGTGCATCAAAGTACATGTATTTTCTTCATTTTCTTGCAGCTGAACCAGATTTTGAGTTTCTCTGAATTGCTAACTCTCTTGAAAAGCAATCTTTTAAATTCGTCCATTTTTTCTGCACTTCTTTTCCTGTGACCAAAACAAATTTGATAATTACAACTATAGTATTATTAATTTTTTTGCAGAAATCTAGCCATTGGAAATAGTTTTAACTCTCTATTCAGTACCTGACCAAGGAGGAATTAGTCCCCACCATTTTGTACCACCCTCAGTAGGGATGCTTAGTTGTAGTTAGTTGATAAATAAATTCTAAAGCAAGAGGGTCTGCACTTATAATTTCCTAAAACATTATGGTCCTTCGAGTTAAGATTAAGTAATCACGTCAAACAATTTGGTCCTTCGAGCCGGATATATGGAACCGGCTCCATATGTTTTAGCTCTGCGTACTCCCTCATAAATTTACTGTATTGGCCCTTTGTTTTTGTAATGGCCGAATTCGATTAATTTGAAGTCGGCAACTTCAAGGGGGGCGGCATGTTCAGTACCTGACCAAGGAGGGGTTAGTCCCCACCATTTTGTACCACCCTCAGTAGGGATGGTTAGTTGTAGTTAGTTGATAAATAAATTCTAAAGCAAGAGGGTCTGCACTTATAATTTCCTAAACCATTATGGTCCTTCGAGTTAAGATTAAGTAATCACGTCAAACAATTTGTGATGGTATTCTCAGCATTTGTAGGATCTAAATTAAGGGTCTGCAGTGCACCCTGAAGAGTAACTGATGGTGCTGCCATTGTGGTAATTACTCAACTTAAAGATCTTTGAAAAAGTGTGATGTGCTATAGAGCTATCTACTATGTTTAGCCCAATAAGCTTGTCAATCACTTTATTTATGTTGGGAGTATTATTCTCTACTAATTCAATTATTTCAATGTTAGGGATATTGTACCTTTCAATGAAAATAATGTATTCAGAATTTGTTTTCCTAACTGGGTCAGGATAAGCAACTCCACACTCACAGAAATTGAATGTCACTACCCTTCTCTTTTCTTCGATGCTGTTGATTGATAATTTAATAATTTGTAAAGATATCTGTTCTACTTTCACAAGGAGTATACAGAACACTCTCTTCACTTCGAATTTCGATTAGGAGTTACTACTATTAGAGAGATTGTTAAAGAGACATGTGAACAATTGTGGAAATGTGTGTAACCTCTCTATATGCCAGAAAAATCACAAGAAGATTGGATAAATATTGCAAAAGAGTTTTACGACAGAACAGATTTTCCAAACTGTATTGGCGCTGTGGATGGCAAACACATCAGATTAAAGAAACCTGATAACACGGGTTCAAAATTTTATAATTATAAGAACTTTTTTTAACAATTCTTCTGGGTGTAGTTGACGCGGACTATTGTTTTATTGCGGTAGATGTAGGAGCATTCGGTGCAAGCAGTGACTCGAACGTATTCAAACAATCAAATTTTGGAAAAAAATTACATACGGATCGATTAAATGTTCCAAATTCCGAAAAATTACCTCATAACGAAGTAGGAAAATCTATGCCATTTGTAATTGTAGGAGATGAGGCCTTTGCTTTATCCAAAAAGGTGTTGCGCCCTTATCCGCGTAGAAATTTAACAACGAAACAGCGAATTTATAATTACAGACTAACGCGGGCTCGTCGAATGGTTCGAATGTTCATTTGGAATTTTGGCCAATAAGTGGCGAATTTTTGATAGGCCTATAGATGTCGAAGGCAAATTTGTTGATACTATTATAAAAGCGTGTTGTATCTTACATAATTTTGTACACAAAAAAGATGGGGTACGAGTTGAGGACGAATTTTACGAATGTCCACTTCAAAGCTGCAATCCAATCGGACTTAAAGCTAACACGTGTGGCCTTAATGTCAGAGACTATTTTGCCAATTATTTTGTATGATAAAATTTATTGTACCTATGTAAGCAATAAAAAGTAGAATTACATATTACATACCTTTGTTTTGTTTTTCCGACCCAGATAATTCATTTCAATTCCGGATAATATTTAGACAAACTTCGCCCCACTATTTTTCTTTTAAATTTCGATCACTATATTCTTTTAAAGTTTTATTATAAAGGCAAGGTCTTTTCTGCACCTCTAAAATTAACCTTTTTGTATCGAAGACAGAATTTAGCACAACGGGAGATTCAATATCAAACATTTTGTGGGTGCTTAAAAATGTGCGACTCTGCGTCTGAATAGTAGCAAGTGCGTGCACGCTCATACCTGTTCATGTGATTCATTGTAATCTGCGACAGTCGCGTCGCTACGAAAATGGAGCAGATTGCGTCTTTTTTGCAGCAGCGATTTCATAGCCGCAAGTGCGCGCATTTACATCTATCACCGTGTGTTTCATTTTTGCGATTAAATAATCGCGCGACCGAAAATCGCATGTGCGCGCCTAGCCTTAATCAACGGTACCGTCACGTCGATACGTGGTGCAGTTTTTAGCGGTAATCGCGAAAAATGATCGAAAAGGAGAGGCGTTCTTTCGCCTTCGACGTCGAGAAATAAGATGGCCAAAAACTTGTTGGCCGGTCCGCGTCACGAGGAGAGAAACGCAAAAACGGCGGGAAGCGCGCTCGCGCGAACCCCACAGGGCCAAATTTCCGAAAACCGCGGGCTGCGCCTTCAAAAAGTTGCGCGGACTCTAAATTAATTTTCTGGACGGTACACCATTTATTTCAATATTAACTATAGGGTTTGATCTCTTTGTGTTGAATGCTGTCGCTGTTGTTTTTTCAGGGTTGACTTTAATTTTCCATTTTTCAAACCATTGGCCCTGTACCGCGCTCGCGAGAACCTAGCAGGGCCAAACTCCCCAGAACCGCGGGCTGCGCCTTTGAAAAGTCGCGCGGACTCTAAACTAATTTTTCGGGACGGTAAAGCCCATTTCTTTGGTTGCCTTTTTTAATCGTGCTACAGCGTAATTCTGGTTTGCTGCTTGTGTGCATATTTCAGTGTCGTCGGCATATAGCGCGATCATTGTTGAAGGTAACGAGTGTTCAAAAAGAAAACGAGGCTGCGTTGGCCATGGAAAAACTTTGTGCATCAATTTAGTGTAGCAAAATTTCGAACTGTCATTGTCAGATAGTTTTTAGGTTGGGTTCTTTGTTGACAATGGTTTCCTATACGATGTATTTTGTGTTTTCATTATCAAATTCATCTCCAGACGCCAATTTGGACTTCTCGGTATTTCATCTGCACTTAATATGGTGTTTTGTCTATTACACAAACAAAATCAGTTCACTTCGGAACCTCTGTCGGAACCTGACCACACTGAGTGTTCGTTTGCTTTAGCGTTTGTAAAAAGACAGGTGAGACCTTAACGCTACAAATTTTATGTTGGTTTTGAGTTTTGTTGTCGATAGAGTCAGAAATGAACAAGATTGATTGGCAGTTACATACGTAATGTAAGGAGGATCGATTGGATTCTACAAAATTATGTGAACACATTAACTGAAGAATTTCAAACACACATGTATCAGTATGAATAATTCGGGAAGTTCACGAACACTAAGTCATGAGTTAATTTGGAAAAACTGATAGCATTACTCGTATAGATGGAAGTGATGTTAATGAGATCTCGGAGCTCCTGAAATTCTTCGACATATTTTGAATTAAGTACTACAGACTCCTATTTGGCTGTTTAGTCTAATAAGTCCGTTTATCTGTACGAACACAATGTGGAAGAAGGAGGTAATAGACTTTACATCATCATGAAGTAATTTTTAAGCAAATTTTTGGTCACCAGATTTATTAGCACGAATGCAAAGAATCTTTTGAACTTGCAAGGTGAACTTGGATCTAATGATATCGCATCTACGAATATAACGCAACTTGTCAGAGTATACTCCTTGAATAGGTTGTGCCAGAAATAGTGGACCACCTGTGCAGTACGTTGTTGGGGACACTTCAGGGATGGGAAAATTGTAAAAATATCCATCGCCCTATTCTTTTTTGTTATTACCAAAAAATGGCATGCTCAATTTGGCAACTCTGTAATTCTATGCTGGTAAAAGGTTCGCCATGAAGTCATTGTGATGCGTTCCATTTGTGCTTAGGTAACTGTCACTGTTTGCACCGATGCAAGATTTATTTTCATGGTATTGTTTTTAATTCAATTGTAAACTTAGGAATAATTTTTTTTTGTTATTTCTTGATAGAAGAAAGACACTTCTTGTTTTGGACTACTTTTATTCTTTAAAATACTGCATAATGTAGAAGATTCAATTGTGGGTTCAACCGATTAGATATCTTACCCTTGTAATACTCACTAGTTACTAATTTATTCAACGTATGTGTAGGGATGTATGTATGTATGTATGTAAGTTAGTGGAGGGTAGTCTGTGCGACCACTGGACTTAGGCCCCAGTGGGCCCCTTGTCCTGCCTCCGTTAGGGGATCACTCCAGCTGGGTCGATAGCCATCCTATTTGGTTGAAATAGTTGACCACCGTGCCCAGGGGGATCTCCCTTATGTTGGCCATTGATGGCCATTTGTCCCCAAGTATGGATTCTCTGATGGACGAAAGCGCAGTGCATTCGCAAAGTACGTGCTGCACTGTTTCGTCTTCTTGTTCACATCCTCTGCAAAGTGGTGTGTGTTCTAGCTTCATTTGGTGAAGGTGTTTTCTTAAATGACAGTGCCCGGTCAGAATGCCTGTCGCGAGGCGCAGGTTCTTCTTGGTCATTGTCAAAAATTTGTTCGCTGCGTATGTGTAGGGATATACGAATATGTTTAGTGGGGGGGAGCACGAGGGCACTTGTGGACGGTGGCTGTTTTCGCCTTTCAGCCGATTTGAGGTTTCAGGTCTACACACCAACAGAGCCTAAAAAGCCTTCAGATTGAGGCGAGCGACTGACTGATTTTTTTTTTTTTGGTGGAGGGGAAATCCTCATGGACACCCGGTGCTTAGTTTCTATCACACCGGGTAGTGCCGAACTCTTACCGGCTAAAACCCCTCCAAGGGTGTATAGGTCTCAGACCTCTTTACCCTGATCGCAGCCGGCGGGATGGCCTGAGAGCCATCCCGCGGATTTTCATGCATGTTCCCGCTGCTGTTCCTGTGAACAAACGGAATTAGTTGAAGTAATTAACTTAGTAATATCATCTTCGGCCTCTCGTGCCGGCAGGGGGCCTCTTCGTCGTAATCAATTGATTCTCTCACGATGAATTCCGCTAGCATGGGAAGATAGGCTTCTCGATGTAGCTGGTTGTTACGCACGAACCATGGGGCGGCAAAGGCTTGTCGGAGAAATTGGTTTTGGATGATTTGCAACCTGTGAACTTGAGCGTTAGACACGTGTCCCCAGGCCACGGAGCCGTAGGTCATGGATGGGCGGATGATCGTCTTGTAGAGAAGGACCTTGTTGCGCAGAGACATTTTGCTTTTTCGGCAAGTGAGCGAGTTTAGATAACCCAACACTTTCTTGCCTTTGTTTCTCCCAGGGGATGACCTGGTTGAACATCCGGATCTGACCTGACGGTTGGAGCACCCTCCGAGTAATCAGCATCGCCGCGTTTTTTTCGGGGTTGGCTTCGATTCTCCAGGTCTGGAACCACTTCTCGATAAGCGTTATTTCTTCTTGAAGATGTCCAGTAAGCAAGTGCGGCCTCAATGATGTGGATACCACCGCCGTGTCGTCTGCGTACACGGCCAACTCTGTTTTGACGGTTTTTGGAATGTCGGAAGTAAAGATGGAGTATAAAAGTGGCGATAGCGCCGAGATCAACAGACTTGTTGATTTTCGCCTGAAAAGAACGGTTAAGTAAAAAGGAGCGGATGAGTTGCACCAATGCCAGCGGAACATTGAACCGCGCGAGCTTGTAGACAAGTCCCTCGTGCCACACTGTGTCGAAGGCCCTGGAAACATCTAGAAAGACAGCTCCCGTTGATCGCCTGTTCTCGATTCCTCGAGCGGCAATCTCCGTTAACCGTAGGACTTGGAGAGTTGTGTAATGTTTGGGCCTAAACCCAAACTGGAAATCTGGAATGATGTGATTATCCTCGGCAGCCTTTGCGAGTCTTCGCAGCGTAATCCTTTCCGCGATCTTACCAACGGCGGATAGTAAGCTTATTGGACGGTGGTTTTCAGGAAACATTTGATCTTTTTCCGGTTTCTTTAAAAAGATTACCGTGGCGTGCTTCCAACTTTGGGGGAAATACCTAAAACAGAAGATCGCATTGACGAGACAAGTTATAGCAACGATACCTTTCCGGGGGAGATTCTTCAGAGCTTGGTTTGAGATGTTATCCGGTCCTGGTGCCTTCCTTCTTTTGAGATTCCTGATTAGCTCTTCTTCCGTGAAAGCTAGACCATGTGGACCGTGGATTGGTGGTAGCGTTTTCTTCTCCGTTCGCATTGCTTTCGCCATCTTCCCTATTGAGTTGTCTTCGGTGCTTATTGCTTCAAGCTTGCGGTCCCATTGTTGATTCCTGAAATCAGAGAGAGCAGTCCT
This sequence comes from Eledona agricola, assembly GCA_964023215.1. Classification (NCBI taxonomy): domain Eukaryota; kingdom Metazoa; phylum Arthropoda; class Insecta; order Coleoptera; family Tenebrionidae; genus Eledona; species Eledona agricola. The sequence goes on along the minus strand of OZ026859.1, from coordinate 14,717,249 downwards.
TACCTCAAACTGCAATCGGTTAGCGGTTCTTCGGTCGATTCCTGTCCTGAACGATGGACTCGTTTTCTGGCAGCGTTTTTCTTTCGGATGAGGTCGACTATGTATCCTGGGATGTCTCTTCCGCGTCGTTATTGTTCCGAATATCTGCTTGTCGACGCTTCGATTATCCGCTTTTCAAGTAGTTCCACCACTTCATCGACATCTTCTTTTGACTTTATTCGCGGAATTGGACCAAAATTTTGCTCCAGTTCCTTCACGTATCTTGTCCAGTTTGTGACCGAAAATTGAACCGAGCGCGGTTCATTGGCCTCAGTTCCGATTTGCATCAAAACTGGGCTGTGATTCGAGCCGAATTCGTTGATGACACTCATCTCAATCTCATGAGTGACGTCATTCGCCATCGCAATGTCCAAGATGTCCGGAAGACCGCTAACGGGGTTGTGGTACGTCGGATGCTTCGGCGCGATCACAATCGCTTCGTGGTTGTCGAGAAACCTGTCCACGATTCTTCCGTTCCTGTTCGTCCTTCGACTGCCCCAACGTAAATGCTTCGAGTTGAAATCACCCGCAGCAATCACCGGCAGGTCGGCGTCCAACAGGGCCCGAAGATCGCTTTCGAGGATGGGAATCTGTGGTCGGTTGTAACATGAAAAGAGATAAATTGGTCCTCTTGCTGTCTCTAGTCGGATGCCGTTTGCTTCGATGCTTTGGTCTGCTTCTGGGAGGGCTGGGGGGGGGTCTCGCCTATTTTCTTCCTCTTTCGGTTTTTGAGTGTTCTGCTTCCTGGGAACTGGTTTCGTCAGTTTCGGAAATGCTGGGTAGCCCCGGAAGTTTGCCGTGTGTTTACCACGGCAGTTGGCGCATTTGGGAGCTGCTTTCGATGACTTCTTGCAGGCCGCTGATTCATGCGAACCACCACACTTTACGCAGCGGGCTTCGGCATTACAGTTGCGCTGGGAGTGGTGAAATCTCTGGCAGAGATGACATTGCGCCACTTGAGTCGATCGGTGTGGCTTCTCGACGGAGATGACCAAGTTGCACACTCGATCGATTTCAAAAACTTCCTTCTTTGTTGACGGGACAAAAAGAAGTGGAAGCGATTTCTTACCCCGCATCATCCGCGTCACTTTTATCGGAGAAAATCCTCGAACGGCGAGTTCTGCCTGCACTTCCTTTGGATCGATTCCAATGGGGACGTGCCGAAAGACAGCGCGAAGTGTTTTTTCCTCCGGCAACACGAAAGAGTGAAACGGGATTTTTTCCGCTTCGAGCAGCTTTGTCAGCGACCTGAAATCGTAAACCGTTGCCATCGTGATCCTTATTCCGTCCGGGCAACTTTTTGCTTTTGTAAAGTTTATTCCTCTTCTAGCCATTTTCGAAGAAAGTCCTGTCCATTTGTTAGCGTCCCTCAATATGATAGGCGGAACACGTTTGTCCCTCACTGGCTCAACCATTGGTGAAACAGTCGGTGATGGGGTTTTACGATGTCCGTCGGTAGTTTCCATTCGTGGAGCAGACGGTGATGGGGCATTCCGACGTCTGTGGGCGCTTTCCATTGGAGATGGGGGTTTTGCTTTGGCTGCGGTTGTTTTCCTGTCTTCGCTTTTTCAGCGGAGCACGGAAAACTGAACTTCGTCCGTCTGCTTCGGAGTCTTCACTGCTGGAACACACATCATCACTTACCTCGCTTAATAACTCGAAGGGTGTTGCTGGTCAGCAGGACAGGTGGAGATTGACTCGCCCGTCTTTTTGCGGTGCTCTTGTTTGTCTTCGTTATCGGCGTCGGTGTTTCATTTTCCAGCTCCATCTCCGGCTCGGGAGTGAAAACTGCCTGTTCTCCTTCGAGCACTGCCATGCGCGCCTCATCGCTCTGGACATTCTGGCTCAGGCTCTGGACAACTTTGGCTCAATGCTTGAATAGCCAGAAGAACTTTCTGAAGCGACTCCTCCATGTCGCCTATCGAAACTGAAACAAAATTAAATTAAAATGCCCTAACCTAGTTGGTTAATCGCTCGAAGGTGATGGCCCACGGCAACACTGTTGCATTCACAACGGAATCGCACAATCGGCACAAGTCACAAGTTCGCTCGAAATCGATTTAAGTCGCTGCTCTAACAAGCACAGGCAGACACGTCTACACTGCACCGCTGTCACCACACGACTGTCGACTGATTTTTTGGGGTTTCGGGGGTGCTTTTATCCCCTTCTCCCACCTCTGGGCTGCGGTGAGGGTAGTGCTCATTGGGGGGGGATGCGTAGAGTGGTGGATCGTACTTTCCCCGATGGTGGCGCTCGGTGAAGTAGTGTTATACTCTCCCCCTTGAAACGAGTAATCTTCACGATGCGAAGTTTCATCATTTGTTTTTCCTAGGACGTCCAGGGCCTCTCTTGGGTCGTTCCGTGCTGTCGGGAACATTTTCAGGGATTATCATAGGGCGTCCTCTGCTATTCGCAGGATATATGGGAGCGAGTTTCTCCGTCAAGGTACAGGCAGTCAGAGCCGACGCATGGTAGGTGCCTATGACGTCGTTTGCTCCTAGGGTTCTTGATACTTCGAAAGAATATGGTCCATGTTTGCGGGTGTAGTGAATTTACTGCTTTGTCTACTGCAGAGTCTAATATTTTCGCTATGGTTCGGAGTTTAGTTGCAATTTTCGCAATATACTTCTCATTCTCTATGACCTGACGTAGATCTCTAGCTGCTTCGCCTAGTGTTCGGAGTTCACGACCGAACGTTAGGTGGGCAGGACTTAATCCTGTGGTGGAAGATGTTGTGGAATAGTTTATCCGGCCACAGAGTGTGTTGTATTCCCAGAAGAATAGCTAGTCGGGTTTTTAGATCACTATTCTTCCTTTCTACGAGGTTCGCGCTTGGGTGATACACGGTACGGATAAGCGGTATGGTGGGCAGGCGCTGGGAGCATGTCCGCCGGTTTCTATCCGATGTACAGCAAGTGGTGTAGGGGGGTCCATGTTCCAGAAAAAGTTCGTCGTGCTCGCGTAATAGTTTGTACAGGGTTTTGGACTGGGAGTCAGTCAGTGATTGTCTTTCGTGGCCATGTCTTAAGTCCAGACTGTAGAGGTCTATTGGTTCCGCATACTCGCAGTTAGTGGCGTACACGACGTACACGTCTTCCCACTTAAACTGCGTCCTGGAGAGCGTTTCTTCTGTCGGAATTCGGTGTATTGGTTCTTGAAATAGATCCGTTGTCGGGAGCGTTTGATTGATTGACTCTGGCAGAGTCGCGCGTATCTCCCCTTCGGTTGGTGTGGGGTATGCAACGGCTGCTGAAAGATACTCATCCAGGTCGGCTCCCAATGGTGAAAGTAGCGGCGGACAAAGCCGTACTTCTTCCTGAGCCGTTTCCGCCTGTCCCGGACTTGCAGGTCCACTGGCAAACCGCCGGTGATCACATGCAGCGCATTGGCAGACACGGTTCGATAGGCTTTGGGGCCTTCATTTCTTGCGGCGTTTGGGTCTGAATGCCCTCGTCCACCATATTACACCTTGCCGCGCTTGTAGAGTCTACGGTTTTTGTCCTCCACCAGCAGGTGTCCAAAATCTCCAGCATTGCCTTCGTGTTGAGCTGGCTCATAACTCCCGTGAGCTTTGAGGTTTCCTCCTTGATTTCTCTTTTGCTGTTGTTGTCAGAGACCAGCTTGGGTGAGATCCCTGACGTGAGCCTCCACGGATTTAAACAAGTGTTTAAATTTGCTAATAAGGGGGTCCCTTTTATTTTCTTTTTTTGGTTTTTTGTAAAAGATTCAAGATGTCCGACAAGAGATAGAAACTGAAGTGTAACTACAACCACCACTTCTATTGGGCATCAACCTAGTACATCCAGTACAAGTGCCAGTAGTGAAACTGCCTTGCCAAGAATCTTAGAAAAGGATCAAATTGTGCTTATTGAAACATCCAAGACTATATACTGGTTTGAAGAAATTAAATATGAAGATGTCCTAGTGACATTGAAAAAACTACGCACAACCAGTAGTTTTCGACGTTTAGCCATTGAATTTGGATATAGTGACAGTCACAGATAAAGAGGTAAATAGATTGGCATCTCTATCGTATTTTTTTGACCTGAGTTTCAGCGCCATCTCTTGGGATGGGACCAGTTAACCATATCGATAAAATAAATTTATTTACCATATATAATTAATTTTTTTTATTTGTTAAACATAAAAATTATTTATTTTTTCAATTATGTTTATTATTCAACTCAACGCAACCTACAACTGTTAAGAACATTATGGAATTGTACATATACTAATTTAGGTCATATAATTTACCTTGAAAATAGAGATTGGCAGAGAATTTTTGAAAATTTTCCTAAGGGATCTAAATATTGCTCCTCAAAATATACACTGCAAATATGTTGTCGAGTTCTCTTTATGTTGCAGTTTACAGAAAGCCCAGTCCTTTTCACTCAAATTTCTAATACACATTCATGTTTTCTGCGGAAATGTAAAAAATCGACGGAAATAATTGGGGCACAACACTATTTTTTCTTCAAGTATGCATCCATGTCAATGTTATTAATTTGCTAACGATGCACTAAGGGGAAACAAAACGCACCAGAGAAGCACATACAAAAATTTAGAACAAAAATTTCGTAACTAAAACTCATCACACAACGAAAAAGTAAAAAAACTAGCAAACGTCTTTTTGTCGGTAAATAACTTATCAACAATGTCATGGAAACGGATTGTACTAAATATTTGAGTGTGTGAGGCTCCACGCAACGCAAAAAACATTACTAACATCTCAACATAATCATGTAAAAGTATCTAGATTTTGCCGAAAGGAGCGACATCTATTGAAATGGCACCTATTAAAACCAGGATTCAAGATTGTTCATAAGGGTGCGCACCCCATGGTGACAGTTATCCGTCTCAAGTTGTTCGTAAAACATTACCTATTATTGCTGGATTATTGCAAGAGTTGATAATATGGTCATCTTCATATAAAACAGGTCTGGGCAAAATATGGAAATGTAATCGACTGTTTTGAAATTGAAATACATAAGCCATCAAAACCACTTTACCAACTTACACAAGCTCTCACGTGGAGTGAATATAAAAAATGTAATACCGCCAAATTTCTCATCTCTTCGACGCCTTCAGGTCTCGTGAATTATGTCTCCTCTGCCTTCGTCGGTCGCACATCAGATAAAGACATTTCGATGAACTCTGGGTACCTTCAACCTTTACCTGTGTTTGCAGAAAGGGGGTTCAAAGAAGTAAGTGCCATTTTGGCTATAAAGGACTGTAAACTAGTGCGACCACCTAGTGTACTAACATCAAATAAACCAACAAAACACACAATAAGTTTAGGAAATATGGCGCATTTCCAAAATGTTTCCGCTGCAGACATCATCTTCTTACAATATGCTTCATCAAAAAGTACTTCTATTGTGGTTATTTGGTTATCAGCTTCAAACAATGGGGATGCAACACAGAAAATACTTTTTTGTCGATCACACAAAACCATTTGTAATTCCATCTGTGCAAAATGCTTTTCCACCACTTGAACCATCCTTCAAATAATTTTTTATTGTGCTTTCTTTCGGAGGACACTTTATTTCAATAGATAGTTGGTCAGAGATGGCGTCGGGGATAGCTCCAAATATCGGAAACTGCGATTTTATATTCAGTCCAATTTTTTTTTTCGTAATCTTCATTTGTTTACACAAAACATTTAATACTTCCTTCTCCAAATCCAACCTTCGAACCATTGCCTTAGGCTAAACTCAGACGGACCACTCCAGAACCACACGACAGCGCCAAACCGGTAGTTACAAACGGTGCGACAGTCGTCGGGCCAGACGTCAGCGTGTGAGTTAAATCATGCGTTCCCATTACAATGCATTACCAGCCACAAGTAACCACCGTTTTGTCGCTGTCGTGTGGTTCTGGAGGGGTCCGTCTGAATTCAGCCTTAGAAGGAGCGAATTTATGTGCCATTAATATAGCCCGAGTTGTTGCTCCATCATAAGTGGTACAGTGTGCCACTTCATAGAATTTGGAGGAAGTTACCCGACCAAACCTAGCGGCAAACCACTCCGGCGATGCTGACTGGTATGAAGTTACATTAGTACCGTTACACATTCACGCGGACGCTACGCGCGCCTCAACCGCCTCCGCGCCTGTTGTTTTCACATTTGCGCGTTTGCTAGCGCGGAGCACGGAAGATCTTGCAGACATTTTGAACCGACGCAAGTAAGTCACTGCAATTAAAAGCTGTCCCAGCCTATTATATAAGTGCGGTCGTTGTTACAATCAAAATTTCAGTCTCAAAAGACGTTTTCCAATATGACATGAAAAACACTCGCTACAACGGTCTCCGCGCGACGTCCGCTTAATGCATGTGCAAGCTTCGATTTGTTCGTGAGTAATTTAGTGACACAGATGGTCCGCGCCGCGGAGGGGCTACGCGGTCGCTCCTCCGCCCTGCGGACCATCCGCACAAATGTGAAAGCACTGAATTACGATAAGGAACTTTTGTCCGCGCGCGTAGCGCGGAGTGTCCGCGTGAATGTGTAACGGCACTTACAATTTTTAAACATGCTGTGGCTGTGATATATTTTTTGGCAAAACCCAAAAAACGATCTGGGTGCAAATCAGTCGTTTCTGATTTAAATTTTAATATTATATGATGTATCTACACTTGCTCTATAAGAGTTTGGAAGGTGGGGTTTGTTGATTGCCCGAAAAAATTTCTGCCACTTTTTTTGATTTGCAATCTCCGATGGTAGATAATGCTGCTTTTTTCCAGTAACACTCGGTCGATGTGACCGAAGGCTGCTCATGCCGTCGCAACAACCAGAAAATGAGAGCTATTTCATGTTCACAGTCCCCTATTGTATAAAACAGTGTTAATAATAAACGGTACTTTAATGATTTTGTTACCTTCACTGACACATTGAGCTTCCCTTATTCTATTTTCGGTCTCGTCCACTGAACAAAGACAAGGTAACCTTGCTGCCTAACTTTATGTTCATGCTTATTCTAGCATTTACAATACATGTTCACGCTTGATTTGAACATATCCTACTGCATCGTCGCCATACGTTGGTCGAGTAGTTCTGAATTTGTAAATAAAATAGAATTAAGTAACACTCAAAATAAACGGTATTCCACTAGAAGCTTAGGTTTGTGTCTTCACATTTTGGACGCCTGCAATCAGTAATTGGGCATTTTCTTCGTAATACAAGTGAACCATGTCGCTTGTGACTGAAGGTAAATTGTTCGAATTTGCTTCGCTAAAGCCGGTTTAACTTTTCTTACGGGGCATTTTATCAAAAACCCGTTTTCACGATTAAGATGAGGGTATTATAACCATAGATTATAACACACAACAATAAATACAGTTGAGTCATGGAATTGAGTTTGATCCTGCGCTGTCGACGGAACCGATGTTGCGACATTTACCCTGTTTATATCGTGAGATTTAAGCCGCTTCAACCGTTCAAGCCGCTTGAAGTTTTACGATATAAACGCTCAGGCTTGCAAGTTTAGTTGGCTTGGACGTTTTGTCCAAGCCGACAAAATAAGTGGCTTGGATAAAATGTAAGCCGCCTCGGCATGAAGTACCCCGATATAAACGCAATAATATATTGTCAATATTGCTAGCTTCATTATTATTTACTGGTTTCTATGGTTCCTTATGTTTGTTTGTAAACGGCACAATGAAGTTTCTGGCAACAATAAGGCAGAGTTTGAATATATGGACGAAATGGGAAAGCTGCTAGACGAAAGACCATCATCACAAATGAAAGGGTTTGAGTCGCAATTCACAGAACCATCCGACATTTTTGAAGCGCGTGTAATAGCATTCTAGACAAATCCAAATTGTTGCAAGTCAACCTGTAGAGTATTGAACTTTGTGCAATAATTGCTACCCATGCAGTTTACACCCGAAAAACTACAATATAGACGTATCATCGATTCCTTTGTTTAACGCTCATTGCCCCCAAGAACTAAGATTGCTGATGTAGAATTTTGTCAATATAAAATCGATTGTAAAATGTATCGAAGAGAGGTCGTTCAGTTGGGAACGCCCCAAAACTTGGCAACCGGTACTGTCAACGAGAAGGGTAATGTCATTTATTCCAGCAAATCAAGCAAACACTGCAAATAACAAAAATGATGCAACGCCGTCGCAGAATATAAATGTGACAGTCGCGAATGTGACAACGAAGAGAACACTTCGAGCTCTTCCACATCGCAACTTAAACCACTGATGAAGTCCGCCGCAGTTGTGGATGAAACGTCTGGAGATTCATTGGGGTCACTTGTTGAATTAGCTCCTCGGAGCGTTCACTACACCCCACCTAATGGAACTTCAAATGGAACACGGTCCAAAATCCCGAAGAAGATCGTTATAATTAAAATAATTTTTGATAATTTTTATATTCTACATACTTTTTTTATATTAATAAACGTTGATAACAAATAGTAGTGTTTTTAGAACTTAAAGGAAACTTACGGCTGCATTAGGTAAGTAAGAAACACAGAAAGTGGGCACAGTTTTCTAAACAATTATATAAGTTTTTTTATTGACATTTATTGAACCAAAACCCTTATTTAATGTAGGTAAACTCACATTATTTAATCATAAATTGACTCTCAAACCAATATAGTGCCTTTCACGGAATAAGAGAAAATAATAAACGTGCATTCGCTCATTTTTCGTGAAAAGCTCTGTGGTATTCCTTTATCTACAACTCGTATGTCGCAAAGGAAAATTATCACTTAAGTAATCACTTAAAAACTCTCGTAACAAATGCCCGTCTAGATATTCACCGTCTTTATGATAACCACCACCAGGTTGTGGAAATAATCTGTTTGTGGCTTTAACACTCTTGATTGAAATGTCTGCGAAAATTTTCTATTATATTGTGAAGAGTAAAACACGTGGAAACAATTTTTGGTACAAATGTACAATGTACATCTACACGCTTTAATAATGTTCTCCATTTTCCCTTCAATCGACCAAATGCATTTTCTACTACAACTCTGCCGCTGTTGAGGTGGGCATTAAAAGACACTTCTTTGGCTGGCACTGTACCAATGTACCCTTTTAATAACCAAGGTAACAAAGGATAGGCAGGGTCGCCAATGAGTACATACGGAAGTAGTCGAGCCCCAAGCTGTTTTCTTGCCTAAAATTTCACCATATGTTACAACTAAAGTTGGATCACAAAAATAATTTTATTACCGGTGGCATTGCCTTTAAGTGGTTTTTAAATAAATCTGAGTTTCGAAAAACAATTGCATCGTGAGTGCATCCAGGGTACTTCACTGAAATATTTAACCATCTATATATGTGATCAATCACTCCCTGCAGTAGAATGAAGGCCCAAGACTTCCTGTTAATAAAGTCACGGTAGCCGTCCATCGATGGCACCAATTATATTTGGAATGTTTGTAAGAGTCTTAAAATGCGCTGACTTTCCAATGATTCAATGCTATTTGGCATATGAACATGAATAGGTGTTAATATTTCCAATATTGCGTCAACAAATTCATGCAGAATTTTATATAGGTTGATTTGTGAAGCCCAAACTGATTTCCCGCAACTCTATATTCGCAACAACTGCCAAGAAAATATAAACACAATGCAACCTTTTTTTCAACAGATATATATTTCTTAGGGCTACTGAGAGCATTCTTTTGGGGTTCTAAACTTCTTCTTAGTATTTTGCGTATGTAATTCTTTCTTTTGACACTCGAAAGTTTTCATAAAAATCGCGATCCGTAAATGCCTTACAAACCACATTTTCCCACCAATCAGTACTCATGTGTGCACGTGGTAAACATAAGTGAAGTTAGCAACCTACCCCTACTACTTTCTATCATCTATCCGACTGTTCGGGACTTCCGATATAAACGATCTCGGATTAAACTTGTCTAATCCGATTACATTCAAGCCGCCTAAACGCTCACGATATAAACGTAATAGTGCAGCAAGCACGCCCGCGCTATTTAAACCCATACCCTTCATACGGTATTTACGTGTTTTCAATAAGATTCTGTTGCCATTGGGATTTGATTATACGCTCTAATCAAGTCCAGCGTTGAAAAACAAGCTTTTCTTGTCCAGTAAATAGGTGAAATCTTGTATATTGGGAATCGGATACCGGTCTGGAGTCGTCATGGCGTTTAACTTCCGATAATCTCCACAGGGGCGCCATTCTCCGTTCTTCTTCTGTACCAGATGTAACGGTGAGGCCCACTGTGAATTTGATGGACGGCAAACGCCTTTCTTCATTAGCTCCTCGAATGCCTTTTTCGTTGCCTTGTATTTTTGTGGATCCAGTCGCCTCGCTTTGCAGTAGACGTCGACCTTGGTCTCGATGTAATGTTCTGTAAACACTTTTGTTGTTGGCGGTTTATGCTGCAAGGGCCTTGTGACTTCCACGGCTCGCATAAATTGCTTGGAATGGTGGAGAAGGTCTGTATTTCTGCTGAATCCAGGATGCAGACTAATTTCTTTTGCAGTTGTGTACCCTGATCAATCAACTTCTTGTTGGCGATGTCGACTAGCAGTCGAAATTCTTGGATGAAGTCTGCTTCCAGGCTAGGTTGAATAACGGCGCAAATAACAAACTCCCAACAAAATTCCCGTCGTAGGACTAAATCTACCGATATCTTTTTTGTTCCGTATGTCTGTACGCCTATATAGAAACTCCAATATCGAGCGTAGGCGACTAAAAACCGTTTCCATATTGTGAATAAAATATATAGGTACTTTATGGGGTTACTAATTCAAGCAGACCGCATTGCTATTGGTTGCCAAATTCAAACAACAACGTGTTTATTTATACCATTTTTCTCACCGGTCACAATCAGTTTATTGTATTTTTATTTCTATTATTGAAATTGTTCTAAAAAGTTACTTTTGGTTTTCGAAAAACAATTATGAACCTTACGTTTGCTTGCATCGGTAAGTAGGTACCTTCTGAGTACTAATTAATTAAACAATCTGTATGTAAATGTTTGTAGGCTTTCACGGTCGGTGTTGTCAACAACGGTGGTATTAATCGGGATTGTTGACCGTGTTCCAAGCGAAGTCCCATAAGGGGGTTGTAGTGAGCGCCCCGGGAGGCTAACTCAGCAAGTGACCCCAATGAAACTCTGCCAAACGTTTCGTCCACAGCTGCGGTGGACATCTTCAGCGGCGGTGTGGTCGTGGTCGAAGTATCTTCCAGCTGTCACAGTCGCGACTGTGGACGAAACGTTTTACAGAGTTTCATTGGGGTCACTTGCTGAGTTAGCCTCCCGGGGCTCTCACTACATCCCCCCTTATGGGACTTCGCTTGGAACACGGTCAACAATCACGATTAATACCACCGTTGTTGAATCTGTATGTAAATAGTTATAACATTTCAGTCTTTATATTTTCTAGTTACATGTGATTGAAACTATTAGGTAACCAATGTAGATTTCCAAAAGCTGCAGTTACCTGCGAATTATGGAAGCTAATTTGCCAACTAAATCCATCGGATAATTAAATGATCAATTGACTTATCTAGTAAGGATACTTGATCCAGATTATAAGAATATTGCCGTTCGAAGAATTACGATTTGTTATAGCAATTTTTCTGAGCCAGGACCACGCGTTTTAAAGGATCTGCTGACTCTCCTAATCATAACACACTCGCACTTCATTCTGTATTTCGCCGTATTATTCACTGCTATTTGAGGGAAACGTAAGAAGCGGTTCATTATGATTACTATTTGGGTTGGGAAATAAAAGAAAACCAAGGTCCCCTTGGCGGCGGTGGCGCACGGCAGTATTCTTATAATTTAGTTCAATCATTCTTACTTGGTAAGTCAATTGATCATTTAATTACAATTCATATTGCCGTTCTCGAATTACGATTTGTAGATATTTGAAGAAGTAATGAACCCGCAAAACAAAGACCTTTCAACGCAGGAAGCTTTATTGATTAAGATAAACAGTATCATAAGTCAAGCTGAAGAATCTCGGGCTAGGGGCCTATTGTAAAGTTTATTAAACATTTTAGAACTATCTGTCCAGCCCAAGGCTCATCTTATGTTTTCAATGTCTATTCCAGACCTCTAGGCCGCTGACGTAGCCGCATATCGTGTGCTATAACTGGAGAATTGGGAAATGTCTACTCCACTGGACTTCCTCACCCATGTTGACTCATTTACTTATTCTCTGTATACTGGCTGCATGAATAGGTTTTTTAATTGTTAAAATCAATTCGTTTGCCCCCTGATGGTCTAAAATGTTTCGTTCTGCGTAAGTAATCCTTAATGACGGATGCAACACATAGGGCTAGGTTTTCTCGAAAAAAGGATTAAACCAACAGTGGTTAAAGGCTCCTAGGTTTGGTGGTTTTTATCGAGTCCGAAATACGGATTTCTAATCTGCCTTTGACACTGTTTATGTTTTCAATTCTAATTTTTGATAAAGTCTGGAGTCTGTGCGCGGTTGTTAAAGCGAGCAGAGTGACTAATTTAATCGTTAATTGGTGAATCGCAATACTACCATTTGGGAATAAAGTCGATAAATACGTAAGGACTGGGTGAGGGTCCCATGTAGCATAATATTTTGGTCGGGCTGGGTTGATTATAAATGCCTCTTAAAAACCCCTTTAAACCTGTTTATGGTTTTGCTCGATCGAGAAAACCAACACGAGTGCAGACTGAACAGAATTTAAAGTGAAATTATGCATTGAGAAATTTTGTGGCAATGTCTATGGAGTATTCTTAAGCATTCCAATCACAATTTGAACAAAAAAGCCACCACTTTTTTAGATATGACGAATATTGCTTCTGGATGCTTGCAGCAATTGATCATTTTATGGCACATAAACCCGCTTCCGGGTATACCCTGCGGAGAAAAGACTCCCTGATAAAAGTCCAACCACCAGAGAAAGGTCTTTCCATAGGGGATGCGGTTCCCTGAAAGGTGAGAACAATAATTTTTTATTCGGACCTAAAATTAATGGTTCATTAATTAATAATTTGCGGAAAACGGGGTACCGGGGTTGGCTGCCCCAACTGGGAACGACCAAAATGTTCCGGGCTTTTTAACTGATTATTTTCTCAATGCATTTTGCGATCAAAAAATGGGAGGAAAAGCGTAGAAGAACAGATTCTTCCACGAGACTGTGAAAGCGTCAGTAAATAAGGAACCTGGATCAGGTTTCCAGGAAACATAGTTTGTGCATTTCGCGTTTAGTTCTGTAGCAAAGAGATCGTCGCGGAACCAAAAATTCCACAAATTTCCTGGTATGCATTAATTGGCGTTCATATTCGGTGTTTATTTTGGCTGAACGTGACTCAGCGTCAGCGTGCAAATTAGTCCTAAGGCCGCTACAGACGTAAGTAGATGTCTTAAGACATGTATGTACATTCATCAACGGGCAAACAAGAACGTGTCTAAACTTTTGCGTACACACGCACGAGCTAAATACTCAGTTTTATTCTGGCTGCGGCGGTGATGGAAGATGAATTCGGAGTAGGACGATTTTGCTATACGGGCAGTGGCGTGCGTTTATGCCCTTGAATTGAATACAGAAAAAAAGAGGTTTCAATAGTTTAGTACTCATGACCATTTGTTATGCAAATTATGAATTTATAATGTGCGATTTTGGTGTCAACGGTAGAATATCAGAATTTATTTTACTATAATGATCAATAAATTACAAATTTAGAAAATATTTAACTTACCGACGCTTCTGACAAACCACGCACACACTGAATGAATTTACCTCCACACGTTGAGACTTGCACACTGAGGCATACACGTACGTGCAAAATTTCTGTCTTCGACAGAAATATTAACGCGGCATGCATCCTGGTTGTGCACTCAAAATCGCGACGTTATTTTTCATACACATTGACGTTTTTGCTTGCACATTGATGAATGTACATACATGTCTTAACACATCAACGTACGTCTGTAGGGGCCTTTAGAGGACTCGCACCACTGTTTAAATTTTCGCACAGTTTTGTTTAGTTCCGGGTATTTCACACTGCCCATTCTGTTTATGGACGAGATGGCTGTTGTGTTACCGATTCTTAATAGTATCGAACAGTTAACCCTGTTTTTGGCGAATGATTTGAATGCGTTAAAAGCCGCGATGAGTTCTAATATGTTGATGTGGTGTTTTCTCTCTTGCTGGGACCAGAAACCGTGTGTTTTGATGTGGCCGCAATAAGGTCCCCAACCGGATTTTGATCAGTCAGAAAAATTTTCCAAAGTAAACGGTTTAAGTGAAATATCAATATCAGTGTTGTTTACTAATGCGAGATTTAACCACTTGAGGTCACGTTTTATGACGGCTGTAATCGCCATTGTTTTGTTATAGTTTTGTTTGGAAAATGAAACCAGAAATTTCCTTCTCTCCTTTCTTTATAAATAAACTCAACCGTACTTAAGTGCCGTTACACATTCACGCGGGCGCTCCGCGCCTGTTGTTTTCACATTTACACGTTTGCTAGCACGGGCGATCTTGCAGTCGACATTTTGAACGGACGCAAGTAAGAGCCCTTTCACATGGAGCGTACGGTCAGCGCGTACCGTCAGCGCTGACAATACGCGCTGATTTTCCATACGCGGCGTACGACTTTCACATGCACAGCGTACGGTACGCGACCGATGATGCGCTGTTGCCAGTCTTATTGAAACTATGTCTCTTCGTTCATCATGTATAATTTTGAAGAAATGGTGTTTGTAACATTCTTATAACGCATGTTATGCTCCGACAAAATTTTGGTGGCAATTCAATGTTATATTCGGCGGTAGAAAACTAAGGATATGTACAAAATTACGTTAGCAGCCGAATAAACAAAGCAGTAGTGGTAACATGCTGTCTTTTCTGAACTATTCCGCAAACATTTTTTTTTGTTTTCGTCTGCAATTTTCGCTGAATAACCTACTAACGTGAAATCGTGATTCTGGGGTAATGCCGGTCAAAGCGGCGGATATAAGAAATGCAATATACACCATGCATACTTCACTTAGGAAAGCTGCAAAAAATTGCAGAATTCCACAAGTTAGTGAGTACATAAATAACATGCTAAAAAGCAACTGAAGTTGTAGACTACCTACTTGAAACCTACGTTCTGACTCTTTGCAGCAAATAAAAATTAATATCTCTTGAACCATTTGAAGTATTGCAATAATTTTTTTTCTATCAATCAGTATAACTTTAAAGAATAATTCGAGATTTCTTCTAATACATTTTAATGTCTCGGGTGGGCGTTGCGATTTCCTGAAAATTACTATAACAAAATGCCAAAAACTCAATTTTTTCAAATTGCAAAACCACAATCTAATAACGAAATTCAATGTAAAAGCAAAAAATGACACGACCTTTATAAAGGTTTGTTATGTCAATTCTCGATAGTTTTTCCGATATTCCACATTTTGTAGAAAACGCTTCTTCTCTTAAGCTTTTGATATGTGTAGGCTGTGGAATACAAACATTTAAATTAAACAATTGAAATTAGCATGCCTAAAGTAGGTATTATGCTTTTTATCAAATTTTTACTATTATTTTGTAAATTAATAACCAAAAAGTATAAACAAGAAAGTAGAACAAAACTTTAATTTAACTAATACTAATAATAAATCAATTATAGTTGAAGTACAACATTGAAGCTAATGTTCGACATATTTTTACAGATTGAGTTGCTCTTCTTATTTCAGCTGGATCAAGATTATTAAATGTCTTAACGATTATTATTTTATGATCTTCTTTATTTAAAATAGCTGTGCCGTACACTATTTTCTTTATACGGCCCCATAAATAAAAATCAAGAGAGGTCAAATCGGGTGATCTGGCCGGCCACAATGACGGGCCTCTAATCCCGAACCAACAGTCTTCAAACAATGATATCAATTTGGTATCAATTTCATTTGTAGAGTGTGCCGGAACTCCATCCATCTGATACCAGGCATTAAGTGCCCTGGCACATGGTAGATTTTCAACAAATGGTTCTACAATTTTCCTCAAAATTTGGAGATAATTTTGTCGATTTAAATTATCGTCGTCATACATGAAGTATTGAACTTCACCATCCATTAGCAAAGCGAAGACATTTAGTCGAATCTGATTTTGATTATCTATCTCTACAATTAAATGAGGATTCCGTTTTTATATTGTGGTATTGCAATTTGAAAAAATTGAGTTTCTGGCATTATTCTTTAAAGTTATACTAATCGATAGAAAAAAAAATTATTGCAATACTTCAAATGATTCAAGAGATATTAATTTTTAAAAAGATCCTTGCATTTCCAAATTTTAACATAAAATTAAAAATATTTCAAAAACTATGAGAGATAAGTGCCGACAACCTGGGCGCTTCTTATTCAGAATTGATTTCCCAAACGAACGAGTGCATAAAAATAAGGGGTTGCTATTTAAAATAACAAAGGTGACGTCAATTTCCGGTATAACCGGAAGTTCCGCCATCTTGTTAGTATTTCACTTCGATTCAGAACAATCGATGATAATCATACACCAAATTTCAACTGTCTAGTTTTACGGGAAATTAAAAATATTCTAATGAAGAAAAAGTGAAAAAATGTATGAAGAAAAAGTGCAGCAATTCGGTCTAAATTCAGATATTTGATACCGTACGCGACTGACCGTCAGTTGCCATGTGAAGTTACCCATAAGGAGGCGACGGGAAAAGTCACAACGAACCGGTGCTTCTGCACATGCCCCAGTTAGTATGTACCTGTTAGAATCTATTGGCGGTAATTCTAGCCGCGAAGACTAATAATGCCCGGTTGCACAAAAGATAATCAGTTGTTAACGGTTAATCAATGACAAAAACAAGCGATTGAAGGGCCGTTAACAACGAATTAATTGTCCGTCAAATATTAACAACTGTCAACGTCAATCTCTGATTAACGGTCAATTAACGCTGTTTTGCGTTGCACAAACGATAATGTCTGATTAAACGCTTGTCAACGGCTAGTTTATTTCATCTGTGACAATTGGGCGATTAACCAAAAATCAATTCATTCATTTGTGGTTTTTAAGCATTTATATTAGTTTTTTATTCAAAATTGGTGATAACTTTAACATATTTTGACAAACTCAATATAGATATAGGAACATTAAATAATACTAGTCGGTCTAGCTTCATCAAGTGATTTTGAAGATGAGCCACTACGAACACCGATGCAAAGAATTCGGTTTAAACGCGATTGAGAAAACCCATTTTGTTATATTATTAGTCCAGAAAAATATAAATGTGTAAAATTTAATTCTCTACATTTCTGCTCAGTGTCTTTTATTCTGATAACTAAATAGTTAACAAACACATTCTAATCCACAAACTGAGATTCGTGTTCTAATCGTGCTACTTTACTGTGTGGTGGTCGTTGTTACTTTTGCGAAGTCTGGCTTATTACCGCCGGTTCATGCTCATGCGCAGCAGCCCCGGTTCGCTGTGACTTTTCCCGTCGCCTCCCATAAGGATCCATGGCCGTACGCGCGCTGACGATACGACGACGGACGGGCTCGGCGTATGCCCGACGTAGCAAATCGTACGGACTGACGATACGCGCTCCATGTGAAACTACCCATTTAAACCCATGGCCCTTGCTCATACGCGCTGACGGTACGCGCTGACCGTACGCTCCATGTGAAACGGACCCAACTGTTTACCTAACTACCTAACTAAGTTATAAAATTTATGAACTAAATGTGCAGAAATTTGATCTCCATTCAGATGACAACAATAGACTAGAGGACCACGTATCAACTCGCAGAGCTTTTTCGAGTTAAAAATCGCGTAATAAATATATTTTGCAATATATTTTTGTTGGTAAATGATACAAAAGTATGATCAAAGCACACCTAATTGAATTGGACCTGCAAAAGTATATGAAACCCCGATTATATGGGAAAACACCCGGTCCATAAATTGCCGAAATCTGGCAACAGGGCGTCTCCGTACGCGACTGACCGTCAGTTCCCATCTGAAGTTGCCCATAAGGACCTATGGTCCGTACGCGCGCTGACGATACGACGACGCACGGGCTCGGCGTATGCTCGACGTAGCAAATCGTACGGACTGACGATACGCGCTCCATGTGAAACTACCCATTTAAACCCATGGCCCTTGCTCATACGCGCTGACGGTACGCGCTGACCGTACGCTCCATGTGAAAGGGCTCTAAGTCATGGTGCATTCACTGGCCGGGGCCTAATAACTAAAAGGTCTGACCTTGGAGTGGCGGGCTGAACACCTGCGGGACGGCTCCAGGGACGACCTCCTGGTTGGCGGCACGACGGGACCAGATGACCTCCTGGGTGGATGTGGCGGAACGGGATGCTCCGAACACGAACTCACACCAGTGGGACCGCTCCAGGGACGACCTCCTTGTTGGCGGTGGCGGAAGATGATTCGCACGTGGCGCAGTTCAGCGGGACGTTCCGATCACAAACTCACGAACTCCACGAGATACAGCTCAACGGAATTTCGGTTCAATCGTAATTACCAAATTCGCGGCACGTGAACAAAGGCGAAAACAGGAAAGTATTTCTTGTTTCGCAGCCCGAAACAAGATGGCTTATTTCTCCTTTTCGGCCGGCTTGCGTCGCAAAACGAAAAACGGGGGAAGCGCGCTCGCGGCAACTCTCCCGGCCCAAACTCCCCAGAACCGCGGACTGTGCCTTCAAGAAGTCTCGCGGACTCTCCCAAAATTTCGGGACGGTAGTCTGTATGTTCGTATCTCTCTTGATACTGTTGCAGACTGTGTTGAGTGGAACATCCCAAAGTCCCCCGCCTTTGTAACTAAGTCGATACCTATAACATTTACAACATTAAAACTTGCGATGTAAATGTTACTTGTCAGGGTTTGCTTATTGATGTCGATTTTAGCGGAAAATTGTCCAAGTATCTGCCATCGGTTTAAGTTTACATTTAGGATTGTCGGCGATTCGCGAACGACCATGTGTATTACTTTCACGGATAACAAACAATTCTTAGCACCGGCGGGCTACACCCCTTTCTCTGCCTTCCATTTAAGTTTGTAAGCGGACGACGATCGTCGACGTCGTTGAAGTGCTCTATACTTACGACACCCATAAACTATATACACGTTGAGTCATTAGTGCGGGATCGGTCCATAACTTCTAAACCGTGTAAGATTATTATTGCAGACGCTGTATAGTAAAAATGATATTTTGCATATCGAGCGTAAAGAGCAATCCTTTCTTCATATTTCTGCCAACTTTCAGCCATCTAGCTGCTAAAACGACCTCTCAGTAAATTTTTTAGTGAACCTCTGTAAATGTCAAAAAATGTGAAAAAAAATGTGTAATTTGATAACAGTGGTCCAAAATGTAAAATACTTTATATCGCTATAAATCTAGTTCAAAATGGGTTCTAACAGTGAAATAACAACTAATTTATATATATATGTATTATGTGTATATAACGTGCGTTAAAAAAAAAGAGCCTGACTTGGCCATGGAAAAACTTCGTGCCTCAATTTAGTGTAACAAAATTTCGA
Organism: Eledona agricola; assembly: GCA_964023215.1. NCBI lineage: Eukaryota > Metazoa > Arthropoda > Insecta > Coleoptera > Tenebrionidae > Eledona > Eledona agricola. The sequence goes on along the minus strand of OZ026859.1, from coordinate 14,697,726 downwards.
ACTGTCAGTTCGAATCTGTCAGATAGTTTTTAGGATGGGTTCTTTGTTGACAATGGTTTCGTTTACGATGCATTTAGGTGTTTTTTTTATCAAATTCCATCTCCAACCATCCATTTGGACTTCTCGGCATTTCATCTGCACTTAATATGGTGTTTTGTCTATTATACAAACAAAGTCAGTTCACTTCGGAACCTCGCTCGACTGAGTGTTCGTTTGCTTTAACGTTTGTAAAAAGACAGGTGAGACTTTGACACTACAAATTTGATGTTGGTTTTGAGTTTTGTTGTCGATAGAGTCAGAAATGTTCATGGTTGATTGGCAGTTATGTACGTAATGTAGGGAGGATCGATTGGATTTGACAAGATCATGTGAAAGCATTGACTGAAGAATTTCAAGCACACATGTATCAGTATGTCATTAAGTCATGAGTTTTCGAAAAACTTATAGCATTGCTCGTATAAATTGGAAGTGATGGTAATGAGATCTCGGAGCTCCTGAAATTTTTCGACACATTTTGAATGAAGTACTACACACTTCTATTCGCTGGTTAGTGCAATAAGTCGGTTTATCTGTATGAGCACCAATGTGGAAGAAGAAGGTAGTAAACTTTACATCATCATGAAATAATTTTTAAGCAAACATTTAAACTGATCTTGTGACAGTCCATTGAATTTGAACTCTTCACTCATCTTGTTGACTCTAGATGCGTAGGCAACAATGTCTTCCTCTTGCTTTTTTGCTTGTGTCAGACACTTGTAGCGAGTGCTGAAAAGCGACACTTTCTTCCTGAACATATTGTTTAAGATCCTGACACTGTCTTGAAAGGTCAGGTCTTTTGGCTCCTTCGGAAGGATGTAATTTGTGAACTGTTGGTGGCAAACAGTGTTGATTTTTCTCAACAGGAGCATTGTTCGCGCTTCTTCCGAAAGTTTTGCCGTATCCTCGATTAATATACTTTCGAATCGGCTGAACCAAGCTTCACATGTCAAATCCTGTTCTGGATCGTAGACGAACTTGGTTATAGTGTTGCTGAGGGTGTCCATTAGAATTTCTTTGCTGACTTCTGACGTGCCTCCCTGATTTAAATTTTTAAACAATTGGTTTTGTTTTATGTACGCGTGTTGTTTTACAAAATTTGCTAAGTATGGAAATTTGAACTTTGAAACCAGATTAACAGATAACGATTTACGTTGTGTAGTCTTTCATCCTTACGGGTTGCTTTCTGTCCCTTTGCGGACGTTGGTTGACAACCTTCGGGGGACTTCTCCTGTCTTCTGGATTCGGCGTAAGTGGAGTCTTTGGGTCTTCTTCTTGTGAGTTTATGTCGTTAGGTGTTATGTCTGTTGGCTCTTCTTTTTTCTTAATGTGAACGAGACTTCGCCTGTATTTTCGTCCTTCATGTTGGATGTCAAACGATCTTCCGTCGACTTTTTGGTAAAATTTTGTGTAGATGACGCTTTCGGTCCACGTGTCGTGAGGATTTTTCTTAAATAGCACTCTGTCGCTTTGGCTTCGAGTTGCGATGTCTTGTGATTTTCTGTCGTAGTAATGCTTGGTGTAGACTCTTTGGTCTTGTATCTTCTCGGGTACGTTCTTGATTATGTTCGATTTGAGTTGCTTGTCGTACAAACACGTCGCATCTTAGTCTTCTTGCGAACATTTTCTGCGCGGGGCTGGAGTTCATCTTGTTGGGAGTGTTTCTCCATGTTAAGAGCATTTGTATATCTCAGTTTTGGCTTCTACACTTTTCTTTAACAAGTCTTTTGCAATCTTCACGGCTGCTTCGGCTTTTCCGTTGCCTTGTTGACGATGAGGGCTGGAAAACACGTGTTCGAAGTTCCATTCTTTTGCGAATTGGTTGAATTTTTCACTGGAAAAGTTCGTTCCTCCATCGGTAATCACTGTGACTGGTATACCGTATCGGCTGAAGTTTCGCTTGCAAATTCTTATTGTATCGTCGGAGTTGGCTGTTCTGATTTCGTCTATCTCGAAGAAATCGGTGTACTGGTCTAACGTTACTAGAAACTTTTTTTTTTTTTGGTTGATTTCTAGATTAAACGAGCGTATTTCAAATACATACATCGATTCCCTGATTGTACTATGATCTTTTTGAAAGTCCTCTTTGCTTAAAATCGTATCAAAAACAGTCAATAGTTCATCTCTTTGATAAAGCAGGGTCCACATCAAGCGTGATTTAAAATTCCAACGCGTTCCAGAGGCATTGGGAAGATGTCGACTACTGACTTGATTTAAAATTTCGGTTCGTTTTGGAGATTTAGTGAAAAACGTGGGAAATCCGCTTAAATTTGCAAAAAATATCCTACATTCTTTAATTTTACCATAATGGGCCGCAAGGCCTGAATGCAGCGGTCCTACATAGGAACGCACCGCTACATAGATAGATAGATAGATAGATAGATTAATTTTACCACATACGTCTTGAAGCACTAAATTTAAATTATGGACATAGCAATGCGTGAATAACGCCTGAGGGGCCACTGATTTGATTTTTGCTTGCAAGCCGTTCACATCTCCAGACATTACACTTGCTCTGGCGTATGTTTGGTCGGAAACGTTAAAGTTATTAAGAGTCTGAGTTAATAAATTAAACAAATCATCTGCTTTGCGACCTTCATTGACGTCGAAAAATCCCATAAAACGCCCAACGACTTTACCTTCGCTTGTATACCTGAAAATTACGGAAAGCTGGGAGAGACAGGATATATCTGTAGTTTCATCCACCTGCCAATAAAAACACGGCGCCTTTGTAATTTCCAGTGAGATAACGTCATAAGGACTTTATTTATAGATGTAATAAAATCATTATGAATAGTTTTTGGAACACTGATGATTCGTCCAAGAAAATGTTGAATGTGTTGTCATATTTAGATAAGAATGAAGCAAGTTCTTTGAAATTTCCCTGATTAAAAGAAGATTCGGTTTCATCGTGACCACGTAGCGTTTGCTCTTGCATTTCCAAATATAAAATCATGTCAATAAACCGTTTGCGTATATCTCTATTATGTCTAACAGTTTCATTAAACTTTCGAACATTTTCCGTGTATGCCGAATATATGACAGTCTGAATATTTTGATTTTGATTATTAAATAATTTGAGTTTTAACGTTGCCCGTGTAAGTTCAGTAAGATCTTCTATTATGTTTCAGTAAAGATTTATAAATATTTTTTAAATTGTCAATGTCTGATGTATTCTACGGAGAGAGTTGCTTCTCAGAAAAAAGTAAACAATTCCAGCAGAACAACTTGTTTCGAATTTCGCTTCCAGTTAACCAAATATATTTATCGAACCAAGTTTTCTGAATCAAATTTTACATTGCAGGTTTGGGTCTCTCTAATTTATTTAAAATAAACTTTTTGTCATCGTAACTTAATTTCGAAAATCGATTAGTTAACAAATAATGCATCATATCATGCCCTAAACTCACTACCTCCTGCACGGAATTTGCACCTAGATCTGTGCTTGTAGAAGCCATTATTTCCTTTCACCTGACACTATGGCCTAACCACGACCTAAAGCCTTACACCTCACCTTAGTTATAAGTTAAATTGTAACGGAATTAACAGATTTTTCTCCCACCCACAGCTTCCTGTCCACTCAATTTTGGTAGTTTCTTGAAATGCCCGGTATTATGTTATGTGTGATCTTAATTTGTTTTGGGTCTTAAGGTTTCTGGAGGGTATTGATTAGTCAAGAGCTGAGAACGAACCTTGTCTATGGAACGAACTGAACTGTATTTGAGTTAGGTCTGTTGAGGAAGTCCTCTACAATTAGAGTATGCAACCAATGATACACGTGTGTATACATTATTTACAAATATATAACATCTCGCTTTTTTTTGAAGATTAAATTTAACTGCATTATATTCTGCACAGGTTTCTGTCACTTCACTTTCACTATTGTTTGACATTATTGCATCTAAGTTTACATTTTGTTTTGTTTTCGAACTACTGCTATCGTACACAAATTTACTTTCTTTATTTGTAAATACTACATGTGATGGGCTCTGAAGAGTTGCTTGAATGAAAGTCTTTTATGAATTGTATGTTTCTTGTCAAGCATCTTCCATCCCCTTTTTCAATAACATAAGTTCTATCTCTAATTTTCTTAATTATTTTTCCAGTTTACCAGTTGCCTTTAGGTCTTTCTTGAAATTTTAAATTTTACAATTTTTCCTGGCCTATAGAAATGTTCTTTTTTGCATCTTCTATTGTAATATATTGCGCTTGTTTGTTTGTCTGTCTCGAGTTTTTTGTTGTAATCTCTTTTGTTTATTATTTTTGGATTTAATTTACTTTCCAGCATTGGCATATTATCGCGTAAGTGTCTGCTCATTAGAATTTGTGAGGGAGTAAATCTGCTGTTTAAAACTGGTGTATTTCGTAAGGCTAGTAATGCTAGGTGGAAGTCTTGATTACCTCTTAAACATTTCTTTATTGTGTTTTTTATGGTTTGAATAGTTCTTTCTGCCTGTCCATTTGATTGTTGATGGAAAGGAGAGGAATTGATTACTCTGAGTAGAATTTATTTCACTTAATTTGACGTTTATTGAAACGATACCTAATTTAATACTTGTTTCGCAACCAAAAACACATCCATTGTTGGACTTGTCTATATAAAATTTTTCATTAAACAGTTTTCCGTCAAATTCAACTTTAATATTACAAGTCCCTACAATCGGAATTTTTTGTTTTGTGAAGGTTCTTAAAATACAATCTGGATCGTTTTTATTTAATGAGAGACCTAGCTCTTTGAATTGTTTAAAAGTTATTACATTTACGGCTGCACCTGTATCAATTTTAAAGTTAATTAATTTGTCATTTATTTTTAATTTTGCAGAAAATTGTTTGACGTTGCTTGAATTATATATTTTGTCAATGGCTATAGCGTGCTGAATGTTATATAACAATGCTGCTAATCGTATTTTTAAATTTTATTTCGCATTCGTTTCAAAACGGGAGCTGACGTGCTTCTCTTCGAACTATTGTGGATAAACCTCAGACAGTAAGCAACCACCCGTTGCAATTTTGTAAATGATGAGTATTTCGTTAATATGGAGAATTCCGTAGCAATTATTGTCATTGAATTCACCACTTTTCTTTTCTCTGGTAATTCGGCCAAGTCTATTGTCGATACAAATCGGCACACTGGCCATTCAGTCTCGTTCTTTGACAAGAAAGTAGGACCATGCCAATACAAATCACATTTGATTAACTTCTCGGCAGAAACTCCTCGAGAAATTATATCGGCAGGATTCTGTTTAGATTCTACATGACGCCATTCTCCACCGTCGCTCAGACTCTGAATCTGTGATACGCGATTCGCTACATATACTTGCCACATATTTGGATCGGCTGATATATAGTGTAACACGATCATAGAATCGGTGAAATAATATTTTTTTCGTATAAAACCTCCCAGTGCTTTTGAAACCTTGTCCGTTAATTGAGCACCAAGCAGCGTCGCACAGAGCTCTAATCTCGGTAGACTAACAGTATTTAATGGACTTATTTTCGATTTACTACACACTAGTAGTGTCGAATAGTCATTTCCTTTATTATTCTTTACCCGGAGATACACTGACGCCCCATACGCCTGGAGGGATGCATCGCAGAATGTCAGCAAGTCTATACTTGGTGTCACGTCTGGAACTTCGGCTACCATAAATCACCCCCAACTACCCCTTACCGCCCCAAAAAGGCGATGCTCGATTTAGTTTGATTGAGTATCTATGCAGAAATTCGCACATACCAAACGTTGGATAAGCCTTTCTTATCGTTTCTTAGAATTCGAGAATTGCTGGTTCAGCGTGTGGAGCAGTACTCGATCGCGGTGTTTTTGTTTTAACACAACTACAATTGTGAAAATTGCTGCTCCAGCGTCGGAAACTGTTCGCAAAGTCGCCAAATTCGATGAGGCGACGCATCAGTGTTCGAAGGTCTACCGCTATCAAATAAAGTATTTTAATTTAACATTTGATCCTCGCGTTAACCAAATCTGCCCCCAATCAATTTTCGAAAAATTACCAGCGTCGAACCGGACTCCACTTATATTTGTACGCTAATTTTTACTTTCAGTTAATGGTAGTGGTGTATTTGTTTTTCACCAAATTTGCCCCGGCTGAAATCCGAAATTTTTACCGTTGTATGTACCAGAGATCACTGACATTCATACCCTCAATAATTATGTGCTTATACACGTTTTACACTATTTATGTTACGTACGCTGTGTTTATTATTGCTTTACATCATTTATAACTAAGATGGAGAAGTTTGAAAATCTAGCGATGTACAAATACCACACCGTATTATGAAAGGTGATGGAAATTGTATTTTTTTAAATCTATGGTATTGGTATTGATATTTTAAGACTGGAACGGAAGCTCAAGAGGTTGGCACTTTAATTGTTCAACAAGTGTGTGTTAATGTAAACAGGTGTGAGTCCGTCGGAGAGACCGAATAAGATTTTTACATCCACCATATTCCCGTCAAAATATTTATATGGTGTTTATTTAAAGTTAATGATAAATACAGAATATAGATAAATAAAAGCGAATGCGAATAATTGAATTGAACAATCCTTCGTGCGGAGACGAGCGGTACACACTTCGGCGGTTCGAGTACGACTAGTGACTGGCTTCGTGCATGTCCGCGCTTCTCTCGATTCCTACATTTCGGCCATCCGACTCTTCATCCGCCCCGGATGAACTCTCGTACTGGACCCACGGTTTGAGGTATTCGGCGCAGGTCGTAGTAGTTCTCGGACCTTCATGATGCCCCTCCTTTTCGACATCATATGTGTTGCCGGCTTTGGCTTTCGTTATTCGATAGGGCCCCAAAAATTTCGCTTTTAATTTTAAGGCAGGACCGAATTGAGACCTCTTTATCGCGACTAATTCACCTATGCGATATCCTCGGGCTGGTTTTCTTCGCAGGTTATAGTATCGGCGATTCTCTTGTTGGACTTCCAGTATCTTCTTCTTCGCTTCTCGTCGGAGAGCGTCGCGAGTATCTTGAAAGTCACCGATTTGCTCAGACTCGATGAGTTCCTTGATTTTCAAGTCAGTCTTGTCCCTCATTTTGGTTCCGATCAGCAGTTCAAATGGCGTACAGTCAATGCTTCGGTGATACGTTCCATTTATCACCTTTTGTACTCTTGAAACGTGCTGATACCATTTAGTCGGGTCGTTCATCGCTAATTTCGAGATCACAGAAATGATAGATCGGTTCAGGCGTTCTACTTGCCCATTCGCTCTTGGTAACCCGGTGGTTATGGTCAAGTGAGTGATGTCTTCTTCATGGCAATAATCTTGAAATTCTTTGGATGTGAACGCTGTACCCTTGTCCGATATTATTCGTTGTGGATTCCCGAAGATCGCTTGCTGCAGGTTCAACTTGGTGATTACTTCTTTAGTCGTCGTCGATTTGGTCGGGTACAACCATACGAATTTCGTGAATGCGTCGATTACGCACAGGATGTGATTGTATCGTTTATTTGTAGAATCCAAAGGGCCAAGATGGTCAATGTGATACGTGTGTAGTGGCGTATCTTCTTTTGGAATCGGATGCAGGTAACCTTCGTTCTTTCCGGCTTTTCTGTTCGTTAGTATGCAGGCTAGACAGTTGTTTATGCACTTTACAATCTTCGACTTTAACTTTGGAATGTAGAATTCTTGTTTGATGTTCTCCTCGATGAGGGGTAACGGATACCGGTCCTTTTCAATTTTCTTATTTACTTCTCTGTAGTCAATGACCATTCGAGTACTTCCATCTTTCTTTTTTACGAGTACCACTGGACTGGCGTATTCGGATGCGCACGGTTCAATGATGTCATCTTCTATCCACTTTTCGACTTGCTTTTCCACGATGACTTGCTCGACAATCGGGAGACGTCTCGGTCGTAGGTAGACAGGTACTTCGTCCTTCATGGTTATTGACATGGTTACATTCGTACTTTTTCGCTCTTTGTTCGACTTTGGTTGGTAATTCGTTACGAGTTCTTTAACTGTTTCTTGATTTTCCAGCGTAGCGTCTTTATCGATGAGTATTCCGTCAGAACAATCAACTTCTACATGCATTAAGGCTGCAATTGTCGTTTTCTTAATCGTAACTCCGTGTTGATTTATGATCATTTCAGCTTGATTTAGAATCTCGGAACCTATGACAGCTTCCATTTTCATGACATCTTTGGTTACGACGTAGGCAGTCAATGGGAATGTTTCATTATCGGTCTCAATTTCACATTTAAAATATCCCAATGGCTTTACTTGATTACTCCCAAACCCTGACAGGATTATGGTTGTCTGATGCAACGTAGGAGATCCTAATCTTCTGTGTACGTCCTCTCGAATGATGTTTACCTGACTTCCAGTGTCCATTAGAGCATTGATTTGGCAGTCAGCTATTTTGATTATCTTATACATCGCATTTGCCGTGTTGATTTCAAAACTTCGTACGTCGGCTGACGCTTTCGACGGTTCTTCTTTCTCGATCTTAACTTTGCATTCGGTTGAGCGATGACCAAACTGATTACATCTGAAGCATTTAGCACCTCTGCTTTTCTGTCGGCACTCAGCTGATTTGTGGCCAATGACTCCACAATTAAAGCAACGTACATTTACTGGTTTTGCCTTTGGTTCAGTTTTCAACGTGACATCTGTTTTAGTCTTTGTTTTGTCGCTTTTCTGAACTTGCGTCGCTTTTCTTACATCTGCGTAAACTTTAATTTTTTCTTTAAACTGCGCAAAATTTCGAGCTCCGTACAACATTATTTTGTTATTCGTGTCGTCCCGTATTCCTTGAATGATGTAATGAATAACTGCGTCGTCCTCGATTTTACCGCGACTAGCCAACTCGCGCATGTGTAGGTAGTACTCTTGAACGCTTTCATCTTTCATCATTTCGCGATCGGCTAAAATTTTATGTAACTGTGCGCTGTTAATTTTAGAAGAAAACTCACACTTTAGCGCTTTCCTTAGTTTACTCCACGTTGTTTCATTTCTCTCGCCCTGGACGAATAATTTAGCCAGCCCTCTTAGTGATTTCTTCGCAAAGATCAATTGCTGTAATTCGTCCCAATTCATCATCGCAGAAGTTTCTTCGAAGTCCTCAATCCATCTCTCGATCGGGTAATCATCGTCTCCGCTGAATGGTCTTAGTGAATCTTCAACGTCCTTGAATGTTATTGCGAATCGGTTTCTCTTCGCCCTCGATTGCGACTGAGTTGATGCCTTGTCGTCGGATTCAGCACGTTCGTCATTTTCTTCATAGTCTTGATGTCTTTTATGTCCGTCGTCTTCATCTTTGTATTCTCGTTCATTTTGGTCGTCTTCACTTTCGTCGTCTTCGTCTTGATGGAAATCCAGATCGATCAAACTTTGAATTATTCGCCGTCTTAATTCTTCGTCTGTTCCGGAATAATCGATGCCCAATATGCCACAAATTGCCGTCAAATCGCCTAACGACAAATTGTTGTTCATATAGTCGTCTTTATCGATAAATCCTCGTGAACCATCTTCAAATTTAAAGCCTGAGAATTGCCTTATTCGCTGTCGATTTTTTCTATCGCCGTCTTGTTCGAAAAGACATTTATGTAGTGCTTTAATCGCAGGTACCGATGCACCTTTGATTTTGCCAAAAATCCTTTGGTTTGATCCAAGAGTTTCCATTATTTTCACGTCCTCCTCTTTTGCTGAGTCGTATCTCGTTTTTAGGTACTTCACTTCAAGTTGTAGCGTCTGGCTTGCTCGTGATGGCGCCGTTTGCTACGAATGCGTCTTCTTTTCTCACTCGCACTTTCACTCGATTTATCTCGAACAACTTATCGCGGCTGATTCATCGCGGACGAGCCCCCAAAAATTATGGTGTTTATTTAAAGTTAATGATAAATACAGAATATAGATAAATAAAAGCGAATGCGAATAATTGAATTGAACAATCCTTCGTGCGGAGACGAGCGGTACACACTTCGGCGGTTCGAGTACGACTAGTGACTGGCTTCGTGCATGTCCGCGCTTCTCTCGATTCCTACATTTATTTATTTTAGAATGTTAATTTTGCCGTTAACAAAATGTGTTCCCAATCACCATCGTCGTACCGGACGACCGTTCAGTTAATGATAATGGTGTATTTATTTTTCACCAAATCTGCCTCGGCTGAAATCCAAAATTTACAGCGTTGGACCAGACATTACTGACATTGATACGCGTTTTACACTGTTTATTTTACGTAAATACATTGTGTTCATTATTGCTTTACATCATTTATAACTAAGATGGACAAGTTTGAAAATCTAGCGATGCACAAATACCATAAAATACCACATTTTACCACATACCAAAATTTTAATACTGGAAAGGGAGCTCAAAAGGTTCGCACTTTAATTGTCCAACCAGTTAGGGCCAGGTTTTAATAATTTTTGTGCAGTTCAGAAGGAGATAAGTGTTTGTTTATTCCGGAGATAAGTCAAAATCATCTACATACTGTTCTGTTTGTGAGTTGACTGCAGCAAGAGGAATTGTTCCATTGTGTTTTCAATTTTATCATAACATGATCAGCTAATTTGTAAACTTCGATTTCCCCTAAAATTATATAAAGTTAATTTCGATTTCCTGGAATCGCTTATAGAACAACTGCCTAAAGAGTCTATTCAAAATTTTTCATCTCAGATATCAACCAAGGTATCCTCTTTGTCCAAATCATATTGAAGTACCCGGTCCTGGCAACGCAGGTTAATTTCAGCATATTTGTTTATTTTGTGATTGGAAAAGTAGAGCATTCCTGTTTAATTGTATTATAATGTCGATTAGTCAACATCACCACTTTAGTCAACACTGAGTTTATTTAATCTACGTCCGGGCAACGCCTGGTACATTCAGCTAGTTAACATTATAATATAGAAAGGCTACGAAGACATTTTGCCGCCTTGTTTAGTGTCTCCATTAATTTTTTAAGTAGAACAAATACATAGCCCACGATCTTATTTATTTTATTTAAAATTATTATTATTTTAAAATTGAAAAATATTGAAACAATGAAATTAGTATAAGGACCCCTATGCACACTGCTACTTTTTAAGGAAAACACCCCCGATTTTCAAGGGTAAACTGAAAAGCAGAAAAAGTCGTGAAAACACCCCCGTTTTAAAGTTGTATTTTAAAATTAACATTTTTCAAAGGTTTTGCCCTGTTTTTCCATTGGGCCACTTGAGCACAAAAATGAATAAGATTTCATCTAAGCGAATTCATTTCGCTCATGAATGGACTACATCCATGAATTCACAGTCCTGTTTTATAAGGCTAACGAAGAAAATCAATGGATTTTTCCGATGGGGTAGAACACCCCTGTAAAATTGTCTCTTTGTTTTTTAAGCATTTTGACTTTGTTTTTTTTTTATTGGGCCACTTCAGTACACATGAATACGATTTCGGCGGAACTGATTCTCCTTTGAAAACACTTAAAATTCGCCATTTTGTCCTGTTTGGGTTCCATCCTTTTGATTTAAGTGTTGGAAAATATATATTTGTCAATTAATGCAATTGATTTTATTTTTAATTTACAATATTTATTCAGAAATTTATTAAATGATTTATCAGATGATACTTCAGAATTCTTCTTAGATTATACCTCGGATTATACAAGTGGACTTGAGGGGTTGCTACAAATAAAATAAAAAATAAAATAGATTTGCTAGATTGATTTCTCACCTCAAGTCCAAGTAATGAATTAAAGCGTTCACACAGTCATCTTTCAACTCTTTCGTTGCAAAAGTTAAAATAATGTCTTCTCTTTTCTCTTCTTCTCCATCAAATATTATTGTTAACTGGTTGTCACAGGGCAGCTTATCATTAAACATGAATGATGAACCCACTATCATGAGATTAAAATTAGCGGGTTTATTATAAAAGACCTAAATTACTTCGGCTACCATAAATCACCCCCAACTACCCCTTACAACCCCAAAATAAGCCCAATCACTTTAAAATTACAAAAAATGTTACAAGCCATATCAAACTATGCCAAACTCATCTAAATTACTTCGGCTTCCATAAATTACTCCCAACTACCCCTTACCACCCCAAAATAGACTCAATCACTTTAAAAATACAAAAAAATTCTACAAACCGTAGCAAACTATGCCAAACTCCCCTAAATTACTTCGGCTACCATAAATCACCCCCAACTACCCCTTACCAACCACAAAATAAGCCCAATCACTTTAAAATTACAAAATATTCTACAAACCATAGCAAACTATGCCTAACTCACCTAAATTACTTCGGCTACCATAAATCACCCCTAACTACCCCTTACAACCCTAAAATAAGCCCAATCACTTTAAAATTACAAAAAATGTTACAAGCCATATCAAACTATGCCAAACTCATCTAAATTACTTCGGCTACCATAAATCACCCCGAACTACCCCTTACAAACCCAAAATAAGCCCAATCACTTTAAAATTACAAAAAATGTTACAAGCCATATCAAACTATGCCAAACTCCCCTAAATTACTTCGGCTACCATAAATCACCCCCAACTACCCCTTACCACCCCAAAATAAGCCCAATCATTTTAAAATTACAAAAAATGCTACAAACCATAGCAAACTATGCCAAATTCAATTAAATTACTTCGGCTACCATAAATCACCTCCAACTACCCCTTATCACTCCAAAATTAGCCCAATCACTTTAAAATTACAAAAAATGCTACAAACCATAGCCAACTATCTCAAACTCACCTGAATTACTTCGGCTACCATAAATCACCCCCAACTACCCTTTACCACCCCAAAGTAAGCCCAATCACTTTAAAATTACGAAAAATGCTACAAACCATAGCAAACTATTCCAAACTCACCTAAATTACTTCGGCTACCATAAATCACCCCCCACTACCCCTTACCTACCCAAAATAAGCCCAATCACTTTAAAAGTACAAAAAATGTTACATACCATAGCAAACTATGTCAAACTCACTTAAATTACTTCGGCTACCATAAATCACCCTTAACTACCCCTTACCAACCACAAACTAAACCCAATCACTTTAAAATTACAAAAAATGTTACAAACCATAGCAAACTATGTCAAACTCACTTAAATTACTTCGGCTACCATAAATCACCCCCAACTACCCCTTACCAACCACAAACTAAACCCAATCACTTTAAAATTACAAAAAATGCTACAAACCATAGCAAACTATGTCGAACTCACTTAAATTACTTCGGCTATCATAAATCACCTCCAACTACCCCTTACCACTCCAAAATTAGCCCAATCACTTTAAAATTACAAAAAATGCTACAAACCATAGCAAACTATCTCAAACTCACCTGAATTACTTCGGCTACCATAAATCACCCCCAACTACCCTTTACCACCCCAAAGTAAGCCCAATCACTTTAAAATTACAAAAAATGCTACAAACCATAGCAAACTATTCCAAACTCACCTAAATTACTTCGGCTACCATAAATCACCCCCAACTACCCCTTACCATCCCAAACTAAGCCCAATCACTTTAAAATTGCAAAAAATGCTACAAACCATAGCAAACTATCTCAAACTCACCTGAATTACTTCGGCTACCATAAATCACCCCCAACTACCCTTTACCACCCCAAAGTAAGCCCAATCACTTTAAAATTACAAAAAATGCTACAAACCATAGCAAACTATTCCAAACTCACCTAAATTACTTCGGCTACCATAAATCACCCCCCACTACCCCTTACCTACCCAAAATAAGCCCAATCACTTTAAAAGTACAAAAAATGTTACATACCATAGCAAACTATGTCAAACTCACTTAAATTACTTCGGCTACCATAAATCACCCTTAACTACCCCTTACCAACCACAAACTAAACCCAATCACTTTAAAATTACAAAAAATGTTACAAACCATAGCAAACTATGTCAAATTCACTTAAATTACTTCGGCTAACATAAATCACCCCCAACTACCCCTTACCACTCCAAAATTAGCTCAATCACTTTAAAATTACAAAAAATGCTACAAACCATAGCAAACTATCTCAAACTCACCTGAATTACTTCGGCTACCATAAATCACCCCCAACTACCCCTTACCACCCCAAACTAAGCCCAATCACTTTAAAATTACAAAAAATGCTACAAACCATAGCAAACTATTCCAAAGTCACCTAGATTACTTTGACTACCATAAATCACCCCCAACTACCCCTTACCACCCGAAAATAATCCCAATCACTTTAAAATTACAAAAAATGTTACAAACCATAGCAAAATATGTCAAACTCACTTAAATTACTTCGGCTACCATAAATCACCCTCAACTACCCCTTACCACCCCAAAATAAGCTCAATCGCTTTAAAATTACAAAAAATGCTACAAACCATAGCAAACCATGTCAAACTCACCTAAATGACTTCGGCTACCATAAATCACCCCCAACTACCCTTTACCACCCCAAACTAAGCCCAATCACTTTAAAATTAGAAAAAATGCTACAAACCATAGCAAACTACGCCAAACTCACCTAAATTACTTCGGCTACCATTAATCACCCCCAACTACCCCTTACCACCCCAAAATAAGCCCAATTACTATAAAATTACTAAAATTATACAAACCATAGCAAACTATGTCAAACTCACCTAAATTACTTGGCTACCATAAATCGCCCCCAACTACCCCTTACCGCCCCAAAATTAGCCTAATCACTTTAAAATTACAAAAAATGCTACAAAACATAGCAAGCTATGCCAAACTCACTTAAATTACTTCGGCTACCATAAATTAATAATCATTTTCAATCAAAATCTTCTATTTGGTTGTCATTTATAAATTCCTTATCGTATTAAATCATAAAATATTAATAAATATCTGCACATAAAATGTATTGTTTCGACTAATAGACGTTATTCTGAATATTAAATATGCTGATATCTATTTTGATTCTCTTCCACCTTCCAATAAATATTTGTTCCAGTTGAGATGCAAACATAAACGTATTTCTGAATTGCAACACGCTGACGGGGCAAGCCCTACCTTTTCAACCTGCGTGCATTTGTATAAACAGCGCTATGGTTTTTAACTTTAAAGAGGTATAAAGGCGGTGTAAGCGCTAGAGTTTCGTAAAAATATCTGAAAAATTCGAAATTCTGCAATTGAATTACAGAACTATCTTTGTGTTCGATAGTAAATTTATACTTGGAGTGGCACATTGTCTTTAACGTTGTCAGAGAACTAAATAGGAATAATTTGGAATAATTTAGCTTCTATGTCAACTCTCCTTCTCTTGAAACTTTGGAAAACAACGACAAAATTCTTTAGGGCGCCTGGATTTGAAAATATAACTCTGTGTAATAAGTTTAGACTGACTAGAGTGAAAAGAAAGGAGCTTGCACCCAGAAACGAAATTAAATGGAACACTTGAAGTTGCAATATTTGTTTGTAATTCGTCACAAGTCCATGAGGGAATGCGTGTTAATGTAAACAAATGTGAGTTTATTGGAGAGGCCGAATAAGATTTTTACATTATTGAAACAGCTGGAGCCTGCCACGTCAAGGGCAAGGTCACAAACGTGAAAAGGCGATGCTCGATTTAGTTTAATTGAGTATCTATTCAGAAATTCGCACATACCAAGCGTTGGATAAGCCTTTCTTATCGTTTCTTAGAATTCGAGAATTGCTGGTTCAGCGTGTGGAGCAGTACTCGATCGCAATGTTTAATTTTAACACAACTACAATTGTGAAAATTGCTGCTCCAGCGTCGGAAACTGTTCGCAAAGTCGCCAAATTCGATGAGGCGACGCATCAGTGTTCGAAGGTCTACCGCTATCAAATAAAGTATTTTAATTTAACATTCGATCCTCGCGTTAACCAAATCTGGCCCCAATAAATTTTCGAAAAATTATCGGCATCGGACCGGACTCCACTTATATTTTTACGCTAATTTTTAGGTTTAGTTAATGATAGTGGTGTATTTGTTTTTCACCAAATTTGCCCCGAAATTTTCACCGTTGTATGTAAATACCAGATATCACTGACATTCATACCAGTGGCGGTGTAAGCGCTAGATTTTTGTGAAAATATCTGAAAAATTCATAATTCTGCAACTGAATTACAGAACTAATTTTGTGTTGGATAGTAAATTTATACTTGGAGTGGCACTGCCAACCCTGCCACCCCTGACGAGCCCCACTGCTGACTACTTTCCTTCCAGAAAAATTTTTGAAATCAGCGGCAAAATACATTTAGGGCACCTGGATGTGAAAATATCACTATGTAATAAGTTCAGACTGACAAGAGTGAAAAAAACCGCTTGCATCCAGAAACGAAATCAAATGGAACACTTGAAATTTAGATATTTGTTTGTAATTCGTCACAGGTCCATGAAGGCATGCATGTTAATGTAAACAAGTGTTAGTTTGTCGGAGAGGCCGAATAAGATTTTTACATCCACCACATTCCCGTCAAAATATTTATTTACTTTAGTATGTTAATTCATTTTGTGCAAACTATGACGGGCCATACGAGTACACCTGCGCGAGTATTATTTGGTAATCCAAATTCTTTTAATACGCACTAGGCACGTGCACCTAATATAATTGTTAAAATTGCTGCTTCAGCGTCTGGAACGCTGGTACTCAACGTCGCCAAGGTCGAGGCGACGCATCAGTATTCGAAGTTCTATCGCTATTAAATAAATTTTTTTAATATAATATTCCCGATTTGTTCTTGACGTTAAGTAAATATCTCCCCAATCGATTTTCGAAAAATTACCATCGTCGTACCGGACTCCACTTATATACCGTACGCTAATTTTTACGTTCATTTAATGATAGTGGTGTATTTGATCTTCACCAAACCTGCTCCGGCCAAAATCCGAAATTTGCAGTTTTACCGGATTTCACTGACATCATAAGTAATGTGTGCTTATACACGATTTACACTATGTATTTTATGTACATTGTGTTCATTCTTGTTCTGCATTATTTATAACTAAGATGGAGGAATAGTAAGCGGGGTACAAATACCACCACGTATAATTCCTCTGAAAAGTGATGGAAATAGTCTTTTTTACTATCTTTCCTATTGCATTTTATTACCGAAAATAGAGCTCTAGAGGTTCGCACTATAATTGTTCATTTTAAAATTACCAAATTTTCTGTATATTTTACCTGAATACGTTAAACACCCTTAAACATAATGTACCATTCCAAACTACCCTCAAAAATCATACACTTGCCATTCAAAACTACCCCACATCAACCTAAAATGTAAAAAAATTACGAATTCCAAGCAAACTACGCTAAACTCGCATAAATTACTTCGACTTCCGCTATATCACCCCAACCACTTCTTACCAAGCCAAACTAAACCCAATCACATTAAAATTACCAAAAGTTTTGTTTAATCCGCCAAAGCTAAACCCCGCCAACTATCAATAACCATTCAAAACAATCCCCAAAAAATCCCTTATTATCCGAAACTACACCAAATACATCGTTTTTATGGTGTGAAATTATGTATTTATATATTGCAACATTCTTCGACGACATTCTTTAACGTTGTTAGAGAACTAAATGGGAATAATTTGGAATAATTCAGCTTCTCTGGAAGAGTGAAAAAGAGTGAAAAAAAAGGAGCTTGCACCCAGAAACGAAATTATCGTCATTTTCCAAATCATATTGAAGTACCCGGTCCTGGCAATGCAGGTTAATTTCAGCAAATTTGTTTATTTTGTGACTGGAAAAGTAGAGCATTCCTGTTTAATTGTATTATAATGTCGATTAGTCTACATCACAAATACACCACTTTTGTCAACACTGCGTTTATTTAATCTACGTCCGGGCAACGCCGGGAACATTCAGCTAGTCATTAATAAAACTTAAATATAATTAATAATGCGATCAATATTAATTACAAGCACATAAATCGCATATGTACGGGCCTTTTTTCCCTCCCATATCAGCACATTTTTCGTGGCACCATTCTTCGCATTCTTCGCATCCAATCTTCTGACGGTGGATGAATAAATTTATCTGAGCAGTAAATACAATGCCAATCTCTCTGTTTTGCAGATGAACCTTTGATTTTTATTCCAGGCGTTCTTTTATTCTTTTTCTTCTTGCTCATATTTTCTTTGTCGTCAGTAGTATTTTTCTTATTTTCCATAGCTTAAAAAAGCTTAAAAAAAGACAAAAGTCTTAAGTTTTTTCTTAGCATCTTTTTCTAGGAGATTAATCTTACTCTGGGGTGATGTCAAATGCAAAATTGGTTTTGTAGTTTTACGACGTTTCTTAGTTGCGGCTGGCGGTGTCCTCAAAGGTGATGGAAGAATTTTTTTAATAACTCCAGAAGTGTTGGGTGATTCGGCTCTATCAAATTGTTGTGAACTAGTGGATAGCAACGGCGCTATATCTTTAACTAGTTCTGGCTGTACTGATTCAGTACTTGAGGATTGGTATTGTGATCGCACTTGTTGTGTACTCGGGGGTTTTACTTGGGACTCCACAATGTCTAAATCGCGTTCACCGATAAACTTGTCGTCGGCCATCGCATTGGCATTTAATGGAAATATTCCAGTCTTTTCAAAGCCTTTTACAGCATTTCCAACAGTGGCAGTCTGGTTCCAAGCCTGTTTGAAAATTCCTCCGAAAGCAACCTTCGTGATCCCTTGATTTGGATGTGCATGTTGCCAGCTTCTGCATCCATCTCGACAGGGGAGTTTTTCTTTGTGGCGTTTTTCAGCAATGCTGTCAACGGCGCCTGTGTTTGTGCAGCTCTTGGGAGCAAGCGACAGTAATAATTCAGCATTCCAAGAAATCGTTGGATTTGTTTAGTGCATATCGGCACTGGGAAGTTCTTCAACCTTTGAGGGAAGAGGCTTGATGCCGTCTGGACCTACGCGTACTCCAAGGAAGTTGACTTCCTTTGCTCCAAACACACATTTCTTTGGATTTATGATGATGCCAGCGTCGCTTAATCTTTTGAACACAATGTCCAAATGCTCCAAGTGTTCATCTGCAGTTCTGGATGCAATTAGAATGTCGTCGACATATGCAGTTACAAAGTCCAGGTCGTGCAAGGTTTGGTTGACGAAGCGTTGGAATGTGGCTGTGGCATTTCGAAGACCAAACGGCATGCGAACAAATTCAAAAAGTCCAAATGGATTGGTTATTGCCGTTTTAGGTCGATCATCTGGGTGTACAGGTATCTGGAAATAAGCTTTTATTAAATCAAGGGTACTAAATACAGTTTTTCCTTGTAGATTGTGACTGATGTCCTGTATGTGTGGCAGAGGATATCGATCTGGCACCGTGATCGCATTTAAACCTCTGTAGTCTCCATGAGCTGTCTGGTTTGGTCACCATATGTAGAGGACTGGCCCACGGTGAAGAAGGTGGTTGTATGATGCCTGCTTCTACCATCTGCTGAAACTGAGCTTTTGCTGTCTTTAGCTTGTCTAGAGCCAGCCTCTGGGGCTTGTTGTACACCGGCTGTCCTTTGGTTGTGATGTGATGTACAACTCCATGTTTGGGTGGCTGCAGACTGGGAGTGGGGCGAATGGTGTCTGGGTACTTCCTGAGCAGTGACTGGTACGGGGTGTCGACATTGCTGAAAACTGCACGGACACTCGAGCCATCTGTGACTCTGAGTTGACCTGATGTAGCTATGGAAGTTAGCGGGTCGATTAACTTCTGCTGTTTTAAGTCAACGATTAACCCAAAATGGTGAAGAAAGTCAGCTCCCAAGAGTGCACTCGTCACGTTCGCGATTATAAACGTCCACGTGGGTGTTCGGCGTAACCCAAGGTTCAACGTTAGAGACCGACATCCGTACACTTCTACGGCACTCCCGTCCACTGATTCTAAGTGAAAGCGTCCTGTCGCGCACTTTTTGTCTGCTGATCGTTTTGGGAGAATGCTAATGTCCGCACCTGTGTCTATAAGAAAGTGCACCTTTGACGTTTGGTCAATGATGAATAGCCTTTTTGCTTTGTGTGGATGAACAAAAGCCGCCTTTACTTCTGTTCCCCCTGATCGTTTTTTTCATATGCGCAAGGAGCAATGCACTTCTTTGCACGGTTCCCGAAGCTGTTGTGGTACCAACACCAGTCGCTGTTTTTGGATCGAGCGTTACTCCGTGGTCGCGAGATGCTCCTCGCTCGGCTGCGGTCGCGGTCGTGGCTTCGATTTGTGCGGTCCTCCTTGGTAATATTGATTAGTTCCTCAATTTTTCTTGTGAGTCGCTCAATTGGGTCGACAGCGGGGTTTGGTGTTGATGCCTG
This sequence comes from Eledona agricola, assembly GCA_964023215.1. Lineage (NCBI taxonomy): Eukaryota > Metazoa > Arthropoda > Insecta > Coleoptera > Tenebrionidae > Eledona > Eledona agricola. Next base: position 14,677,417 of record OZ026859.1, on the reverse strand, counting down.
TGTCACATTTAGTTTTTTTACAGCTGATACCGACGCTGATGGCGTTGCCTCCATGATCTTGTCAGCCACGTCCGCAAGCTGATCGATCGAGAGTGTTGTTAGCGATATCAAGGTTGGCTGTATGGTAACGGGCATTTGTTGTAGAAACAACTTTTGTAACACCTGCTCATTTACGGATTTTGACTCTCCTTCTCCAACTAGCAGCTTCATCTGTCGGAGCAGCTGTGATGGTCGGCGGTCGCCAAGTTCTTGACCAGCCAGGAGCTGTTTCAACTTTTGACTCTCGGTCAGGGAGAACCGAGCGATTATCATTCGGCGTAATCTGGTGTAGGGTTCTGGGTCATCCAGTGTGGTGTCGACGATCACATCTGAGATCTCGTCAGCGATGTCTGTGGGGAGCACCGTCAGTACGTGATTGTACTTCATGCGTTCACTCTTCACACCCGCTAGACTAAACCTCGCTTCCGCCATGGCGAACCAAACTGCCACCCTCGAACTCCAAATGGGTGGCAATGTTAGTGTGGCGGCAGCAGCTGAAGCTGTGCCTTGCGTTGTGGGGTCGACCACCTGCTCTTCCGCCATTTTGCTGAATGGATGCGTCTGTGACCACGCGGTTTCACAAAAACTACCAAAAAAAATGTTCTTACGATCACGTCGGGGTCACCAATGTAGCTCATCGCAAAACTCCGTGTGGATTAAATCCGATTTATTTCGTTTATACAAAAACTTAACAAGAACAATATGCAAAATGCTGTGATGTGTCAACGATGACGGTCGGAGCGGAAGAGAGCGAGCCCTTCTTCCTTCGTCCCTTCATCATCGTTCGATCGTGGCGCCCTCGGTTGTCACCAGAACTTTATAATTTAAATTCCGGCGGCAAGTTGGCACCACAAAGTAATTGGGCATGTAGCGGCTGCGACCTTCCTACGTCGCAGGCCCCAGCTGCAAATTGTAAAAATGTAGAAACTGTACATATCCAATAAACAAGTCGTGCCGCCTCCAATTTCCAACCCCGTCATAAATCCATGTCAACATGACCGTGAGAACCATCCTGTTTCACCCTCCTTCCTTCAACACCAAATTTCCATCTTTTCCAACTCAAAACTCCAGTCAGTCCAAGTCCAGCTCCACGACAACACCTTCCACGGCACGACGCCCAAAACGCCAAAAGCTGACTTTGATTGTACTCCTTGCGCTCAACAATATCGCCCGCGCTAAACACCCACAGACACATTGGATTTTTTCATCTTTGGTGTCCAGCTCCATAGCGGTGGAATAAATTTCGAAATCTTGAAGCCAAGTCCTCCAATTCACAGCTAGGTTTCCCGTCATGTCCATGGGTGAAATTGCTTTGTTTGGTTCAATTTTTCTTAGTTTACTTCAACTATCACACACTTTAAAATTATTTAAATCCTACCGACTGCGCCATGTTATGTTATGTGTGATCATAATTTGTTTTGGGTCTTAAGGTTTCTGGAGGGTATTGATTAGTCAAGAGCTGAGAACGAACCTTGTCTATGGAACGAACTGAACTGTATTTGAGTTAGGTCTGTTGAGAAAGTCCCCTACAATTAGAGTATGCAACCAATGTTACACGTTTGTATACATTATATACAAATATATAACACCCGGAAAACGAAAAGTAAAACGAGGAGTAATAAGGCTCGGGCTATGAAGATAGGTAGAAGTCGAGGGACGACTCCTCAAGTAGAGCTTAGAAGAATCGAGTAAGCGGAGCGAAACGTCGGAGCAGTCAGAAATGAGGCGAATACAGCACGTTGAATATACAGAACGGTATTGTGTTACTCAATCACGCCAGAACGGATCTGCATTAAATTTGGCACAGAGATAGATTATAGTCTGGAGTAGCACATAAGCTACTATTTATCCCGGAAACATGTTCCTGTTGGATAGATGTTTTTGTTATTCATAGAGCAAGGGATCGTATCGGTAGCATTTCAAGCCATCACTAGATGGCGGCGATCATGGGGTGCGCACTCTTATGTATTTACAACTATTGAATTTATAACTACCAATTCCAATTACCAATTCCAACCACCAACTTCCAATTTCAGACATATTAATAGCAAAACAGTCTCTATATTCATTTAATCGGTCTAAAAGTTTCTTTTGGTCATGTGCATTTAAATCATCACCAATTTGGGATCTAATATCTGCATTTGTAAAAGGTTCGTATACAAAAGTCTTTAATACACTAGAATTCGATTCGGCTAATGGTGTTTCTAGTGAACAGGGTTGCCCTCTAGCTACCACTGCTAACCTATCATACACTACAGGGTGTTCTGAAGTATTCATCAAGGAAATATGTCCTGCTGGAAGTTGTGTGACACAATGAGTCACAAAATGTTCGTTTCCTGGTAACGATCTGACGCCGCCTTCCACAAATACAGGACCAGTATAATTTTCGCGACTATATACTTCCATATACCCGAAAGTGTGAGGTGGAATTACAGTAGTACTCTTACACAAAAGAGATACTTTTTTTGGAGGCAAATTCTGAAAATTATTAGTAATTAATTCGTTACCTATTAATCGCATTTCATTATTTTTGACAATTAACGTTTTATCTTTGTTGTTAATAAACGATTGACCTACAAGGATGGGAACCGTTTGAACCTCATCCGAAACCACAACGGCTTCAACTTTGTCATGTGCTAAATCAACTTCTAAATCAATCAGAACTTTGCCAATTGCAACAGTTTTGCCTTTACTATACCCACCAATTACGTAGGAACAAGGAGACAATGCCAACCCTAGTTTTTTAACTACACTGTGTTTTATAATGACAATACTACTACCTGTATCCACATATTCACAAAAAGACTTACCATTTATCTTACAATCTACATAATAACAATGATCCTTACTTGAACTGTCCCTTCGCTTCTCAACTACTGAAGTGTGGAGAGCCACAGGTCTTCTACGACAGTCGTCTGACGTGTGCCCTGGAAGTTTGCAGTTCCCACATTGCTTCTTAGTCTTTGGACACTTGTTAGAAAAATGTCCGACTTCTGAACAATTATAACATTTTTTTAACTCCCTTTTAGAATCACGATCATTTTTCGGAATGTATGTATTACGTCCATATTGTCGATTAAATTTGTTTTGGTGACCTTTATCACCTAAACGATCCCTTACATTAGTGTTTACGTTAGTGCTCCCCAATGAGTCACTTGATGTCAAGGTAGTAAAGAATTCTGAATAAAGTTCTTCTGGAGTACTATATCTTCCGGCTTTTGCACCTGTTCGTACAATTACATCATTAATGCCATCAATTAAACAGGACACCGCATTCTTCTCCGAAATTTCAGTCTCTCTTATCAGCCCAATTTTTTCAAAATAATACGTTGCCTATGATTCATCGGAATGATTTTTTCGGTCCATCATGGTTTTAAGTAACTGTGCAAAGTCGTTATGTTCCGGGAACGTTTTGATGAAAATTTCTTTCCATTCAGCCCAGGTGTGGTTGTAATCGAGAAGGTCGTTATACCAACTCCTTGCAACCCCAGAGAATCTGTTTTGCATGTTTTGTACCATAATGCGTTTATTCCAACCATTAATATCAGCTAATTGTTCAATTTTTGCAACCCATTTAGCTGCTGTGATCTTCCTATCTGCAGGATCAAACATCGGAATGCAATCGGCGGTTGCTTTAAATGTGATAAGTCGCGAATATCCATTACCATACGTTCTAGAATGTTCCCCCTCTGTTAATCTCCGGACAATGTCTTTTAATTCGCGAATTCTTTCTTCATTTGTGCCGGTACTTACAGAATTTTTAGTTTTTTGTGAATCATCCACATCATTCGTTTTTTTATGACGCAATCGATGACGTTGCCTTGAGCCCGAATTAGTGCTCGATAAGTCACTGTTGCTGCTAGAGCTCGAACTGGACGATCTGTTGCGTCTACGCTTACCCATTGTTGATAACAAAAGTTTCTTTTGAACCGATAGGCTAGTGCCCCTTTAGCAAAAACCTGTTCGTTCTACAACGATGGTGACCACAATGCCACGCCAAAAATGTAATGACCACAATGCCAAAACAAATGTGGTGCAGTTAGTACCCAATTAGCACTAACAGCACAGACACTTACAATAATTCACGGTACAGCACGTAGTGAATCCCACCGCTGCTTTGTTGTGAAATGCCAATTCCACTCTTTTAAATATTTATTAGTAAGAATAACGTAGTTAAATCCAATTTGTTCACCGCTCTGTACTTTTCTTCTACTTGCTGTCACCTTGCCACACCCAGGATACCAAACAAACAGTCGGACAGTCGGTAGTCGCCAACTTCCAATTTTAAATTAAAATATTCTTGGCACAATATTTTATGATTTATTCTACAAAACAATTTTTTACATTAATTTTGTAGAATAAATCATAAAATATTCAAAATATAATAGCATTTTTACTACCTATAAAGAGAGGAGAGACTATTTAAATTTGCCGCAAAATTTGATCGATGCGCCATCTGAAAACTGCTACATAATTTGAAGGTCGTTAAAGGTCATTCCGCCAAAATATTTTGCATTGAGTCAGTCATCTGGAGTAATCTGTGATTGCTCCATAGACAAAAGAGATTGCTCACTGCAGAAAACTGACTATCGCACCCACAATCACACTGTTTGGAGAATTCGAATTCAGCATTTTTACCTGGTTTTGTTATGACTTCGTTTTATCTCTTGCGATTCGAGATGGCGTTGTGAACTGGCAGCGTCTAATTTAATTTTTCTGTTGTTCGGGTGTTTGATTTGTTTATATTTTAATAATATAGTTTTATAATTAATAAATAGTGTTTTTTAGTTTAGTGTTTAATTTATTTCGGGCAATCATTTCATTTAAAAATTCATAAAAAAATAAAGTGAAACGGTGTTGTGTTTGTTCGAAGGCATTGTAGGTTGCGTATATATTTTATTTTGTTATTTTGCATTATATTATAATTTTATTGTAACAGTATTAATGTATGCAATGAAATAACGTGCAATAATGTTATAGCGGGGCATCTTGAGCTTTCGTTTTTGTTTGTATGTTCTATATTAAGGAACTCTAATTCTATTTTGGTTCTATTAAGCAGTTTTAAATGTACATTGTTTTATATTAATCAATGAAAAATTCGAACCCAAAAATGACGAATATATTAAATTGCGCGCCATAAGCTGGTTAAGCAGGTTTCTGTACTCATACGGGTGTTTGAACGAAACTTTTAGGAGATCCCAACAGATGACACTACAAAAACAATCTTTAGAAAGAATAGGGAGAGTGGACCATCTATTCTCTCTCTTGTCTATACATAGACAAGACCAGGATACACTCACATATGAGTGTCATAGACAAGAGAGATTTTACAGATTCGACAGACTTAACAGCGGACGCTTTACTTGCGCCATCTACGTCTCGAGGACGAGCCGAGTGTCAGTTTGGCCACAGCATACTACAGCAAAGTCACTGGCGGGTCGGCTCTTTGATGTTCTTTGATCTCAATTATTTCATTTTCATTGACCTCGAAATCGCGCATGGAAACCCGCGCAGCAATCTTGGGTTCCTGAGCTCAGTCTGCAATTCTGCATCGGTTGGGAACGTTATAGAATTTTGGCAGGACCGTATTCAGCGCAATTGTCGATTCGACATTCTTATTTGTTACACCTCATTGTGAGGGTTTTTGTTGAAAATGGAAGACAAAAATCATGGTGGAGTGCATAAATGTGCGGCTAAGTTGAGTACAAACTTAATTGTGCTGTGTATTTATCATTCCCTAAAAAATAGTTTATAATCCGGCCCTGGTTGTACGTGCCGATACTGCGGCACTGCGGTATCTGTGGCAGTAGAAACACGTTGAGCTCATGCTGTGGCTCATTGTCAAGGTCAACGAAAATCCAGATTCCCGCCCCGAGAGTGACTCTGCTGTAGTATGCTGTGGTTTGGCCGTGATAGCAGCGCCATTACAAGAATCGAAGCGACCACATCGGCAGCGCCCGACGCCTAGCCGAATGGACCCGAACCGGTCTTACATGGTTTTGGTACAGCAGAAGTGGACCCGCAACCCAGAGTCTGCAACCCAGAATCCAGAGAGATTACGAGTTGGGTTGGAAACGGACACTTATGATCAACCAATCCATTAGAGTAGTCGATTATTATTGAGTTATATTAAATTTATACTAATTGTTTATTGAGTTGTCAGTATACTGTGCGTTCCGGCTAAGAAAATCGTTCTTAAGCACCACACGCACTGAATCGACTCGGACCGGTCGGATCGGCACTGTACGATCGGCACGGCAGCGTATACCGCGCATTGAATAGGCACAATCGGCACAGTCGGCAGTCGGCACCTTCGGTGATTTCATCAGCTCATTTAGTACATTTCGTTTTTAACAACAATTTATTTAATATATAATATATAAAAATATAATAAAAAATATGCTCTTATAGATGTCTTATGTGGTTGTTGAATGATTAAAATCGGATAATTAATAACAGTTTAATTGTATCGTGGTGATTTTTTCGTAATACAGAGTGTTTATGTTGATCACCTTATGGTGGTGGAGGCGGCACGGCTATTTTTTGGATGCATATTTACATTTTCAGATTACTTTACAATTGCAGATATGGACCGAAATGCGGAAAGTCGTCGGACCTTTCGGCAGTTTTTGCCTCTTCGATCTTTCTCTGCCGATGCCGAGACGATCCGACCGGTCTAAACCGACCGATCCGATCCAGTGCGTGGGCCCTCATTTAATTTCATGTATACCAAAACATGCCGATCGTGCCGTGCCGATCCGACCGATCCGAGTCGATGCAGTGCGCGTGGTGTCTAAGGTGGTGTTTAAAAATTATAAAAATAAATAAGTTTGAAAACCGACATTTTTTTTTAAATACAATGGAACATGATCGTCATAGTTTCTATAGGGTTTTTCAATAAGAGCGGGTCGATTTTGAAATGGAATAAAACAATCTGTGTGTGAGGTATTAACAAAATTCTTTTTTTATTTGAATGGCCCATATATGCCATTATGTATGGAATATAACATCCTTCAAATGTCCGCCGCGGCTCTTCACAGTGGCAAGAATCCGAGTGGTCCAATTTTCAATAACTCTGCCGCATAGATCCGGCTTAATTTCAGGAAAAACCACAAGAAAAAATCTAGCGCTGTCAAATCGCACAATCTTGGCCAAACGTTGAAGAATCGACTTTGAAGGACCACCGCGTCTTCCGTAAAATGGGCGCAACGCGCGTAACATTTGCACTAACGAACACTCATTAAAGTATTTATCATTTGGACGTGCTGCTCAATCGTGTAACTTACCATGGTGATTTGGCATCACTGACTGAACAATAAGCACAAGATAAAACAGACACCACCAAAACAACATAGCTGCCACAGCCTACTAACATCGACCCGCTCTTATTGAAAAACCCTTTATAATTGTCTTAAGCACGTATAATTTATTTTTAGTACAGTTTGTTTTGTTATTGTATTATGAATATTTTTGAAAGAAGTTGCAGTTGCGTAAGTACTCGTACGTTATTATAATTGATAAATTTTTAATTAATTTCAATTTGTCTAATAATAATGTTAGTCTTTTATGTGTAACTTTTTAACTCAGATTATATGCCTAGTTTTCTTAGTCATTTTCTTATTTTCTATGCATTTTTTTTCAACAAAAACACGTATTTCAACTAAAACATCAAAAACAACGTTGAATTTGACTTTTTATCCTTATTTTTCACCCCTAACTTCTAACTCAGATTTTCCTAAAAACATCAATTTTTTGCGAAAACGAGCGATTTTCAAGTTTTAGTCATTGAAGTTTGTCGAGTTTGAAAAACGGCCCATTGAGGTCTTTTCAAAAACACAAAATTTGAGAAAATGGCCTGTTTGTAAGCCCATTTTATCTATTGAAACATCAATTTGTTATAGAAAATACCGCATTTCTTATAGCGTTCTTAAAAATGTGAACCGGCTTTTTAAGGCATATTAAAAAACCTTTGGAACCAGCCTGTTTTCTATTGGGCCACTTCAGCACACATATGAATACGAATTCGGCCAAGATCTTCATGGGCAAAGCGAATTCACAGCCCTTTTTAAAAGGTATATATAAGTAACTATATTTACTAAATAAAAAACATTTAATTTAATTATGGTACAGAATTCTTCGTGGAGCGAATCCGCCAAATTGCAAAGTTTTGCCACAAAGACACACACTAATTACTACATATACATCATATGTTATCTACTTAAGCTGTAATGGGAATGAATATCTAATAATGCAACAAATATATTATACATCTTTAATATTGGTTGTGAAGAAATCTGATTACAGCCAGAATTTCCCTAGAATAAAAAATTCGTCTTAAAACAGTAGTATTAGGTAGGTACTTAGATTGACGTCACACGAAACATGGAATATAAAATAATAATTACGACCCATTTCCTAATCAAATCTAAAACCCTGTTTTCTGTCTGTGATGTGATAGTTGATATAATATTGAAACTTATATGGTCAATTAGCAAATTTATTATGAAATCGGGCCTTATTCTTGGAGATTCTCCTCCAATTTTAAATTAACTAAATTCTCCTCCACCTTTAAATCAACTAAATTCTCCTCCACCTTTAAATTAACTAAACTCTTGTCAATTGTTTCGACTGAAACACATGTTTTAATTGACCTACGGGCATTTGGCGACATATTACATTGACATCGGCATGAATAGACTATTTCGATCGAGGGCGAATAATCATATCAATTTTTTTCTATGATCTTAGTGTTGTTGGGATGCGCATTAATTATGGCTAAAGCCAATTGTTCAGAATCAATGTTTTCATGTTCAGGATCCACACTTCGAACGTACTTTACACGCCAGGCGCATTTTTTTCTGCGTACGCCTCGTATAGCAGTAACTTCTGCTACATTAGCCCCGAAGGGGCATTGGATTCTAAATACGTTAAAAGCGGCCTCACGCCTAACCGCCTTGTCGAAATAGTCCCCATCATGGACAGTTGACGTGTGCAATTATTGCTAAAACAATTCGGTTAAAATTTAGTTTTGCTGGTTTATATGCTCTTACCATTTGGATTATATTGAATTGCCATTTTGTTCTTATCATAGACACTCTCTCTCATCATGAACCTTGAAACCTGGTTTTAATTGGTGCCATTTCAATAGATGTCGCTCCTTTCGGCGAAATCTAGATACTTTTACATTATTATGTTCAGATGTTAGGAATGTTTTTTGCGTTGCGTGGAGCCTCACACACTCAAATATTTAGTACAATCCGTTTCCATGACATTGTTGATAAGTTATTTATCGACCAAAAGACGTTTGCTAGTTTTTTGACTTTTTCGTTCTGTGATGAATTTTAGTTACGAAATTTTTCTTCAAAATTTTTGTATGTGTTTCTCTGATGCGTTTTGTGTCCCCTTAGTGCATCGTTAGCAAATTAATTACATTGACATGGTTTTGGTACAGCAGAAGTGGACCCGCAACCCAGAGTCTGCAACCCAGAATCCAGAGAGATTACGAGTTGGGTTGGAAACGGACACTTATGACATTGACATGGACATACTTGAAGAAAAATAGTGTTTGTTGCACGCGTGGATGATGGTTCGAAGGACCATTGAATAAAATTCACATGTGTTTTGCTTAACGCTAACTTTAATTATATTTTACACTATATACACTTTCTGATTGATATCGGTGATACACTGTGATACACTATGATACATTGATTATAATTGATTTGTCTCGTAAATGTTAGCGGAAGATTCTCCTCGAATCTTGAAATGTCTATTCCTTTTTGTACGTCGGTGTGGGTGGAACTGCCCCTCGGTTGGTTGAGAGGGAGAGGGTACTTGTACCTCTTAACAAATAGTGTTGTGCCCCAATTATTTCCGACGAAACATTCGATTTGTTACATTTCCGCAGAAAATATAAATGTGTATTAAAAATTTGAGTGAAAAGGACTGGGCTTTCTGTAAACCCCAACATAAAGAGAACTCGACAACATATTTGCAGTGCACATTTTGAGGAGCAATATTTAGATCCCTTAGGAAAATTTTTAAAAATTCTTTGCCAATCCTCTATTTTCAAGGTAAATTATATCACCTAAATTAGTATATCTACAATCCCATAATGTTCTTAACAATTGTAGATTGCGTTGAGTTGAATAATAAACAATTTAAAAACTAAATAGATTTTTATTTTTAACAAATGAAAAAATTTAATTATACTTGGTAAAGAAATTTATTTTATCGATATGGTTAACTGGTCCCATCTCAAGAGATGGCGCTGAAAATCAGGTCAAAAAAATACGATAGAGATGCCAATCTATTTACCTTTTTATCTGTGGCGGTGATGGTCTCAAGCTGTCATCTTTATTTATTACTAGCTGAATGTACCCGGCGTTGCCCGGACGTAGATTAAATAAACGCAGTGTTGACTAAAGTGGTGATGTTGACTAATCGACATTATAATACAATTAAACAGGAATGCTCTACTTTTCCAATCATAAAATAATAAATTTGCTGAAATTAACCTGCGTTGCCAGGACCGGGTACTTCAATATGATTTGGACAAAGAGGATACCTTGGTATGCGGTTTTATTGAATTACAAAGGAACCGGGCCGAATTTCGCAAAATCCCTTCTTAGCGTTCACTTTCGGCACATGATGCACCAGTGTCTAAAATTTCAAGTCTCCAGCCCTCACGGTTTGGGCTGTGGGTTGATTATGAATCAGTGTGTAGATGAATGAGTGAATGAATGAGTGTGTCAATGAGGACACTTTGCTTTATATATATAGATGTATGTGTGTATAAAAATCATTCCAAAGAAACTTTTAACAAAATGTTTATTTTATTTTAAGCCAATGTTACTAGAACCAGAAAAATCGGCATTGATCACAATGACTATAATATGCCTACACAATTTTTTGAGAAAAAGCCGTTTATCAAAAAATATTTATACGCCTGAAGGGACATTTGACAAGGAAGTAGATGGACAAGTTATTCCCGGTTCTTGGAGAAGTGACCGCGAAAATATTACATCTTTAACTCCCTTAAGGCAACATTCCGCGAAAATCATCACTTTCCATAAAAAATATCAGAGCTGAATTCGCTGATTATTTCTCTTCAAACGGGTCTGTTTTTTAGCAAAATAATTATGCCTAAATTATGTACCCTTTTCAAATGTAATTAAAATGTAAAAATGTTTTATTTATTGTTCCATTAAATACTACTTACCGATATTGTGGTTCTGATTTTCTCTGGGTCGTCCAAAAACTTTAAAGCCTCCCAAGCAAACCACTTGGATATGTATGTATCCGTCCGACCTGAAATCATATATGAACTTATAAAACTGACATTATTAACTAGTATCACCTTACCTTTACCTGTCCCCTTGCTTTGCAGCATACGGTTCTTTTCTCTGCGCCTCGAAAACCACAGACTCTCAATTTTCTTTTTTTAAATTGTAATCTATATATATAAAGCGAAGTGTCCTCACTGACACACTCATTCATTCACTCATTCATCTACACATCTACACACTGATTCATAATCAACCCACAGCCCAAACCGTGAGGGCTGGAGACTTGAAATTTTAGACACGGGTGTATCATGTGCCGAAACTGAACACTAAGAAGGGATTTTGCGAAATTCGGCCCGGTTCCTTTGTAATTCAATAAAAACCGGCTAAAATAAACAAAAAATGATCGGATCGCGGAGACCGTGTTTATGTTAGAAGCACGTATCTAGCCAAAACAACTTCGACGACGGGCGACCGGTTTACATTAAAAGCACTTATTTAACCTAAACAATTTCAACGTCGAGTTTCTGCTTTCGTGATCATACTTTTGCCGTACCTAGCGAGGCCGCAGATATTTCAATTATAATTTTGATTTCAATTATAATGTCGATCCGTGACTCAATTAAAAATTACCAAATCACTCCAAATTTAATCCGTCAACATTAAACATCCTCAAATATCTCTTACCACTGCAAACTTTACCAAATCAACCCCAAAAAATTCCCGAACTATGCCAAACTGACATAAACTAGATCCGTTATTTTAAATCATCCCTTACCACCCCTTAGCAACCCCAAGTAACTCCAATCACTTTAAAATAAAACAAAATGACACAAATCATGGCAGATTATGTCCAACTCACACATATTATTTCGTCTACCAAAAATCACCCCCAACTACCCCTTACCACCCCAAAATAAGCCCAATCACTTTAAAATTACAAAAAATGTTACAAACCTTACCAAACTATGCCAAACTCACTTAAATTACTTCGGCTATCATAAATCACCCCCAACTACCCCTTACCACCCCTAACTCATCCCAATCACTTTAAAATTACAAAAAATGCTACAAACCATAGCAAACTATGCCTAACTCACCTAAATTACTTCGGCTAACATAAATCACCCCCAACTACCCCTTACTACCCCAAAATAAGCCCAATCACTTTAAAATTATATAAAATGCTACAAACCATAGCAAACTATGCCTAACTCACCTAAATTACTTCGGCTAACATAAATCACCCCCAACAACCCCTTACTACCCCAAAATAAGCCCAATCACTTTAAAATTACAAAAAATGCTACAAACCATAGCAAACTATGCCAAACTCACTTAAATTACTTCGGCTATCATAAATCACCCCCAACTACCCCTTACCACCCCTAACTCATCCCAATCACTTTAAAATTACAAAAAATGCTACAAACCATAGCAAACTATGCCTAACTCACTTAAATTACTTCGGCTAACATAAATCACCCCCAACTACCCCTTACCACCCCTAACTCATCCCAATCACTTTAAAATTACAAAAAATGCTACAAACCATAGCAAACTATGCCTAACTCACCCAAATTACTTCGGCTAACATAAATCACCCCCAACAACCCCTTACTACCCCAAAATAAGCCCAATCACTTTAAAATTACAAAAAATGCTACAAACCATAGCAAACTATGCCAAACTCACCTAAATTACTTCGGCTACCATAAATCACCCCCAACTACCCCTTACCACCCCAAAATAAGCCCAATCACTTTAAAATTACAAAAAATGCTACAAACCATAGCAAACTATGCCAAACTCACCTAAATTACTTCGGCTAACATAAATCACCCCCAACAACCCCTTACTACCCCAAAATAAGCCCAATCACTTTAAAATAACAAAAAAAGCTACAAACCATAGCAAACTATGCCAAACTCACTTAAATTACTTCGGCTATCATAAATCACCCCCAACTACCCCTTACCACCCCAAACTCAGCCCAATCACTTTAAAATTACAAAAAATGTTACAAGCCATATCAAACTATGCCAAACTCATCTAAATTACTTTGGCTTCCATAAATCACCCCCAACTACCCCTTACCACCCCAAAATAGGCTCAATCACTTTAAAATTACAAAAAAATTCTACATTCCATAGCAAACTATGCCAAACTCACTTAAATTACTTTGGCTTCTATAAATCACCCCCAACTACCTCTTACCACCCCAAAATAGGCTCAATCACTTTAAAATTACAAAAAAATTCTACAAACCGTAGCAAACTATGCCAAACTCCCCTAAATTACTTCGGCTACCATAAATCACAGCGAACTACCCCTTACAACCCCAAAATAAGCCCAATCACTTTAAAATTACAAAATATTTAACAAATCATAGCAAACTATGCCTAACTCACCTAAATTACTTCGGCTACCATAATTCACCCCCAACTACCCCTTACAACCCCAAAATTAGCCCAATCACTTTAAAATTACGAAAAGTGCTACAAACCATAGCAAACTATTTCAAACTCACCTGAATTACTTCGGCTACCATAAATCACCCCTAACTACCCCTTACCACCCCAAACTAAGCCCAATCGCTTTAAAATTACAAAAAATGCTACAAACCATAGCAAACTATGCCAAACTCACTTAAATTACTGCGGCTACCATAAATCACCCCCAACTACCCCTTACCAACCACAAACTAAACCCAATCACTTTAAAATTACAAAAATTATACAAACCATAGCAAACTATGTCAAAGTCACCTAAATTACTTCGGCTACCATAAATCACCCACAACTACCCCTTACGACCCCAAAATTAGCCCAATCACTTTAAAATTACGAAAAATGCTACAAGCCATAGCAAACTATCTCAAACTCTCCTGAATTACTTCGGCTACCATAAACCACCCCCAACTACCCCTTACCGCCCCAAAATTAGCCTAATAACTTTAAAATTACAAAAATGCTACAAAAGTGTGTAGGCTTTCACGGTCGGTGTTGTCAACAACGGTGGTATTAATCGGGTTTGTTGACCGTGTTCCATGCGAAGTTCCATGAGGGGGGGTGTAGTGAGCGCCCCGAGAGGCTAACTCAGCAAGTGATCCCCATGAATCTCTGCCAAACGTTTCGTCCACAGCTGCGGTGGACATCTTCAGTGGCGGTGTGGTCGTGGTCGAAGTACTCTCCCAGCTGTCACAGTCGAGACTGGCCAGTCGCCTGACTTGCTGAGTTAGCCTCTCGGGGCGCTCACTACACCCCCCCTCATGGAACTTCGCATGGAACACGGTCAACAAACCCGATTAATACCACCGTTGTTGAATGCTACAAAACATAGCAAGTTATGCCAAACTCACTTAAATTTCTTCGGCTACCATAAATTAATAATCGTTTTCAATCAAAATCTTCTATTTGGTTGTGTTATTTATAAATGCCTTATCGTATTAAATCATAAAATATTAATAAATATCTGCACATAAAATATATTGTTCCGACTAATAGTCGTTATTCTGAATATTAAATATGCTGATACCTATTTTGATTCTATTCCACCTTCCAATAAATATTTGTTCCAGTTGAGATGCAAACATAAACGTATTTCTGAATTGCAACACGCGGACGGGGCAAGCCCTACCTTTTCAACATGCGTGCATTTGTATAAACAGCTCTATGGTTTTTAACGTTAAAGAGGTATAAAGGCGGTGTAAGCGCTAGAGTTTCGTAAAAATATCTGAAAAATTCGAAATTCTGCAATTGATTCAGAACTATCTTTGTGTTCGATAGTAAATTTATACTTGCAGTGGCACTGCCAACCCTGCCACTCCTGACGAGGCACCTGCTGACTACTCTCCTTTCAGGGAAACTTTATAAATCAACGTCAAAATAATTTAGGGCGCCTGAATGTGAAAATATCACTGTGTAATAAGTTCAGACTGACATGGAACACTTGAAATTTCGATATTTGTTTGTAATTCGTCACAGGTCCATGAAGGAATGCATGTTAATGTAAACAAGTGTTAGTTTGTTGGAGAGACCGAATAAGATTTTTAACATTCCTGTCAAAATATTTATTTACTTTAGAATGTTAATTTTTTAAGTTCATTTCGTGAAAATTATGACGGGCCATACGAGTACACCTGTGCGAGTATTATTTGGTACATACAAATTAATCTTTTTTGTTATCCAAATTGTTTACATACGCACTAGGCACGTGCACCTCATATAATTGTGAAAATTGCTGCTTCAGCGTCTGAAACGCTGGTACTCAACGTCGCCAAGGTCGAGGCGACGCATCGGTATTCGAAGTTCTATCGCTATTAAATAAATTGTTTTATTCCCGATATTCCCGATTTGTTCTTGCCGTTAACCAAAACTCTCCCCAATCGATTTTCGAAAAATTTCCAGCGTCGGACCGGACGTCACTTATTATCGTACGCTAATTTTTACGTTCAGTTAATCATAGTGGTGTATTTGTTCTTCACCAAACCTGCTCCGGCCAAAATCCGAAATTTTCACTGACATCATACGCTTAAGTATTGTGTGCTTATACACGATTTACACTATTTATTTTACGTACATTGCGTTCATTATGGTTCTGCATTATTTATAACTAAGATGGAGCAGTTTGAAAATCTAATAGTAAGCGGAGAACAAATACCACCATGTATAATTCCCGTGAAAAGTGATGGAAATAGTCTTTCTTACTATCTTTCCTATTGCATTTTTAATACCGGAAATAGAGCTCAAGAGCGAAGAATAACTTCGACTTTTTTTATACATAATTCCTAAATACTTCGTTTTTATGGTGTAAAATTTTGTATTGTGTGGTCTTTAACGTTGTCAGAGAACTAAATGGGAATAATTTGGAATAATTTAGCTTCTATGTCAACGCTCCTTCTCTTGAAACTTTGGAAAACAACGACAAGATTCTTTAGGGCGCCTGGATTTGAAAATATAACTCTGTATAATAAGTTTAGACTGACTAGAGTGAAAAGAAAGGAGCTTGCACCCAGAAACGAAATTAAATGGAACACTTGGAGTTGCAATATTTGTTTGTAATTCGTCAGAAGTCCATGAGGGAATGCGTGTTAATGTAAACAAATGTGAGTTTATTGGAGAGGCCGAATAAGATTTTTACATTATTGATGCAGCTGGAGCCTGCCACGTCAAGGGCAAGGTCACAAACGTGAAAAGGCGATGCTCGATTTAGTTTGATTGAGTATCTATGCAGAAATTCGCACATACCAAGCGTTGGATAAGCCTTTCTTATCGTTTCTTAGAATTCGAGAATTGCTGGTTCAGCGTGTGGAGCAGTACTCGATCGCGGTGTTTAATTTTAACACAACTACAATTGTGAAAATTGCTGCTCCAGCGTCGGAAACTGTTCGCAAAGTCGCCAAATTCGATGAGGCGACGCATCAGTGTTCGAAGGTCTACCGCTATCAAATAAAGTATTTTAATTTAACATTTGATCCTCGCGTTAACCAAATCTGCCCCCAATCAATTTTCGAAAAATTACCAGCGTCGAACCGGATTCCACTTATATTTGTACGCTAATTTTTACTTTCAGTTAATGGTAGTGGTGTATTTGTTTTTCACCAAATTTGCCCCCGCTGAAATCCGAAATTTTCACCGTTGTATGTACCAGAGATCACTGACATTCATACCCTTAATAATTATGTGCTTATACACGTTTTACACTATTTATTTTACGTTCACTGTGTTTATTATTGCTTTACTTCATTTATAACTAAGATGGAGAAGTTTGAAAATCTAGCGATGTACAAATACCACACCGTATTATGAAAGGTGATGGAAATTGTCTTTTTTTATATCTATGGTATTGGTATTGATATTTTAATACTGGAACGGAAGCTCAATAGGTTGGCACTTTAATTGTTCAACAAGTGTGTGATAATGTAAACAGGTGTGAGTCCGTCGGAGAGACCGAATAAGATTTTTACATCCACCATATTCCCGTCAATATATTTATTTATTTTAGAATGTTAATTTTGCCGTTAACAAAATTTGTTCCCAATCACCTTCGTCGTACCGGACGACCGTTCAGTTAATGATAATGGTGTATTTATTTTTCACCAAATCTGCCTCGGCTGAAATCCAAAATTTACAGCGTTGGACCAGACATTACTGACATTGATACGCGTTTTACACTGTTTATTTTACGTAAATACATTGTGTTCATTATTGCTTTACATCATTTATAACTAAGATGGACAAGTTTGAAAATCTAGCGATGCACAAATACCATAAAATACCACATTTTACCACATACCAAAATTTTAATACTGGAAAGGGAGCTCAAAAGGTTCGCACTTTAATTGTCCAACCAGTTAGGGCCAGGTTGTAATAATTTTTCTGCAGTTCAGAAGGAGATAAGTGTTTGTTTATTCCAGAGATAAGTCAAAATCATCTACATACTGTTCTGTTTGTGAGTTGACTGCAGCAAGAGGAATTGTTCCATTGTGTTTTCAATTTTATCATAACATGATCAGCTAATTTGTAAACTTCGATTTCCCCTAAAATTATATAAAGTTAATTTCGATTTCCTGGAATCGTTTATAGGACAACTGCCTAAAGAGTCTATTCAAAATTTTTTATCTCAGATATCAACCAAGGTATCCTTTTTGTCCAAATCATATTGAAGTACCCGGTCCTGGCAACGCAGGTTAATTTCAGCATATTTGTTTATTTTGTGATTGGAAAAGTAGAGCATTCCTGTTTAATTGTATTATAATGTCGATTAGTCAACATCACCACTTTAGTCAACACTGAGTTTATTTAATCTACGTCCGGGCAACGCCGGGTACATTCAGCTAGTATCTTCATTAAAACTCTCACTGATCTCCCGCCAAGCATCCTCTTTTTTTACAATGTTATAACAATGTTTATGGCTTTTTTCCCACAGAATGGGACGTTTTTCGTATTCATTGATAAAAATTAAAGTTTTATCATTATCCCAACTCATTGTGATTGCGATTAACAATTACTTGATGTAGTTTGTTCATTTGTTTGAATAACTGACGCCTAGAACTTTTCAAAAGCGTAACTGCCTCGGTCCGTGCGTCGCACAGCCGAATGTTGTTTGCCGCGCTTCGATGACACGTCTACATCGGTATGCTCGTTCGGCCTCGGTCTGCCTCGTTCCCGTTCGTGCTCAGATGTATACGCGCCTTTACGATGGGCAGAATCGAGTACCTTTTACGAATCCAGAAAATAGTACTCGAGTACTTTAGAGAATCGATATGGATACGATACCTCACCCGAGGATCGGTTCTGTTCTGTTATGGCATGCATCTCGCATGCAAATATGATTGTTTTTTGAATGCTTGGATATAATTTTCTATTTATTTCTGTACATGTATGGTTTTATTTATACTTTATGGTCGTATTATATTATTTTTGTTTATTTAGACAATAATTTTAATGAAAGTATGTAGGCTTTCACGGTCGGTGTTATTAATTATAACGATCTTCTTCGGGATTTGTGACCGTGTTCCATTTGAATTTCCATTAGGGGGGGTGTAGTGAACGCTCCGAGGAGCTAATTCAACAAGTGACCCCAATGAAACTCCAGACGTTTCATCCACAACTGCGGCGAACTTTATCAGTGGTAGTTGCGATGTGGAAGAGCTCGAAGTGTTCTTTTCGCTGTCACATTTGTATTCTGCGTAGGCGTTGCATCATTTTTGTTGTTGTTTTCATTGTTTGCTTGATTTGCTGGAATAAATGACATTACCCTTCTCGTTGACATTACCGGTTGCCAAATTTTGTCCATCTTTACCCTAAGAAGAAAACAATGGAATTATCATTACTTCTGTATGAATAGAAGTAGCGTGTGCTGATTGCATTGTCTCGTTGTAGATAAAATTAGGATAAAGTTCGTAAGCAATATTTGGTTTTACAAAACTTTTAGTACTACCTGTATCTATTAGGAATTAAGCGTTAATTTCTGGAATAAAAAGCATCGGCAATTCTTGGTAATCATAATTATTTATAGATATCACGTGGGGTTGTTCAGTTCTGAAACTTCGCAAAAATTTACATTGTCTTCAGAATTGGGTAGTTCTGGAGAGCATTCTTCGTATGGATTTTGGAATTGATAGCAATTCGCAAAATAGTCGTCTTGATTGTTTACACAATGTTGAGCTTGAATCGTAATTAGGTTCAAGATTATTAAAATAATAATCTTTGTTCTCTGTTATGGGTTCGATTATCTGGTTAAACAATCGCGCTCGTTTTGCTGGAAGGGCGTATCTACTCGATACTCTTGTATTTGTGGACGAAGTGTCCATGGGTTCTGGTTTTAGCTCGGTTTTCTGATTTGAGTTTTGACAATGATTAGAGTTTTGATAATTCTGTTGTCTGGGTTAAAAGAATGGTCTTTGTTGAGTTTGTGGTTGGAACGGTGTTGTTTGAGACTGAGGTTGAAATTGAGTTTTTGGAAATTGTGGTTGAAATGGGGCTCTTGAAAATTGGGGATTATAATTGAATCTTTGAGAATAAGGTTGTTGTTGAAATTGATGTTTAAACATGTTTTGTGAAATAAAACGTGGGGCTGAGTACGAAGGTTCGTACTGATTTTGTATAGGATAGCCTCCGGTATAGGGTTTTGAGATAGGTTTTGAAGATTGTGAGGAAAATTTTGGTGTCGCATTAAATCGATTTCTATAGCTAATGAAATTTTCTTCTTCTCTTGCGAATGAGATCGCTTGTTCTAAACATATTGGATTCTTTAATCGCACCACCAATTGCATATGGTAATTTAGACCATTTATAAATGTTTTAAGACACATATTTTCATACTGAGCGATTTTAATTTGTTTTATATTAACTGCTTCAATTGATTGGTTAAGTTTCGAAATTAAAATACTTCTCGCATCTTGTAAACGTAAACGAAAATTTTGGGGTGATTCTTGTCTTTCCGGTCACATCGAAATAACGTTGTTTTTTGTTGTTGTGGCGAAGCACATAGTTTCCCAATAAAGTTTTAAGTTTATAAACAAAAACTCGGTTTTATTTAATTTTTAACTTTATTTGCACATGTGCCGTAATATGTAACGGCACCCCAGGATGTTGGATCGATACTGCTTCTCCCATCGATCAAAGTACATTGATGAAATAAATATCGATGGGGGGGATAAAACATTACGCTTAATTACGATAGAGGGACCAACTAGTACCAAACATGCCGCCCCCCTTGAAATGCAAATTTCAAAATAAAGAGAACATTATTTTCGTATAAAATAACATGATTACAAAATGATATGGATCAATGCAAAAGAACAGAAATGAGCATCCTAAAAATTAAAGGAAAGAACATGTATGTGAAACAATAAATTAATTCAATTTATCGTCAGCAAGATGACTGGTATGTTCACTCAGTATGTAATGGGGCGAGTTTGTTAACTGCGCGCCGCACTTCACCATTGGAAGTTTTCACGTCCACTACCCGCACTACACCATCAGTCCCTGGATGAAGTTGTGTGATGCGACCCATTTTCCAGCAGGTAGGAGGACTCGGATCCTTCAAAAGGACGAATGTTCCAACCTCCACAGCTGGAGTGTTCACCTTCCATTTGCATCGCTGCTGTAGAGTGGTTAAATAGTCATGTGACCATTTCCTCCAGAATTGTTGTTGTATCTGCTGCACGCGTTGGAACCGTGTCAGTCGATTAGACGATATATCAGAAACATCTCGTTGCAACGGTGCGAATAGCGAATTACCCACAAGGAAATGTGCAGGGGTCAATGGACACAAATCATTTGGATCAGTGGAAAAAGGAATTAGTGGCCTGGAATTCATGATGGCCTCAATTTGTGTAAAAATAGTAGTCAATTCCTCAAAAGTGAATGTGGAATTAGAAAATAATTTTTTAAAGTGACGCTTCGCTGACTTTACAGCGGCCTCCCACAGACCACCGAAGTGAGGTGATCTGGCCGGTATGAAATGCCAATTGATTGAAATCTTGGATAGATATTCATGTATCGAAACGTGCTCACGGGATAGGAAATTGAAAAGTTCTTGCAATTCCTTATTAGCTCCCACGAAATTTGTCGCATTGTCAGAAAAAATATCACTACAGATGCCGCGCCGTGACACGAAACGTCTAAAAGCTGCGAAAAAACATTCCGTAGTGAGATCACTAACAACCTCCAAATGAACAGCCTTAGTGCTGAAACAAACAAAGAGGCATAAATAGGCCTTTACTAATTTACGATTCCTTAGTTTGCTCTCACGCACAAGAAAGGGTCCTGCGTAGTCAACGCCAGTAGTTGTGAAAGGACGAGCAGGTGTTACTCTTGCAGCTGGTAAGTCACCCATGATGGGCACTATGTTCCTGGCTTGCCACCGTTGACAGACTACACATTTTCTGATGACCAGTTTAACGCTGTTTCGACATGATAGTGGCCAATATTTTAAGCGAATTCTGGAAAGTGTAGTTTGCACACCACCATGCATAGTTTCACAATGACTCTTTTTTAACAATAAAGATGTGAGCTTGTGGTTGCTCGGCAATATTATGGGATTTATTTGACTTGGTTGCAAATTTGAATGCTTGAGACGTCCGCCAACTCTGAGTACGCCCTCGTTGTCAATGAATGGATTTAGACATAAGATTTTGGACCTTGACGATATTAATCGTTTAGACTTCAGATTTTTCATATCATCTGCAAAAGACACTACTTGTGTATGCTTAACGAGATAAGTTGTTGCTTGATCGAGCTCAGCAACTTTTAATGGACCGGTTCTTCGCGTTTCTTTCAGAGATCGACAGTTGTTAATGAAGCGCAAACAAAATGATAGTACTCTTACGATTCGTTCTAAAGTGGAAAATTTATTAAATAGATAATCGTAAAATGCAGAGTCTGCTGTAGATATCGAAGTAGATAATTTGATTGGACGTAATTCAATCAATTCTCCCGAATGGACGTGTGTACTACGAGGCCAAGTGGATTCCTCTTGGGACAACCAATCTGGTCCATACCACCAGATATTTGCATCGATCAATTTTCTGGGGCACATTCCTCTAGATATGACATCCGCTGGGTTATCTTGAGAACGTACATGACGCCACTGACTGGGTTTTGTTAGTTGTTGGATTGTGGAGACGCGGTTCGCCACGAAAGTTTTTAAAGTATTCGCTGGCTTTTCCAGCCAAGCTAGTACGATTGTCGAATCAACCCAACAATAAACATTTGTGATGGAAATATCCAGATACATTTGCACCTGGTGTAATAATTTGGATAATAGTACTGCAGCGCAAAGCTCTAATCTAGCTAATGTGAGACATTTTATCGGAGCTACCTTGGATTTAGCGCATAATAGTCGTGTAACGTTAGTACCATTATTGTCGCTGCTCCTTAAGTATATACAAGCGCCATAAGCTGATTCACTGGCATCGGCGAATCCATGGATTTGTATCGCTACAGGGCTATCACATAGAACATGGCGTGGTATTCGAATATGATTTAAATGTTGCAGTTCGTTTATGAATTTTATCCACGTGGTGTGGATGTCTTGTGGTATTTTTATGTCTGATTTCCGTAAATTGATAACTGGTAAATTATCCGAGACCTTGTTGGTTACAAGAAATTCTAATTTAGATTTATAGCGATCATTATGGCGAGCGCTTATGGTGGCTAAAGTTTTTGATTGGATGTTAAAGCTGGTTTGTGTTATGCCACTTACTGAAATATTAATTGCTTCCGTGCGCAATCTTAGTCTCTTGCAAAGAGAGCTAGTTATGAAATTTGACTGTGAAGCAGAATCTAATAGTGCTCGGCACTCTTGAGGTGAACCTGTTGAATCAAAGATTCTGATTTGACAAGTCGCAAGAAGAACGCATGTTTGTGGAAGATAGTTACAATGTGTGACTACTTTTGAACCGTCCGAAGTCGTTTCCGAATTTAGTTCTTCAAGATTGGTATTAGATTTTGCCGCTTCCGTTTGTGTCTCTATGTGTAGCAATGTGTTGTGCTTTAAATTGCATTTACGACAATTAGAGAACTTGCAGTTGCTAGTCGGGTGGTTCCCGCGGAGACAATTTATGCATAATTTGAGTTTTTTGATTTCTGCAATTCGCGTATTCACGGGCATTTTGAGAAATGAATCGCATTGATATATACTGTGCACGTTTTTGCACAATTTGCACGTGGGTTTGTTGACGTTTACATGAGACACCGTCGTTTTATTGTGTCCACGATTGAAAACTGACCTTTCACCAGTGCTTTGTCCGTGATTTAATTTTGTAAGTTGTAATGCTTCCAACATTTTGCACCGATTTGACAAGAATGTAGTTATTTCGGCCGTAGTAGGAAAGCTTTTCTCGTGTGTGGTCTTCCATGCTTGCCACTCGCGACGCGTGGATTGATCTAATTTACTGACAATTAGATGTATCACAATTGCGTCCCATTGTTCCGTAGGCTGGTTTAACGTTTTTAATGCTCGTAAATTTTTTAAAACGCCATCTAAAAGTTGACGAAGTGCGAAATGTGATTCCTTGTTCACTATTGGAAGTGAGAATAGTGCTTGTATATGATTTTCCACGATCAAACCTGTGTTCTCGTATCTCTCTTTCAATAAGTCCCATGCTAAATGGTAATTATCGTTTGTCACCTCGATCGCATCAAGAATGTGACTTGCTTCACCCTTTAGTGCAGACTTTAAGTAGTGAAATTTTTGAATTAAAGCCAATGAGTCATTATTATCTATGAGAGACTGGAAAGTATCATAAAAATTTACCCATTTGTCGAGTTCTCCGCTAAATTCCGGTAATGATAAGATTGGTAATCTTACGGAATTTTGTGTGTGCGAGTCAAACCTAGGACTATTTGAGCTTCCCGGAGTAAGCTGTCCATTTGGAACGTCGCTGTGTAATTCGAGGTTTTCTAACAGATCACGTCCTGTAGAAACCACGTCAAAATATGAATTTTCGAATACGTCACGCTCTGTATCATGGGTTACATCGGTCGGTGACGACATCTCGATTTGTGATTGTACGTTTTCGAATTCGCGCATTAATTCCCGACATCGCGTGAGCCGTTCCTGAATTTGATTTTTAGTCAGATCAGAATTTTTTGCGAAAAAGTTTGCAATGCGAGTAATACCGGCTTTTATCACCCCACGTCGTGCTCTTAAATTAATGACAACATTTTCATCTCCTTCTTCTGCCATTTTATTTTAAATTAATTTATCAATGTAAAAGAAATGTGAAAGGAGTAAATGAAGATAGGTACAAGTTTGAAAAGAGAAGGATTTAGGTGAATAGAAAACGGGTTTTCGCTACCTGAAACATCTGGTTGTCCTTGGTCACCTTGGCTAGACAGGACGAGTGTTGGTAGACTGGCTGGCGCCGACAATTTGCCGTCGAATTCGTATTTCCGGTCGAAACTGGTCTTGCGTTTGGGAAGATTGGAGCACAATTCTTCTTGATAATTCACTTTGTGTAATTGTTTATTGTAAATTGAGTATCGATCCGTAAATTCAGTGTGTAAAAATGAAAATGGGCTTTTGATTAGTCGCAATCAAAAGTTCTTCGTAAATCGGTGGTTTCATCCGGCTCGAAGGACCATGTTTTTTGTTGTTGTGGCGAAGCACATAGTTTCCCAATAAAGTTTTAAGTTTATAAACAAAAACTCGGTTTTATTTAATTTTTAACTTTATTTGCACATGTGCCGTAATATGTAACGGCACCCCAGGATGTTGGATCGATACTGCTTCTCCCATCGATCAAAGTACATTGATGAAATAAATATCGATGGGGGGGATAAAACATTACGCTTAATTACGATAGAGGGACCAACTAGTACCAAACAAACGTCTTGAACAATACAATCGATTGATCTTTGGTCCGCGAATGTTACTAAAAGTGCGTCTTTAATTAAAAGCCACGTATTTAGTTCCGTTTTGGACGCGATTAGGTCAGCAGCTCTTCCCACAAGTTTACTGAGAATCGTATCACATAACACGTGTTTATGGGGGCAGCGACATTTGTCTTGTCTTGATGTGCAAGCAGAAAATGTTCACATGTATTTATGAAGCGATTTAGCTGTTTCGCATTACCGTCAAAGCACGGGATATTATCCGCTTGATACCTAACTAATTGATAATTGACAGCCATATCTCTTATTTTGTAGGTCTGGTTGTCTTGAAAATTTAAATTACTAATTCGATTAACAATATCTTCTATGTAAGTAGCCAGGATGGGCTTAAAAGGAAGCACTTACAGTAACGTTGAGATGATTTTCTTCATTCTCATTCTGTAAGTTCCGGACGATGTTGTTCCTTCACCCGCACCAATAGGATCTTCTTCTCCCTGGTCTCGAGCACTGCAGCTTTTCACTTTCGTCACAAACTGTTAAAACGGAAGACAGCCAAATTCGATATTTACTACCTTGACGAAAATCCTACCGACTGCGCCAGTTAAGTTTCTCAAATACACGATAGTATTTTTAAAACAAAATTTTATTGAAGGAAACTTGTCACTATGCGTACACTGCTCTTCTTCTGGGAAGTGTCAAGATGTAACTATCCTCTGACAAAATCCATGACCATCATAAAAAGCAGCCAATACGTTTTGAATGATTTGGGGAGTTATTAAACTGCACTCATTCTTGCTTTAAGATCATCCAAATTGTTGGTTCGGTTTTGATACACCTTGGTTTTTAATGACTCAGGTTGATTTGAATTAGAAAATTCGAGACAAATAACGCTGTTTTAAATTACGTCAGTGATTTCCTTTATTGAAGTTGGACCAATAGACTAATTCTCTAGCTTTATTTAAAGTTTTGTTTATTCCCATGTGATTATAGTGTAGTTTAGCGACTATTTCACTTCTCAAAGCTTTAGGAATTATTATCTGGGCTCCTTTTACTAGAACACCTTTGATTTCTACAATTTGGTCACAGACTTTCCAATATGGCTTAACTAAATCAGGAACCATCGATTTTTTATATGGCCATCCTTGTTTAACTATTTTATTTAGTTCACAAAGCTCATCTTCGGTTTTTCTGAGGTCCTGAATTTCTGTAAATCTTTGTAGAGTTACCGCGTAGTAATCTATCATATTTATGTGAGCTTCAATTTCATTTTCTTTCAG
The DNA here is from genome assembly GCA_964023215.1 of Eledona agricola. Taxonomy (NCBI): domain Eukaryota; kingdom Metazoa; phylum Arthropoda; class Insecta; order Coleoptera; family Tenebrionidae; genus Eledona; species Eledona agricola. The sequence goes on along the minus strand of OZ026859.1, from coordinate 14,650,969 downwards.
GTCGATATTTTCGTAGTCATTTTCACATGTTCGAGACAATTCATCAGCTATATAAAGGTGAGGTCTGGGTTTATATATTACGTTTGTCATATAGCTGTAAGTTGATGACTATTCTCTGTAACCTAAGAGGACACGCGTCTAAAGCTGGATTTATAGATTGACGCCCACCCGCCTACCCGTTAGTCGCTTTCCGTAAAACTTTAACCGTTAACACATAAATATTGTGTGAAGGTTGTTTTGACGTTTCAAGCCCAGTCTCAACTAACCTAAAAAAAGGAAGAAGTGGAACCCAGAAATGGATGAACAGCAAGAATATCATGAGTTTTTAGATATGACTCTAATGGTTTATGATCATTTTCTACATCAATCATTCTACCATAAACACATTGGTGGAATCTTTGACATCCGACGAGGATAGCTAGTACTTCCTTCTCAATCTGGGCATAATTTCCTTGTGCTCCAGTAAGCGATTTGGAGGCATAAGCAATTGGGGAGAGCCTTGTTGTAACAAAGCCGCTCCAAGCCCATTTTTAGACGAATCAACTGAAAGAACTATCGGTTTTCTCGCGTCATAGAATTTCAGTACTGGAGTTTTTGTTATTACTTCTTTTGAATTGTTGAATTCAAGATCATGATCTTTTTGCCATGTCCACATTACATCTTTTTTTAATAAACGTCTTAAATTAACGGTCAATTCAGAAAGATTTAGCTACATAAGTCACCATTCCCAGAAATCTACGAAGATCTTTCACGTTAGTAGGGGTAGGAATCTGTTTAATTGCCTGTATTAATGCTCCTAACCATAGCAAACTATGCAAACTAACTTATTATTGTCAGGAGAAATACCTTCCGCAGAAATCGTATGACCTATGTAATTGATTTTCCCTAAACTAAATTTACACTTTTCCTTGTTTAATTTAACTCCCATTTCCCTAGCTCTCAATAAAACTTTCTTTAAGATTTGGTTGTGCTCTTTATGATCATAGATGATAATATCGTCAATATATATCTTGACACCCTTTACGTCTTTAAAGATTTCAGAAAATGTTCTGTGGAAAATTTCTGGTGCGCATGCTAGACCAAAAGGTAATCTTAGAAATCTATAACATCCAATCGGAGTTGCAAAAGTCGGGTAAAGTGAAGACTTTTCCGAAAGTTTTATATGCCAAAAACCTTTATTGGCATCTAAGGTCGGAAATACTTTCGCACCTTCAAGTTCGTAAGTGAGATCGCTAAAAGTAGGAATTATTTCGTACTCGCGCTGGATGGCCTTATTTAAGTGTTTAGGGTCTAAGCACATGCGAATTTTATTATTGCTGTTAAGCTTAGGACCATGCTTGACTAGTACAATTGGGTTTACGAATTCGGTTGGGACGTCCACCTTGGCTATTATATTTTGTTTCAACATTCTCTCAAGCTCTTCTTGTAAGGGCTCGATAAGGAACACTCCTGCATATTTGTATATCGGCTGTGTTGGGTTTTCCCAATTTCAAAATTTGTAACCGACGTTACTGTGACGACATCTTCCCTCCTTGAGCAAGTTGGGTGGGGTAAGAAACCACCCCACCGCCCTCAGCACTTATAAAAGGGCGGAACATTGAGCATTGAAGTAGAACAATCATAAATTGCAAGTAACAAGCAATATCAGTAACATTATGATTTGCAAGTAACAAGCAATACCAGAACAATCATAAATTGTAAGTAACAAGCAATACCAGTAACATCATGATTTGCAAGTAACACATAATATAAAAGTGTGTAGGTTTTCACGGTCGGTGTTGTCAATAACGGTGGCATTATTCGGGATTGTTGACCTTTATGGGACTTCGCTTGGAACACGGTCAACAATCCCGAATAATACCACGGTTGTTAACAAGTAATATTGTAACATCATCAATTGCAAGTAACAAGCAATACCGGTAGTACTTATACTTTGTCCAGCATTTTTTATATTAAACTCAGTGATACAAATTGTGCAGTTTTTCATTATTTTCCGAAAACCAATTTCGCGACTCTAGTGATCGTGGTTAAAAGGCTGACCATGCCACATTTGGTCCTTCGAGCCGGATTATAAGTGCATGTGCTACAACCAACATCTACAACAACCTGTGCCTGCTGTATCGGACAAGTGACTCCATCAACGAGATCCACGTCTGCAATTACACAGATACTTGACGCAAGTTATCTCGAAGCTGGACCTGTCCACAGTCGACGCCATCTCCAGGAAAAACGTCTCTCTATCCTCATCAATCTTGTAAGTGGGTTTCGATTTTCCTAAACCGCTTATCAGCCATGTTGCAAATGTCAATTTGTTTATACTCGATCGTTTTTCAAATTCAGCGAAACTATGACTGAAACACGAGCTCAAGCGCGTTCCAAGACAACCAAAATTGATCAAACAAATAAAGATAATTAACCTATAGGCCATTCGGCACATATCGTTGTTCAGAACGTTATAGACCCTCAACTACAATCCGCGCTGGGGGATCGCGAGGCATTAAACAATACAATTTCACGGTGTCAATCGTGGCTAAATCAAAATTCAACGGCATCGGTCGCAATGCTAAAACGTTGTCTTGGCGATGTTCAACCCTTAAGGAGCCACTTTGAGGCGGTTCAATCGACAATTAGAGCACTTGATCCTTCAATTTCGAAAGAAAGTCACGAAGATGCATACAACATTTTTGAGAATGCATATTACGATCTATGGACAGCTCTTGATGAAGAAATTAAGAGTCGCTCATCATCATTGTCTGTACCCCAACGCGTTACGCAAACCGTTGGCTTCCATTTATAATACATTTAAAACTCAGGTCCATGAACAACCTCAATTCAACAAAATACAAAAATTATAACGATCTTCTTCGGGATTTTAAAATACAAAAATTCCATCATTTAGAAACCTCTGTGCGTGGTGAGGCCGGCAAAACGATCAATGCGTTAACCATTTCGGAAGAAAACTATGTGGTGGCTTGGCAACTTTTAAAAGAGCGTTTTGAAAATAAACGCCTAATTGTTCTAAATCACATAAATAATTTATTCAATATGGAAAAGGTGGGCAAAGACTCTTCAAGTTCTCTGCAACAAATTTTAGACGACACAAGTTTAAATTTAGAAGCGTTAAACTCTTTCGAAATCAAAACGGACACGTGGGACGCTGTATTAATTCATTTAATATGCTCCAAAATTCTGACTTCTGCACTCGTGCTGGTCAGAGCTCCGTACGAAAAAATAAAATAAAACCGTGTTTGTCAACACGATCTTCAAGTGATCCAAATAAATAATTTGGACTTTTATTTTTTTAATTCGTGGTGAAGTGAAGTGAATAACATAATATTAAAAAAAAACAGCAAAATGGCTTCCTCTCGGGGAAAGACCATTACACGCCGAAGAGTTCAAGTCCAATTTATCGACCCGGAAGAAAATGTCCAGACATCAACTTCAAAACATGCTATGCTATGCGTAAAGTGACAAATTCCCTCCTACCCAATCTCGCCGCCCGAGGCACTTCCACACATCCAGCGAAGCGTCATCCTCCGATGAACGTTCATTGAGCTCCTCGCCAGCACGAGCTTCACTAACAACCGCGTCGACGTCTCAACCATCCGGCCAGTCCCAACCAATTCAACCGCACCCATCCCCTAACAATTTCAGATACTCTTTAAAAAATTTACCAAGAACCCTGAGCACCCAAAAAACGGTTTACGAGTTTCTTACCGTAACCTTGGCCCTCAAGAATTTTGCCTTGAAGGTTAATTACAATAATGCAGCACTCCTGGAATGCCTAACCAAACTCCCTACCAACTTTGATAAAATAATAAACACCGCCGCCAACGCCCAAAATATGTATAATTATTTCCCAACTACCATCCAAAAATTCACCTCCTCCGCTGCTTCCCCTAAATTTTCAATTGTCGTAACCGACGTCGACTTCATCACATCACAGTCAAAGAACTCGTCGAAAGCGTCCCCAATTTAAAAATTACCCGCGCATGGCGTATTATTTCCAAAAAAAAAACAACCCCACCAAATTTGTCAGAGTTTTAACTTCTGACAAAAACACTCTGGACACCCTTTTCTCACAAGGCATTACTCTGTACGGCCTCATCCATCGCTGCGAAACTTCTCCCGATCCCGTACCTCTCCAATGCGCCAAGTGTTTCACTTTCGGCCACGCGCATAACGATTATCCCAATAAGCCAATCTGCCCTACTTGCCCAGAGAAACATGCAACCGGAAAATGCCCAGAACAAGCTGCCCCTAAGTGCGCAAAGTGCCAAGACAACCACCCTGCCTGGTCCCGACAATGCCCCAAATTTATCGAGCAAACTAAACAAATCACAGTCGAAACCCCAATTCAACCCGTACATATAATTGACCCAAAATTCCGGCCCAGAAATTTCTCTAAGAGAAATAATTGAAATAATATCCCAAGCGTGCATCAAATTCTGCACAAAACTTTTCTACGACCTCTTCCCCCTCAAACGCTAGGACTCACAGACAGTGATCAAGCAGGCTTCTCGTGAAGCGTTCAACTTCACCACTCGAGTTTCCCAAGCGGGAAACAAACTCTCGTTTACCTTCGCCTAGACGTTGGTAAACCCCCTCCCATCCTTCCTCGCTCCGCCTCGCGATGGGCTTGTTAAAGTTTGCCACCGTTAATACTGACGGGCTCCGCCGTAAATTTAATGCCATCAAAAACTTTATTGATACTGATAAAATTTATATTCTAGCTGTAAGCGAGACCCATAGTCACTCCGTGATCTCTCTTAAAAACTTCAAGATTTTTCAACACAACTCTCTAATGACACGGTCTCTAATGACACGCGCTTTTTGCATCCGAGAACATACCGTCGACACCTCACTCTTTATTACCTCATTTATCACACCTTGAAATCGTGGCAGCCAATGTAGAAATGAACAACTTCAATATAATAATTTTTTCATATACAACCCTCCACTAGAACTCATCTCATCAGACCTCCTTCAATTTGTTTCTACGCTGCAGCACGCGCCTCTCCTGACCTGACCTGACCAACAAGAACGGACGGAAACTTGGTAGCTTACTCCTAAATCTTCCTCTATTGAGGCTTAAAAATAAATCCGCTACTTTTGTAAACGCTAAGGGAACCTCCATCGTGGACCATATCTTAACCACGGCACCTCTGTCCAATTTCATCAACAAGAGCGCATACACCGTCACCTCTGACCATCTCCCATTGGTTTCAAACTTTAAATTTAATAAACCGCGGCCACCATCCGTAATCACTCAGGTTGCAGATATTAAAAACGCTAATTGGACACTCTTTCGTAAATATATAAGCGATAACTTAACACCCGTCATCGACTCGATTAACGCCGACACAATAGAAACCCAAGTACGCGAAATAACTAACGCCATCTCCACCGCGATACAAATAGCAATTCCGAAAAAGTCAATTATCCGTCATCGAAATCCACTTCCTAATTATATTATAATTTTGATTATGGAAAAGCGCACCGTTTACAAACAATTAAAAAAAAACCGCAACCCGATTTTAAAAACTACGTACAACCTATTAAACGCAATGATAATACGTGACATAAATAAATTCTATAAAGATCAATGGACGGACGCGTGTTCCAAATTAGATTATAGGGACGGCTCAAAATTCTGGAAAAAATTTAAATAATTACTAACCGGACAGCATAATACTAAACAACACTCCCTTAAACTTAATGATAGAGTTATAAATGAAGATACCGACAAAGCAAACTGTTTTGCAAATATATTACACGATATTCACCACATACCACAGAATAAAAACTTTGATAATTCATTTTACACGCGACTGAGAATTTAATTCAAGAATTCCGCGAATATTCTAATGAAAACCCGTACACGCCACTTCAAGATGATACGCTCCTGAATGACATTACCGCCGACGAAGTTTCAACCCTTAAAAGCGTGCCGCTGGGCCAGATAACGTCCAAGCTCTGCATTTAAAACAACTTCCAAATAGCATCATCTCACATATCGCAAAGTTGATTTGACTTGACAGAATTGAAGTAGAATTAGAGATCGTGGTCAAAACGCTGACCATGCAACAGGCTGTATACCCATTTTTCAGCTTAAAGTCGAAAGGTTTCATTTTAATTTCCCATATACCCTCAAACAAATCGATGTTTTGATTTATAATCTTTTTAATGTCGTTTTTAAAGACATTTACGCACTGTACGAAGCTGCTCATTATCTACAGAAACACTACTTTTATTGAAAGTTGTTAATTTTAGTTTCTCGATTGTAGGCTCACCAATCATTGGTATTTGATCCGGTCTCCTTCGAACTATGATAAAATTTAATTTTTCCTTTTGATTATTGATTATCACATTCATGTAGCACGAACCTTTTACATCTAGTTTTTTACCACCGTATCCACATTAAGTTTCTCAAAAACTGAAAACGGAATTGCATTTATGTCTGATCCCGTATCTAACTTGAAGTCTAAGCTTAGGTTATTAAAATTAGGAAACTTTACTTTTATTATACTCGGACTTTTTCTGAGGGAATTTACAAATGGTGTGTATAGCTGCCAGCATTCCGACAAAATAACTAACCGACGCTCCTTGATCACTAACATCACATTCCGAACAATTATCATCAGACACAAAGTTGACGTTTTTCTTAGATTTACAACATTTGGCGTTGTGATATAATTTACGACACAGGTTACATGTTTTCTGAAAGCTGGATATTTCTTTAATTCGTGAGAAAAACTGCATTTATAACACCGACCTTTTTGCTGACTTGCGATCGTGCTTGAGTTGTTCGGCAAGTTTCCTTTGTACAAGCATGGACAGTGAAGAACAACACTTTAGCCGGCCTGTATTTCCGGATCACAATTGTTGCATAATGTAGCAACGGCATATATTAACTAGTTGCTTTTGAACCTTTTTCAGGACTTTCCCAGGTCACCTTCTCCTGTAACCATTGGCTTCGGCTGCGATAAAAATTGAATTTGTATTATTGTTTATTTAGTGTCTAGCACGCACTAGGTGACGGGAAAAGTCCCAGCGAACCGGGGCTGCTGCGAATGAGCATAAACCAGCGGTAATAAGCCAGACTTCGAAAAAGTAACCAAGCGGAATTGAGTAAAGTAGCACGATTAGAACACGAATCCCAGTTTGTGGATTAGAACGTGTTTGTTAACAATTTACTTATCAGACTAAAAGACATTGAGCAGAAATGTAGAGAATTAAATTCTACATATTTATATTTTTCTGGACAAATAATGTAACAAAATCACTTGATGAAGCTAGACCGACTAGTATTATTTAATGTATATCTAAATTGAGTTTGTCAAAATATGTTATAGTTATCACCAATTTTGAATAAAAAACTGCTTAAAGACCACAAATGAATGAATTGATTTTTGGTTAATCGCCCAACTGGCACTGATGAAATAAACTAGCCGTTAACAAGCGCTTAATCAGACATTATTGTTTGTGCAACGCAAAACAGCGTTAATTGGCCATTAATTAGAGATTAACGTTGACAGTTGTTAATATTTGACGGACGGTTAATCCATTGTGAACGACCTGTCAATCGCTTGTTTTTGTCATTGATTAACTGTATAATATAATATAAATCCAACGATGAAGCATCGTCACTTCGGAATAAAAACAACTCAAGACTTGAATCGGTGAACTTTTTAAGATGTTTGTTTTTGGTATTGATGTGTGGAGAAGACTATGGGACCTGAGGGAGCCGCGGGGAATTCTTATCCCTAATTTAGATAAAAGTCCCGGACAATCGAAAGTGCCAGATAGTATCTTCCACAATATCAAGACAGCGTGAAATCGACGTCTCATATCCAGGGAATGCAAATTGTAACGAGCCAGTAAAGTGGAATGCGAGAAACCTGGTTCAAGTCAGTTTCCCTATGAAACATTATTTTGGCGAATCTGCGCTGAATTTTTTCAAGTTCGTTGTTATAGGTCTTGTATGGTAGATACCAAACTAGAGTTGCGTATTCAAGATGTGATCTAACGAAGGCATAATAAAGTACTTTTAAGGCAGACGCATCACGCAAATTGTAGGTTTTTCTGATAAGAAAGCCCAGCATGCGGTAGGAAAGCGCACAGACATGATGGACATGGTGATTGAATCGTAATTTGGAATCAAAAACTACCCCAAGGTCTGTGAAGATGTCGCTTCGTTTAAGAGCACAAGCGTTGCTTTCTGTTATCAATTTCTTCGGCTAGGTCCTGCTTGATACATAGAAGGTTACTTGTTGTGGATCTGCTACGAAAAAAATCATGCTGATGAGGGGAGAGAAAATGTTTGACGTGATTGAAGAGGAAGGGTTGCACCGTTAGTTCGAAAACTTTGGCGAAGTTGGATGTAATGGCGATGGGACGATAATTTGTAACATCAGAACGATCACCCTTTTTGAAAATAGGTCTAATTTTTGAAGTCTTCCAAGTCGATGGGAAAGAGGACGTTTTGAGCATTAGATTAAAAATGATTGTTAGAGGTTTTGCAAAAATTGAAGCGCAGTCTTTGATGATGAAAGCAGGAATATGGTCTGGACCAGCTGTGTGGGAAGCACGTAGAAGTGTAATACCTTGCAAAACTTCGGATTCAGTGAGGGAGCTGAGATGTAAGCCGCTGTGGCAGAAAGGTGTATGATGGTAGTTGGCGCGAGAATTGCCAGCCACAAAATTAGAGACAAAGAATTGGGCAAAAACCTCAACCGACAATTGAGGATTTGTGATTGTCTGTCCATTATAATGTACAACCGTGGACAGTCAAGAATAACACTTTAGTCGGCGGGTGTGAAGCAAATACCGACTCAATGACAATATCTCATAGAGTCGGTATTTGCATCACACCCGCCGGCTAAAGTGTTATTCTTGACTGTCCATGGCTGTACGACTGAAGGAAATTCGGCGGAGTTATGAGTAGCGCGATAGAAATTCCAAAAATTTTTTGCGTCTGGTATCATGGATTGACTGGCACAAGAAAGAAAACTTTTACGGCGCAAAGAAATGACATTTTTTAGTTCAGACCTTAATGACTTGAATTTATCGTAAGTAGCGGCGGAATGTGCTGCTTTATATTTTTTCCATAATCTTGTGATTGCCTTTAGCAGCGTAATAATTGTGGAGTCAAACCATTGAGGATAGGAACCTGACGATGGCCGCTTAAATGGAATATTTTTGCAAAACAAATCGTGCAAAAGACTGTAAACATTTTTAAGCAAAGTGTCTAAGTTCTTGCAATCGGAAAAGTGGGACCAATCCGTTTCAGAGAACTGTCGGTAAAGTGAAGGAAAGTTAGCTTTTCTAAAGTTCAGCTCCTGCCTATAACTGAATTGAAAAGGACGGGTTTGCTTGTCTGCTATATGTAGCTCAATGTGAAGACTAGGATGATGGTCATCTTCGGGCACGAAAGGTAGATCAGAGCGAGAGACCAGACAAGGGTTTGAGCATAGGACTAAATTTAGAACCCTATTGTTGGAATTTTTAATGTGATTGTACTGATGCAGGTTGAAAAAATTAATGAGATTTATAATGGAGAGACAATCAGCACGACGAGAGGACGTGACATCGATATCACCATCTGGGACAAGGTCCGGAAGGTTGAAATCGCCAAACAGAAGCAATTTAGAATTAAACAGTGCAGAAAGTGACAAAATGTAGCCAACAAAGGAGGAGTAAACTGCTTTCGGGGACGCTGGTGGGATGTAGGTGACAATGACATAAAGGGGTTTGATCGAGAGCATTATCTTTACAACAACACAGTCAACAGAAACCAGATCGCTAGGTTTATTTTTGGTAGAAATAAGTTTAACCGCTAAGGCAGAGTTTATAGCTTTGCGTTTCAATTGCGCCTCCTTTCGATCATAATCGTTTTTTGTTTATTTGAAACGAAAATAAAAACACCGGTGCTTTTGCTGGCATTCCTTGCAGCTGCTGACCTGTGTCACATCTCTGAACGCATTTTTCTATGTCGCTGTCCAATCCGGGCCACCAAACGTAGCTTCTCGCTAAGTCTTTCATCCTGACAACTCCCGGATGTGTTGCGTGCGCATCGCAAGACCCTTTTCGCGAGCCGCCGTTGGAATGACAATTCTGCTACCCCATAACAGACAACCCTTCTACACCGACAATTCTGTCCGGTGCTTGTGGAAGATCTTCGTTTCTTCTGTCATTTCTTGGTCGGTCGTCCATCCCCTCATTGTCCAGTTAATCACCTTGCTTAACACGTGATCAACATGCTGTGGCAGTTTGCTTAGCCCATCTGCGTGAGCAATCGCTTTCCCTGGAACATACTTCAAACGGTAGTTATACATGTTTAAAATAAGTGACCAGCCGTGGTGAGATTATTCCGGGCGTAGGCTTGCCCTCTCCGAAAATCCCGAGTAAGGGTTAGTGCCTTGGTCCTTATTTCAATTCCCTCGCCGCCCATTTCGTAAATGTAACGGTCTGAGTCCTCTGGTATCGTAAAAATATAGCCAAACCGGCATTTTCCGGGATTGATGGCGACTTTGTATTGTGTCAGTCTCTGAAACAGGATGTTAAGGTGTTCCAGGTGCTGTTGCTAGGACTTGGAGACAACGAGAATTTTGTCTATATAGACAAAGCAAAAGTCTAGTCCTTGTGTCACCTCGTCCATAAATCTTTGAAACGTTTGTGCAGCGTTTCTCAACCCGAATGACATATATGGATACTCGTACAATACAAAGGGTGTTGTGATGGCAGTTTTATGGATGTCGCCAGGCGATCTGGTGATACGCCTTCACTAGGTCTATAGTTGAAAAAATATTGGTGCCATGTAATGTTTGCGCAAAGTCTTCTATGTGCGGCACTGGGTACTGCTCTGGGATGCTCCGGGCGTTGAGTCCTCGATAGTCTCTGCAGGGTCGGAGGTCTCCGTCTTTCTTGGGGACTAAATGGAGGGAGGATGACCAGTCGCTCTTGGAAGGGCGCACGATGCCTTCTTGGAGGAGGGCCTCAAACTCTTTTTTTGCTGCCTGATAACGGGCTGGTGCTGGTTACAGGGGGGCCATCTGTTGTTTGGATGTGGTGCATGGTGTTGTTTTTTGCGCGGATTTGTACGTTCGGTAATCTTGTGATCGACGGGTAGCGCAATAGTAATTGTCTGTATATGTCCGGCGCGACAGAAGAAATTGTTTTTATTGTCGGAGCATCCACTTTACACACTTCACTAATTGTTTTCGCTCCCGTGAGTATCAACTAAGCGTCCATTTCGCAAATCTACTATTAAATTGTAGTGGTGGAGAAAGTCGGCACCGATGATGACTTCCTTCAGGTCCGCTACTATAAAATTCCACCTAAAATTCCGTCGAAGCCCTATGTTAAGCGTTAGCTCCCTTTACGGCGTATAGTTCGACAGTACACGCGCGACGTCCTGGCAGGAACTTCCTTGGGAAAACTCTCACGTTCGCACCGGTATCCACTAGAAACGTCACTTTACGGTCTCTGTTTGTGATGAAAACACGGCACGTTTTGGGGTTGAGGTCAATCGCCGCCGCAATTGCCTGGTTGTGCCGTTTGTTGAATACGTGCATGGTTGAACGCATTTCTGTGCTTAATCTCCAAACGTGCTGTGCCACTTGCCGTCGCTGGGCCAACTGCGACTACGGCTGCGGCCACGGTTGCGTCGCCCTTGGTTGCCGGTCTCGTTGGACGCCTTTAGCGAAGCTATTTCGCGGCTCATTTCCGCTATTTTGGCGATGAGCGTCGCCATGGGATCGGCGTTGTGGTTGCTGCTGGTAGTGGAGGTCGCGGCGACGGAAACGCGCGTGTGGTTTCACGGATTTTGTCCGCGAAGATGGCGACGTCGTCGAGGGGGCTGCTTGGTTGTGTGGTGAGGATGGATTGCATCGTTCCGGGTAAGCGTGATGTCCACAATGTGCGCAGGAATTCACTTGGTACTTCTGCTCCGGCCAGGTTGCGAAGGTGCCTTAAGAATTGTGACGGTGTGCGATCTCCTATCTCTTCGCGTTCCAATAGTCGGCGCGTTTTTTGCTCCTGCGACGTCGACAGGCGCCGGACGAGCTCCGTTTTTATCTTTTCATACTTTCCGGTGCTGGGTGGATTTTTTAGCACGTCGCTTACTTCGCTCATGTAACAAGGCGCCAGATTGTTGATCACGTATGTGTACCTGGTGGTGTCGCTTGTGATGCCAGCAAGTGAGAATTGTCCCTCAAGGTTTAGAAACCAGAGTTCCTGGTCGTCTGGCCAGATTGGCGGGACTTTAATAGCGACGCCGTTGTCACTACCACGTGGCTCGCTTTGTTCTGTTTTCGCCGGGTCCGTCATGCTTAGTGAGCAATCTAATTACGGTTTTGAATCACGTCGGGGTCACCAATTTGTGAGTCTTTTGTCCCACGGTTTGTTCGGATAATAACACGCAAGTGTGACGCTATATTCATTTATTGTTTACCAATCGTTGGCTACCAGGACTTGTTTTTGTACCCAAGATGGACGTTTTTTAGAGAGAGCGAGGTCGTTCTTTTGCTTGTCCTCTTTGATCAATACCAAAAAGTACTCGATTTGGTGTTGTGTTTATAGATTGTTTAGAGCCAATTCTATGTGTAATAATGCATCATCCCATTGGTTTAAACTCTTGGTAGTTTTTGCTAACAACGGTGTCAAATCCCTGTCATTCAATTTGACCATTCGCTTTTGGGCATCCACTAGTAATTAGCACGTATTTAACACCTCTCTTTTACAAACTCTAAGAAACTGTTAGATGTAAAGCACGTACACGGTTTTCTTTAATCGCGGAGAAATTCCTTCGGCCGTCAATACATGACCCAAATATTCTACTTCCGTCTTCAAGAAGGAACACTTTTTAAGTTTAATTTGAAACCGGCATCTTTTAACAGTCTAAGGACTCTGCCCAACAAACATAACCCTTCCTCCACAGACGAAGTAGGTAAGAGTAAATCGTCCATATAACCAAGCACTTCTTCATAACCTACCGATAGCTTTGTCAATAAAACGTTGAAATACAGAAGGTGTATTTACAAGACCATGCGGCATCTTCAATGCGGCATCTCATAATGACCGTCGGAAGTAATAAACGCTAAACGCTAAACTTGTAAAATAAACTCTACCAGTCAACTTATTCAACTGTTCCTCTATATTAGGCATAGGATAAATATTTTGAACAGTGTTTCTATTCAGGGCTCTATAATCAATACACAACCATTTTATCAATCAATACACAACCGGTAATACCGGAATCTCACAGATCCTTAACCTTTTCTCTCACAATCTCTCATTCTTTAACAGGCAGTCTGTACGGACGATAACATACAGGCTGCATCCCTTCCCGGAGTGAAATTTCAATTTCTCCATCCCGTACCGTATTTAAATATTTGGTGCTGTTGGAAAAACAACAAGACACCATCGCTTCAACAATAACAACAACTGCTCAATAACTCTTTCGCTCAAACTTTTTTCATAATCAACATCGGTAAGGTCAATAGAAACTGAATTTATCTCAGAAATACTCACCGCTAAAACGGGAGTATCTTGGATCTCCTCACATGGGTCACACCTCCCAATCAATCGCCCTTTCCTCAGCTCGATCGCTTCATGGTCCAAATTGGTAACAAATACAATCGGTGGTGATGCTCCAATTATACCACTCGCTACGCACATCAAGCCTCCTCCCACGGGATACACTTTTCCGTCCACATAGTACGTATTTCCGCCATCAACACCAACTGTGTTCACCTTGATAGCGATGGCAGTTTTAGGTTCCACTGTGGTATTCTAATCAGCAAAAATTTGCGGTCTGGTCAGTTCTACCAGCGTAAAGTTTCTAAGCATGTTTTCCATCTCTACCGTTAGCGTCGCTTTTCCTCCCTTAACAGAAAACACGAATCCTTCTTTGTTGATCACTGGTTGTACCACAATTATGTCTCTATCGCCCATTTCGGCACTGGTCACCACAGCACTCGTCTCGTCTTGAGTTCGTCCAATTCTAACGTAAACACAACTTCCGTCGGGCATTTAATTGTATTTCTTCCAAATCCACGAACAATAGTTTCTTTTTTCTTGGGTTTAAGATGTGCTTGCAGCACATTGGTCATTAATCATGTTTACTTGGCTGCCTGTGTCCAAATATGCCCTCATCTCCGAACCACTAATGAAACACCGTTTCTTGTACCTCTATCCGAAACCAACCTTCGCGGCTGACTATAATCAGTAAAATAGCGTTGTAAATGTTTAATGACTTAATTTGTGTTTGTAGTCCTACATGCATAGAATTGAACAAATTTAGTGAAACCGTCTATCACTTCGAATATATATTTATTCTTTCGAGTAGTCTGCTCTAGCGGACTATAATGATCCATGAATGCTGATATGTGAATGCTTTCGAAGGGACAACTTCCCTTAGGAATGTTATGTAGAAATCCTTGCACCTTACCATACGAGGCTGAAAATGCCAGATACTTTAAACAATTTGCAATGTGTTTCTTGACCTTCTCCTGCAATTCAGGAAACCAATACGAACGCTTTATGAGCTCAACCACTTTACTTACTCTTGTATGTCCTATTTCATCGTGATGCATGTTCATGATGCAATGTTCCATATTGGCAGGTACGTATAATAAAAGTCTATTGCATTCTTTCCTGTAGACCAACCCGTTCCTAAGTTCGTACTTAGCACTTTCAACATCCTCTAACTCGTCCCGAATTTTATTAATCGTTAATTTTTGCATCTGCTGAAACTAAATGTTCTGCTCGAAGCTGTTCTCTAGCATGAGAATGTTATGACTTCTCGACAATGCATCTACGTGTCGCATATGCTTTCTCGAACGATGTTCCACAATATAGTTATAGTTCTGCAAAACTAATGCTAGTTGCGGCTGGTGCTGGGAGCACAAGGCGCGTGCGCACTGGTGCTAGAGAAATAAATAATCTTATTTATAGACTTAATTTGTGTTGGTTTTCAAATAATGCATAATTCAAATAACTTGAAAAACAAAACAAATTAAATATTAAAACCTATAAATAAGATTGTTTATTCGTCTGGCATCAGTGGGCACATGCCGCTGTGCCCTATAGCACCATCCGCTACTGACTAATGCCCATCTCGCTATTCTCGGATTTAACTCTTTTTATTGAGTGTTAATTTTAAACTGTTACTGTTTAGGTTCGAGAGAGGAGGTTGAGTATGAACGCACAGAGTTTCGTTGCAATACTAAGTTTATTCTAATCAGTCTTACAAATTTATATTCTTAACCTAGTTAAAATTCTGCAATTTTGTTGCTTACATTCATTCCGGTGTCACTGAACCAATTAGTGACCACCTGAATTGCAATGGAATACATATGAAATGATCGCGCCTTGAATGATGTTTTTCTCTAAGCCGCGATGCTTGCTACTTTATTTCGACACGAAAAAGAAGAAAAGTGTTTGCTTATGTACACGTCTACTATACAAGTCTTCTCTACAAGTCTTCTTATTTACAATATACACACTATTTATACTGTCTACGAATGGAGAGGGATGTTTTCTCACTACTCACCAGTCACGACTTTTTACGGGGATAACGGACTGATGCGCGTCCCGTAGTAAGGTTTGGTTTGCTTGATTTAGGGATAGGAAGTACCACCGAAAGTAGTGTAGATAGGCCGGTTCTGGAACAACCTCTCCACACTACCCAGAGGAGCCCCCCACTGCGCATGCGCATTCCCACCACCAAATGAATGGTTTTCCTATTTCAAATCTGACGACACTAGCTTTGAAGATAAGCCAGGAAGAGGTTGACCATCAGATTTCAACAATCAGACACTTTTGGAAGCCGTGGAAATTTTCTAAGATTTGATTAGTGTTGTGAATCAGTGGATTGACAGCACGAGATTCACGGAGTTTTTTAATAAGACTGTTTCAACTGTTCTATTTGCTTTTTACTTCACCTGACTTGACAATACTACCAACCTAACTTAACATTAGTGTCGAATTGTACTATCTCAATTCAATAATTTTGTAACCCCTAATAAGGTACGGAATTTTTCAAACTGTGGAATGGGAAGACCCTTTGTTAAGATGTCCGCCACTTGTTCCTTAGTTGAGATGTATTGCACGTTGATCTACTGCGCAGATTGCAGATCTCGAATGAAGTTGTACTTCACATCAATATGCTTCAACCTTTGATGTTCTCGTTTGGCAGCAAGTGGATGCAGGATTGATTATCTTCATATATCGTTGTGTTTTCAAACTTGATTTCGAAATCCATCAATAAACCCCGAATCCAAATATATTCTGCAGCTGCTGATGCAAGTGCCACATATTCGGCTTCCGTCGAAGACAGGGCGATTGTTGTTTGTTTTCTTGTTGTCCAGCAAATCGTTGCTGGATTGGAATAGGAAACCACTTGTTGACTTTCTGCTGGAGTCACTGGCCCAGTCCGAATCTGCATATCCGATTAGAGTTTGCTCGCTTGTATTATACAGTAGTCCATACTCTGAATTCCAGTGAATTTTCTTTGGCGAGTTTTGGAATCTGCTGAAGTAATTCACAGCTGCACTGATGCCTGGTCTGGTAGTTAACATGAGATACTTTAAACAACCAATTAGCTCACGATAAGGTGTTCCAGTGCTGATTTCTTGGTTTTTCTCTTCTAACTTGGTAAATCCAGGTTCGAAAGGTATCTTGATTGAATTACTTCTGATTACAGTCTGAATCTTTATTTCAAGAAACTGTCCAAGTCTTCCTAGGTCTGTCATATTAAACTCCGATTTCCATCAATAATTCTGTCATCTATATAAAGTAGTAGAAACAATTTTATGTTTTCGGAAAGTTTTGTATACAAACACACCTTGAATTGTGATTGTCTGAAACCGATTTCTTTTATAAAGCAATCAAATCTATAATTCCAAGTACGAGGCGCTTGCTTTAAGCCCTAGATTGATCTATATCTAGTTGTAGAGTTTCTAGTTTGTCTTTGCTGACGACTGCAAGTAACACTCTGAGCGTAGTCAGACCAGCAACAGGTGCGTATGTTTCATCATAATCAAATCCTCTTCTTTGCGAGCAACCTTTTGCAACTAGCCGTGCCTTATATCTTTCAAGATTTCCGTCTTCATCTCTCTTTATCTTGAAGACCCATTTGTTTTTAATTATTTTTCTCCCAGGTGGTCGTTCAACAAGTGTCCAAGTCTACAACGGTGGTGTTAATCTGGATTGTTGACCGTGTTCCAAGCGAAGTCCCATAAGGGGGGATGTAGTGAGCGCCCCGGGAGGCTAACTCAGCAAGTGACCCCAACGAAACTCTGCCAAACGTTTCGTCCACAGCTGCGGTGGACATCTTCAGTGGCGGTGTGGTCGTGGTCGAAGTACTCTTCCAGCTGTCACAGTCGCGACTGGGACTTCGCTTGGAACACGGTCAACAATCCCGATTAATATCACCGTTGTTGACTACATCGACCGTGAAAGCCTACACACTTTTATATGTGTCAAAGTATTACTATTTTCTAACGATTTCATTTCTTCACGTATTGCTTCGTACCAATGTTTCTTATCTTCTCGTTTATCAATTTCTTCGTAACTTCCTGGTGTGTCTTCAACGTAGATTTCCGCGTTTAAAGCCAGAATTGTATATTCTTCGAGATATTTTGGTGTTTTTGTCAATCGTGTAGTTCTGCGAAGTGTTTTTGAATTCCGCTCATTTTCTTCTTCAATTTCTTGGTCATCCCTCTTCGTTTCAACTTCATTCTCTTGAGAAATTTCTGTTTCGTCGTCAACGTTTCCGTTCTTCTTGAATAGTTTCAAGTTCATCAGAATCAGCGATTGTTTTTAGTTCGTCAAATAATACGTCAATTCCTTGTATGATTCTTTGTTCTGTAGGACACCATAATCTATAACCGTATGAACAATATCCAACAAAAATACATTTCTTTGTTCTTGATTCAAATTTTCCTTGAATAATTTCCAATGCAGGGCCGCGCCGTCCCTGTGTGCGAAGTGTGCGGCGCACACAGGCGCCAAGACAATAGGGGCGCCGCTATCGAAATTATTTTTGTTACACTTACACAACAACATATTTCTTTGTAGTGGAGTATCGATAAATAAGTAGATATAATAGGCGCGACAAATGTCTCGTAAACAACAAAACTAGTGTCCGACCGAACTTTCGGTTTCGGCCAAGTTTCGGCAAAAAACTGGTTTCGGCCTAGTTTCGGTTTCGGCTGTCATCCGGCCGAAACTACGGCCGAAACCGAAACTGCATTCGGGAGGTTTTGCAAAGGTCTTTTTATTTTGATACATTCGATTGAAGATTATTTGCATCAAAAATATTTATTTAGTTGTTGTATGTGGCAGATAGGGACTTATTAATTTGAATTTTATTGTAGTAGGTTAACAAAAGTACCATACAAAATGACCAAAGTTTAGAAAAAATAATTTTGTTAAGATGAAAGAGTGTTTTTTTTGTGTACCTACCTACACATATTTACTAGGTAACTTCTTTTTACTTTAAAATCATTAATTTTGTTTTGTAGCTTTTATTTTATTTCAAAATATTTAGAAAAAGTATATTTATTTGTGCTTTTTTAAATAAGGGGGGTAATAATATGATATAATAAATTAATGATTATGTTACGACGGATGGAGCTCCTGGGGAGAAGAGGCGCGTTCAGGACGGCAACCCGGCGAACATCTACGACACGAGGGCTGCGGAGGCGGATAGTGGTCAGAGGGCGCGTGTGCGAGATGTAGATGGTGGCGTGATTGCGGCGAGGTTGGACGTGTTTCGGGCGGTGAACCTAAAATAGGCGAATTGTGGGCGACCACTGTTTTTAGAGTTTCTTTATTTTTATATGTTGAATAAAGTTTAATTTTTGATAACATTTCAGAAGTGGGATACGCCCTAGT
Source organism: Eledona agricola (assembly GCA_964023215.1). Classification (NCBI taxonomy): domain Eukaryota; kingdom Metazoa; phylum Arthropoda; class Insecta; order Coleoptera; family Tenebrionidae; genus Eledona; species Eledona agricola. Next base: position 14,632,066 of record OZ026859.1, on the reverse strand, counting down.
TAGAATCCTGTCGGGGTTTTGACCCGCGGCGTGGCGAACCGGTGAGCGTAAAAATGGCGTCTCAAAAAAAAGTGGATGAGGGAAAAAGGGCGGGCGGTGTGGAATTCTCGGCGACAACGGCGGACGACGTCGAGATGAGCGACATCCTAGAGATAGGCGGGGGCGAGTCTCTGGCGGATTCCGAGCAGGAAGAACAGGACCTGCGGCGGGGTCTGCTGGAAGACAAGATGATGGCGGAGATGAAGGCGATGCTCTCGAAGCAGATGGCGGAGGTTGCGGAGCGGCTCACGGCGCAGCTGTCCGCGACCCTTCGAGAGACGGCGACCCCAGCGGTGTCCGAGGGTAGGCGTGTGGCGGAGGACCGGCGAGAGCCTCAGGTAAGTGGCGGTGATGTGGGGTTGGCAGGGCGTAGCTGGGCCGACATCACGAAGCTGGGCGCTGTCGTTCCGACCTTCGACCCTGATGAGAAGGACGCCAACGTCGCGGCCTGGCTGTCAAAGATCGACCAGCTTGGTCGTCTCTATGGATGGAAGGAGGGCGAGAAGACCTGCCTCGTCCATACGAAGCTGGAGGGATCGGCAAGGCGCTGGTTCCAGTCCCTCCAGTCGTACGACATGACGTGGCGGGAATGGAAGGAGGCGTTGGAGAGGGCGTTCCCTCGTCAATTCGACTTCTCGGTGCTCCTCGAAGAACTGGTGGCGCGAGCGAAGGAGCCTGGCGAGACGTACGCGCACTACTTCTATGAGAAGTTGGCGTTGTGCGACAGGGCGGAATTGACTGGCGTAAAGGCGGTGGCGTGCGTCATCAGGGGACTACCCTTCCACCTCAGGGCGAGTGCACACGCTCTGAAGAGCCAGCGGCCGGAAGACCTCTTCTTGGATTACCTGTCACGGCTGGATGGCAATGAGGAGTCGAGGCACGGCGGGCGGCAGACGGCGGACATGGCGAAGAGACAGGCGAGTCTCAAGTCCATCCAACGTGGGAGGCGGGAACCAGAGGCGACACCGTCAACTTCGACTGGCGAGGCGGGCAGACGGCAGTTGATGCGCTGCTACAACTGCCAGAAAATGACGACCCATCTGAGCAGGAACTGCCCAGAGCCGAGGCAGCAGAGGTGTATGCGCTGCCAACGGCCGGGACACAGGGCGGAAACGTGTCCCAAAAGGGCGAAGGTGGACGGGGCGAAGTGTTGTCGGTGCTGATTGATACCGGCAGCGAGAATAATATCTTGTCGGCGGAATGTGCTCAGCGGATTCAGGCACAGGTGAACCCCAAGGTCGCGGTATTAAAGGGATTTGGCGGGGGTTTGTCAACAGCGCGGGGCGAGGCGAGGATCCCAATTGATGTTGATGGGACCCAACTAGAGATAGTGGCGCTGGTGACCGAGGCGAAACTTCCTGATGTGGACTTGATTTTAGGCCAACCGGCGTTGAACGACGGCGATCTCCAGCTGAAGGTGTCCGGGGGCGTGGCGGAGCTCTCTCGGATAACGGACATCTTCTGGGGCCTCCACATCGGCGAAGAGGCGGAAACTAGGCGAACGGGGCGATTGGTGCGTGACACGACCTTGCTGCCCAACGAGGAGACCACGGTGGAGATCGAGCTATCCGAACCCGAGGCGTTAGGAGTTTGGATGATCCCAGCCAAAATGGTCTGCAAGGGGCGGAATCCGGTTGCGGTGGCTGGCTGTTTACTCCGACCCAATCGAAGAACTGCGGTCATGGCGGTCACGAACCTTGGCGAAGAGGAAGAGGTTTGGCCCAGAGGCATGCTGGTTGGAAGGGCGGAGCTGGTGACAGATGGCGCGGCGATCCCGTAGTGACCGATGAAGATTAACTTGACGACAGACAAACCTGTCTATAGGCGGCCCTACCGACTCCCAGAGGTAGAGAGGCGTAAAGTGAGAGACAAGGTAGAAGAATTGGTAAAGGCGGGTGTAGTGAGAGAGAGTGAGTCGGATTATGGTAGCCCCATCATAGTGGTTCTGAAGAAAAACGACGACGTCAGGCTTTGTGTGGACTATAGGGCGTTAAATGCGGTTACGGTGAAGGACAGGTACCCACTTCCACTGGTAGAGGATCAACTTAGTAAATTGGCGGGCAAATGTCTATATACGACGTTAGATTTGGCTCAGGGTTTTCACAAGGTACCCCTAGACCCTGATTCGGTTCACAAGACGGCGTTTGTCACTCCGGACGGGCACTATGAGTATCTTCGAGTGCCGTTTGGGTTGACGAACTCCCCGGCGGTATTTCAGCGGGTGATTAATAAAATGTTGGGGCGTTTGAGGGGCGATAAAGTGTTGGCGTATATGGATGACCTCTTGATTCCGTCACAAACGGTGGGGGAGGGATTGCGACTGCTAGGCGAGGTATTGCAACTGATTAGTGAATCAGGATTTAAACTGAATTTAGGAAAATGCGAGTTTTTGGCGAGTTCCCTACAGTATTTAGGCCACGAGATTTCGGCGGAGGGCATTCGTCCGGGGCGCAGGAAGATAGAAGCAATTCGTGATTTCCCCAGGCCTAACCAAGTGCACCAAGTGCGGCGATTTATAGGACTCACAGGCTATTTTAGGAAGTTCATTTTGAACTATGCGGCGAAGGCGAGACCGTTGACAGACCTAACGAAGAAAGACGTGGAATTCGTTTGGGGCGAACAGCAAGAGGCGGCGTTTCAGGAACTTAAACAGGCGTTGTGTGAAAGACCGGTGTTAGCTCTTTATGATAGCGGGAACGAGACAGAGGTCCATACAGATGCGAGCAAATTCGGCGTTGGTGGAATTATGTTACAGAGACAATCGTGCGGGAACCTGAAGCCGGTGATCTATTACAGCAGGGCGACGACCTCCATGGAAAAGAACTATCATAGCTACGACCTAGAGACCTTGGCGGTGGTCGAAACGATCCAGAGACTTAGGGTGTATCTGTTAGGTGTGACCTTTAAGTTAGTGACGGACTGTGCAGCACTAAGGGCGACCTTTGCAAAGAGGGATTTGAACCCCAGAGTGGCGAGGTGGTGGTTGGCGATCCAAGAATATGACTTCCACATAGAGTATCGACCCGGTGAACGAATGCGTCATGTAGATGCATTGAGCCGTGAACCGGCGGCGGCGGGCGAAATAAACCTATTGGTTTGCGAAGACGATTGGTTCCTGACGGTGCAGTTGCAAGACGAGCGGGTACAGACTATTCACACTGCGCTTACAAACGGGTTGGCCGACAAACAGATTAAAGCTGATTTTAAGGTGAAGAACGGGCGGGTTTACAGGCGCACCTTGATAGGCGATAGACTCTACGTTCCGGCGATGGCGAAGTTCAGTCTCCTGCGCAAATGCCACGACGAAGTGGGGCATCCCGGTTATGAGAAATGCTTAGAGTTGGTGAGGAAAACATACTGGTTTCCACAGATGAGGCGTTTTGTGAGGAAATATGTTTCGGCGTGCCTTGAATGTGCATTCAGTAAGGGTAATTATGGGAAGAGCGAAGGAAAGCTACACCCGATAGAGAAGATAGAGAAGCCATTCGATACGGTGCACGTTGACCACCTGGGCCCCTTCATGAGGAGCCGAAAAGGAAACGCCTATGCGTTAGTCCTGGTCGACGCCTTTACGAAGTTCGTGGTAATAAAAGCGGTTCGGACAGTAGGTGCAGTCGAAACGGTCGAGAAGTTGAGAGAGGTCTTCGGTGTTTTCGGATGTCCCCGGCGTCTAATTAGTGATAAGGGGAAGGCGTTTGACAGCACTCTTTTCAGACAGTTTATGATCCGACAGGGCGTGAGGCACGTGATGAACGCCGTGGCGACGCCCAGGGCGAACGGACAGGTGGAAAGAGTTAATAGAACTCTTTCTGAAGCGATTTTGGCGAGCTGTGCTCCTGGCGACGAGTCCAGCTGGGACGAAAAACTGCCCGAGGTGGCGTGGGGCATGAACAATACGATTCATGCCACTACGCGAGAGGTACCCTTTGACTTGGTGTTTTCGTTTTGTGGCGGGGCAGTGATGGGCGATTTGGCGGGTAGTAGTGGCGAAAATAGAGGCGAGGTTCGAACCAGGCGAAGACGGGCGAAAAGGCGGATTGATAGTCAGGCGCTCAAGATGAAAGAGCGTTATGACAAGAGGCGAAAGGTCGCGACCGTGTACAAGAAAGGCGATTTGGTGCTTTGGCGGGGCGCATCAACTTATACTACTACCAAAGGGGCGAATAGTAAGCTTACGCGGCGATTTGGCGGACCGTACGTGGTGGCCAGAGAACTGGGTAACGATCGTTATGCGATTACAGCAGTGAAGGGGGTGAAAGGGTACCGAAACAGGCGCTTCACTGTGGCGAGTGACTCACTACGGCGATACAATAGTATAATGAAGGTGGACGCACCTGAACATTGTAGTGATGTCGGCGATGTGGGCGGAACGGCGGAAAATACCGACGACTTGCTCGATCTGCTCGAGGCCTAGATTCGGACTCGCGGAACGAGCGAGGCGTATTTAATTACAGCGTTATTAATGAGGACATTAATTTTTGCAGGATGGTCGAGTGTTACGACGGATGGAGCTCCTGGGGAGAAGAGGCGCGTTCAGGACGGCAACCCGGCGAACATCTACGACACGAGGGCTGCGGAGGCGGATAGTGGTCAGAGGGCGCGTGTGCGAGATGTAGATGGTGGCGTGATTGCGGCGAGGTTGGACGTGTTTCGGGCGGTGAACCTAAAATAGGCGAATTGTGGGCGACCACTGTTTTTAGAGTTTCTTTATTTTTATATGTTGAATAAAGTTTAATTTTTGATAACAATTACTTAAAATATCAGAGGCTGAATGATTAATATGTGATTGGTTAAAAAAATAATAATAAAAACTCATTATGATAATTTTTACTTTGTTTTTCCCACGAAAACATGAAGTTTCGGTTTCGGTTTCGGCCGAAACTGAGACTGAAGCCGAAATTCGGTTTCGGTTTCGGCCGTAAAAACTAGTTTCGGTCGGACACTAAACAAAACATAATATTGCGCTTATTGTACAAGTGTCCCAAAATAATATTCACGTTTGTGGTTTAATTTTACGCTTTGGGTTTTAGTTTACAATAATTACGAGCTCAGCGTTAAAATCAAAAGATCCGCCATGAGTTTGTTTGAATGAGTTTATGAACGCAACCCGAGCGATGCGATGCCTGCGACGCAAGCGGGGGTGGGGTCACGGGGATTCCCCGACAGCCCGACTTTAAGTAACGAGAGAGCCAAAACAATTGATTGAACAGTCTAGTGATTCAATCGAAAGTGTGGACAAAGTGCGCATTAATTTTTGATATAAAGGAGAAGTTTTAGCACTAAAAACAATAAATAGTTTGTGTGTTACTGATTGTTTTAACGTGTTTCCACGATGAGTTATAGTAATCAAGATAAAAAAAGGAAATTATCTGGTTACCAGAATTTAATAAGGAAAAGAAAACAAGAAGAAGAACGTGATAAAAATGCAACTAAAATAAGTAAATATTTTACGGCTCTACCATCCACTTCCAAAGAATTATTAGAGACAGAAACCAGTCATTTTATCGATGAAGCTGTTGTAGAATCTGATTCAAAAAACGCTTCATGTAGTGGTATGTGCTTTATGTAATTTCTATACAAATAAATATAACTTTAGTCTGTTTGTGATGTCAAGATAAAAAAAAACACTTTTCTTTTTTAATTCCTGTCAGTCTTTTTCTTAATCGTCGAAACGCCTCACCGATTTTGATGTGGCGGATAGATGCCCTGACTGTTTTATTTTATACAACTAATCGCTGCCGGAAATCATGGGTTCGATTCTCACAAGGTGCTTTAAAAAAACTTTGTGTTTGTGTGTATGTAATATGTATTTATTTGCAGAAATAAGTATATTAGTAGTATTTCAAATTCAAATTTAAAATGCTATAAATCACATTTGCACGTCAGTTGTACCCATAATTACAAGCCCTGCTTAGTTTGGGACTAAACGGCGGAGTTTAATTGTCGAGAAATATTCATTTATTTATTTATTTTATTTATATTTATTATACATAATTATTCATAGATAGATAAATCAGTTTATTTAGACAAGTAGATTAGATATGTACGAGCAATATTATGTTTTTGTTTGTCTGTCTTGTTGTTTTTTTAACATAGCATACGTAAAGTTAAATTAGTATTATTAGAAAAAGTCAGTTATTTTATTATTAATATATAAGTAAGTATACGATTAGATAGAACATCATAAATAAAGTATGTAAAAATTTAATTCGCGTTTTATTTTTCGCAGTAATTGGCAAGAGGAAACGAACTGGTTTTACCTATTTTGGAAAATATTATTTAATTATATAAAACTAGAGAACATTTATTTCGGTCAAAATTAACAAATAAGAAATAAAAATAAGTTGAAACATTAAGATTAGTGAAAAAAATAGGCGCTTCATAGGTTTCGCACACAGGCGCTATGGGAGGTCGGCGCGGCCCTGTTCCAATGGTATATGTAGATAAGCCACACATTCTTAGTTTTCTCAGGTTAGGTTATGTTCCGAACCATAATTCTGCCGGTGTTTTTCCATCTAGAGCTGTGGTAGGACTACGATTTACTAAATAAACTGCAGCCATCACAGATACTGACCACAAATTCTTGTTAAGTTTTGATTCCCGAAACATGCATCGAGCTTTTTCAATTACTGTTCTGTTCATACGCTCAGCAACACCATTTTGGAAAGATACTCTCTTCCGTTGTCACATCTGAATCTACAAATTTTTCGATTGAAATGAGCTGTTGCCATTGGTAGGCTTTAAAGTATCTAAGAACTTCCGATTTTGATTTCAGAATATAAACAACTGAGAAATGTGTGTAATCGTCTATGAATAATGGCGCATATTTCTTTCCATCATATGACTCGGGAGTTATTGGTCCAAACAGATCGCTGTGTATCAATTGTAGCGGTCTTCTCGCTCTAACTCTTTCTTTCTTATAGTGTGTTTTCCTTGAATGCATATCTGACAAAGTTCTTCTGATTTTTCTTCCAGATTTGCATTAATACCTTCAGTCATTTTCACCAATTTTTGCAGATTTCTATAGCTGATATGTCCCAGTCTTCTATGCCATATTCCTGCATCAGAATCTTTTACTGTAAATGCTTCACTATATCTAGCTAAACACAATTCATAGAGTTTATTCCTTCTTTCAGCAATAGCCACTACTTTGTTGTTTTTCAGAATTTTTCCTTTTCCGTTTTCAATCTTGAAACCATTCATTTCCAGTTTTCGTACTGACAGTCCAGTTTAGCTCTAGTCCAGGAACTAGGAGAACGTTTCTTATTATGACTGGAATCTCAGTATCTTCAACAATGGTCTTGATTGAAATATCACCAGCTTTCTCAGCTGTTAAATGTTGGCCTGACTTCGCACTCGTTATTTTTACGGGTGTTTCCAGAAGTCGAATGTTTTTCAACATTTTATCTGTGCGTACCAAATGCTCTGAGGCACCTGAGTCAAGATACCATGTTACATCTTCATCTGTGAAAGTATTTATAACGGTTGGAAAGGCATAATCTTCAGATTTTGTACTTGAAGTCTTGGCTTCAACTTCCTGACCTATGAATCAAAAATCTTTTCTGCTGATGTTTCTTACACTTTGAACGCCTGTGGCCCACAATTCCGCAGTTGTAACATATATAACGAAATTTTTCTGTGTTAAAATTTCCTGCTTGTGCACCAAATGCCATGTTCTGAGAAAATTCACCTTTTGACTTTTACTTTGTACCTTTTCTCTTCAGTTCTTCTTCCAAGAGACGATTCTTCACAAATAATAATGGCAGATGTTCAGCAGTCACTGTTTCAAGTGCAGTTACCAGGTTGTCATACTCCGTTGGCATTGTTAACAACAAGTGACAAACAACACCATTTTCTTCCAAGTTTGCTCCAGTAGAACGTAGTTCTCTGACAATTTTATCAAATTTCAGCAAATGATCATCCATGGACTGTGTAAAAGTATTAAATTTCATTGTTAACAGATGTTTTCGTAAAAGGAGCTGACTTGCAATTTCTTTTCTTTCGAACGTTTTACACAACGTAGTCCACATTTTAAAGGCTGTGTCTGCATCTTTGACGTATTCTAGGTGATTGTCTGCAATTTTCTGAACTATATGCGACTTGCATTTCCTGTCTTTCTTCGGCCATTCTTCCAGTTCCTTCTCCTTTTTTATTCGTTCGCTAGGCGCTTCACCTTCTACAAATTGTACCCTATAGGATTCTTCTATCACACTCATGAGGTCAAGTTCTTCCGGCAACGTTTCCATTCGAAATTTCCAGTTATTGAAACCATTTCCATCGAACAAAGGAACCCTGACCCTTTCTTCTGGAATTCCCGCCATCGCCATAACCACAAAAAAACGGGGGTTTTGGGCGCCCAAACTGTTTCTTGAAACTCCGACTCACGCGGTTTTGTGGCTGTCTCGATCCACTGGGCCCATAACCTGTTGTGAATCAGTGGATTGACATGGGGTGTGCACTCTTATGAACAATCTTTAAACCTGGTTTTAATTGGTGCCATTTCATTAGATTTCGGCGAAATCTAGATACTTTTACATTATTATGTTCAGATGTAAGTAATGTTTTTTGCGTTGCGTGTAGCTTCACACACTCAAATATTTAGTACAATCCGTTTCCATGACATCGTTAATAAGTTATTTACCGAGAAACAGACGTTTGCTAGTTTTTTGAATTTTTCGTTCTGTCATGAGTTTTAGTTACGAAATTTTCCTTCCAAATTCATGTATGTGTTTCTCTGATGCGTTTTGTGTCCTCTTAGTGCATCGTTAGCAGATTAATTACATTGATGACATGGATGCATACTTGAAGAAAAAATAGTGTTGCGCCCTAATTATTTCCGTCAAAACATTCGATTTGCTACATTTCCGCAGAAAACATGAATGTGTATTAGAAATGTAAGTGAAAAGGACTGGTCTTTCTGTGAACCCCAACATAAAGAGAACTCGACAACTTATTTGCAGTGCACATTTTGAGGACCAATATTTTGATTACCCAGGAAAATGTTTTAAAATTCTTTGCTAATCCTCTATTTTCAAGGTAAATTATATCACCTAAATTAGTAAATCTACAATTCCATAATGTTCTTAACTATTGTAGGTTGCGTTGAGTTAAATAATAAACATAATTTAAAAAAGATATATTTTTATTTTTAACAAATAAAAAAAATTGATAATACTTGGTAAAGAAATTTATTTTATCGATATGGTTAACTGGTCCCATACCAACAGATGGCGCTGAAACTCAGGTCAAAAAAATACGATAGAGATGCCAATCTATTTACCTCTTTATCCGTGTGGATTGACAGCACGAGATTCACGGAGTTTTTAATTATTTTTAGGAAAATTAATAATGTAACGTAACACTCTTTATTACATTAACAAAACAGCAAACAATGATGAAAATGGCAAAAGAAACGGCACAATCAAGTCTACAACCAGAACAGCACTTCGTGTGTCTAGAGCTTCTCTCTATCTCTTCGGTCTAGAGGTCGCTTCTCGCGGCGTGGTGGTGACTTGACGGCACATTCAAATTGATCTGTTACAATAAGACTGTTTCAATTGTTCTATTTGCTTTTTACTTCTTTTACTACTTGACCTGACCTGACCTGACTTGACAATACTACCAACCTAACTTAACAGTAGCGTGTCGAATTGTGCTATCACAACAGTTAGCTTGGTGGCCGATGTCAAAGCATGGATTGCTTCCAAGAGCCGTGACTTTTTTGCCTATAGAATCGTCCGTGTTTTTTGTGCGCGCCCGTGATTCCTCTTGGTTGTCGTAGGACGGATGCGACGCAGCTTTGGGGTGGTTTGTGGAGACAAACGCTTTCGAATACACTGTACACTATGTTTAATATTTACAAAGTTATGCAGTTTACACTTTTTCTATTTACAAATGCAGAATCAATGTCTACTCAATTCCTTCTGAATGTCTTATATTAAAATGTGAATCTGAGTGAATCTGTGTGAATCTGTGTAAATCTGAATGAGTCTGAATGTCAATGTCTTCTGTTGCCGTTTTTGTTTACAACTAGGGGGTGGGGTGCAACCCCTCCACTGGAAGAGAGTGGGGTGCAATCGTCATGATTGTACATACCGGCCCCCTTGAAGGCAGTGCCTTAAAAAACATTTCTTAGAATTATTTACAATGGTGCTCACATGGAGCTCGGATTGCTTGCGCATTTTGAACATTTTTCAAACTTATGCACACTGCACACCGCACTTCAATTTGGTTTGTTCATTCATTGTTTGCAAGCACGCACACTTTGCGAAGGGCTCGCTTCACTACACCGCGAATTGTTTTGATCGACACCACTCTCACGATGCCGTCGGTTCCTGGGTGAAGTTGAACGATGCCCATTCGCCACTGCTGCGGGGGTGTGTTTTCGTCGACGAGTACCACCAAGGCACCGATGTTGATGGGCTCATGGCTTCCTGCTGTTCGACCTTGGCTTCGATTGAGATGTTGAGTCAGATATTCCTTGGCCCAACGATTCCAAAAATGTTGTCGGACCTTTTCGATTCTCTGCCACCGGGATAGGCGGTTTTCGGGAGTCGTGGTGATGTCGGTCTCGACGAAATTGTTGATCAGCGGCTCGCCGATCAGGAAGTGTGCAGGTGTTAGTGCAGCTAGGTCGTTGGTGTCTGTACTCAAGGGGGTAATAGGACGGGAGTTGATTATGGCTTCTACGCGAGTCAGCAATGTGTATAATTCCTCAAAAGTGAGGTGCGCTTCGCCTAACGTCCTTCTTAAATGATGTTTTACGCGTTTTACGTTTATTTCCCAGATTCCTCCCATGTGTGGGGAAGCTGGTGGTAAAAAATGCCACGTTATTCCGTCATTAGCGAGCTTAGTTATGACGTTTTTGAATGAATCGGATTCCGTAAACCGGCGTAATTCTATTAGTTCATTGTTGGCACCCACGAAATTGGTCGCGTTGTCGGAGTGAATATGACGAACATGACCGCGTCTTGATGTTAATCTCTTTAGAGCGTTTAAGAAGGACTGTGATGTTAAATCGGAGACCAATTCGAGGTGTACAGCCTTCGTAGAAAAGCACACGAAGACTGCTACATAGGCCTTTGTCAAACGCTTTCCGCGACCCCGACTTTCTTTTATTAGCATGGGCCCGGCGTAGTTCACACCGCAAGTTAGAAACGGCCTATTTTGATGAGTCCTTGCGGCTGGCAAATTTCCCATGATAGGAACTAGAGCCTTGGGTTTCGCGCGCGAACATGTAAAACATTTGTGAACCATTCTCCGAACATTATTACGCGCGGATGTCAGCCAGAATGTTTGGCGGAGAGCAGTTATTGTACCTTGAACGCCTGCATGCAGTTGATCCTTGTGGATGTGTTCAATTATTAAATTCGTCAGATGATGTTTCGGCAACAGCATGGGATGTTTGACGTCAGGAGATAAGGAGGAGTTTTTTAACCTGCCTCCCACACGAATTATTTTGTTTTCATCCAAGAAAATGTTGAGGGACAGTAAATTTGACCTTTTGTCTATTGGACGATTTTCTGATAATTGTTTGAATTCGTGTTCAAACTCTCGTTTCTGAATTAAGAGCACTAATCTTTTCGTTGCCTGGTTCAATTCCTCCACTGTCAGAGGACCGCGAATATGCCCATCTTGCTTTTTTGTGTTTGAAATAAAACGGGTTATCCATGCCATCACGCGTTGAGTTTTTCGAAATGAAGAGAATCGCGTTAGCAAAGACCACTCGGTTGATTTAACGCGACTCAACATGGAAATGGTGCGTTTTTCAGGCGGATTGATTTTGTTTAAATTGATTTGTGATGCGTTGAAAACGACGCGAGGCTTGGTCGTCGTTGACTCCTTAGTTACGGCGTGATGTGGTAGGTAGTACGCGTGTGCGTTGTTTGATTGGGCATAAGGCCTTTCGATCATGTGACCTAACGAGATGAATTCCCGCATGAATTTGACGTAATCATCTTTATAGCTGGGATCGTTTAGGAACTTCCGCTCCAAGTTGTAAAACTGGCGTACCGCAATTTCTTTTGAAAACCCTAAGTTTGGAGGATTTGTTTTGAATGGTAATTTTATTACAAAATGACCATCCGGTCGGCGGGTGGTTGTGCGAACAAAGTGGTTTTCGCATTCCGCCTCTTCTCCAACATACTTTCTCTTTGTGATTTCATTGCAATCCTCTAATTGCCAAAAGCGTTCTACCTGAGCGTCTAAAGTGCTCAGCATGGATGTCGTTTGTTTTGCAATTTTATGACTGCAATCAGCCATGCCGCCGACGATCCATCCCAGTTGTGTATTTTGGAAGGTAAGCTGATTGACGGTAACAGAGCCGTTTTGAAGAATATTTAAATATAATTGCGCCCCTATTAGCAGATCTATTGGTTTTGACTCATAAAATTTGGGATCGGACAATTTAATATTTGAAGGGATTTCCAGTTTTCCCACGTTTATGGTTTGCAGCGGCAAATTGTCTGTAATTTTGTCGAGTACCAGACAATGCAAATTTTCTGAGTACCCACCGAATTTAGCCTTAAAATGTAAATTGGTGGAGTGTTTTACAGCCGTTTGTAAAGATCCGATGCCGCCGACGCGTATGTTTACCGGAGATCGTTGTAGTTTTAATTTGTCGCACAAATTGGTTGATATATAACTGCTCATCGAACCGGGGTCTAATAAGACGCGACACGGATGGAATTTGTTATATTTGTCTTTTACTAAAACGATGGCAGTTGATAGAAGAACCGTTTTTTCGGAATTATGACATGAATGGTTGGCGATGGTGTGAGCGTTTTTGCGATTAGATGTTGTTTCCTTATGTAATAACGTATGATGTTTTAAGTTGCACTTGCGACAACGCGTTTTAGAAAAGCAGTTATTACTTGCGTGATTATTTCGACAACAGTTTTCGCAGAGTTTGGCTTGTTTTACCTTTGCTAATCTATCATCGACAGCAAGATTTAAAAATTCTGTGCACTGATAGAGTGTGTGAGCTTGATTTTTGCATATCGGACATTGCGTATTCGTTAGAGATACATGTGAAACTAGTTTTCTCTGAAATTTGTTGTTTGAAAAGCTTGATGTACTTGCAGCGGTCTTGCTGTTTAATTTATTGAGCGATTCCAATAATTGACAACGCTTCTCTAAAAATTCAATTAGATGTTTTAGTTTGGGCACGTCGGTGTTTAATGTTGATTGCCATTCGCGATTTGTGGCAAAATCTAATTTTTCTTCGATTAAATATGTTACTAACGCGTCCCATGTGTCTATAGGTACATCCAGTAATTTCAGTGACGCGATGTTGGAATTGATGGTGTCAATAAAGCTTCTTATGTTTAAATGAATCGGTTTTGCGATTAACGGAGCATTGACGATTGCATGAATATGGTCGTAAACGATTAGTCTAGTGTTCCTAAAACGCCTTTCGAGAATTTCCCATGCCGTCGCGTAATTTTCATCGCTTAATGTCAAGGGTTCAACTGCACGCAATGCTTCATCCCGCAAACATGATTTTAGATATTGCAATGTTTGGCAATTTGATAGTTTGTTGTTCTCATCATCTATGACCGTTGTAAAAGAGTTATAGAATGATAACCAGTCCTTGTAGGATCCGGAGAATGGTTTCAGATTTAACGTCGGGAGATGTATCCGCGTTGGTTCCGCGTACGCGTATTTCGTATTTGCTGCGTTGATCGCATCGCTTGATCGCGACGCGTCGGTGATGTTGTTCGCGTCTTTGCGTGGATTCAGAATACCGTGGATTTTTCCTGCTACTTCGTGGTACTTGTTTTCGAATAGTACGCGTTCCTGTTCGTGCCCTTCACGAGATTCAGGTGCAGTTTCGATTTTTTCGATTTTTAGCTGAATTTGTTCGAAATCGCGGAAGATTTGTTCGATTACCGCTTTTCGCGATATGATTTGATTTATATCGTCACCCGATTTGAATGTGTTGATAGCCGTAAGACTACGCGTTAGTTTTGCTTTTGTAATTCCCCGTTCTTGAATTAAATCCGTGATTTCTCCCATTGCTTACGTATTTTTGTGAATGGTGGAAAATGTGTGGATAGAAGGATTGAGCTGCACTAACCTTTGTGTTGAAGTTCTTCGTTGCTGCCCTGCCAGGTGGTGTGGTTTCTCGGTGTCCTACACGGTGTCACTTTGCGCAGCTCTATAAATAGCCTCGGTTCGGTTATGTATCGTTCCGGGTGGGCGTGTCCCTGCATTCGTCAAAAGTGGTGACGTCACTCTTCTCGTTGTCATGGTCGGCTGCCAACTCCTGTCCATTTTTAATCCTTCACTCTTCTTAATTATAACGATCTTTCTCGGGATTTTTGACCGTGTTCCATTTGAAGTTCCCAATGAACCTCCAGACGTTTCATCCACAACTGCGGTGGACTTCATCAGTGGTTAAAGTTGCGATGTGGAAGAGCTCGAAGTGTTCTCTTCACTGTCACTTCACTCTTCTTATTGAAATTGTTCTGGTGTTTGAATAGCTTCTCGGTGTAGACGAGCGTAGTAGTGTGAGGTGGACGCCAATTGTTCAGTCTCCTCAAATCGTAATTGATGGTCTCCCTCATAAAAAGCGTGTTCAGCTACCAATGATTTCTCCACTTCACCCAGACTACAGTTCCTCTTGTGTTCCTTCAAGCGCGTCTTGATGCTTCTCTTTGTTGAACCTACATAAACAGATCCACACGAACACGGAATTTTGTATACCCCTGCTGACGACAACGGATCTCTCGCCGAACGCAGTAGTCCTCGGATCTGCGTCGTGGATTTAAAAATGGTCTTAATATTATTCCGGTTCAATAGTCGGCCAATACGGTCTGTCACATTCCGCACATATGGTATAAAGGCCGTTCCTGCAAACTCAGTTGTGTTATCATTTGTAGGTATCACCGACGTCCTTGGGTGTATAGATCTTATATCTTTGGAGGAGTATCCATTGGCTTGTAGCATCTTGTCCAAGTGGTCAAGTTCACCCTTAAGATGTTGTGGTTCGCAGATCTTAGTGCCTCGGCTAACCAAGGTCTTGATCACAGCTCTTTTTTGGGATGGATGATAGTTGGACTCCTTGTTGAGGTACCTGTCTGTGTGGGTAGGTTTTTCGATATACCTGGTGGCCTAGAGACCCATCATGTTTCCTGTTCACCAGAACGTCAAGGAACGGTAGGCAACGATCTCTCTCTTTCTCCATCGTGAATTGGATCCGCGGATTTTGTTTGTTAATGTGGTCCATGAATTCCTGTAGCGCTGCTTCCCCGTGGTCCCAGATGATAAATGTGTCGTCCACATAACGGAACCAACACTTGGAGTTCTTCGGTGCCGTTTGAAGCGCTTCTTTCTCAAACATTTGGCAGAGTTTCATTGGGGTAACTTGCTGAGTTAGCCTCCCGGGGCGCTCACTACATCCCCCCTTATGGGACTTCGTTTGGAACACGGTCAACAATCCCGATTAATACCACCGTTGTTGATTTAACAATCTTATTGTAGAATTATTTTGTTTTTGTTGTTGTGGCGAAGCACTTAAGCCGGCTCCAGACTACGTGGCCAACTAGCCAACGTTGGCCGTGTGTGATATTTGCCACACTTCTGGGTGAGTCGACGAGCGGTTGTCGGCTCGTCGGCTACTAAATACAAACTATGCGCCAATTCACACACCTTGCTTTAAAGCAGGTGGACCGATGATGCTGCAGCCTGACAAAGTATCTATTGTTGTAATGACCTGTGTTTTCTTACATAATTTTTTAAGAAGAAGTAAAACTTCTTTAACTTATAACGCTCCACGTGGTGCATTAGATCTAGAAGTAGATTTCCAAATAATACCTGGCTCGTGGTGAAGAGAACAAACATCAACCACATCTTTTGTTCCTTTAGAAAGGATACCTAGGAAACCCTCAATGGAAGCCAAAAAAATTCGTGACGAATTTGCAAAATATTTTTAAAATGTTGGTAAAGTGGAATGGCAAGACAAATATTGTTGAAAATATAAACTCCTGGACAAAATTAACGCACCACCGCTTATATTTTGTGTTGTTCCAAAATAATAATGATTTTTAGTTTTCTAACTATCTTACAAGTAGGCTATGAACCTACTTAGACAGTTCAAGTAAATCTTGTCAACAATAGCTTTGTTTTAAAAGTACAATTACAATAAAAGCATTTATGACAAAAATTGATTTAAAATCTGATGGGAAATTTTTGCTTATTAAGACTAGTTTTCTTTAGTTTTTACAAGTTTTTTTTAATGATAGTGTCAGTGAGAGTGTAATACATTTTAGTAATGGAAAGTACTCCTCAAGAAGTCATTCAAAATTTGATCTCCAGTATACCAAGACGCATGGAAGCAGTAATTAGTAGAGGAGGATATACACGATATAAGCATTTTTACCGCATCGCCTTTGTAGACTACCCGTCTACAGCGATTACGTTGCTTCGGGGAAAATTTAAAAAACTTGTTCAAGTCATACAGTGTGTTTATTATGATTTTATTATTTTTCGACACCTTGACGACGACTCTTTTTTCGTCGGGGCACACTTTGCCAAAAAACAAGAACTCAATCACCAATTCGTTTTAGTTTGTTTTTTGTTTGCATGTTTTCGTTGTTTTCAAACAAAAAACATTTTTTAATAAAAAATGATAAGAAATAACGCCATCTTTCGCTGATTTCATTTGTAAGCTATACCTAACAATAAGCTTCCATAAAGTTTATATTGCAATATATTCATTAATTAATTTTGTATTCATACATTTTCAAAACTCCTTTTCATAAAGCTTGTAAATTGATAAAAAAAAAAATGCAACTTAGGTAAGTTGCAATTATGGACCACTTTGCGGACTGAACACCTGTCCAGTCCGCAATGTCCCTATACTACGTAAAAATTCGTCCATTTTATGGAACGCAAACCATGTCGGTTTTTATACCTCCGCAGATCCAGCGCCTGTTTTCCCGAAATCATATGTTTCTTTGTAATGCTACGATATGTAGACATTAAACTTTCCTTCTTTTTTTAAAATCTGGAACCGATTTTGGCACGGAAAAATTATTTTTAATGTTGCACCAGCAATCGGTGACAACAATTCTATTTTTATGGGCCGGATGTTTCGGAACCCAATTTGCCGGATATTTTTCATAGTGCACCAGAAACTCAAAAATAGTGGCATTTGTCCACTCCATTTTACAGCACTATAGAGTAAACATTCAATCCACTGACAGCAGCATTCGTAAAAATGTGCCGTGGACACGTGCGTGCCAATACAAGGCAAAATTTTCTTTGACGCGGGAACATTTACCGACTTCTGTCCGAACGTCGATGAAAGCCAACGTTGGTCATGTTTCCTATGTGCGATACCCTACACACTATGTGGCAAACTCTACGCACGCCGACGTTTGCCTAGTTTGCACATAGTCTGGAGCTGGCTAAACGTCGACAAACGCCAACGTTTGCCAAGCTCGAAAAATGTGATACCATACACACTATGTGGCAAACTCTACACACGACGAACGTTTGCCTAGTTGGCCACGTAGTCTGGAGCCGGCTTTAGTTTCCCAATAAAGTTTAAGTTTATAAACAAAAACTCGGTTTTATTTATTTTTCAACTTTATTTGTACATGTGCCGTAATATGTAACGGCACCCCAGGATGTTGGATCGATACTGTCTTCTCCATCGATCAAAGTACATTGATAGAAATGAAATATCGATGGGGGGATGAACATTACACTTAAACACGATAGAGAGACCGACTAGTACCAAACATGCCGCCCCCGTGAAACGCAAATTTCAAAATAAAGAAAACATTATTTTACAAAATAACACGATTACAAATGATATGGAATAATGCAAGAAACAGAAATGAGTATCCTAAAAATTAATGGAAAGAACATGCATGTATGAAACAATAAATTACTTCACCCACTGACTGGGTTCTGTACATACATTCACAGCCGCCAAACAGTTTTTACCAAATTATGTCCTTATTCTTGGTCTAATGTGAACCATTTTTTGTACGCACTTGCGGGATGATTATGCGCTTGGAGTAGTGAAACGTTTTTTTAAAAATAATCATAAATATTTGAGATAAAAAATAAAGAATTATGCGAAAACATAAAAACTTTTTTTCTGCTCTGATATAAAAACATATCACCAGGGACAATTCAATAAGCTGTTCGGAACATTTTTATATTTTTTAATCGGATCAATAATGGTTGAAATATTTGGAGAAAACTAGTGTAAAATTATCACTTGTGGGCAGAAACTGTGTAACCGGAGGAGGCGGTGCTTCTGTAATGTTGAGTAATAACGGAACGGGTGTCGAATTTCGTTTTATCTTAAGCTTATCATCTTAACCAGAGTTTTTAAGAATTGTACATCCAGCAAAGTTCGCACCTACAAATGCTATTCTGATTCAGATTGTTAATTTTCATTTGCATTTGTGGTTGTGAGGTGGTAACATAGTGTATTTTTAATTGTTGAAAAAATGGTGAAGTGCCAAAAGGGCAAGACGGTTTACAGAAAATTGAGTTACAGAAAAAGATTGCGACGGCATGTAGTTCACGCATAGTTTATAAATATTTAAACAAAAACTATAGTCAGTGATATTTCTAGGATAAAATTCAGTCATTCTATCAATCAAGAACACGCTGCAGAGACCATCCAGGAGCTTCTGTTCTACCGCTGGAGCTCAACTCTGATTTTTAAGGCGGTTACACTTTTTCAAGACATTTGTAAGCATGGACATGCTAACCGATTTTTGCAATGCAACTGAGGGAGACCGAAAATACTTTTAAAAGACGCAGCATTATTTAAACGTAAATTATAGCCAAGAATACGGGTGTGATTGGTTACATTCGGGTTGGCAGCTCATTGAGAGGTCCACGTTGACTGTAAGTTACGATCTCAATATGAAAAGAGAATTTTCTTGTGAAGACTGCCGCGAATGCGTTCGAATGCCACTTTCTTAATGGAAAACCTGCTTGTGCTAAAGTTTCTGTCTAATGATGTTTTAAGATTTTTGCGTCTCGCTCATTGTTACATCCTGTCAACAGGTCGTCGACGTAGAAGTCGTCGCGTGCTATGATCGAGCTAACACGAGGATGCAAGGACTCGTTGTCAATCGAAATTTGCTTTAAGCATCTTGTGGCCAGAAAAGAAGATGGTCGCATACCATAAGTTACAGTGTTAAGTCGATATGATCTTACCGGTGGAGAAGTTTCCTCTCTCCACAAAATAACTTGTTTGGTTCGTTGTTCATCCAAAATGTTCAGTTGTCGGTACATTTTTGCTATGTCAGCTGTTAACGCGATTTTATGGGTTCTGAATCGTAGTACGATGTTAAATAAATCCTGTTGGATTGCTGGACCCGTTTTTAGAGTGTCATTTAACGAGATTCCCGTATCAGCTTGAGCCGATGCGTCGAAGACGACGCGTAGTTTTGTAGTCGTACTGCTTTCTTTCATTACTGCGTGGTGTGGCAAGTAATTTAAAGACTCTTCTTCCTGTGATTTTTCTATTAAAGTCATATGACACATGTTTTCATACTCCCGCATGAATTCAACGTATTGAGTCTTTATATCGGGTTGTCTTTCAAATTTATTCTCCATAGAGATCAACCGTTTCATGGCCATGCCATGGGATGTGCCGAGATCATTTAATTTTTCGTTGAACGCACTGAAACAATGAATCGGCCGTCGGCATCTCGCAGCGTTGTGCGCTTGAAATGGTCTTCGCAATCCTGTTCTTCCGTTGTGTAAATTCTTGTGGACTCACACTCTTCTAAGCGCCAAAATTTTGCCAATTGTTCATCAATAGAAGTGAAATTACATATTGTGGTCTTGCGTGAATTTTTAAACGGTGAAACGGTGGGACCCGAAACGATCCAACCAAGTTTCGTTTTCTGTAACACTGGTTTTTGGGGTCCTAGTGAAATTTGTCCTACGCACATGAGCGACCAAAATGTTTCAGCTCCTATCAAAACGTCTATTTCACTGGACTGATGAAACGTAGGATCGGCAAGCGTTATGTTTTGTGGTATTTTTATATCTGATTTCCGTAAATTGATAACTGGTAAATTATCCGAGACCTTTTTGGTTACAAGAAATTCGAATTTAGATTTATAACGATCATTATGTCGAGCGCTTATGGTGGCTAAAGTTTTTGATTTGATGTTAACGCTAGTTTGTGTTATGATATGTTATATAAATGAATGACAACATTTTCATCCCCTTCTTCTGCCATTTTAATTTTAAATTAATTTATCAATGTAGAAGGTAAAATGAATGAAGAAAATGAGGGTAGGTGGGTGTAAATTTGAAATGAAAAGGATTTAGGTAAATAGAAAACGGGTTTTCGCTACCTGAAACATCTGGTTGTCCTTGGTCACCTTGGCTAGACAGGACGAGTTAAGTTTATAAACAAAAACTCAGTTTTATTTATTTTTCAACTTTATTTGCACATGTGCCACAATATGTAACGGCACCCCAGGATGTTGGATCCATATTGTGTTCTCCATCGATAAAAGTACATTGATACAAACGAAATATCGATGGGGGGGATGAACATTTCACTTAAACACGATAGAGGGACGGACTAGTACCAAACAATTTGTTTCTTTTTCATATAAATATTGTTTGTCACAAAACGCCTGATAATTATGCACCAACCGAATACTTTCTCTTATAACACCTTTCTGTAACAATTGATCAATACATTTTTCTAACTGTTGCTTTTCAAAAAAATGAACTGCGGCGCGGAGTAAAACTGAATGGTGCATGCTGCTCCTTCAACGAGATCATGGTTTCCGCCTTAATTTTTGGCGCCGACAGATGTTCGTTAATAACGTTAATCGTTCGTTAATCCAGCTCGCTATTTCGACTATTTGGATTCTCTACTTCTATCAATATCAACTGCTTTACAAACTCGTCGCTACTTGCATTGTCATAACTAGTCTTAAACCGGGTTACACCCTCACTCACCGAAAATCGCACATTCGGGCTGCCAATAAAATCGCGTCCTAACAAGGCTGGATACTTCATAGTGTTATCCGGTACTACATACAGCTTAATACTGACGATAACATTATTTACATTAATCTCCGTTTGAAAAGTGCCCAACACTTCTAATGGTAAACAATATATTCTCGTAAAGTTAATTTCTGTTTGCTTAGTATCATAATCGGAAGGACTAACATAACGACTCTTATTTAAACTTATTGGGCTACCTGTATCAATTAACGCCTTCACACTAAAACTAGACAACGAACCGTATTCGTCCTAAGTTTGCAGTTTCATGATGGTCATGTATGGTTCCACCTCTGCTGCATTGATTACATATGTGGTGGTATCAGGTAGGGGCTGCTGAGTAGTCTGCCTCCTATTCTGTCGCCTGGGACAATGCTGAATTCGATGCTCGTGAGATCCACATTCGTAAAATGAATCCTTTTTCCCTTGCTGGTTTATGACATTTGGTGACTACTCATATTCGGACGTCGATCTTCCGCCGTGATCTTCATCATCACTCGTTTCAGTTCAGCCACGCTTCGAAACTGCTGCATTCTTGCTTGGGACTGCAATGTACTGTTTTCGAAACCGTCAATGATGTACCTACCTACTCTATTAGATCTTTTTCACCAGCTCCTGCTCGCACATTCGCTGCCTACACAATTTCTGTACAATAACTCGAAAACTCTTCGTTCTTACGCCATCGTTGGTTTTCGAATGCTTTCATCAGTGCCAACTTGCTGAGTCTTACGGAAAACATTGCATTCTCTACTACACATTTGAACTTATTTAACATTTTTACTTATCTAAGATTTGGTAGGACCCATAAAGATTTATCGAATGTATACTTAGAGCTACCACGTTTCGTATTATTGCATGCTTTCAGTTCTGGCAATTAAGTTTTGATGTCATCTATTGGGACGCTGGCTATGTCATCTATTTCAGGATAAAAAAAGTATTTCGTATTTTGCTCTGTC
This sequence comes from Eledona agricola, assembly GCA_964023215.1. NCBI lineage: Eukaryota > Metazoa > Arthropoda > Insecta > Coleoptera > Tenebrionidae > Eledona > Eledona agricola. Next base: position 14,610,062 of record OZ026859.1, on the reverse strand, counting down.
TCATAAACTTGATTGCAGCCATATTGCAACTAATTTCTTCAATTCGGCCGACATAATTCGCAACAGTCTTTTTGGTATCAAATTTGACAAGCAGAAAATCATTTATTTGAAAGTTTCTATCTATCACAATGACATCATCTTCATCAAATTCTTGTTCTGATGATTCTCCAATAAAAGTGTGTAGGCTTTCACGGTCGGTGTTGTCAACAACGGTGGTGTTATTCGGGATTGTTGACCGTGTTCCAAGCGAAGTCCCATAAGGGGGGATGTAGTGAGCGCCCCGGGACGCTAACTTATCAGGTGGTATTATTCGGGATTGTTGACCGTCTTCCAAGCGAAGTCCCATAAGGGGGATGTAGTGAGCGCCCCGGGAGGCTAACTCAACAAGTGACCCCAATGAAACTCTGCCAAACGTTTCGTCCACAGCTGCGGTGGACATCTTCAGTAGCGGTGTGATCGTGGTCGAAGTATTCTTCCAGCTGTCACAGTCGCGACTGTGACATTGGGGTCACTTAATGAGTTAGCCTCCCCCCTTATGGGCGCTTGGAACACGGTCAACAATCCCAAATAACACCACCGTTGTTGATTCCCCAATAAATAAACTTTCAGAACTATACAGGGTGAGTCATTACTGCGGGATCGGTCCATAACTCCTAAACCATGTAAGATACAAAAAATTTTTAAATACAGTTTCTATACCATTTGTCAGGCTGCACAAACGTATACAGGAGGTTCCAAAAATCAAGCATGCTACACAACTTTGTTTTTTCAAATAGAACCACCTACATTTTATTTTACTCTTAGAACCCATTCTGACATAGATTTATGGCGATATAAGATATTTTACATTTTGGATCACCGTTATCAAATTAGAATTTTTTTTCACATTTTTTGTCATTTGCAGAGGGTCACTTAAAAATTTACTGAGAGGCTGTTTTAACAGCTAGAAGGCAGAAAGTTTGTAGAAATATGAATAAAGGTATGCTCTTTAAGCCCGATATGGAAAATATCATTTTTACTATACAGGCTCTGCAATCTTTTGTGTCAAATTATACTATTATTAAATAAGCTTAACTTTACTTTTTTAAATGGAACACCCTATATTTTTATATACCATCGAATGCACCTGGAATCTGGCAACGTTTTTTATTAAGGTTGTTCTATAGCTAAAATTCATAATTTACGAGATATTTGATATTTTTTGTTGTGATACAGATTAAGCCAGGATAAGGCAGATAGTGTGCCATGGAAATGATGGAAATAATTTTAACTCACATTTCAACACTGCACAGTTGTATTATCACCGTCTTGTGATTATTCAATCCATTATCCACCACGAATTTTATTTTACAAGAACAAATCGATATGATTTATTGTCTGGGAGAAGGCGAAAGAAATCCTTTGCTTGCGGCAAGAATTGGCGCTCAATGTTTAATGAATTAATAAATAAGCATTTAAACAAATAAATATAAAAATTCAATAAAGTAATATAAACTAAATAATATATTCAATGTCGCGGCCACCTTCCTGAGCACATACTTTCACGCGGTGGGTAAATGATCTTCCAATATTTCATAACATTTGCTGACAAACGGTTCTAAATGCATTTTCGATTCTTATTTTCATGTTCTCTTTGGTTGTTTCGCATTATTCCAGACAATAAATCATGTCGATTTGTTCTTGTAGAGCTCTTTATACGATGGAGAAAAAGTCCTTATTATTTGCGATGTAAAATGCACCGGAGTCTCAACCGGAGTAATTATTTATTGGAAGGTGGAAGAGAATCAAAATTTATATCAGCATATTTAATATTCAGAATAACGTCTATTAGTCGAAACAATATATTTTATATGCAGATATTTCTTAATATTTTATGATTTTTTGCCTACAAAGTCTGCAACAGTACGTTTTTTCCATCTTAAAAAGAAATATGGTTGCCGAAGTATTTTAGGTAAGTTTGCTAGGGTTTGTAGCATTTTTTGTAATTTTAAAGTGATTGGGCTTAGTTTTGGTTGGTAAGGGGTAGTTGGGGATGATTTATGGTCACCGAAGTAAGTTAGGTGACTTTGGCATAGTTAGCTATGGTTTGTGGCATTTTTTGTCATTTTAAAGTGATTTGGTTTAGTTTGGGGTGGTAAGGGGTAGTTGGGGGTGATTAATGATAGCCGAAGTAATTTGGGTGAGTTTGGCATAGTTTTGCTATGGTTTGTATCATTTTTTCTAATTTTAAAGTGATTGGGCTTAGTTTGGGGTGGTAAGGGGTAGTTGGGGGTTAATTTTGGTAGCCGAAATAATGTGTGTGAGTTCGAAATAGTTTGCTATGGTTTGTATCATTTTGTTTTATTTTAAAGTGATTGGAGTTACTTGGGGTTGCTAAGGGGTGGTAAGGGATGATTTAAGATAACGGATCTAATTTATGTCAGTTTGGCGTAGTTCGGGAATTTTTTGGGGTTGCTTTGGTAAAGTTTGCAATGGTAAGAGATATTTGAGGATGTTTAATGTAGACGGATTAAATTAACACAACATAAACACGGTCTCCGCGAGCCGATCATTTTTTGTTTATTTTATTCGGTTTTTATTGAATTACAAAAGAACCGGAACGAATTTTGCAAAATTCCTTCTTAGCGTTCACTTTCGGCCCATGATACACCCGTGTCTAAAATTTCAAGTCGCCAGCCCTCACAGTTTGGGCTGTGGGTTGTGGGTGAATCAGTGAATGTGTAGATATGTAGATGTGTAGATGAGTGTGTCAGTGAGGACACTTCGCTTTATATATATAGATTTGAATAGGCCCGGCGTAGTCTACACCGCAGTTCGTGAATGGTCTTGACGGATTTACGTGTTCTGCCGCAAGATTTCCCATTAATTGTTCATACTGTTTCGGTTTCTTACGAAAACATCTCACGCATGGATGTATTATTTGACGTATCGCGCTTTTTCCCGAAACCGGCCAATACTGTTGTATTGTTGCTGCTAATGTGGCTTGTATGCCTGCGTGAAGTTCTCGTTTGTGGATGTCTCGCAAGATGATTTTTGTAACAATGTGACTTTTCGGCAACAGGATTGTGTGTTTCGTGTCAAAGTCTAATGCTGAATTGTGTAATCGTCCTCCTACTCTTAATAAGTTGTCTTTATCTAGGAAAATATCTAAGGATTTTGTACTGCTACTTTTTTCAACTTGATTATTAGCTTTTATTGCTTCAATTTCTGTAAAGAAAGATTGCTTTTGTATTATGTTGATTATTGTTTTATTTGCTGACTCTATCTCCTGAACGCATAAATTTCCGGTTAATTTTTTTGATTTTCTGCTATTGTTGATGAACCTTAGACAATATGCGATAACTCGTTTTAATTTTGCAAACGAACTAACTCTATGAAAGACGGGTAAGTCTGCTGGCAAATTGGAAACACATACATTCTTATTTGGCCATTTTTCCGTTTCACTTAATAAAAATGACGGTCCATGCCACCACCGATGCGAAGTTTTTAAGTTCCTCGGATCTTGTCCCATTGAAATAATATCCGCGGGATTATCTAAACCGTCAATGTGACGCCACTCTCCAATTTCAGTGTGAGATTGTATTTCCGACACGCGGTTTCCAACAAAGGTTTGCCATCGCTTCAGACACGATGCAATCCTAGCAAGTGTGATTGTGTAGTCCGACCATAAATATGTACCATGAAAACTGAGATTTAAAGATTGTTTAACTTTACTCAAAAGTTGTGCCAAAATGAGCGCCGCACACAATTTTAATCTAGTAAGTGAGATCGTCTTAATTGGTGCAACTAGCGATTTGGAACATTATAAATGCGACGAAAATTTTCCATTTTCATACTCGGTACGAACATAGATGACCTATGCCTGCATACTTGCATCACAAAACCCATGTACTTGTACGGATTTATACGGGTACGTGTCTATGATTTTCCGAGGGATTCTAAATTCACTAATCTGACTTAATTGTCGCATAAATTCTTCGCATTCTTTCTCTAAATGGACAGGTATAGTTTCATCCCAATTAAGTTTAAGTTGCCAAAAATGTAAAATGATCTTTATTTTGATAAAGATTGGACCGATAATTCCCATTGGATCATAAATGCTTGCTATTGTACTTAGTTTGATATATCTTAATTTCGTATTTTAGAATGTCGTTTGCGCCGTCCCAAATTATACCTAACGTACGCGCCTCCATATGTTAATCTAACCGCACCAAACATGTCTGTTCTTTATTCTCCACTAGCTGAACGGCGTTGCCCGACCGTAAACATAAACACACTTGTCCGTCGTTGAAATTGTTTAGGTTAAATAAGTGCTTTTAATGTAAACAGGTCGCCCGTCGTCGAAGTTATTTTGGCTAGATACGTGCTTCTAGCATAAACACGGTCTCCGCAAGCCGATCATTTTTTGTTTATTTTATCCGGTTTTTATTGAATTACAAAGGAACCGGACCGAATTTCGTAAAATCCCTTCTTAGCGTTCACTTTCGGCACACGATACACCCGTGTCTAAAATTTCAAGTTGCCAGCCCTCACGGTTTGAGCTGTGCGTTGATTATGAATCAGTGTGTAGATGAAAGAGTGAATGAATGAGGACACTTTGCTTTATATATATAGATGTATGTATGTATAAAAATCATACCAAAGAAACTTTTAACAAAATGTTTATTTTATTTTAAGCCAATGTTACTAGAACCAGAAAAATCGGCATTGATCACAATGACTATAATATGCCTACACAATTTTTTGAGAAAAAGCCGTTTATCAAAAAATATTTATACGCCTGAAGGGACATTTGACAAGGAAGTAGATGGACAAGTTATTCAGGGTTCTTGGAGAAGTGACCGCGAAAATATTACATCTTTAACTCCCTTAAGGGAACATTCCGCGAAAATCATCACTTTCCATAAAAAATATCAAAGCTGAATTCGCTGAATATTTCTCTTCAAACGGGTCTGTTTTTTAGCAAAATAATTATGCCTAAATTATGTACCTTTTTCAAATCTATATATATAAAGCGAAGTGTCCTCACTGACACACTCATCTACACATCTACACATCTACACATTCACTGATTCATAATCAACCCACAGCCCAAACCGTGAGGGCTGGAGACTTGAAATTTTAGACACGGGTGTATCATGTGCCGAAACGAAGTGATAAGAAGGGATTTTGCGAAATTCGGCCCGGTTCCTTTGTATTTAAATAAAAACCGGATAAAAACGGTTAAAATAAACAAAAAATGATCGGCTCGCGGAGACCGTGTTTTTTTTTGTTAGAAGCACGTGTCTAGCCAAAACAACTTCGACGTCGGGCGACCGGTTTACATTAGGCTGAACTCAGACGGACCACTCCCGAACCACACGACAGCGACAAAAGCAGTTTCAAGGTCGAGTTTCTGCTTTCCTGATCATACTTTTGCCGTACCTAGCGAGGCGCAGATATTTCAATTATAATTTTGATTTCAATTATAATGTCGATCCGTGACTCATTTAAAAATTACCAAACCACTCCAAATTTAATCCGTCTACATTAAACATCCTCAAATATCTCTTACCATTGCAAACTTCACCAAAGCAACCCCAAAAAATTCCCGAACTACGCCAAACTGACATAAATTAGATCCGTTATCTTAAATCATCCCTTACCACCCCTTAGCAACCCCAAGTAACTCCAATCACTTTAAAATAAAACAAAATGACACAAACCACAGCAGACTATTTCGAACTCACACACATTATTTCGGCTACCAAAATTCACCCCCAACTACCCCTTACCACCCCAAACTAAGCCCAATCACTTTAAAATTACAAAGAATGCTACAAACCATAGCAAACTATGCCAAAATCACCTAAATTACTTCGGCTACCATAAATCACCCCCAACTACCCCTTACCACCCCAAAATAAGCCCAATCTTTTTAAAATTACAAAAAATATTACAAATCATAGCAAACTATGCCAAACTCACCCAAATTACTTCGGCTACCATAAATCACCCCCAACTACTTCTTACCACCCCAAACTAAAAACAATCACTTTAAAATTACAAAAAATGCTATAAACCATAACAAACTATGCCAAAATCACCTAAATTACTACGGCTACCATAGATCACCCCCAACTAACCCTTACCACCCCAAACTAAGAACAATCACTTTAAAATTACAAAAAATTTTACAAATCATAGCAAACTATGCCAAACTCACCCAAATTACTTCGGCCACCATAAATCACCCCCAACTACCCCTTACCACCCCAAACTAAGCCCAATCACTTTAAAATTACAAAAAATGCTACAAACCATAGCAAACTATGTCAAACTCACTTAAATTACTTTGGCTACCATAAATCACCTTCAACTACCCCTTACCACCCCAAACTAAGCCAAATCACTTTAAAATTACAAAAAATGATACAAACCATAGCAAACTATGCCAAACTCACGCAAATTACTTCGGCTACCATAAATCACCCTCAACTACCCCTTACCACCCCAAACTAAGCCAAATCACTTTAAAATTACAAAAAATGATACAAACCATAGCAAACTATGCCAAACTCACCCAAATTACTTCGGCTACCATAAATCACCCCCAACTACCCCTTACCGCCCCAAACTAAGCCAAATCACTTTAAAATTACAAAAAATGCTACAAACCATAGCAAACTATGTCAAACTCACTCAAATTACTTCGGCTACCATAAATCACCCCCAACTACCCCTTACCACCCCAAAATAAGCCCAATCACTTTAAAATTACCAAAAATGCTAAAAACCATAGCAACCTATGCCAAACTCAACTAAATTACTTCGGCTACCATAAATAAACCCCAACTACCCCTTACTACCCCAAAATAGGCCCAATCACTTTAAAATTACAAAAAATGCTACAAACCATAGCAAGCTATGTCAAACTCACCTAAATTACTTCGGCTACCATAAATCACCCCCAACTACCCCTTACCACCCCAAACTAAGCCCAATCACTTTAAAATTACAAAAATGCTACAAACCATAGCAAACTATGTCAAACTCACTTAAATTAGTTCGGCTACCATAAATCACGCCCCAACTACCCCTTACCACCCCAAACTAAGCCCAATCACTTTAAAATTACAAAAAATGCTACAAACCATAGCAAACTATGTCAAACTCACTTAAATTACTTCGGCTACCATAAATCACCCCCAACTACCCCTTACCACCCCAAACTAAGCCAAATCACTTTAAAATTACAAAAAATGATACAAACCATAGCAAACTATGCCAAACTCACCCAAATTACTTCGGCTACCATAAATCACCCCCAACTACCCCTTACCAGCCCAAACAAAGCCAAATCACATAAAATTACAAAAAATGCTACAAACCATAGCAAACTATGTCAAACTCACTTAAATTACTTCGGCTACCATAAATCACCCCCAACTACCCCTTACCACCCCAAACTAAGCCCAATCACTTTAAAATTCCAAAAAATGGTACAAACCTTAGCAAACTAAACCAAACTCACCTAACTTACTTTGGCTACCATAAATCACCCCCAACTACCCCTTACCACCCCAAACTAAGACCCATCACTTTAAAATTAAAAAAAATTCTACAAACCATAGCAAAACTATGCCAAACTTACCTAACTTACTTCAACTACCATAAATCACCCCCAACTACCACCCCAAACTAAGCCCAATCATTTTAAAATTAGAAAAAATGCTACAAACCATAGCAAAACTATGCCAAACTCACCCAAATTACTTCGGCTACCATAAATCAACCCCAACTACCCCTTACCACCCCAAATTAAGAACAATCATTTTAAAATTACAAAAAATGCTACTGTAGCGGCTGCGACCTTCATACGTCGCAGGCCCCAGCTACAAATTGTAAATATGTAGAAACTGTACATATCCAATAAACAGTCGTGCCGCCTCCAATTTCCAACCCTGTCATAAATCCTTCTCAAGTTGACCGTGAGAACCATCCTGTTTCACCCTTCTTCCTTTAACACCAAATTTCCATCTTTTCCAACTCAGAACACCAGTCAGTCCAAGTCCAGCTCCATGACAACATCTTCCACGACACGACAACAAAACGCCAAAAGCTGACTTTGATTGTACTCCTTGCGCTCAACAATATCGCCCGCGCTAAACATCCACATTGGTGACCCCGACGTGATTTCGTCAAAAAAAATGCAGTGGTAATAGTGCGCGATTAAATCACCACCCAGCGCAAGATGGCTCAACCCCCGCAGCAGATAACGGTCGACCGCGAAGAGTACGAACGCGTACGCCAGGAACTGAAGCAATTCCGGGACGAACGAGCCGCCAGACTCCGCAGAAGTCAAACACCGCAACCGCCACCAACGATACCCGTGGGCTACCGCGTGCGCCTGCCACCCTTCTTCTTCGCAGATCCGGAACTCTGGTTCGAAATCTGCGAACCGATACTAGCCGCTGTCCACATCAAATCTGACGCCGCAATGTTCAGCAATGTGGTCAGCTCGCTAAACGTTAACGTCTGGACAGAAGTGCGCGACATCATCATGGACCCGCCGCAGGAAAACTAGTACGCGATACTCCGGTCCGCAGTCATCAAGAGGCTTCCCCCCACGCTGGACCAGAAGACCCGACGTCTGCTGCGATCCGAAGAGCTGGGGGACAGAACACCCAGCGAATTTCTACGCCACCTGCGCAACCTAGGGGGTTCTGCGATACCAGAAGCGATCATCCGCAGGCTGTGGCTAAAACGGCTACCGACAGATACACAAGCTGTCCTAGCCGCCTACAGCAACGCCTCCCTGGACATAACGGCCTGCATAGCAGACGGCGTCCTCGAGGCCAGGTCCCACACCCCCCAGGTAGCAGCGACGAAACCTGCCTCCACCAGCAGCCAGCAGAGGGATGCGACGCGCGACCCAAAGCCGACGCAGCCATGGAGCAGCACCTGCGAGGAAATGCCACCAACTCCCCGACGAGAACTCGAAGCCGTCGACTCCCACGGAAGCCAGCATCCGCTCCGTGTCCGGCCTCACTCGCGGGAACCGCAACCCGACCCACAGCAGTCGGTCGAAATGGCGAGCAATCCACCCCAGGACCTCCGTGCAGCACCCATCAGCCAAGGACGTGGACAGCCAGCAGACAAGGTGAGACTCACTTCACCGATCTGTTTCAGACGCTCCTCGGAACCACGCATCCAGTCGATCGCGTCTCCGAGACCACAAACTCAGCAGAGCACCACATCCACACCACTCCCTGTCCATCCGTCGCCGCCCAACCTCAACGCCCAACCACAACGGAGCAGCTCACCACCACGAAGCACGAGTCCAACGCCACGGCCCGAAGGAGCATCGCAAGACCAGCCACTCGACGCGAGTCCGACTCAGAGTCCTGCTGGTCCTCCTCGTCACCTGGAGGAACAACCTGCAAGTCGCCACCACCGGCAAACTCTTGCAACCTCCAAACGAGTGCCAGGACCCATCCGCCACCGACCACGAAGTCAACGCCACGGATCTGCCCCAAGTCATCGCGGACGTGCAACCGACCAACGGCTCATGACACGGCGACGACGCCGTTTCCACCCGACATCGACGCCACGGACTCAGCGAGCCTCAGCAGAGGTCGCACATCAGTCCCCTCAAAGCGACGCAACGCATCCCAGAAACCGTCACCATAAGGGCCAAGGGAAACAACACCACCACGTCCATCGACCGCCTGAAACCGGCGAACATCTTGGCGCACCAAACCCGACCGGCAGCATCTCCAGCCTCGTCCCCACCAGCGCCAAAATCAGCGTTTCCGTGAACAACCCCAGCGCAGCCACCAGGAGTCGTCCCACACCACGGAAGACGCGCAACTTTTACAAGCCACCCCCAGGCCGGCGGAGAACACAACAACCGCGTTTAGCCGCTAATCATCCAGCGGCTTAATCACTGGCAGGGGGGTACTGTAGCGGCTGCGACCTTCATACGTCGCAGGCCCCAGCTACAAATTGTAAATATGTAGAAACTGTACATATCCAATAAACAGTCGTGCCGCCTCCAATTTCCAACCCTGTCATAAATCCTTCTCAAGTTGACCGTGAGAACCATCCTGTTTCACCCTTCTTCCTTCAACACCAAATTTCCATCTTTTCCAACTCAGAACACCAGTCAGTCCAAGTCCAGCTCCATGACAACATCTTCGACGACACGACAACAAACTGCAAAAGCTGACTTTGATTGTACTCCTTGCGCTCAACAATATCGCCCGCGCTAAACACCCACACTACAAACCATAACAACACTATGCTAAACTCACCTAACTTACTTCGGCTACCATAAATCACCCCCAACTACCACCCCAAACTAAGCCCAATCACTTTAAAATTACAAAAAATGCTACAAACCATAGCAAACTATGCCAAATTCACCCAAGTTACTTCGGCTACCATAAATCACCCTCAAATACCCCTTACAACCCAAACTAAGCCCACTAATTATGTCATAAAATTCCTTACTATTAAGCAAAGTTTTCATTAATTGTTCCTCTATTGCAATCGTTGACAAGTTGAGTAAGCGAGATTTGCAAGTACAAGTTCGACTAAATGTTTTAATTCTTTTTAAGATGGAAAAAACGTACTGTTGCAGACTTTGTAGGCCAAAAATCATAAAATATTAAGAAATATCTGCATCTAAAATATATTGTTTCGACTAATAGACATTATTCTGAATATTAAATATGCTGATAAAAATTTTGATTCTCTTCCACCTTCCAATAAATAATTATTCCAGTTGAGATGCAAACATAAACTTATGTTCTGAATTGCAACACGCTGACAGGGCAAGCCCTATCTTCTTAACATGCGTGCATTTACATCGCAAATAATAAGGACTTTTTCTCCATTGTATAAAGAGCTCTATGGTTTTTAATTTTAAAGCGGTGTAAGCGCTAGATTTTCGTTAAAATATCTAAAAATTCATAATTTTGCAATTGAATTGCAGAACTGATTTTGTGTTCGATAGTAAATTTATACTTGGAGTGGCACTGCTAACCCTGCCACCCCTGATGAGCCCCACTGTTGACTACTCTCCTTTCAGGGAAATTCTTGAAATAAACGGCAAAATAATTTAGGTCGCATGGATGTGAAAATATCACTGTGTAGTAAGTTCAGACTGACGAGTGAAAAAAACCGCTTTCATACAGAAACGAAATCATGTGGAACACAGGTCCATGAAGGAATGCATGTTAATCTAAACAAGTGTTAGTTTGTTGGAGAGGCCGAATAAGATTTTTTCATCCACCACATTCCCGTCAAAATAATTATTTACTTTAGAATGTTCATTTTTCTAATTCATTTCGTGAAAATAATGACGGGCCATACGAGTACACCTTTGCGAGTATTATTTGGTATATACAAATTAATCTCTTTTGTTTTAACACGCACTAGGCATGTGCACCTAATATAATTGTGAAAATTGCTGCTTCAGCGGCTGAAACACTGGTACTCAAAGTCGCCAAGGTCGAGGCGACGCATCAGTATTAAAAGTTCTATCGCTATTAAATAAATTATTTTAATATAATATTCCCGATTTGTTCTTGCCGTTAACCAAAAATTACCATCGTCGTACCGGACCCCACTTATATTCGTACGCTAATTTTTACGTTCAGTTAATGATAGTGGTGTGTTTGTTTTTCACCAAACCTGCCCCGGCTGAAATCCGAAATTTGCAGCGTTGGACCAGACTTTACTGACTTTGATACGCATTTTACACTATTTATTTTACGTAAATACATTGTGTTCATTATTGCATCATTTAAAACTAAGATGGAGCAGTTTGAAAATCTAGCAGATTTCAAATACCACACCGTATAATTTTCGTGAAAGCTGATGAACTATCTGTAGTAATGGTATTGAAATTTTAATACTGGAAAGGGAGCTCAAAAGGTTCTCACTTTAATTGTTCAACAAGTTGCGGCCAGGTTTTAATAACTTTGTGCAGCTCAAAAGGAGATATTTATGCTGAAGAGTTTGTTTATTCTGAAGATAAGTCAAAATCATCTACATACTGTTCTGCTGTGAGATGACTGTAGCAGGAGAAATGTTTCCATTGTCTTTTCAACTTTATCATAACATTATCTGCTAATTTGTAAACTTCGATTTTCCCGAAAATTTTCTAACATTAATTTCGATTTCCTGGAATCGCTTATAGAACACCTCCAAACTGCGTCTTTGCCTAAAGAGTCTATTCGAGATTTTTCATCTGATATCAACCAAGATATCCTTTTTTTCCAAATCATATACCCGGTCAAGTACCCGGTCCTGGCAATGCAGGTTAATTTCAGCAAATTTGTTTATTTTGTGATTGGAAAAGTAGAGCATTCCTGTTTAATTGTATTATAATGTCGATTAGTCTACATCACCAATACACCACTTTTGTCAACACTGCGTTTATTTAATCTACGTCCGGGCAACGCCGGGTACATTCAGCTAGTGTAATTAAAAAGTAAAAATGTTTTATTTATTGTTCCATTAAATACTACTTACCGATATTGTGGTTCTGATTTTCTCTGGGTCGTCCAAAAACTTTAAAGCCTCCCAAGCAAACCACTTGGATATGTATGTATCCGTCCGACCTGAAATCATATATGAAGTTATAAAACTGACATTATTAACTAGTATCACCTTACCTTTACCTGTCCCCTTGCTTTGCAGCATACGGTTCTTTTCTATGCGCCTCGAACCCCACAGACTCACAATTTTCTTTTTTTAAATTGTAATATCTTCACTAAAACTCTCACTGATCTCCCGCCAAGCATCCTCTTTTTTTACAATGTTATAACAATGTTTATGGCTTTTTTCCCACAGAATGGGACGTTTTTCGTATTCATTGATAAAAATTAAAGTTTTATCATTATCCCAACTCATTGTGATTGCGATTAACAATTACTTGATGTAGTTTGTTCATTTGTTTGAATAACTGACGCCTAGAACTTTTCAAAAGCGTAACTGCCTCGGTCCGTGCGTCGCACAGCCGAATGATGTTTGCCGCGCTTCGATGACACGTCTACATCGGTATGCTCGTTCGGCCTCGGTCTGCCTCGTTCCCGTTCGTGCTCAGATGTATACGCGCCTTTACGATGGGCAGAATCGAGTACCTTTTACGAATCCAGAAAATAGTACTCTAGTACTTTAGAGAATCGAATCCTTTTCCGAGTACCGATACTGAGTATCGATATGGATACGATACCTCACCCGAGGATCGGTTCTGTTCTATTATGGCATGCATCTCGCATGCAAATATGATTGTTTTTTGAATGCTTTGATATAATTTTCTATTTATTTCTATACATGTATGGTTTTATTTATACTTTATGGTCGTATTATATTATTTTTGTTTATTTAGACAATAATTTTAATGAAAGTATGTAGGCTTTCACGGTCGGTGTTATTAATTATAACGATCTTCTTCGGGATTTGTGACCGTGTTCCATTTGAATTTCCATTAGGGGGTGGGTGTAGTGAACTTCTTATTTATCCTTTTCTTCCGTGTAATGTTGGTACCGGGGAAAATCACAAGTCGAGGGTTGTTTCACTAGCATTTATTTATTCACCACATTTAAGCTACATAGTTCGTTCGCGACGCTAGTCTGCTCGTAACTTCCTTTTGACCTGAGTTTACCTCAATTTATTAAGTCGGCATCCGGTCAATAAACACCGCATCAGCTTATTGGTGAACAATTGCAAAAGTGCATCAGCAAATGCCGATTAATACAAAAATAACATATGAACTTCCTGTTATGGAAATATACTACAATTTGGGGATTTTTCCATTACATCCGGTTTGAATGTAAATGTGTTATAAATTTCGATGCATTCTTCTCCCCCTTTTTGTCCAGTTCGGCTGTTGAGTAAATTTCGAATTTCTGGATCCATCTTTTCCAGTTGTCTGCGACATTTGCACTAATTTGTAATGGTGACAAGCCCTTTGCTTTCTTGAGTTACAGCTTTTAATTTGACTAGAGTCTTCTCAATTGAATGTCCACCTCAAGTCTGGGTTCCCACGCTTCTCACTCTCCGACTGGAAACGGCTGAGCCGCGCAAAAATCGTTAAACGCACGGTTCTTATACGGTTGCCTCACTCAGCCATGACCTACGCAACATGATGACGTAGCCGAGAGCCCAGTCTCGAAACGGAGCATCATTAGCTATAGGCCAAATCGCGAAATAAAATACAAATTACGAAATTTTCCATCCATAAGCGGTTGAAATGATTGGACAATATGTATTATTATGATAATAATCAATCTATATACAGGGTGAGTCATTAGTGAGGGATCGGTCCATAACTCCTAAACCATGTAAGCTACAAAAAAATTTTAAATACAATTTGTATACCATTTGTCAAGCTGCACAATCTAAAAATATTTTGGCGTATACAGGGAGTTCCAAAACTCGCGCATGCTACACAACTTTGTTTTTTCAAATACAACTACCTTTATTTTATTTGACTGTTAGAACCCATTTTATCATAGATTTATGGCGGTATAAGATATTTAGCATTTTAGATCACCGTTATCAAATTACAATTTTTTTTTTACATTTTTTGTCATTTGCAAAGGTTTACTCAAAAATTTACTGAGAGGGCGTTTTAGTAGCTAGAAAGCTGAAAGTTGGTAAAAATATGAAGAAAGGATTGCTCTTTACGCCTGATATGCAAAATATCATTTTTACTATACAGGGGCTGCAATAATTCGTGTCAAATTATACTATTTTTAAATAAGCTTAACTTTAGTTTTTTAAATGGCACTCCCTATATTTTTGTATGCCATCGAATGCGCCTGGAGTCTAGCTTCGTTTTTTATTAAGGTTATTCTATAGCTAAAATTCATAATTCACGAGATATTTGATATTTTTGGCTGTGATACAGATTGGGCCAGGATACGGTAGGTAGAGTGCCATGGAAATCATTTTAACTCACATTTCAGCACTGCACAGTTGTGTCATCATTGATTTGACATTTGATTATCGATTCCATTATCCACAATAAATTATATTTTACAAGAACAAACCGATATGATTTATTGTCTGGGAGAAGGCGAAAGAAATCCTTAGCTTAAGGCAATTTACGCTCAACGTTTAAATAAATTAACAAATAAACACATAAACAAATAAATATAAAAATTCAATAAATTAAGCTAAACTAAATAATTTGTTCAATGTGGCGACCACCTTCCTGAGCACATATATTCACGCGGCAGGTGAATGATCTTCCAATATTTCGTAACATTTGCTGACAAACAGTTCAAAAGGCATTTTAGATTCTTATTTGCATGTTCTCTTTGGTTGTTTTGCCTTATTCCCGACAATAAATCATATCGATTTGTTCTTGTAAAATAGAATTAATTGTGGATAATGGAATGGATAATTAAATGACAAGTCGGTGATGATACAACTGTGCGGTGTTGAAATGTGAGTTATAATGATTTCCATGATTTCCATGGCACACTATATGCTTTATTCCGGCTCAATCTGTATCACAGCCAAAAATATCAAATATCTCGTAAATTATGAATTTTAGCTATAGAACAACCTTAATAAAAAACGTAGCCAGAGCCCAGACGCATTCGATCGCATACAAAAATATAGGGGGTGCCATTTAAAAAACTAAAGTTATGCTTATTTAAAAATAGTATAATTTAACATGAATTATTTCAGACCTGTATAGTAAAAATGACATTTTGCATATCGGGCTTAAAGTGCAATCCTTTCTTCATATTTTTACCAACTTTCAGCTTTCTAGCTGCTAAAACGGCCTCTCAGTAAATTTTTGAGTAAACCTATACAAATGACAAAAAATGTGAAAAAAAAATTGTAATTTGATAACGGTGATCTAAAATGTAAAATATCTTATACCACCATAAATATATGATAAAATGGGTTCTAACAGTAAAATAAAATATAGGTAGTTGTATTTGAAAAAACAAAGTTGTGTAGCATGCGCGAGTTTTGGAACTCCCTGTATACGCCAAAATATTTTTAGGTTGTGCAGCGTGACAAATGGTATACAAATTGTATTTAAAAATTTTTTGTAGCTTACATGGTTTAGGAGTTATGGACCGATCCCTCACTAATGACTCACCCTGTATATAAAGCGAAGTGTCCTCACTGACACACTCATTCATCTACACACTGATTCATAATCAACCCACAGCCCAAACCGTGAGGGCTGGAGACTTGAAATTTTAGACACGGGTGTATCATGTGCCGAAACTGAACACTAAGAAAGGATTTTGCGAAATTCGGCCCGGTTCCTTTGTAATTCAATAAAAACCGGCTAAAATAAACAAAAAATGATCCGATCGCGGAGACCGTGTTTATGTTAGAAGCACGTATCTAGCCAAAACAACTTCGACGACGGGCGACCGGTTTACATTAAAAGCACTTATTTAACCTAAATAATTTCAACGTCGAGTTTCTGCTTTCGTGATCATACTTTTGCCGTACCTAGCGAGGCCGCAGATATTTCAATTATAATTTTGATTTCAATTATAATGTCGATCCGTGATCAATTAAAAATTACCAAATCACTCCAAATTTAATCCGTCAACATTAAACATCCTCAAATATCTCTTACCACTGCAAACTTTACCAAATCAACCCCAAAAAATTCCCGAACTATGCCAAACTGACATAAACTAGATCCGTTATTTTAAATCATCCCTTACCACCCCTTAGCAACCCCAAGTAACTCCAATCACTTTAAAATAAAACAAAATGACACAAATCATGGCAGATTATGTCGAACTCACACATATTATTTCGTCTAGCAAAAATCACCCCCAACTACCCCTTACCACCCCAAAATAAGCCCAATCACTTTAAAATTACAAAAAAATTCTACAAACCGTAGCAAACTATGCCAAACTCATCTAAATTACTTTGACTTCCATAAATCACCCCAAACTACCCCTTACCACCCCAAAATAAGCCCAATCACTTTAAAATTATAAAAAATGCTACAAACCATAGCAAACTATGCCTAACTCACCTAAATTACTTCGGCTAACATAAATCACCCCCAACAACCCCTTACTACCCCAAAATAAGCCCAATCACTTTAAAATTACAAAAAATGCTACAAACCATAGCAAACTATGCCAAACTCACTTAAATTACTTCGGCTATCATAAATCACCCCCAACTACCCCTTACCCCCCCTAACTCATCCCAATCACTTTAAAATTACAAAAAATGCTACAAACCATAGCAAACTATGCCTAACTCACCCAAATTACTTCAGCTAACATAAATCACCCCCAACAACCCCTTACTACCCCAAAATAAGCCCAATCACTTTAAAATTACAAAAAATGCTACAAACCATAGCAAACTATGCCAAACTCACTTAAATTACTTCGGCTATCATAAATCACCCCCAACTACCCCTTACCACCCCTAACTCATCCCAATCACTTTAAAATTACAAAAAATGCTACAAACCATAGCAAACTATGCCTAACTCACCTAAATTACTTCGGCTAACATAAATCACCCCCTACAACCCCTCACTACCCCAAAATAAGCCCAATCACTTTAAAATTACAAAAAATGCTACAAACCATAGCAAACTATGCCAAACTCACTTAAATTACTTCGGCTATCATAAATCACCCCCAACTACCCCTTACCACCCCTAACTCATCCCAATCACTTTAAAATTACAAAAAATGCTACAAACCATAGCAAACTATGCCTAACTCACCTAAATTACTTCGGCTAACATAAATCACCCCCAACAACCCCTTACTACCCCAAAATAAGCCCAATCACTTTAAAATTACAAAAAAATGCTACAAACCATAGCAAACTATGCCTAACTCACCTAAATTACTTCGGCTACCATAAATCACCCCCAACTACCCCTTACCACCCCAAAATAAGCCCAATCACTTTAAAATTACAAAAAATGCTACAAACCATAGCAAACTATGCCAAACTCACCTAAATTACTTCGGCTAACATAAATCACCCCCAACAACCCCTTACTACCCCAAAATAAGCCCAATCACTTTAAAATTACAAAAAATGCTACAAACCATAGCAAACTATGCCAAACTCACTTAAATTACTTCGGCTATCATAAATCACCCCCAACTACCCCTTACCACCCCTAACTCATCCCAATCACTTTAAAATTACAAAAAATGCTACAAACCATAGCAAACTATGCCTAACTCACCTAAATTACTTCGGCTAACATAAATCACCCCCAACAACCCCTTACTACCCCAAAATAAGCCCAATCACTTTAAAATTACAAAAAAATGCTACAAACCATAGCAAACTATGCCTAACTCACCTAAATTACTTCGGCTACCATAAATCACCCCCAACTACCCCTTACCACCCCTAACTCATCCCAATCACTTTAAAATTACAAAAAATGCTACAAACCATAGCAAACTATGCCTAACTCACCTAAATTACTTCGGCTAACATAAATCACCCCCAACAACCCCTTACTACCCCAAAATAAGCCCAATCACTTTAAAATTACAAAAAAATGCTACAAACCATAGCAAACTATGCCAAACTCACTTAAATTACTTCGGCTATCATAAATCACCCCAAACTACCCCTTACCACCCCAAACTCAGCCCAATCACATAGTGGTGTATTTGTTCTTCACCAAACCTGCTCCGGCCAAAATCCGAAATTTTAAGTATTGTGTGCTTATACACGATTTACACTATATATTTTACGTACATTGCGTTCATTATGGTTCTGCATTATTTATAACTAAGATGGAGCAGTTTGAAAATCTAATAGTAAGCGGAGAACAAATACCACCATGTATAATTCCCGTGAAATGTGATGGAAATAGTCTTTCTTACTATCTTTCCTATTGCATTTTTAATACCGGAAATAGAGCTCAAGAGCGAAGAATAACTTCGACTTTTTTTATACATAATTCCTAAATACTTCGTTTTTATGGTGTAAAATTTTGTATCTATATATTTCAACATTGTCTTTAACGTTGTCAGAGAACTAAATGGGTGTAATTTGGAATAATTTAGCTTCTATGTCAACTCTCCTTCTCTTGAAACTTTGGGAAACAACGACAAAATTCTTTAGGGCGCCTGGATTTGAAAATATAACTCTGTATAATAAGTTTAGACTGACTAGAGTGAAAAGAAAGGAGCTTGCACCCAGAAACGAAATTAAATGGAACACTTGAAGTTGCAATATTTGTTTGTAATTCGTCAGAAGTCCATGAGGGAATGCGTGTTAATGTAAACAAATGTGAGTTTATTGGAGAGGCCGAATAAAATTTTTATATTATTGAAGCAGCTGGAGCCTGCCACGTCAAGGGCAAGGTCACAAACGTGAAAAGGCGATGCTCGATTTAGTTTGATTGAGTATCTATGCAGAAATTCGCACATACCAAGCGTTGGATAAGCCTTTCTTATCGTTTCTTAGAATTCGAGAATTGCTGGTTCAGCGTGTGGAGCAGTACTCGATCGCGGTGTTTAATTTTAACACAACTACAATTGTGAAAATTGCTGCTCCAGCGTCGGAAACTGTTCGCAAAGTCGCCAAATTCGATGAGGCGACGCATCAGTGTTCGAAGGTCTACCGCTATCAAATAAAGTATTTTAATTTAACATTTGATCCTCGCCTTAACCAAATCTGCCCCCAATCAATTTTCGAAAAATTACCAGCGTCGAACCGGATTCCACTTATATTTGTACGCTAATTTTTACTTTCAGTTAATGGTAGTGGTGTATTTGTTTTTCACCAAATTTGCCCCGGCTGAAATCCGAAATTTTCACCGTTGTATGTACCAGAGATCACTGACATTCATACCCTTAATAATTATGTGCTTATACACGTTTTACACTATTTATTTTACGTTCACTGTGTTTATTATTGCTTTACATCATTTATAACTAAGATGGAGAAGTTTGAAAATCTAGCGATGTACAAATACCACACCGTATTATGAAAGGTTATGGAAATTGTCTTTTTTTATATCTATGGTATTGGTATTGATATTTTAATACTGGAACGGAAGCTCAATAGGTTGGCACTTTAATTGTTCAACAAGTGTGTGTTAATGTAAACAGGTGTGAGTCCGTCGGAGAGACCGAATAAGATTTTTACATCCACCATATTCCCGTCAAAATATTTATTTATTTTAGAATGTTAATTTTGCCGTTAACAAAATTTGTTCCCAATCACCTTCGTCGTACCGGACGACCGTTCAGTTAATGATAATGGTGTATTTATTTTTCACCAAATCTGCCTCGGCTGAAATCCAAAATTTACAGCGTTGGACCAGACATTACTGACATTGATACGCGTTTTACACTGTTTATTTTACGTAAATACATTGTGTTCATTATTGCTTTACATCATTTATAACTAAGATGGACAAGTTTGAAAATCTAGCGATGCACAAATACCATAAAATACCACATTTTACCACATACCAAAATTTTAATACTAGAAAGGGAGCTCAAAAGGTTCGCACTTTAATTGTCCAACCAGTTAGGGCCAGGTTGTAATAATTTTTGTGCAGTTCAGAAGGAGATAAGTGTTTGTTTATTCCGGAGATAAGTCAAAATCATCTACATACTGTTCTGTTTGTGAGTTGACTGCAGCAAGAGGAATTGTTCCATTGTGTTTTCAATTTTATCATAACATGATCAGCTAATTTGTAAACTTCGATTTCCCCTAAAATTATATAAAGTTAATTTCGATTTCCTGGAATCGCTTATAGAACAACTGCCTAAAGAGACTATTCAAAATTTTTCATCTCAGATATCAACCAAGGTATCCTCTTTGTCCAAATCATATTGAAGTACCCGGTCCTGGCAACGCAGGTTAATTTCAGCATATTTGTTTATTTTGTGATTGGAAAAGTAGAGCATTCCTGTTTAATTGTATTATAATGTCGATTAGTCAACATCACCACTTTAGTCAACACTGAGTTTATTTAATCTACGTCCGGGCAACGCCGGGTACATTCAGCTAGTAATTGGTATAAAAATGTACGAATATAATTTATTCAAAAATAAAAAAAAACATTATACCTATTATTAATTCAAAATAACGGTATTTCTCTGGGGTATAGCATACCCCAGAACCTCTGCTTGGATTAAGTTGAGGTTAATGAAATGAGAGAGAAGCAGCCTGATGGTATCGTATATTCTCGACAACTGACTTAAAACTACATCGTGCTAACACAAAGGTGAAACGCAGACTAAACATGACGCTTGGACGCGACAGTTGCGTCAACAATCCTCAACACTTCCCCTCAAAATTAATTTCTTATACATTCTTCATTTCACAAACATTTAACATTGATCTTAATTTTATGAAATTATTTTTGCTTAAGGCCTTTGTGAAAATATCAGCCATCTGATTTTCACTCGACACATATGTTGGTTCAATTTCGCCTTTCTTATACATGTCACGCACGAAATGATATTTCACTTCAATATGTTTCGAACGATCATGTAATTCGTGACACTTAATCACTTTAATCGCACTTTGAATATCAATGAACAGCTTAATTCTATTACACTTTTCATTTGAACCAAGCTCATTTAGCACACGAGATAACCAAATTCCGTCTTTTATTGCACACGCGGCACTGTTGAATTCTGCTTCCGTGGTGGAAAGTGCAACGCAGTGTTGTTTTCTGTTTTTCCAGATGACCGGACTTCCCCTGAACGTGCACACAACTCCTGATGTTGATTTTCTTGTTTCGATATCTCCCGCAAAATCTGCGTCGCTGAAGACTTCCAATTCTCCAATTCCAACATACAAAATCCCAAAGTCTTTTGTTGCACACACAAGTCCGTCATCAACGTAAATCACCACGATTAATTTTCTGTTCTGTTTCAGATTTACGAATAAACACGGATCTGATCGCGTTTCACGTAATCCAAACTTCAACAAAAAGTCCGTTAATCGCTTATTCCAGCAACGCGATGTTTGCTTTAATCCATATAAACTTTTCTTCAGTTTACAAACCCGATTTGTCCCGTCTGAATAACCATTCGGTTGAAACATGTAGATTTCATCATCAAGAAATCCATGTAAAAACGCGCTTTTCACGTCAAACTGTCTTGCATAGTTTTTCACACGCGGCGACACTGAAAATCGCGCGAATTGTCTCGTATCTAGCCACGGGGCTAAATGTTTCATTTTTGAAAAGTACATCACGACTCACAATGACGTCACGTCTTTCTGGAACATACACTCTGTATCCACCCAGACCGTCATGATAACCAACAAAATATCTTTTGACCGATTTCTTTTTTAGTTTTCGACGCAACTCTTTCGGAATATGCACGAAACATTCCGTACCAAATGCTCGAAACTTCTCGACTCCTTGCACTTCTTTGTTGAACCATAATTCATATGGTGTTTTCTCAGGAACTTTTGTGGATCCCGTCCGATTCAAAACATGATGTGTTCACTGCTTCTGCCCATAACGATGATGACAAATTCGGACACGAATTCAACATGGACCTCGCTGCTTCAACAACAGTCCTGTTTTCTCTTTCTGCAACTCCATTGTGCTGCGGAGTATAAGGTGGTGTTAATGTGTGTTTTATTCCTTGAGCACTCGTGTATGATCTGAATTCAGCGTTATCATACTCTTTTCCACCATCCGTATGAAGCTCCTTGATGTTCTCACCAAACTTGTTTCGGACTTCATTGCAGAAATGTTCAAATTTTTCTTTTACTTCTGATTTATTTCGGATAAAATACACGGACCGAAATGCACTGTAATGATCTTTGAATTCGACGAAATAACGTTTCTTTCCGACTGACTCGATTTGCATTGTCCCGCAGACATCGGAACTGATTATTTCGCGCGGCGTCTCCGCTTTTTCGACGCGAGTACCAAACGGTTTAGGACGCATTTGTCCGAAAACACAACTTTCACAGAATTCACTTCCTGATTCCTCGAAATTTCCATGAATTCCCATTTTCTTCAGGATCTGTTTCACGTGTCTCTTGTTTTGATGCGCCAGTCGTTCGTGCCATTGTTGCAGTGTGTTGTCTTCTTTCGCAAGCACGGTAACACTTTCTTTTGGAATTACGACTCTCAAGTTTATCTTGAACAAGTTTCCCGCATCACTCCCGATCGCGACAACTTTTCCATCTTTCTCGAAAACGCACTCTTTTCCGGAATTTTTCACAATGAAATTAATTCCCTTTTTCGCGGTCATTCGCACCGAAAACAGATTGCACACCATCTCGGGTGTGTACAACCGTGGACAGTCAAGAATAACACTTTAGCTGGCGGGTGTGATGCAAATACCGACTCAATGACAATATCTCATAGAGTCGGTATTTGCATAACACGGGTGTTATTCTTGATTATCCATGGCTGTACAACACGTCAAACATGCTTCCGGGTAGCCACTTGCCCTTCACAAAACACTCGATTTTTATGGTTCCTTTTCCGAATGCTTTAACACTTTGTCCATTACCGACGTTTATCTTCTTTGGCTCTGGAAACGTTTCAAACTCTTGAAACAACTTCTTGTCGTTTGTCATGTGATCTGATGCGCCCGTATCTATGATCCACATGTTCTTGTCTTTTATATCTACCCATTCACCCATGAACGCAGTAGATTGACTTCCAGATTTCCGACTGCTGTTCGAAGTATTCGCAACAACATCATCTTTCTTGGGACAGTCCTTTTTGATGTGATATTTGGAACCACATGCAAAACACCCGGTGCAATCTTTGCGCAAGTGATCCTTCTTGCCACATGTAAAACACCCTTGTTTTTTCTTGGTGACTTTGTTCGTGTTCTCTCTTGGATTTATCTTCGTATTTTTCGTGAACAACGCAACTGTTCGTTCAACATCTTCATCAGCTGAACCTTTCATTCTTTGCTCTTCTCTAAGCAATCTCGTCGTCAGATTGTCCAGCGTTCTTCTGGTGATGTCTGTCGAATCCCATGCACTGTGGAAATGTTGATATTCTCGCGGTAATATCGACAAAATTCTCGATTGCAACATGGAATCTGGAATCGTCGCGTTCAACTTTCGCATTCTGTTGGTCATCTGCTCTAACTTTGCGATATGTTCTCCGACGGACATCGTCGCATCCCACTTGAAACCGAAAAAATGCTTCTGTATTAAAGCCAACGTTTCATCTCCTTTCAAATCATATACAGAATGTAATTTCTTCCACATTTCATGCGGTGTTTCGGAGTTCATCAAGAATTGCAGCGGTTTTGCTTCTACAGTTTTCACAAATAACTTTTTAGCTTTTTTGTTAGCTCTCTCGTATTTCATTATTTCCTTGTCGTTTGCAGCGATTTCTGAAACAGTAGCTGTGGCCTCCAGTGCTCTCGGCTTCTGGAAACTGCCCTCGCACACCTCCAATGCCCCATCGCAATCCAGCATTGTCTTGATCACAAACTGCCACTGTTGCCATCACGCAACTTTTTCAATATGGACCTTTTCTCCGTCCATCCTGCTGTATGAAACACTATCACTCACGCACACCGGAACTTTTCCGAACCAAACTATAGCCGTGATTGTACACGCACTATCAACAACGTCTTTGCAGACGAACCTGGGTCCATAACCTGATGAGGTTAATGAAACAAGAGAGAAGCACCCGATGGTATCATTCTCGTCGACTGACTTAAAACTACATCGTGCTAACACAAAAGTGAAACGCAGACTAAACATGATTAGATTAGCTATACATTATTTTGATATATTTTTACTGGTACTCAACACTAACAGCTCGTAGAAATTAATTTATGCGTATTCTTATTTTCTCATTCTAGGTCAGATAAGTGAACTTTTGCCAGCTGTATACTATGAAACTGCAAAATTCCATAAAATAACTTATTTGTACTAAAACGACTTTTTCGGTGATCGCAATTTCATCTCTAAAAGCCATTCAACTTTTAAAGTAAGCTAAGCTTACAGTCTCTGGGCTCTAGCTGACGTCACTGCGCTGCTCTCCTCCCCACTATCCCCGCACCAGGAAGGCCAGAAGTGAGGCAACCGTATGAGTACCGGGTGACTGGTAATGAATGACAATTATTTTATTATGTTGGTAACAGATTTAAAGTCTTAAGGTGGCAACATTGTTGTCATAGCCCTCTTTAAGTTCAAAAAGGTTAAGCAATTGTCAAAAATATAAAAATTAACATTTTCAAGTTCTCATTTTTAACAATTTATCTAAAAAAATGGTCTTTACAAATGAGCACAACACATTTATTGCAATGGCCTATTTTCGCAGTGCACAACAAAATCAAAATGATGGTCATTGGATGTATTCCAACCAATCAGCTTTCGAACAATTTGTTCAAAGCTATCCAGAAGAGAAAATTCAATATCATATTTTCGCAAAACACTGTGATCGAATAGTTCAACGTTTTTTTAACACTGGAAATGTAGGAAAAAGTAAATCTACTGGTCGTCGCACTGTTGCAAGACCTGAAGTTGTGCAAAATGCTCAAAACATGGTTAATTAAAATCCTCATATTTCAATACGTCGGTTGTCCCGACAAATAGGTAGGAGGGTCCCATTCTAATTGACCTATGTATGTATGTATGTATATTTGTGGGGGTGTGGCCTGACGACCACAGGACTTAGGCCCCATTGGGCCCCTTGTCCAGCCCCCTTTAGCGGAAGTGTTGTCAAAGCCGCTCAGATTTTATTTGCCTGGTGTCGCACCGAGCCGTAATGGCCTTTGGTGGGATTCGGTCACCCATCCAAATGCGGGACGCTGTGTGACTTGCTTGACTTCGCCGAGCAAGCCACTGCGCCTCTAACCACTACCGTACCGCACCCTCATTTTAGGCCTTTCCTATAAATCCACTCGAAAGATTCTGAAAAAATGTTTGGCTTTACGCCCATACGGATATACAATGGTTCAACAAATTAACCCACCTGATTATGCCGAAAGAATCAATTTTTGTCAATGGTATAACAGTAATTTACTTGACAATATGGACCAGCAAGACATCACTTTTTATTCTGATGAGGCATGGTTTCATTTATCGGGCTTTATAAATTCACAAAATTATAGGACTTGGCCCGCTCAAAATCCACACAATTGCATTCAAGTACCCTTGCATCCAGATAAAATCGGTGTATGGGTAGCAATGTCGCGAAGAAGAAGTATTGGGCCAATATTTTTTAATGAAACAATTAATGCTGAAAGATACCGCAGACTGCTTGTAGACCCATTTTTAAACCAACTGGATGACATCGAACTATCAAACGGCTTTTTCCAGCAGGACAATGCCACTGCACATACTGCACGAGCCACAATAAATCATTTAGAGCAGTTTTTCCCAGGACGTTTAATTAGCAAGGGATTGTGGCCAAGTACGTCACCTGAGTTGACCCCACTGGATTTCTTCTTGTTTCCACATTTAAAGAATGTTGTGTTTCGCAATCCTGTTAACAATGTGGAAGATTTGCAGCATGCTATTGAAGATGCAATTGCAAACGTGGGACTTCAAATGCTGATTAACGTGGCCAATAGCATCTGCAATAGAGTTCAACATTGTTTACATTTAGGAGGCCAACACTTTGAACACCTTCTTTAAATTTATTTCTAATTCGTGTTATTTAGTAAAATTTGTTGATTATTTTTAGATCTATTTAACATTGTCAATTAACCTAACCTAAAAAATTATTCATGACAAATGACAAGCAGTACCGTGTTGAGCCAACTACTCAGTGCTGCCAATCCACTTAATTTCGGTCAATCATTTACAGCATTGATTATATATTAATCAATATATAATCAATGTTTACAGTCACCCGGTATAAGAACCGTGAGTATAGTGGACTATTAATGTAAATTTTCCGTTATAACAATGATTCAAAATTTCAGCATTCAGTTACCGACTGAGCTACGTGGTGAGGTATGTCATCGCTACGCGCGCTGCAAAATTTAGTGGCAGCCATAGGTGGCAGCGACAACCGCTCTGGATGGGTCTTCGCGTTCTTCATGTTTGTTACCGTCCTACGGGATTAGTGAGGTTATCTTGATGTGATTTGGCGGTTTTTGGGTTCAAAGACGTTATTTTGGACGAAATCGTGTCGTGTGTTTTGTGCAATCAAATAGAACAGTTTTTAGTTCGCAAGTTATAAGTAGGTGAATGAAACAAAACCTAGCCACCATGCCCAGTCGTTGTTGTGTGCGCCCCGTTGTAAAAGTAATTACGATTCCTCGTTGAAGACAACGCAGAAAAATTGTGCAGTCAGTGTATTCAAGTTCCCGAAAAATGAAGAACTCAGGCAAGCATGGGTAAGAGCAATCTGTAGAGAAAAATTTTCACCTTGTTCAAGTGTGGTCTGCCAGCTGCATTTTACTCCTGATGATGTTATCACATTGGATAAATATTTAGAATCTGATGGGATTACAAGAGACATCCCTACAAGCAGACCACGCTTGAAAGAAAATGTCATTCCCAAATTTGCCAAAACCTTCAACAAAATCGAATATTAAAAAAAGAACCGACCCACAGTTGAGAGGAAAGCGTCTTTTGAACAGGCAAATTGAAGAAATTGGATCTTGTTTAAATTCTGATCTAATTGACGGTTTCAAGGATTTAACAGAAAACTTTTTCACTGAACTTGATATGTCTGGCTGCGAATCTAAAATCAGCGACTGTGGTATTTATTTTTACACATTAAATTTCTTAATCTTTAACAATAAGAACTTTAATTATTATAAACAAGGTTCTCGAAATTAAGGTGTACGTTAGAGAAGAAGAATTGACACCTAATGAGTTAAAATGGATTTTGCCTACTGAATTAAAACTGACCAGATGGTCCCAGTTAGAAAATTTGCTAGCGCGTTATAAGAACCAAATGAAGAGATCACCGAGTTAATTTTAGCGTAATTGTAACGACCGTTCAAAAAGACCGGAGGCTTAGGAGCCTAATGAATTTAGCTCTTATTTTATTTTTATGTTATGCCCGTGTCACACTATCAAATTTTCGTCAAATTTCCATTAAACTAGTTGTAGCAAACTGAGTTGATGACGTCAGGAACAACTTTCGTCAAATTTTCTATTTCCATACTACAAACGTCAGATTAGATCAAACTTTTAGGTTAGCTTAGGGGACCGTGGACGATCGTGTTTTTGTGTGCATTTTTGTTTGGAATGCAAAGAATCATTTGAACTTGCAAGGTGAACTTGGATCTAATGATATCGTACTTTCCGATTTTACCTTGTGGTCGAAGTGGTACAATTCATTTACAAAACTCTTGATAACAACTCGGAAGAACTTCGGAACAGAATGTACAACAAAAACAATTTGTTGGGACAAATTTCAGTAAATGGACGCGAAGGAGGTTAGCATTAGATTACGAGAGCGATGTACACATGTATTGGCACTTAGAATAAACAATTTAAATAAAATTGGTCCGTTTTATTTTGATGTAAAATTTTAGTGACAGTTCTTGTCATTTGACATTTGTCAAATCTATATGTTTACGTTTTTCTATGGTTTCTACACTGGAAGGCCGATAAATTCCATGGCCAACGCAGCCTCGTTTTCTTTTTGAACACACGTTATATTACTAACGTGTGTTCAGTCTGAATGGCATGCTTTTGGTCTTCTTCCGGGGACAAGTCACTCTCGATCTGAATGGCGTTAAATTCGTGGACGGGAAATTTATCAACAAAGTACCACTTCCGATCTCGTAGATTTCGAACTGTTCGCAACGCAATAAAAAAGTCAGCTCCCAAAATAAACGGCGCGGCTTGACTTCGGAACTGACACTTTACCTTTTTTTTATAGGGGTTTAGGAATGTTCGAAAGACCTCTGGGGCTGGTTCTATGCCCCAGGTCGTGCCAGATTCGCAGTCTCTAGGTTGCGCCTACCGACTAAACTCTTTCCCCTTTGCCGGTGTTTGGTAGTCGCGGAAACGCGTTAACATTACTTCACGACTACCGGGCCTCCCGCTCGTGAGCTTCCTCCTGCTCGAGGACTTTACCTAAAACACGACATTCGTCACCGTTCGCAATTCGACATGGAGTGGTCTCCTTTGTCATCCGACAACCCAAATCCCGTAATATCAACGATGTGTCCGCATTCACGCGTGTATTCGTAGCTCCGAGATCCAATAATCCGCAAAAAGTCCGACCTAATGACTGACAACTGACCCGAGAAGCAGCGACGACGCAAGGGTTTCTTAGAGTTGCGAGCGAAATGCCCAACTTGCCTACAGTTATAACACTGGAAACATTTATCGGACACTGGACCACGGTCCACAGGTGTTAAATTGACCAAGGGAGAATTTAATACAATCTCTGATTGAGGAGGTTGGTTAGACGTAACAGTAAGGAGGATAGACTGAACACAATCCAATTTAAATGCTCGGGAATTCGGACGATAACTCTCGACACGATACTTTAGAATCTCAATCCGCAAACATGCTTCCTCCAAAACCACTACCGTCTTTACCATCGGTATTTTTTCCAAATAAATTTTCTCATAAGCGTGTCCAACCGTTTATTCGGCGACATGTTACCGTGATGATCGAACAGGGTGGTCATATCGTTCAGGTACTGGCGGAAAGACTCGTTCGGCAACTGTTTGCGATCGAGAATTTCATAATCGACCGCCAAGAAAGCCTGACGTAGGCACTCCGAAAGTTCCTCTCTGGTGGCAAAACGACGCAAGTTCTTTAGATACCACTTCAACGCGTCCCCATCAAACAAATCTATTGCACTTCGGAACAACCGAATGTCGGAACACTGACGAGCTCGCTTTATATCATTGACCTGGCTTAAAAAGCTAACGACCGTCTGCTTATTGGTCTTTCCCGTAAAATAAAAGAAAGGCTGAGCACGGTACGGTTTTTCTGGACCCGGTCCAGCGAACTCAATAACGCCGATGTGCGTCCCAGCCACTTACTCCGTAGTTCCAGATTTTCCCAGTTGGTTCCCGTTATTGGCGCGATATTAATCCGACCGAGAAGATGTAGTATTCGCGAGTAAAGGCGTTTGTAATGCGAAGACTTGGCGTTAGGGTCCTGGTAAGTCTGGATAGCCGCCAAGAACTGCATGTACTTTGCCTCAATTGCGGGGATCTGCGAGTCATGATCAAAGCTGTAGGAGTTATAAACTAAAGCTCGGTCGGTACGCTCCAAACTAATCAGAAGCTGTAAGACCGCTCGCATCTCCACCACGGTTATCTCCGCGCAAGCCACACCGCGTTAAATCAACTCAAACTCCAGCACGTCCTTCTTGAGGTGGTTTGCCTCCATCATGATCGGTTTCATTTTTTTTAAAGTCACAAAACGAATAACTTCAAAATCTCACAGTAACAATTCGGAACAAGAAATCAGTCCGAACAACACTACACTAAGAAGCAAATAATCGAAAGTTCCGATGACAAACGTTAAAATCTCGTCTACTGCCTCCACTCAACCCAAACTCAATCTATTAACTAAGATTTTTTTCTAATCTGCCCCACGTTGGGTGCCAAAAATTCAACGTCTCAAATTTTCTATTGGTAAACAGTGGAGGAAGCGTGTATTTTACATTCATTGCAATAAACACCTCTACAATTCTCATCACACAATTCATTATAAGGGTGCTGGTACACTAGGAAGTTTCTTGCGACAAAACTCGCGCGAGAACTTCCTCATGCATTTACACTACAAGGAATAAGTGTTGCGAGAAATTGTCGGGCGAGTCGAGTGAGCCCCTACTGTCGTGATTTCTCACAAACCTGTTTACACTATCAGCACCCTTAACTCGTGCAAGTACTTTCAGTCGATATCTAGCGGTTGTCGAATACTGACATCACAACATGTCAACAAGACATAATCGTATTGCCGCGGCTTTAGTAATTTTTAATTAACGTAATTTAGTAATTCTGCGTCTTCCACTGAGCTGTTAATGAATTTTAAAGCAGAAAAATATGGCCAATTGGATGTATAATTGTCAACAGTTGCTGCACCACTTTTTTTTTCCTTTTTTTTTAATTCCTGCTTAAATATTGGCTTCATTATTTACGTGAAATTTCAACCACTTCAGTTTTTAAAAGTTACGGCAATTAATTGCAACGCATCTTGTTTTTTTCTTCTGTCTCGGTAATCTGCTGACCGCACATTCCACAACACCGGATTATCTTCTAATAATGAAATTAATAATTTAATTTCGTCGACGCCCCACACTTTTTTCTCTGACATTTTGCAGTCACTACGGCTCTCCTTCATGCTAGGTCTTATATCGAGAAGCCGCTTCTTCCCAAATTTCTCAGAGTGTAGACAGTCATCGCCAAATTACATCCGCCAAAATCCGACCGTCACAATAGAATTTGAATATTTAAAATAAAGTACAACACTTCATGAAGCCCAGCTACATAAACAAATAAACAAATTCAGAAAAGACGGAGGCAATCCGGTGCCATCTGGCAGGGACCGAACAGATATTTTACCTAAACTCGCACGGTTACTCACCGAAATGTTGAAACGATTTGGAAGTATTGTGAGAACTTGGGGAAGTTTACTTTGGCCTGTTTAGACTGGCATGTTAGAAACTCGCGCGAGTGCTTGCACAAGTTCCGTCGAGTCGACTCACAACGCTGTTTACACCTACGACAGTAGTGTCCGACAGAAAATCGCGTGAGTTTCTCGCTAGTGTATCAGCACCTTAAGATATGATATAAATGATCTCACCTGTTGACGACTTTACTTTAGGGTGCTGGTACACTAGGAAGTTTCTCGCGACAAAACTCGCGCGAGAACTTCCTCATGCATTTACACTACAAGCAATAAGTGTTGTGAGAAATTGTCGGGCGAGTCGAGTGAGCCCCTACTGTCGCGATTTCTCACAAACCTGTTTACACTATCAGCACCCTTAACTCGTGCAAGTGCTTTCAGTCGATATCTAGCGGTTGTCGAATACTGACATCACAACATGTCAACAAGACATAATCGTATTGCCGCGGCTTTAGTAATTTTTAATTAACGTAATTTAGTAATTCTGCGTCTTCGACTGAGCTGTTAATGAATTTTAAAGCAGAAAAATATGGCCAATTGGATGTATAATTGTCAACAGTTGCTGCACCACTTTTCTTTTTACTTTTTTTTTAATTCCTGCTTAAATATTGGCTTCATTATTTACGAGAAATTTCAACCACTTCAGTTTTTAAATGTTACGGCAATTAATTGCAACGCATCTTGTTTTTTTCTTCTGTCTCGGTAATCTGCTGACCGCACATTCCACAACACCGGATTTTCTTCTAATAATGAAATTAATAATTTAATTTCGTCGACGCCCCACATTTTTTTCTATGACATTTTGCAGTCACTACGGCTCTCCTTCATGCTAGGGCTTCGAGAACCCGCTTCATCCAAAATTTCTCAGAGTGTAGACACGCATCGCCAAATTACATCCGCCAAAATCCGACCGTCACAATAGAAATTGAATATTTGAAATAAAGTACAACACTTTATGAAGCCCAGCTACATAAACAAATAAACAAATTCAGAAAAGACGGAGGCAATCCGGTGCCATCTGGCAGGGACCGAACAGATATTTTACCTAAACTCGCACGGTTACTCACCGAAATGTTGAAACGATTTGGAAGTATTGTGAGAACTTGGGGAAGTTCACTTTGGCCTGTTTAGACTGGCAAGTTAGAAACTCGCGCGAGTGCTTGCACAAGTTCCGTCGAGTCGACTCACAACGCTGTTTACACCTACGACAGTAGTGTCCGACAGAAAATCGCGTGAGTTTCTCGCTAGTGTATCAACACCTTTAAACTTACCAAACTCAATTATTTGCATCTGGCCTCTCACTGTTTAAAATTATTTTCCACATGTTTTCTTTAACAAGTTCTTCCAGCAAATAAAACAATGTTTCAATTTTGAAAATTTTATAATTATTAACAAATGATATAAATTACACTACCTAATATTTCGATTCCCATTGATTGTGTTGTGTTTCAATACTTTATTTAAACTCTCAATCGCCATGTTCACGTTAACACCTATCCTGTAACCATGTGCCTACATCATAATTCTATTATCATTCTGGAAATAATATCTTAAAAATAAATAATCATAACTTTTTTATGAAATAAAATTTTGAAGCCAGAATGGACTTACTTTTCAACGTAATTAACAAAATCAACTGCGCCTTTTTCTTTCCAATGGTTTAAATACTTTTCCTTCAACGCAATAATATTATCGATTTTCGTTTCTCTTAAAATTTTTCCATTTTTTTTAATTTTAAATCTATTTTTTTTTGCTTATTAAGCTTCGATTTCCCTTGGATATTCCAGTTCTTTATAATGTGCCAGGTGCAAAGCAATCTTCTTGGCTTTTTGTCAGCCCTCTTTACTTCGGTCCACGCATTGTAATATTTTGGGTCATCCTCACTCATTATGTATTCGGCATCGATATCTTCTCCTAATTTTTCTTTTAGTACCTAAAAAACACGTTTTGAATTACCTAATCTAATATATTAGAAATTAAAAATGCCACAGGGAACCACATATTTTGATCATGCTTGATCAAAACAGTTGTTAATTCCTAATTTCGTCGGTTTGTCCCATGCGTTCCATCTACACAAATAATTCGTTTGAAGTCTCTGAGTTTCTTCTCCATCATGTTGTTCATGTAGCCCACTGCAAAATCTTCTTCTCTCAAGTAAGGATGACTTGCCTCACCTTTAACAAAATATTCTAATTCCCACCACCAACCTCCACCAAATTGCCTAAGGAAAATGTTATGTTTACATGAAAGAAATTAATAAAAATGCTTGATTTTTTCCTTCTTTATTCCATTCTTCCACGTTAAAGCTGTAGTAATCATATCATCTTCATTTCGTTGTTTATGAATGTCTAATTTCCTTGTTTAATATCTTCGACCTGCTCTTCTGATTCAATTTATTCGCTCCAATTTATTGTTATTGATTTTTCTTGCATCCTGTAGTATCCTCCATTTGCAACACCTGCATTTAACTGCTCAACTATCATTGTTTGTTGTTTCTTGAGGAGACGTTTTGTTTTTTACTCATCTTCGTGCCCCAGATGGGTTTCGATAAATTTTGCACTTATCATTCCTTAACAAATTAATTATTACTAATATTTAACAATATAACTTGGGAAAAGCACCGTTTATTAATATTTTTGCATATTTGCATCTTTTTTCGTCGGGGTTTTCGTTGGTCGGCACAAGGCCGCATAGTTATGTAATGTAACGTATTTTATATTTACAGCATCTGAAAACTAATTTCCATCCAAGAGTTCCTTGTCGAATGCCTCACGCTCTTTGACATTGGTCAGCGGGGACCATTCCTGTCTAGCTAGATGTTTTGGTTAAGACTATATGGAATAAAATAGAATACAATCACAAAACTCTCTCGCCATTTAGAACATTGTCAAAAAAGAACGGACCGATAACGCGTCCTCCAATAATTCCACCCCACGCACTCAGTGACCACCTATTTTGGTGGTCGATGGTTCGCAGCCAATTAGAGTTTTCAATCGCATAATAGTGCATATCGTGCCTATTAACAGACCCATGACTTTAAAATCTGGCTTTATCCAAAAATAAAATATTGTTCAAATAATTCCAATTACCATACAAAATTCTAAGCATTTTGTTTGGAAAATGTATTAGATTTAGAAAATAAGCACCATAAAGTTCTGTACTTGGCGTGTAAAATTCATTTCGACTTTAGTCTTTAGTTTCGATGAAAAAGAAATGTCAAATGTAACATTTAATTTTGGCACAAGCTTAGTAAAAACGTGGTTTTATCAAAAAAATGACATTTTCTCAATAACTTTTCTAATATCATAATTGAACCCTAGAAAACCTATATCACGGAAAAGCTTATCAAAAACGCTAAAGAAAATATATAAAAATATACGATTTCAGAATCATCCAGAACTGCGTCAGATTCGGACGAGGAGGAGGTCTTAGTGGTCTTACTCTGCTTCTTATATTTCTTGTTCAATTGATTCTTCAAATTCTTTATATCCTATATCCTATATATATCCTATTAGTGATCTTTGGAGTTTCTTTATGTGGTTTGCAAGTTTTTCTTCTGCATTTGCACCAAGCATAGAATCTGGGCACAGTCTGTCACATTTCTTCATGTTGTTAGTTTTTATTCTACGTTTCATGGTAGATTTGGGAATACCAAAACTTCTAGCTGCTTCATTGAGTCCATATTTCCAGAAGGAATTGCTTCTACCGCTGACTTTAACTGATCCGAGGTCCAACATACTCATGGCCTTGCAGACGGTTTACGTTTGTAGGTATTCGGCATTTTCTAAAGCGTAAATGCCAATCAAAAATTTGGTCCATCTCACCTCCATACTACTGGTCCGTCTCTCCTCCAACTTGGAGGGGAGACGGACCATCACTCCGCCCTTAAACCTGTCATTATAAAGCCACAAATTGAGTTTAGAGAGAAAGATGAACCTTCAGTCTACCATGTCGTGTAAATATTTCACTTTTTTACTTACCGTAACTTCGATACCAGGAGATTCAAATGTTGCTGCAGAAATTTCACACTCAAGAAAAACAAAAAATGGTTTCTGTATTGTAATAAAACGGACAAATTTGGCAGATATTGTGCACCCCAACATCGACACTTACTTATGACACCACAGTTGACAACACAACACAATGACACCAATATTTTGAAAGTTATCGCCAAAGGTCCGTCTCTCCTCCTGGTCCGACTCTCCTGCCTTTACCCTACGTGGAGTTCTCATTTCGGACCTTAACATTAGAAACTCCATGAGAGCTCCGTCTGAGGACGACTCTTAACTAAGCAGCTCTAAAATCACGACTGTGCAACATCTGAAGGATTAATGTTTCGCTTAACTTGAAACTCAACTTTACAAATCGATTGTTTAAGCTTATGCTGAGCAACTGGGCCTAAACGGTTTTTTTATTAATAATGATTATATTTTTAACAATAAAAATCTAGGTAATAATGCAGTTTGTGATTGTAAGATAAAGTCTTTGTTCTTACGGAAAACTTTTATTATATATATGAGGTGAGGTGAAGGATACACGAAGAAAAGTCTGTAGTGCGATTACACACGGATAGATTTTATTCTCGGACAAAAATAAAGTAACAAACATTCGCACCGCAGGAAGTTTCGGCCCTTGGTTTTCCCACCAAAATCGTTGGCCGGGCTTTCCAACATCCTGCCATAAAAACCAGAGGTGCCGTATCGATGTCGCCACAGTACCAGTGGTATCGTCACAAAATTTGTGAGAAAAATTGTAAGACGGTATGCAAAAGGTGCAAAACTTCTGATTCGGCGATAAACGGTTCGAATCCCAATAGGTCTTCCATGTTCTTCGTACCATTGGTCTGCAATCGCCCTTGTGGATGTAAAGCGGCTTCGTAGAGCCAAAAATCTAAGGCGGCGATCTTCGCGTTGTGTTGTTCTTCTGGAAAAACCTGCACCTCTCGCTCCTTGCATACGGCCTTCTTGGTTCCATGCCCGACAACAATTCACCACCGTGTGTAGACTTCTGTGCGTCCTAGTGGCTATTTCTCTTAAGGGGAGATTTCGGCAGGCAAATTCATGTTAAAAATGACGTTTATTCGTAGATAAATTTCTCTTTTATTTAAAGAGATATCAACTCAATTTTTTTTCTGTTTATAAAGGAACGTTAATTCTAGGGCGGAACAGGCTCCTTTTTCCAAAGTTCCTTAAGGAAACCTTTATAAAAAATACGAAAGTTGCTTAAAATTACGACATTTTCAACATGAATTAACTTAGCAATGGATAAGAAGTCTAAAAATTTGGACCTGTCCCGCCCTAAAGACATGCTTTCACAATACAGATTAAAATTCACACTTCTCTAGGAAATTCCATAATTGAGTAAAATATCTACGAAAACTGAACGTCAAGACAAATTTCTTACAACATCGGCCGTCAGCAAAGAGGGGAATACGCCCCCACTACCCACTACCGGTGCTCTGTCCATATTCAACCCAGAATTTTTATTATCCGTTTTATTATCTGCTTTTATTTACTGTGGCTCGGACCGATGTAAATTGTTGCAATTACAGTCAACCCTCCAATATCGCGATTAATTCCTACCGCGTTATATATAGAGACCGCGATATAAGAAACTCTGAATTAAATAATACAAATAAGATGAATTTTTCATTGGTTTGCATAAAAACCACGTTATGTGAATTTCAGAAATAAATAAATTTTAAATAAATCATCAATTTGTTTTGCATTCAATACAGGGCTGTTTTTTTAAGCGGTCTTTAGGAAATTTTGAACTTGCTATAGGGCTATAAATTTGAAATTTGGAACAGGGCCGAAATTAACCATTCTGAATCGAAATAAATTATTTTCAATATGGCGGCATTTTTTCTTATACCGGAAATGGACGCCATATTTGTTATTTTAAACGAAATACCCCAGTTTTTATTCAATTTTCGAGTCCCCCTTTTCTATCTGAGTCCAGTGCATCTATGTTGTCGCTGTCTATTTGCATAGTTTTAGATATATTCTAATTATTTTACAAAATTTTGCATTTACGATGTCTATACACAAAACAATTTCTCAGTAACCATGCGGAAAAAACGCAAACTGTTTTTTGCAGTCGATAATCGAAAATTTGTAAAATATATTGCTGGTATCAACAATAACTAAATCACATTCTAAGTACTTACAATGATCAATAAAAACAGCCAAAACAAAACTTCACAATTTAATTTTTTTTTATGGCACGCAGAGTCGGTTGCACGAATGTGTTGGCACTTCTTGTATAAAAAACTCGCAACAAGAATATGGCATTATAGGAAGCTAAAATTAGAACCGAAGCAGAAACTAAGAAGCATTGTACTGAATCTGATAGAAATTATGGAAAAGCAGAAGTAGATATTATGGATAATTTGTTCGTGTTTTCAAGATGAGAGATAAAACCCCTCGTGCAAAAGCTGTTATTTGTATAAAAATGTTTCAACCTTTTCAACAAAATGGGGTAAAGATCATGAATTAGCTACTTGGAACATATACGTGTGTCTCAAAAGTCAATTTGTGAATGTGGGTTTTTTGTACATCCGTCTGAGTCATATTTAGCGGCTTCTCTAGATGCACCAGTAGATAATGATGGGATCATTGAGGTAAAATAGTAAAATGTCCTTTTGCTGCAAAAGACTATAGTTCTCGAAGCAACATTGATTGGTAAAATCACAAATTCAGAATAACATAGTCGCATTGAAATAATCATTACGATTATTATTATCAAATTTAAGGACAATTTGAAGTCACCATAAAAATTATTATTTTTTGGTATGTGGATACCAAACGACTTTTGTTATCCAAAGAGTTCAAAAAGATAGGAACTTTGAAATAATAATATGAAGAGAATTGTAAAAACCTACACAAACTGCAAAAATTCTACTTATTTTCTTCCATAAATAACTGATAGACGATTCAATAGAAATAAAAATTTACAATGAGAAATACGAACATATTTTTTCATACCCTTTTAATTTTTACTAGCTTTTAAGTAATAAATTGTGATTTTCTGTACAATTGTTTTTAAATTGATATCAGCATCAGCCGGCTGGCGATCGCGAGCGTGCTTACAGTCCTAGCCAGGCATAATAATATATTATATACCTACATACAGTGTGGATCAAAAGGTTGGAAATAATTCGATAACTTTATTATAGGGAGCGACAGAAAAAAATCGCCCGGACAGGTTAATTTTTAATTTCAAGTTTTTTTAAATGGCAACCCTAATATTTTATTGCGTCGTTTTAAAAAGCATGTTTTTTTGCTTATAAAACAATAAAATTTGTAATAGGATACATAACAATATTTTTGAGAAAAAATGAAGTTAAAAATTAGAATTACTCAGGAAATTTTGCTAATCACCCCACAAATTTTAAACAATGTTATAAAAGAATTTGAACATCGTCTTAGTCATTGTCAACTTGAAGAAGGCAGGCAGTTTGAACATTTAATCTTATTATTTTGTAAATTTTACATGTTATTTAAATAAACTGCTATTGTTAAAATCATTAAAGTACTAAATAACATAAAAAAAATATTTTTTTCTCAAAAATATTGTTATGTAACACATTACAAATTTTTTAGTTTTATATGCAAAAACATGCTCTTTAAAATAACGCAATAAAAAATTAGGGTTGCCATTTAAAAAAAATTAAAATGACGTCATGGCCTTGAAAGAAATGACATAACAAAGCAAATTTTTATGTCAGAATTAGCGCATTTAAAATTAAAAATTAACCTGTCCTAGTGATTTTTTCTGTCGCTCCCTTTAATAAAGTTACCGAATTATTTCCAACCTTTTGATCCACACTGTATGTAATAATATTAACTTGATAATAACCGCTGCTCAAGTCCAAACTTGTAAAATATCTCATTCCATGCATTCGATCCAATTGATCATCAATCAACGGACTATGATAATGATCTTTTACCGTTTGTTTGTTGACGGCTCGATAGTCAATACACATTCGCATATCACCTGTCTTCTACTTCACCAACAAAACTGGGCTGGCAAAAGTTGAATTGCTATCTTCTATGATGTCTGCTTCTTTTAACTTTTGCACAATATTCTTCACTTGTTGTTTCTCGATATTAGCCATTCGATAAGGTCGATGGTATACTGGAGTCTCATCCTTCAATGTAATACTCATTTCGATTTTAT
The DNA here is from genome assembly GCA_964023215.1 of Eledona agricola. Lineage (NCBI taxonomy): Eukaryota > Metazoa > Arthropoda > Insecta > Coleoptera > Tenebrionidae > Eledona > Eledona agricola. Next base: position 14,570,366 of record OZ026859.1, on the reverse strand, counting down.
CCGTTAAACCAATTTCTTTCATCTCTCGAGCAATTAGATGCTTCTGTTCATTCAATAATTTCACAACATCGTTTGCTTGTTCCCGATTCTGATCTGTATTGATTTCTTCAAACGTCACTGGTTGCTCATTTAATTGTGTTCATTGTCTTGGTGTTGGAACATCCATTTCACAAACTTCTCCTCTTGTGATGGTGTCACCTTCCTTAAATCTAACTGTTTCGCCAGAAACATTTAGAACAGGTAAAACAGATTCTCCTTCTTCATTTGTGGTTATTAAACATCTGGGAATAACTTGTCCTTTTTCCCGCATTCCTCCTTCAACACATAGGGTAGTGTTTTTGAAAGAAGACAATATGTTCAAATGTCCAAGGTCTTGGTGTAGGCACCTCTAAGGCAGCTTTAACTTTAGCTTGTTCAGGCTTAACTCCTGCTTCACTAATTTTGCGACCAAGGTATGCCACCGTCGTCTTGAAAAAGGTGCATTTGCTTAATTTTAAGGTCGAATGCTGTTCTCGTAATGTAATCAAAACCATTCTCAACCGTTCTAGTTCTTGTGAAATCGTCGAGGCCGGTATGATTATATCGTTCATGTACGGAAAAACAATTGTGTCCTTCAGTTATTTCAATACGGTGTTCATGAGATGTTGAAAAATCGACGGTGCATTTATCAACCCAAATGGCATTCTTAAAAATTCGTAATGTCCACACGCAGTCACAAAAGCCGTTTTTGAAACTGAGTTTGGCTCATCAGGTACTTGGCAATCTCCAGACGCAACGTCTAACGTGATGAAATATTTACTGCCCCCTAATCGATCTATATATTTGATCATCAATCAAGGGCAAAGGGTATCGGTTCGAAATCGTAAGGGTGCTGATAGACTAGGAAGTTTCTTGCGACAAAACTCGCGCGAGAACTTCCTCATGCATTTACACTACAAGCAACAAGTGTTGCGAGAAATTGTCGGGCGAGTCGAGTGAGTCCCTACTGTCGTGATTTCTCACAAACCTGTTTACACTATCAGCACCCTTAACTCGTGCAAGTGCTTTCAGTCGATATCTAGCGGTTGTCGAATACACAACATGGCAACAATACATAATCGTATTGCCGCGGCTTTAGTAATTTTTAATTCACGTAATTTAGTAATTCTGCGTCTTCCACTGAGCTGTTAATGAATTTTAAAGCAGAAAAATATGGCCAATTGGATGTATAATTGTCAGCAGTTGCTGCACCACTTTTTTTTTAATTCCTGCTTATATTGGCTTCATTATTTACGTGAAATTTCAACCACTTCAGTTTTTAAAAGTTACGGCAATTAATTGCAACGCATCTTGTTTTTTCTTCTGTCTCGGTAATCTGCTGACCGCACATTCTACAACACCGGGTTTTCTTCGAATAATGAAATAAATAATTTAATTTCGTCGGCGCCCCACACTTTTTTCTCTGACATATTGCAGTCACTACAGCTCTCCTTCATGCAAGGGCTTATATCGAGAAGCTCCTTCTTCCAAAATTTCTCAGGGTGTAGACGGTCATCGCCAAATTACATCCGCCAAAATCCCCAATTGCTTTATGATAAGCACTTTCATGATAAATATGGAAATATTGGCTTAATTGCCGCTCTGGACCCCCCGTATCGGGGTGTACAGACAGGAAGACCGTCACAATAGAATTTGAATATTTAAAATAAAGTACCTACAACACTTCATAAAGACCAGCTACAGTCGGCAGTCTTTTTCTTGACTAAAAGTACCGTTGACTAAAAATTGTGATTCGCGAATTATATTATTTTCCAAGAGGGCCTGAACCAAATCTTGTAAAATTTTCCTTTCGTTTATTGACAACTGGTAAGGACTACAAACCACTGGTTGATCCGTCGTGCACTTAATTTCCAAAGCGATTGTGTCGGTTTTACCAAGTTATTTCAGACTAAGTGAAACACAATTATTAAATTCGTCCAACAACTGAAAACACGTTATTTTTGCTTTTCCTTAATTTGTCCGATGTTTAAATCTTCTGGATCGATTATTTATGAATATCAACTACGTTTACCGATGAAACTTTCAGTTTTGGGAGGGTGCGAAAAATCAGTGCTCCATTAACCTTAATCCTCATAAGCTCTGACCGATCCTAAAAATTCCCGCGACTATTAAATTATAGTTTATGTGTTCGTCGTCGACAACTATGACAGCTAAAGAAAGTACTGCCTCCGCTATACGAATGGTTGCCGAAACTTGACCGGAACACGAAACCGTCGTCCCCATAATACTTCTTAGTGTAATAGGATCCAAAGTGTACACATTACCGTTTTTATTTTCGAACGGGCACTTATCCGCTTGATGACCCAATTTCTTACAATTGGAACATTCAAGTCTCGGTTTGCTACAATTTCGAGCGAAATGTCCAGCGATCCTGCAGTTAAAGTGATTCGCGAAGGTAGTGAATCTGTCGACTTGTTTCACGATTTTTTCCTGATTTGCGAATAGCGAATTTAAGTTTACCCGGATTACTGAACCTAGTCCGTCGATAAAACCTCTCTTGTGTCTATAGCTAAATTTTTGTAGCGCATTTTCTATTTGTACGGTCAAATCGTATAAAATATTAATTAAATACGTTGAACTATCTTTAGTTCTTAACCCTAAGACATAACTGTTGGCTAATATGTTCTTATAACTATTACTATTTAATGGTATTAATGGTATTAATCGGGATTGTTGACCGTGTTCCAAGCGTAGTCCCATAGGGGGGATGTAGTGAGCGCCCCGGGAGGCTAACTCAGCAAGTGACCCCAATAAAACTCTGCCAGTCGTGACTGTGACAGCTGGACGAGTACTGTGCGTTCCGTCTAACTTCGTCGCTTTGGTGGGGGGTCTGGCAATTAGGGCGGTCTTCCAATCATTAGCGTGCATGCCGATTTTTACTAACAAAATTATTCCAACATATATTACCCAATTCTTCATCTGATGACTGTTATATTGTTGATATTGTTAGAAAAATATGCTCTGCCGCCGCATAATTTTATCCTCACACGGTATTTACGTGTTTTCAATAATTAGATGGAAGTCTGTCCTAATCCTACGAAGTCGCACGCCAATGTCACCGACATACACCTGTTAAGTAGGAGGAGTCCAGCTCGGCGCGTGCAATCTCCCAGTAAAATAAATGTCGGTTCGTCGCGCGGTTTTGCTCGCAAGAGGAGAACATTTACGGGCCACTAATATATACCAATTGACAGTGCTCACCGGATATCGATATTCTCATTCTAATGCATGACGGGGAAGCAGGAAAGGTATACGAGCGGAGGAAAGAAATGATGCACATTCTCACATTCCTCAGAGCGCTTTTCTTAGCCGGAACGCACAGTACTTCGACCACGACCACACCGCCATTGAAGATGTCCACCGCAGCTGTGGACGAAACGTTGGCAGAGTTTCATTGGGGCAAGCCCAGCTACATAAACAAATTCAGAAAAGACGGAGGCAATCCGGTGGCATCTGGCAGGGACCGAACAGATATTTTACCTAAACTCGCACGGTTACTCACTGAAATATCGAAACGAAATGGAAGTGTTGCGAGAACTTGCGGAAGTCTGTTTAGACTGGCAAGTAAGAAACTCGCGCGAGTGCTTGCGCAAGTTCCGTCGAGTCGACTCGCAACGCTATTTACACCTACGACAGTAGTGTCCGACAGAAAATCGCGTGAGTTCCTCGCTAGTCTATCAGCACCTTTACTCTGATTCTGTTTTAACGGCATTTGTAATTGACAAATCTTAATGTTCTTTTACAACGATGTCTTTATAGTTGGTGCAGAGCTGCAGTGTTTTTGCTTTTTCTTCCGGATTCAAGTGAGAAGTGCGAATTACGTCCGGAATATTTAGTCGTAATTGACTATTTTTAGGTATTTGTATTTTTATAAACATTTAATAGTGGTTCAACATTTATTTGTTGATGCCATTGGATTTCAATTTTTTGTTCTCCAGGTAATGGTACTTTGCATAACCTGTTTTTTTCTAAAGCAATTGATTTCGGGATGTTTGCTTCGCAGGTTTTAATCTCGGGAATTACAACTGGTCCATTTTCTATATTAACTGGAATTTCTACATAGTTTATCGCGGTTTGTTGAAAAGGTTGGATGTTTTTCGGATTTCATTCAATGAAGAACGGAACATTTGATTTTAGTAGTTATTTTATACCCATCGACAGCCCTCACTGGATATCGGTGTTCTCATTCTAATGCATAACAGGGAAGCAGGAAAAATATTCGAGCGGAGGAACGAAATTATTGCTAAGAACGCACTATACAATGACCTCTGCTGTACCTAACCCACTGTGAGTTCCCGCTAGTTTTTGGTGTGGTGTTGGGATGGGTTTTCGCAACTGTGGTGTTGCCAGACCGTGGGTTTTATTATTGCCAAGGTCGAGAGATGGGAGGCAGGCGCTTCACGCCAAACAGTATTCCTACCCCACTCAACGCGGGTCTCAAATCAGTCTCATGACTCACTATAAGATTGCTGCACTTGACCGACGTAGAATGCTTAATTCCGTGGTCTTCATTTGGAAGCTGATAAACCATTTGACAGACTCTCCGCGTAGGTACTCTATCGCGTCTCAGCTTTGACGTGCCTAGACTCAATAATGGAACTGCCTACCCGTTTGCAACACAAACCTCCTACTTGTATCACTAGTGCACAATATGTTGAGCTTCTGCAATCTTCTGGTCGCTGATGTCGATGTCTTCCACTGCACCCATCCGCAACTGAAGTGGGCCGTGTTGTTAAATTTGCAGTAACATCTTCACATCTGCTGCTGGGTCAGCTCGTATGAGCAAGTGGTAAAATATTATTGCCATGTCCCAGCAGCTTCCCATTTAGTAGTAGTAGTTTAGCAGTACTCAATTTAATCTTTGTTTTCTTTTAATTTCATAAAATAATTCGTATTTAGTATTAACTAATTTCTGGTGTTCCTCGGCCTATTATTGGGCCCTGCGCCTGTTGGCTGAGTTTACTAAGTACATAAGTAAGTAAATGATAATATTTTGAGGCGGTTTCAGTGCATACTCAAACATTTTCTGCTGTTTTTTTATAATGACTAGTGCTGCAATTTGCCACCATTTTCAGGTATAATTTCTAAAACTACGCTACCCAATCCATGTTCACTTGAATCACTTGAATCTTCAAGTTTGGACTCAATAATATATTTCAATAAACCCATAGAGCCGGACTTAATGAGCTCTTTTTTACAGTCTGGGACCGTTGCAGCTACGAAAGCTCGTAGACATACGCGCTCAAGTTGTGATTCTTCTTTATTAATGTCTTGAGGAGCTTGATCTAAGTTAAGTCCATCCACGCTCCATATCACTGTAGGCCTTAAAAAAGCTTATTTTTGCGCTAGATTCTGCATCTAGAATCTTTCTCGAATTTCAGCATTGTTCGCCTCAAGTCCTCTTCGTACGATAACTCAATTTCTTGACTTCCGTCGCCAAATATATGCTTCCTCATTGATTCGTCTTGGGGGTTCAATAGAAATTTCAAGCTCTTCACATACACTTTTAGCATGATGTGACGATGTTTTTCCGTCGTCGGAAGATTCCCGGCCGCTAAAAGAACCCGGACCTCCACCTCTTCCGACGCTCGTACTTCACCACCATCCGAGCTAATAAAAGGCTGCGCAGCACCGATTTGTTTACTTGTGATCCGATCTCTGACCTGACACAAGGCTTCGAGACCGACTTCGTTGTATTTAAATATTAATAAACCACGTATGACAGATTAAAACCTGTATATAACGTGCGTTACTGTTTTAGACCGTTTTAGTTGAGCTGAGCTGAGTTTAGCTGAGCAACTTTGCTCCTTTCCTTTAGGTCCCCAGGTCAGAAATGCACAAAACACAAAAACACAAAAATGTTCAGAGCAAAAACAAAAAACTAAAAATGAAAAATAAATAAATATTGTTACTTGTAAAATTTACTCACTATTTAAAACGCTAGTAAAATGGATTTGTTCTAAAAATGAACAGATTTATCGACAAGACAGTGAAAAAAGAATAAAAATTGGAATTTGTCAAACTCGAGAAACACTGGAGCTTTTCTAACGAGGACTAAAAGAATGAAAAGAATGGGGTATCAGCTTGAGTAAATGCATGCAATCGATACATTTCCCAGAAATTTACTTCTAATAAAAAAATTGCATCGTCAATTCATTGCCTTCCGAAGCAAAGTATCGGGTATCATATTCTGAGAATTGGAAGTGTTGTGAGAACTTGCGGAACTTCACTTTTGCCTGTTTAGACTGGCAAGTGATAAACTCGCGCGAGTGCTTGCACAAGTTCCGTCGTTCCGACTCCACAACGCTATTTACACCTACGACAGTAGTGTCCGACAGAAAATCGCGTGAGTTTCTCGCTAGTCTATCAGCACCTTTACGCCCTAACTGAAAACATTTGCTGCACTGCACGGTACGGTTTGGGCGGGTGAGACGTTTCAGTTTTGTAGTTTTGGCCGAAAAGATGGAGACCGCACAGAGGGGCCGAATGGCCAAAAAGCGGAAAAAATTAAATATCTCAAGAACGGATTAACATATTTTTAAGTAAACTTCGCGCTCGCATATACCTTTTTTCTAGGTATAGTACTCGGAACAATGTTCCCTACAAAAATACTTTTTTTAAAAAAAGGATACGAATTCAGTTGACGAAGTTGATGGAATTTGATCGCTATCGTATTCTATATTCACAAGTGAGCTGTATATAATGTTTTTAAGGCGGCCATTACAAAATGTTTAACTTTCTGCAGTGCTATAAACTTGAAATTTAGAACACAGCCGAAATTGACAATTTCGAATCGAAGTAAATTATCTTTGTTATTTTAAATGGAACACCCTAGTTTTTATTTAATTTTCGAATGCCCCTTTTCATTTTGTGTATGTTGCATCTATGTTGCATGTCGACTTTGGCACTACTTCTCATCTCTCGTGTTCGCTTGTACAATCGCTCGGAGTGTTTTTGTTAGTGTCTTCGATGTAAGAATGTGGTGACAGTTCTTCATATCACGCGCCACATGGAGCAGTCAACACAAGGCACCACTACACTTCTACAGAGTTGTCTTTTTGTGCACCACCTTTGTTACCAACGAGGTGGAGGTGTGTGCCACTGGGGAATTCCCATCCATGTACATCCTTGATTTAATAAAATTTATGTAAAACACAAGCATCTCGACGACAATAAACACTTACCAAAGGCATTAATTTTGAAGAAACTTTATCCATCTTATTAGTTAATTGTCTCAATTACTTCGAGTACCGATGTCCTCCTCAGTCACATTTGAACACTTTTCATTAGAGACAAGGATGATTTGTACTATTTGCAAGGAAATTCTTGGGTTCCGATGATTTAGCTTCGACGTCAATGGATCGGTACGACGCCGCATCCACGTTAAGTTTAGATTACTCGAAGGCGATGAAAACATTGAAAAGAGGGCGATTGCCTTCTTATAATGATGATTGATGGTGGTGAAAAATTTTGAGGTTAAAGCCGAGTAAACAAACGAGACTACGTATTATTGGTCAAAAGTGGTTTTCACAATCTGACACCGACGTATTTCTCGTGAGAATGATTCTCTCGAACTCGAGAATAGGGGTCCTGCCGGGTAAACAAGCCTACCCCTATCGCGTAATGTTATAAGTAAATTCGTTATTTTAACATCCGCATGTTGCAATTTTCTACATTTCAAACATGTCGCTATAAATTTATGAATTTTTTTTAAAAGAACGCCAACAACGTAGGATATGGTATTATCAGCCAAATTTGCAGGAAATAAAAATCTACAATGGTCTTCAGAAATTATTGACGTTCGAATAACGGGGGTTGAAATGACGAAGTTACTTTTAGATACAAAACTCTTTAGCGAATCTAAACAACCAACTGACTCATCTTCTTCACAATTTGAAACTGGAGAGTGGGGTGACATCAAATTACTTATTAGTAAAGCCTTTATAGACGAAGCAAAGGAAGAGCAGGTAGGGTGGGTATTTGTTACACCATGACTTCGCACGCACGAAAAATTTTTTTCCAAGGGATCTTTTTTCCAGATTAAAAGATCTGGGATATAAATGGGAAATACCTTTTTCTCTTCGCTTTTTCCAAATATATAGGAATCCTTTCAATGTGAAAATCCAATTCTTTAATGAAGATATTCTGATAGGGTTGGAAGAATTATCGGACGTGAAATACATGGAATTTAAGAGAGGAATTGCTTCGATCCAAAAGGAAACATGTCTAGAATTTTTAGTCACCGCACTTCGTAACTCCTTTGTGGGAAGAGATTTAAGTTGGCTCCCGTTGACGCTATCGAATAATTTATCAAAAAATATCGGACGTATCAGATGCTTTTGGATCTATAAGGAATGGAGATGAATTTGGTAAATCTTGGCTTGTAATTTCCTGAGTTTTTATAGCCGTTGCAACCATCCGACTAAAAACTTGACTACAATTACGAACCTTCATTTTTTTATTTTTTGGGGTAAGACATGCTCGTCAGTTAACTTCCAAAAGTGACTATAAGGTTCCCACATCTTGTCCAATCTATACACATCTAATATATGTGACCAAGACGCTACTTTTGCTACTCCACCTTCTGTAAAATGTAAGTCTTTAAATAAAAAACTATTACGTACACCTTTTAGTAAATGAGGACTGTCATACAAATGTACAACTTCTTCGCCGTCGATTAAATAACCATGAAATTTATTTTCTACACCCCGACGTAGACATTGTGCATTTGTATCATTTAATAATTGGTTAATAGCAGCAGTATTTGTGGCACCTTGATCACATACGGAAGCTACTAAATGAAGACCTGTCTGGCGAATATGTCTTACAACTTCTTTGAGCAGGCGGACTAAATCTGGGGTTTTAACAGTACCTTCACAAAACGTGAAAACAACGGTTTGTTTCCATTTCCGAAAAATCCTTCTAACCATAAAAACAAGAGCGTGATCCGCAAGTCGAACCCTTCTTTCATCTCCACCCATATCTACAAGGCCTTCAATATAATCATGTTTAGAATTATATTGAAGACCCGCATCTAGAGCTACTTCGTCAAAAATCAAAACACAGTATTTATATGTTTTCATTTTATGGACAGATTTACTCAAATGGTCAAAAATATGACTATTAATACCTGTAATAACAAGTAAAGTACTCAATAACTTTTTTAAAGTACGGGCGGAAGGCAAGGAAAAATTTTTTGATAAATATCTTTATTCCTTACCACTATGTTTAAATAATGACAAAGCGAATATTTTATCGTCAACGGTGTATCTTCTACCTTTTGGCCGTAAATTTTGATTACGCGTCTGTGAAATAAAAAAAATCGTGTGTAGGCTTGTTTGCTTCCTTCAAATAACTTAAAAGATCGGGACGTTTTAAAAGTTTTCTAATTCTGGCCTTTAATTGAAGATTACGCTGCTTTAATTTACTCAGCATTTTCGAATGCAGTTTTACCGAATTCTTCGGTGACGGTATTTCTGCTGGAACATTTTTCAAAATAAGATCGTATAATTAAATTAATATATATGTTACGCCGAATCTGCGTAATTGCCTAGTGCGTGCATTAGGCAGAATTTTGCGGAATGCATGAAACAGGCAGTCGATTTGCAGAATGCATGTATTAGGCAAATTACGTATATAAAGTTGCAGAGTGCATGAAATAGGCAATGATATGTTTAGGTTGAAAAGTAACCAAAACTAAGTACTAAAACAGATGTAATGGTAGGTACTAAATAAAACCGTTTTTTAAAAATTAAAAAAAATTGTATGAAATACTACATATTATAGGTATGTTTATTTTATTTACAATAAACAGCGTTTTGTTAGGCTGACAAACTATGCAACCATTAGTTTTGTTCATGATTATTGCAAGGTTTGCCAGCGTGACATGCTGAATTACATACATATTTGTTTTTAACGCAATTGCATTTTTTCGTATTACACTTTTGAGTGCAATTGCATCTTTTATAACCTTGCCCATTACCACCAGAATCCATTCTAACAAGTGTTCGTATGTTGAACTCGCTAGCACAAGGCACATCGTCGATTTTGATTTTGTTGAATTTTGTTGACTGCAAGCAATTTCTCTCTAACCATGTTTTAATAATTTCATGCCTAGTCCATACTTTAAATTTCCCATCTTTTTCATCCAAAACTACTCCAACAAGATTAGCAGGATCTCCTCTTCCTCTATCAAACTCGCTAATACCTAAAAGTAATTTAAAATAAATGATTTAAAATCCGGTTTTTCACCTTATTACAGTAAAGCAAGATTTAGTTTATTGTAATCAGATGAAATGAGATCAATTTAGATCATACTGGATAAAATTTACTAAAGCAAATTAGTACCTTACCAACTAACACATTATTCCCAACTTTCAATGATCCTAATGTTTTGTTAGATCTTTCCACCATTTTTGCCGCCTGTTCTACAATGTTAACATGAGCAGTTTTTCTTAGTTTTACAGCAGGGTGTTCTTCTTCTTCAGTTGATTCATTAATCATTTCTACTTCAGTTATTTGATCTTCTTTCCCGATTTCATTAATTATTTCTAGTTCCATTATTTGATCCTCTTTCCCAATTTCATTAATTAAATAGGCCCCAGTAATGTCTGCAAAGAAATTGCATTAAATTGGTAATGTAAAATTATTTAAATGTCTTACTTTTTGTCATGTTATCTTCTATAGTACTTTTTGGTATTTCTTCTGAACATATACTCTGTAATTCCATCTTTTCACTTGTATCAATATTGCTCTCTTCAATATCTTCTTGTGGAACAATATCAAAATCTGTACTGTTTAAAGGAGGGGCATCAGATACATTTGATTCATTTGAATTCATTTCTGTTTGTAACATTTTTTCCATGTCTTCCTCTAATATTCCGTTAGAGATTACTTTCAAAAATTCTGCAGGCATTTTAGACTGCAAACCAAGCTTTGAATTTTGCCCAAACATGGCCATATAAGGCTGCATTTTAATAGCTTCATGATAATTGGTGTTTATTGCCCATTGAACATATCTTAACCCTGTGGACCACGACGAGGTTTTATTATCGCGCATCCACGCAATCAGGGAATCTTTTACACTGGCGTTACTTCTTTCTACGCAGCCTTGACTCTGAGGGTGCCTAGGTCTGCCATTTATTAAAACCAAGTGTTTCCATAGAAGTGCTAATTCTTTTATGACATTTGCAGTAAATTCCCGACCATTATCGGATTGTAAAACGTGGGGCGCCCCGAAATCAGGAAACATATTAAATAATGCTTTTGCCACTTCATCTGCCCTCTTAGAAGTCAAAGGTCGCAATAAACTAAATTTTGTGTAAGTGTTTTTTGTAGTGCATTATATACTTGAAAGTGCCATCAGGTAAACTTTGAAAATCAATTAAATCTATTTGTGCCCTTTCATTTAAATCCTGACTTATAATTGGGCGGACTACAATGCCTGCTTGCGTCTTCTTTTTGCTTTTTTCAGTGCAGCGTTCACATTGTTGAATGTGTTCTTTTATCATTGTCATAGGAATGTTTGCATAGTGCTCGGAAATTTTTTTATAGGTTTTTTTTCTCCCTTATGGCCGCAAGCTATGTGAAGATCTCGAATCACATTCCTTGCCTGCTTCTTTGTTGTCTTGATTTTGTTGTCATTTATACAACACACTTTTATAACTACAACCAAGTTCATTCATTCGGAAAAATTCTGCCTAATGCATGCATTAGGCAGTTCCGCACATTCGGCGTAACATATACACTTACGGTGAACCGAGGCAGGCAATGATGAAGCAACTGTTAAATATAATGAATTTATTTAATGTTTACAATGATTGTGAGATTAAAAATCTATTTGGATTTTTTCAAACATAAACAACGTTGCTTAGCACTCCGATCATCCGCCTCCTAGGGATTCCTCTCGTATCTGGTCCTGGTCGTGCTCACGTGGCCACCCCGATGTATTATGGTCCTTTGTACACCAGAATTGTTAACACAACATTACAAGAAATATCCTTCACAATATTTCTAGGTTGAGGGTTCTGGCGACTGGTGTGTCAGGTCAGGTCAGGTTTTTTTTTTTTTTTTTTGGATGGAGGGGAAATCCTCATGGACACCCGGTGCTTAGGTTCTATCGCACCGGGTAGTGCCGGACTCTTACCGGCTAAAACCCCTCCAAGGGTGTACAAGTCTGAGACCTCTTTACCCTGATCGCAGCCGGCGAAATGGCTTGAGAGCCATCCCGCGGATTACGTTGCGTTTTCACGCCGATGTTCCTGTGGAAAAAACGAAATTAGTGACCTACCTGTACGTGTTTATTCCATTAAAAGTGGAATAAATGAAAGGAGGAGCGCCAGCAAGGACTTGTTGTCTTTGGAGGTCGTGATGGCTGTAAGAATTTGATTTCTCTGCGAGCTTGTTTCTTTCAACTTGGACGCATACGTCGGAGTTTCGGAATTTGCGTTCCTCTTGTCTTCTTCTTGATGCTTTGGCGTGTCCTGCTTTCCAGGAGACGGCTTCGACGGTTTTGGGAATGCTGGGCAGCCCCGGAAATTTGCAGTGTGTTCTCCACCGCAATTGGCGCATTTTGGAGTTGATTTGGCCGACCGCTTGCAAGCCATTGTCTCATGGGTTTCTCCGCACTTTACGCAGCGGGCCTCTGCGTGGCAGTTCCGCTGGGAGTGGTAAAAGCTTTGGCAGCGATGGCACTGCGCCACTTGTTTTGAACGGCGTGGTTTTTCAACGGAGATGCACAAATTGCACATTCTGTTAATTTCGAAAACGTCTTTTTTTGTTGAAGGAACTTCAACAAATAGAAGGGGGAGAGACGCCTTGTCTCTCATCATTCGCGTCACTTTAATCGGTGAAAAACCGCGATCCGTCAGTTCTTCCTGAACTTCTTTTGCATCGATCCCGGTAGGAACGTTTCGAAACACCGCGCGAATCGTTTTCTCTTCCGGCAGAGCAAAAGTGTGAAATGGGATGTGTTTTGTTTCAAGGAGTTTTTTCAACGCCCTGAAATCGCTGACCGTCGTCAATGTTACTCTCACTCCATCTGGACAGCTTTTCGCCTTTGTGAAGTTTATCTTCTTTCCGGCCATCGTTTTTGAGATCTCGGTCCACTTTGCCGTGTCTCTTAGGATTATTGGTGGTACACGTTTGTCTTTCACTGACTCTTCCATTGGTGTTGAAACCGGCGATAGAGGGGTTTTTGGATGTCCATGGACACTTGTTGGGGATTTTGGCGCCAAAATTTCTTTGACGATAACTGGCGAATTTTCTTGTTTCCGCTTTTTTGTCGGCGCACGTCAGGTTAGTTAGGTTAATGTGAAGAGTAGACAGAAGAGTGTGTACGGGCCTGGTAGCTTAGATGGTAGAGCACCCGACCGGCAATCGGAAGACCTGGGTTCGAATCCCAGTCGGGTACCGGCATATTTTTCTTTCTGCTACAATTTTCATAATTTAAATTATGTAATTTGGAATGGTAATTCTTTCCAACCACACACGCCTTACTTATATTATCGTCTCTTGGAAAGGAGCGTCTAGAAATTACTCCAATAAAATGTATTAATGATCAAATACCACAATTAACTTCAAATTTTTAATAAATCTATATATATAAAGCGAAGTGTCCTCACTGACACACTCATTCATTCACTCATTCATCTACACATCTACACACTGATTCATAATCAACCCACAGCCCAAACCGTGAGGGCTGGAGACTTGAAATTTTAGACACGGGTGTATCATGTGCCGAAACTGAACACTAAGAAGGGATTTTGCGAAATTCGGCCCGGTTCCTTTGTAATTCAATAAAAACCGGCTAAAATAAACAAAAAATGATCGGATCGCGGAGACCGTGTTTATGTTAGAAGCACGTATCTAGCCAAAACAACTTCGACGACGGGCGACCGGTTTACATTAAAAGCACTTATTTAACCTAAACAATTTCAACGTCGAGTTTCTGCTTTCGTGATCATACTTTTGCCGTACCTAGCGAGGCCGCAGATATTTCAATTATAATTTTGATTTCAATTATAATGTCGATCCGTGACTCAATTAAAAATTACCAAATCACTCCAAATTTAATCCGTCAACATTAAACATCCTCAAATATCTCTTACCACTGCAAACTTTACCAAATCAACCCCAAAAAATTCCCGAACTATGCCAAACTGACATAAACTAGATCCGTTATTTTAAATCATCCCTTACCACCCCTTAGCAACCCCAAGTAACTCCAATCACTTTAAAATAAAACAAAATGACACAAATCATGGCAGATTATGTCCAACTCACACATATTATTTCGTCTACCAAAAATCACCCCCAACTACCCCTTACCACCCCAAAATAAGCCCAATCACTTTAAAATTACAAAAAAATTCTACAAACCGTAGCAAACTATGCCAAACTCATCTAAATTACTTTGACTTCCATAAATCACCCCAAACTACCCCTTACCACCCCAAAATAAGCCCAATCACTTTAAAATTACAAAAAAATTCTACAAACCGTAGCAAACTATGCCAAACTCATCTAAGTTACTTTGACTTCCATAAATCACCCCAAACTACCCCTTACCACCCCAAAATAAGCCCAATCACTTTAAAATTATCAAAAATGCTACAAACCATAGCAAACTATGCCTAACTCACCTAAATTACTTCGGCTAACATAAATCACCCCCAACAACCCCTTACTACCCCAAAATAAGCCCAATCACTTTAAAATTACAAAAAATGCTACAAACCAAAGCAAACTATGCCAAACTAACTTAAATTTCTTCGGCTATCATAAATCACCCCCAACTACCCCTTACCACCCCTAACTCATCCCAATCACTTTAAAATTACAAAAAATGCTACAAACCATAGCAAACTATGCCTAACTCACCCAAATTACTTCGGCTAACATAAATCACCCCCAACAACCCCTTACCACCCCAAACTCAGCCCAATCACTTTAAAATTACAAAAAATGTTACAAGCCTTATCAAACTATGCCAAACTCATCTAAATTACTTTGGCTTCCATAAATCACCCCCAACTACCCCTTACCACCCCAAAATAGGCTCAATCACTTTAAAATTACAAAAAAATTCTACAAACCGTAGCAAACTATGCCAAACTCCCCTAAATTACTTCGGCTACCATAAATCACCCCGAACTACCCTTTACAACCCCAAAATAAACCCAATCATTTTAAAATTACAAAATATTCAACAAATCATAGCAAACTATGCCTAACTCACCTAAATTACTTCGGCTACCATAAATCACCCCCAACTACCCCTTACCACCCCAAAATAAGCCCAATCACTTTAAAATTACAAAAAATGCTACAAACCATAGCAAACTATGCCTAACTTACCTAATTTCCTTCAGCTACCATAAATCACCCCCAACTACCCCTTACCACCCCAAAATAAGCCCAATCACTTTAAAATTACAAAAAATGCTACAAACCATAGCAAACTATGCCGAACCCACTTAAATTACTGCGGCTACCATAAATCACCCCCAACTACCCCTTACCAACCACAAACTAAACCCAATCACTTTAAAATTACAAAAAATGCTACAAACCATAGAAAACTATGCCAAACTCACTTAAATTACTTCGGCTATCATAAATCACCCCCAACTACCCCTTACCACCCCAAACTCAGCCCAATCACTTTAAAATTACAAAAAATGTTACAAGCCATATCAAACTATGCCAAACTCATCTAAATTACTTTGGCTTCCATAAATCACCCCCAACTACCCCTTACCACCCCAAAATAGGCTCAATCACTTTAAAATTACAAAAAAATTCTACAAACCGTAGCAAACTATGCCAAACTCCCTTAAATTACTTCGGCTACCATAAATCACCCCGAACTACCCCTTACAACCCCAAAATAAACCCAATCATTTTAAAATTACAAAATATTCAACAAATCATAGCAAACTATGCCTAACTCACCTAAATTACTTCGGCTACCATAAATCACCCCCAACTACCCCTTACCACCCCAAAATAAGCCCAATCACTTTAAAATTACAAAAAATGCTACAAACCATAGCAAACTATGCCTAACTTACCTAATTTCCTTCGGCTACCATAAATCACCCCCAACTACCCCTTACCACCCCAAAATAAGCCCAATCACTTTAAAATTACAAAAAATGCTACAAACCATAGCAAACTATGCCAAACTCACTTAAATTACTTCGGCTATCATAAATCACCCCCAACTACCCCTTACCACCCCAAACTCAGCCCAATCACTTAAAAATTACAAAAAATGTTACAAGCCATATCAAACTATGCCAAACTCATCTAAATTACTTTGGCTTCCATAAATCACCCCCAACTACCCCTTACCACCCCAAAATAGGCTCAATCACTTTAAAATTAAAAAAAAATTCTACAAACCGTAGCAAACTATCTCAAACTCACCTGAATTACTTCGGCTACCATAAATCACCCCCAACTACCCCTTACCAACCACAAACTAAACCCAATCACTTTAAAATTACAAAAAATGCTACAAACCATAGCAAACTATGCCTAACTCACCTAAATTACTTCGGCTACCATAAATCACCCCCAACTACCCCTTACCACCCCAAAATAAGTCCAATCACTTTAAAATTACGAAAAATGCTACAAGCCATAGCAAACTATCTCAAACTCACCTGAATTACTTCGGCTACCATAAATCACCCCCAACTACCCCTTACCACCCCAAACTAAGCCCAATCACTTTAAAATTACAAAAAATGCTACAAAACATAGCAAGCTATGACAAACTCACTTAAATTACTTCGGCTACCATAAATTAATAATCGTTTTCAATCAAAATCTTCTATTTGGTTGTGTTATTTATAAATGCCTTATCGTATTAAATCATAAAATATTAATAAATATCTGCACATAAAATATATTGTTCCGACTAATAGTCGTTATTCTGAATATTAAATAGGCTGATACCTATTTCGATTCTCTTCCACCTTCCAATAAATATTTGTTCCAGTTGAGATGCAAACATAAACGTATTTATGAATTGCAACACGCTGACGGGGCAAGCCCTACCTTTTCAACATGCGTGCATTTGTATAAACAGCTCTATGGTTTTTAACTTTAAAGAGGTATAAAGGCCGTGTAAGCGCTAGAGTTTCGTAAAAATATCTGAAAAATTCGAAATTCTGCAATTGAATCAGAACTATCTTTGTGTTCGATAGTGAATTTATACTTGGAGTGGCACTGCCAACCCTGCCACCCCTGACGAGGCACCTGCTGACTACTCTCCTTCCAGGGAAACTTTATAAATCAACGTCAAAATAATTTAGGGCGCCTGAATGTAAAAATATCACTGTGTAATAAGTTCAGACGGACATGGAACACTTGAAATTTCGATATTTGTTTGTAATTCGTCACAGGTCCATGAAGAATTGCATGTTAATGTAAACAAGTGTTAGTTTGTCGGAGAGACCGAATAAGATTTTTAACATTCCTGTCAAAATATTTATTTACTTTAGAATGTTAATTTCTTAAATTGATTTTGTGAAAATTATGACGGGCCATACGAGTACACCTGTGCGAGTATTATTTGGTACATACAAATTAATCTCTTTTGTTATCCAAATTGTTTTTATACGCACTAGGCACGTGCACCTCATATAATTGTGAAAATTGCTGCTTCAGCGTCTGGAACGCTGGTACTCAACGTCGCCAAGGTCGAGGCGACGCATCGGTATTCAAAGTTCTATCGCTATTAAATAAATTATTTTAATATAATATTCCCGATTTGTTCTTGCCGTTAACCAAAACTCTCCCCAATCGATTTTCGAAAAATTTCCAGCGTCGGACCGGACTTCACTTATTTTCGTACGCTAATTTTTACCGTTCAGTTAATGATAGTGGTGTATTTGTTCTTCACCAAACCTGCTCCGGCCGAAATCCGAAATTTTCACTGACATCATACGCTTAAGTATTGTATGCTTAGACACGATTTATTTACTCTATTTATTTTACGTACATTGCGTTCATTATTGTTCTGCATTATTTATAAGATGAAGCAGTTTGAAAATCTAATAGTAAGCGGAGAACAAACACCACCACGTATAATTCCCGTGCAAAGTGATGGAAATAGTCTTTCTTACTATCTTTCCTATTGCATTTTTAATACCGGAAATAGAGCTCAAGAGCGAAGAATAACTTCGACTTTTTTTATACATAATTCCTAAATACTTCGTTTTTATGGTGTAAAATTTTGTATTTATATATTTCAACATTGTCTTTAACGTTGTCAGAGAACTAAATGGGAATAATTTGGAATAATTTAGCTTCTATGTCAACTCTCCTTCTCTTGGAACATTTGAAAACAACGACAAAATTTTTTAGGGCGCCTGGATTTGAAAATATAACTCTGTGTAATAAGTTTAGACTGACTAGAGTGAAAATAAAGGAGCTTGCACCCAGAAACGAAATTAGATGGAACACTTGAAGTTGAAATATTTGTTTGTAATTCGTCACAAGTCCATGAGGGAATGCGTGTTAATGTAAACAAATGTGAGTTTATTGGAGAGGCCGAATAAGATTTTTACATTATTTAAGCAGCTGGAGCCTGCCACGTCAAGGGCAAGGTCAGAAACGTGAAAAGGCCATGCTCGATTTAGTTTGATTGAGTGTCTATGCAGAAATTCGCACATACCAAGCGTTGGATAAGCATTTCTTATCGTTTCTTAGAATTAGAGAATTGCTGGTTCAGCGTGTGGAGCAGTACTCGATCGCGGTGTTTAATTTTAACACAACTACAATTGTGAAAATTGCTGCTCCAGTGTCGGAAACTGTTCGCAAAGTCGCCAAATTCGCTGAGGCGACGCAACAGTGTTCGAAGGTCTACCGCTATCAAATAAAGTATTTTAATTTAACATTTGATCCTCGCGTTAACCAAATCTGCCCCCAATCAATTTTCGAAAAATTATCAGCATCGGACCGGACTCCACTTATATTTGTACGCTAATTTTTACGTTTAGTTAATGATAGTGGTGTATTTGTTTTTCACCAAATTTGCCCCGAAATTTTCACCGTTGTATGTACCAGATATCACTGACATTCATACCAGTGGCGGTGTAAGCGCTAAATTTTCGTGAAAATATCTGAAAAATTCATAATTCTGCAACTGAATTACAGAACTAATTTTGTGTTCGATAGTAAATTTATACTTGGAGTGGCACTGCCAACCCTGCCACCCCTGACGAGCCCCACTGCTGACTACTTTCCTTCCAGAAAAATTTTTGAAATCAGCGGCAAAATAAATTTAGGGCACCTGGATGTGAAAATATCACTATGTAATAAGTTCAGACTGACAAGAGTGAAAAAAACCGCTTGCATCCAGAAACGAAATCAAATGGAACACTTGAAATTTAGATATTTGTTTGTAATTCGTCACAGGTCCATGAAGGCATGCATGTTAATGTAAACAAGTGTTAGTTTGTCGGAGAGGCCGAATAAGATTTTTACACTCACCACATTCCCGTCAAAATATTTATATACTTTAGTATGTTAATTTATTTTGTGCAAATTATGACGGGCCAGTCGAGTACACCTGCGCGAGTATTATTTGGTAATCCAAATTTTTTTAATACGCACTAGGCACGTGCACCTAATATAATTGTTAAAATTGCTGCTTCAGCGTCTGGAACGCTGGTACTCAACGTCGCCAAGGTCGAGGCGACGCATCAGTATTCGAAGTTCTATCGCTATTAAATAAATTTTTTTAATATATATTCCCGATTTGTTCTTGACGTTAAGTAAATATCTCCCCAATCGATTTTCGAAAAATTACCATCGTCGTACCGGACTCCACTTATATACCGTACGCTAATTTTTACGTTCATTTAATGATAGTGGTGTATTTGATCTTCACCAAACCTGCTCCGGCCAAAATCCGAAATTTGCAGTTTTACCGGATTTCACTGACATCATAAGTAATGTGTGCTTATACACGATTTACACTATTTATTTTATGTACATTGTGTTCATTATTGTTCTGCATTATTTATAACTAAGATGGAGGAATAGTAAGCGGGGTACAAATACCACCACGTATAATTCCTCTGAAAAGTGATGGAAATAGTCTTTTTTACTATCTTTCCTATTGCATTTTATTACCGAAAATAGAGCTCAAGAGGTTCGCACTATAATTGTTCATTTTAAAATTACCAAATTTTCTGTATATTTTACCTGAATACGTTAAAAACCCCTAAACATAATGTACCATTCCAAACTACTCTCAAAAATCATACACTTGCCATTCCCAACTACCCCACATCAACCTAAAATGTAAAAAAATTACGAATTACAAGCAAACTACGCTAAACTCGCATAAATTACTTCGACTTCCGCTATATCACCCCAACCACTTCTTACCAAGCCAAACTAAACCCAATCGCATTAAAATTACCAAAAGTTTCGTTTAATCCGCCAAAGCTAAACCCCGCCAACCATCAATAACCATTCAAAACAATCCCCAAAAAAAACCTAATCATCCGAAACTACACCAAATACATCGTTTTTATGGTGTGAAATTATTTATTTATATATTTCAACATTCTTCGACGACATTCTTTAATGTTGTTAGAGAACTAAATGGGAATAATTTGGAATAGTTCAGCTTCTCTGTCAACTCTCCTTCTCTTGAAGAGTGAAAAAGAGTGAAAAAAAAGGAGCTTGCACCCAGAAACGAAATTATCGTCATTTTCCAAATCATATTGAAGTACCCGGTCCTGGCTATGCAGGTTAATTTCAGCAAATTTGTTTATTTTGTGATTGGAAAAGTAGAGCATTCCTGTTTAATTGTATTATAATGTCGATTAGTCTACATCACAAATACACCACTTTTGTCAACACTGCGTTTATTTAATCTACGTCCGGGCAACGCCGGGTACATTCAGCTAGTTAATATCTAAAATACTTACCTTTCTAAGTCTTTATTGTCACAATTGGGCACATAGCATTTTCTTACACGTTTCACCATGGCAGCAGACCACTTCACTTTATTGTCTGAATATAAAAATTCAAGCAATGCACAGAAAATCGGAGCAAAAATTAAAAGTGCAAAAAGCCGATTTCAATTGTGCCCGGCGCCTACTAAATTTTTTAACAAGCCGTCATCTAGCGGCCAAAATTAAATCAACTGACTTAAAACTAGGATCAGGTGTCGCTAGTCTCGATCTGAACTTAATCTGGCTATCTTTCTTTCACCCCTCTGCTATGTTGTACCTATCTATCTGTAAAAGTTTTGGAGATATATGCCCACTTTTCTACAAAATCTTGCATTTTCGGCGGCCTGTTCAAAAAATTATTTCGCAGCAACCATTGGGAAAAACTACAAACTGTTTTTTGCAGTCGATGGCCGAAAGACTGCAGAATTGTCGGCTGGCCTCAACAATAACTATATCACATTCTAAGTACTTACAATGATGAAAATGCCCAAAACAAAACGTCAATATTTCATTTTTTTAAATGGAAACTACCAATTTTTATATTGCCAGTCGATAGAAAATTAAATTTAAGGGGATCTTGTATTAGCATATCCTATACCGATTTCAATCATATCCTATACCTATCTCAATTACTTTAGGAGTTATTATGATTTATTTAAAAAATGAGTAATTCCGTAATCATGAGGGTGCATAGTAGACTGTGAACGTAAAACAATTGATATCATCACTGTCAGCGTCGACATTTAAGTTGTAATAAGAAGTTCAGATGCTTCAAAGCAATTTTTATTTCCATTTAACTAGAAAACATTTTCGATATGTCTTCCGTTCTGGTTAAAGCATTCAATTATGCGACGATGAACAGCAAATTCGGTGGCTCTTCTGATTTCTCTAGAATCCAATGCATTCATTGCTTGTGAAATTCTTGCAGTCAAATCTTCCAGACTTATTGGTTCTATCTCATATACTTGAGATTTAACCCTTCCCCACAAATAAAAATCGAGTGGTGTTAAATCCGGCGATCGAGGGGGCCAAAGCCAAGGCCCTCTATTTCTTCCACCACCTGTCTTCAAACAATGTTCTTAATTTCCTATCGATGGCGTCCGTCGAATGCGGTGGTAGCTGATAGCTTTCGCCAAAGGCAAATTGTCAAGGAAATTTTCGATTAAAATTATTACCATGTTTATATCGTGAGCGTTTAGGCGGCTTGAATGTAGTCGGATTAGACAAGTTTAATCCGACATCGTTTATATCGGAGTTGCTATTCGACTTGATTATAGAAAGTAGTAGGGATGGGTTGCTAACTTCACTTATGTTTGCCACGTATACTCCACAAAACGTCCAAGCCGACTAAACTTTCAATCCTCTGCGTTTATATCGTAAAACTTCAAGCGGCTTGAACGGTTGAAGCGGCTTAAACCTCACGATATAAACAGGGTAATTGATTACTAGCTGAATGTACCCGGCATTGCCCGGGCGTACAGCCATGGACAGCCAAGAATAACACCCGTGTCATGCAAATACCGACTCTATGAGATATTGTCATTTAGTCGGTATTTGCATCACATCCGCCGGCTAAAGTGTTATTCTTGACTGTCCACGGTTGTACATATAAACGCATCTGGGGATGAAAGTAAAAGTACTAATATCGCTATTAACAAATAGGGGTTGGTGGTAGAAGAGTGAAAATTTAGGGTTATAAGTATTTTTTGCAGCTAAATAATAAAAAAAAAATTTAAAAAAAAGTAGGGGTATAAAAAATAGCCTTCGACCTGTTCTCGGATCTACCAAATAAATATACACAAAAAATTTCATAAAAATCGGTCAAGCCTTTTCGGAGGAGTTCGATAACAAACATTGTGACAGGTGTTACAAATACTGTTTTTAGTTTGTTATTCATATAATGCTTAAATATAGTCGTATAATGTGAAAAATTAAGGTTTAGATTTAAATTAAGACGATTAATCAGATTCAATGTCCGATATTTCTTCTATTTGCTTTGCTTTTTCGAAAGCTTATATTATGTTGAATACTTTTGGTGTGCGAATTGAGGCAAGCTCCACCAAGTTCTAAAAATCTTCTGTAAACTGTTTTGTTCTCGTACCCTTTACCCTTCTGGAAACCTTTCTTCAACTCGTTAGTCAGCTGATTGAGATAATCTTCCTCTGTGCAGCTTTTTTTTGAGACCAGATATTAAGGCAGTTGCACTTGCTTCCATTTTTTTTCTATGTCAGCCAATTGGTGTGGTATTTGACTTCCATTGCAATTGAATCATTCTTACCGATTCTTGAAAAATACCAAGATGTTTTCAAACAATATTTTTAATTTTTTGCTCTGTGTTGGTAGTCATTACTTGACACAGTTTTTTTATGTGACCTTTTTTGAAAAAAAAAAACATGAATTAACATCAAATAGGTCCACTGAACGCAAAGTATGGACGTCAGACGGAATTTCTTCATTTGCACTAGCTTCATAGGAAGACGATTTTTCAAATTTCTTTTTGTAAACAGCGATATTTTTGAAGCTAGTAATGCAACCACATATAACACTTTTTGTGCCAATGAATGTTGAGGTCCTGTTGAATGTCGTTCAGTTTGTCACAAATCCTGTGAATATTCGAACTTCTGCTTTCCCGTTGCTGGCTTCAAATATAATTTTTACGCTTGCAATAAATTTTTTTTGTGGTTTTCGTGGGTTTAATTAAGTTTTTTTTCCCTCTTGACAAACAATATATCTTGTACCCCTTATATTCTTTTGACCAGTCAACTTGATTATTGATTCTAAACCACTTTCAGAACTAGTACTACTCAGCAAGCTTATATTCATTTTCGAGGGAGTAATCCTATCTACATGGCGAATAATAAAATATATCTTATAAATATGATATGAAACGACCACGACCAACTTACATTGCAATATGCAATAATTCCAAATCATCCGTCGTCTATCCTTACAGAAAATCACTTTTTAAATATTAGTTTGAAATATGCACTAACCAACCAATATTATTAAGCAAACTTATCTTAATCAGCATATATCTGCAGAAAGTACAAAAATCATGTAGCCAACTGTGGCTGGTCTATTATAAAAGTTTCAAAAAGCGAGGCTGACACGTGTTGCAACCGATACATCAAGCTTCCTGTGTCCACCTGATAAGTTGCATCAAACTTGTCACACCTCTTCTTTATAAATTCTCTTCTTTTTAATTTTATTCCAAGCACGTGGCATAATCTATATACAGGATGACCCAGAGCTCCGTAAACGCTCCATAACATTTTTGCTATTCGAGGAATCGACTTGAAATTATTGTTGGATGATAGGAGCGCTTCTGTTGCACATTTTAAAAATAGTTTCGTTTGTATACAGGGTGTCCAAATATTATTAAAAGACCAAAGTTATGTTTTTTTAAATAAAACCACCCCATTTTGATTTCATTTTTGATTTCTACACTAAATTCTGCGTCAATTTTACTGGAGTCATTTTCACCTATCTGTCATATTTTTTGATGTACGTCACTTTATTTTCCAAAATTTCTTTATGTAAGGTTCCGTTCAAAAATTCATAACTTCTAAACTGTTAAAGAAAACATACCAATTTTTTTTGTGTGAAGTAACTAGGCTTCGGTCAATCTATTGAGCTATTGTCGAGTGGCGAAAGAATATTCCAACGCTTGCTACGATTTTTTGAAAATGATGAACTACAAATGGGGAAAACTCGATTTTTTTCAAATGGAACAGCCTGTATATTTTTACACTAATCTTTAGCGTTTTTGATAAGCTTTTCTGTGATATAAGGTCTCTAGGGTTCAATTATGATATTAGAGAAGTTATCGAGAAAATAGCATTTTTTAGATGAAACCACTTTCTAGTAGTCTTGTGCAAGAATTAAATGTCAAGTTTGAGATTGTCAAGTATTACATCTTCCAACAGTTAGTACAAATAATACAATCCAACATAACCCATAGGCAAACTGCCAATGTTTAATAAAATAAAAGAATCAACAATCATAACAAGCTCAACAATAATTAGAAAAATAAATTATCGTAGTATTAAATTGGTTATTCGCATCATAACAAATGTTCAAATATACGGCTATTCTGTTCTACACAAACATTCATTCTACGAACAAAAGACGAATTTGGTCAATAGAGTGAAATGGATCGGTTATTCGCTGCTTCATATCCTCAGCTGTAGTTGATGGAACCTTATAAACTTTTTACCCCTTACTACCCCAAAATAGGCCCAATCACTTTAAAATTACAAAAAATGATACAAACCATAGCAAACTATGCCAAACTCACCCAAATTACTTCGGCTACCATAAATCACCCCCAACTACCCCTTACCACCCCAAACTAAGCCAAATCACTTTAAAATTACAAAAAATGATACAAACCATAGCAAACTATGCCAAACTCACCTAAATTACTTCGGTTACCATAAATTAATAATCATTTTCAATCAAAATCTTCCATTTGGTTGTGTCATTTATAAATGCCTTATCGTATTCAATCATAAAATATTAATAAATATCTGCACATAAAATATATTGTTTCGACTAATAGACGTTATTCTGAATATTAAATATGCTGATACCAATTTTGATTTTCTTCCACTTTCCAATAAATATTTGTTCCAGTTGAGATGCAAACATAAACGTATTTCTGAATTGCTACACGCTGACGGAGCAAGCCCTACCTTCTCAACATGCGTGAATTTGTATAAACAGCTCTATGGTTTTTAACTTTAAAGCGGTATAAACGCGGTGTAAGCGCTAGATTTTCGTGAAAATATCTGAAAATTTCGAAATTCTGCAATTGAATTACAGAACTATTGTTGTGTTCGATAGTAAATTTATATTTGGAGAGGCACTGCCAACTGTGAGTACTTGCTGAGTACTCTCCTTCCAGGGAAACTTTTGAAATCAACGGCAAAATAATTTAGGGCGCCCGAATGTGAAAATATCACTGTGTAATAAGTTCAGACTGACGTGGAACACTTGAAATTTCGATATTCGTTTGTAATTTGTCACAGGTCCATGAAGGAATGCATGTTAATGTAAACAAGTGTTAGTTTGTCGGAAAGGCCGAATAAGATTTTTAACATTCCCGTCAAAATATTTATTTACTTTAGAATGTTAATTTCTTAAATTGATTTTGTGAAAATTATGACGGGCCATACGAGTACACCTGTGCGAGTATTATTTGGTACATACAAATTAATCTCTTTTGTTATCCAAATTGTTTTCATACGCACTAGGCACGTGCACCTCATATAATTGTGAAAATTGCTGCTTCAGCGTCTGAAACGCTGGTACTCAACGTCGCCAAGGTCGAGGCGACGCATCGGTATTCGAAGTTCTATCGCTATTAAATAAATTATTTTAATATAATATTCCCGATTTGTTCTTGCCGTTAACCAAAACTCTCCCCAATCGATTTTCGAAAAATTTCCAGCGTCGGACCGGACTTCACTTATTTTCGTACGCTAATTTTTACGTTCAGTTAATGATAGTGGTGTATTTGTTCTTCACCAAACCTGCTCCGGCCAAAATCTGAAATTTTCACTGACATCATACGCTTAAGTATTGTGTGCTTATACACGATTTACACTATTTATTTTACGTACATTGCGTTCATTATGGTTCTGCATTATTTATAACTAAGATGGAGCAGTTTGAAAATCTAATAGTAAGCGGAGAACAAATACCACCATGTATAATTCCCGTGAAAAGTGATGGAAATAGTCTTTTTTACTATCTTTCCTATTGCATTTTTAATACCGGAAATAGAGCTCAAGAGGTTCGCACTTTAATTCTTCATTTTAAAATTACCAAAATTTTTGTAAATTTTACCTGAATACGTTAAACACCCCAACGCACCATTCCAAACTATCCCTAAAAGTCATACACTTACCATTCAAAACTACTAAATTATGTGAGCATCAGCATCTTCTTCTGCTTGTTTGCAGGTAAACCCTTGTGACTGTAATCTTTTCATTAACGTTTTTATTATTTTGTCCTTGTTTGAGTTATTAAAGTGTAAATTTGAATAAATAACTCAAAATTGTACATAATAAAAAAATTTTTCGGATTCGAGTTTTTTCGTTTCTTAACATTTTCTGAGAACATTTACCATAGTAATGTATATTTTTTTACACCATCAGAAAGTAGAGATTTCAACAAACAAAAAGCCTACCGAGTTTTTTAAAAAATCAGATATTTTGACGTGAGAATTTTTGATTGAAAATTAGGGTGCTTTTTCGATATTAAGTCAAAATAAGGTGAAAAAATACATATTTTAATTAAAAAAAAATTACAGTGTGTTTGGGATATAACAAGGTAAGTTTTCACCAAATTTCGTAAAAAAAATTTTTTTTTTGAAAAAGATAAAAATAAAAAACCAAAAATTTGGTTATTTGAATATTTCACATAAATTTTGAGGTTATGTGAAAAAAGTGTAAATACAGAAGTTGTCGATCTTTCTAATACCTACAACTTAGCCATTTAATTTTTTTCCACAGGACTTGCAGTTTTGCCGGAAATCGAGATAAAGCGTTTTTTACCCTTAAAAAATCACCCCCTCCGACTTCCCGACCTCAGATCGCCCGTAATTTATTTTTCCTTTAATTTTTGTTATATTCTCTTGCTTTTCCAATGGGTTTCATCCTACTATAATTTTATTTTGTTTCAAAAATTATTGGCACTGAACTATTGTACACAGGCGCTCTTTCTTGAAAACATAATGCCGTCAATACCTTTTTCGTAATAAATCTGGAGGTTTTCAGAGAAATCACGACCTACGATCATTTCAGCAAAATCTAAGCATTTGTCAACAACAAAGAAATCCAGGATAATATAAACATTATCTAGCGTAATTCCAGAAGCAACTCGTTGTGTTGTTTCAGTGACATGTTCACCCAAATGTTGCAATTTAACGGGCTGGATAGTTCGAAGAGAAAGATTCAGATCAGTCGCTAATTTCCTAGAAATGAGAGATATCTCACTTCCCAAATCAACATAACAGGGAATATTACGATCGCTAATAGTAACTGTCTTAATAAAGGGGTTTGTTTGTGAAAAGTTTATAACGTGGACCTGTTTGTTATAATTTTTGTGTTTATAGTTCTGGGACGATTGGGTGGTTGCCGACGGTGGCTCGATCGCCAAGAGTTGGCTTGTAGGTGATTCACCGTCTTGATTATGTTGAGCAGAAACAATTTTATTTCTCTTAAGGAATAATTTGAATAATATACAAAACTGAGAAACAAATTTTACATTTACTAATAGCTAAGTTACAATAAACTACGACAGGAAGCAGACAATTCGGTACCAGCTAACTGGGACCGAACAGTAACTGTGCGGGGATTGGAGACAAAAAGTACGGAGTTCTTTTCTCTGAGTGGACTGTATTTAAAATCTTCTTGTCTTCCTGCACTCGGCGGACTCTCGATGCATAGTGACCGGTTTTATTTCTACCTCACCTTCCTGTCGCGCAACACAGTGGCGTGGGAAACGATGAATTAAAACTAAACATACCGCCCGCCTTGAAAGGCTTGGCTTTCAAATAAACATTTGCAAATAAAATTGTCGAAAACAAACAAAATGGTCCAAACAAACTCAGCGCTCACAACACAAATGAAAGTTCTTTAAAATCACTTGAACACAGCATCGTTAGGGAGGGGGCAGATCTTGGAAAATGACCTCTTCAAGGTACCTCCAGGTGTAAGGATGGTCGCAACGCGATTGATGCCATCACGTCCGGGATGCAATTCAAGGATCCTACCCATTTTCCAATTCATCGGTAAGACGTTGTCGTGTTTAATGAGGACGAGAGCGCCCAGCTTCACATCGGAATGATGTTGGCGCCACTTGGTACGTTGCTGCAGCTCGCTGATGTATTCAAGACTCCAACGTGACCAGAAGTGTTGAAGCAGTTGCTGAATGTGCTGGAACCTTGTCATTCTCGAAATTGATAGATGAGTAACATCGACATCGGGTAATGAAGTCAAGGCTCTTCCAACGAGAAAATGGCCAGGGGTTAAAGGGTCAAAATCTTCAGGTTCAGAAGAGAGAGGTGTCAAAGGACGAGAATTTAACACTGCCTCAATCTGTGCAAGTAAAGTGGAAAATTCTTCAAAAGTTAAGGTTGTGTTACCAACAACTCGTTTTAAGTGATATTTTGACGATTTGACGCCGGCCTCCCACAAACCTCCAAAGTGAGGAGAGTGGCCAGGAATAAAATGCCACTTGATACCGTTTTTTTTTTTTTTTTGCTTAAGAACTGACCCAATCCTTGCAACGCATTATTCGCACCGACAAAATTTCTTCCGTTGTCGGAATAAATATGACTTGGGCGTCCGCGTCTTGAGACAAATCTCCGAAGAGCGAGAATGAATTATTCAGTGGTCAGATCCGTAATGAGCTCTAAATGAATCGCTTTGATGGCGAAACACACAAACAATCCAATGTAACATTTGGAGATTTTTGCACCTCTACCTTTTCTGTCTTTATAGGTAAAAGGGCCGGCATAGCCAACTCCGGTATGACTAAATGGGAATGAACGTTCAACACGACCCTTTGGTAGATTACCCATTATAGGTGTCGTGAACCTTGGACAAAATCTAAAACATCGAAAACAAGAATGAACTATCTGCTTGCATAGATTTCGACCAGAAGTGATCCAAAATCTCTCACGAATAGAAGCAAGAAGCATCTGAGGACTTGCATGTAATAAACGAATATGCTCATGAAGAACAATTAATTTCGAAAGGTGATGCCTTCCAGAAATCAATACCGGATGCTTCTTTTCAAAGGGATAATGAGAATTATCAATTCGCCCGCCAACGCGAATCAGGCCATCTGGACTGACAAAAGGATTTAACTTTATCAAATTTGAGCCTTTCAAAGACCGACCAGAACTCAAGACTTCGAACTCATCCTTGAAGGATTCCATTTGAGACAATTTCAGCAGAATGTGGAGAGAAACATTGAGTTCATCAACAGTCAACGGACCGAATTTACGTTCTGGCCTTGGCTTCATGCAGTTATTTTTAAAACGTAGACAAAAGGCTACCACACACTTCAAACGAGTCAAATTAGAATATCTTGTGAACGGAAAATGATCGCACTCGGTAATTACGTGGGACCTGAATTCATCGTTAACTCCGCTAACGGAGGTTTATGATCAACTCGAGATCTAGGCCAAGTTTCTTCCCCAGCAAGAAGCCAATCTGGGCCATGAAACCAAAGATCTGATTTGCGGAGTTCGGAGGGCAATGCCCCTCGTGAAATCAAATCCGCAGGGTTTGATTTGCTAGGAACGTGCCGCCAGTGGGCATTTCGGGAGAGTTCTTGAATCTCGGCTACTCTGTTTGACACGAAGGTCTTTAGATGATTTGGTGGAATCCTCAACCAACTGAGAACGATTGTAGAGTCGCTCCAAAAAACCAAATCATCTATCTTCATTTTAAGTGCTGAAATTACTTCCCTTCCCCTTTGAACAAAGAAGATTTGAGAACACCTTATTCTCGGAATTAACCGAACGAATGTAGATGCAAGCACCGTATCCCTTCATGGACGCATCTGAAAATGCGTGTATGGTCACCGATTTGGGATTGTCACAGAACACGTTGCTTTTGAATCGGACTTTATTTAAATCAGGAAGATTTTTTCGAAAAGACAACCATTCACCTTTTAACCTGTCCGGTATGGGATCATCCCAAGAAATTTTCTCAAGCCAAAGTGATTGAAGCATGAACTTGGCGTTCATGACGCATGGGGAAAGCAAACCAAGAGGGTCGAAAATCTGAGCAATGTCAGAGAGCATTATTCTCTTCGTCACGTTGCTTTGAACAGGCCTTGATATCGAAAACAAGAACTCATCCGAATGGCTTGACCAAAGCAAACCTAAAGTTTTCGCATTGGAATCGAAATCAAGAAGATTTGGGTGGATGAATGCGGAATTGACGTATTTTAAGGTTTCTGGATCATTTGAAAGCCACTTACGAAGTGGAAAACAACTGGAAGAGAGAATCTTGCTCAGAGCGGCGCATGTTTCTCGCGCCTCGCTCATGGAATTAGAACCACTCAACAAGTCATCGATGTAAAAATCTTGCTGAATAATTCTAGAAACTTCAGGGTGGGATTCAGCGCACTGGATGCCCACTTCTGACAAACAGCGAGTAGCTAGGAAACTTGCGGAAGCCGTACCGTAAGTAACCGTGTTTAACTCATAACAAAGAAGTGGTTTCTCAGGATCCGTTCTCCAAACGATCCTTTGCAACGGTCTTTGTTCTTTATTGACTAGTACCTGTCGGTACATCTTTTCTACGTCGGCAGAAAAGGCATACGTATATTTCCTAAAACGCACCAAGATTGAAAATAGGTCGGATTGGACGACGGGACCAACCATCTGTATGTCATTCAACGACGTGCCACTGGTAGTAGTTGCGCTACCATCAAAAACAACTCTTAACTTCGTAGTCAAGCTGTCTTCCTTTATCACACCATGATGAGGGAGATAAAAACATTGATTTGAAGTCTCAGGATAAGGCACCAAAGACATGTGCCCCAAGTGCTCATACTCATGCATGAACTTTGAATATCTGTCGTATAACGTCGGATTTAATTTAAGTCTTTTTTCAAGATTGTAGAATCTGCGCTTTGCTTGCTCAAAGGAATCACCCAAAGAGCTAGGGTCCCCTTTGAGAGGGATAGTTACGATAAATCTCCCAGAAGGATCGCGCTTCAAGTTTTCTTTGAAGTGATTCTCGCATTTGCTTTCTTCTTGAGAAAAAACTTTCTTCAAAGGAATTTCTTCAAGTTCCCAAAAGCGAGACAAATTTTCCTCGAGTCCTGAGTTTACAGAAAAATGACAATGGATCTTACTCGACTGGACGGAAGGAATAGGACCAGACACTATCCAACCGAAACGAGTTTCCTGAAGGATAGGCCTTCCAGGGCCTAGAGAAATTTGATTTTTGCACAACAGCTTTCAGAAACAATTGGATCCTAGCAATAGGTCGACATTGGTAGGAGTACTGAAAGCTGAGTCCGCAAGCCTTATGTGTTTGGGAATTTCCCAACTGGCAGTATCAACCGGGAAACACAGTAGGTTTCCAATGACGTGAGGAATCACAAAACAAGTCGTTTTCAATGAATAATTTGTAATATGCCACGAATTTTTATGTTAGTACTTACTCAAATTGGAAGATATGAAGGAAAACATGCTTCCCGAATCCAAAAGGGCTTTTATCACATGCACCTTACGTGCATCAAATATTTTGACAGAAATTTTGGGCAAAAGAACTCCTTGATGGCTTGACGAGAAAGCAGAAACATTTATCTTGTCTTGTTCAGTATGAGAAGACGAATTTTCTCGAGACCTTGAAATGTTGTCTTGGTGAAGAAGAGTGTGGTGTCTCTGTCTACATTTGTTACAATTGAATTTAGATTTGCAAGCACATCTTCAGTTGATGTGTTCACATAATTTTGTGGAATCCAATCGATCCTCCTTACATTACGTATGTAACTGCCAATCAATCTTGTTCATTTCTGACTCTATCGACAACAAAACTCAAAACCAACATAAAATTTGTAGCGTCAATGTCTCACCTGTCTTTTACAAACGCTAAAGCAAACGAACACTCAGTGTGGTCAGGTTCCGACAGAGGTTCCGAAGTGAACTGATTTTGTTTGTGCAATAGACAAAACACCATATTAAGTGCAGATGAAATACCGAGAAGTCCAAATTGGCGTCTGGAGATGAATTTGATAATGAAAACACTAAATGCATCGTATACGAAACCATTGTCAACAAAGAACCCAACCTAAAAACTATCTGACACTGACAGTTCGAAATTTTGCTACACTAAATTGATTCACAAAGTTTTTCCATTGCCAACGCAGCCTCGTTTTCTTTTTGAACACTCGTTATAATAACCCCAAGTAATTATCATATGTGTAAGTTATACCTATCTTAGAAATGTAATTGTTAACATTTTGGGTATAATTTTGTTTAATTTAAATTATGTAATATAATAAATTGATTTTTATAAAATTGTTTGTTTGTATGACGTGTAAATAATGAAGGAATATTTTATGATTTATTCTACAAAACCATTTTTTACATTAGTTTTGTAGAATAAATCATAAAATATTCAAAATATAATAGCATTTTTACTACCTATAAAGAGAGAAGAGACTATTTAAATTTGCCGCAAAATTTGATCGATGCGCCATCTGAAAACTGTTACATAATTTGAGGGTCGTTAAAGGTCATTCCGCTAAAATATTTGCATTGAGTCAGTCATCTGGAGTAATCTGTGGACATTACAATGAATAATTTCAACATTTGTCAGTGTCACTAGGAGTACCAATATTTACGTCGACGGCAAGACGGTTATTCTTTGTTGTCAAATCCACTCACGGACCGGACCATACGACTGTTGGGAATTGAGCAATTATCTTTGATTAAGACAAAATGCGAGTCGCCATAGATCGCGCACACAGTGGGAATCAGAACATTTTCAAGATTGTTTACATATTGAATGGCATTTAATTGGCCTTCGATTTTTGTTATTTCTCTTGGCCATCTTCAGTCATCCAGTCCCAGTTCCCGGTAGATATTCGTCCACTGCGGCGAACCGGTAAAACGTGACCGGGATCGTATCTGCTACCGTAGAGGCAGTGAATTCTCTGACGAGCAGAATAATTTTGGTCTACATAAACGGTAACTAAGTTTTCTGTAGTGCCCCAGTTCGCTTATGCAAATTTAATGCATTTATTTCCTTACAACAAGAAATTCCGTTGCGGTTTAAGGTCCGCTGAATTGTTAATTTATGGCAATTTAGCCTCAAATTATCAACTAGCATGCCACAAGAGGAAAATGGATTTGCTGACACGTAACTAATCACATTTTCCTCTAATTACGCCGGTATTTTTCTTTTGGCGCTAGGCCGCTTCCTTCCCAAAAGTGGCCAGTCACCTATTTCTGAATACCGCTGAATCCAACGATATACTTGAGTTGTCCAGTGTGGGGCGTTCACAGTTCTTCTTTTATAGCGGTGCGTTCCTGTGTAGGACCGCTGCATTCAGGCCTTGCGGCCCATTATGCCCGCCCTCCTCTCCAGGCTCACCTTACTCAAGTCCTGTCCCTTCTATGAAGACCAGTATCTTGGGCCAGGGGAGCGTATGGAGCTCTTCTATAGGCACCTGATGTGCTCCTTGAAAATTTGCCCTTCTGTGACTTAAAGGGCTATAGTTGGTCAACAGATGAATCGGAGTTTCCTCGTCTTCATTGCACAGCCGACATCTACGTTCCTCCGAGAGGCCCATGATGTTAAGATGTCGCCTCAGCTGGCAGTGTCCCGTTAGGACACTCACCAGCCTCCTCAGTCTAGTCCGACTGTGCTTTAACATCCATCCCCGAGCTACCGGGCTGGCCACTCCCTTTATCAGGGACTTGACCTGCCTCAGCCCGCGGATGTTCCTCCAGTAGGAGTCAAATTGACACTTTTCGTCCTCTGGCTCAAGTAACCTCCACTTACGCCGCACGAAGGCTGCGGGCCGAGATAGGGCGTTTCCGCCGCCTCTTTAGCCAACTCATCAGCTCTTTCGTTGCCTGCCATACCCGTATGGCCTGGAACCCATACGACCGTGACAGCATTCACCTCTGCCAATCTTGACAGCGCGTTTCTACAGTCCAGCACCAATCTAGATCTCACCTCGTTACAGTTGAGGGCCCCGATGGTCGCCTGACTGTCCGTGCAAATAAAGATGTGACTACCCGAGTATTCTCTCTCGAGATTCTCCTGCGCACATCTCAGGATGGCGAACAATTCCGCTTGAAAAACTCTCGGGTAAGTCCCCAGCGGAAGGGAAACTTCCACTCTGGGTGCTCTACCAAAGATGCCCGCGCCAGTACCCTCTCCCGTTTTGGACCTGTCCATGTACCAAACTAGTCCTTTCGGAATGAGCATTTCTTCCCTTTTATCATCCAGTTCACAGTTCAAGACTGAGAAAACTGTAACGACCCACGCACAACATATTACACCTACCTGTGCATGGCTTTGAGCTTTTCGCTCATAATGAACGCAAGTTCTTCTTCTTCAAGGTCTAGTTGGTCAGCCTTTAATCCATAATCGCGATTTTTATCGCTATTCCTGAAAATCATAATAACTTGAACATATACTTTGGTAAATTTTAACAATTTCAATCGCATTTATATGAATTTATTATCGCATGAGTTATGCCCGCGGTCAATATTGTTTCCATTTCCCAAAGGTTTTAAAAAAAAAAAGAAATAACAACATTGCTTACTGTTTAGATGAAAATGAAATGGTTTTTAGAGACTATTATATTAAGAATACAGTATTCTGAGAAATAAAAAATTTTGTTCCTCTTTGTAACCCAATCCATCAACATATTGTCCTACTCGTTATGTGTACCTTTAATGAGCAAAACAGTCCGTTCGCTTCTAACACCGCTGTTTTTCGATCAACCTGTCCAGGGGATTACGAATATCATCCTCTTTACATTGCCTGTGATCGCCGAAAACATGTCTACGGCCATTTATAAGAGCTTCCCTCAAAGAATCGAGATCCCTATTGCAGGCATTCTTTCGAATGGCTCGTTGGCATTCATTTTCTAATTCCTTAATTTTGCGGATGATATGCTGGAACATATTTTTTTCGACTTAAATTTTTCGAAGTGTTTTGCCGTAATTTTTCACCGAATGGTTCACACATTCGATTTTTACAACACTTCTACCGTACGGCACTTTTTCAATCATCTTCTTATACACGCTAGAGTCGCCTTGGGCAATAAAGGACTTGTAGTTTAAATTGTGCATGTCAATAGACCTGCAGAACCCCTCAACGATTATGTCGGACTCCATTGGCGAAGAACTACCCCCCAATTTTTAAAACATGTATAATCACCCGGGGTAATTTTATGATTTGAGGCTCTGGCACAAATCGAGCAATATTTATTTCTGACTCTTGTAACGGAGTTTGGGGGGGGGTTAGGTGTTCGAAGGTGAGCCGACACGTGATACAAGGGTGTTTAATAATTAATATAACATAACAACAATAACGATAACAATGAAGAAACGAGCAAATGAACAAACGATTAAATGAAATTAAAGAAACGGTTAGGGCGTACGAAGAGGGACCAAAAATAGTGCGCGCTCGACGACGATGGCTGGCAAAAAAAAGATGGATTCAGCTCCGGCTTTCTTGACGACTTGGCGACTTTAAGGACATAAGCCACCGTAAAGCTTAGTGATCAGTGGAAACGCGAATTTTCGAATTCTCAATGTATCCACGAAACTTCTGGGCCGCATAGACCAGTGCAAGCGCTTCTCTCTCTGTACAATTGTAGTTGCGTTCCGCACTGGTAAGCAGTCTGCTCGCATAGTCCACAGGACGTTCATCTTCGCTCTCCCCCTGCAACAGACATGCACCGATTGCATAGGCTCTTAGCTCTATTCTAAACTGCATGAAAGTTTACATATAGTTATATTGGAAAATCTTTTAATATTTTGATCTAAATTAATCTAAGTATGTTCCTGAAAAAAAAAACATTATCTCTGAAAAGAAGAAAGAAAGAAAACGGGGGACAAAAAAAAATATGTAAATAATGGGGTAACTTCAAATCCTCATGGCCAACGGAGTTTCTTCGACTAGCAATTGGAGAGTTGGTGGCAATTCGGGGTATTTAGCTTGGAGTAGAGCCGTGGGTGGATGTTTATTTTTCCGTTTCGGTTTTCGCGTTACGCGATTTATTAATCTGTGTCTTGTTGGGAGCTTGTGTGTTATGTGGAGTGTGTCTTTGGCGATTTCGTTTGAACTGGCGAGTGTCCGCGTAATATAGTTGGTTTGTAGTTTTTTAAGTCGCGTTGCAATTGGGGTCGTATTTGTTCGCGAGTAGATATGTTCCGAGGGGTATCTATATTCAAGCCGGAAAATGTGTCTAAGTATAGCTCGCTCGCAGGATATAATTTGCTGTAGTGAAGCTTGAGTTAGTGATGCGTAAATTGGTGCTCGGTAGTCAACTAATGGTCTAATAAAAGTTTTATAAGTATAGAGTAAAGTTTTTGGTTCGCAACCTTTTAAGCGGCCGCGAATGAGTTTCAGAAGGTTGCTACGTTTTCGTATTTTAGACATTGTTTCTTTTAAATCTAGGTTGAAATTCGTTTGTGATGTAAAAGTTATTCCGAGGTATTTAGCCGATTTAACTTGTGGTATGCGTTCTTGTTGTATTCTGATATTAATGATTGATTTAGAGTTTCTTGAATTCGCGTATGACATAACAAGTGTTTCTGATTTTGTTGGGTTTATTTTTACTCTCCATTTGCTAGTCCATTGCTCGATGTTGCGGAGCTCTCGGTTGATGACATCTTGCGCTATCGACGCTCTGTGACGGCTAGTCCAGATGGCAGTGTCGTCGGGAAACATGCGGATTTTTGTCCGGATTGAATCTGCAATTGGAAAATCTCGGCAGTATATGAGGTACAATAATGGGGAAAGGACAGACCCTTGGGGAACACCTGCTTTAAGGGTAAATGGAGTTGATAGGGATTTATGGACTTTAACCTGGCTGCTTCTGTTTGTAAGAAATGAGTCTATCAGAAACACGTATGATTGGGGGAGTTTGATGTCTATTAATTTTTGAATTAGGCCGTCATGCCAAACTTTGTCAAATGCCCGCTCGATGTCTAGGAAGACAGCAAGCGTGCACTGTTTTAAGTTGGCGAATCTGGTTGAGTCTGTGTGGAGTTCGAATATTGGATTCATCGTATTTCGTTCGGATCGGAAGCCAAATTGGCTCTGTGGCAGAAAATTGTTGGTCTCCAAGAAATTTGTTAATCTTTGTTTAATGATTTTTTCGAAAAGTTTACCCATGATGTTTAGCATTGAAATTGGTCGGTATGAATTTGGATTTTCTGGATTTTTGCCTGGTTTTAAAATAAGCACTATGTGCGCGGATTTCCAGGCTGGTGGAAAATATGTTGCTCTCATAGCATTGTTAAAAATTTTTGTGATGTACGAAATTGCGCTTTCCGGGAGATGTTTAAGTTGGATTGCTCGAATATTATCTGGACCAGGGGATTTTCTGTTATTTTGAATCTTTATGAGAGCATTAATATCATCAGCCGTGATTTCATCCATTAGTGTGTTGTCGGTAACTGGTGTGTACGCGTTTTGAAATGGAAATTTTCTAAATTTTTGAACTTGGAATCTCGTGTAATTGTAAAATTTACTATCAAAGGACGGGTGTTCGGGAATTGTGTGTACTTCGCGAAGGATTTCGGCAAAGCATTCAGCTTTTTCCGCGTTGGTTTGCAAAATTTCGTTATTCCATTCTAAATGGTGTCTCGGGTGTTTTTTTTGACCGGTGATTACTTTAAATGTGTCCCAGAATTTTTTTCCGTCGCGGTAATCATTTTTTGGACCATTGTTCTAATTTATATTGATTGATTTCGCGGCGAACTATTGCATTAAGTCTATTATAAGTGCTTTTAAGGAATGGATCGTGATTAAGTTTAAATTGTCGGTATATTTTGCGTTTTTCTTTAATTAATATTATTATCTCGGGTGGAAGTACCTGTTTATATTTTGGGATGCGTTTTGTCGGGATGTTTTCTCGCGATGCTGTGTTTATTATATAAGTGATTTTATTAACTTGGTTATTTATTGTGTCCGGGTTGATTGTGTCAGTTGCATTGTGTGCAAGATTGTCCGTAATTTGCTGTTTAAATTGGGTCCAATTGGCGCGTTTAAAATCGGTGATTTGGATAAAATCATCTGGCTGTTGTATTAATATTGTTTTAAAATTGGAGACCAATGGGACGTGATCTGAAGTGACCGTTGTGCCTATATATGACTCTGGGTTGATATGCTGTATTAGATTTTCAGTTGAGATGATATGGTCGATTATAGATGTACCAGCATAGTTTATGAAAGTGGGGAGAACGTTTTTTAATCTAATTAGTGGTAAATTCAAAAGCAAATTGCTAAGTTTTCGTCCATTTCGGTAGTTAGGGAATCTCCGAAATCATTGTGGCGGGCGTTAAAATCACCGAGGATCATAGCATTGTTTAAAGTTGAAATATATTGTAGTAATTCTGATTTCATTAGGCGGATTATAGTATGAAAAGATATGAATTTTTAAGTTTTTTACTCGGACTTCGGCGGCGATTACTTCTAGATGTGCAAGATGCTGTGGTATTTTATGCGGTTTTGATATTAGTGAGTTTGTTATTATTAGGGCTACGCCTCGATAGTTTCTTAATTCTAATAACATTTGAAGTTTGGGATTGAAATTTTAAGTGGACTTTTTGTTTCTGTAACGGCTAGGATGCCGATTCCGTCTGTTACTATGAAGTTTTTCAAACAATTTAATTTAGCGCGTATCCCTGCAATGTTAACCGTGGCAAACTTTAACGCAGCCAACTCGGTTACAGAGTGGTAAAGGGCAGGAGAGGGATCTGGTTGGGTTTAAGCAAACGTGAACGATACTTTGTTGCCCGACTGCGAAATTTTTGTTTTTATACCGAACGCCTCTTTCGAGGCTTGTTCAACACTGGTAAGGATTTGTTTCCTTGAAGGGGCAGCAGATCATACAGGACTTTTGTAAAAAATCTGATCGAGGAAAAAGCCAGTGACAAACTTTGTTCAAGGGAGCTTTCGCTTTCAGGGGTTTTGTCGGCAAATTGAGGTGGTGGGTCGATGATGTGTACCGGTTGGATTGGGGTTTCGATGGTGATGTTTCGCGATTTTTCCAAAACGCGGGGGCAGTCACGAGACCAGGCGGGGTGTGCTCCTTCGCTCATGGGGCATTTTGGGGCTGTCTGGGTTGGGCATTTTCCAGGAGTGTGCTTTTCGGGGCAAGAGGGGCACATGGGTTTGTTAGTGCACTCGCCGCTCGCGTGCCCAAACTGAAAGCATTTGGCGCACTGCAGGGGAGTTGGTGCTGGTTGAAGCGATGTTTCGCATTGGTGTCTGCAACCGTAAAGGATGACACCATTGGCCAACATGTCGTCCAATGTGGCTTTGTCTGAAGTCAGACAGCGGATGAGTTTCGTTGGGTTGTTGGTTTTTTTTGAAATAATGCGCCACGCGCGGGAGATTTTGAGGTTTGGATTTTATTGGGGGCTATGTCCAGATCGACATTGGTAATTACAAGAGAAAATTTCAGTAGAGGCGTGGAGTTGCGGGCTTTGTTTTGAGAAGACAACGATTGTATGGAGAAATTTGGAGAGTTAGATGCAGTTTTGAACAATTGCTCAAAATTGGGAGAAAGTTTGTTTTCCAGCTCCAACAAAGCTGTTCGGTTGTAATTAACTTTAAGACTGAATTGTTTGAGGTTAAGTGTTGTTACTAAGAACGCGTAAAGGGATTTTTGTGTGGAGATTTCTTTCGGTAAATTACGAAGTGCGTAGCGGTGTGTACTCACTGCGTTTTGTTGTTGTTGGCTTTTCTGTTGGTCTGGTGTGGGGGCTGCTGAAGTGGTCGCGGTGTTATGTTTGGAACCTGGGGTCGTTTTGGCTGCTGTGGTTGTCTTAGCTACGCTTGTAGCTTTTGAAGCTCTCGTTGATATGGGATGTTGTGGTTCGTCGCTTTCGTCCGAGCTCACAAAACGGACCTCGGCTCTCCTTCTCGACTTCCTTTCGTGGGAAGCCATTATTTTCCCTCTGGTCACTTCACTTCACTCGAATTAAAAAATTCGGATTCAGATATCGATGTGGATCCCAGATGAAATCTTCCTTCTATCGGCACCTCACTCTTGACCTTACGAATTGAAAAATTCGATTCGGGCCTTAAAGCGTAGCACTGACACAGAAAGAATTTGCAGTGAGCGTGTTGAAAAACACGAGAGATCCGGCCAGCACGAGTGCGGAAGCCAGAATAACCTGCATAGGCTCTGGCATCCGTCTTCAAAACATATGGCAGGGCGTCGGCTTGGCGAAGAATCGGAACAGTCATCAGTTTTCGTTCCATTTCCACGTCGCACTTTTCTTTGTTTAATCGCTTAACGGACGAGACACGTCTGCAAAGTTGGGAACGAAGCGGCGGAACCAACAGCACGTTTGCAAGAACGACAACACTTCGCGGACATTTCGTGGTGCTCTTCGGTCAGCGATTGCGGCAATCTTGTCTGGGTCAGCTGTGATTCCATCCGGAGTTATGACATGCCCTAAGTATTTGACGCGCGTACAAGCAAAGGTGCATTTCTTCCGATTCGCGTTGAGTTTGAAATGTCTTAGGCGCGCGAAAACCATTTCGAGATCACGGAGAAGCTAGAGGAGATCACAATTAAATCGTCCAAGTAAACTAAAACAGTCATGTCGCGCAAACCCTTACGTATGTGGCAGGCGCGTTCTTCAACCCGAACGGCATGCGGTTGAAACGGTAGATGCCAAAAGGCGTGATGAAAGCGGTTTTATCACGATCCTCCTTTCTCACCGCTATTTGCCAATAGCCTGAGCGCAGATCAAGGGTGGACATGTACGCGGTTTGCTTTGCCTCGTGAAGCAGGTCGTCGATTCTTGGCAAAGGATAGCGATCTGGTGCGGTGACTGCGTTTAGTCGTCGATAGTCGATGCACACTCGGTGGCTACCATCCTTCTTGGGAACGAGAACTACCGGGGCGGCATAGGCAGACTCACATTCCTCAATTACCATGTTTATATCGTGAGCGTTTAGGCGGCTTGAATGTAGTCGGATTAGACAAGTTTAATCCGACATCGTTTATATCGGAGTTGCTATTCGGATTGATTATAGAAAGTAGTAGGGGTAGGTTGCTAACTTCGCTTATGTTTGTTACAGATACTCCTAACCTAACTTTCAGTAGTTGTCAAGTTGCAGGAATGATGGAAAATGTAGAAATGGTGTATATAATGTGCATGGGATTTTGGTGGTTGCTAAATGTTATTAATTTTTTTTAACCAGCAACAAAATATTTTTATATTACTATATTAAATCGGAATGACAATGAAGTTAGCAGCAGTTGTTTGTTGAAGCCGCTTACATTTTATCCAAGCCGGTTATTTTGTCGGCTTGGACAAAACGTCCAAGCCGACTAAACTTTCAATCCTCAGCGTTTATATCGTAAAATTTCAAGCGGATTGAACGGTTGAAGCGGCTTAAACCTCACGATATAAACAGGGTATATTACACCTCGGTCAAGCATTTCCGAAATTTCCTTTTCCATAATTTCTTTCTTCAATTGGGACAACCGGTAAGGTGGCACCGAAATTGGGGTATTGTCAAGAAGCGTGTTGGCGTGTTCCAGATAGGGCGTGGCCTCGTCTGTTTCGTCAAATACGTCTTTGTTCTCCTCCAAAAGACTATTAAAAGTCACACGGTCCTCGAGTGGTAAGGTTAAACTTTCATCGTCGCGCAGGACGGGGCTGACATCTATTGCGGCAATCGATGTGGCTGGTGCGGGATCCTTGGTTTCCGACAGGAAGTTGTAAAGCTTCGAGTTTTCAGTAATGGAATACTGCGTGTTGGCAACATCGATGATCAGGCATGCATTATGAATGAAGTCGATTCCTACCAATGTTTTATTCTGCACATGGTCTGGAATGGCTAGGAACGATGTAGGAAACGTGTGGCCATTGGTGACGACGTCGGCTTCAAATTGTTGCGCTTTGACTGTTCTCGAGGGACCGTCCGCGAGAATCGTTTATACTGTTTGTTCAACGAAGGGCGTATTGCAAGATCGGAAGTAGTTTAGGAGCCGGTGTCCCGCAATTGTGCACTTGGCGCCTGTGTCTACGTACGCCGCTCCGGACAAGCCTAGTACGTTTATCGGAAGTAGTGGCCTCGACGACGTTTGTGCGAAGCTAGCTGACATTATTTCCACCGATAACGTTTCGCTCGAATTCGGCTTCTTCGTATTGGCAGCTCGACAGTTTGGACACTGTGATCGGACGTATCCGGGCGTTTGGCAACCAAAACAAACGAGCGCAGGTCGGCCTGAAGTTGACGGTTGCGATTGTCTTGCAAGCGTCGCGGTTTGATCGACTGGCTTCGCCTTCGTAGCAGCAAATTTCCGGCAGTCGCTTTGCTGGTGTCCGTAGTTGTGGCAAAAATCACAACGGGGTCGCGGTTTTCCACTCTCTTGCTTCATGGGCTTTTCGTTGCTTTCCATAAAGTTCTCTTCTACAGAGCGCGCCTTGTTTATCAGGTTCTGGAAATCCATAATTCCGTCTCTCGGGACCTGTTGGCGGATTCTTCGATGCAAGAGTCCGTACACCATATCCAATTTGTGGACCTCGTCCAGGACTGGTCTGGGTGGTAGCTTCGAAAGAAGAGCGCGGCATTTGTTAACAAAAATGTCCGTTGGCTCACCTTCTTTCTGTTCATAGGCGAAGAGCTCCCTGTAAATCTTGTAGGGCGGTTTATTCTGGCCAAAAGCGTGTTTCATGGCGACCAAAGCTTCATCCCAATCTGATATGTCACCTTTTGCTCCATGAAACCAGGGGAGCGCTGGCCCGTCGCGAAGGATAGGGAGTCCTTTCAGCGCATTGTCGTCGGACATGTTTACGCATGATTTGAATACAACAGTGTCGTCGATGAAGACTTCAACCTCTTCTTCTCGATTTCCAGAAAATCTCGTGTGGCACGTCGAGAAATTTCCACTAGTTGATAGAGGCATTGTCGGCGTAGCATTTCCGGGGCCTTGTAGTGAGTCGCAAATACCTTGCACAAATTGTTGCAGAAGTTCCGGGGTCATATGCACTGGGGCTGCCATTGTTTTATCGGCGGAAGATTCCAATGGTACAGACTTGGCACGTGTTACGTGTACAGTACGCGATCTCAGGACTAAGTCGCGGTCACGATTGCGAAAATCTCGTTTCGAACACGTGTTGCCGTTTACGCACGCGTTTTCAATTACGGTAATTTTGATTTAGCGGCATTTAACGTTGCAATTAATTCCGACACTTACTTGTTTTCGGCGGTTGTCTTCGAGCCACGAGTTGGGCGCCAGTTTGTAACGGAGTTTGGGGGGGTTAGGTGTTCGAAAGTGAACCGACACGTGATCCAAGGGTGTTTAATATTTAATCTATCTATATATATAAAGCGAAGTGTCCTCACTGACACACTCATCTACACATCTACTCATCTACACATCTATCTACACATTCACTGATTTCCGATCTACCCACAGCCCAAACCGTGAGGGCTGGCGACTTGAAATTTTAGTCACGGGTCTATCATGTGCCGAAAAGAAGTGATAAGAAGGGATTTTGCGAAATTCGGCCCGGTTCCTTAGTATTTAAATAAAAACCATATAAAAACCGGTTAATATAAACAAAAAATGATCGGCTCGCGGAGACCGTGTTTTTGTTAGAAGCACGTGTCTAGCCAAAACAACTTCGACGTCGGGCGACCGGTTTACATTAAAAGCACTTTCAACGTCGTCGCGTTTCTGCTTTCCTGATCATACTTTTGCCGTACCTAGCGAGGCGCAGATATTTCAATTATAATTTTGATTTCAATTATAATGTCGATCCGTGACTCA
Organism: Eledona agricola; assembly: GCA_964023215.1. Taxonomy (NCBI): domain Eukaryota; kingdom Metazoa; phylum Arthropoda; class Insecta; order Coleoptera; family Tenebrionidae; genus Eledona; species Eledona agricola. The sequence continues at coordinate 14,525,808 of OZ026859.1, read as the reverse complement.
TTTTAAAATTACCAAACCACTCCAAATTTAATCCGTCTACATTAAACATCCTCAAATATCTCTTGCAAACTTTACCAAATCAACCCCAAAAAAATCCCGAACTACGCCAAACTGACACAAATTAGATCCGTTATCTTAAATCATCCCTTACCACCCCTTAGCAACCCCAAGTAACTCCAATCACTTTAAAATTACAAAAAATGATACAAACCATAGCAAATTATGCCAAACTCACCCAAATTACTTCGGCTACCATAAATCACCCCCGACTATCCCTTACCACCCCAAACTAAGCCCAATCACTTTAAAATTACAAAAAATGCTACAAAGCATAGCAAACTATGCCAAACTCACCCAAATTACTTCGGCTACCATAAATCACCCCCAACTACCCCTTACCACCCCAAACTAAGCCCAATCACTTTAAAATTACAAAAAATTATACAAACCATAGCAAACTACGCCAAACTCACCCAAATTACTTCGGCTACCATAAATCACCCCCAACTACCCCTTACCACTCCAAAATGAGCCAATTCACTTTAAAATTACAAAAAATGCTACAAATCATAGCAAACTACGCCAAACTCACCCAAATTATTATTATTATTATTATTTATTATTTGTAAAGTTCACAAATAATCATAAGGAACTCGTTCGGCTCGACCATCCCCAGATGGAAGTCCGGTCTTCCACGAGTCCCTTAATTCAACAGAAATAATCATACATAAGAATCTTACAGAAAACAAAAACAAATCCTTATCATATACATATTACCTAATATTACCTAATATAACCGTAAAATTAAAAAAAATAAAAAACTAAATAAAACTAATATAAATCTAACTAAACTGACTACAATTCAAATCCCAACCCCATCAACAACAATTGCTTGATATGTTTCTTAAATGCTTCTGAATTCAAGGACTTAATATTGCGTGGCACTCTATTCCAGATTCGTGGCAAGTTGTGTGAAATGCACCTTTCGTAAAAAGCGGTGCAGTGTCGCGGGATAGAGAGGTAACTTCTCCTTCTAATATTGACATTGTGAACATCCGTGCGAAACGAAATTCTGCGGGTCAAGTACTTGGGAGCACGCCCATTAACTACTTTTTCGTCAAAACATACAGCATGCAGAAATCTCCTCTGTTTCATATTTAACCACTCGATTTCCGTTAATTTAGAAGATATGTGAGAATATCGCGACATTCCAAAAATAAATCTCAAACATGAATTTTGGACCACTTGAATCCGCCGTATGTCCTCACCACTCAAACAATTCCCATAAACAACATCACAATAGTCAAAGTGGGACAGCACTAAACAATTACATAATTTAATTCTTATTTTTCGATTCAGAAAGGCTTTATTGTTGTAAAGCAATCTAAGACTACTATATGCTCTCCTTTGACACATATTAATATGCGAAGTGAATCGCAGGTTACAATCCATCAACATGCCTAAATTTTTGACTTCGGGTATAATCCGGAGTGGCTTCGAATACACAGCTAAGTTAGCGTGTTCAAGTAATTCGAGGAGTTCAGAACGGTCTCTTGTTCTTCCAAACAGTACAATGTTTGATTTAGACGGATTTATTGCTAGTCCGAGATCACTAGAAACACTCGCAATGTTGCTCAAATCTAGTTTAATTTTATTAATGGCTGCCGTAAAATCTTCTCTACGAAAAGATGCATAAATTTGGGTGTCATCGGCGTAGCAATGGTAGCTGCAGGCCAGACTCGTCATGAGATTGCAAGTGTAAATGGTATAGAGTAGAGGCCCAAGTATAGAACCCTGTGGCACCCCGCAAAGAATTGGTAAACTTTCAGTAACCTCTGCATCAATTATTACTCTCTGTGAGCGCCCACATAAATATCTCTGCATGAACACCTGAACAGAATCGTCACAACCAATAAAATGCAAAATCGCCAACAACATCTCATGTCGAACGGTATCAAAAGCCTTAGTGTAATCCAACAGTATGAGGATGGTATGCATATTATTATCGTGAGCCTCCAGAATGTCATCAGTTACTTTAAGCAAGGCAGTAGTACAACTATGGTTCTGTCTAAAGCCAGATTGAAATTCCGGAAGGATGTTATGTTGGTCGAGGTGCGCCCTTAGTTGGTCGTTTACTACCTTTTCCAAAACTTTCGAGAGAACATGTAGTATACTTATCGGGCGCAAATCCTTATACCCTAAAGGATTTCGTACTTTGGGTAGTGGTATGATTAGAGATTCCTTCCAAGACTCTGGAAAAAGAGACTGTTCAATACAATAGTTAATAATATGCGTAAGTACAGGTAACAACGTAGGGCAACACATTTTAATAAACTTAATCGAGATTCCATCAACTCCTACTGCACTTGATGTAATCGAATTAATTATTCCAAAAACCTGACCATCATTCACCGGCTGAAACCTAAAACCACCCTTCATATTATTTTTAGTGCAGCCATTGTAAAAGTGTCTGGTTCACTCCCATCATACGTGACAGTTTGAGACGATGTAATGAAAAACTTATTAATTGCATCCGCATTCTTTAAGTGTTTCGGAATGTTATTCATCTTTTTCGACGCTATACCCAACTTTTTTAGTTCTTTCCAAGTGTTACTCGGGTTACCATTTGTGCGCACAAAGTATTCCATATATGCACGTTTCTCGGTTTTGACCGCCATATTCGTAATGTTTCGAAGTTGCTTATAGTAATTCCATTTTTCCGTAGTACGGCGCTGTTTAAACTTCTTTAATGCCTTGTCCCTCAACCCCATCATTAGTCTCAATGTGTCGGTTAACCATGGTTGGTACACTGCTTTACGCTTACGAAGTTTAAATGGACAGTGCTTATCCAGTAGGACAATAAGAATATCATTTAGATACACAATTTTTTCATTAATATCAACAATTTCTACGATCTGATAAATTGGTAAAGAGGTCAAATGGATCCGAAGCGATTCAAGGTCCACATTACTATAATTTCGTCGCCAAATATTATTAATTTTATTGTCAGTATCATTAGCCGCGATATTACCATCCTCAACATTTGCATAAATCAGGCAATGATCACTCACATGATGCATGTCGACCACCCCTCTGTTCGTTACCTCAACATCATCAGACAGTAAAATCAAATCGATCAACGTTACTGAGTTATTACAAGTCCTTGTGGGCTCGTCAACAACCTGGGACAGACCACATGATGCTATTAATTGAGAGAAATTCCACTTCGCACGACTATCCTTCAACCAGTCAATATTGAAGTCACCAAGACAACTGATACCATCACAGATGGGCAAAAAATTATACAAGGATTCTTCCAATTTATTTAAAAAGAATGAGTAGTTCATACTAGGAGGTCTGTACGCGACACCGATTATCCAGATCTTAACGAGCCCCCCGATCCTGACCCACAACTGCTCGATATCATCACACGATGGTAACACCCTGAATGCGAGGGTATTTTTTATATAGAAGCCAACTCCCCCTCCCCTGCCACAACGATCCTTACGCAAAAGAGAATAATTATGAATCTCCAAATTTTCCGAGGGAGTATCAACATCAAGCCACGTTTCCGTTAATGCCACAATATCATAAGCATTCAAGAGCACATGGTTACTTAAATCCCCAAAATTACTAGCTAGAGATCTACAATTTAAATGGCAAAGCAGCATAATTTAACCCCATACAATTTACATCTCTTGAAATAACCACTATCTGTTTTAATCTTTTCTGTATCGGCTACTTTAATTAATTGTTCCGTGTTTAACGCTGCGTCTAGATTATTTGTATTGTATTGTATTGTAGGGGGGTCGTTTGGCTACTGAAGCCCTTCGTCACTGCGACCATTGTTGGTCTATTGTGAATAACCCTGCTTCCTATTGGAATCCCAGGGAGTCTAGCCCCCTGATGAAGTGGGCCAGATCCTTGGGAGTTGATTTACGTATCTGGGCGGCCGTGAGTGCAGCCGCACCCAGATATTGTAACCTATTATGAGCGATGGTGTTGCACTCACAGAGAATGTGTTCGGCCGTTTCTACCGCCGATCCACAGAGTCGACATGTAGCTACTTCTGCTTTCCCCATTTTCTGGAGATGGTATCTGACTGGACCGTGTCCTGTCAGGAGGCCAGTTACTTGCCTCAGATCATTCTTTTCCAGTTTGAGAAGCATCTTAGTCTTCTTTGACGAATAGTGTATGAACTTTTTCGCCTGGCGTTGGCCTGGAGTATTTCTCCAGTAGGATTCTTTCTGTTCCTTTTCCCATTTATGGATGTCGGACATTCTCTGGGCTTTGGTTAGCCCGCAGAATGGTTCTGGTCCAATAAATGGAGCTGTCGCACCTTTCTTGGCGAGGGCGTCTGCCATTTCATTTCCTTCAATCCCCTTATGCCCTGGAATCCACAACAGAGTGATTCTGTTGCCTATCGCCAGTTGCTTCAGGGATTGTTTGCATTCCCAGACAGTCCTCTGTACACAGCGGTAGGCTCTCAGGGCCTTTAAGGCTGCTTGACTGTCTGACAGTATGTAGATATTTGCACCCTTTATGCGCCTTTCGAGGCATTTCCGAGCACAAACATCTATGGCACATATTTCGGCCTGATGAATCGAGGGGGTACTTCCTAAGGGCTGATGGATCCTGGTCTGCGGACCATAGACTCCTATTCCAGTCCCCTGCTGCGATTTTGACCCGTCTGTGTACCAGACGAGTGAGTTCTTTGGAAGTCGAGTCGTATCGAATGTTCCACATTGGCGGCTTAAAATGGCCACTTCGAATGGAACATCGAAGTCGAGTTCGGCTGGCATTACGTCCGTTGGTTGGTTCCAGGACTCTGCTCTTATCAGATTCATAATCCTGCAGTGACCAACCATGTCCCCTAGTTTTAGATTTTTTGTCTGTGTTGACCTCAAGGCACTCAGTGCTGCCTCCTTCCTCACATGTAGATGTAAAGGAAGAAGATCAAGCAGCGCCTCTAAGGCGGCCGTAGGGGTGGAGCGCATTGAGCCCGTCACGCCTAGACAAGCAAGCCTTTGCAATTTCTGCATTTTGCTTTGCGTTGTTGTTTCTTCAGTTTTTGGCCACCACAGCAGGGATGCATAGGTTACCACGGGTCTTACCACCGTCAGGTATGACCAGTAGATCATCTCCGGTTTGAGTCCCCAAGTTCTCCCAAAAAGCCTGCGGCAACACCAGAGTGCCGCTGTGCCTTTTGTAAGAGTTTTGTCAACATGCGTTTTCCAGTTGAGTTTCGCGTCTAGATTTACACCTAGATATTTGACCTCTCTGGAGAACTGCAGCTTTTTCCCGTGCAGAGTTGGAGCCGTCTAGATTAAGTTAATTATGAAATTATAAGTAGATAAAGCAACAGGTGAAAACAATAGCACAAGGCGGATATAAGTAAATGACAAATCAAGGATGAGATAAATTCACAGGGGGAAAAAGCAGTAGCCAAGTTATTATTAAATTTATTTAAATTACGGTTGTAAATTAATAATGAATTAATATGTTAAACGATTAAAAAGCGTACAACGTATAGATAAGCAGAAAAAGGAAGAGATAAAATATTACTTTTTTCGACGGCGACTGTCTTGTCAATGTCGGTGAATGCAGAAGGTGGGCGCACTGTGCTTATTTGTCCTGACTGACATCTGGCAGATCGGCAGAGCTGCGGATTTTAACAACTTTCTTGTTATATTTAGCCAGGATGCGTCCTCCCATTGTCCACACATTATTTCTTCCGAGTACCTCACACGCTTCACAGAACAATTTGTAACGCTCCGTCACTAAATCCTCTCGGATGACTATCCTTGTACCTTTAAGCTTGGACTTCTTGTAAAAAATATTACCCTTCATCATATTAGTAGCAAATTTTATGATCATGGTGGATGTACCTTCATCTCGGGGATTGTTCTTCTGCTGGGTCCTTGAGGTAGGTTTCACTGTGTAGGCAGAGACTATATCAGACTGCTCCACCTTCACACCAATCTTATTCTCACAAAGTTGCATTATTGACTCTTTAACACCTACAGTGTTATTGGATGGCACCCCACAGAACCGTAAAGTGTTACAACGACCTTGCTGCTCCAATTCGACGATCCTATTCTGGGCGTCCGCAAGATCATCTTCCAGTAGTCGTACCTTCTCCTCGTATACCTTGTATCGTTCATCCCAACTTTCCCTCAGTTTGTCAGCAATGGAATTCACTAATTTGTCCAAAAACTCTTCAGATGATAATATTTTCTCGCAAATGGTTATAATACTGGCTTCACCAGCATTACGTGATGGATATCGATCGCCACCCATATTATTAATATGAAGGAATAGCAGTAAACTGAACAATTAGCTAGCAGGGCCACCACGACACGTCTACTCGTTCGCACCACACATCGAATAATTCTGCTTGTTTGGTTCGGTTTCCTTGTCCGATGCTTCCCGGTTGTCCAAGTTGATTCCTGGGTCCTTGTCTGCCAACTTATATTAATGTCTTCATACGCCACCATACCACTATTATATCGCAAAAGATGATGATGATTATATTCTAAATACTTTACTTGTTTTTTAATATCTTCAGATAATAGATTAAACGGTTTGGGGGATTTGAATAAATAATGGGCGGTTCGAGTGCCATCAAAAATGGTTAATTCTTTTACAGTAAATTCGGGCACGTAGGTCATTATTATTATTATTAAAATTTTAGCATCAACATCAAGAAATAGTAATTATTGTGAAATCTGTTAACTTTATTATTCTGGATATAAAATAGCACATCTCCGAAGTAATATCCACAGCAACAACTTCCTGGCTGTAAAAATATAATAAAATTAGATATACTATTTTATTAAATTTAGAATAACAATTACCTTATAACTGTCTATAGTAGACCGTGTGGTCTACCTTATGGTAGACCGCACGTCTCTCTTCCCCCTCAAACATTATAGTTAGGGGAATTATTTCCCCTAACACAAAGGCGAGTGGAGGCGTCGTAGAGCCTATTATAAAATAGGTTAACTTAAAAAGAAAAGTAAAATGTAACTTAACTCATTAATACTGGAGCACGAGTTTTTAAAAAGCTTTATTACGGAAAAAGTACATGCGGCTCTAACTGGATTATAAATCTAAAACTAAACTAACTAGCGTTGTCGCGCGGTATTTATTTATTATTTATGATGAGCCAGCTTTGCTGACTTTGCCCTGTTCGGGGACTCCTTGTTTGGGCATGTGACTGGCAGGTAACTCCTCCCTCCTTAGAAAGCAGCTTCCTCCGGAAGTTGGACAGTGATTTCTTTGGGTTTACGTTTTGGTTGTGTAAGTTGGTCACTTTGTTGTCGTTGGACGTGTTGGCGATGGTTCCTGATCCATTTTGTTACGATATATCCGGATATTACTATTAGGATAATGTAGAGAATAATGGACACGTCTACTCGTTCGCACCACACAACATTACTTCGGCTACCATAAATCTAGGGATTTCTGTCGGTGTGTTAACGGCATCGGGTCGTCGTTTAAGTTGGCGGTGGTGGAGACTGTCAAAACCGCGCAAGCGCATTGTAATTTTTAAAATCTAGGGGTTTCTGTCGGTGGATTGGCGACATCGGGACGTCGTTTAAGTTGGCGGTGGTGGTGACTGTCGAAACCGCGCACGCGCATTGTATTTTTTTTAAATCTAGGGATTTCTGCGGGCGGGTTGGCGGCATCGGGCCGTCGTTTAAGTTGGCGGCGGCGGAGACTGTCAAAACCGCGCACGCGCATTGTAAATTTTTAAATCTAGGGATTTGTGTCGGTAGGTTGGCGGCATCGGGTCGCCGTTTAAGTTGGCAGCAGCGGAGACTGTCAAATCCACGCATGCGCATTGCAAATTTAAATTAGGGATTTTTGGATATCTAGGGTTTGGCACCATAGGTTGGTAACACTGGTCGGCGCATGCGCAATATTTTTGGGTCTGGGGATTTTTGGTTATCTCGGGTTGGTACCATAGGTTGGTAACACTGGTTCGCGCCTGCGCAGGGGACGCGCATGCGCAGTGGTGAGGGCGCGCATGCGTAGTGGGAGTGACCTTGAAGTGAGCCAGAACCCGCTATCTTACACTACTTAACTTATTGTCATTTTGTTTCTGCATCAGTATTGCACCATAACCAGTTACACTCGCGTCTATGTGCAGTTCTGTATAATATAAAGGCGAATAGATTGACAAAACAGGCACAGATATTAGCTTATCTTTAAGAGACTTAAAAGCATCCAACTGATCCTTTCCAAATTTAAATATTGCATCTTTTCGTAACAGCGCAAACAAAGGTTGTGTAATGCTTGCGTAATTCTGAATAAAACGTCTTAGATAACCAGTTAATCCTAGAAAACGATGAACCTGCCTTGCGTTGGATGGAATCGGAAAGTTTCTTACAGCTTTAATGTGCTCATTACTAATTTCGACCCCCTGTCCTCTAATTGTATATCCCAAATAAGTTATCGATTGAGTTAAATACGTACATTTCTTTAAATTTAGTTCTAATTTATTCTCAGCCATCAAACGAAGCACTTGTTCAAGAATTTCCAAATTTTGCTCAACATTCTCAGTCGGAATAAGGATGTCATCTAAATAAATGAATATAAGCCCTTTCTCAACTAGATCTTTAAATACACTCGCGGACAAGAAGTAGGGTCACTTAAAAAATTTGGATTAAAGTTGCTTGAAAAAGTGTTTTTCTACAAATCGCTTGGTAATTTGGCACATATACTCGTTCTCAACAAAAATTGATGAACCCTATACTATGCCGTCCGTTTGAATAGTTCGTGGAATAATTTTTCAGGGAACATGCATTCATTCTCTAGGAACCACAGGCACTGCATTCGCCTATATCTCAATTGTTTCTGCTTTGCCCGCGCATTCGGTCAATAAAAAACGTGGTCAACTGGTAATTTGCAATTTTAAAGAAATAATGAGCTTAGATCCAGTTGTGGTGGCGAGAATTACTGCAAATATTCAGGACGGGAAAGGACATAGAGAAACGGCTAGATCTGCTGACATCAGTTTATCAACGGTGCAAAGAACTGTCCAGCATTACAACGAAACTGGACAGCTTGTGCGAAGACCAGGATCTGGCCGATTGCGGTCTACATCGGCCCGTGATCACCGTTTTGTGGTGCAAGCTTCACGATGAGATCGCCTCCTAACAGCAGTAGTCCTAAGACAGGAGCTGAGATATGCTCTAGGTGTTGATGTGAGTGCACAGACTATTAGAGAACGTCTTCGGGAAGCAGGTCAGAGGTCTCATAAGATGGCAACGGGTTTATTGCTGACCGCAGCTCACAAAAGAGCAAGACTCCAGTTCGCCTTAGAACACCGAGATTGGGAAATTGATCAATGGGTCAATGTACTGTTTACTGACGAGACAAAAATCAATATGACCGTTATGTTAGAGAAGTTTTCGAAGAGCATGAAGGGATGCATGGGGTTTATGGACAACGATGGGGATTTTTATGCACTACGGTGCGAGGGCACATACAGCTAGGTTGGTTACCAACTACCTTAAAGACATTGGAGTAGAGCGGCTACGCTGGCCAGCTCGAAGCCCAGATCTGAACCCTATTGAACATGCATGGGATGATCTAAAAAAACGCGTCCGAGACAATATGCCCCCCGGATGTAGCCTTCAGCAGCTCAGTAACTTTGTGGTGCATGAATGGGACAACATTCCCCAAGAAAGAGTATCCAACCTTATAAGAAGTGCACCAAGGAGGGTTCAAGGAGTCATAGATGGTAGAGGTGGTAATACTCGCTATTAATTTGTGCTTTTTGTCTAGTCTAGTGTTATGTTTATTATGTTACTAGCTGAATGTACCCGGCGTTGCCCGGACGTAGATTAAATAAACGCAGTGTTGACAAAAGTGGTGTATTTGTGATGTAGACTAATCGACATTATAATACAATTAAACAAAAATGCTCTACTTTTCCAATCACAAAATAAACAAATTAGCTGAAATTAACCTGCATTGCCAGGACCGGGTACTTCAATATGATTTGGAAAATGACGATAATTTCGTTTCTGGGTGCAAGCTCCTTTTTTTTCACTCTTTTTCACTCTTCAAGAGAAGGAGAGTTGACAGAGAAGCTGAATTATTCCAAATTATTCCCATTTAGTTCTCTAACAACGTTAAAGAATGTCGTCGAAGAATGTTGAAATAAATACATAATTTCACACCATAAAAACGATGTATTTGGTGTAGTTTTGGATGATAAGGGTTTTTTTGGGGATTGTTTTGAATGGTTATTGATGGTTGGCGGGGTTTAGCTTTGGCGGATTAAACGAAACTTTTGGTAATTTTAATGGGATTGGGTTTAGTTTGGCTTGGTAAGAAGTGGTTGGGGTGATATAGCGGAAGTCGAAGTAATTTATGCGAGTTTAGCGTAGTTTGCTTGGAATTCGTAATTTTTTTACATTTTACGTTGATGTGGGGTAGTTTGGAATGGCAAGTGTATGATTTTTGAGAGTAGTTTGGAATGGTACATTATGTTTAGGGGTGTTTAACGTATTCAGGTAACATATACAGAAAATTTGGTAATTTTAAAATGAACAATTATAGTGCGAACCTCTTGAGCTCTATTTTCGGTAATAAAATGCAATAGGAAAGATAGTAAAAAAGACTATTTCCATCACTTTTCAGAGGAATTATACGTGGTGGTATTTGTACCCCGCTTACTATTCCTCCATCTTAGTTATAAATAATGCAGAACAATAATGAACACAATGTACATAAAATAAATAGTGTAAATCGTGTATAAGCACACATTACTTATGATGTCAGTGAAATCCGGTAAAACTGCAAATTTCGGATTTTGGCCGGAGCAGGTTTGGTGAAGATCAAATACACCACTATCATTAAATGAACGTAAAAATTAGCGTACGGTATATAAGTGGAGTCCGGTACGACGATGGTAATTTTTCGAAAATCGATTGGGGAGATATTTACTTAACGTCAAGAACAAATCGGGAATATTATATTAAAAAAATTTATTTAATAGCGATAGAACTTCGAATACTGATGCGTCGCCTCGACCTTGGCGACGTTGAGTACCAGCGTACCAGACGCTGAAGCAGCAATTTTAACAATTATATTAGGTGCACGTGCCTAGTGCGTATTAAAAAAATTTGGATTACCAAATAATACTCGCGCAGGTGTACTCGACTGGCCCGTCATAATTTGCACAAAATGAATTAACATACTAAAGTATATAAATATTTTGACGGGAATGTGGTGGGTGTAAAAATCTTATTCGGCCTCTCCGACAAACTAACACTTGTTTACATTAACATGCATGCCTTCATGGACCTGTGACGAATTACAAACAAATATCTAAATTTCAAGTGTTCCATTTGATTTCGTTTCTGGATGCAAGCGGTTTTTTTCACTCTTGTCAGTCTGAAATTATTACATAGTGATATTTTCACATCCAGGTGCCCTAAATTTATTTTGCCGCTGATTTCAAAAATTTTTCTGGAAGGAAAGTAGTCAGCAGTGGGGCTCGTCAGGGGTGGCAGGGTTGGCAGTGCCACTCCAAGTATAAATTTACTATCGAACACAAAATTAGTTCTGTAATTCAGTTGCAGAATTATGAATTTTTCAGATATTTTCACGAAAATTTAGCGCTTACACCGCCACTGGTATGAATGTCAGTGATATCTGGTACATACAACGGTGAAAATTTCGGGGCAAATTTGGTGAAAAACAAATACACCACTATCATTAACTAAACGTAAAAATTAGCGTACAAATATAAGTGGAGTCCGGTCCGATGCTGATAATTTTTCGAAAATTGATTGGGGGCAGATTTGGTTAACGCGAGGATCAAATGTTAAATTAAAATACTTTATTTGATAGCGGTAGACCTTCGAACACTGTTGCGTCGCCTCAGCGAATTTGGCGACTTTGCGAACAGTTTCCGACGCTGGAGCAGCAATTTTCACAATTGTAGTTGTGTTAAAATTAAACACCGCGATCGAGTACTGCTCCACACGCTGAACCAGCAATTCTCGAATTCTAAGAAACGATAAGAAAGGCTTATCCAACGCTTGGTATGTGCGAATTTCTGCATAGACACTCAATCAAACTAAATCGAGCATCGCCTTTTCACGTTTCTGACCTTGCCCTTGACGTGGCAGGCTCCAGCTGCTTCAATAATGTAAAAATCTTATTCGGCCTCTCCAATAAACTCACATTTGTTTACATTAACACGCATTCCCTCATGGACTTGTGACGAATTACAAACAAATATTTCAACTTCAAGTGTTCCATCTAATTTCGTTTCTGGGTGCAAGCTCCTTTATTTTCACTCTAGTCAGTCTAAACTTATTACACAGAGTTATATTTTCAAATCCAGGCGCCCTAAAGAATTTTGTCGTTGTTTTCAAAAGTTCCAAGAGAAGGAGAGTTGACATAGAAGCTAAATTATTCCAAATTATTCCCATTTAGTTCTCTGACAACGTTAAAGACAATGTTGAAATATATAAATACAAAATTTTACACCATAAAAACGAAGTATTTAGGAATTATGTATAAAAAAAGTCGAAGTTATTCTTCGCTCTTGAGCTCTATTTCCGGTATTAAAAATGCAATAGGAAAGATAGTAAGAAAGACTATTTCCATCACTTTGCACGGGAATTATACGTGGTGGTATTTGTTCTCCGCTTACTATTAGATTTTCAAACTGCTCCATCTTATAAATAATGCAGAACAATAATGAACGCAATGTACGTAAAATAAATAGTGTCTAAGCATACAATACTTAAGCGTATGATGTCAGTGAAAATTTCGGATTTCGGCCGGAGCAGGTTTGGTGAAGAACAAATACACCACTATCATTAACTGAACGGTAAAAATTAGCGTACGAAAATAAGTGAAGTCCGGTCCGACGCTGGAAATTTTTCGAAAATCGATTGGGGAGAGTTTTGGTTAACGGCAAGAACAAATCGGGAATATTATATTAAAATAATTTATTTAATAGCGATAGAACTTTGAATACCGATGCGTCGCCTCGACCTTGGCGACGTTGAGTACCAGCGTTCCAGACGCTGAAGCAGCAATTTTCACAATTATATGAGGTGCACGTGCCTAGTGCGTATAAAAACAATTTGGATAACAAAAGAGATTAATTTGTATGTACCAAATAATACTCGCACAGGTGTACTCGTATGGCCCGTCATAATTTTCACAAAATCAATTTAAGAAATTAACATTCTAAAGTAAATAAATATTTTGACAGGAATGTTAAAAATCTTATTCGGTCTCTCCGACAAACTAACACTTGTTTACATTAACATGCATTCCTTCATGGACCTGTGACGAATTACAAACAAATATCGAAATTTCAAGTGTTCCATGTCAGTCTGAACTTATTACACAGTGATATTTTCACATTCAGGCGCCCTAAATTATTTTGACGTTGATTTATAAAGTTTCCCTGGAAGGAGAGTAGTCAGCAGGTGCCTCGTCAGGGGTGGCAGGGTTGGCAGTGCCACTCCAAGTATAAATTTACTATCGAACACAAAGATAGTTCTGATTCAATTGCAGAATTTCGAATTTTTCAGATATTTTTACGAAACTCTAGCGCTTACACCGCCTTTATACCTCTTTAAAGTTAAAAACCATAGAGCTGTTTATACAAATGCACGCATGTTGAAAAGGTAGGGCTTGCCCCGTCAGCGTGTTGCAATTCAGAAATACGTTTATGTTTGCATCTCAACTGGAACAAATATTTATTGGAAGGTGGAAGAGAATCGAAATAGGTATCAGCCTATTTAATATTCAGAATAACGACTATTAGTCGGAACAATATATTTTATGTGCAGATATTTATTAATATTTTATGATTTAATACGATAAGGCATTTATAAATAACACAACCAAATAGAAGATTTTGATTGAAAACGATTATTAATTTATGGTAGCCGAAGTAATTTAAGTGAGTTTGGCATAGCTTGCTATGTTTTGTAGCATTTTTGTAATTTTAAAGTGATTAGGCTAATTTTGGGGCGGTAAGGGGTAGTTGGGGGTGATTTATAGTAGCCGAAGTAATTTAGGTGAGTTTGGAATAGTTTGCTATGGTTTGTAGCATTTTTTGTTATTTTAAAGTGATTGGGCTTAGTTTGGGGTGGTAAGGGGTAGTTGGGGGTGATTTATGGTAGCCGAAGTAATTCAGGTGAGTTTGAGATAGTTTGCTATGGCTTGTAGCATTTTTCGTAATTTTAAAGTGATTGGGCTTATTTTGGGATGGTAAGGGGTAGTTGGGGGTGATTTATGGTAGCCGAAGTAATTTAGGTGAGTTAGGCATAGTTTGCTATGGTTTGTAGCATTTTTTGTAATTTTAAAGTGATTGGGCTTATTTTGGGGGTGATTTATGGTAGCCGAAGTAATTTAGGTGAGTTAGGCATAGTTTGCTATGGTTTGTAGCATTTTTTGTAATTTTAAAGTGATTGGGTTTAGTTTGTGGTTGGTAAGGGGTAGTTGGGGGTGATTTATGGTAGCCGAAGTAATTCAGGTGAGTTTGAGATAGTTTGCTACGGTTTGTAGAATTTTTTTGTAATTTTAAAGTGATTGAGCCTATTTTGGGGTGGTAAGGGGTAGTTGGGGGTGATTTATGGAAGCCAAAGTAATTTAGATGAGTTTGGCATAGTTTGATATGGCTTGTAACATTTTTTGTAATTTTAAAGTGATTGGGCTGAGTTTGGGGTGGTAAGGGGTAGTTGGGGGTGATTTATGATAGCCGAAGTAATTTAAGTGAGTTTGGCATAGTTTGCTATGGTTTGTAGCATTTTTTGTAATTTTAAAGTGATTGGGTTTAGTTTGTGGTTGGTAAGGGGTAGTTGGGGGTGATTTATGGTAGCCGCAGTAATTTAAGTGGGTTCGGCATAGTTTGCTATGGTTTGTAGCATTTTTTGTAATTTTAAAGTGATTGGGCTTATTTTGGGGTGGTAAGGGGTAGTTGGGGGTGATTTATGGTAGCCGAAGGAAATTAGGTAAGTTAGGCATAGTTTGCTATGGTTTGTAGCATTTTTTGTAATTTTAAAGTGATTGGGCTTATTTTGGGGTGGTAAGGGGTAGTTGGGGGTGATTTATGGTAGCCGAAGTAATTTAGGTGAGTTAGGCATAGTTTGCTATGATTTGTTGAATATTTTGTAATTTTAAAGTGATTGGGCTTATTTTGGGGTTGTAAGGGGTAGTTCGGGGTGATTTATGGTAGCCGAAGTAATTTAGGGGAGTTTGGCATAGTTTGCTACGGTTTGTAGAATTTTTTTGTAATTTTAAAGTGATTGAGCCTATTTTGGGGTGGTAAGGGGTAGTTGGGGGTGATTTATGGAAGCCAAAGTAATTTAGATGAGTTTGGCATAGTTTGATAAGGCTTGTAACATTTTTTGTAATTTTAAAGTGATTGGGCTGAGTTTGGGGTGGTAAGGGGTAGTTGGGGGTGATTTATGATAGCCGAAGTAATTTAAGTGAGTTTGGCATAGTTTGCTATGGTTTGTAGCATTTTTTGTAATTTTAAAGTGATTGGGCTTATTTTGGGGTAGTAAGGGGTTGTTGGGGGTGATTTATGTTAGCCGAAGTAATTTAGGTGAGTTAGGCATCGTTTGCTATAGTTTGTAGCATTTTTTTGTAATTTTAAAGTGATTGGGCTTATTTTGGGGTAGTAAGGGGTTGTTGGGGGTGATTTATGTTAGCCGAAGTAATTTAAGTGAGTTTGGCATAGTTTGCTATGGTTTGTAGCATTTTTTGTAATTTTAAAGTGATTGGGCTTATTTTGGGGTGGTAAGGGGTAGTTGGGGCTGATTTATGGTAGCCGAAGTAATTTAGGTGAGTTAGGCATAGTTTGCTATGGTTTGTAGCATTTTTTTGTAATTTTAAAGTGATTGGGCTTATTTTGGGGTAGTAAGGGGTTGTTGGGGGTGATTTATGTTAGCCGAAGTAATTTAAGTGAGTTAGGCATAGTTTGCTATGGTTTGTAGCATTTTTTGTAATTTTAAAGTGATTGGGATGAGTTAGGGGTGGTAAGGGGTAGTTGGGGGTGATTTATGTTAGCCGAAGTAATTTAAGTGAGTTAGGCATAGTTTGCTATGGTTTGTAGCATTTTTTGTAATTTTAAAGTGATTGGGATGAGTTAGGGGCGGTAAGGGGTAGTTGGGGGTGATTTATGATAGCCGAAGTAATTTAAGTGAGTTTGGCATAGTTTGCTATGGTTTGTAGCATTTTTTGTAATTTTAAAGTGATTGGGCTTATTTTGGGGTAGTAAGGGGTTGTTGGGGGTGATTTATGTTAGCCGAAGTAATTTGGGTGAGTTAGGCATAGTTTGCTATGGTTTGTAGCATTTTTTGTAATTTTAAAGTGATTGGGATGAGTTAGGGGTGGTAAGGGGTAGTTGGGGGTGATTTATGATAGCCGAAGTAATTTAAGTGAGTTTGGCATAGTTTGCTATGGTTTGTAGCATTTTTTGTAATTTTAAAGTGATTGGGCTTATTTTGGGGTAGTAAGGGGTTGTTGGGGGTGATTTATGTTAGCCGAAGTAATTTAGGTGAGTTAGGCATAGTTTGCTATGGTTTGTAGCATTTTTGATAATTTTAAAGTGATTGGGCTTATTTTGGGGTGGTAAGGGGTAGTTTGGGGTGATTTATGGAAGTCAAAGTAATTTAGATGAGTTTGGCATAGCTTGCTACGGTTTGTAGAATTTTTTTGTAATTTTAAAGTGATTGGGCTTATTTTGGGGTGGTAAGGGGTAGTTTGGGGTGATTTATGGAAGTCAAAGTAATTTAGATGAGTTTGGCATAGTTTGCTACGGTTTGTAGAATTTTTTTGTAATTTTAAAGTGATTGGGCTTATTTTGGGGTGGTAAGGGGTAGTTGGGGGTGATTTTTGGTAGACGAAATAATATGTGTGAGTTGGACATAATCTGCCATGATTTGTGTCATTTTGTTTTATTTTAAAGTGATTGGAGTTACTTGGGGTTGCTAAGGGGTGGTAAGGGATGATTTAAAATAACGGATCTAGTTTATGTCAGTTTGGCATAGTTCGGGAATTTTTTGGGGTTGATTTGGTAAAGTTTGCAGTGGTAAGAGATATTTGAGGATGTTTAATGTTGACGGATTAAATTTGGAGTGATTTGGTAATTTTTAATTGAGTCACGGATCGACATTATAATTGAAATCAAAATTATAATTGAAATATCGGCGGCCTCGCTAGGTACGGCAAAAGTATGATCACGAAAGCAGAAACTCGACGTTGAAATTGTTTAGGTTAAATAAGTGCTTTTAATGTAAACCGGTCGCCCGTCGTCGAAGTTGTTTTGGCTAGATACGTGCTTCTAACATAAACACGGTCTCCGCGATCCGATCATTTTTTGTTTATTTTAGCCGGTTTTTATTGAATTACAAAGGAACCGGGCCGAATTTCGCAAAATCCCTTCTTAGTGTTCAGTTTCGGCACATGATACACCCGTGTCTAAAATTTCAAGTCTCCAGCCCTCACGGTTTGGGCTGTGGGTTTATTATGAATCAGTGTGTAGATGTGTAGATGAATGAGTGAATGAATGAGTGTGTCAGTGAGGACACTTCGCTTTATATATATAGATTAGTGTATGTTTCAATAAAAGACGAGTTGATCTCATTGCATTGAAACGACCAAAAACCGATATTTGTCTACACAACATCTTCTGTTTTGCTTGAAGACCTTCCAAAACATCTAATTTAGTGTTCTCAAACTGTTCCGCGTGAAAATGGTGAGTTACTGTTTCTGTTTTCAAAAATTTCGAAGTGACCCTACTTTTTTGTCCGCGAGTGTATAAGGTTTAAGTAGCGTTGAAAGTTCGACGGTGCATTAACTAGACCAAATGGGATGTAGACATATTCGTATTGAAAGACAGGTGTTACAAAGGATGTATATTTTACTGAATCCTCACTAATTTTAACATGGTGAAAGCCTGCTTTTAGGTCTTGTTGGAATGTTTATTAAAACCAGAGGTCCTTTGCTTTAAATGTATTGTAAAATGTATAAATGTAATAACTAATTATTAGCACGAGCTCTCTCTGAGCTGGCTAAAAGCTAACTGCCCTTTTTTTTTTTAGGGGTTTAGGAATCTTCAAAAGACCCCTGGGGCTGGTTCTATGCCCCAGTTCGTGCCGGATTCGCAGCCTCTAGGCTGTGCCTACCGACTAAACCCTTTCCCCTTTGCCCGTGTTTGGTAGTCGCGGAACCGCGTTAGCATTACTTCACGACCACCGGGCCTCCCGCTCGTTATTGAGCTTCCTCCTGCTCGAGTAAGCGTTTTCCTTCTCTCTCGTGTTCCTCCTTGATCCTCATGATTACTTCCATAAGGTTGGATATATTAGTCCATCCCTCCTCGTCATCAACCATAATCGTCGTAACGTTTTGCTTAGTCAGCTTCATGCCGACTTCCTCCTCGGCCTTTTCTCTGTGGCTGGACCATCTCGGACACACCAGGAAGGTGTGTTCCGCGTCGTCCACCTCCGCATCGCAGTAGAGGCATACCCGTAACTCTGCCTTGCCTATCCTCCAAAGGTACTGTTGGAAGCAACCGTGCCCCGTCAGTATTTGCGTCATATGATATGATAGCTCGCCGTGATCTCTACCAACCCAGCTTGTTAGATCTGGAATAAGGGTTCTGGTCCAACTCCCTTTCTCCGCTATCCTCCATCTGTCTTGCCACTTTAGCAACGTCCCCTTTCTGAGCCTTTTTGCGGCCTCCCTTCTCTCTTCAGGCGGCAGAGTTTTGGTATTGTCAAAGACCTGCTTCCTTTCCTCCGCTAGTAGATCCGCTGGAATTGTACCGGCCAGGACCAACGCCGCTTCTTTAGACACCGTCCTATATGCTCTTATAGTGCGAAGCGCACTCCGCCTCTGTACTCTAGCCGGGTACTTGTTTGATATCTCCTTCTTTAGGGCTTCAGCCCATATGGGCGCCCCGTACATTAGCACTGATTGGCTTACACCGTTCAGTACCCTTCTTTTTGTGCCTTTTGGCCCGCCTATGTTTGGCATAAGCCGGGATAGGACGTTAATCATGCCCCCTGCTTTGTCCGCCGTCTTCTGGATGTGAGTGTGGAATCTCATCCTCCCGTCAAGTATTATCCCTAGATACTTGATGTTGTCTTTAAGGGCAATTCTCTCCCCTTTCAGTGTGATGTGGGGGGGATCGAACTTTCTACCTCCCGACATCCTCATTGCCTCGGTTTTTTGCACCGCCACCTCAAGACCACTAACGTCTAGCCAATTAGCAATTTTCGTCAGTGCGTGGTTTGTTATCTCCTCTATTCTTCCAATTTCCTTGGTCTTTGATAGGACGATCAAATCATCGGCGAAGGCTAGAAGACTTACTCCCGGCATGACAGGCAGCCGTAGTATGCCGTCATATGCCAGATTCCACAACGTTGGGCCAAGCATCGAGCCTTGTGGGACCTCCCGGGAAAGGTTCCAGCTCTTGGTTCCGCTTTCAGCCCGAAATATTAATTTCCTTCCCTCCAGGTAACTGAATATTAGGTCGACCAGATAATCCGGGAGACCTGCCTTCTGTGCCTCCTCTATTACCAGCGGGTATGGTAATGTGTTGAACGCATTTTTAACGTCCACTGTGACCATTAGACAGTGTTGTCTTTTCCATCTTGAACATAGATCTGCCTCCGCATGTGCGTTGCGAACCTCGTTGAGCGCGTCCAGTGTGGATCTACCTTTCCGGAAACCGAACTGGCGATCCGACAGCGCTTGATTCTCCTCGATTACGGTTTGCACCCTTTCCAGGATTACCGCCTCCAAGAGTTTCGCCCACGTGTTAATCAGGCAAATCGGCCTGTAAGACGAGACCTCCTCGATAGGTTTATTACCTTTTCTTATGAGCACCAGCTGAGCCACCTTGGCTGCTGGCGGTATGCTCCTCTTCTTAAATATTCTATTTATCAGCCCTAGCATTATCCCGGGATTATGGTTTGCTGTCTCCTTGATTGCCTCAGGTGGAATGCCGTCTGGCCCCGGCGCCTTGTTGCCTTGAGCCGTTTTGCTGCTCTAGTTAGCTCCTCCTCTGTGACCAATGGTGGCTCCGTCCGTCCGCCTACCTCGTCTTTCGGGAGAGGGACAGGACCTGGCGGAAACAGCCCCTCCACAATATCGTCGACCCTTTCTGCTAAGCCAATCGGTGTTCTCCTGCTGCGGAGCTTACCTGTGATTAGTTTGTAGGTCAGCCCCCAAGGATTTTGGTCCAGGTCAAGGAGCAGGGCTTTCCAGCAGTTGCCCTTGCTCCTTTTGATGGCGAGGACCAGATCCTTCTTAGCCCTTTTGTAAGTGGCTTCCTCCTCCATGCACTCTTCTGGTGCTTTCCTTCTCAGGGCTCTTTGGTAGATCCTCCTTGCAAGGTTACTTTCTCTTCGCAATTCCGCTATCTCATCGGTCCACCAGTATTTTGGGCTATGCCCTCGCCTGTCTTTCCTCCTTGGCATTGACGCATCGCAGGCCGTTTTGACGGCTTTAATGACCCGCTTCGTCTCCTCCTCGATGTCGTTCGTATCGATTTGTACGGCCCGGGCAATGCTGGTTTTGAAGGCCTCTTTGTTGAGCCTTCTGACTGCCCAGCCTCCTTGTATGTTTTCCTGAGTAATACTATCTTGTTCGTCGTAGTCGAACTCGATGTATTTGTGGTCGCTAAGGGTTTCTTCCTCTAGGACCTTCCATCCTCTAAATCGGCTCGCTAATTCTTCGCTGACCAGGGTCAGGTCTATAAACGAGGTTTTCGCACCGACGATGTGGGTGTTAGACCGTCGTTTAGTACTGTCGACCCCCCCCTCGCCGCCAAGTCCTCAATGGCTCTGCCCCTCGAATTTGTGAGACTTGAACCCCACAGGGACGACTTGCTATTAAAGTCGCCCGTAAGGAGTATCCTTCCCTGTCACTCTGCTATCGAAAGTTCCAGTTCTGCCAGGAATGTGTCGAAAACCTCCGCTGTCGCATTCGGGGAGATGTAGCATGAGTACACCCTGAGCTCAGCCACTCTCACCCATACGAAACCGTCATGATTTGTCCCCGCAGCGGCTACGTCCGTGCTTGGGGCCACCACGATGGCGACATCTCCTCTATTATCTCTAAATTCTCCGGGGGCGGACCCGTTTGGGTTCCGGGGGATTTCGCTCAAAAGCAGGATCCCCTTCCTCCTCTCTTTGGCGTATTGGCTAATGAGTCCGTGTGCGACTCCTCTCCTGTTTAGATTGGATTGGATAAATCCAATCATTTCGCCGCTTTGTCTCGGGTGTCCCTCCAGTTGGGGCAGTTCTTGCCACCCATCTTGTGGTTTGACCCACCCTTTGCTTTCTTCCCCGCACAGAGCGGGCAGAAGGCTCCTCCTGTGCACTCGGCACCTTGGTGCCCAGTTTTGGCCGCACTTCCGGCACGCCTGCGCCCGGTCCTCTCCCCGGCACATCGTCGCAATGTGGCCGAACGCAAGGCACCGGAAGCACCTGACCCTCTCCTCAATTTTGCGAACCCTGCAACGGACCCAGCCCACCCTAATTTTACCCTCTTTGAGGATATTTGCAGCTGCCTCCTGGCTAAGCCGCACCACCGCTCTTCCCCTCCCAAGAGGGGTTTTTCCGGTCAGGATGACATCCGGTGACCCATCTTCGCTGTTTAGAAGGGGCTTAAGGGCCTCCCTCACCTCCTCGACCGTGACCCCTATGTCGAGGTCCAGGATCTCCACCGCGGTTTTCCTGTCCTCTGGGGACAGAAGCCTCACCGTGGCCTCTCCACTGAGTGCCTCCCTGACAGCATCGAGTAGCTCATCAGGGCTGCTTGCGCCTTTCAGCTCCACCAGGATGTCCCCCACTCTGGTGATCCTGGTGGAGCTGATTGTAGTTCCGTGTTCCTCCGGAACTATCCTCCTCCGCAGCAAGACCATGATGTCTGTCGCCCTCTTTTCCCCGAGTGGCTTGATTGCCAGGGCTCGGGTGGTGATGGCCCTTCTCTTTTTGGCGTGAGTCGGGGGAGGCAGGACCCCTCCAGCCTGCCGCTTCCTCCTACCTGCCTCCTTCCATCCCTCGCTGGCCACCCCTTCGGCAGCGGGCTCCGCGGAAGCCACGCTTGGCCCCGGGGTGGGAGCCTGGATTTCTGGGGACTTCGCCGGGGCTGGATTTGAGGGGAGCACTGACGGCGACCTTGGATTTCCCGGTCTCCGCTTACTCCCCTCCACCCCTCCTCTTCGTCACGTTCGCGAACGTAACCGTTGGACGTGGCGTCTGTTTGAGCCTTTGGCTCATCCCCTCCGCTAATTCATAGACTTTGTCTATTCCCCTCCTCAACGTTTCGTCGACGACGTTGCCCTCGCAAAACTTTTTGAGGGCCTTTACCTGTTCGGCTAAGGCCCTCACCTCCTCTGTTGGCACAGTGATGGCTGCGCCCTTGGAGTAACTGCTCACCGCAGTTTCTCCCCTCTCCTCAAAAAGCTAACTGCCTTAAAACCGCACAAACTGCAGATCATTGAAAGTATGCGAGACGTCGAACTGTCGTAGTCAAAACAAGTCCACCGGACGCCTCATACACTCACAAAACTTGTGAATATATGTTAGGGGACTTCCCCGAAAAGACATCACAACAGCTGGCAGGAAGGCTGAGCTGAACAGACAGCGCATGCGTGCAATATTTAGTGTCGCGTTCGCAAGAACGACGACAGATGTAGTCTGAGACTTGTGTATTAAATGTGCTCGTTCGCAGTCGCCTTTTATTTCAAAACCCCAGTAATTACGCCCTGAATCTAACATATATTTTAACGCTCCCACGTATTCACAATCTTTTCAATTCAATTTGCGCTTAAAAACAACTTAAACAATATTAAATTAACAAATTTAGTTTAATAAGTAAGTCGTTCAACATTCGTTTTGTTTTTAAAGAGTTCATTTCTTCTTGCATTGCGCGACGCCACTGCTCCGAATTTTTGTCTTTTATTGCACTTTCGTAACTGTCCGGTGTTAGAACTGCACAATAAAGCGCTGGTCCATAATAATCAGGTCGTTGCAACGTACTTCGATCCCTTAATGTATGAACGTTCTCTTCCGCCGCGTCTTCTTCATCGTTATTCTGTTCGTCTTCTTCTTGTGTTGCTTCCGATGCTGATTCTTCATTAATTTCACTTTCCGGATTCTCAAATGTTATGGAAAACACAGAGGGATTTTCTTCTTCACGTGATTCTTCTTTTGCAAATGCTTCTTTTTCGTTGAAATTAACGTTGCATGATATTTCAACTTTTCGTTTTCTTGGATCCCACAGTCTGTAGTGGTTGGAAATTTCCTGGTATCCAACAAACATTAGCTTCTTACTTTTCGGATCCCACTTTTTGCGAAATTGCGGAGGGATTGACATATATGCACAGCAACCAAAGACTTTAAAGTGATTTATTTCCGGTTTTCGTCCAAACCATTTTTCAAATGCACTTTCTTCTTGATTCTGTGATAATGATGTTCTGTTCAGAATGTAAACAGCGGTGTTTACAGCTTCTGCCCACAAATGATTGGATACATTCTTGTTGTACAACATTGATCGCGCCGAATCAATTATTGTTCGCAATTCTCTCTCTGAACATCCATTTTGCTGTGGTGTATAGGGAGCAGAACATTCGTGGATTATTCCTTCTTTTCTTAATCGCTCTTGAAAGTTCTGATTCTTGTATTCTGTTCCGTTGTCGCTTCTCAAAATTTTTATTTTGTTGCCTGTTTGTTTTTCTGCAAGCGCCTTAAATTCGTCGAATTTATTGATGACTTCTGATTTCTGCTTCATGAAATTAACGCTTCTGTAGCTTGTTGCGTTTTTGGAACTGTTTACCAAATTGACATGCTTCACAGAATGTTTCTTCTCGATCGTCAATTTTTAAACCACGAGATTTTACTGCTTGCTTTATTGCTCCGTAATTGACGTGACCAATACGTTCGTGCCATGTCTTCAATGATGCTTGCTTGCTCAGATTACACTCCAGCTTCGACCTTATTCTGAATTTCATCACCCACAAATTATTTTCCCGAACACCCACACATGCAACATCACCATTTTCTTCTTGAAACTCGCACTTATGTTTAAATGCTTTAAAGATTAACTTTTTGTCAGTCATTACTCCCACGGAAAACAAACTCCGATTGAGTTCCGGGATGTACAAGACATATGCATTTCTCTGTTGTGCCACTGGTCTTGAACTTGGACTTGGATGTCGATGTTTCCAATACCGACTGCTGATATTACCTTATCATTGGCAATTTTAACACTTATGGGCTTCTTTAACTTTTCGATGTGCGTGAACCAATCTTTTCGATGAGTCATGTGGACGCTGGCTCCTGAATCACAAATCCACTTTTCTGAATCAATTTCTGAACTGGCTGAATAAAGCAATGAGATGTCGCTGATAAAAGCATTTTTTGGCTTTCCATTTGACATTTGTCTGTCGTTTGCTTCTGCTAAGCGCTTTCGACATTCACGCGCCCAATGCCCTTTCTTTTTGCAGTAATTGCAGTTTGTTGTCTTTTTTAGATCTGCAATTTTGCTGTTCTTCTTGTTGAAGTTGACCTTCTAGTTTTGCTTGAAGCGCTTTCACTTGTTCTTCTAGAAGGGATGTCTCATCTTCTTGCGTGCTCATCCTGACCTCTTCTTTTAGCAGGCGTGCTGTGAGATACTCAGCGTGCTGTAGATAATTTTGCGATTTCGGGCAACTGAATCCCATGCAGTTCGAAAATTGTTGAACTTCGGCGGTAGACCGTTGATAATCTTCGAACACACTGCACTTTCACTCACTTTTTCGTCAACATCGTTTAGTTCTTTTACGATGGTTTCAATTCTGCACAAAAAACTTGACATCTTCTCTCCGCTGCTCATCCGCACTTCATAGAAATTTTGCCACTTTAATTCTCTTCTTCTGCTCGTGCAATGTGATCAGCTTTCGCCACATTTCCGTTGCTGTCTTGCAATTTACCAACGATTGCGGGACGTTCGGTGAAATTGTTGTTAGCAGAACAACTTGGGCTTTTGAATCCTTTGCTTCCCAAGCTGTCCATTCAGCAGATTTGGTGTCTTCAGGCTCAGGTTCATGTCCATCAACGACTGACATGAGCTTTTCGGCTTTGAAGACGATGGAAACGCTGAATTTCCACAATTGAAAGTTGAAACCATTCAATTTGACGATCTGTGCAAGATCACTTCGCGACGCTGTTGCCATTTTATACTTTCGTTCAACGGGAATACTAACACTTAATTCTGTACCGATTTATACACTACACCTGTTGCGAATTGGTGCTTGAGTTCCTGTTTTTTGGCAAAGTATGCCCCGACGAAAAAAGAGTCGTTGTCAAGGTGACGAAAAATAATAAATCATAATAAACACACTGAAGGACTTGAACAAGTTTTTTAAATTTTCCCCGAGCCAACGTAATCGCTGTAGACGGGTTGTCTACAAAGGCGATGCGGTAAAATAGTGGCAACCGTGACAGGACTCTTCTTTTTAAAAGAAAAATGGTGTGTTTAGTGAGTTGAGTGTATAAGACAGACGTTTTGTTTTCTGTTGGTGGTGTTCGGTACCAGTTCGCCGGTACCGAATTGTCTGCTTCCTGTCTTAGTTTATGGTAGCTTAGAAATGAGAAAATGTTAAATTAGTTTTTGTGTTTCTTTGTGTGCGGCCGAGACAGACTTCCTGTCCGTCCAATTTGATGGTGCCGACAATGGCAACGGTTGTTTCACCCCGGGGCTGGGTTTTTCCAAATAGGTGGTGAAAGTTCACCCCCAGCCGTTGTCGGATGACCAGTTTTGGACGGATGGGGGTTGTCTTTATAAGCCTTGACATGGCCAATTTTCTGTGAGTTCAATGATAGTAAGTGCAGAGTTTGTTTGAGTTTGAGTTAAGAAGAGTTGTTGTTGAGAGTGCGATTAATTGATATTTTAAGTGTTTTAAAATATAGTTGTTTATTTTCGTTAAACCGAGTGCTTAGTATTATTTGTCTGCGTGTATGCTGGTACACTACCACCAGCTGGTCCTTCGAGTTAGTTTTTTCGATCATCGTTACAAAAAATTCAAAGAGTCCACGAGAGCCCGTCCGGGACTCGACAGGTGGACTAACAAACTTTTACGACGTTTTGCGATTTCGTTATACTTTCGGAAACGTTTCGTAATTTTGAATCGAGTTTGTGGAGAAAGAATGTCCAGCCCGCTTGAAAAGAAACGCAAAAGCCGCGGCGCGATCCGGGCTGTTTTTACGCGAAATGCAAATGAGTTGGAGCAACTATTGCAAAGTGTACCGCCGAATACAAGGCAGATCGAAGTTTTGTCTCAACTCCTGGAGACGAAAGGCGAAGAGTTAAGTGCCATAGATTCCCAATCTGGAAGAATGCAGCGAAGAAGAACTGACGCGTGAGATCGAGGGATGCGATGCCTACCGGAGGAGGCTCGTCGCGATCAGAATCAACAAAGATCACCTCATGGAAGAAGTCAACCGTTCACGAGATCATCAAGCGATCCCACCAGCTGGAGCCGTAAGTGAGCCGATAGCTGAAGTTCCAGGTAGGCGAAAGTTTAAGTTACCTACCATCGAGTTTAAACATTTCGACGGCAACGTAAAGGACTAGTTGTCATTTTGGGCCCAGTTCAAGAAAATCCATGAGGACCCAGACATAGACGAGCACGATAAAATAGGATATCTCATTCAAGCGACGGTACCGGGTAGCAAGGCTAGACAATTAGTAGAAAGTTTTCCTGCGATGGCGGAAAATTACGAAAAAATTATTGACGGGTTGCAGTCGCGCTTCGGCAGAGAAGATTTACAAATCGAAGTGTACGTCCGTGAGCTTTTGAAACTAATACTAAGCAATAATTCTCCTCATAAAATTGAAATTTCGGTGTTGTACGACCGAATAGAAACACAATTGCGTGCATTGGAAACTCTTGGAATAACGTCTGATAAATGTTCGGCAATGTTATTTCCGCTAATAGAATCTTGTTTACCGCAAGAATTATTGAGAGTTTGGCGGAGAACGTCTTTTCCAAATAGCTTGTCCAGACGCGTTTCTTCACAAGTGTCGCTAAACTCAGAAGGTGTTCAGTACGACGAAAGCTTGGAGAACCGACTTCAAAGCCTGATGAATTTTCTTAAATGCGAAGTTGAGAATGAACAGAGAATATCAATGGCGTCGTTCCAAACCGAGACGCCACTGTTGCCTCTGGATAGAGTTCGAGAAGCAAGAGTGTTTGAAGTTGTCGGCGTCGACATGGCCGGCCCTCTTTTCCTGGCAGGCGGTTCCAAGGCATGGATATGTATTTTTACCTGTGCCGCGTTCCGAAGGTTTGTTACGCGCCGAGGTCGACCGGAAACTGTCTATAGTGACAACGGGACAACTTTGCGGGCGCGGAAACCGTGTTATCTCAACTGAATTGGAACGAGATCATGAGAGATTCGACTGCTCAACGGATAGTTTGGCGTTTCAATCCCCCTAGTGCGCCGTGGTTGGGCGGATTTGGGAGCGTTTAATCGGAATCATGAAGCAATTGCTGCGTAATGTATTAAGGTGCTGATACACTAGCGAGAAACTCACGCGATTTTCTGTCGGACACTACTGTCGTAGGTGTAAATAGCGTTGTGAGTCGACTCGACGGAACTTGTGCAAGCACTCGCGCGAGTTTCTAACTTGCCAGTCTAAACAGGCCAAAGTGAAGTTCCCCAAGTTCTCACAATACTTCCAAATCGTTTCAACATTTCGGTGAGTAACCGTGCGAGTTTAGGTAAAATATCTGTTCGGTCCCTGCCAGATGGCACCGGATTGCCTCCGTCTTTTCTGAATTTGTTTATTTGTTTATGTAGCTGGGCTTCATGAAGTGTTGTACTTTATTTTAAATATTCAAATTCTATTGTGACGGTCGGATTTTGGCGGATGTAATTTGGCGATGACTGTCTACACTCTGAGAAATTTGGGAAGAAGCGGCTTCTCGAAGCCCTAGCATGAAGGAGAGCCGTAGTGACTGCAAAATATGTGGGGCGTCGACGAAATTAAATTATTAATTTCATTATTAGAAGAAAACCCGGTGTGCGGTCAGCAGATTACCGAGACAAAAGAAAAAAACAAGATGCGTTGCAATTAATTGCCGTAACTTTTAAAAACTGAAGTGGTTGAAATTTCACGTAAATAATGAAGCCAATATAAGCAAGAATTAAAAAAAAAGTAAAAAGAAAAGTGGTGCAGCAACTGTTGACAATTATACATCCAATTGGCCATATTTTTCTTCTTTAAAATTCATTAACAGCACAGTGGAAGACGCAGAATTACTAAATTACGGTAATTAAAAATTACTATAGCCGCAGCAATACGATTATGTCTTGTTGCCATGTTGTGATGTCAGTATTCGACAACCGATAGATATCGACTGAAAGCACTTGCACGAGTTAAGGGTGCTGATAGTGTAAACAGGTTTGTGAGAAATCGCGACAGTAGGGGCTCACTCGACTCGCCCGACAATTTCTCGCAACACTTATTGCTTGTAGTGTAAATGCATGAGGAAGTTCTCGCGCGAGTTTTGTCGCAAGAAACTTCCTAGTGTACCAGCACCCTTAGGGCGAGTAATAGAACTTTTACCCGGTCGGGATGGTGAAATTCGTTTGGTCCGGGTGCACACTTCGAGAGGTCATTTGTTGGGACCAATTCAACGTCTCTACCCCCTGGAATGTGTCGGCGCATCAGCTGTACAGGTCACCGGTGAGAGGGAATAAGATGTCTGTCTGAACACGTCTTCAGTAACAGCGAACGAAGAGGAAGGAAGTGAATGTGCGGGAGTGGCAGGTGAAAAAAGCAGAGTACCCGTTCCGGTTAAATCGCGTGTCGGTCGTGTGTCAAAACCGCCGAAGAAACTGTCTCTTTAAGGATTAGTGTTTTCTTAAAGAATTTGTATCTTTCGGTTCATGTTTACTTTTGTATGTGATTTTGTTTTCCCAGGTGTGTAAGATTAATTATAAAAGTTTATTAAAAAAGATAAAATATTCGCCAAGTCAATCGTTTGGCTGCTCAAGACCAACTGTTCAATTTCCCGGCCTGTTCATTCTTCCTGACGGTGCAAGTATTCCCGCGACCGGCCACATGGCCACAATCGTTTCGCATTGTCCGTTTACTCGAGGCATAGCTACCTCATTTGCTACATGCTCCTTTCCGTCGGACTCGCAATAAACTTTAAGAGTTTGGGACTCGAAAACAAAACCCCGATTATAGGTTGGACTTCAGTCTATTTCAAGGGCCCGACGACAATAAATTCAGCGAACGTATCCGTCATCACTTACAGGTCCTTGTTACCGTTATTACTGGTTTCAAAATGTTACACATGGTCTAAGGGCAACATGTGAAAATCCACCGCGTAACCCCCTCGATCGAGTATAGCTTCCCTTATCACTTGCGATTAGAGATTTTGTAATAAGCCCACTTCGGGCAAGCATCTATGTAACCAGTAATGAAACGAAGTTGAAAAGTGTTAATTTAGATTAATTCGTTATAGCGTACATTCGGCACTAGATGCCTTGCTTGATCGTGATACGATCTAACTATTTACCACAGGTCAACAAAGGGTACCGTCTCAACCGTATTTCCATCGGGTAGTTTTCGATGAACCTTACCGTTTTTCATAGCGTACTTTCAAGAGTAGTGTTTAGTCAAAACGTTTTCGTCGCGACTTTGTAGAATATTACAAATAGCGCACCACTTGTCGTTCTGAAGCTGTGCCGACAGAATACAACTACCTTCTACAAGTCGTGTCAACCACGATCGAAACGGGATACTGGCTCAACACGTCCGCGCGGCATACGTAATTAGTGTCAGGCCTATCCGGAATAAGAAATCGGATTATCACAATCATCGCGCATCAATACCAGTGGTATCAAATACAATTACCTTTTTGTATCGGGAGTACTCGTTATTTTTTGTCGAGTAATCGTACTCGTTGCATCGTTACTGAATACGATTACTTTCTAGCGTATGCGCATTTCGTAGCAATATTGTATTGTTTTGATAATAAAATAATTTATTTGTCTTCGCGGATTGGATATAAATCTCGACTCCTGAGTGAGCCTAGGTTTCGGGAATGAAAGTTGACGAATACTGAGTAATCACAGTAATCGGGTACCCGAACCATGAGCAATAGGTTCCGGTACAATACTACCACCAGTAGTAATTACCAAATCCAAGTTTCATTATACAATTATTAGTGCGTCAACAGACTACTCGGCAGCAGTCGCAGCGCGCCACAATCGGTAACGACAGTGTGTTGCAGACGCAGCAAGGGCTCTGCAAAGATTGCTATTGCTGTCGATCTACAGTATGGTATTGTCTTTATTTGACCAAGGGCTCTATCAAGATACTCTGGCAGAAGGATAGCCCACAGGCCCCGAAGTCAACAACGCCGTTTCGTTGTTAAACGCAGCATACTATTCATCTTCTCAAGACCATTCGAAATCTCGTCGCGCAAGTCTCGCGAATAGTTCGACTCGACCACCCGAAAATAACCCGACAGACCTTGAAACTGTCGCATTTGTTTCATCGTCTGCGGTTAGTGCATGTTTACAATCGCTTCTGTTTTGCTCCGACCTGGCCTAATGCCGTACTCACTAAGCTGAAGGCCCATAAGTCTGTCTTGGTGCGAAAGAACAAACATTTACTCAAATCTAGCGCAAGTCTATGACTGCGTAAAGCGTCCTAGACTAACCGTAACCACTCTAAACCCTCAGAAATGCTTGCCGATTCGATTATTACATCGCCCGTATTCGGGAATGCCACATTATTTTATCCGAATATAATAATCATTAACAGCTGAAAAACCACTAACGAGTTACACAAACCAAACGCATCCTTAAAAAGGCCTATACACGTGCTTTCTTAAAACTCAAACTGTTAGTTGGAAGTAATGAACGCGATCTTGTCTACTGGGATTTCATGAACCGGCACATAAAAACTCGAAAACATTGAACGCCCACCCAGAAGTACTTGCGGCCTTTGGTCTCCGCTTAACTTTTTGTTCATCAATAAACAGGAGAGAGTACTTATCTTTTATGAACACAGCATCTTGACGCCAGTAGTCTACACACATCCTGCAGTCACCTCTGTCTTCTTCTCTACAAGAAGGACGGGGTTGGCCTACGAAGATGTCGACTCCCTAATGATTCCATTCATCATCAAATCTTGGATGATACCGTGTAGAACGAACTTCTCTGCTATCGACATACGATAAGGGTTGCAAGCGACGAATTCTGGAGGGACCGGCTTTATCTTCACTTTCGATACGTCCGTATTTCCCATCTTATTCATCGAAATTCGGTCGCTGAATACAAGCATAAGCTTCCGGTACTTGTCTTTATCTTCATAAGAATGGTTTGCGTCGAAAGCCACTTGAAAGTCTTTGTCATCTCGCAAAACGTGATTAATTTCACCCAACTGGGTCACTAGTACTTTTCTGCCCCTTTTGATTAGCACGACCACATTAGGCAAATCTTAAAAGTCACGTCTGATGATGCAATCATCTTTTATCCGTCTTCTGTCACCCGTAATACGGCACTTGTTGGGCCGACCCGTACGTTACTAGGGAGTTTTTGCAATGCTTGACGCTATACTTTAAACGCAATTTTAAACGTAATTATTACGGTATTAGCAATAAGGTTAGACGTCATCAACCGAGATTTTGCACATTTCTTTTAAGTTTACCGTAATACGTTAGTAACTTTGATGCACTGAGGTTGGCAGCACATGACGTTTTGTGTTTTGTTTAGACTTGGAGATTATAGGTACTTCCAATGTGTTTACTGTCAGTGGAATTTTGTAAACAATTTTGAATAATAACTAACAATGGTAGTAAGATTAAGATTTTCTTTTTTGAAGGAAGTGGCATCGGTCAACCCATTTATCTAATTAATAATTCCCGAAGTGGGGATACCCACTATCTCCATATAAACTAAACAAAATTATTGGTCACTAGCTGAATGTACCCGGCGTTGCCCGGACGTAGATTAAATAAACGCAGTGTTCACAAAAGTGGTGTATTGGTGATGTAGACTAATCGACATTATAATACAATTAAACAGGAATGCTCTACTTTTCCAATCACAAAATAAACAAATTTGCTGAAATTAACCTGCATTGCCAGGACCGGGTACTTCAATATGATTTGGAAAATGACGATAATTTCGTTTCTGGGTGCAAGCTCCTTTTTTTTCACTCTTTTTCACTCTTCAAGAGAAGGAGAGTTGACAAAGAAGCTGAACTATTCCAAATTATTCCCATTTAGTTCTCTAACAACGTTAAAGAATGTCGTCGAAGAATGTTGAAATATATAAATACATAATTTCACACCATAAAAACGATGTATTTGGTGTAGTTTCGGATGATAAGGTTTTTTTTGGGGATTGTTTTGAATGGTTATTGATGGTTGGCGGGGTTTAGCTTTGGCGAATTAAACGAAACTTTTGGTAATTTTAATGCGATTGGGTTTAGTTTGGCTTGGTAAGAAGTGGTTGGGGTGATATAGCGGAAGTCGAAGTAATTTATGCGAGTTTAGCGTAGTTTGCTTGTAATTCGTAATTTTTTTACATTTTTGGTTGATGTGGGGTAGTTTGGAATGGCAAGTGTATGATTTTTGAGAGTAGTTTGGAATGGTACACTATGTTTAGGGGTGTTTAACGTATTCAGGTAAAATATACAGAAAATTTGGTAATTTTAAAATGAACAATTTTAGTGCGAACCTCTTGAGCTCTATTTTCGGTAATAAAATGCAATAGGAAAGATAGTAAAAAATACTATTTCCATCACTTTTCAGAGGAATTATACGTGGTGGTATTTGTACCCCGCTTACTATTCCTCCATCTTAGTTATAAATAATGCAGAACAATAATGAACACAATGTACATAAAATAAATAGTGTAAATCGTGTATAAGCACACATTACTTATGATGTCAGTGAAATCCGGTAAAACTGCAAATTTCGGATTTTGGCCGGAGCAGGTTTGGTGAAGATCAAATACACCACTATCATTAAATGAACGTAAAAATTAGCGTACGGTATATAAGTGGAGTCCGGTACGACGATGCTAATTTTTCGAAAATCGATTGGGGAGATATTTACTTAACGTCAAGAACAAATCGGGAATATTATATTAAAAAAATTTATTTAATAGCGATAGAACTTCGAATACTGATGCGTCGCCTCGACCTTGGCGACGTTGAGTACCAGCGTTCCAGACGCTGAAGCAGCAATTTTAACAATTATATTAGGTGCACGTGCCTAGTGCGTATTAAAAGAATTTGGATTACCAAATAATACTCGCGCAGGTGTACTCGAATGGCCCGTCATAATTTGCACAAAATGAATTAACATACTAAAATAAATAAATATTTTGACGGGAATGTGGTGGATGTAAAAATCTTATTCGGCCTCTCCGACAAACTAACACTTGTTTACATTAACATGCATGCCTTCATGGACCTGTGACGAATTACAAACAAATATCTAAATTTCAAGTGTTCCATTTGATTTCGTTTCTGGATGCAAGCGGTTTTTTTCACTCTTGTCAGTCTGAACTTTTTACATAGTGATATTTTCACATCCAGGTGCCCTAAATTTATTTTGCCGCTGATTTCAAAAATTTTTCTGGAAGGAAAGTAGTCAGCAGTGGGGCTCGTCAGGGGTGGCAGGGGTGGCAGGGTGCCACTCCAAGTATAAATTTACTATCGAACACAAAATTAGTTCTGTAATTCAGCTGCAGAATTATGAATTTTTCAGATATTTTCACGAAAATTTAGCGCTTACACCGCCACTGGTATGAATGTCAGTGATATCTGGTACATACAACGGTGAAAATTTCGGGGCAAATTTGGTGAAAAACAAATACACCACTATCATTAACTAAACGTAAAAATTAGCGTACAAATATAAGTGGAGTCCGGTCCGATGCTGATAATTTTTCGTAAATTGATTGGGGGCAGATTTGGTTAACGCTAGGATCAAATGTTAAATTAAAATACTTTATTTGATAGCGGTAGATCTTCGAACACTGATGCGTCGCCTCATCGAATTTGGCGACTTTGCGAACAGTTTCCGACGCTGGAGCAGCAATTTTCACAATTGTAGTTGTGTTAAAATTAAACACCGCGATCGAGTACTGCTCCACACGCTGAACCAGCAATTCTCGAATTCTAAGAAACGATAAGAAAGGCTTATCCAACGCTTGGTATGTGCGAATTTCTGCATAGACACTCAATCAAACTAAATCGAGCATCGCCTTTTCACGTTTCTGACCTTGCCCTTGACGTGGCAGGCTCCAGCTGCTTCAATAATGTAAAAATCTTATTCGGCCTCTCCAATAAACTCACATTTGTTTACATTAACACGCATTCCCTCATGGACTTGTGACGAATTACAAACAAATATTTCAACTTCAAGTGTTCCATTTAATTTCGTTTCTGGGTGCAAGCTCCTTTCTTTTCACTCTAGTCAGTCTAAACTTATTACACAGAGTTATATTTTCAAATCCAGGCGCCCTAAAGAATTTTGTCGTTGTTTTCAAAAGTTTCAAGAGAAGGAGAGTTGACATAGAAGCTAAATTATTCCAAATTATTCCCATTTAGTTCTCTGACAACGTTAAAGACAATGTTGAAATATATAAATACAAAATTTTACACCATAAAAACGAAGTATTTAGGAATTATGTATAAAAAAAGTCGAAGTTATTCTTCGCTCTTGAGCTCTATTTCCGGTATTAAAAATGCAATAGGAAAGATAGTAAGAAAGACTATTTCCATCACTTTTCACGGGAATTATACGTGGTGGTATTTATTCTCCGCTTACTATTAGATTTTTAAACTGCTCCATCTTAGTTATAAATAATGCAGAACAATAATGAACGCAATGTACGTAAAATAAATAGTGTAAATAAATCGTGTCTAAGCATACAATACTTAAGCGTATGATGTCAGTGAAAATTTCGGATTTCGGCCGGAGCAGGTTTGGTGAAGAACAAATACACCACTATCATTAACTGAACGTAAAAATTAGCGTACGAAAATAAGTGAAGTCCGGTCCGACGTTGGAAATTTTTCGAAAATCAATTGGGGAGAGTTTTGGTTAACGGCAAGAACAAATCGGGAATATTATATTAAAATAATTTATTTAATAGCGGTAGAACTTTGAATACCGATGCGTCGCCTCGACCTTGGCGACGTTGAGTACCAGCGATCCAGACGCTGAAGCAGCAATTTTCACAATTATATGAGGTGCACGTGCCTAGTGCGTATAAAAACAATTTGGATAACAAAAGAGATTAATTTGTATGTACCAAATAATACTCGCACAGGTGTACTAGTATGGCCCGTCATAATTTTCACAAAATCAATTTAAGAAATTAACATTCTAAAGTAAATAAATATTTTGACGGGAATGTTAAAAATCTTATTCGGTCTCTCCGACAAACTAACACTTGTTTACATTAACATGCATTCCTTCATGGACCTGTGACGAATTACAAACAAATATCGAAATTTCAAGTGTTCCATGTCAGTCTGAACTTATTACACAGTGATATTTTCACATTCAGGCGCCCTAAATTATTTTGACGTTGATTTATAAAGTTTCCCTGGAAGGAGAGTAGTCAGCAGGTGCCTCGTCAGGGGTGGCAGGGTTGGCAGTGCCACTCCAAGTATAAATTTACTATCGAACACAAAGATAGTTCTGTGATTCAATTGCAGAATTTCGAATTTTTCAGATATTTTTACGAAACTCTAGCGCTTAACCGCCTTTATACCTCTTTAAAGTTAAAAACCATAGAGCTGTTTATACAAATGCACGCATGTTGAAAAGGTAGGGCTTGCCCCGTCAGCGTGTTGCAATTTAGAAATACGTTTATGTTTGCTTCTCAACTGGAACAAATATTTATTGGAAGGTGGAAGAGAATCAAAATAGGTATCAGCATATTTAATATTCAGAATAACGACTATTAGTCGGAACAATATATTTTATGTGCAGATATTTATTAATATTTTATGATTTAATACGATAAGGCATTTATAAATAACACAACCAAATAGAAGATTTTGATTAAAAACGATTATTAATTTATGGTAGCCGAAGTAATTTAAGTGAGTTTGGCATAGCTTGCTATGTTTCGTAGCATTTTTGTAATTTTAAAGTGGTTAGGCTAATTTTGGGGCGGTAAGGGGTAGTTGGGGGTGATTTATGGTAGCCGAAGTAATTTAGGTGAGTTTGGAATAGTTTGCTATGGTTTGTAGCATTTTTTGTAATTTTAAAGTGATTGGGCTTAGTTGGGGGTAAGGGGTAGTTGGGGGTGATTTATGGTAGCCGAAGTAATTCAGGTGAGTTTGAGATAGTTTGCTATGGTTTGTAGCATTTTTCGTAATTTTAAAGTGATTGGGCTAATTTTGGGGTCGTAAGGGGTAGTTGGGGGTGATTTATGGTAGCCGAAGTAATTTAGGTGACTTTGACATAGTTTGCTATGGTTTGTATAATTTTTTGTAATTTTAAAGTAATTGGGCTTTTTTTGGGGTGGTAAGGGGTAGTTGGGGGTGATTTATGATAGCCGAAGTAATTTAGGTGACTTTGACATAGTTTGCTATGGTTTGTATAATTTTTTGTAATTTTAAATTAATTGGGCTTTTTTTGGGGTGGTAAGAGGTAGTTGGGGGTGATTTATGATAGCCGAAGTAATTTAAGTGAGTTTGGCATAGTTTGCTATGGTTTGTATAATTTTTAGTAATTTTAAAGTAATTGGGCTTATTTTGGGTTGGTAAGGGGTAGTTGGGGGTGAATTATGGTAGCCGAAGTAATTTAGGGGAGTTTGGCATAGTTTGCTACGGTTTGTAGAATTTTTTTGTAATTTTAAAGTGATTGAGCCTATTTTGGGGTGGTAAGGGGTAGTTGGGGGTGATTTATGGAAGCCAAAGTAATTCAGATGAGTTTGGCATAGTTTGATATGGCTTGTAAAATTTTTTGTAATTTTAAAGTGATTGGGCTTATTTTGGGGTTGTAAGGGGTAGTTGGGGGTGATTTATGGTAGCCGAAGTAATTTAGGTGAGTTTGACATAGTTTGCTATGGTTTGTAAAATTTTTAGTAATTTTAAAGTGATTGGGCTTAGTTTGGGGTGGTAAGGGGTAGTTGGGGGTGATTTATGGAAGCCGAAGTAATTCAGGTGAGTTTGAGATAGTTTGCTATGGTTTGTAGCATTTTTCGTAATTTTAAAGCAATTGGGCTTATTTTGGGTTGGTAAGGGGTAGTTGGGGGTGATTTATGGTAGCCGAAGTAATTTAGGTGAGTTTGGAATAGTTTGCTATGGTTTGTAGCATTTTTTGTAATTTTAAAGTGATTGGGCTTATTTTGGGGTTGTAAGGGGTAGTTCGGGGTGATTTATGGTAGCCGAAGTATTTTAGGGGAGTTTGGCATAGTTTGCTACGGTTTGTAGAATTTTTTTGTAATTTTAAAGTGATTGAGCTTATTTTGGGGTGGTAAGGGGTAGTGATTTATTGAAGCCAAAGTAATTTAAGTGAGTTTGGCATAGTTTGCTATGGTTTGTAGCATTTTTTGTAATTTTAAAGTGATTGGGCTTATTTTGGGGTGGTAAGGGGTAGTTGGGGGTGATTTATGGTAGCCGAAGTAATTTAGGTGAGTTAGGCATAGTTTGCTATGATTTGTTGAATATTTTGTAATTTTAAAGTGATTGGGCTTATCTGGGGTTGTAAGGGGTAATTCGGGGTGATTTATGGTAGCCAAAGTAATTTAGGGGAGTTTGGCATAGTTTGCTACGGTTTGTAGAATTTTTTTGTAATTTTAAAGTGATTGGGCTTATTTTGGGGTGGTAAGGGGTAGTTGGGGCTGATTTTTGGTAGACGAAATAATATGTGTGAGTTCGAAATAGTCTGCTATCGTTTGTGTCATTTTGTTTTATTTTAAACTGATTGGAGTTACTTGGGGTTGCTAAGGGGTGGTAAGGGATGATTTAAAATAACGGATCTAGTTTATGTCAGTTTGGCATAGTTCGGGAATTTTTTGGGGTTGATTTGGTAAAGTTTGCAGTGGTAAGAGATATTTGAGGATGTTTAATGTTGACGGATTAAATTTGGAGTGGTTTGGTAATTTTTAATTGAGTCACGGATCGACATTATAATTGAAATCAAAATTATAATTGAAATATCTGCGGCCTCGCTAGGTACGGCAAAAGTATGATCACGAAAGCAGAAACTCGACGTTGAAATTGTTTAGGTTAAATAAGTGCTTTTAATGTAAACCGGTCGCCCGTCGTCGAAGTTGTTTTGGCTAGATACGTGCTTCTAACATAAACACGGTCTCCGCGATCGGATCATTTTTTTGATTATTTTAGCCGGTTTTTATTGAATTACAAAGGAACCGGGCCGAATTTCGGAAAATCCCTTCTTAGTGTTCAGTTTCGGCACATGATACACCCGTGTCTAAAATTTCAAGTCTCCAGCCCTCACGGTTTGGGCTGTGGGTTGATTATGAATCAGTGTGTAGATGAATGAGTGTGTCAGTGAGGACACTTCGCTTTATATATATAGATTATTAAACTTTGTGCACGTTCCCAATTGTGCATAAACATTTGACTCTCATAATATTCCTGAGTCATGTCTTCGTCCTGGGAAAGGACCAAGCAGGCTTACTATTATTCCATCTGGAGCCAAAACAGATTGAAATTTTACACAATGTTGGCGCTTAATGTCCAGAATAATATCCTTATTGTTCTACTGTAGGGCGATAAATGGCTCTGGCTGTACCATCAATAAAACCCCAACATTGATGAAGAGGACTTCCTTTCTGTCATATTTTTTGAGAATAATATTTGAGCTTTTCTTGCGTTAACCATTGTAAATTTTCCAAATTTAAAAAAATGTACATCACGTTCATATATAATATCCATAACTTTATTAATGACTAGCTGAATGTACCCGGCGTTGCCCGGACGTAGATTAAATAAACTCAGTGTTGACTAAAGTGGTGATGTTGACTAATCGACATTATAATACAATTAAACAGGAATGCTCTACTTTTCCAATCACAAAATAAACAAATATGCTGAAATTAACCTGCGTTGCCAGGACCGGGTACTTCAATATGATTTGGACAAAGAGGATACCTTGGTTGATATCTGAGATGAAAAATTTTGAATAGACTCTTTAGGCAGTTGTTCTATAAGCGATTCCAGGAAATCGAAATTAACTTTATATAATTTTAGGGAAAATCGAAGTTTACAAATTAGCTGATCATGTTATGATAAAATTGAAAACACAATGGAACAATTCCTCTTGCTGCAGTCAACTCACAAACAGAACAGTATGTAGATGATTTTGACTTATCTCCGGAATAAACAAACACTTATCTCCTTCTGAACTGCACAAAAATTATTACAACCTGGCCCTAACTGGTTGGACAATTAGAGTGCGAACCTTTTGAGCTCCCTTTCCAGTATTAAAATTTTGGTATGTGGTAAAATGTGGTATTTTATGGTATTTGTGCATCGCTAGATTTTCAAACTTGTCCATCTTAGTTATAAATGATGTAAAACAATAATGAACACAATGCATTTACGTAAAATAAACAGTGTAAAACGCGTATCAATGTCAGTAATGTCTGGTCCAACGCTGTAAATTTTGGATTTCAGCCGAGGCAGATTTGGTGAAAAATAAATACACCATTATCATTAACAGAACGGTCGTCCGGTACGACGAAGGTGATTGGGAACAAATTTTGTTAACGGCAAAATTAACATTCTAAAATAAATAAATATTTTGACGGGAATATGGTGGATGTAAAAATCTTATTCGGTCTCTCCGACGGACTCACACCTGTTTACATTAACACACACTTGTTGAACAATTAAAGTGCCAACCTATTGAGCTTCCGTTCCAGTATTAAAATATCAATACCAATACCATAGATATAAAAAAAGACAATTTCCATCACCTTTCATAATACGGTGTGGTATTTGTACATCGCTAGATTTTCAAACTTCTCCATCTTAGTTATAAATGATGTAAAGCAATAATAAACACAGTGAACGTAAAATAAATAGTGTAAAACGTGTATAAGCACATAATTATTAAGGGTATGAATGTCAGTGATCTCTGGTACATACATACAACGGTGAAAATTTCGGATTTCAGCCGGGGCAAATTTGGTGAAAAACAAATACACCACTACCATTAACTGAAAGAAAAAATTAGCGTACAAATATAAGTGGAATCCGGTTCGACGCTTGTAATTTTTCGAAAATTGATTGGGGGCAGATTTGGTTAACGCGAGGATCAAATGTTAAATTAAAATACTTTATTTGATAGCGGTAGACCTTCGAACACTGATGCGTCGCCTCATCGAATTTGGCGACTTTGCGAACAGTTTCAGACGCTGGAGCAGCAATTTTCACAATTGTAGTTGTGTTAAAATTAAACACCGCGATCGAGTACTGCTCCACACGCTAAACCAGCAATTCTCGAATTCTAAGAAACGATAAGAAAGGCTTATCCAACGCTTGGTATGTGCGAATTTCTGCATATATATTAAACTAGCTGAATGTACCCGGCGTTGCCCGGACGTAGATTAAACTAACGCAGTGTTGACTAAAGTGGTGATGTTGATTAATCGACATTATAATACAATTAAACAGGAATCCTCTACTTTTCCAATCACAAAATAAACAAATTTGTTGAAATTAACCTTCGTTGTCAGGACCGGGTACTTCAATATGATTTGGACAAAGAGGATACCTTGGTTGATATCTGAGATGAAAAATCTTGAATAGACTCTTTAGGCAAAGACGCAGTTGTTCTATAAGCGATTCCAGGAAATCGAAATTAACTTTAGATAATTTTCGGGGAAATCGAAGTTTACAAATTAGCTGATCATGTTATGATAAAATTGAAAACACAATGGAACCATTCCTTTTGCTGCAGTCAACTCACAAACAGAACAGTATGTAGATGATTTTGACTTATCTTCAGAATAAACAAACACTTCAGCATAATTATCTTCTTCTAAACTGCACAAAATTATTAAAACCTGGCCGCAACTGGTTGGACAATTACAGTGCGAACCTTTTGAGCTCCCTTTCCAGTATTAAAATTTTGGTATGTGGTAAAATGTGGTATTTGGTGGTATTTGTACATCGCTAGATTTTCAAACTTGTCCATCTTAGTTATAAATGATGTAAAGCAATAATGAACACAATGTATTTATGTAAAATAAACAGTGTAAAACGCGTATCAATGTCAGTAAAGTCTGATCCAACGCTGTAAATTTTGGATTTCAGCCGAGGCAGATTTGGTGAAAAATAAAAACACCATTATCATTAACTGAACGGTCCGGTACGACGATGGTGATTGGGAGCAAATTTGGTTAACGGCAAAATTAACATTCTATATAAAATAAATAAATATTTTGACGGGAATATGGTGGATGTAAAAATCTTATTCGGCTTCTCCGACGGACTCACACTTGTTTACATTAACACAAACTTGTTGAACAATTAAAGTGCGAACCTCTTGAGCTCCCGTTCCAGTATTAAAATATCAATACCAATACCATAGATATTAAAAAAGACAATTTCCATCACCTTTCATAATACGGTGTGGTAATTGTACATCGCTAGATTTTCAAACTTCTCCATCTTAGTTATAAATGATGTAAAGCAATAATGAACACATTGTACGTAAAATAAATAGTGTAAAACGTGTATAAGCACATAATTATTAAGGGTATGAATGTCAGTGATGTCTGGTACATACAACGGTGAAAATTTCGGATTTCAGCCAGGGCAAATTTGGTGAAAAACAAATACACCACTACCATTAATTGAACGTAAAAATTAGCGTACAAATATAAGTGGAGTCCGGTTCGACGCTGGTAATTTTTCGACAATTGATTGGGGGCAGATTTGGTTAACGCGAGGATCAAATGTTAAATTAAAATACTTTATTTGATAGCGGTAGACGTTCGAACACTGATGCGTCGCCTCATCGAATTTGGCGACTTTGCGAACAGTTTCCGACGCTGGAGCAGCAATTTTCACAATTGTAGTTGTGTTAAAATTAAACACCGCGATCGAGTACTGCTCCACACGCTGAACCAGCAATTCTCGAATTCTAAGAAACGGTAAGAAAGGCTTATCCAATGCTTGGAATGTGCGAATTTCTGCATAGATATTGAATAAAACCAAATCGAGCATCGCCTTTTCACGTTTGTGACCTTGCCCTTGACGTGGCAGGCTCAAGCTGCTTCAATAATGTAAAAATCTTATTCGGCATCTCCAATAAACTCACATTTGTTTACATTAACACGCATTCCTTCATGGACTTGTGACGAATTACAAACAAATATTGCAACTTCAAGTGTTCCATTTAATTTCGTTTCTGGGTGCAAGCTCCTTTCTTTTCACTCTAGTCAGTCTGAACTTATTACACAGAGTGATATTTTCAAATCCAGGCGCCCTAAATAATTTTGTCGTTGTTTTCAAAAGTTTCAAGAGAAGGAGAGTTGACAGAGAAGCTAAATTATTCCAAATTATTCCCATTTAGTTCTCTGACAACGTTAAAGACAATGTTGAAATATATAAATACAAAATTTCACACCATAAAAACGAAGTATTTGGGAATTATGTATAAAAAAAGTCGAAGTTATTTATGTTAATTTGGCGTGATTTGCTATGGTTCAAAAAAATGCAAAAATATTAGGTTGGTTTGGGGTTGTTTCGGATGATATGGGTTTCGTTTGAGGATTGTTTGGAATGGTTATTGATGGTTGGCAGGGTTTAGCTTTGGCGGATTAAACGAAATTTTTGGTAATTATAATGTGATTGGGCTTTGGTTGGCTTGGTAAAAAGTGGTTGGGGTGATTTAGGGGAATTCGAAGTCATTTATGCGAGTTTGGCGTAGTTTGCTTAAAATTCGTAATTTTTTTTTAATTATGGGTTGACCTGGTGTAGTTTTGAATGGTAATTGTGTAAGACTTTTAGGGATAGTTTGGAATGGTGCGTTATGTTTGGGGTGTTTAACGTATTCAGGTAAATTTTACAAAAATTTTGGTAATTTTAAAATGAAGAATTAAAGTGCGAACCTCTTGAGCTCTATTTCCGGTATTAAAAATGCAATAGGAAAAATAGGAAAAAAGACTATTTCCATCACTTTTCACGGGAATTATACATGGTGGTATTTGTTCTCCGCTTACTATTAGATTTTCAAACTGCTCCATCTTAGTTATAAATAATGCAGAATCATTAATGAACGCAATGTACGTAAAATAAATAGTGTAAATCGTGTATAAGCACACAATACTTAAGCGTATGATGTCAGTGAAAATTTCGGATTTTGGCCGGAGCAGGTTTGATGAAGAACAAATACACCACTATCATTAACTGAACGTAAAAATTAGCGTACGATAATAAGTGAAGTCCGGTCCGACGCTGGAAATTTTTCGAAAATCGATTGGGGAGAGTTTTGGTTAACGGCAAGAACAAATCGGGAATATCGGGAATAAAATAATTTATTTAATAGCGATAGAACTTCGAATACCGATGCGGCGCCT
Organism: Eledona agricola; assembly: GCA_964023215.1. NCBI lineage: Eukaryota > Metazoa > Arthropoda > Insecta > Coleoptera > Tenebrionidae > Eledona > Eledona agricola. Next base: position 14,482,198 of record OZ026859.1, on the reverse strand, counting down.
CGACCTTGGCGACGTTGAATATATACCAGCGTTCCAGACGCTGAAGCAGCAATTTTCACAATTATATGAGGTGCACGTGCCTAGTGCGTATAAAAACAATTTGGATAACAAAAGAGATTAATTTGTATGTACCAAATAATACTCACACAGGTGTACTCGTATGGCCCGTCATAATTTTCACGAAATGAATTTAAGAAATTAACATTCTAAAGTAAATAAATATTTTGACGGGAATGTTAAAAATCTTATTCGGCCTTTCCGACAAACTAACACTTGTTTACATTAACATGCATTCCTTCATGGACCTGTGACGAATTACAAACGAATATCGAAATTTCAAGTGTTCCACGTCAGTCTGAACTTATTACACAGTGATATTTTCACATTCAGGCGCCCTAAATTATTTTGCCGTTGATTTCAAAAGTTTCCCTGGAAGGAGAGTACTCAGCAAGGGGCTCGTCAGGGGTGTCAGAGTTGGCAGTGCCACTCCAAATATAAATTTACTATCGAACACAACAATAGTTCTGTAATTCAATTGCAGAATTTCGAAATTTTCAGATATTTTCACGAAAATCTAGGGCTTACACCGCGTTTATACCGCTTTAAAGTTAAAAACCATAGAGCTGTTTATACAAATGCACGCATGTTGAAAAGTTAGGGCTTGACCCGTTAGCGTGTTGCAATTCAGAAATACGTTTATGTTTGCATCTCAACTGGAACAAATAATTATTGGAAAGTGGAAGAAAATCAAAATTGGTATCAGCATATTTAATATTCAGAATAACGTCTATTAGTCGAAACAATATGTTTTATGTGCAGATATTTATTAATATTTTATGATTTAATACGATAAGGCATTTATAAATGACACAACCAAATGGAAGATTTTGATTGAAAATGATTATTAATTTATGGTAACCGAAGTAATTTAGGTGAGTTTGGCATAGTTTGCTATGGTTTGTATCATTTTTTGTAATTTTAAAGTGATTGGGCTTAGTTTGGGGCGGTAAGGGGTAGTTGGGGGTGATTTATAATAGCCGAAGTAATTTGGGTGAGTTTGGCATAGTTTGCTATGGTTTGTGGCATTTTTTGTAATTTTAAAGTGATTGGACTTAGTTTGGGGCGGTAAGGGGTAGTTGGGGGTGATTTATGGTAGCCGAAGTAATTTGAGTGAGTTTGGCATAGTTTGCTATGGTTTGTATCATTTTTTGTAATTTTAAAGTGATTGGGCTTAGTTTGGGGCGGTAAGGGGTAGTTGGGGGTGATTTATAATAGCCGAAGTAATTTGGGTGAGTTTGGCATAGTTTGCTATGGTTTGTGGCATTTTTTGTAATTTTAAAGTGATTGGGCTTAGTTTGGGGCGGTAAGGGGTAGTTGGGGGTGATTTATGATAGCCGAAGTAATTTGGGTGATTTTGGCATAGTTTGCTATGGTTTGTATCATTTTTTGTAATTTTAAAGTGATTGGGCTTAGTTTGGGGCGGTAAGGGGTAGTTGGGGGTGATTTATAATAGCCGAAGTAATTTCGGTGAGTTTGGCATAGTTTGCTATGGTTTGTGGCATTTTTTGTAATTTTAAAGTGATTTGGCTTAGTTTGTGGTGGTAAGGAGTAGTTGGGGGTGATTTATGGTAGCCGAAGTAATTTGGGTGAGTTTGGCATAGTTTGCTATGGTTTGTATCATTTTTTGTAATTTTAAAGTGATTTGGCTTAGTTTGGGGTGGTAAGGGGTAGTTGGGGGTGATTTATGGTAGCCGAAGTAATTTGGGTGATTTTGGCATAGTTTGCTATGGTTTGTATCATTTTTTGTAATTTTAAAGTGATTGGGCTTATTTTGGGGCGGTAAGGGGTAGTTGGGGGTGATTTATAATAGCCGAAGTAATTTGGGTGATTTTGACATAGTTTGCTATGGTTTGTATCATTTTTTGTAATTTTAAAGTAATTGGGCTTAGTTTGGGGCGGTAAGGGGTAGTTGGGGGTGATTTATAATAGCCGAAGTAATTTGGGTGAGTTTGGCATAGTTTGCTATGGTTTGTGGCATTTTTTGTAATTTTAAAGTGATTGGGCTTAGTTTGGGGCGGTAAGGGGTAGTTGGGGGTGATTTATGGTAGCCGAAGTAATTTGGGTGAGTTTGGCATAGTTTGCTATGGTTTGTGGCATTTTTTGTAATTTTAAAGTGATTTGGCTTAGTTTGTGGTGGTAAGGGGTAGTTGGGGGTGATTTATGGTAGCCGAAGTAATTTGGGTGATTTTGGCATAGTTTGCTATGGTTTGTATCATTTTTTGTAATTTTAAAGTGAGTGGGCTTAGTTTGGGGCGGTAAGGGGTAGTTGGGGGTGATTTATAATAGCCGAACTAATTTGGGTGAGTTTGGCATAGTTTGCTATGGTTTGTGGCATTTTTTGTAATTTTAAAGTGATTGGGCTTAGTTTGGGGTGGTAAGGGGTAGTTGGGGGTGATTTATGATAGCCGAAGTAATTTGGGTGAGTTTGCCATAGTTTGCTATGGTTTGTAGCATTTTTTGTAATTTTAAAGTGATTGGGCTTAGTTTGTGGTGGTAAGGGGTAGTTGGGGGTGAATTTTGGTAGCCGAAATAATGTGTGTGAGTGTGAGAATAGTCTGCTATGGTTTGTGTCATTTTGTTTTATTTTAAAGTGATTGGAGTTACTTGGGGTTGCTAAGGGGTGGTAAGGGATGATTTAAGATAACGGATCTAATTTATCAGTTTGGCGTAGTTCGGGAATTTTTTGGGGTTGATTTGGTAAAGTTTGCAATGGTAAGAGATATTTGAGGATTTTTAATGTAGACGGATTAAGTTTGGAGTGGTTTGGTAATTTTTAAATGAGTCACGGATCGACATTATAATTGAAATCAAAATTATAATTGAAATATCTGCGCCTCGCTAGGTACGGCAAAAGTATGATCAGGAACGCAGAAAGTGAAAGTGCTTTTAATGTAAACCGGTCGTCCGACGTCGAAGTTGTTTTGGCTAGACACGTGCTTCTAAAAAAACCCGGTCTCCGCGAGCCGATCATTTTTTGTTTATTTTAACCGGTTTTTATTCGGTTTTTATTTAAATACAAAGGAACCGGACCGAATTTTGCAAAATCTCCTTATTAGCGTTCATTCTCGGCCCTTGATAGACCCGTGTCTAAAATTTCAAGTCTCCAGCCCTCCCGGTTTGGGCTGTAGGTTGTCGGTGAATCAGTGAATGTGTAGATGTGTAGATGTGTAGATGAGTGTGTCAGTGAGGACACTTCGCTTTATATATATAGATCAAACCAAATCGAGCATCGCCTTTTCACGTTTGTGACCTTGCCCTTGACGTGGCAGGCTCCAGCTGCTTCAATAATGTAAAAATCTTATTCGGCGTCTCCAATAAACTCACATTTGTTTACATTAACACGCATTCCCTCATGGACTTCTGACGAATTACAAACAAATATTGCAACTTCAAGTGTTCCATTTAATTTCGTTTCTGGGTGCAAGCTCCTTTCTTTTCACTCTAGTCAGTCTAAACTTATTATACAGAGTTATATTTTCAAATCCAGGCGCCCTAAAGAATTTTGTCGTTGTTTTCCAAAGTTTCAAGAGAAGGAGAGTTGACATAGAAGCTAAATTATTCCCATTTAGTTCTCTGACAACGTTAAAGACAATGTTGAAATATATAGATACAAAATTTTACACCATAAAAACGAAGTATTTAGGAATTATGTATAAAAAAAGTCGAAGTTATTCTTCGCTCTTGAGCTCTATTTCCGGTATTAAAAATGCAATAGGAAAGATAGTAAGAAAGACTATTTCCATCACTTTTCACGGGAATTATACATGGTGGTATTTGTTCTCCGCTTACTATTAGATTTTCAAACTGCTCCATCTTAGTTATAAATAATGCAGAACCATAATGAACGCAATGTACGTAAAATAAATAGTGTAAATCGTGTATAAGCACACAATATTTAAGCGTATGATGTCAGTGAAAATTTCGGATTCTGGCCGGAGCAGGTTTGGTGAAGAACAAATACACCACTATGATTAACTGAACGTAAAAATTAGCGTACGATAATAAGTGACGTCCGGTCCGACGCTGGAAATTTTTCGAAAATCGATTGGGGAGAGTTTTGGTTAACGGCATGAACAAATCGGGAATATCGGGAATAAAATAATTTATTTAATAGCGATAGAACTTCGAATACCGATGCGTCGCCTCGACCTTGGCGACGTTGAGTACCAGCGTTTCAGACGCTGAAGCAGCAATTTTCACAATTATATGAGGTGCACGTGCCTAGTGCGTATGTAAACAATTTGGATAACAAAAGAGATTAATTTGTATGTACCAAATAATACTCGCACAGGTGTACTCGTATGGCCCGTCATAATTTTCACGAAATGAATTTAAAAAATTAACATTCTAAAGTAAATAAATATTTTGACAGGAATGTTAAAAATCTTATTCGGTCTCTCCAACAAACTAACACTTGTTTACATTAACATGCATTCCTTCATGGACCTGTGACGAATTACAAACAAATATCGAAATTTCAAGTGTTCCATGTCAGTCTGAACTTATTACACAGTGATATTTTCACATTCAGGCGCCCTAAATTATTTTGACGTTGATTTATAAAGTTTCCCTGGAAGGACAGTAGTCAGCAGGTGCCTCGTCAGGGGTGGCAGGGTTCGCAGTGCCACTCCAAGTATAAATTTACTATCGAACACAAAGATAGTTCTGATTCAATTGCAGAATTTCGAATTTTTCAGATATTTTTACGAAACTCTAGCGCTTACACCGCCTTTATACCTCTTTAAAGTTAAAAACCATAGAGCTGTTTATACAAATGCTCACATGTTGAAAAGGTAGGGCTTGCCCCGTCAGCGTGTTGCAATTCAGAAATACGTTTATGTTTGCATCTCAACTGGAACAAATATTTATTGGAAGGTGGAAGAGAATCAAAATAGGTATCAGCATATTTAATATTCAGAATAACGACTATTAGTCGGAACAATATATTTTATGTGCAGATATTTATTAATATTTTATGATTTAATACGATAAGGCATTTATAAATAACACAACCAAATAGAAGATTTTGATTGAAAACGATTATTAATTTATGGTAGCCGAAGTAATTTAAGTGAGTTTGGCATAGCTTGCTGTTTTGTAGCATTTTTATAATTTTAAAGTGATTAGGCTAATTTTGGGGCGGTAAGGGGTAGTTGGGGGTGATTTATGATAGCCGAAGTAATTTAAGTGAGTTTGGCATAGTTTGCTATGGTTTGTAGAATTTTTTGTAATTTTAAAGTGATTGGGTTTAGTTTGTGGTTGGTAAGGGGTAGTTGGGGGTGATTTATGGTAGCCGAAGTAATTTAGGTGAGTTTGGAATAGTTTGCTATGGTTTGTAGCATTTTTTGTAATTTTAAAGCGATTGGGCTTAGTTTGGGGTGGTAAGGGGTAGTTGGGGGTGATTTATGGTAGCCGAAGTAATTTAGGTGAGTTAGGCATAGTTTGCTATGGTTTGTAGCATTTTTTTGTAATTTTAAAGTGATTGGGCTTATTTTGGGGTAGTAAGGGGTTGTTGGGGGTGATTTATGTTAGCCGAAGTAATTTAGGTGAGTTAGGCATAGTTTGCTATGGTTTGTAGCATTTTTTGTAATTTTAAAGTGATTGGGATGAGTTAGGGGCGGTAAGGGGTAGTTGGGGGTGATTTATGATAGCCGAAGTAATTTAAGTGAGTTTGGCTTAGTTTGCTATGGTTTGTAGCATTTTTTGTAATTTTAAAATGATTGGGATGAGTTAGGGGTGGTAAGGGGTAGTTGGGGGTGATTTATGATAGCCGAAGTAATTTAAGTGAGTTTGGCATAGTTTGCTATGGTTTGTAGCATTTTTTGTAATTTTAAAGTGATTGGGCTTATTTTGGGGTAGTAAGGGGTTGTTGGGGGTGATTTATGTTAGCCGAAGTAATTTAGGTGAGTTTGGCACAGTTTGCTATGGTTTGTAGCATTTTTTATAAGTTTAAAGTGATTGGGCTTATTTTGGGGTGGTAAGGGGTAGTTTGGGGTGATTTATGGAAGTCAAAGTAATTTAGATGAGTTTGGCATAGTTTGCTACGGTTTGTAGAATTTTTTTGTAATTTTAAAGTGATTGGGCTTATTTTGGGGTGGTAAGGGGTAGTTGGGGGTGATTTTTGGTAGACGAAATAATATGTGTGAGTTCGACATAATCTGCCATGATTTGTGTCATTTTGTTTTATTTTAAAGTGATTGGAGTTACTTGGGGTTGCTAAGGGGTGGTAAGGGATGATTTAAAATAACGGATCTAGTTTATGTACCAGTTTGGCATAGTTCGGGAATTTTTTGGGGTTGATTTGGTAAAGTTTGCAGTGGTAAGAGATATTTGAGGATGTTTAATGTTGACGGATTAAATTTGGAGTGCTTTGGTAATTTTTAATTGAGTAACGGATCGACATTATAATTGAAATCAAAATTATAATTGAAATATCTGCGGCCTCGCTAGGTACGGCAAAAGTATGATTACGAAAGCAGAAACTGGACGTTGAAATTGTTTAGGTTAAATAAGTGCTTTTAATGTAAACCGGTCGCCCGTCGTCGAAGTTGTTTTGGCTAGATACGTGCTTCTAACATAAACACGGTCTCCGCGATCGGATCATTTTTTGTTTATTTTAGCCGGTTTTTATTGAATTACAAAGGAACCGGGCCGAATTTCGCAAAATCCCTTCTTAGTGTTTAGTTTCGGCACATGATACACCCGTGTCTAAAATTTCAAGTCTCCAGCCCTCACGGTTTGGGCTGTGGGTTGATTATGAATCAGTGTGTAGATGAATGAGTGTGTCAGTGAGGACACTTCGCTTTATATATATAGATTATTAAACTTTGTGCACGTTCCCAATTGTGCATAAACATTTGACTCTCATAATATTCCTGAGTCATGTCTTCGTCCTGGGAAAGGACCAAGCAGGCTTACTATTATTCCATCTGGAGCCAAAACAGATTGAAATTTTACACAATGTTGGCGCTTAATGTCCAGAATAATATCCTTATTGTTCTACTGTAGGGCGATAAATGGCTCTGGCTGTACCATCAATAAAACCCCAACATTGATGAAGAGGACTTCCTTTCTGTCATATTTTTTGAGAATAATATTTGAGCTTTTCTTGCGTTAACCATTGTAAATTTTCCAAATTTAAAAAAATGTACATCACGTTCATATATAATATCCATAACTTTATTAATGACTAGCTGAATGTACCCGGCGTTGCCCGGACGTAGATTAAATAAACGCAGTGTTGACAAAAGTGGTGTATTTGTGATGTAGACTAATCGACATTATAATACAATTAAACAGGAATGCTCTACTTTTCCAATCACAAAATAAACAAATTTGCTGAAATTAACCTGCATTGCCAGGACCGGGTACTTCAATATGATTTGGAAAATGACGATAATTTCGTTTCTGGGTGCAAGCTCCTTTTTTTTCACTCTTTTTCACTCTTCAAGAGAAGGAGAGTTGACAGAGAGACTGAATTATTCCAAATTATTCCCATTTAGTTCTCTAACAACGTTAAAGAATGTCGTCGAAGAATGTTGAAATATATAAATACATAATTTCACACCATAAAAACGATGTATTTGGTGTAGTTTCGGATGATAAGGGTTTTTTTGGGGATTGTTTTGAATGGTTATTGATGGTTGGCGGGGTTTAGCTTTGGCGGATTAAACGAAAGTTTTGGTAATTTTAATGTGATTGGGTTTAGTTTGGCTTGGTAAGAAGTGGTTGGGGTGATATAGCGGAAGTCGTAGTAATTTATGCGAGTTTAGCGTATAGTTTGCTTGGAATTCGTATTTTTTTTACATTTTAGGTTGATGTGGGGTAGTTTGGAATGGCAAGTGTATGATTTTTGAGGGTAGTTTGGAATGGTACATTATGTTTAGGGGTGTTTAACGTATTCAGGTAAAATATACAGAAAATTTGGTAATTTAAAAATGAACAATTATAGTGCGAACCTCTTGAGCTCTATTTTCGGTAATTATACTTCAATCACATTTCTCATATTTCACATAATTGTAGAACACCACTTGTGGGGTTTCGCGCCACTTTTTAAAGATTTCGGTCCTTCCTGTAGTAGCCAAGCTCTCTGGTTGCCATGGTCACAATACTATTTGTGGCATTTCGCGACCGACAATTTTCAAAAGAAAGAAGAAAAATTAACGAGATTACCCAAAATAAAACGGAAAATACCAGATCTGAACAAGATTAAATACAAAGTGCGCAAACTAGAAAAGATGCTAGCAGAAATTCCATCTTCAAGTAAGCAACAAAAACATAACCTCTAATTTTAGATCAAACTCTGAAGAATCGAAAACTGAGACGGGTAACACGGGCAACGAAAACCGTTGGGTCATATCTACTCTGTAGATATTTAAACAAATCAATTGTTTGACCCTGTGTAGTTTCTGACTTACACAGCCCATAGATGAAAAGGGGGGGGTCCGCACAGTCCTTGACTTGTGACGAGTACCCTATACAGCGGCACCTTGTGCCCTGTCCCATCCAGGACTGCATCATCAGTAGAGGACTGCTTCATCAATGGATAAAAAGGGGGGGTCCGCACAGTCCTTGGCTTGTGACGAGTACCCTATACAGCGACACCTTGTGTCCTGTCCCAGCCACGACTGCATCTCAACTGAAACCCCGTCTCGGCGAATTGTCCAGCAGTCGGCAAGTCCAAGCCTATTTCACTGACGCTGCAAGCAGACCCCTGGTGGACGCAGGAAAAAATTATGTGAGACGTACATTATACCATACAATCAAATTATAGGCGGCTCATAATCAACCCGACACTAAGCACGTCAGTCCTAAAGGTGGCAGCAACCACACTAATCGGAGAGTTCCTATTTGGGGACAACCTAAGCGAGAGATGCAGAATGGCCAAGAATCTGGAAGACTTTGCCAAATCATTCAGAGCTTCAGCGTCGTCCAGACTTCTACAAAAAACACGCTATCTGGAATACTAGCGGTGGTTCCCAAAGGGCGGAAAGGACAGAGGGGGGGGGGGGGGGGGGTCCGCACAGTCCTTGGCTTGTGACGAGTACCCTATACAGCGACACCTTGTGTCCTGTCCCATTAATGGCTACATCATCAACTGAAATCAAACGCACCTGCTCTTACACACAGTCCTCCGAGGACTCATCAGCGATCACCAAGGAAACAACAGAAACAGGGAGGCTTAAAAAAAAAAATTATCACTTATGTAGAAAGTGTCAAGAAATTGCAACAGTCGGGAGTCATAGAATCTTTCAGGCTTGCCGGAGGTGTATTTATCTCAACATATTTTCTGAGAAGTCAAACGGAACCTGCAGGTACATACTAAATCTCCAAAAATTAAATAAATTTTTGCAACCCCCCATTTCAAAATGGAAGACAACCGATCAGTCAAAAGACTAGTATCACATGGTTGTTTCATGGCAGGTGTTGACTTCTAGAACGCGTTGTTTCACGATACCAGTGCATCCAGAGCACGGGTGGTGCCTCAGACTTATGTTTGGGGGACAGATTTTTCAATTTACGTCAAGCGTCTCCTACGTGTTTGCAAAATCTTTGCAGCATATAAGAAATCTAGCACTAGGTTAGATGCTTATTTAGATCATATATTAGTTTTTGGACAAAGCGGAGGAGGAGTACACACGAGGCGTGGGAGTCACTTTGGAGTCTCTGACCAATTTGGGGTTCATGGTTAGTTTTGAGGGAGTTAGCTCCAGGAACTCAGAGTTTTTTGGTTGTTCAATACAATAGCTTAGGGATGACAATGACACTAACGGATAACAAAGTTTTCTCTTTATTGGAGAGGGTTTTGACCACAATAAATAAAAAAGCAGCAGAGATCAGGGAGCTGACGCGGTGGACCTTTCCAGTGTTCACCTGTTGTAGTTCGACATTGGTAGATGTCTTTTCGGCTACAATTGGCGAGACTCTTAAACTTCTATCAAGTTGTGTCAAATGTGACAATTAACCTAAACGTACATATTGTCAATTGTGAGTACCGTTGTTTCTGTGGTTGGAATTCAACTCAATTAATTGACGACCGGTCAGCGCAGCGGCATAGTAAACCGACTTACGCTGGCAAGGTCAGGTCCTGGGTTCGTATCCCGGTCCGATCATGGATGTTTGTGTTTGTTTAAATACAGAAAACACGGAAAGAACTCTCTCCCTGTAAGTGGGACTCCGGATCTGTTGGAAGGGAGTATAAATAAACCAATTTTAAATTGCCGATTTATAAAATACACACAACAAAACTGAACCAATGTAGAAAATGATACGATGACCTCATAAGTTTTATATTGTTCTTGCAGGAAACTTTTGTTTGGTGGTGTTTGAGCAGAATTCTCAAGTTAGTAGGGAACACGTCAGTGGTTTTTCGTTATTCGACGTTGAATACCAAACATACTTACTCTCACTCCTATTGTAACATATTTTATAGCTGAACTATTGAGAGCAGCAAATTAGTGGCTATCTGATTAGCGACACACAACTGTCTTAGCGGCTCTATTAGAAACGCGTAGGTGGAGTCCTTATTCCTTACACACCTTTGGTTGGATGCATATCAAATTTTTAGAACGGGAAAAATGCTTAGACTTGGGAACAATCATGCGACATTACAACAAGAACATAGAATTGAGACGTCATCTTGACAACGATTTTGAATGGTATCTAAATTATTAAAAAAAAAAAAAAAACAACAATTACTACTACCTTAAACCTGTCAATTACAAAATGAAAATTTTCTCAAAAACGGGTTGTGTGTGCGGCGAATAAACAGCACGAGGATATTGGAATGAGGTTAATGCAAATTGCACATTAACTCTCTCGAAGTCTTAGCGGCATTAACTCTCTCGAAGTCTTAGCGGCATTTTACCGACTAAAATATTACGCAAAACACAAAACAAAGTGTCACATCCCCTTGTTCATAGGTAACACCACTCCCATAGCTTATATAAATCACATGGGCGGTACCAAATACCTTAAACTCAACACTTTGTCCCGGGAAATATTGCAGTGGTGTGAGTCTAGAGAAATAATTATATTTGCATCCTGCATCAAATCTAAAGAAAAGTTATGGCAGACAGAGAATCCAAGACATAGACCTTTTGAATTCTATTATAATAACAAGGGCAGAAGGAATAGATATGTTTCCTGAGAACTCTATTAAGATAGACGCATTCACCCTGAGTTGAACGAGACATATGTTTACGACTTTTCCCCTTTCTTCATTAATGCCAAGACCACTTAGCAGAATCATTGCGGACAGGGCAGAATGGACAGTATTCGTATACTTTATATAATTTCTGAGCGAAGAACAATCAAACAATATAAAACAAAAATTGCCAAATAGTGAAACTTCTGCCGGAGAGTCGATGGAAATCTATACGATCCAAAACTAGAAGACATTCTTTCTTAAGCAAGACATGTTCCTTATGCAAGAGCATACAAGCGGAAGAAAATATGCAACTGTCAACACACATAGAGCAACACTGGGCATGATGTTCTCCACAATATAACATGACGAGACAATAAGCAGGGTTCTGAAAGAGGTCTGCAAAAACAGACCGATTTTTTCAAGATGCGACTAATTTTGGGACTCCAACCAACATTAGACCTTTTGGAAGCGTACCATTCATTAGAGTCACTCATCTTACCAAAATAACGATCAAGTTTGTTCTCCTTCTTGCCCTCATAACTGCCTAAAGAGTCCAGAAAGTATCAAAATAAAATCCAAGACCTAAACACTCACCAAGACAGCATGAACATACTCATAACAGAAAGTATAAAAACCTCGCAACCAAGCAACCATAACCAGACTGGGATTATGTATCGCTTCATTAATACTAATTTACACCAAGAAGACGAAAAACCTGCGGGGCAACAACAAAAAGTACTTCTGCTTCAGGTTAAAAAAAAAAAAAAAAAAAAAAAAAACGCACAAGAAGGTATCAGCGCAATCCATCAGCAGATACCTTCGGAAAGGGATTAACATCAAAATCATGCGTAAAGTTGCGGGGTGGTCTGATAAATCATTCATAAAATGATGATAATGCATTCAAAAAATCCTACAATCCTCAATTAAGACAAGAACACTTGATTCAATATAACAAAACAAAAAGTACTTCTGCTTCAGGTAAAAAAAAAAAACAAAAAAAAAAACCGCACAACAAGACATCAGCGCAATCCATCAGCAGATTCAATTCAATCATTCATTCAATATATAATTATCCTCAACAACAATTAATCAACTACATTTACATTTGTTACATGATAACTTTCGTTAAATCTCGTTTCTTTTGTCACTCTATTTAATACATTTATATACGCATTCAAATATAAATTACAACACGTATTATATCTATTGGTCTTTGAACATCTACAATTATGTGAAATATGAGAAATGTGATTGAAGTATAATTAGAGATTAAACGACTTACCTGTAAGGAAGTTCAAATCTCAATTATACGAAATCACATTTCGATATATTTCACAACCCATACCCACAACCTATTCCCCCAGATATAATACTTACCTTCCATCAAATAGCATTGTGACCATGGCAACCAGAGAGCTTGGCTACTACAGGAAGGACCGAAATCTTTAAAAAGTGGCGCGAAACCCCACAAGTGGTGTTCTACAATTATGTGAAATATATCGAAATGTGATTTCGTATAATTGAGATTTGAACTTCCTTACAGGTAAGTCGTTTAATCTCTAATTATTTATTCCGATTCCGAGGCATTTTGTCCTAAAAAATGATTTTTTGAAAAATAGTCATCTTCGTTGTTATATTCAGGAATTTCTGATTGATTGGAATCATAACCAAAATTAGTGTCCATTAGTTCTTCAGCATTTACATTATGCAATTCTTCGACAGTAAACTTATTTTGAGGTCGAGAATTATTTTTGAAATAATTTTGATTATTTCGCGGCATGGTGTTTCTTGTGCTTACACTCATTGGTGTTGGTTTGGGTAGATTCTGGACATTTGATCTTGGTTTAAAAACGTTTGATCCGTTGTGAGGATTTGTATTAACAAAATTGGGTTTTTGGGCTTGAAATTGGCTATTCTGAGGATTTCTAAAATGGTTAAAACTTGAGTGAGGCTTCGTGTACATTGGTGTTTTAACAAATTTTGATTGAGATGATTTATCATTGATATTAAAATCATTTGTTAAAATATAAAGAGCCTCATCCAATGTTTCGGGATTTCTGGTCGATAAGTAGTCTCCCAAGGGGTTATTGAGATGTTTCAGGAAAACCCTCAAGGCTAATTTTTGAGAATTCAATGTCAACGTGTGGGTTTCATTGACATCTTGGCTGTGCATTGTAATGTAAGCCACTTGTAGGTTCAAATTTTGTTGAATGTTGGAAAAGAAGTCGAGAGGTGTTTGGTTGCTTTGGCGCATATTACACAACTCGATTGTTAGTGTATGCAAATCTCGCTTATCTGAATATGAAGCGATCAAAGCACTTTTTAGATCGCCCCAATTATTTATTTGGTACGTTGAGATGCGGTTGGCGGCATCGCCTTTGATTTTATTTTTTATTGATTTTAAAAGTAAGACATTTTGAAAATCATTAGCATCCTGTTGGTTATAAAATTTGGTAATCAACTGTTCGCTGGTACTAATGAATTCACTTAGCATTGATTGATTTCCATTAAATTCTGGTAAAATCTGCAAATATTCCATTTTGAATACTGCCATGTTTTCAAAATTAATTTCAAGATTATTTAAGCGTTTAACTGGAGATCTGGATCGATCACGATGAGAAAAAATGTCACGGGTTAGTTCTGAATCAGAATTTTCTGGATCTGAACTTGAAACAGCTAACGACATTTATGACTTACCAATAACTCAGCATAATTGTCTTCTCGCTCTAATTCGATGATTTGATGATTTGCACCAAGTTTGCAATGAAAGTCAATTCCGAACTGGTTGTTCACTGCCAATTTAGGTGAAACTGTTCGATAGGCACTTAAAGCATTGATATGCACCGTTTTCGAGTCACGGAAGTCCTAGGAGTAAACCTGGTCCGATATCGCACTTGTGAAGACCACGAAAGTTAAGGGGTTCACACGATTTTTGAAAACGTTGAGCCTATCCTACCGACTGCGCCACTTTTATTATCGAAATGAACGAAAGGCTTTTAAAAAAGCTTTATTACGCGACAACGAGTTACAAGTAAGTGAGTAACTGAAAAAAAGCATGAATATATATTGTATAAAAACGCTGACGGTATGGTGTCATATTGGTGCTGAGGGTCGTGGGTTTTGTCCATGTAATTTGCTTGAGTTCCTGTTTTTTGGCAAAGTGTGCCCCGACGAAAAAAGAGTCGTCGTCAAGGTGACGAAAAATAATAAATCATAATAATGTACATAATTCTGGAGATGCCGAGTCAGCGTCTGGACAGTTCGGCGCTGCTGACTGGTTCGACAGAGGTGAACGAGGTGTGGAGTGGCCAGTGTGCGTAATGAGACGAGAGACGGAGTATTATTCGTATACGAGCTGTTGAATTTGTAATAAAGACTTTATATTATTCGTACAATTATTCGTACAATAAACACACTGAATCACTTGAACAAGTTTTTTAAATTTTCCCCGAACCAACGTAATCGCTGTAGACGGGTAGTCTACAAAGGCGATGCGGTAAAAACACTTATACACAGTTTTAGTGACCTGGGCCCATAACCTGGAATGTTTATTAAAACCAGAGGCCCTTTGTTGTAAATGTATTCCCAGGTAGCAGAAGTACAGTCTTTTGCAATGGAAATGAGACTCATTAATATACAAAAAACCCCATAAGTCCGCAATCCAAATCGCAACGGACTCTATTTTTATTCCGCTTTCTGTCAGTTTATATTATAATACGTCAAATTTAAGGTTAGTCTTCTGTTTACAAAATTGGAAATGATGGACTTATGGGTTTTTTTTTATTAATGAAGTCTCATTTCCATTGCAAAAGACTGTACGTCATAATGACGTCTATTTTAGATGACTTTCGTCGATAGACGTCATTTAACCTAAAATTCACGTCTTTATGCCGTCACAATTGCAACGTATTTTTCACGTAAACTAAATCACGTCATTTTGACGTCTATTTAAGGTCGACGATTTTACCCGATTTAATGACGTCCCTGTTTCGTTATTTTGACGTCTAGAACAAAACCATAGTTTAAATTTAGTTTAATCTATATATATAAAGCGAAGTGTCCTCACTGACACACTCATTCATTCACTCATTCATCTACACACTGATTCATAATCAACCCACAGCCCAAACCGTGAGGGCTGGAGACTTGAAATTTTAGACACGGGTGTATCATGTGCCGAAACTGAACACTAAGAAGGGATTTTGCGAAATTCGGCCCGGTTCCTTTGTAATTCAATAAAAATCGGCTAAAATAAACAAAAAATGATCGGATCGCGGAGACCGTGTTTATGTTAGAAGCACGTATCTAGCCAAAACAACTTCGACGACGGGCGACCGGTTTACATTAAAAGCACTTATTTAACCTAAACAATTTCAACGTCGAGTTTCTGCTTTCGTGATCATACTTTTGCCGTACCTAGCGAGGCCGCAGATATTTCAATTATAATTTTGATTTCAATTATAATGTCGATCCGTGACTCAATTAAAAATTACCAAATCACTCCAAATTTAATCCGTCAACATTAAACATCCTCAAATATCTCTTACCACTGCAAACTTTACCAAATCAACCCCAAAAAATTCCCGAACTATGCCAAACTGACATAAACTAGATCCGTTATTTTAAATCATCCCTTACCACCCCTTAGCAACCCCAAGTAACTCCAATCACTTTAAAATAAAACAAAATGACACAAATCAAGGCAGATTATGTCGAACTCACACATATTATTTCGTCTACCAAAAATCACCCCCAACTACCCCTTACCACCCCAAAATAAGCCCAATCACTTTAAAATTACACAAAAATTCTACAAACCGTAGCAAACTATGCCAAACTCCCCTAAATTACTTCGGCTATCATGAATCACCCCCAACTACCCCTTACCACCCAAAACACAGCCCAATCACTTTAAAATTATAAAAATGTTACAAGCCATATCAAACTATGCCAAACTCATCTAAATTACTTTGACTTCCATAAATCACCCCAAACTACCCCTTACCACCCCAAAATAAGCCCAATCACTTTAAAATTACAAAAAATGCCACAAACCATAGCAAACTAAGCCTAACTCACCTAAATTACTTCGGCTACCATAAATCACCCCTAACTACCCCTTACCTCCCCAAAATAAGCCCAATCACTTTAAAATTACAAAAAATGCTACAAACCATACCAAACTATGCCAAACTCACTTAAATTACTTCGGCTATCATAAATCACCCCCAACTACCCCTTACCACCCCTAACTCATCCCAATCACTTTAAAATTACAAAAAATGCTACAAACCATAGCAAACTATGCCTAACTCACCTAAATTACTTCGGCTAACATAAATCACCTCCAACAACCCCTTACTACCCCAAAATAAACCCAATCACATTAAAATTACAAAAAATGCTACAAACCATAGCAAACTATGCCAAACTCACTTAAATTACTTCGGCTATCATAAATCACCCCCAACTACCCCTTACCACCCCTAACTCATCCCAATCACTTTAAAATTACAAAAAATGCTACAAACCATAGCAAACTATGCCTAACTCACCTAAATTACTTCGGCTAACATAAATCACCCCCAACAACCCCTTACTACCCCAAAATAAGTCCAATCACTTTAAAATTACAAAAAATGCTACAAACCATAGCAAACTATGCCAAACTCACTTAAATTACTGCGGCTACCATAAATCACCCCCAACTACCCCTTACTACCTCAAAATAAGCCCAATCACTTTAAAATTTCAAAAAATGCTCTAAACCATAGCAAACTATTTCAAACTCACCTAAATTACTTCGACTACCATAAATCACCCCCAACTACACCTTAACCACCCTAAACTAAGCCCAATCACTTTAAAATTACAAAAAATGCTACAAACCATAGCAAACTATTCCAAACTCATTTAAATTACTTCGGCTACCATAAATCACCCCCAACTACCCCTTACCACCCCAAAATAAGCCCAATTACTTTAAAATTACAAAAATTATACAAACCATAGCAAACTATGTCAAACTCACCTAAATTACTTCGGCTACCATAAATCACCCCCAACTATCTTTTACCACCCCAAAATAAGCCCAATTACTTTAAAATTACAAAAATTATACAAACCATAGCAAACTATGTCAAACTCACCTAAATTACTTCGGCTACCATAAATCACCCCCAACTATCTTTTACCACCCCAAAATAAGCCCAATTACTTTAAAATTACAAAAATTATACAAACCATAGCAAACTATGTCAAACTCACCTAAATTACTTCGGCTACCATAAATCACCCCCAACTACCCCTTACCGCCCCAAAATTAGCCTAATCACTTCAAAATTACAAAAAATTCTACAAACCATAGCAAACTAGGCCAAACTCCCCTAAATTACTTCGGCTACCATAAATCACCCCCAACTACCCCTTTTCAACCCCAAAATAAGACCAATCACTTTAAAATTACAAAAAATGCTACAAACCATAGCAAACTATGCCAAACTCACTTAAATTACTTCGGCTACCATAAATCACCCCTAACTACCCCTTACCAACCACAAACTAAACCCAATCACTTTAAAATTACAAAAAATGCTACAAACCATAGCAAACTATGCCAAACTCACTTAAATTACTTCGGCTACGATAAATCACCCCCAACTACCCCTTACAAACCACAAACTAAACCCAATCACTTTAAAATTACAAAAAATGCTACAAACCATAGCAAACTATGCCAAACTCACTTAAATTACTTCGGCTATCATAAATCGCCCCCAACTACCCCTTACCACCCCAAAAATAAGCCAAATTACTTTAAAATTACAAAAAATTATACAAACCATAGCAAACTATGTCAAACTCACCTGAATTACTTCGACTACCATAAATCACCCCCAACTACCCCTTACCACCCCAATCTAAGCCCAATCACTTTAAAATTACAAAAAATGCTACAAACCATAGCAAACTATTCCAAAGTCACCTAAATTACTTCGGCTACCATAAATCACCCCCAACTACCCCTTACCACCCCAAAATAAACCCAATTACTTTAAAATTACAAAAATTATACAAACCATAGCAAACTATGTCAAACTCACCTAAATTACTTCGGCTACCATAAATCACCCCCAACTACCCCTTACCGCCCCAAAATTAGCCTAATCACTTCAAAATTACAAAAAATTCTACAAACCATAGCAAACTAGGCCAAACTCCCCTAAATTACTTCGGCTACCATAAATCACCCCCAACTACCCCTTTTCAACCCCAAAATAAGACCAATCACTTTAAAATTACAAAAAATGCTACAAACCATAGCAAACTATGCCAAACTCACTTAAATTACTTCGGCTACCATAAATCACCCCTAACTACCCCTTACCAACCACAAACTAAACCCAATCACTTTAAAATTACAAAAAATGCTACAAACCATAGCAAACTATGCCAAACTCACTTAAATTACTTCGGCTACGATAAATCACCCCCAACTACCCCTTACAAACCACAAACTAAACCCAATCACTTTAAAATTACAAAAAATGCTACAAACCATAGCAAACTATGCCAAACTCACTTAAATTACTTCGGCTATCATAAATCGCCCCCAACTACCCCTTACCACCCCAAAAATAAGCCAAATTACTTTAAAATTACAAAAAATTATACAAACCATAGCAAACTATGTCAAACTCACCTGAATTACTTCGACTACCATAAATCACCCCCAACTACCCCTTACCACCCCAATCTAAGCCCAATCACTTTAAAATTACAAAAAATGCTACAAACCATAGCAAACTATTCCAAAGTCACCTAAATTACTTCGGCTACCATAGATCACCCCCAACTACCCCTTACCGCCCCAAAATAAGCCCAATTACTTTAAAATTACAAAAATTATACAAACCATAGCAAACTATGTCAAACTCACCTAAATTACTTCGGCTACCATAAATCACCCCCAACTATCTTTTACCACCCCAAAATAAGCCCAATTACTTTAAAATTACAAAAATTATACAAACCATAGCAAACTATGTCAAACTCACCTAAGTTACTTCGGCTATCATAAATCACCCCCAACTACCCCTTACCGCCCCAAAATTAGCCTAATCACTTTAAAATTACAAAAAATGCTACAAAACATAGCAAGCTATGCCAAACTCACTTAAATTACTTCGGCTACCATAAATTAATAATCATTTTCAATCAAAATCTTCTATTTAGTTGTGTCATTTATAAATGCCTTATCGTATTAAATCATAAAATATTAATAAATATCTGCACATAAAATATATTGTTTCGACTAATAGACGTTATTCTGAATATTAAATATGCTGATACCTATTTTGATTGTCTTCCACCTTCCAATAAATATTTGTTCCAGTTGAGATGCAAACATAAACGTATTTCTGAATTGCAACACGCTGACGGGGCAAGCCCTACCTTTTCAACATGCGTGCATTTGTATAAACAGCTCTATGGTTTTTAACTTTAAAGAGGTATAAAGGAGGTGTAAGCGCTATTTTCGTAAAAATATCTGAAAAATTCAATTGCAATTGAATTACAGAACTATCTTTGTGTTCGATAGTAAATTTATATCTGGAGTGGCACAGCCAACAGTGCCACCCCTGACGAGGCCCCTGCTGACTACTCTCCTTCCAGGGGAACTTTATAAATCAACGGCAAAATAATTTAGGGCTCCTGAATGTGAAAATATTACTGTGTAATAAGTTCAGACTGACATGGAACACTTGAAATTTCGATATTTGTTTGTAATTCGTCACAAGTCAATGAAGGAATGCATGATAATGTAAACAAGTGTTAGTTTGTTGGAGAGACCGAATAAGATTTTTAACATTCCCGTCAAAATATTTATTTACTTTAGAATGTTAATTTTTTAAATTCATTTCGTAAAAATTATGACGGGCCATACGAGTACACCTGTGCGAGTATTATTTGGTACATACAAATTAATCTCTTTTGTTATCCAAATTGTTTTCATACGCACTAGGCACGTGCACCTCATATAATTGTGAAAATTGCTGCTTCAGCGTCTGAAACGCTGGTACTCAACGTACCTGACGAGCCCCACTGCTGACTACTTTCCTTCCAGAAAAATTTTTGAAATCAGCGGCAAAATAAATTTAGGGCACCTGGATGTGAAAATATCACTATGTAATAAGTTCAGATTGACAACAGTGAAAAAAACCGCTTGCACCCAGAAACGAAATTAAATGGAACACTTGAAGTTGCAATATTTGTTTGTAATTCGTCAACTTCAAGTGTTCCATTTAATTTCGTTTCTGGGTGCAAGCTCCTTTCTTTTCGCTCTAGTCAGTCTAAACTTCCCAGGTAGCAGAAGTACGTCATAATGACGTCTATTTTAGGTGACTTTCGTCGATAGACGTCATTTAACCTAAAATTCACGTCTTTATGCCGTCACAATTGCAACGTATTTTTCACGTAAACTAAATCACGTCATTTTGACGTCTATTTTAGGTCGACGATTTTACCACGATTTAATGACGTCCCTGTTTCGTTATTTTGACGTCTAGAACAAAACCATGGTTTAAATTGAGAATAATATACTTATAGTAGGTTAAATTGTGAAAAATTATACTTTTAATGTTAGTATTCATCATCCAGTATTTAAAAAATTAATTTCAGTCATATTATTATGAGAAAAACTTTGGTCGTTAGTGCATATTGAACTCGATCTTTAACAATAAAAAACAGTTGTACATCATATAAGTCCGCCAATCAGTTATTTTTATATAGTAATGTAGTGAAACCGAAATACTTTAATTTTACACCAAATTGCAGAAAATTCATGGTGGTGGTGGACAATGTTTCGTTAATCAAGATGGTTAGGTTTTTTTGCTGGTTTCCATAGATGCGAATAACAAATATTGACTTTTGTGACCTATTGTATTTGCAGCAGTTTTTTCATTAAAAGTTTGTATAAGTGAAGCTCCAAATTGTAATTTTTAACAAAAAATAGCTAAATAGACAACTGTGTGATGTTATTAATTCATAAAGTTTAATAGGAAATACTTTCCTTGAGGTGTGTAAACCCTTTTTGGCTGGGTGTCGCCCTTGTAAGCTATTTTTTGCCTTAGGTCACTAATTATTTTTCAATTTTCATTTCATTCTTGTTCTGGTGTTTGTGTTTGTACGTGGATCATTGCTCGGTGTTATTTTCTTCAGAAATTTAAGGTGAGTTTATGCTGTCGGTGAGATAAAATAGTAGTTTTAAACGATAATCTATGATCATAATATTAATATAGATTATCATGTACGCCGTGGTTGAATATGCAGGGTATTTTATGAAACCAGTAAACTTAATTCATATTTGCTTCGTGTTATAAACTGATTACATAATTTGTGTTTTACAATTGCATAAAACAAGATGACTGTCTTAGAATTTTAATTTAGTCTAAGAACCACTGTTTTCCAGCGCTTTAGTTTCAATTTTTTTTGATGTGTTATAGGAATATTAAATGTAATTTATAATACAATATGAACATATTATTTTTGAGTCTTATTTCAACTACAAATTATATACTTTGTGAAACATAGTTTTCAAAAATTAATCTTATGCCTATATGAAATTGAAACCTGACCTGACCTGACCTGTTCCATCATTGAGGAACGTTTACCCGTCATTTTTTCATCATAATAACGACATATGCTTGGTCATTTCGACGTAACTGATGCCCAAAATATGACGTCAAAATGACGTTGTGTTGCTACCTGGGTCTTAGACTAAATTAAAATTCTAAGACAGTCATCTTGTTTTATGCAATTGTAAAACACAAATTATGTAATCAATTTATAACACGAAGCAAATATGAATTAAGTTTACTGGTTTCATAAAATACCCTGCATATAGAATACAAAGACCAAGTTTCTTCATTTACATCTTCTTCACCTAGAAAAGCTTTGACATATTGTTTCTGGTCTTTGTACGGAGACCAATAAATACGCTTCTTGCGTGGAGTAAACCACTTAGAATATAGTCGAAAGCCCGTCACCGACACATTCCTGAAATTCAACCACGGCGTACATGATAATCTATATTAATATTATGATCATAGATTATCGTTTAAAACTACTATTTTATCTCACCGACAGCATAAACTCACCTTAAATTTCTGAAGAAAATAACACCGAACAATGATCCACGTACAAACACAAACACCAGAATAAGAATGAAATGAAAATTGAAAAATAATTAGTGATCTAAGGCAAAAAATAGCTTACAAGGGCGACACCCAGCCAAAAAGGGTTTACACACCTCAAGGAAAGTATTTCCTATTAAACTTTATGAATTAATAACATCACACGGTTGTCTATTTAGCTATTTTTTGTTAAAAATTACAATTTGGAACTTCACTTATACAAACTTTTAATGAAAAAACTGCTGCAAATACAATGGGTCACAAAAGTCAATATTTGTTATTCGCATCTATGGAAACCAGCAAAAAAACCTAACCATCTTGATTAACGAAACATTGTCCACCACCACCATGAATTTTCTGCTATTTTAGTGTAAAATTAAAGTATTTCGGTTTCACTACATTACTAAAAATAACTGATTGGCGGACTTATATGATGTACAACTGTTTTTTATTGTTAAAGATCGAGTTCAATATGCACTAACGACCAAAGATTTTCTCATTATAATATGACTGAAATTAATTTTTTAAATACTGGATGATGAATACTAACATTAAAAGTATAATTTTTCACAATTTAACCTACTATAAGTATATTAAACTAAATTTAAACTATGGTTTTGTTCTAGACGTCAAAATAACGCAATAGGGACGTCATTAAATCGTGGTAAAATCGTCGACCTAAAATAGACGTCAAAATGACGTGATTTAGTTGACGTGAAAAATACGTTGCAATTGTGACGGCATAAAGACGTGAATTTTAGGTTAAATGACGTCTATCGACGAAAGTCACCTAAAATAGACGTCATTATGACGTACTTCTGCTACCTGGGGAACCACTGTTTTCCAGCGCTTTAGTTTCAATTTTTTTTGATGTGTTATAGGAATATTAAATGTAATTTATAATACAGTATGAACATATTATTTTTGAGTCTTATTTCAACTACAAATTATATACTTTGTGAAACAGTTTTCAAAAATTAATCTTATGCCTATATGAAATTGAAACCTGACCTGACCTGTTCCATCATTGAGGAACGTCTTAGTTACGTCAGTAAAATTGTAAATTAGACGTCACACGCACACGTCATACATACGTAGAAACATGACGTCTTAGTTACGTCGTTAAAAAAATGTCAATTTAACGTCACACGTATCACGTCAATTTGACGTCACACGTATCACGTCATTTTTACGCAAAAAGATGACGTCGTCGGGCTGTGACATTTACCCGTCATTTTTACGTCATAATGACGACATATGCTTGGTCATTTCGACGTAACTGATGCCCAAAATATGACGTCAAAATGACGTTGTGTTGCTACCTGGGGAAGGTCTACCGCTATCAAATAAAGTATTTTAATTTAACATTTGATCCTCGCGTTAACCAAATCTGCCCCCAATCAATTTTTGAAAAATTACCAGCGTCGAACCGGACTCCACTTATATTTGTACGCTAATTTTTACTTTCAGTTAATGGTAGTGGTGTATTTGTTTTTCACCAAATTTTCCCCGGCTGAAATCCGAAATTTTCACCGTTGTAAGTACCAGAGATTACTGACATTCATACCCTTAATAATTATGTGCTTATACACGTTTTACACTATTTATTTTACGTACACTGTGTTTATTATTGCTTTACATCATTTATAACTAAGATGGAGAAGTTTAAAAAATCTAGCGATGTACAATTACCACACCGTATTATGAAAGGTGATGGAAATTGTCTTTTTTTATATCTATGGTATTGGTATTGATATTTTAATACTGGAACGGAAGCTCAAGAGGTTGGCACTTTAATTGTTCAACAAGTGTGTGTTAATGTAAACAGGTGTGAGTCCGTCGGAGAGACCGAATAAGATTTTTACATCCACCATATTCCCGTCAAAATATTTATTTATTTTAGAATGTTAATTTTGCCGTTAACAAAATTTGTTCCCAATCACCATCGTCGTACCGGACGACCATTCAGTTAATAATAATGGTGTATTTATTTTTCACCAAATCTGCCTCGGCTGAAATCCAAAATTTACAGCGTTGGACCAGACATTACTGACATTGATACGCGTTTTACACTGTTTATTTTACGTAAATACATTGTGTTCATTATTGCTTTACATCATTTATAACTAAGATGGACAAGTTTGAAAATCTAGCGATGCACAAATACCATAAAATACCACATTTTACCACATACCAAAATTTTAATACTGGAAAGGGAGCTCAAAAGGTTCGCACTTTAATTGTCCAACCAGTTAGGGCCAGGTTTTAATAATTTTTGTGCAGTTCAGAAGGAGATAAGTGTTTGTTTATTCCGGAGATAAGTCAAAATCATCTACATACTGTTCTGTTTGTGAGTTGACTGCAGCAAGAGGAATCGTTCCATTGTGTTTTCAATTTTATCATAACATGATCAGCTAATTTGTAAACTTCGATTTCCCCGAAAATTATATAAAGT
Source organism: Eledona agricola (assembly GCA_964023215.1). Classification (NCBI taxonomy): domain Eukaryota; kingdom Metazoa; phylum Arthropoda; class Insecta; order Coleoptera; family Tenebrionidae; genus Eledona; species Eledona agricola. The sequence goes on along the minus strand of OZ026859.1, from coordinate 14,457,342 downwards.
TAATTTCGATTTCCTGGAATCGCTTATAGAACAACTGCCTAAAGAGTCTATTCAAAATTTTTCATCTCAGATATCAACCAAGATATCCTCTTTGTCCAAATCATATTGAAGTACCCGGTCCTGGCAACGCAGGTTAATTTCAGCATATTTGTTTATTTTTTGATTGGAAAAGTAGAGCATTCCTGTTTAATTGTATTATAATGTCGATTAGTCAACATCACCACTTTAGTCAACATTGAGTTTATTTAATCTACGTCCGGGCAACGCCGGGTACATTCAGCTAGTCTATGTATACAGGTGAGTCATTAGTGGGGGATCGGTCCATAACTTCTAAACGATGTAAGATACAAAAAAATTTTAAATACAATTTGTACACCGTTAGTCAGGCTGCACAACATAAAAATACTTTAACATATACAGGTTGTTCCAAAACTCACGCATACTAGACAACTTTGTTTTTTCAAATAGAACCACCTATATTTTATTTTACTGTTAGAACACACTTTGACATAGATTTATGGCGATATTAAGTATTTTACATTTTGGACTACTGTTATCAAATAACAATTTTTTTTTCACATTTTTTGTCATTTACAGAGGTTCACTTAAAAATTTACTGAGAGGTTGTTTTAGCAGCTAGAAGGCTGAAGGTTGGTACAAATACGAAGAAAGGATTGTTCTTTACGCCTGATATGCAAAATATCATTTTTACTATACAGGCTCTGCAATAATTCGTGTCAAATTATACTATTTTTAAATAAGCTTTGTAACAGTTATGAATCCTTATTCGTTTCTAGGGGGAGTAATATTATTTAGAGTAGGTTGTGGTTAGGGTTGCTAAGTTGAAAAAGAATTAAAAAAATTTGCAAGATTTTGTACTTGACTTCTAATAAGTGTGAGTTGGTTACATAATTGGCGCCCAACTTGCGGCCGAAACCGACCCAGAGAGTTAATTGTGAGTAAAAGTGCGTGAATTTTTCCACGTTGCCGCCAAGCCACCATCGCTGCATCATTGTAGTTCGATCCGATGTTCTAACTTGACGCGCCGCACGTTACACGCGTTTATCTCCGAAATCTACTCTACCGGTTTGCACGCCGTGCCATTCAGCGGAAACAAGGACTACCCCTCGGTCTTCAACCCGCTGTTGCTGTAAACACAGCCACTCGCGTTCCAAACGCGCTAACGAAGGCAAACCAAGATGCCACCCAAAAGAAACCCCGTCAGCAAAGACGACGACGATCGCTTGAACGTCCCTTCGCCGACAATCGCCATGTCGACCAAACAGTTCGCCATATTTCTACAAACGGTCCAGAACACGGTTTTGCAACAAACCGCTGACTTTCCGCGACCATCGCAATTCACAGCTCCGACGCACAGGCAGGGATCATTCGCAAAATGCACCGCCAGGTTCGATGGGAAAAAGGGCAGCGAAGTTAACGCCTTCATTGACGCGATCTCCACGTTCAAAGAGGTCACCGACGTCTCCGACGCGAACGCCTTAAAAGGTCTATCGCTCGTCGTGACAGAAAACGCAGCAACGTGGTTTCAGGGAGTCAAGGACACGGTTGAAATCTGGGATGAGGCCTTGACGGCTCTAAGACACACATTCGGTCCGAGAAAACCGCCTCACCGCATTTACCGGGAGCTCTTCTCCACGGAACAGATGGCCACAGAAAGCACCGACACCTTCGTGAGCAACGCGAGAGCTTTACTAGCGCAACTTCCGAAAGGAACACTCCCGGAAATAGTCCAACTGGACATGGTGTACGGGCTGTTGTCAACACAAATACGCCGACACCTTCCCAGGGCCAAAATTTTCAGCTTCAAGGAACCCCTTGACGAAGCCAGGCGCATCGAAGAAAATCTCCAAGAAGAAGGGACAGTGCAAGAGGCCAAGCCAAGAGAAGCGAAAAACAGGCTCAAATGCAAGTTTTGCGGAAACTTCGGCCACTCGCAAGCTCAGTGCAGAAAGTTTGCACGATCGAAAGAAAACCAAAAGGACGTCTGCCGTAAATTCGCGAAAACACAAGCAGATCGCCGTGAAACCCATGTAATTCCGACTTCCAAGCAGACTACAACCCAGAATCAAGGAAAATCTAACATTTCGTGTTACGGATGCGGAGCGTCTGGTTATGTTCGGTCCACGTGTCCAACATGTCGTCAAACGTCATCAAAAGTTAGCTCTTCCGCTGTGGAACTTTTCATGTCTACTCTTGGTGATGCCAAACCAGCAGCGTCTCGCGCTCTCGTACCCATCACATTGTATGGAAAAACCGGTCACGCGTACGTCGATACTGCTGCCGCACGTACTCTTGCAAGCCGTAAGCTATATGAGCATCTATTGGACAACGATGTTCCATATAAATCGGAAACTATGAACATGACATTAGCTGATGGACAAACGTCACGTGTTGATGCTCATTTATTCGACGTTCTAATCACAATCGCGACTCGTGCTGTACCCGTCACCATCATCGCAGTTCCCGAACTCATCGATGCCAAGACCTTACTTGGGGTTGATTCTATTACTGACGCCGTAATGGTGTTACGTAAAAGATTGCTTAACGTTGCAGAAAATCCTGTATCGTCCCTCACGGCCAATCCAGAGGGGGAGAATGTAACAGTTATCAATTCTTATTCTTCTTTCTAGGGGGAGTAATATTATTTAGAGTAGGTTGTGGTTAGGGTTGCTAAGTTGAAAAAGAATTAAAACAATTTGCAAGATTTTGTACTTGACTTCTAATAAGTGTGAGTTGGTTACAGCTTAACTTTAGTTTTTTAAATGACACTCCCTATATTTTTGTATTCCATCGAATGCGTCTGGAGTCTGTCTACGTTTTTCATTAAGGTTATTCTATAGCTAAAATTCATAATTTACGAGATATTTGATATTTTTGGCTGTGATACAGATTGAGCCACGATAAGGTAGGTAGTGTGCCATGGAAATCATGAAAATCATTTTAACTCACATTTCTGCACTGCACAGTTGTCATGTCATCATTGATTTGACATTTGATTATCCATTCCATTATCCACAATAAATTCTATTTTACAAGAACAAATGGATATGATTTATTGTCTGGGAGAAGGCGAAAGAAATCCTTAGCTTAAGGCAATTTACGCTCAACGTTAAATAAATTAACAAATAAACACATAAACAAATAAATATAAAAATTCAATAAAGTAAGCTAAACTAAATAATATGTTCAATGTGGCGGCCACCTTCCTGAGCACACACATTCACGTGGTAGGTCTTCCAATATTTCGTAACATTTGCTGACAAACGGTTCAAAAGGCATTTTAGATTCTTATTTGCATGTTCTCTTTGGTTGTTACGCCTTATTCCAGACAATAAATCATATCGATTTGTTCTGGTTAAATCGAGTTTATTGTGGATAATGGAATGGATAATCAAATGACAAGTCGGTGATCACATAACTATGCAGTGTTAAAATGTGAGTTAAAATGATTTCCATGATTTCCATGGCACACTATCTGCCTTATTCTGGCTCAATCTGCATCACAGCCAAAAATATGAAATATCTAGCAAATTATGAATTTTAGCTATAGAACAACCTTAATAAAAAACGTAGCCAGAGTCCAGACGCATTTGATGGCATACAAAAATATAAGGGGTGCCGTTTAAAAAAGTAAAGTTAAGCTTATTTAAAAAAAGTATAATTTAACACGAATTATTGCAGAGCCTGTATAATAAAAATGATATTTTGCATAAGGAGGTAAAGAGCAATCCTTTCTTCATGTTTCTGCCAACTTTCAGCCTTCTAACTGCTAAAACAACCTCTCAGTAAGTTTTTTAGTGAAACTCTGTAAATGTCATAAAATTTGAAAAAAAATTTGTAATTTGATAACAGTGGTCCAAAATGTAAAATGCCTTATATCGCCATAAATCTAGTTCAAAATGGGTTCTAACAGTGAAATAAAATATAGGTGGTTCTATTTGAAAAAATAAAGTTGTGTAGCTTTTCTGAGTTTTGGAACAACCTGTATACGTTAAAATATTTTTGGGTTGTGCAGCCTGACAAACGATGTACAAATTGTTTTTAAAATTTTTTGTATCTTACAGGGTTTAGAAGTTATGGACCGATCCCGCACTAATGACTCACCCTGTATAAAGCGAAGTGTCCTCACTGACACACTCATTCACTCACTCACTCATTCATTTACACACTGATTCATAATCAACCCAAAGCCCAAACTGTGAGGGCTGGCGACTTGAAATTTTAGACACGTGTGTAACATGTGCCGAAAGTGAACGCTAAGAAGGGATTTTGCAAAATTCGGTCCGGTTCCTTTGTAATTCAATAAAAACCGGATAAAATAAACAAAAAATGTTCGGATCGCGGAGACCGTGTTTATGTTAGAAGCACGTATCTAGCCAAAACAACTTCGACGTCGGGCGACCGGTTTACATTAAAAGCACTTATTTAACCTTAACAATTTCAACGTCGAGTTTCTGCTTTCGATATCATACTTTTGCCGTACCTAGCGAGGCGCAGATATTTCAATTATAATTTTGATTCAATTATAATGTCGATCCGTGACTCATTTAAAAATTACCAAACCAGTCCAAATTTAATCCGTCTACATTAAACATCCTCAAATATCTCTTACAATTGCAAACTTTACCACAAATCAACCCCAAAAAATTCCCGAACTACGCCAAACTGACATAAATTAGATCTGTTATCTTAAATCAGCCCTTACCACCCTTTAGCAACCCCAAGTAACTCCAATCACTTTAAAATAAAACAAAATGACACAAATCATAGCAAACTATGCCTAACTCACCTAAATTACTTCGGCTACCATAAATCACCCCCAACTACCCCTTACCACCCCAAACTCAGCCCAATCACTTTAAAATTACAAAAAATGTTACAAGCAATATCAAACTATGCCAAACTCATCTAAATTACTTCGGCTACCATAAATCAACCCCAATTACCCCTTACCACCCCAAACTAAGCCCAATCACTTTAAAATTACAAAAAATGCCACAAACCATAGCAAACTATGCCAAACTCACACAAATTACTTCGGCTACCATAAATCACCCCCAACTACCCCTTACCAGCCCAAACTAAGCCCAATCACTTTAAAATTACAAAAAATGGTACAAACCTTAGCAAACTAAACCAAACTCACCTAACTTACTTTGGCTACCGTAAATCACCCCCAACTACCCCTTACCACCCCAAACTAAGACCCATCACTTTAAAATTAGAAAAAATTCTACAAACCATAGCAAAACTATGCCAAACTTGCCTAACTTACTTCAACTACCATAAATCACCCCCAACTAACACCCCAAACTAAGCCCAATCACTTTAAAATTACAAAAAATGCTACAAACCATAACAACACTATGCCAAACTCACCTAACTTACTTCGGCTACCATAAATCACCCCCAACTACCACCCCAAACTAAGCCCAATCACTTTAAAATTACAAAAAATGCTATAAACCATAGCAAAACTATGCCAAACTTACCTAACTTACTTCAACTACCATAAATCACCCCCAACTAACACCCCAAACTAAGCCCAATCACTTTAAAATTAGAAAAATGCTACAAACCATAGAAAAACTATGCCAAACTCACCCAAATTACTTCGGCTACCATAAATCAACCCCAACTACCCCTTACCACCCCAAATTAATAACAATCATTTTAAAATTACAAAAAATGCTACAAACCATAACAACACTATGCCAATCTCACCTAACTTACTTCGGCTACCATAAATCACCCCCAACTACCACCCCAAACTAAGCCCAATCACTTTAAAATTACAAAAAATGCTATAAACCATAGCAAAACTATGCCAAACTTACCTAACTTACTTCAACTACCATAAATCACCCCCAACTAACACCCCAAACTAAGCCCAATCACTTTAAAATTAGAAAAAATGCTACAAACCATAGAAAAACTATGCCAAACTCACCCAAATTACTTCGGCTACCATAAATCAACCCCAACTACCCCTACCACCCCAAATTAAGAACAATCATTTTAAAATTACAAAAAATGCTACAAACCATAACAACACTATGCCAAACTCACCTAACTTACTTCGGCTACCATAAATCACCCCCAACTACCACCCCAAACTAAGCCCAATCACTTTAAAATTACAAAAAATGCTATAAACCATAGCAAAACTATGCCAAACTCACCCAAATTACTTCGGCTACCATAAATCAACCCCAACTACCCCTTACCACCCCAAACTAAACCCAATCACTTTAAAATTACAAAAAATGCCACAAACCATAGCAAACTATGCCAAACTCACACAAATTACTTCGGCTACCATAAATCACCCCCAACCCAGGTAGCAACACAACGTCATTTTGACGTCATATTTTGGGCATCAGTTACGTCGAAATGACCAAGCATATGTCGTTATTATGATGAAAAAATGACGGGTAAATGTCACAGCCCGACGACGTCATCTTTTTGCGTAAAAATGACGTGATACGTGTGACGTCAAATTGACGTGATACGTGTGACGTTAAATTGACATTTTTTTAACGACGTAACTAAGACGTCATGTTTCTACGTATGTATGACGTGTGCGTGTGACGTCTAATTTACAATTTTACTGACGTAACTAAGACGTTCCTCAATGATGGAACAGGTCAGGTCAGGTCAGGTTTCAATTTCATATAGGCATAAGATTAATTTTTGAAAACTATGTTTCACAAAGTATATAATTTGTAGTTGAAATAAGACTCAAAAATAATATGTTCATACTGTATTATAAATTACATTTAATATTTCTATAACACATCAAAAAAATTGAAACTAAAGCGCTGGAAAACAGTGGTTCTTAGACTAAATTAAAATTCTAAGACAGTCATCTTATTTTATGCAATTGTAAAACACAAATTATGTAATCAATTAATAACACGAAGCAAATATGAATTAAGTTTACTGGTTTCATAAAATACCCTGCATATAGAATACAAAGACCAAGTTTCTTCATTTACATCTTCTTCACCTAGAAAAGCTTTGACATATTGTTTCTGGTCTTTGTACGGAGACCAATAAATACGCTTCTTGCGTGGAGTAAACCACTTATAATATAGTCGAAAGCCCATCACCGACACATTCCTAAAATTCAACCACGGCGTACATGATAATCTATATTAATATTATGATCATAGATTATCGTTTAAAACTACTATTTTATCTCACCGACAGCATAAACTCACCTTAAATTTCTGAAGAAAATAACACCGAACAATGATCCACGTACAAACACAAACACCAGAACAAGAATGAAATGAAAATTGAAAAATAATTAGTGACCTAAGGCAAAAAATAGCTTACAAGGGCGACACCCAGCCAAAAAGGGTTTACACACCTCAAGGAAAGTATTTCCTATTAAACTTTATGAATTAATAACATCACACGGTTGTCTATTTATCTATTTTTTGTTAAAAATTACAATTTGGAGCTTCACTTATACAAACTTTTAATGAAAAAACTGCTGCAAATACAATAGGTCACAAAAGTCAATATTTGTTATTCGCATCTATGGAAACCAGCAAAAAAACCTAACCATCTTGATTAACGAAACATTGTCCACCACCACCATGAATTTTCTGCAATTTGGTGTAAAATTAAAGTATTTCGGTTTCACTACATTACTATATAAAAATAACTGATTGGCGGACTTATATGATGTACAACTGTTTTTTATTGTTAAAGATCGAGTTCCATATGCACTAACGACCAAAGTTTTTCTCATTATAATATGACTGAAATTAATTTTTTAAATACTGGATATTGAATACTAACATTACAAGTATAATTTTTCACAATTTAACCTACTATAAGTATATTAAACTAAATTTAAACTATGGTTTTGTTCTAGACGTCAAAATAACGAAACAGGGACGTCATTAAATCGTGGTAAAATCGTCGACCTAAAATAGACGTCAAAATGACGTGATTTAGTTTACGTGAAAAATACGTTGCAATTGTGACGGCATAAAGACGTGAATTTTAGGTTAAATGACGTCTATCGACGAAAGTCACCTAAAATAGACGTCATTATGACGTACTTCTGCTACCTGGGAAGGGGTAGCTGGGGGTGATTTATGATAGCCGAAGTAATTTAGGGGAGTTTGGCATAGTTGGCTATGGTTTGTAGCATTTTTCGTAATTTTAAAGTGATTGGGCTTATTATGGGGAGGTAAGGGGTAGTTGGGGGTGATTTATGGTAGCCGAAGTAATTTAGGTGAGTTAGGCATAGTTTGCTATGATTTGTTGAATATTTTGTAATTTTAAAGTGATTGGGCTTATTTTGGGGTTGTAAGTGGTAGTTCGGGGTGATTTATGGTAGCCGAAGTAATTTAGGGGAGTTTGGCATAGTTTGCTACGGTTTGTAGAATTTTTTTGTAATTTTAAAGAGATTTAGCCTATTTTGGAGTGGTAAGGGGTAGTTGGGGGTGATTTATGGAAGCCGAAGTAATTTAGATGAGTTTGGCATAGTTTGATATATCTTGTAACATTTTTTGTAATTTTAAAGTGATTGGGCTTATTTTGGGGTGGTAAGGGGTAGTTGGGGGTGATTTATGGTAGCCGAAGTAATTTAGGTGAGTTTGACATAGTTTGCTATGGTTTGTATAATTTTTTGTAATTTTAAAGTAATTGGGCTTATTTTGGGGTGGTAAGGGGTAGCTGGGGGTGATTTATGATAGCCGAAGTAATTTATGTGAGTTTGGCATAGTTTGCTATGGTTTGTAGCATTTTTTGTAATTTTAAAGTGATTGGGTTTAGTTTGTGGTTGGTAAGGGGTAGTTGGGGGTGATTTATGGTAGCCGAAGTAATTTAAGTGAGTTTGGCATAGTTTGCTATGGTTTGTAGCATTTTTTGTAATTTTAAAGTGATTGGTCTTATTTTGGGGTTGTAAGGGGTAGTTGGGGGTGATTTATGGTAGCCGAAGTAATTAAATGGAGTTTGCCATAGTTTGCAATGGTTTTAGAATTTTTTGTAATTTTAAAGTGATTGGGTTTATTTTGGGGTGGTAGGGGGTAGTTGGGGGTGATTTATGGTAGCCGAAGTAATTTGGGTGAGTTTGGCATAATTTGCTATGGTTTGTATCATTTTTTGTAATTTTAAAGTGATTGGGCTTAGTTTGGGGTGGTAAGGGGTAGTTGGGGGTGATTTATGGTAGCCGAAGTAATTTAAATGAGTTTGACATAGTTTGATATTGCTTGTAACATTTTTTGTAATTTTAAAGTGATTGGGCTGAGTTTGGGGTGGTAAGGGGTAGTTGGGGGTGATTTATGGTAGCCGAAGTAATTTAGGTGAGTTAGGCATAGTTTGCTATGATTTGTGTCATTTTGTTTTATTTTAAAGTGATTGGAGTTACTTGGGGTTGCTAAAGAGTGGTAAGGGCTGATTTAAGATAACGGATCTAATTTATGTCAGTTTGGCGTAGTTCGGGAATAGTTGCTTGGTTAGAAAATCACACTTAAATGCACAAACAAATGCAAATCCGCCGCTAACAATACGTGGAAACCACTTGCTATGGTGTCAATTGACAAGTTTCAACATTCGTCCGCGTCAATCCTTACAGAATACGAAAGTGAAGTAAATGTTGACAAGGATCAGCTGACTTGACAAGAGTTAAGATTTTACTCAAGGTTGAGATGTTTCAACGTTTAGTGAATACGAATTCTTTAGTTAAGGTTGACAAGTCTGTCAAATGTCAGTTTTACGTCAAGTTATCAATGTTGAGATCGTTGTCAATAGTTAGAGAATAAGGCTGAATATGTTGTTTTGTCTATTACACAAACAAAATCAGTTCACTTCGGAACCTCACCACACTGAGTTTTCGTTTGCTCTAGCGTTTGTAAAAAGACAGGTGAGACTTTGACGCTACATGTTGCTTTTGAGTTTTGTTGTCGATAGAGTAAGAAATGTTCATGGTTCATTGGCAGTTACATACGTAATGTAAGGATGATCGATTGGAATTGACAAGATTGTGTGAAAGCATCGACTGAAGAATTTCAACCACGCACGTATAGTTTACGAACACTAAGTCATGAGTTATTTTCGAAAAACTGATAGCATTGCTCGTTTAGATTGGAAGTGATGTTAATGAGATCTCAGAGCTCCTGAAATTCTTCGACACATTTTGAATGAAGTACTACACACTGCTATTCGCTGTTTAGTACACAAATAAGTCGGTTTTTCTGTATGATCACAATGTGGAAGAAAAAGGTTTACATCATCATGAAATAATTTTTAAGCAAATTTTTGGTCATCAGATTTATTAGCCGTAATGCAAGGAATCATTTGAATTTACAACGTGAACTTGGATCCAATGATATCGTAGTTTCTGGTTTTACTTTGTGGTCGAAGTGGTACAATTCATTTACAAAACACTTGATAACAACTCGGAAGAACTTCAGACCAGAATGTAAAACAAAAACAATTTTTTGGGACAAATTTCAGTAAATGGACGCGAAGGAGGGTAGCATTATGTTTATGAGAGCGATGTACGCATGTCCTGGCACTTATAATAAACAATTTAAATAAAATTGGTCCGTTTTATTTTGATGGAAAATTTTAGACTGACAGTTGTTGACATTTGTCAAATCTATATGTTTATGTTTTCTATGATTTCTACACTGGAAAGCCGATAAATTCCATGGCCAACTCAGCCTCGTTTTTTTTTATGAACGCACGTTAAATCACAATATAACGTGCGTTCAAAGTATAGAAACCACAAATGACAAGAACTGTCAGTCTAAAATTTTCCACCAAAATAAAACGGACCAATTTTATGTAAATTGTTTATAATAAATGCCAAGACATGTGTACATCGCTCTCATAAACATAATGCTACCCTTTTTTGCGTCCATTTATTCAAATTTGTCCCAACATAATAATCGTATACGAAACCATTGTCAACAAAAAACTATCTGACAGATTCGAATTGACAGTTCTAAATTTTGCTACACTAAATTGATGTACATAGTTTTTCCATGGCCAACGCAGCCTCGTTTTTTTTGAACGCACGTTAGTTATAAATAGCATTAATCTAAGTTAAACTAAATAAAAATTAAATGTTGTTCGTTGGTAAGCGCATCACTTGAGAACGGCTGTACCGATTTGGCTAATTAAAATTTTTAATATTCGTAATAGTCCGAATAAGATTTTTACGGAAAGAACAACTGGAAAAATTGCCCGGAAACTTGAACTCAAAACCCCAACTGACGAATCGAACGATGGATATGGGTATTGTTTTTTGTTCGTTATCCTCCTGGATAAGTTTTCAGGAAAAAAAAATCGAGACAATTACCAAGGAAAGACGGAAAATTCGGACAAACTGCGAAAATCACTATTTTTGTATGCACGATTGATCATAACTGACCATAGGAACGACATATTTGCTCGATTCTTTTTTTGTTTTGTTCGTTATGCTCCTGGGATGGAAATAACTCAATTGAATTATAATATTTTCAAAAATATTTACTAATTAGAGTTTCACATTTTTATTGTCTTTGGTGTCTTCAAAATTCTCCTTGATCATCTGGTCGATCTGCGTCACCAGCATCTGTATCATGTCCGTTTCGTGCACTTCCACGATTTCGGCGAGCTTCTTCAGGAGCGCCTCCTGCGACTGGTGGTGGTATCCCAACCCAGGCCTCACAGCGCCGACACTACTCGCACACGCCATCAGACTTGGATAGCAATTCATGAAGCCGCAATCTTTAGCACAGAGGGCTATGAGGATCTTGGCATGTTTCTGCACCAGGTCGCGTTGGACGCCGACCGCGTCCAGGTTCAGACGCAGCAACAGGTGGGGGCAGAAAGTCAACGGGAACGATGGCGAAGGTGTCATACTTGAGCTTGCTGAGCACCAGAAGCTCCCACGACGTCAACATGTTACTGGAATGCTGTGATCGGTGTAGACGACTAGGGTATCGACGGCCAAGGGGAGCGGCTCCTTTCCTTTTAGAAAAATACAAAGATATAAAACCATAAAATGTATTTAAAACAACACTTACCCCTCTGATTGCCAGTCTTGCTGTTTGCAAGTGCACTGCTTGTGGGTGCAGATAGCATGGACGCATTGACTTGTTGTAATCCCCACTTTGGCACCTGCCAATAAATAACGAAACCATAATATTTATATTTTAGCCATATATTACCTGTAAAACAAAGTCGTTTGCTTCCTCTTCCTCTGCTTCATCATTGTCCTACAAACTAATGCATAATAATTATTTATGATTCAACCTCCTGATACACACCATCGGTGTCGGCATAATTACATCTCCTTCATTCGAATCATATGGATTTGGTAAATCTTCCACAGTTTGTTCGTTGACGTTTGACAACAGCTGTTCAGTTATAACACAGATACTATTCAACTTGGGTACTCCTGAAATAACAATAATGTAACCATGTAATTGATAACATATGTAAGATATAAGATTTGTAATAAGATTGTGCTAACCTCTCAAATATATTTCTCGTTTTCCAATGGCACAACTTTTTTGCAACTCCATCTTCTTGTTTCCATAAAAAAAATGTATCAAATGAAGTGGCCTGTGTCTTGAATCAGGTCATCAGGCGTTGAACTCTCTTCCAACTTTCTCTTATGTCCGATTATTCTGATCAACACTGACTGCATCCGTTTTTTTATTTACAATTACTTCTTTATACTTTTTGACTATGCTGAACAGCAATTGTTTTTCAGTGGCAGAAAAGTTTGCCGTTCTGCATCTTTTTGCCATTGAATTCTACAATAATGCACATACAGTTAAAAATGTTTTGGAATAATTGTTGTTGTTTATATTACCGTGCTGCCGTACATATTGGAACTTCTCTCATAAACACAAAACACAATCACAACGTGGAACGTCCGGATCAAAATAATCAAGTTGTAAATTGAAAACCATTGTGTTTAGTGTTTGGAAACCTTGGATTAGTCATTGGAAACCGAAGATAAACAGTGATAACAACCACCCGCACCAAAAGGTAACTAGATTTTCCAGCGTTGACACATGTCTCGTTTGTTAAGTCTTATCACAGGGTCTTACTTTGCTAAGATACCGGAAGGACGCGACGGTGCAACATTAATTTATAAACGGTGCAAACGGGCATACGTGACTTAAAACATTTTGGTCCTCTGAGCTAACTATATTCATTATCATAAGTAGGTCAAGGAATTAATTCAACGGTGGCGGTAACATTTGATTTATCATGTATGTCTGGATTTTGGAATATAATTCTAACAACAAAGATAAAGGCGAGACCTCCCTAACTGAACATTCAAAACTCCGGCTAAAAGTTAAATATTTAAATTAAAATTCCCGCCACATCCAAAAGGTTTTGGAAGGTAGATGGCGTATCTAGGGGACCATCGAAATACAAGTGAGTTAGCGTTCTATATTTTTCTCTTTTCTATGATGTCAAATGTCAAAGACGTAAAGTGGCAAGCGAGCAAACGTAAAAGATTGCAAAAGTACGTGCGAAGTTATTACTATTTAATCGATTCGTGTGTGACGTGTTATCGTGGATAGAAGAAGGAAAGAGTGATTCCTATGGGTGATTCGTTCTGCACCAAACATTCACTGTGAGTAGAAATAACGGTCAAATGTGTGTTATCAAAAATGTCCGACTCAGCGATAATACTGTGATTTTAGAAATGTGTTTTAGAGACATTTGCGCAAAACTTTCATTATCAGAAATAGCATTAGGGCATTGTTTTAAAGTAATCCAAAACAAATATTGCAAAAATTGACATAGGACAAGACGTAAAATTTGTCAAATCCAATCGATCTTCCTTACATTACGTATGTAGCTGCCAATTAACCATTAACATTTCTGACTCTATCGACAACAAAACTCAAAACCAACGTAAAATTTGTAGCGTCAAAGTCTCACCTGTCTTTTACAAACGAACACTCAGTCTGGTCAGGTTCTGACAGAGGTTCCAAAGTGAACTGATTTTGTTTGTGTAATAGACAAAACACTATATTAAGTACAGTTGAAATGCCGAGAAGTCCAAATTGGCGCCTGGAGATGGAATTTGATAAATAGTTATTACTGTGTTGAAATCCGTGGAATCTAGTAAATAATTAATTTAAAGTTCTTTCGTATCCAGCTACGACTGAGCCACGTGGCACGTAGTGCGGTATGTCACCGCTACGCGCGCCGCATGTTTTAGTGAGTTCCGATCTGCATGGGACTGGGACTTGGCGTTCTTTATGTTACCGTCCTACGGCATTAGTTGTTGAGTTTTGGTGTTTTGTCTGTTTTTGGACACATTATTTTTGACGAAATCGTGGCGTGTCATTTGTGCAAGTTCTTGTAAAATCAGCATAATTAAATAGAACAGTTCGCAAGTTATAAGTAGATGAGTGAAACATAACCTAGCCATCATGCCCAATCGTTGTTGTGTGCCCGGTTGTAAAACTAATTACGATTGATCGTTGAAGACAATGCAAAAAAATTGTGGAGTCGGTGTCTTTAAGTTTCCGAAAAATGAAGAGCTCAAGCAAGCATCGGTAAGGGCGATCTGTAGATATAAATTTGCAACATCGTCTTCAAGTGTGGTCTGTCAGCTGCATTTTACTCCTGGCGATATTATTAAATTTGTTAAATATTTGCATTCCGATGGGACCAGAAGACACCCCCAGACCACACTTGAAAGAAAATGTCATCTCCAGCATATTCCCAAAATTGCCGAAACTATCAACAAAATCGAATATGAAAAAAAAACAGACCCATAGTTGAGACGAAAAGCGTTTTTTGAACAGACAAATTCTAGAAATTGAAATTTTTTAAAATATAGTTTTAATTGTCTGTTTGATATCACCGACTATGGTATTTTTTTTAACACAATAAGTATCGTTAATTACTTAACAATAGGAACTACAATCATCATAGATTCTAGAGGGTAAGGAGTACGTTATGCCCGTGTCACACTATCAAATTTTCGTCAAATTTCCATCAAACTAGTTGTAGCAAACTGGGTTGATGACGTCATTACTACTCTGTTTGCTGCGTTCGGCAAAAACCCTGTCACACTATCAAATTCAGCGCAAACTCGTTGGACGCAACAACGATCAAACGTCTGACGAGAATAGGAGGGCGTCAGAGACAAGAGAGACATGCAAGTACACGATAGAATTTAATCCGCAGTGAAGAACTGGTCGACTGTAATTTACTAAAGGTGAAGGTAGAGGCGCTGCGAGTTAAATGAGCGGGACGCTTAAAATATTAAATATAATTTTATTGTCTCTGTTAATTTATTATGTTTGTTTTTGCAGCAGTTTCTAACGGTTTGAAAACTGACGAAGCATTTGCAGTTTTCCAAATTCAAACTACAAATACTTTGTTAGTTTTTAAACCGTTAGAAACTGCTGCAAAAACAAACATAAAAATAATGTTTAAAACAATAACACTATTTAGGTTTATAGAATACCTGGTTTATAGAATACCTAATTTATTAATTATGAACAAATTTTACAACTTTCTTTTGTTTTGATGTTTTTTTGAGGGTCCTCTGCTGCAGCTTCTCGGTTTTGAAGTCGGCGTTTCTCCTCTTGCACCACCACGGAATGCCGACTCGATATACACCTTTAACTAGTTGCTCTAAGTTGTTATGGTGTTTATCACAGAATAATTCGGCGACATTCAACTTCCCCGCAATTTCATTGGCAGCTAGTTCCCCCACTTTTGGCTTCCCACGAAGTTGTGGCAATAAACTTTCTAAAAGTGTTATGGCCTTTCCTACTGCCACAACTAAATTTTCAGAAGGGTAGGTCAGTTTCGAATATTCTTTATATAAAATAAATAAATTGTGTGGTTCATGTGGGGAACCACACAGCAACGCCTTACAATCCGCACAGTCCACTGATGTGAGTCTCTTGGCTATAAATCCGCTGACATGCCACTGAAAGCGTTTCAGTGCTTCCAACAGCTACAGCACTTACTACTTTTTCGTCGATATCAACGCTTTCAGTGGTAAGATTTAGTGGCGCTACTCCCATATCCCACATTTCAGTGTCCACCGCCAATTGACTGGTTTGATCCGCTGTACTTACAAAGGCTTTTAAATTGCATAAAAGCATGCCTTCATCGTCCTGGCAATTTGTCCCTGACAAGGCCTGTTGGGTCAAATTGTTCAAAATTTGTGTCTTCAGGCTTCCAACAAATTGTGCAGTCGATGGATTGTCGGCGCATCCGCATCCGGCTCTGATCGATCCAAATAGGTTCTCCAGCAGATCTTGATTTAGCGACCTTGGGCGGAGAGATGCGACATTTTTAGATTGCAAATATTCCCAAATTTGTTCAATTGCCTTGATGGAAGTCAACCATCCTATCTGCGAAAGTGGTCTATCCTTCCTTAACTAGCCCGTTTTTGCAAAACTCTCTTAAAATTCCACCTTTTCACCTGCTGAAATGCTTTCTTCCAATATCCAATGTGGGGAGAGTTCTCGGTGACACAGCATTTTATTTCTTTTTCCTCTATTGCAATCAGATGGGACCCATTAAAACTATCAAATAATTCATCCACCTGCTGGATGAAAGTAGCAGTAGCAAGTGCCCTCTGTTCCAGATGACCTAAATAAAAAACATTAAGATTAATCATTCACCATTGTTTAAAGAATGTGTATTACCTCGGCTAAGTAAGCTGTAGATGAACGCTGCTACTGTTCTACTCATCACCTGGGCTGCGAGACTAACCTTCATTGCATATTGCAATTTAGGTTGCAGGTGCACGTCTTTGATCTTATACATGGATCTGAACACCAATTTATGGGCTTCGACCACATCAGAAAATTTTGCATCGATCACTTGCTCATTACCAGCTATATTTACGGGAAGGTACACGGGGTAGCTTCTGAACAAAGCAGCAGTTCTTTTTAACAAGTGTGGAGGATCGTACATAACAAAAATTTTCTTCTCCTCGAAGATGAAAAAGGGCTTCTCGATGGAAACGCCCATTGTCTTCATGGCCTTCACATTGCTAGTTCCCATATCACATATGGTTGCTACAACATCCAACTTAGCTATGTGTTTTGCAGCGTGGAGGACCTCTTGCACACATTTAATCAAGTCGTCTGAATTCCAGCCATTGTTCGAAAAATAGTAGGCCACTGGCTGCTTCCACTTCTTTACTAGCCCCTGGCACATAAAAACAAGTGCACGGGTTGCACATTTCTCAGAAAAACTTTCGTGCCCCAAGTCCTCAAACCCCCAAATCTGGTCTGCTGCTGCATTATAGTGCAGATTTTGTTTTATGTCGACCTCATCAAAGGTCAGACCACAAATTCTGTCTTCTTCTTGTGTCAAGCAGCCCGACATATGTTGGAACAAGTGTTCATTAATGCCAACATTAAAGGGTATCTTTTCAAGCAATGCCAGCAAAGTCCTTCTTGAAGGCATGGCGACAATTTTTCCTAGCAACTTGTAGCATCTAGGACTACGTTTGTACAAGGCAAGGGCAACAACTTTCTCGTCCATTGTCCATCTTCTCCCTTTATGTCATTTGAGTATAGCTTGCGCCATCTTTGACAACCTTTAGTAATATGTAACAAAGTGAAACATATAACAACTTGTGTGAGATAAAAAGAAACAGAAAGCTTTCGTTTAAAATCGGATTGATCTCAAGACCTGGTTACTCGTCTCTCTTGTCTCTGAGGGCGTCTATTTCTCTCAAACTATTGGAAGCGGTCGGTACTTTCATTGGCTGATAACTGGGCGTCAGTTCCAAACATTCGGTTGTTGACATTATAAGCGCGGCGTTCCTAAAAGAAATTACTCCTAACTTTGTTAATATCTATCGAAATCAAAAACGTTTTTTACTATACGATTTGTGTTTTCTAAATCTCGTTTATTTTGGTAAAAAAAGTAGAGTCAAAAGCGTGATTCACAGGAGTTTTGATAATTTTAAGTAAATTATAAGTCTGAAAATAGAAGGAATTTCCATAATCCGTCCGTTCTAGGTTTGTTTGTTTAAGTCCAATTAAGGTGCCCGTTCGCTGGGTTTCTCTAAGTGTTTAATTCATTGTCAATATGTAATTTATTGTTTTGTGTACGGTCTTCCTGTTTGTCCAATTCATCTCATGCCGACATTCAGAGCGGCATTTAAATTCAAAGCCAAAATTCTCAGTATTATGATAAGCCTGGCGCATTTTGAGGAAGCAATTATTGGAGATTTTGACGATTTCATATGCCAATGGTTGGGGTGGAGAAAACTTACACCCCTTCCGATGGAGAGGGCTTCTTCTTATAATCTCGAGTACTATCGAAATCAGAAGAACTTGATACAAGCAAACTTCGTGTGTCAAAGTGTAAAGTTGTTGTTTTGAAATGGGAAGTATGGTAGGACAGATGTTTGTCAATTTATTTTACCTGTCTTCTGGTGGAATAGCTTGTCTTAAAACTGTATCTTGCCTGGTGATGTGTGATTTCAACATTTCTAGTAATCTATTAAAGGTTGCCTGATCCATCCGCATATAATTTGTGAAGTCGTGGAGATCTTCTTCAGCGATTTCATACTTCAGGAGGGAAATTATATTGTTTGCCCCCTTGTCAATATTCATTGCAACATTCCTTCTTTCAATCCAGGATCGGGTCCATTTTCGTTTTTTTTCTTTTAATGCTTTCAGTTTTCTCTTTAATAGTATTCCTGTTAATGATAGCAACAGCACCTTCTTTTTCTGCGTGAGTGATCGATCAGCAGTCATATTTTTATGATTAATTGATTTCAAACAAAAATGCACGTGTCTCGCACAAACTACTAAACGGACCTAATCTCAAAGTTTGATTTAACTTGACGTTAACAGCACCTTCCTCTTTTGCGTGGGGCTCGAGTACTAATCAAATTTCTATCGATTCCAAACAAAAATGCACACAAAAACACGAACGTCCGCGGTCCCCTAAGCTAACCTCAAAGTTTGATCTAATGCCAATGGTTGGGGTGGAGAAAACTTACACCCCTTCCGATGGAGAGGGCTTCTTCTTATAATCTCGAGTACTATCGAAATCAGCAGAACTTGATACAAGCAAAGTTCGTGTGTCAAAGTGTAAAGTTGTTGTTTTGAAATGGGAAGTATGGTAGGACAGATGTTTGTCAATTTATTTTACCTGTCTTCTGGTGGAATAGCTTGTCTTAAAACTGTATCTTGCCTGGTGATGTGTGATTTCAACATTTCTAGTAATTTATTAAAGGTTGCCTGATCCATCCGCATATAATTTGTGAAGTCGTGGAGATCTTCTTCAGCGATTTCATACTTCAGGAGGGAAATTATATTGTTTGCCCCCTTGTCAATATTCATTGCAACATTCCTTCTTTCAATCCAGGATCGGGTCCATTTTCGTTTTTTTTCTTTTAGGGCTTTCAGTTTTCTCTTTAATAGTATTCCTGTTAATGATAGCAACAGCACCTTCTTTTTCTGCGTGAGTGATCGATCAGCAGTCATATTTTTATGATTAATTGATTTCAAACAAAAATGCACGTGTCTCGCACAAACTACTAAACGGACCTAACCTCAAAGTTTGATCTAACTTGACGTTAACAGCACCTTCCTCTTTTGCGTGGGGCTCGAGTACTAATCAAATTTCTATCGATTCCAAACAAAAATGCACACAAAAACACGAACGTCCGCGGTCCCCTAAGCTAACCTCAAAGTTTGATCTAATCTGACGTTTGTTAGATGGAAATAGAAAATTTGACGAAAGTTGTTCCTGACGTCATCAACTCAGTTTGCTACAACTATGTAGTTTGATGGCAATTTGACGAAAATTTGATAGTGTGACACGCGCATTAGAGAAGAATTGATACCTAATGAGTTAAAATCGATTTTGCCAACTGATTTAAGGTCCCAGTTAGAGAGTTTGTTAGCGCCTTATAAAAAACAAATGAAGACGTCACCGAATTAATTGTAATGACCGTATTAAAAAAACGACGGCTCAGGAGGCTAAGGAATCTACCTTTGTTTTATTTTTTACAATGTACACGTTTGAAACTGGCAAATCATGAAATTAGACAGGAGCTGTCGTTAGATAATTTGCTCAAATGACGCCTAAACCGAGACCAGGAGATGGAATTTGTTGAAGAAGACACAAAAGGTACCTTATGCATTGTGTCAGAGACGGTTATTAACCAACAACTTAATTTAAAATTTCCCCAAAGTCGAAATTTTACCACACCCTTTCGAACGTCAAAGTTATTCTATGGCCTACACAGCCTCCGTTTTTTTAACGCTTGTGGACAGTTAATTCCAGCGTGTGTTCGCACAGTTGCATTCTCCGTTCTTTATTCCATATGGAATTTGTTTTACTGAGACGTTTGGCTTAGTTTCAAGGTGTTTAAAGTTGCAACTTTTTCTCACTCGTTGGTGTCGGTTTCTAAGCATTTATGAAATACTTTTTGCGATCATGTTTATTTCGGTTTTTGCTCTGCGCACTCGTTATCGCACTACTTTGATTTTTAACTTTATTCCGTCTTGCTTGCCTATTTTTAATTTACCCTCCTGGACAAAATAACGCAACAATAAACTTCTAAATATTACTTTTTTTTTTTAAGTTTTAAATCATAGTACCTTCATGATAATTAAGTAATTTCAACTAATGATTGACAAATTAGGATGATATTATCGAAAAAAAAACATTAATAAACAATCATATCAAATGCACTAAAAAAAAGTGGTAATGAAAAGCTTTAAATAAAAAATTGTAGGTGAAATTGGATCGTAATAATTTAAATTTAGTAGTGTGTAGATTCACCTCTTGCTTTTATCATTCCTTCTATTCATCTGAGTATGCTATTGATCAAGTTGTGAATGGTTTCCTGGAGAATCTTCTGCCATTCGATAAGAACGACTTGTTCGAGGTCACTAAGATTCATAGGAGCAAATAAGTGGCGAATAACTTATCGTTTTAGCGTATACCATAAATGCTTTATGGGGTTCATAACTGGGCTTCTTAGTGGCCAGTCCATAATTGGAATATTCACGAATTGAAGTCTAGTGTAGTCTAGTACCTCTCTAGAACCCTAGGGTCCAACCTTACCTTGCATAAAAATAAAATTGTCCACAACAAATGGCATCATTTTGCGAACTATTTTTTTCCGATTTTGATTGTTTTTTTTAATGGATAATGGTCATTATTAACCTACTAATTATTTTAAAAAATGTCTCTTGCTTGTAAGTGCCTAAAAAAACATTGGCTACTAAAGTTGCCAATGAGCATATACAGTAACAAAATATTAAAAGTGGAAAAACTCAAAAATAATATTTTATTTAAACATTTTTTCAAAATAACTAAATATAATTCTAAGTACATAAATTATTCATGAAATTTTTGAAAGCATTCTGGATGCAAAGGCACTCCACATTTGGTACATAAATATGTAGTACGTTTAGCACACATTTTACATTTTCTGTATTTGCTTTCTCCTTTAGAAATATAGTGCCGCGTTTCATCCCTCCTTATATCCTCCAGACTAACACAGGTAGATAATGATGAGGATGGTTCTGATGTTGAGCTTGGTTGACGATAACGATGTAAAAGTTCAAGCACTACTTGATGTCGAAATTGTAGATACGGCAATTCATGGCCCAACATACGATATAATAGCCAACCCTGAACGCAGCATTCATGGTGGTGGCACGTTCATTGGTGATGAAAAACTAGCAGTTTCGTTATTTTTTTTCTCACCAGCTGCCCTCTTACGCATCATTTTGTTTTTTAGCTAAACTATAAAAGCTAATCTTAACATAAATATTTACAATAAACTTAACACATCACTCAATAAGTCCCGGGCCTAACTAATAAAACAACAACTTTAAGGCAAAATTCAACTTTATTCATCAAGGTAGTCTCCTTCAAGAGTAATACATTTAGTCCAGCGCTCCTCTAATTTTTTAATACTTTTTGTGTAGAACGATTTGTCTTTGCTTTCAAAATAAGCTTCAACTTCGGCAATCACTTCTTCATTTGAGCCAAATCTCTTTCCCTGGAGCTTTCTTTTGAGGTCTGCAAACAGCCAGTAGTCACTGGGGGCCAGATCTGGACTATATGGTGGGTGGCAAAGCAATTCGAAGCACAATTCGTTCAATCTGGCCATCGTTTTTATCTACTTGTGACACGGTGCATTGTCTTGGTGAAACAGCACTTTCTTTTTTTGCATTTGAGGACGTTTTTTCTTTATTTCTTCACTCAGACCATCCAATAACGCCATGCAATATTCACTATTAATGGTTTTGCCTTTCTCAAGGTAGTCAATGAACAATATTCCATGTGAATCCCAAAATACAGAGGCCAAAACCTTGCCAGCTGACGATTGAGTTTTGGGTCGCTTTGGACGGCTTTCACCGGCTGCTGTCCACTCAGCTGACGATCTTTTTGATTTAGTAGTGTAGTAATGAATCCATGTTTCATCCATTGTCACATATCGACGCAAAAAATCCCGTTTATTTTGCTTAACCAGCTCCAAACAACGCTCTGAATCGTTAACCCGTTGTTATTTTTGATCGACTGTGAGCAAACGCGGCACCCACTTCGAATACAGCTTTCTCATTGATAAATGTTCATGTAAAATAGTGAATACACTGCCTTCTGATATCTTCAACTCCTGTGCTATCTCACGCAACTTCAATTTACTATCAGCCAAAACGATTTTATGGACTTTTTTGATGTTTGCTGGATCAACTGCCGAATTCGGGCGACCTGAACGTTCAGCATCATTTGTGTCTTTGCGACCACGTTTAAAGTCAGCATACCATCGCTTAATCGTTGTAGACGATGGAGCAGAATCCGAATAACACTTATCAAGCCATTGCTTTGCTTGAACAGTATTTTTTCCTATTAAAAAGCAATGCTTAATCAACTCACGAAATTCTTTTTCATTCATTGTTTTTAAACACACAAAAGTTGCTTTACTAAAACCACTGTAACTTCTAAACTAAACGCTGGATTGTCATGAAATTTTTGGACGTGTTTTTTGAAGGTTAGGACTACTAGATTAGGTTAAAGAACATTAGGAGGTGTGAACATATATAAGCCAGGCCCGGAACTTATTGAGTGACCTGGTAATTAATCTATGTACGTGGTTTTACACAAAGGGAGTTGAGTCAAATATTTAACTTTGGAAAACATTTACCACCTGAAATCAAATACAAATTAATTATATTCAGAAATTAATTTAAAAAATTGCTTTCAGGTGGTTATTTATTATTATTAGACGCCAGTAGTTGTTTAATCAATATTTCTGTTTGTCAACAGATATATACAACATTAGAGGATGGCCTTATTAATCCACCCCTATTCTTTCTGGCGATTAGATAGGATCCAGAGTCATCCACGCAACCTACACTAATTTCCTCCAATGGCATTGAGCACTGTCTACACATAATTTTCTTTTTTGCCGATCTTACGACAAAACCGGAAATATAACAATTGTGAGTGAGTGCATTTGCTTTTTCGATGACTTTTCTTATGTGGTGGTCATATTTTAGCGATTTGCTCATTGTTGCTCCCAGGTAGTCGAAAGTTTTGACTCGTCTGATGTTTATCAATTTTGATCTTCGGGTCCCTTGAGAGGGTGTTTTTTATCAAGATATATATTGATTTCTCGGTTGTAATTGTAAGTTTATTGGTTTTTGCCCATTTGGTTATTTGGTCCCTGATTGTTTTTGCGTTGTGCTCGAGCTCCTTTCTAGAATTGCCCGAGACAAAACATGCGATATCATCAGCGTACGCGACGCATTCAATTAGCTGTTAGACTTCGAGGAGCGAGTCTACAGCTAGATTCCACAGGCTGGGTCCTAAGACAGAGCTCTGTGGCCACCCACGCCTGACTTGTCTATCTATCGGTATGATTTTGCTGCTTAGGTTTAGTTGTCAATCACGAAGGTAGTCTTTGATGATGTTTGCTATTTTATATGGGAGATTCAAAGTGCCTATTCTGTTTATAACAGTAGGCCACTAAAGGTTATCGAAGGCCTGAAGGTATGTCTATGAATAGGACCAAACGATGTTTGTTGGGACATTGTGCTATGATTTGGTTTAGTCTATTCATTGCGTATGGTATGGTTCTTCTTTGGGCTTTGAAGCCGAATTGATTTCCACATTTGAATTGTTGAGTATTTGTTGAGCTTTTTTAGGAAGGTGACTAGCCGTCCTCAAAAATATTGTTATGTAACCTATTACAAATTTTATTGTTTTATATGCAAAAAACCATGCTCTTTAATCGGGATTGTTGACCGTGTTCGAAGCGAAGTCCCATAAGGGGGGGTGTAGTGAGCGCCCCGGGAGGCTAACTCAGCAAGTGACCCCAATGAAACTGCCAAACGTTTCGTCCACAGCTGTGGTGGACATCTTCAGTGGCGGTGTGGTCGTGGTCGAAGTACTCTTCCAGCTGTCACAGTCGCGACTGGCACATCATCACTTTGCGCAGCTCTATAAATAGCCTCAGTTTGGTTATGTATCGTTCCGGGTGGGCGTGTCCCTGCATTCGTCAAAGGTGGTGACGTCACTCTTCTCGTTGTCATGGTCGGCTGCCAACTCCTGTCCATTTTTAATCCTTCACTCTTCTTATTGAAATTGTTCTGGTGTTTGAAAATTTCAATCGCTTCTCGGTGTAGACGAGCGTAGTAGTGTGAGGTGGACGCCAATCATTTAGTCTCCTCAAATCGTATCTTATGGTCTCCCTCAGAAAGAGCGTGTTCAGCTACACACTTTTATAAATCCATTGTTGGGCATCCTGTATATATTATAGATGGTGGTAAAAACACTGTCAAAACAGAATGTTCATTGTAAGATTGGACCGATGAATTAGGTAAAGACATGGATTTGTTGACTGGGTATCAACAGGTACAAATAGATATTGTTATAAGACTAATACAGGTGAAGTTGTTTGTAAAATGAAAGGATTTACATTAAACCAAGAAACGTCCAAAAAGATTAATTCCGATAGTATAAATAATATTAATTTAAGCAAACAAAGACGATAAAATCAATATACAATATCATCGAATTACCAGAGATGCTAAAACTAAAGAACTTTTAAATAAAATAGAAACAAAAGAATTTGGTTTGGTTTATGGCAAGATTATCGAAAACTGATACAAAACTGTTTGGATTTTAATCCTTTTCGTTGTTAATTAATAATCAAAAGTTACTATTATTTTAATCACAAACTTACTTTATAAAGAACAAAAAATATCTCAAAAACGAAATTAACAACGACTTCAAGATAATTTTCTAAATATATAATATTTTTATTTTTTATATATTTCAAACACAATGAACAATTCAGACAGTTCATCAGGTTTTATATAGAGATCGTCCTTTGGTAATAGATATTCCTTCCATAAAAAAACAAAAATTTTGAACACACTTGGCTCCAAACAATTGTCTATTATAATATATAATAATAATCATCGTCTTGAATGTCCTCTTTCCAGTCCATAAAATCATCATCAGATAGGTTCTCTAAAAAGTCAATGCGGTTGTGGTCTAAAACTTGTATGGCTTTTTCAAACATTTCATTTTCTGCTTCTGTGAGTCTGATACCATTCCTTTCTACTTTAAGAATCATACTTAAGTGTGAGTTAATGGGAGCATTTGTGGTTGGGTACTCAACGAGTGTTGTGGGATCAATAAGGTTCACTATTTTGGAAACTTCATTATTTGCTTTTTCAGTTTCAGCCTCTTCTCTTTTTTTTTTCCCTTCTCTTATAAGTCCTGTTTGATTTCTTCAAGTAGTGGAAAGACGTCCTTGGGATTTCAACTTCTTCTGTGATCAGGGTTCCATGTTCTTTTGAGAAAACAATTTCTTCAACTGGGTCTTGGGAGAAAGGGTTTTCAGGATTTCTTATTCTAAGAAGGTATTCTTTCTCATGTTCATTGCTGGCAAAATGCTCCCTTAAGCATGTCTCTTCAAGGTGACTGTTGCAACAATGCCATGGTTGCATTCCCCCATCTGCAAGGAGAAGTGTTTCATTTGCTATGTTGGGTCTGCAATTCTTATTTTTAACTCTCCAAAGCCTTTTAACGCCGTCTATCCCTATCCTTAGCCTGGCAGATGCACCAAAGTGGTTCACGGTTAGAGTTGATAGGGCTATTGAGGTTTCCTTTGCTACCGAGTAGAAGTCATCCTGAGGATTCTTTCCCTTTGGACGTATTGATGCGGTTTCAACTCCGAACTGCGAGACAAATTTATTGTGCATGTACCAAGAAGTGTATTCGCCAATCCCATGCGAGAAGAAGAATGTTTTATCAGGACTAAGGTTGATCCCTAACATTGCCAGATTTGCATAATTCATTTCAATGCAGGATTTTACTGCTGCAGCTGTTTCTCCCATGTACAAGGACATCGAGTCATCACTGGACCTCAGAGTCATCACTTTCATTTGCATTGGGTTCATCCTATGATTGGTAGCAAGCAACCCTAATGTGGTTGAACCTGCGTTCATCATCCCCATCAACATTCCAGGACTGGCTCTGAGGAATTCTTTGTCTTCAGTGATATGTGGTAACATCTCTTGGAACCATTTCTTGGTGCCTTCATTCATGGATTCTAGCCACTCTTTTGACCACTCTAACCGTGAGTACTCACTTTCATTGTATACCATCAACCCTTTTCCAAGTTGTATTTCTTTCATTGCCATTAGGAAATTTCCTGCAACAGCGATTTGTGAGAAGAGATCTCCTAAAGATGAAGTAATTATAATAGGCCATATAAAAAGTCTCCGCGGTTTTTTGGTACATTTTTGAACAAAAATATTTTTTATTGAAAATCAACTTTAATCAAGTTCATATTGACCATTATTATCTATGACCTTTTGCCATTTTTTGGGTAGCTTCCATTGGTGTAGAACTTCTGTGGTTTATCGTTGAAAAACTTGGCCAACTGTTTTTCAGCGTCGCTTCGGTCGGCCAATTTTTTACCATCAAGAGAGTTTTGCAGAGACCGAAACAAATGGTAGTCAGACGGTGCAAGGTCCGGGCTATACGGTGGATGCATCAAAACTTCCCAACCAAGTTCCGTCAATTTGTTCCGAGTCATCAAAGATGTGTGTGGCCGCGCATTGTAATGATGAAACACAACTCCCTTTCTGTTGGCCAATTCTGGTCGCTCTTTCTGGATTGCTTCGTTTAAACGGTCGAGTTGTGCACAGTACAGGACCGAATCGATGGTTTCGCCATGTTGCAGCAGCCCATAATGAACAATTCCCTTCCAATCCCACCAAACACTCAGCATAACCTTGTTTGCCGTCAATCCAGGCTTTGAAGTCGTTTGTGGAGTGTCACCAGCCTTTGACCATGAGCGCTTACGTTTGATATTCTCTATTTCACCCATTTTTCATCGCCTGTAATGATTCGCTTCAAAAATGGTTCGATTTCGTAGCGTTTCAGCAGCATTTCACTGATTGAAATTCGGTCAATCAAATTCCTTTGCGTTAATTCATGTGGCACCCAAACATCGAGCTTCTTTTTGTAGCCTGCTCTTTTTAGATGATTCCAAACTGTCATGTGGTTGATGTTTAGTGCCTCCGCTATTTCCTGACAACTTGTGTGCCGGTCTTGCTCCACCAGTTGCAAAATTTCATCGACTTTTTCAGTGACTGGGCGACCAGAGCGAGGTGCATCTTTGACATCCAAATTTCCGGAACGGAATCGAGCAAACCACTCCTGGGTCCTTCGTTTACTCACAGCATTCTCACCGTACACTTTACAAAATTTTCGGCAAGTTTTTGCAGCGTTTTTACCTTTTTTATAGTAAAAAAGCATCACATAGCGTATCTCTTCAGATGTTTCACTCATTTTCAAATCAATATAACTATTTACACAAGCCACGAATTAGAAAACTATCTTCACAAAAAATGTAGACAGAAATGTCATATTTTAAACACATGTACATTTGAGACCATAGGGTGAGTTTTGCTCGATATATAGGCATCAACACCACCTAGTGGCAAAAAACCGCGGAGACTTTCTATATGACCCAATACTACAGACGAGGTTTGTTAAAAAAAAAGGTGATTTTATTTTTCTCGAAAAATATTTATTTATTCATCAATATCTATATTGTCCCCTTCAAAGTAATCCCCCTCATATATAATACACTTGTGCCAGTGCTTTTTCCAATCCTCGAAGCA
The DNA here is from genome assembly GCA_964023215.1 of Eledona agricola. NCBI lineage: Eukaryota > Metazoa > Arthropoda > Insecta > Coleoptera > Tenebrionidae > Eledona > Eledona agricola. Next base: position 14,429,167 of record OZ026859.1, on the reverse strand, counting down.
CTTCTGATATGAGCTTTTTGGTATGGCCTTATGCTCTTCCAGCGATGCGGTCTTTATCTCCTCAATCGTAGCAAAACGCCGTCCTTTCATGGGTGTTTTCAGTTTTGGGAACAGGAAAAAGTCGCAGAAGGCTAAGTCCGGTGAATAGGGTGGCTGAGGCTTTATTACGGTGTTGTTTTTGTCCAAGAAATTACGAACAAGCTACGATTTGTGAGCAGGTGTATTATCGTGATGCAAAAGCCATGAATAGTTTACATTACATTTTGTATTATAAATATAATGTTTCAAACAAAATTGTAGCGGAAAACTTACTTTACCGTAAGTATATGTGTAAGTAATGTAAATATTCTACCGTATCCTGGAATACACCCTGTTTCATTCACTACTAAGACAATTTATATAAAGTTCATGTATCGGAGAGGACACGACTGACACAGTTGTATTTTACTTACAAAATTTATAAATCAAAATGTTTATAACAAAAAATTAAACAAATTTGACACATGTTTAACACCAAACAAAAATTTAAAATGGTGATCAACGACACATAAAATTTCTAAGAAATGCGCTTTATAAACGACAGTTGCATCAACTATTAGTTAGAATTTCCTGTAAACCGTCAGGAATCGGTAAAAATGACAACTTTGGGTAATTCGATGGTGGCGGCTCGATGGTTTTGCATATGCATTAGTGAAACTAATTTCCCTATCTCACCCGACCCCCCTGGGGCGATGTCAAGATTAAACACACAAAAGTCAAGCTTTGAGAAAACCTTCGCCGCGAAGAGTGCGCCTCCGAGGCTCAGAGGCGACGCGATCGTGCAGTACTTGTGATGTCTTCGTCATCATCTTCTTGATTTATTATTGGAATAGAAACTCGATTGACAATCTCCTCATCAGACATTTGATGGAATAGACTTTCTTCTTCATCCATTCCACGACGCCAGATTGCCAAATTTTTCGAACTGATCTGCGTTTCGGTAGCAACTTGCTCTATAACTCCCGAAGTAAGACTGATTTGAGGAGCGGTGCCGGGAGTGGTGACAATTTCTGGCCAAAAGTTTTTCCATGACAATGTAATAGCTGATGGGGACAATGCATTCCAAGATTGACAAAAGGAGAAAACCAAGTCTTTCATGTTTAATTCTTCTAATCTTTTTCTTATAGGTTGGTCTTTTGATATGGCCGTCAGCGGTAGTTTTTTTAGAAGGTCTTGCTTGACAAACTGAATGATATGCTGATCCATTGGTTGGTTCAGTGTAGTGCAGTATTCACTTGCCTAGCTATTAAAAGATTCAATACGATTTAAGCGGTCCAGAATCTCATTTTTTCTTTAATTGTTATCGTTTTATGCTTTATTTGTATTCGACATAAATAGGAAATACCTCTTCCACTTAACTTGTTCCAAAGATACAGAAAACCTTACATATTATTGAATATGGTTTCAGAAAGTTGAAATGAGCAAGTCACCGTTTGACACAAAAACCTTTCAGCAAGCGGTATTTCCAAGTTCCACAAACTGACTGGTAGTATCACATCCGTTGAGGCCGTGGAATGCAGGAAGGTTTTTAACCAAGCTAGCGTCTATCTATATTTAATGCACGGATCCGAACATTGTTTTTTTGTTCCCGTTTTTATCCAAAGCTCTTCCGTCAGTTGATCATAGAAGTATAACAGCAATACTAGGAGATCTGTGTTTCTGCAGTCAACTATGTATCTAGAATAACCTTCACGCTTACCTACAAGAATGTGAAATAAGATTCTAACAGCTGCTTCCTGTGTTGAAATCAATAAATCGGTATTCATTGCATAGTTTGCTTTATATTCTGGAATAGTCACAAATTTTGCATTACAATTTTCGGAAAATTCAAACAACTGATGCGACAAGAAATTGGTTATTTGTTTTTTATTGAAAACATAAGGAATGAATAAGTTAATTTGACGTGCTGCTCGCAGGATAATAGTATTATTCTATATACCCGATGACTATTAATGATTGACAATTATTTTATTATGTTGGTACTAGATTTAATGTCTTAAGGTGGCAACATTGTTGACATAGCCCTCTTTAATTTCAAAAATGTTAAGCAATAGGGTTCAATGTTGTTTGCTGCTAGGAGGCCAACACTTCGAATACCTTCTTTAAATTTATTTGTAATTCGTGTTGCCAATCCACTTAATTTCGGTCATTCATTTATAGTCATTCGGTACTATTATACATATTGGATTATCCAATATATAGTGTGGAACAAAATGATTTTCATCTAGTTACCTTTGCATTACCCTTGTAAAAATAAAAATACGTGCCGCTCTACAAAAAAAAGGTCGGTATCCTAACCTCAAAATACAATACTATGCGTCCAGATCGAAAATTGCCTCAATGATGAAAGTGTTCTATTGCACGATGCACATTTTTAACCTTTGTTAATTCAATTCACTTCAGTAAATTGTAATAACTGTCAATTTGATTGATGTCATTTACTGACAGTATATGAACTTTATGAACATTAAAAATAGTACAGCGGTGCAGGAAAATTTACACGTGAAAAAATTCCAAAGGTAACTAGATGGAAGTGTTCCACACTGTACTATTATACTGGGGAGGTGGCACACGAGCTCCGGCGGCTGGTGTTGTTGCTGGAGAGCTAGGCCGTGGTTCACAAACTCTGGGTAAAAGAAACCAACTCGGAAATTAGGACGATAATGTGCTCCACTGATACTTTCCTCTGGACCGGAAGGGATGAAGCGAATTGGAGAAGTAAATAGAAAGCCGTGGAAATTAACTTAGTCTAATGAAAATGAAAATATTTTACAAAAACAAGATGCGACACACGAGGGCCCACGACGCGCTTACAACCTATAACCTTAAAATTAACAATATTTAATGAACACCCGGTATGGCAAAAACAAAAGGATGCGCGAAAGAAGTGTTCCCTCGACTTTTTTGAAAGCAAGTTTAGTTAGCCTCCTTATTTCTGTCATATTGTGCACCGACTAATGTCGGTGATAATTGTAATAATTGAGGGGCAACCCATTGCTTAACTTGTGCCCAAATTTTTTCAATCGGATTTAATTTCGGGTGGTAAGGAGGCAGGAAAAGAACAGTATGACCATGGCGGTTGAGAAGCTGGTTTAATTTATAGATAGGGCAATCCGATTTTCGCTGTTTGATTATACTGTATATTTCTGGCTTTAAAAGTTTTTCATCCACCATGATGCCTCGTTCTCGCAGCCAACTAATCATGTCACCCTTTCTCGTGGCAGTTGTGGGATTCTTGCATTTCTTTATATTATGATATGACGCGTTGTCAACAACTAGCACTGATCGTGGCGGCAAATTTGGAATTATTTGAGTGGTCAACCACTTCTCGAAGTTAGTCCAGTTCATGTCGTCTGCCTTAGTTCTTGATGCGAAAAGCAGAAATCGATTTTTTTAGAAACCCATGCTCGTCTGCGTGGACCATAATAAGCCTTCGACCTTTTGCCGCCGATTTTTTGTACCCTTTACAGTCCTGTCACTCCATGCATAGGAGGGCAAGTGGCTGGTATGAATATAACTTTCATCCATATAAAAAATTGGGAGGCCTTTTTGTTAAAAGGTGTTTTTCCCCATCTGCAACAAAAACAAATTATTATTACTATTAAACATAGTATGAAAATAAAATTGTACCTGAAACCGAGTTCCTTCAACATGCTCTAAATGTAGACCTGCTATATTTAACGGGGATTGCCACATCTTCTAAACATTTCATAATACCTAATCAAAGAAAAATTATATACTGACTATGCTGACGAATTCGTCCTCCGCTTGAGTGACCCGTCGTCATTTATGTTCCTCGCGTTACATGTTGCTCTCCAGCATGCCAACACCGTTGTGTGTAAGAAAGATATAACAATGTCACTATGTAACTACATATATCCACAGTTCAGAGAATACGAAAGCAAATTTTTAAATTACTTCAGAATGTCTATCGAATCCTTCGATGACTTATTAGCCTTAATTAAGGATGATATATCGACAGAAAATGCAATGCCATATTGTATTTCACCAGAAGAAGAATTAAAATAGTAACACTTAGGTAAGATTTCTTATTTAAATAATTACAAGTATAAATAGAATGATATAGCATTTAAAAAATACAAAAAATATTTTTCAAATTCTAGTTTCTAGTTTTACAAAATAAATCCATGTCTGTTTTTCACTTATGTTGGTTTTGGCTGAAGATGGATTAAATGCTTTCATGCATGCTTTCAGTGGCTTGAGACCTATCTGAACAGTTTTTGTTTATATTATTGGGCGATGAAGTCCCTATTGGAATAACGTAGTCACAAGGAGACGTACGTACTGTAATGCAGTGGCGGGGGGCGGATTTTTACGCGAATTTCGGCGGCGATTTGTTCTAAGTGCGCAAGATGATGGGGTATTTTATGCGATTTGTTATAGGTTAGGGCTACGCTTCGATGGTTGTGTAATTCTCAATTGCGTTGATAACAGTAATAATTTGGGACTGAGATTCAACTGGAACTTTTTTGTTTCTGTGACGGCTAGAATACCGATTCCGTCTGTTATAATGAAGTTTTTTAAACTGTTTAATTTAGCACGTATGCCTGCAATGTTGACGGTGGTAAACTTTAACGCAGCCATTTCTGTGCCAGAGGGGAATTTGATTGGATTTAGGCGAGTGTGATTGACACTTTGTTTCCCGACTGTGAAATTTTCGTTTTAATGCCAAACGCTTCTTTTGAAGCTTGCTCGACACTAATTAGGATATTTCCTTTGCAATGGTAACAGATATTGTCGATCTGGCCGGGGGTTAGTTCATTCAATTGGGGTTGTTTCGAATCGTCATTTTGTTGGTTTTTAAAAGAACTTTATTTTATTTAAATACAAGAAACAGAAAAACATTGTTTTTCGGTTACCAAAGCAAGATCGGCGTGATGCTTTGCTGCCAAACCTTTTTCGCCACGTCAACGCATAAAAATAAAACATTCTTCACACAGATCATACAAAACTTTTGTAAAAAATCTGATGGAAGAAAAAGCTAATGACAAGCTTTGTTCAAAAGAGTTTTCGTTTTTAGGGGTGGTGTCGACAAATTAAGGTGGCGGATCGATAATGTGGACCGGTTGAATTGAGGTTTCGATTGTAATGTTTTTCGATTTTTCCAGGACGCGGGGGCAGTCACGAGACTAAGCGGGGTGGGGTGTGCTTCTTCGTACATGGGACATTTTGGGGCTGTCTGTGTGGGGCATTTGCCTGGAGTGTGTTTCTCACGACATGAGGGGCACATCGGTTTATTAGTGCACTCGTTGCTCGCGTGCCCAAAATGGAAGAATTTGGCGCACTGTAGCGGAGTTGGTGGGAGCTGGAGAGATCTTTCGCATAGATGTCTGCATCTGAATTACACCATTTGCCAGCATGTCGTCTAATGCCCTTGTCACACTATCAAATTTTCGTCAAATTTCCATCAAACTAGTTGTAGCAAACTGCGTTGATGACGTCAACAACAACTTTCGTCAAATTTTCTATATCCTTCCAACAAGCGTCAGAATAGACCAAACTTTGAGGTTAGCTTAGGGGACCGTGGACGATCGTGTTTTTGTGTGCATTTTTGTTTGGAATCGATAGAAATTTGAGTAGTAATCGACTCCCACGCAAAAGAGGAAGGTGCTATTATTATCATTAGCAGGAATCTTATTAATTAGAAAACTCAAAGCTTAAAAAAAGGACCCGATCTTGGATTTAACGAAGGAATGTTGTGATGGATAGAGACAAGGGGGCAAACATTAATTTTCCTAATAAAGTACGAAATCGCGGACGAAGATCCGTATGACTTCACAAATAACATGCCAATGGATCAGGCAACATTTAGCAAGTCGCGACTGTGACAGCTGGAAGAGTACTTCGACCACGACCACACCACCACTGAAGATGTCCACCGCAGCTGTGGACGAAACGTTTGGCAGAGTTTCATTGGGGTCACTTGCTGAGTTAGACTCCCGGGGCGCTCACTACATCCCCTCTTATGGGACTTCGCTTCGAACACGGTCAACAATCCCGATTAATACCACCGTTGTTGACAACACCGACCGTGAAAGCCTAATAAATTATTAGAAAAAAGGAACACGATGTGTTATATTCTCCTCTCGTGTCTTTAATAAAATCTTGTAGGCTTTTATGCTGTCAGCTTTTTGAAACCCGATAACAATCTTCTTCATTTGTTGCCATTCTTTCGTGAACTGTTCGACCTTTGAAATTTTAGTTATTCTGGGCCGAATTTTGCCCATTTCGTCAACAATTCGCTGCAGTGCAAATCTGTTGTAGTACGAGTCATTTTTCGTGTCGTACAGTGTTGCTTCATATCTGTATAAATCAAATAATGTCGACAAATCACTGCCACTTCAAATTTTCATTCCCCTTTCACCCTGACGTGAAAATTACAAGGACCTAAATGTCAACAAGGGAATGTTTAGAACTGGCGCCCAGTTATCAGCCAATGAAAGTACCGACCGCTTCCAGTAGTTTGAGGGAAATAGACGCCCTCCTATTCTCGTCAAACGTTTGACCGTTGTTGCGTCCAACGAGTTTGAACTGAATTTGGTAGTGTGACAGGGTTTTTGCCGAACGCCGCAAATAGGGTAGTAATGATGTCATCAACCCAGTTTGCTTCAACTAGTTTGATGGAAATTTGATAGTGTGACAGGGGAATAACGTGACTTTGTCTGAAGTCAGACAGCGGATGAGTTTTGTCGGGTTGTTGTTCTTTTTAAATAATTCGCCATGCGCGATGTTGATTGAGAATTGGAAGTTCCTCGAGAATTACATTTGGGGTTATTTCCAATCGATCGTAAAATTTGGGGCGTTGGCTGCGGTTTTGAACAGTTGTTCAAAATTGGGAGGAAGTTTGTTGTCTAGCTCCAACTGAGCAGTTTGGTTATAATTAAAGTAATTTGTTTAAGGTTAAATGTTGTAATTAGGAAAGAATATAACGTTTTTTGAGATGAAACGTCTCTGGATAAATTGCAAAGTGCGTATCGGTGGGGATTCACTGCGATTTGTTGCTAGTGGTGGCTTTTCGATTGGTTGGTTGTGGGGGCTGCTGATGTGGTCGCGGTTGCTGGGATGCTCTTGACAGCTGCGATTGTCTTGGCTGTTGCGGTGGTCTTGGTTGCGCGCGTGGTCATTATTGTTTGTGGTTTGTCACTCTCGTCCGAGCTCACAAATCGGCTCTTCGTCGTGACTTTCTTTCAAATTATTTCCCGCTATGGGCACCTCACTTCACTACGGCACTACACTTCACACTATGGATTGAAAAATTACATTGCGCCTCGAAGGGGAGCACTAACAGAAGGAGAAAACCTTCCCTCTATGGGCACCTTACTTCACACTCTACGAATAGAAAAATTCGATTCGGGCCTCGAATCGGAACACAAAGAGAGAATTATTGAAAATCGTGTTGAAAAACACGAGAAGTCCGCCCAACACGAGTGCAGAACCCAGCCCCGTTTGCAAAACACATCTATTTTTATCACCAGTGTACAATATGTTGAACTTCTGTAATCTTCTGGTCGCTGATTTCGACGTCTTCCCCCGTCCGCAACTGAAGCGGACCGTGCTGTTAAATGTGCAGTAACATCTTCACATTTGCTGCTGGGTCGGCTCGTAAGAGCAAGTGGTAAAATCTTATTGCCATGTCCTAGCAGCTTCACATTTATGGCAGTTTGTTTTTTTTTAATTTTATAAAAGAATTCCTATTCAGTAATAACTAATTTCTGGTGTTTTTCGGCCTATAATTGTTGACTAAGTTTAGTAAGTAAATAAGTAACTAAATGATATTTTGTGAGGCGGTTTCAGTGCATATTCAAAAATTCCCAGCAGTCTTTTCAAAACCTTATAATGTCACCATGCAATTTGTCATCTTTTTCAGGTATTCTTTCCGTCGCTTTCATTTTTTTTTTGATAAAGGGGTCCCGATAAGAAAGTAATCAAAAAATAAATGAAATAGCAAATTTTCCTTTCACTTCCGGCTATACCGGAAATTAACATCAACTTCTTTATTTTAAATGTCAACCCCCTATTTTTATGCACTGATTCTTTTTGGCACACAATTCTTAATAAGACAGATTGTCGACACCTACGAGGGCTGTATGATAAATACCCGTGTTGGGGAAGAAAACGCATTTTTTTTTGCAAGTTTTTTTATCTATTTTTCGACATAATCTCCTTTCAGCTCTATACACTTAATCCAGCGATATTCTAACTTTTTTAATCCATCCAAAAAATATGATTGTTCAAGCTCTGCAAAATACGCTCCAGTTTCAGCAATCACTTCGGCGTTTGACGTGAACCGCTTTCCGCCCAGCCATTTTTTCAAATCTCTAAACAAAAAGAAATCACATGGGGCTAGATCTGGAGAATATGGGGCATGCGGCAGCATTTCGTATCCTAATTTGACCAGTTTTGCTGTGGCAACTGAGGATGTGTGAGCTGGTGCGTTATCATGATGAAAAAGCACTTTCTTCCTGGCCAAATGGGGCCGTTTTTTAATGAATTCAGCATCGAATCGGCTCAATAAGTCAGCATAGTACTGCCCCGTGATTGTCTTTCCTTTCTCCAAATAATCCGTAAAGATGATGCCACGCGAATCCCAAAAAAATGTGGCCATGATTTTTCCGGCCGATGGAACCGTTTTTGCTTTCTTGGGAGCAGATTCAGCCGGTGCAATCCACTGTTTTGACTGTTCTTTTGACTCTGGCGTGTAGTGATGTATCCACGTTTCGTCTACGGTCACGTATCGCCGCAAAAATTCTTTCGGATTGTGCGTGATCACTTCCAAACAGTGCTCCGAAGTCGTTACACGATTCCGTTTTTGTTCCATTGTGAGCAAGCGCGGCACCCATCTCGCCGATAGCTTTTTCATTCCTAATTTCTCATGTAAGATGTGATGTACGCGTTCTATCGAGATGTTTACAATATCAGCAATCTCTCTGATCTTAATTCGGCGATCTGCTAACACTAGATCTTGAATTTTACTGATCATTTTGTCCGTAGTCACTTCAATCCGGCGGCCTGGGCGCTCTTCATCAAAAACGGATGTTCGACCACGTTTAAATTCATTAAACCAATATCTGATGGTAGTCATCGAAGGAGAATGGTCAATATAAAAGGCGTCGAACTTCACCTTGATTTCCTCACACGTTTTTCCATCCAAAAAAAGGAATCGAATTACTGATCGAAATTGCACTTTTTCCATTATTGAAAACAAACACAAACTTGTTCACTTTGAACACTTGTCAAAACAAAACTACTCGAGGAATTTCTTTCAAATTTTGCCAGACGTCGTGCAAAAGTAGGCGCTGACCGATGGTATACAGATTTTGTGTCAGTGGGGCTCAATGTCGTCAACACGGGTACTTGTCAAACAGCCCTCGTATTTCTCATAGTTTATGAAATATTTTTAATTGTATGCAAAAATTTGAAATTAAATTAATCTTAAAAAATTTATATCTTTTGAACTATTTGAATTATTGCAATAATTATTGTTTCTGCCAGGTCGTATTATTTCAAAAAATAGTTTGAGAATATTTATGATACCTTTTAAGTTACAGGAGGTCGTTGCAATTTCCCGAAAAGGACTATAACAAAATTGCAAAAACTCTTTTTTTTAAATTGCAACCCTACAATTTAACAACGGAATCCGATGTAAAAGTAAAAAAATTACAGAAGTTGCAATTTAGCAAGCAACCTTCGTTATAGCATTGTCACTAATCTTGACTAATTTTCAAATTTGCAAAATTTTGCAATATCTAAAAAATTAACAAGAGGGAAATTAATGTTTTTCGGAAAAATAAACTTTTATTAACATACACATATGCTTTTCGCGCCAAATCGGTCTGCGAATTGCACAAGAGCTTTCGGATACTAACTTCGGCTTATGCCCTGCTCGTAATTTCAAATTTGCACAATAGTTACGCATCTGCTCACAAGCACCAGCCATTATGAAAAGTGTGAAATAGTACAATAACACCGGCACACAAGAAAAAGAAGTCAGTCAGTACTTTTGACCAGACCCACCTAGGGTTATCTATTTCGATGCGCTGAATCTGAATTTATGGTCGGTTTAACCCGTACACCTCTATAATTTTGCGTAAATTGAAAAAAAAACCGCTAAAAATAGAAAAAAATGCAGTTATGCAAGCGAGAAATTTTTTTACGAACTACATCAAGTATGTTTATTATGCATTTCGATGCGCTGAATCCGAATCTGAAGTTGATTTAGCTATCAACCGTCCAAATTTTGAGTACATTGCAAAAAACTACTGAAAATCGCTAAAAATTGTCAAAATTGAAGTTATGCAAACGGAAAAAAATTTCTCGAACTAGACCAAGTATGTTTTTTGTGTATTTCGATGAATCCAAATCACAAGATGATTTATTAGCTGGTAGACCCTCCAAAGTTAGAGTAAATTGCGAGTAACCGCTGAAAATTGCTAAAAAATCGTGAAAAATTGCAATTATGCAAACGGAAAAAATTTTGTTAATGTAAATCAAGTAATTTTCTTATGTATTTTGATGCGCTAAATTCAAATCCGAAGTCGGCTTTTGTACACCCTCCAACTTGAGATAAATTGAGAAAAAACGCTAAAAATACCAAAAAGTCGTAAAAAAACAGTCATGAAGTAGTAGATAATATCAAAAAATAGTATTTTTCTTACTCATAGTAATGAACAATACATGATTCCATTTAAATTATACTATAACATCTATAGATTGTAATTAAAATTTAAAAAAACGACCTTCTTTGATTTCACACTTTTCTTCACTTGTATCGAACTCTTCTTTCTTCGAATGTTCTATCTAGTGGGTTTCTCTTTCGTTTTCTATTTTCTCTCGTTATCTCTCTTTAAAGTCCAGCAAAAATCGGCCATAATGTTAACATTCCATCTTCCTTGATACCGATTCTTCATTTCACTTATGTCTTGATGAAATCGTTCTCCTTGTTGCAGTTTCCAAGGTTATGAGGAAATTAGTCAAGATGACAGTGAAGGAAGTGCAACTTCCTGTTCATTATAAATGTTCATTAAGCAATCCACATTTTTATAGTTTTCCAATAACCCTCCAACCAAATTCTCATAATTCTCACACTTAATATTTCCCAAAAAATTCTGAGAAACATTTTGAAAACTTTCTCAAGCTGCTTTTTCACTGTTATTCATTTTTCATCAAAAATTTCCTCTTATAACTTGGCATCGATTATCGCGGGAAATTTTTCTCTGAAATACCGAAATCAATCGCCATCTTTGTCTAGACTTTGACATACTGATTTATAAGACCAAGCTTAATATGTAGTGGTGGTAGCAAATATTTAGAAGGATCAATCAATGGTGTTCGTATGACGTTTTTAGTACCTACATCAAAGTTTGTCCTAGTTGGCCATTCTTTTTTCACATAGTGTTGTTTTCTATCTCTATGTCCCATAAACATAAGAAGCAGGGATATTTTCTGATTGTTGGTCTAAAAGTAGTGTTGCAATTTTTAAATAACTACAAACTTTCCATTGGTGTGCTTTATTTTGTCCAAAACTATCTTCAAATTTTCGTAAGTCTCTTTCAATTTCGTCGAATGCGCTATTGGAATGGGCGCATAAATGTTTCCGTTATCAAAATCTAAACATATAGATAGATCAAGTATTACTGCCATCATTGTATATTCGTATAATTCCTTGAGCTACTTATCAATAGGTAGCAAGAATTTAAAACCACAGTAACGAATGTATTTGATCTAAGATACTATTTGGACTGGAATGCTAAGTCCGACAACGAAAATGACATGGATTTCACGCTACCTTAACTATTCATAATACTGGGAATATATTAATAAAAATAAAAATCTATCCTGCTTGTACAATAAAATGTTCTATTGTAAATCAAACATTTTTGGCAACTTTATGATAAAACAGCCACCAAGAGAAAGATGTTAACGAGAAACAACAAATTAAAACGCTTACACAATAACATCTGAATGTAATCTAAAAAAGTTATATAATTAGAAAGTATAATATAAAAAACTTATCTTTAACGTTGTATGTACAACCGTGGACAGTCAAGAATAACACTTTAGCCGGCGGGTGTGATGCAAATACAGCCTCAATGACAATATCTCATAGAGTCGGTATTTGCATAATACGGGTGGTATTCTTCACTGTCCATGGCTGTACATATACATACATATCTAACTTGAAGACAGTTGCAAGGGTAATTAAAATATCACAGTTTCTAATAAGCCTCATTTTGATCAATCATAAAAGACAAGTAAAAGAACAAATGATTAATATACCGTAAAAAATTATCCTAAAAACAACTTCTTATTCAACTTATTATTAACATGGAACAAGTTTTACGGAGGTTTTTTTAATGAAACTAAGCATGTGGGAGTAGTTTGAAAAATATGAAACCTATTTTAAGTCTAAAAGCACGATTATGAAGCTTATGATTAATTATTACTACTGTCACAGAATTAAAGAAACTGGGTGCTAGATATAATTAAACACTACAGTACTTATTATTCATAATTTGGTGTAAATTATGCATTATAAAATTTACTTGATCAATAAATAGGCAAGAGAGTACCCTGATGTTCTACGGAATTATTAGAATTATTTCCGAAATCGTGGTTTATATATTTCAAACATTTCTTTTTGTAACAGATCTGGATTTTCAGGAAGGTGACAGCTTTCTCAGAGAATTCTATGTAACCTTTTACTATATTCAAAAATATATACAGTTTTAAAAATATCTCTCTTTATTTTCTTTTACAATTTCACTGTAAATGACGGACGGCAACAAAACCTTTAAATGGAAACATATCTTTAAAAAAAAGCAATATTAAATTGCCGTTTACGTGGTCGCCTCTTTTCATCATCATATTCACGCAACTCCACAAGACGATGATGGACATAGTTCAGAGGACCAAAATGTTTTAAGTTACGTAGGCAAATTTCTCACCCGTATTTTTCTGGGGATATATTACGAACGAGAAATCCGCCTATATAACCTAATGTAGTTTGATCTTCTGAAATATCTGACTCACCAATTGATGGAGGGAGGTAACCAGTGATCCACAACATTCTGGGCCTTCAGGGTCTCCTGACTGAGAAAATCTCTAATTGTGACCTGCAAGGTTTCATCATCCTTTCATAATTAGATTCACTAGAATGATAAGAAGAAAACATTCCGATTAAACGGGATTTAAAAAAAGGAATAAACATTTTACAAGTGAGATTCGTATATCGCACGCCGCACTGTCTTACGTGACCAAAGAAATTTTCTATCGGATCTTGATTAAAAGCCCTTGCAGGAAAATACTTTAAACCCAGATTCCGCAGAGTAGCTTTGATTAAAATAAAACCTTCCAGGGTGTGATACCATCCATCTAAGACTGAAGGTCTTACCCTGTCTTCAGGCTTAGATTTTTCGAATCTCATCTCAGCAAAAAGTTTTTATCGTTTTAACCACCACTTGTAATGCAGAGTTACTTCTAACCATTTGTCGCAGTGATTTATTCTCACAGTGGACAAATCCGCCGTTAACACTATCAAAAATGTTATCCATTAATCGTAATCGTTGGATCCTTACTGAATACGATTACATCTTTCTAGGTGTTGCATGGTCAGCTTTTTGACCACGATCTCTATATGTCGCGTTATTTGTTTTCGTAAAATAATGAAACACTACACAAATTGTATAACTGTGTTTAATATAAAGAATGATGGACCAAGAATAAGTACTACTGTTTGCATGTTACTTGCAAATAAAAACTGTTACAATCTCTTTAAAATGTTTGTTACGATCTTCTTGAAATCTGAATGTTCCGCCCTTTTATAGTGCTGAGGGCGGTGGCGTGGTTTGTTAACCCACCCAACTTGTTCCAGGAGGGAAGATGTCGTCACAGTGACGTGGTTGCAATTTTGCAATTGGGAAAACCCAACACTAGGGTATGCGCATTTCATAGCAATGTGGTATTGTTTTGATAATAAAATATTTTATTTGGTGTCGCGGCTTGGATATAAATCTCGTCCCCTGACTGCGCCTGGGTTTCGGAAATGAAAGTTGACGAATACAGTTTTGAGAGCATCTCATTCGTCCACAGCGCATCATCTCTGAAATTTTTTTAACAAAATAATGGATTTTTCTCTCCCGTATAAACTATAAAGTAGCAATATTGCCTTTCTGTTATATTAAGCTGCCCCAATGTATGTGTGGATTTATTTCAAATTCGAATTTCAAAATAAGTAAACCTAGCCTGGTGTGGCAAGATTTTTATTTGAACGTTATATTATGGCCATGCCTCCCCACGTCATAATATAATACATACCTGATAATAATAGTCATGACGCCTATTTAGAATAATATTTCCCGTTTCAGGGTAGCGTAAAAGGCATACATTTTTTTTAAATTGCTTTCGTAGACTTTCAAAAGGCATTTGATACGGTAGAGCCGAATGCGGCCCTCAGTGCACTACAGGAATGTCGAGTTGATTACAGATACTCAAAGCTGATTTATAATATTTACAAAAATGCTACAACAACGGTAACGAACTTCATGAAAATACTAAATGCATTCAAATCGGCAGAGGTGTCAGACAGGGAGACACGATGTCGTCCAAACTCTATCACAGTTTTGGAGTATGCTTCTATGATAAAGACGCGAAACTTCCGAAAACAGTAAAATGCAGATCCCACTGTACTAACCCCGGTCTTTGACCGATGTGGACAACCAAACAATCTTCATTCCTAAATTATATTTTTATTGGAAATGGAAATAACGTTAAATTATAAGTGCCTAAAAACTACATGGATTAAAAGACAAATGTATTATTCACTGCTCAAATCTAAATATTTCCTATATTGATCAGCTGGTACTATGTTAAACTATGTTAAAATGTATATGAGATTACGCCTAAAACCGTGATGTTTATAATTTTTTTTCTAGTGAATGGCGCCGCAATTAGAAGAACCGAGCAAATTGGGCTTTTTTGGACCTTTTTTTAAGCTTTGTACAAATCTCAACTCGATTGCTTGCTTGGCAACGCCGTTTTCCAATAAGGAAATCAACATGTTTCTTAAAATTTTGTTGTAGAAGTGGTTGCCTAAATCGGTTCCGTTCGCTCCCTTAAATTTTCAACTTTCTTAGGCAATCGCCTTCCCATATTTTTAAGTTAACTTCTGGCGCTTGCATTTTTAGGCGTAATATTCGGAACGATGTTTTCTACAGAAATATTTTTTTAATAAGGGTACAAATGCCGTTGATGAAGTTGATGGAATTTTATCGGTATCATACTCTATATTAACAAGTGAGTTGTTTAAATGATAACTTGCATCTTCAATCTCTGTACTCTCATTCACCTCGACTTCGTGCAGGACATTAGGCAATAGAAATGTTGACGGAGATTCGTCGATTACATGTCTCCAAATAAGGCCACAATTTCCTCCTGTGTCGTGGACAGCGGTGTTTCCTTAAATTTGGAAGTTCTGTTTTTCTCCTCAATATCCTTGGTTCTGCTAAGTAAATGAAACCATTTCTGAATTAAAACTATGTTGAACACGGAATATACTATGGGACTTCGGTACTCAGTGTAGAAGAAATCCACCATATAACAAAACAAACTATATATTTAATAACAATAACACGGTATAAGTTGAATTCACTCGCGGCTCATATAAAGCTACGATCAGACACGGCTACTTTTGCTGCACTGTTTTTGCAGCGCTCGCTGCAAATGTTGCAGGTCGCGTCACACACAAGCCAAAAACAGCGCTGCTACAGGCAATTCAAAGTTGCGAACCCGTTCACACATGGCATGGTGTCAAATACTGCACAGGCTGCTTTTACTGCAGCCGCTTCATACAGTTATTTATTATGCATAGCGCGATTTGTTTGTCTTGAGTTTGCCACGCTCCTTTTAATAGACGATCGGTCGGCGCAGCGGCTTAGCAAACCGACTTGCGCCGGCAAGGTCCTGGGTTCGAATCCCGACCCGCTCATGGATGTTTGTATTTGTCCAAAACTCTCTCCCTGTAATCGGGGCAACCTATTGGGGGGGGAGTATAAACAATTAAAAAATAAAAATGTTGCACCCGAAAGCTACAGTCAGACACGGCTACTTTTGCTGCGCAGTTTTTGCAGCACCCGCTTAAATGTTGCAGTTCGCGTCACACACAAACTAAAAGCAGCTTTCTGTGTTGCGGCTGCAAAAACAGCGGCTGCCAATACTGCAGGAGTCTTCAAAGTTGCTGATCTGTTCACACATGGCATTGCATCAAATACTGCATAGGTTGCTTTTACTGCAGCCACTCTCACTGCTTCATCCACATCGCGATTTGATACTTGTATGATTTTGTGTTGCGTACTACTGTGCTGTTCTGTAGCTTAAAGAGTGGATAAGAAACCGCGAAAGTTCTGGATTTGTAAACACTTTACCGCTGAAGTTGAGGGTAGGCGATACAGCATTTTACCGAAACTTTTTACGAATGTCAGCAGCGGATTTTGACTATTTCTTAGGAAAAGTATCGCCCTTAATAATACGGAAAGACACACATGAGAAAAGCCATTACACCAACCGAGCGTTTAACGTTGACTTTGAGATATTTAGCAACCGGTGAGTTTTTGTACATTTGAAATAAATTAAATAATGCTTTGAATTCATTACAAGGTGACAGCTATAAATCACTTATGTATTTATTTCGCATACCATCGAACACAATTTCGACAATAATACCTAAGTTCTGCCAGGCAATATATGAAGTGTTGAAAGATGCCTATTTGAAGGGTAAAATATACATTAATATGTCATAAGTAGTAGGTATATTCTATTCAGAGAAAAATAATAAAAAAGCATAAAAAACGGGCCTCAAACTAGTGTGCATGGTCTCTTGATTGTTGTGGTGAATGTTTCGTATGGGTGTCCTCTTCCTGGTGGTACTCTTCGTCCCAATGATAAGAATGTAGCGCGGATGAATCTGACGATATTGGTGGCGAAGTCTGTGGTGTAGTAGCACTACTGGGACCTGCAGAATGCGATACTTCGGTGGTAGCGGAGGTCGAGGTCGTAGTGTTTGTGGTAGTGTTGTTGGTGGAAGACGATGCACCAAATTGGCGTGACGCATGTGCAAAACTGGCATTTGCCATTAAGTGTTGAAGGTCGAATTTTAATTGGCACAAGATATCTGGCGAGGTCCTGAGTAATCGCAGTTCACTGGCTACATACTCGCCAAAAATTGAAAACTCATTTTTTGGTGTAGCAATTGATAATATCGCCAAACAACGATTCAATGCAGCTTGCTCTTGTAAATCGGTGCTGCTACCTGGTGCCTTGCGTTTTCTGCTGGGTGTAGTTGCTCGTATTGTACTTGAAGAACATGATGGCACGGGAGGTGGTGGTGTTGAAGTTTGCTCCGAAACTTGCTCCGTGTCGTTAATGTCTGCATCTTCACTCACTTGAGCGGATGGTTGGCTTGTTGGGAGTGGTTACTGTGAGGATGCTTCACTAGCTTGAGTGTCTGCTATTTCAGTCCTCTGCAAAACCGTGGAAACGAATGTACACTGTTTATTCTCATTAGATATATCTATATGTGGGTTCGATCCATCGTGTTTGTCCATTTCAGATGCCACATTCAGAAGAAGAATGGATAAGAATAGCAAAGGAGTTTGACTCGAAATGGAATTTCCCTAACTGCTTAGGCGCTTTAGACGGATAACATGTTAACATCAAAGCACCAGCAAATAGTGGGAGCCTCTATTATAATTATAAACACACACACAGCATTATTCTCATGGCTTTAGCTGATGCTGATGCAAATTACAAATTTACCTATATAAATGTTGGAGCGCCGGGCCGTGCTTCAGAAAGTGTTCATTGGCACAAGCGTTTGAACAAAATGCACTGAAGGTGCCTGGAGCTAAACCGTTAACCGGCTGAAGATATCCGGTGCCCTATGTTGTTGTAGCAGATGATGCATTTGCGTTAAAATCGTACATGATGAAACCGTTTGCTTTTAAAAATCAAAGTATTCCCGAAAGGATTTTTAATTATCGTTTGTCTCGAGCTAAACGGATTATAGAAAACGTTTTTGGAATCGCTTCCGCCCGCTTTCGGATACTTAGAAGAACCATCGAACTTTCCCCACAGAAAGTTCAAAAAATCGTGTGCGCTGTGTGTGTTTTACACAATTTTTTGATGTCACGCTCTGGTTCAGAAACGGTATATGTTCCAAGTGGCACGTTTGATGTAGAAAATGAGGATGGAACAATCACTTTGGGTTCTTGGCGCAAAGAAGCTACTGCTCTGGACCCACTAGGAAGAACTATGTGTAATAAACCTCGAAATGCAACTACAATAGCAAAGAACGTCAAGGAGGAATTGAAAGAATATTTTTGTAGAGAAGGACAGGTTCCTTGGCAACATAACTATATTTAGAGCATCAATGTACATACTGTCAGGACATGTATTTGTTTAGGATCGGCTGGTTTTAATCGAAGGACCAGAGCTGAATATGGGTTCTACTCAACTGCCCTCACAAGGGGACGGTTGTTCTATTTATTTACATTTTCCCCGCTTGTAATCCCTTCTTCCTTAACTTAACAGTAGTTCAAAATACAATATCACTTACCACCGAATCCAGTGTTTGTGTGTTCTCTGTATGCCGAAACATGAATTGTAGTAAAGAATAAAATTCCCATTTTGGCTGATAGGTCTCATCGGTCCCGCTTCCCGATTTGGTTGCATTCATTTTTGCACGTTCCTTTGAATGTTGCGCCCGAAGAGTGTGGATTTTTTTCTTAATTTCCTCCCTTGTTATGTTAAGTTCGGATGCAACTTGTGCCACACAATTTCGCCGCAAAGTTTGGTTGTGGTAATCGGCGTGTGCGACATTCCAGAGGCAATGTTTTTCCTCCACCATCTCAATCAATTTGAGAACTTCCTCACGTTTCCACTTATAGGTTGGCATTATCAACGATAAGTCTAAATGCTTGGAAAACTAAACAAAACTTGAATTCACGACACTTTAGATTAACACTGGTATTTTATATAAAACTAATCGAACTAGCAAAACCAGCCCACTGGGGCCGAAAATATTCACATAATAAAATTTTGCTGCACCCGCAGCATGCAGCAAAAGTTTCAACCAGTTGAATATTTTTTGCAGCGCGCGCAGCATTGGAAATTGTCGCTCACACTACGCTACTTTTGAAAAATCCCTTGCAGTAAATGCAGCAAACGCATCAATGCTGCATCCGCTCCTTTTTGGGTTGCTGGAGAGTTCACACACTGAAACCCTGAGACCTGCAACTTTTCAATGATCTTTTTATGGTCTTTGCAGCAAAAGTAGCCGTGTCTGACCGTAGCTTAACGACATCTCGAAAGCGCGGCAAGTCAGACAATGAGGTTATCTTTTTTCTTCAGTCATTCTCATCATTCTCAAAGAATATCTGTGATCTAAACGAAATGCTTCCTCAATGTGGCACCAATATACCTTTTTCTCAACTTGCCCTTCTTTAAAAAGTAAATCCTTCACCAGCAAATTGTTTCTCAAACTCTTTAAGAGATGAGGAGGATCATACAGTGGAATAACTAAGTGCTAAACGTTAATGATTCTACCAACAAGCTCTTCATTTTTTATTTTACGCTGCCTGATGTTTGCTGTCAGTGAGTAACCATTTGATTGCTTTTTGATTGAACGCACCTGGCCTATACGCTTGCTCAAGACATTAAAAATAGTTTTACAAATGCCAGGCCGGACAGTAACTTGTCTGATGGTGGTTGCCTTCAAGATGGCAACTCAAACATTTTGGACAGAAGTAGATACGTGTTTGGACCGCTCTTCCACATTACAATGGCATCGGTTTTGTGGTGTTAAACTCTCCTCCATTTCCCGCCATTTTTCTTTTTTAGCCTGATTGCGAATCATCTGTAAATGATTTACTCTTTTGCGTAATTTATTTACATGTCTTCTCAGATTCTTCAATTCTGTGAATAGTTGTTTATCTCGCTCCCCAAAAGTGGCTGTCGTCTTCATGTGTAAGCAGCGTAATATATGTTCTGTAAAGTACATAATGAATTTAACATAACACTTAGGAACTGCTGAAGATTTAACTCAGTTTTGGATCTTTTTTCTGGTTTATGTTGACGTACAACAATTAAAATTACCTTGTTAATATATGTATGAACAAAATATCTGAAACATCATTACCTTTTGGGGTTGAACAGTCTGCACCCAACAAAGCCCTTCGCAGTGTTGAAGATCCTTTTTAAAACACTCCAAAAAAACAACATAAAACTCTGGTACGGCAACGTGCTCTGGCTCATCGATAAATGCAGTATTTGCTTCTTTGAGTTGCTCTAAATATAGAAATCAATTTATTAGTTTAAATTAAACATTGAAACTTACATTTACGAGATGAATTTCCCAACAAATCAAAATAATGCTGTTGCTCCTTCTGTGGAGTTAGTAGTTCATATATACTTCACCAGAAGGCACAGTAATAGCTGATGTTGGTCTTTGTTTATTTAGCGTTTGTTGGGTGGAAAATACACTCTACGATCCAAAGCTATTTTTATTTTCACTCTGAAGCTACGTCTCGTATGTTGGTTGGTCCTGCACTGACTCTGCCGCCCTCACACGCTTCCACCGTGAAACACAGAAAAAGAGGGGGACGCGAAATTAAAAATTTTCACATTGTCAGAAAGCCAAAATTGGATAGGATTTGCAATAATTAGCTCTTTGACAACTCTCTGTCCCGGCAAACTTTAGAAATCATAACAACAAAATTATTTAGGGGGCGGCTGGATTTAAAAATATAATAATATCATTTGTAATAAGTTTAAACTGACTTACCGTGGTAAAAAACGTGTGTAACATTCGACGTGGAGGAACGAAATGAAGCGGAACACTTGAAGTTGCGATATTTGTTTTTATTTCGTCACAGGTTCATGAAGGAATACGTGTTACTGTAAACAAGTGTTAGTCCGTCCGAGAGGCAAAATCAATTTTTTTCATTATTGAAGCAGCTGGAGCTTGCGAGAGCAAGGGCAAAGTTACAAATGCAAAAAGGCGATGTTCCATTAGTTTTTATTCAAAATCTTATGCAAAAATTCGCACATACTAAGTATAGGATATCGCTATTTCTTATTGCTTTTCGAGTATACGAAAATTGCTGGTTCAGCATAGTTATGTTACTTAATACTAAATTTTGTCGCTTTTAATAAAAATAACGATTCGTCATATTTAAAATATATTTAAAGTACAGTGGTGCCTCACACAACGAACTTAATTCGTTCCAGGAGCAAGTTCGTTATGCGAAAAGTTCGTTATGTGAAACGCGTTGTCTTGTATAAATACATGTTAAAAAAATAATTCGTTCTGTAGCATAAAATATGCTAAGATGACATAAAAAAAGATAAATTTTTTGTTATTATTTTTATTTAGATACATACATCTAGTAACATACTGTTTTTAATTTTAAGACAGACTAAGTAGAGTCTATCGAAACTTGCACATCTTCATCCATTTTCTGCTTTTTGGCCGATGGTTTCATGAAAAACCTGTCCAAAGTCGTTTGTTTTTCTCTTTTCTTCAACATCTGCCGGAAATAACGGACAAGAGTATCGGAGTAAAGATCGTTGATCCTGTTTGCTTCAGCTGAATCCGGATGGTGGGCATTGGTAAACTCCTGAACTGCTTTCCATTTGACCAGGATGTTCTTGATGTCAGCAGTTGGGATTGGTTGATTGTTTGATTGTTGATCCTCGTTATCAGATGACGCTTCCCTTTGAGCATTGTCCTGTTGCAGGACCAGAAGTGCTTGGAGCTCTTCACTTGTCAGCTCTTCTTCGTGTTCCTCAATAAGCTCCTCTACATCCTCTTCCTCTAATTCCAGCCTTTGGGCCACTGTGATGATGTCCTTCACCACTTCTGTGTCATCAACAACTGCTTCTTCCTGGGTCCACGAAGGCACAAGCATCTTCCAAGCAGAAATGAGGGTCCTTTGTGACACTTCTTCCCAGGCCTTCTGTATAAATCGTATTGCCATAAGGATATCAAATTTCTTCTTCCAAAACTTTCGGACAGTCATATTGTCTCCACCAAACTCGCATTCTTCAAACACCTTATTAAAGAGGGCTCTAGTGTAAAGTTTTTTAAAGTTCGCAATAACTTGCTGATCCATTGGCTGAAGAATGGATGTGGTGTTTGGTGGCAAATACTGCACCCTGATAAATGTATAATAATTTTCCTGCAATATTTCCTCTAGGTCTTTTGGGTGAGAAGGGGCTGTGGGTGTTTAGCGCGGGCGATATATTTGGGGCGCAAGGAGTCACAATGAAAGTCAGCTTTTGCGTTTTGGGCGTCGTGCCGTGGAAGGTGTTGTCGAGGAGCTGGATTCGGACTGACCGGTGTTTTGAGTTGGAAAGGATGGGAATTTGGTGTTGAAGGAAGAAGGGTGAGACAGGATGGTTCTCACGGTCATGTTGACATGGATTTATGACAGGGTTGGAAATTGGAGGCGGCACGACTTGTTTATTTGAGAATATGTACACTTTATACAGATTTACAATTTGCAGCTGGGGCCTGTGACGTGGGAAGGTCGCGGCCGCCACAGTACCCCCCTGCCAGTGATTAACCCGCTGGATGTTTAGCGGATAAGCGCGATTTTTGGGTCAGCCGCTGACCTACAGGCGATCTGCAAAGCGTACGCGTCTTCCGCTGCGCGTGACGATTTGTGTTGGCTGGTTCGGCCTCGTCACCGGTGATGGAGCTGCTGATGGTGTAGGTGATGGCACTGGGGGTGGCGTTACTTGTTGCGTTTCGTCCGCCAGAATGTATGCCGGTTTCAGTCGGTCGATGGAGACGGTGGTGTTCTTGTCTTTGACCTGAACGATGAACGTCTTGTCGTTGCGCTGCACCACCTTGAAGGGGCCGTCGTACGGCATCTGCAGGGGTCCACTGGGTCCGTCGTGTCGGATGAACACCTGTTCGGCGGTCGCAAGGTCCTTGAAGATGAACGTTTTGCGGTCACCGTGTCGTGAACCGTTCGTCGGTTAGAGGTCCTGTAAGAAGCGTCGCAGGTCGGTCACGTAACCTGGGCGTTGTTTTCGTGATTGGCGGTGCGCGGAACCAGGAATTCGCTTGGAAGTCGCAGCCATCGGGATCTGGTTGAAGGCTCGCACCAGGTCGATGACGGAGCAGATCTTCTTTCCCCAGAGGATGTGGGAGAAGTCTTGTGTGTGCCGTATCGGGTAACGGTCGGGAATGGTGCGTGCGTTGAGGGCTCTGTAGTCACCGGTGGGACGCACATTGTCTTTTTTGGGCACCATGTGTAGGGGCGATGACCAGCTGCTCTGCGACGGTCTTGCGATGCCCATCTGAACCATGGCGTTAAATTCGCGCTTCGCGATGGTGAAGCGCTCCGGTGCGAGGCGACGGGTGGACCTGGCGTGGTGCGGATGTGGTGCTGCGTTGAGTGTTTGGGCTCGGAGACGCGGCCGTCGGGCCGCGTGATACCGGGAAACATCTGCAACAAATCTGTGAATCGATTCTCACCTTTCCTGATTATGGTCCTGACGCTGACGGTGTTGGTGTTCGTCACCTGCCCACGGGATGTAAGGTGTGTGACTTCGTCTAGTAGGCGGCCGTGGCGTACGTCCACTAGGAGTCCGTGGTGGGCGAGGAAGTCCGCGCCGATGATCGGCTTGTCCACGTCGGCGATGACGAATTTCTATGGGAACACGCGCCGTAGCCCGAGGTCTAGGCTCATCAGCGTCGTGCCGTATGTCGCGATGATTGTGCCGTTTGCCGCGGAGAGCTCATATGTGGATTTTTCGCACCGGCCGCGGATGCGTGTCCTAGGATAGACACAAATATCGGCTCCGGTGTCCACCAGAAAGCGCGTCTTTGTGATGCGGTCCGTGACGAATAAACGGCTAGTCGCTGCGGGGCTGGAGTCGTTCGCCGTCTCTAACGATTGCCCTGGCCGTTTCCCGATCGCCACGTACATGGAGAGTAGTGTAAGATAGCGGGTTCTGGCTCACTTCAAGGTCACTCCCACTGCGCATGCGCGCGCGCAGCCAAGACCCGAACCAACTCGAATAGCTCAGACCCGAACCAACCTGTGCGCCCTCTATTGGCCCAGACCCGAACCAAACTGTGCGTCCTCTATTGGCCCAGACCCGAACCAACCTGTGCGCCCTCTATTGGCCCAGACCCGAACCAACCCGAAGCGCCCTGTACTAGCCCAGACCCGAACCAACCCGAAGCGCTCTGTACTAGCCCAGACCCGAACCAGTGTTACCAACCTATGGTGCCAAACCCTAGATAACCAAAAATCCCTATATTTAAAAATTTACAATGCGCATGCGCGGTTTTGACAGTCTCCGTTGCCGCCAACTTAAACGACGGCCCGATGCCGACAACCCGCCCGCGGAAATCCCTAGATTTAAAAAATTACAATGCGCATGCGCAGTTTTCACAGATTTAACCAATTACGATGCGCACGCGCGGTTTTGACAGTCTCCAGCGCCGCCATCTTAAACGACAACCAGATGCCGACAGAACGCACCGACAGAAATCCCTAGATTTAAAAAATTACAATGCACATGCGCGGTTTTGACAGTCTCCACCAGCGCCAACTTAAACGAAGATCCGATGCCGCCAACACACCGACCAGAATCCCTAGATCCTAAAAAAATAATTAAAACACATTAAAATTATTAACGTACATTGGACAAACGTTTATTAGCAAGGTGATACAAATACTATCGATCACGATAATTAAGGCGTCACTGGCAGATCGGCAGAGCTGCGGATTTTAACAACTTTCTTGTTATATTTAGCCAGGATGCGTCCTCCCATTGTCCACACATTATTTCTTCCGAGTACCTCACACGCTTCACAGAACAATTTGTAACGCTCCGTCACTAAATCCTCTCGGATGACTATCCTTGTACCTTTAAGCTTGGACTTCTTGTAAAAAATATTATCCTTCATCATATTAGTAGCAAATTTTATGATCATGGTGGATGTACCTTCATCTCGGGGATTGTTCTTCTGCTGGGTCCTTGAGGTAGGTTTCACTGTGTAGGCAGAGACTATATCAGACTGCTCCACCTTCACACCAATCTTATTCTCACAAAGTTGCATTATTGACTCTTTAACACCTACAGTGTTATTGGATGGCACCCCACAGAACCGTAAAGTGTTACAACGACCTTGCTGCTCCAATTCGACGATCCTATTCTGGGCGTCCGCAAGATCATCTTCCAGTAGTCGTACCTTCTCCTCGTATACCTTGTATCGTTCATCCCAACTTTCCCTCAGTTTGTCAGCAATGGAATTCACTAATTTGTCCAAAAACTCTTCAGATGATAATATTTTCTCGCAAATGGTTATAATCCTGGCTTCACCAGCATTACGTGATGGATATCGATCGCCACCCATATTATTAATATGAAGGAATAGCAGTAAACTGAACAATTAGCTAGCAGGGCCACCACGACACGTCTACTCGTTCGCACCACACATCGAATAATTCTGCTTGTTTGGTTCGGTTTCCTTGTCCGATGCTTCCCGGTTGTCCAAGTTGATTCCTGGGTCCTTGTCTGCCAACTTATATTAATGTCTTCATACGCCACCATCTAGACCACACGTCTCTCTTCCCCCTCAAACATTATAGTTAGGGGAATTATTTCCCCTAACACAAAGGCGAGTGGAGGCGTCGTAGAGCCTATTATAAAATAGGTTAACTTAAAAAGAAAAGTAAAATGTATGTTATTAGAAGTGACAAATTTTCTAAGATTACTTACTTGTTCCAAGTCAGGGACTCCCCTGACCTGCAGCTCTCCTTTAATTATGTTAATAAAGATATCATCTATAAAGAATATATTTTATATCATATTTAAATAAGTTTATAACTAGAGTTGCTTACCCATCTTTTCTCGTTGATGCATCACATTCAACTAATCCCACCTGTTACATTATTATGCGCAAAACAAGTGACATCTAATACACATTAAAAAAAACTTTCACACACATTTCTTCAGACGATACAAATTTAATCACTTGATACCTACGAGAACGCTGCAGTCAAGTTGACTCATACCAGACATATTATAATGATAACGCATTATTGTTATGAATAATCTCAAAGCTCACCACCTTTTTTTTTCATATGTTTTCTCGCAAATGGTTATAATACTGGCTTCACCAGCATTACGTGATGGATATCGATCGCCACCCATATTATTAATATGAAGGAATAGCAGTAAACTGAACAATTAGCTAGCAGGGCCACCACGACACGTCTACTCGTTCGCACCACACATCGAATAATTCTGCTTGTTTGGTTCGGTTTCCTTGTCCGATGCTTCCCGGTTGTCCAAGTTGATTCCTTGGTCCTTGTCTGCCAACTTATATTAATGTCTTCATACGCCACCATCTAGACCACACGTCTCTCTTCCCCCTCAAACATTATAGTTAGGGGAATTATTTCCCCTAACACAAAGGCGAGTGGAGGCGTCGTAGAGCCTATTATAAAATAGGTTAACTTAAAAAGAAAAGTAAAATGTATGTTATTAGAAGTGACAAATTTTCTAAGATTACTTACTTGTTCCAAGTCAGGGACTCCCCTGACCTGCAGCTCTCCTTTAATTATGTTAATAAAGATATCATCTATAAAGAATATATTTTATATCATATTTAAATAAGTTTATAACTAGAGTTGCTTACCCATCTTTTCTCGTTGATGCATCACATTCAACTAATCCCACCTGTTACATTATTATGCGCAAAACAAGTGACATCTAATACACATTAAAAAAAACTTTCACACACATTTCTTCAGACGATACAAATTTAATCACTTGATACCTACGAGAACGCTGCAGTCAAGTTGACTCATACCAGACATATTATAATGATAACGCATTATTGTTATGAATAATCTCAAAGCTCACCACCTTTTTTTTTCATATGTTTTCTCGCAAATGGTTATAATACTGGCTTCACCAGCATTACGTGATGGATATCGATCGCCACCCATATTATTAATATGAAGGAATAGCAGTAAACTGAACAATTAGCTAGCAGGGCCACCACGACACGTCTACTCGTTCGCACCACACATCGAATAATTCTGCTTGTTTGGTTCGGTTTCCTTGTCCGATGCTTCCCGGTTGTCCAAGTTGATTCCTTGGTCCTTGTCTGCCAACTTATATTAATGTCTTCATACGCCACCATCTAGACCACACGTCTCTCTTCCCCCTCAAACATTATAGTTAGGGGAATTATTTCCCCTAACACAAAGGCGAGTGGAGGCGTCGTAGAGCCTATTATAAAATAGGTTAACTTAAAAAGAAAAGTAAAATGTATGTTATTAGAAGTGACAAATTTTCTAAGATTACTTACTTGTTCCAAGTCAGGGACTCCCCTGACCTGCAGCTCTCCTTTAATTATGTTAATAAAGATATCATCTATAAAGAATATATTTTATATCATATTTAAATAAGTTTATAACTAGAGTTGCTTACCCATCTTTTCTCGTTGATGCATCACATTCAACTAATCCCACCTGTTACATTATTATGCGCAAAACAAGTGACATCTAATACACATTAAAAAAAACTTTCACACACATTTCTTCAGACGATACAAATTTAATCACTTGATACCTACGAGAACGCTGCAGTCAAGTTGACTCATACCAGACATATTATAATGATAACGCATTATTGTTATGAATAATCTCAAAGCTCACCACCTTTTTTTTCATATGTTTTCTCGCAAATGGTTATAATACTGGCTTCACCAG
Organism: Eledona agricola; assembly: GCA_964023215.1. Classification (NCBI taxonomy): domain Eukaryota; kingdom Metazoa; phylum Arthropoda; class Insecta; order Coleoptera; family Tenebrionidae; genus Eledona; species Eledona agricola. The sequence goes on along the minus strand of OZ026859.1, from coordinate 14,401,310 downwards.
CATTACGTGATGGATATCGATCGCCACCCATATTATTAATATGAAGGAATAGCAGTAAACTGAACAATTAGCTAGCAGGGCCACCACGACACGTCTACTCGTTCGCACCACACATCGAATAATTCTGCTTGTTTGGTTCGGTTTCCTTGTCCGATGCTTCCCGGTTGTTCAAGTTGATTCCTTGGTCCTTGTCTGCCAACTTATATTAATGTCTTCATACGCCACCATCTAGACCACACGTCTCTCTTCCCCCTCAAACATTATAGTTAGGGGAATTATTTCCCCTAACACAAAGGCGAGTGGAGGCGTCGTAGAGCCTATTATAAAATAGGTTAACTTAAAAAGAAAAGTAAAATGTATGTTATTAGAAGTGACAAATTTTCTAAGATTACTTACTTGTTCCAAGTCAGGGACTCCCCTGACCTGCAGCTCTCCTTTAATTATGTTAATAAAGATATCATCTATAAAGAATATATTTTATATCATATTTAAATAAGTTTATAACTAGAGTTGCTTACCCATCTTTTCTCGTTGATGCATCACATTCAACTAATCCCACCTGTTACATTATTATGCGCAAAACAAGTGACATCTAATACACATTAAAAAAAACTTTCACACACATTTCTTCAGACGATACAAATTTAATCACTTGATACCTACGAGAACGCTGCAGTCAAGTTGACTCATACCAGACATATTATAATGATAACGCATTATTGTTATGAATAATCTCAAAGCTCACCACCTTTTTTTTTCATATGTTTTCTCGCAAATGGTTATAATACTGGCTTCACCAGCATTACGTGATGGATATCGATCGCCACCCATATTATTAATATGAAGGAATAGCAGTAAACTGAACAATTAGCTAGCAGGGCCACCACGACACGTCTACTCGTTCGCACCACACATCGAATAATTCTGCTTGTTTGGTTCGGTTTCCTTGTCCGATGCTTCCCGGTTGTCCAAGTTGATTCCTGGGTCCTTGTCTGCCAACTTATATTAATGTCTTCATACGCCACCATCTAGACCACACGTCTCTCTTCCCCCTCAAACATTATAGTTAGGGGAATTATTTCCCCTAACACAAAGGCGAGTGGAGGCGTCGTAGAGCCTATTATAAAATAGGTTAACTTAAAAAGAAAAGTAAAATGTATGTTATTAGAAGTGACAAATTTTCTAAGATTACTTACTTGTTCCAAGTCAGGGACTCCCCTGACCTGCAGCTCTCCTTTAATTATGTTAATAAAGATATCATCTATAAAGAATATATTTTATATCATATTTAAATAAGTTTATAACTAGAGTTGCTTACCCATCTTTTCTCGTTGATGCATCACATTCAACTAATCCCACCTGTTACATTATTATGCGCAAAACAAGTGACATCTAATACACATTAAAAAAAACTTTCACACACATTTCTTCAGACGATACAAATTTAATCACTTGATACCTACGAGAACGCTGCAGTCAAGTTGACTCATACCAGACATATTATAATGATAACGCATTATTGTTATGAATAATCTCAAAGCTCACCACCTTTTTTTTTCATATGTTTTCTCGCAAATGGTTATAATACTGGCTTCACCAGCATTACGTGATGGATATCGATCGCCACCCATATTATTAATATGAAGGAATAGCAGTAAACTGAACAATTAGCTAGCAGGGCCACCACGACACGTCTACTCGTTCGCACCACACATCGAATAATTCTGCTTGTTTGGTTCGGTTTCCTTGTCCGATGCTTCCCGGTTGTTCAAGTTGATTCCTTGGTCCTTGTCTGCCAACTTATATTAATGTCTTCATACGCCACCATCTAGACCACACGTCTCTCTTCTCCCTCAAACATTATAGTTAGGGGAATTATTTCCCCTAACACAAAGGCGAGTGGAGGCGTCGTAGAGCCTATTATAAAATAGGTTAACTTAAAAAGAAAAGTAAAATGTATGTTATTAGAAGTGACAAATTTTCTAAGATTACTTACTTGTTCCAAGTCAGGGACTCCCCTGACCTGCAGCTCTCCTTTAATTATGTTAATAAAGATATCTATAAAGAATATATTTTATATCATATTTAAATAAGTTTATAACTAGAGTTGCTTACCCATCTTTTCTCGTTGATGCATCACATTCAACTAATCCCACCTGTTACATTATTATGCGCAAAACAAGTGACATCTAATACACATTAAAAAAAACTTTCACACACATTTCTTCAGACGATACAAATTTAATCACTTGATACCTACGAGAACGCTGCAGTCAAGTTGACTCATACCAGACATATTATAATGATAACGCATTATTGTTATGAATAATCTCAAAGCTCACCACCTTTTTTTTTCATATGTTTAATGTTTTATATAAAAGAAATAAAAAAATAAAACATTTTTATTCAGTCATGTATAAAACCTATATAGCCTGATAGGTGTACAGAGTACGCTCTCCGAAAATTACGAACCTCCAATTGAACTCGAACGAAATTCAACCTATTCTCTTACACTGATCGGTTTTTATACAAATAACTAGCTGAATGTACCCGGCGTTGCCCGGACGTAGATTAAATAAACGCAGTGTTGACTAAAGTGGTGATGTTGACTAATCGACATTATAATACAATTAAACAGGAATCCTCTACTTTTTCAATCACAAAATAAACAAATTTGTTGAAATTAACCTTCGTTGTCAGGACCGGGTACTTCAATATGATTTGGACAAAGAGGATACCTTGGTTGATATCTGAGATGAAAAATCTTGAATAGACTCTTTAGGCAAAGACGCAGTTGTTCTATAAGCGATTTCAGGAAATCGAAATTAACTTTAGATAATTTTCGGGAAAATCGAAGTTTACAAATTAGCTGATCATGTTATGATAAAATTGAAAACACAATGGAACCATTCCTTTTGCTGCAGTCAACTCACAAACAGAACAGTATGTAGATGATTTTGACTTATATCCAGAATAAACAAACACTTATCTCCTTCTGAACTGCACAAAAATTATTAAAACCTGGCCCTATCTGGTTGGACAATTAAAGTGCGAACCTTTTGAGCTCCCTTTCCAGTATTAAAATTTTGGTATGTGGTAAAATGTGGTATTTGGTGGTATTTGTGCATCGCTAGATTTTCAAACTTGTCCATCTTAGTTATAAATGATGTAAAGCAATAATGAACACAATGTATTTACGTAAAATAAATAGTGTAAAACGCGTATCAATGTCAGTAAAGTCTGATCCAACGCTGTAAATTTTGGATTTCAGCCGAGGCAGATTTGGTGAAAAATAAAAACAACATTATCATTAACTGAACGGTCCGGTACGACGATGGTGATTGGGACCAAATTTGGTTAACGGCAAAATTAACATTCTATATAAAATAAATAAATATTTTGACGGGAATATGGTGGATGTAAAAATCTTATTCGGCTTCTCCGACGAACTCACACTTGTTTACATTAACACAAACTTGTTGAACAATTAAAGTGCGAACCTCTTGTGCTCCCGTTCCAGTATTAAAATATCAATACCAATACCATAGATATTAAAAAAGACAATTTCCATCACCTTTCATAATACGGTGTGGTAATTGTACATCGCTAGATTTTCAAACTTCTCCATCTTAGTTATAAATGATGTAAAGCAATAATGAACACATTGTACGTAAAATAAATAGTGTAAAACGTGTATAAGCACATAATTATTAAGGGTATGAATGTCAGTGATGTCTGGTACATACAACGGTGAAAATTTCGGATTTCAGCCAGGGCAAATTTGGTGAAAAACAAATACACCACTACCATTAACTGAACGTAAAAATTAGCGTACAAATATAAGTGGAGTCCGGTTCGACGCTGGTAATTTTTCGAAAATTGATTGGGGGCAGATTTGGTTAACGCGAGGATCAAATGTTAAATTAAAATACTTTATTTGATAGTGGTAGACGTTCGAACACTGATGCGTCGCTTCATCGAATTTGGCGACTTTGCGAACAGTTTCCGACGCTGGAGCAGCAATTTTCACAATTGTAGTTGTGTTAAAATTAAACACCGCGATCGAGTACTGCTCCACACGCTGAACCAGCAATTCTCGAATTCTAAGAAACGATAAGAAAGGCTTATCCAATGCTTGGAATGTGCGAATTTCTGCATAGATATTGAATAAAACCAAATCGAGCATCGCCTTTTCACGTTTGTGACCTTGCCCTTGACGTGGCAGGCTCAAGCTGCTTCAATAATGTAAAAATCTTATTCGGCATCTCCAATAAACTCACATTTGTTTACATTAACACGCATTCCTTCATGGACTTGTGACGAATTACAAACAAATATTGCAACTTCAAGTGTTCCATTTAATTTCGTTTCTTTTCACTCTAGTCAGTCTGAACTTATTACACAGAGTGATATTTTCAAATCCAGGTGCCCCAAATAATTTTGTCGTTGTTTTCAAAAGTTTCAAGAGAAGGAGAGTTGACAGAGAAGCTAAATTATTCCAAATTATTCCCATTTAGTTCTCTGACAACGTTAAAGACAATGTTGAAATATATAAATACAAAATTTCACACCATAAAAACGAAGTATTTGGGAATTATGTATAAAAAAAGTCGAAGTTATTTATGTTAATTTGGCGTGATTTGCTATGGTTCAAAAAAATGCAAAAATATTAGGTTGATTTGGGGTTGTTTCGGATGATATGGGTTTCTTTGAGGATTGTTTGGAATGGTTATTGATGGTTGGCAGGGTTTAGCTTTGGCGGATTAAACGAAATTTTTGGTAATTATAATGTGATTGGGCTTTGGTTGGCTTGGTAAGAAGTGGTTGGGGTGATTTAGGGGAATTCGAAGTCATTTATGCGAGTTTGGCGTAGTTTGCTTAGAATTCGTAATTTTTTTTTAATTATGGGTTGACCTGGAGTAGTTTTGAATGGTAAGTGTATGACTTTTAGGGATAGTTTGGAATGGTGCGTTATGTTTGGGGTGTTTAACGTATTCAGGTAAATTTTACAAAAATTTTGGTAATTTTAAAATGAAGAATTAAAGTGCGAACCTCTTGAGCTCTATTTCCGGTATTAAAAATGCAATAGGAAAAATAGTAAAAAAGACTATTTCCATCACTTTTCACGGGAATTATACATGGTGGTATTTGTTCTCCGCTTACTATTAGATTTTCAAACTGCTCCATCTTAGTTATAAATAATGCAGAACCATTAATGAACGCAATGTACGTAAAATAAATAGTGTAAATCGTGTATAAGCACACAATACTTAAGCGTATGATGTCAGTGAAAATTTCGGATTTTGGCCGGAGCAGGTTTGGTGAAGAACAAATACACCACTATCATTAACTGAACGTAAAAATTAGCGTACGATAATAAGTGAAGTCCGGTCCGACGCTGGAAATTTTTCGAAAATCGATTGGGGAGAGTTGTGGTTAACGGCAAGAACAAATCGGGAATATCGGGAATAAAATAATTTATTTAATAGCGATAGAACTTCGAATACCGATGCGTCGCCTCGACCTTGGCGACGTTGAATACCAGCGTTCCAGACGCTGAAGCAGCAATTTTCACAATTATATGAGGTGCACGTGCCTAGTGCGTATAAAAACAATTTGGATAACAAAAGAGATTAATTTGTATGTACCAAATAATACTCGCACAGGTGTACTCGTATGGCCCGTCATAATTTTCACGAAATGAATTTAAGAAATTAACATTCTAAAGTAAATAAATATTTTGACGGGAATGTTAAAAATCTTATTCGGCCTTTCCGACAAACTAACACTTGTTTACATTAACATGCATTCCTTCATGGACCTGTGACGAATTACAAACGAATACCGAAATTTCAAGTGTTCCACGTCAGTCTGAACTTATTACACAGTGATATTTTCACATTCAGGCGCCCTAAATTATTTTGCCGTTGATTTCAAAAGTTTCCCTGGAAGGAGAGTATTCAGCAAGGGGCTCGTCAGGGGTGGCAGAGTTGGCAGTGCCACTCCAAATATAAATTTACTATCGAACACAACAATAGTTCTGTAATTCAATTGCAGAATTTCGAAATTTTCAGATATTTTCACGAAAATCTAGGGTTTACACCGCGTTTATACCGCTTTAAAGTTAAAAACCATAGAGCTGTTTATACAAATTCACGCATGTTGAGAAGGTAGGGCTTGCCCCGTCAGCGTGTTGCAATTCAGAAATACGTTTATGTTTGCATCTCAACTGGAACAAATAATTATTGGAAAGTGGAAGAAAATCAAAATTGGTATTAGCAAATTTAGTATTCAGAATAACGTCTATTAGTCGAAACAATATGTTTTATGTGCAGATATTTATTAATATTTTATGATTTAATACGATAAGGCATTTATAAATGACACAACCAAATGGAAGATTTTGATTGAAAATGATTATTAATTTATGGTAACCGAAGTAATTTAGGTGAGTTTGGCATAGTTTGCTATGGTTTGTATCATTTTTTGTAAGTTTAAAGTGATTTAGCTTAGTTTGGGGTGGTAAGGGGTAGTTGGGGATGATTTATGGTAGCCCAAGTAATTTGGGTGATTTTGGCATAGTTTGCTATGGTTTGTATCATTTTTGTAATTTTAAAGTGATTGGGCTTAGTTTGGGGCGGTAAGGGGTAGTTGGGGGTGATTTATGATAGCCGAAGTAATTTGGGTGAGTTTGGCATAGTTTGCTATGGTTTGTATCATTTTTTGTAATTTTAAAGTGATTGGGCTTAGTTTGGGGCGGTAAGGGGTAGTTGGGGGTGATTTATAATAGCCGAAGTAATTTGGGTGAGTTTGGCATAGTTTGCTATGGTTTGTATCATTTTTTCTAATTTTAAAGTGATTGGGCTTAGTTTGGGGCGGTAAGGGGTAGTTGGGGGTGATTTATAATAGCCGAAGTAATTTGGGTGAGTTTGGCATAGTTTGCTATGGTTTGTGGCATTTTTTGTAATTTTAAAGTGATTGGGCTTAGTTTGGGGCGGTAAGGGGTAGTTGGGGGTGATTTATGGTAGCCGAACTAATTTGGGTGAGTTTGGCATAGTTTGCTATGGTTTGTGGCATTTTTTGTAATTTTAAAGTGATTTGGTTTAGTTTGTGGTGGTAAGGGGTAGTTGGGGGTGATTTATGGTAGCCGAAGTAATTTGGGTGATTTTGGCATAGTTTGCTATGGTTTGTATCATTTTTTGTAATTTTAAAGTGAGTGGGCTTAGTTTGGGGCGGTAAGGGGTAGTTGGGGGTGATTTATAATAGCCGAAGTAATTTGGGTGAGTTTGGCATAGTTTGCTATGGTTTGTGGCATTTTTTGTAATTTTAAAGTGATTGGGCTTAGTTTGGGGTGGTAAGGGGTAGTTGGGGGTGATTTAGGATAGCCGAAGTAATTTGGGTGAGTTTGGCATAGTTTGCTATGGTTTGTAGCATTTTTTGTAATTTTAAAGTGATTGGGCTTAGTTTGTGGTGGTAAGGGGTAGTTGGGGGTGATTTATGGTAGCCGTAGTAATTTGGGTGATTTTGGCATAGTTTGCTATGGTTTGTATCATTTTTTGTAATTTTAAAGTGAGTGGGCTTAGTTTGGGGCGGTAAGGGGTAGTTGGGGGTGATTTATAATAGCCGAAGTAATTTTGGTGAGTTTGGCATAGTTTGCTATGGTTTGTGGCATTTTTTGTAATTTTAAAGTGATTGGGCTTAGTTTGAGGTGGTAAGGGGTAGTTGGGGGTGATTTATGATAGCCGAAGTAATTTGGGTGAGTTTGGCATAGTTTGCTATGGTTTGTAGCATTTTTTGTAATTTTAAAGTGATTTGGTTTAGTTTGGGGTGGTAAGGGGTAGTTGGGGGTTGATTTATGGTAACCGAAGTAATTTGGTTGAGTTTGGCATAGTTTAGTATGATTTGTAACATTTTTTGTAATTTTAAAGTGATTGCGCTTAGTTTGGGGTGGTAAGGGGTAGTTGGGGGTGATTTATGGTAGCCGAAGTAATTTGGGTGAGTTTGGCATAGTTTGCTATGGTTTGTGGCATTTTTTGTAATTTTAAAGTGATTGGGCTTAGTTTGGGGTGGTAAGGGGTAGTTGGGGGTGATTTATGATAGCCGAAGTAATTTGGGTGAGTTTGGCATAGTTTTGCTATTGTTTGTAGCATTTTTTCTAATTTTAAAGTGATTGGGCTTAGTTTGGGGCGGTAAGGGGTAGTTGGGGGTGAATTTTGGTAGCCGAAATAATGTGTGTGAGTGTGAGAATAGTCTGCTATGGTTTGTGTCATTTTGTTTTATTTTAAAGTGATTGGAGTTACTTGGGGTTGCTAAGGGGTGGTAAGGGATGATTTAAGATAACGGATCTAATTTGTCAGTTTGGCGTAGTTCGGGAATTTTTTGGGGTTGATTTGGTAAAGTTTGTAATGGTAAGAGATATTTGAGGATTTTTAATGTAGGCGGATTAAATTTGGAGTGGTTTGGTAATTTTTAAATGAGTCACGGATCGGGGACATTATAATTGAAATCAAAATTATAATTGAAATATCTGCGCCTCGCTAGGTACGGCAAAAGTATGATCAGGAACGCAGAAAGTGAAAGTGCTTTTAATGTAAACCGGTCGCCCGACGTCGAAGTTGTTTTGGCTAGACACGTGCTTCTAAAAAAAACCCGGTCTCCGCGAGCCGATCATTTTTTGCTTATTTTAACCGGTTTTTATTCGGTTTTTATTTAAATACAAAGGAACCGGACCGAATTTTGCAAAATCTCCTTATTAGCGTTCATTCTCGGCCCTTGATAGACCCGTGTCTAAAATTTCAAGTCTCCAGCCCTCCCGGTTTGGGCTGTAGGTTGTCGGTGAATCAGTGCATGTGTAGATGTGTAGATGTGTAGATGTGTAGATGTGTAGATGAGTGTGTCAGTGAGGACACTTCGCTTTATATATATAGATAATATACCAATTTTAACAGGTAACCGCACTTTTTGTTGAATTACTCGCATGTTTGTTCTAAACTGAAGCGAACAGACTGTTATTTTTTAAAAAACCAACAAAAGCGGGCATTACCATGACAGATAATGATCTTAGGGCATATAAGAGACTTTTAGACATTTCTAATATCCATCGAAGAAATAGTGATCCATCACTACAGTTAAAGGGACATAAAGGTGTTAAATATAGGAAGTTTATTAAAAAGCGGTTCAGTTTATCTCTCTTTGAATATAAATAACAAACCTGATGGAACAGCAGCAGTTCGTATCTAAGCGATATAATAAACAGGTCCGTTCGAAGCAGTTCGGATCTAGCTGTTGCAATAAACAGCCCTGTTGAAAAGCGGTTCATTATCAACCGCTAAGATGAATAGAGAAGATAAAAAATTGAAAAAATGAATTATAGAAGCAACCAATTCTATAAGAAAAAAATATAAAATTATAAAGTTAAGTGGTAGAAAAGATGATGAGTCACTGAAAAAACTTTTACAACCTCTGATAACACCAATAACTGAAATCTCTTCGAAGCTGAGTGATTACAGAAAAGATAAGGAGCAACCAAAACAGTGTGATCAAAAAAAAGATCTAAAAAAACCAGTGGGATTTATTCATGTACCGAAAATAGAAAAACCAGAAAAAGAATACGAGAAAGATGAAGATAACATATACGAGTCGGAATCAATATTAGAGGAACAATATGCAGATGATAATACGATGGAAAATGTAGTCGAAAATCGTAATATTTTACGACAATATCCTGCAATTGCAAAAGACGCAATAAAAGAAGTTGTCATTAAAAAAAGTGATCAAACCTACAGACCTCATTACGACATGCAACTGGATAAGTTTACGATGGGTCGACATGAACTAAATATTAGTGAAGATGGAGATATAATAATGAATAATGAATCTTTCCGCGGTACGGAAGGCTTATACAGACTGTTATTTTTTAAAAAACCAACAAAAGCGGGCATTATCATAACAGATAATGATCTTATGGCATACAAAAGACTTTTAGAAATTTCTAATACCCATCGAAGAAATAGTGATCCATCACAACAATTAAAGGGACATAAAGGTGTTAAATATAGGAAGTTTATTCAACCTTTATTCGAAACAAGTTCTAAAACACCTTATACTTCCGGTGAAGGATTATATACAGATGCGAAAATAGAATATCTTCATTTTGATGATATAAATGAATTGATTCCTCGATTAGCGTTGTTACATGCCGCACGTAAAGCGGGGAATAATTCAGTCATAAATGAAATTTTAGCAATTGAAGAGGAAATAAGAGAAGCTAATTATTTATTAGATTAAAACGAATGTTATTGTAATCAGTTTTAAAATGCCGATCGACCTGTTCGGACGTAAAGTATCATCCTCATCAACAGGTGTAAGAAATTTATTAATATCACCACCACCACCACCACTGTTTATTCTTACTGCTAATGGTGACCTTGACTTTAAAAATCGTAAAATTATAAACGTAAAAGAAGCATCCGAGCAAAATGATGTCGTAACCAAAAAATATTTGGATCAGCTTTATGAAATTCAAAACAAAGAATTATCATCGCGACTCCAAACTATAAATAATGATTTAGATCATAAAATCAGTAGAAGTTATAATTACACTGACACTTCATTCAATATGAAATATAATGCTTTAATGGAACGAATTATAAAACTTGAGGTCCAAATAAATAACGCCATTAGTAACAAACCGATAACTGTGTTAGTAGAAGCAGGTATTGAAGAAAAAAACTGATAATTAGTTAATCATTCTCACGCTAAAAGTAAATATTAAACTGATTACTTTAGCAGATCGTCGTGTACACTTCCGTTACAAGGTAAACGATATAAAATATCAATAAGTGAGAATGTCTCGAAACGTGATCCAGGTCAGTAATATAAAACAAAAAGTTGTAAACGAAATTTTTAAACCTGCTCGTAAAAATTTTAAACGTAGACGAACAATTATTAAAAACATGGATGATTTATGGCAGGTGGATTTGGCTGATATGCAAAACGTGTCTCATCATAATAAAGGATATAATTATATACTTGTTGTTATCGATTGTTTTACGAAATATGTATGGGGTAAACCGTTGAAAACAAAAACTGCTAAAGATGTAACGGAGGCGATGAAATTAATATTATCGTTAAAAGACGGAAGAATACCCAAAAATTTACAATCCGATCAAGGAAAAGAATTTTATAATAGAGAATTTCAAGAATTAATGAAAAAATATAAAATCAATCATTACAGTACGTATAGTGTGAAAAAAGCGGCAATCGCTGAACGAGTTATACGAACGCTGAAAACAAAAATTTATCGATATTTTATATTATTTGGAACACATAGATGGATAGACAAATTACAAGATATTGTATTGGATTATAATAATACAAAACATAGTACGACCGGAATGAAGCCCATAGAGATAAACAGTTCGAATCAAGGAGATATAACCGCTTACAATCAATTGATAATTGTCGATAAAAATAAGAAAAAATTTAAAGTCGGTGATTTTGTGAGAATCAGCAAAGAGAAGACAATATTCGAAAAAGGATATACCCCGAATTGGTCAACTGAAATTTTTAAAATCACAAAAGTAAAATTAACCAATCCAGTTACGTTTTTACTCGAAGATAAAGATGGTCGTCCAATAAAAGGTTCCTTTTATGTACAAATTTTATTTACGAAATCGAAGATTGACTTTTTAAAAACGTTTATTGCGTAAACTACATTAAGCGGCAAGAAATAGAGTGTTTTTTATTACACGTTACATGGTTTTTATATGTTCAAATATGCTAGCATAAACAATTCTAATATTTCACTATTAAGCTTTTTAGGAGGCAAAACGGATACATAAGTCCTCCCTTCGTAGTCCGAAGACTCCGGCGAGGGTCCATCAGATTTTAGCGTCATCCGGGCTGCACGTAGTCCTGATTTCGATATTGGTCGGTTCAGGTTTGGCATTTGGTCGATTTTTAATTTTGCATCGCCGAATTAGCAGGAAGATGATTCCTGCGAATCCTATAACATATAGGGTAACGGTGCCAGAAACGTGTGTAATGTCTCTTAATTTGAAGTCCTCGTTATCTTCGATCTGTTGAAGGTTGTTTGATAGTTTTGTCATTTGGAGATGTTTCAGGTGGATACGAGGTATTGCGGTTGGTCCTTTCGAAGGTTGACTGAACTTTATGTTTTCTAACAGCAACGGTTGACGTTTCGTGCTGTCGTTGAATGCCAGTTGTTGGTTTTCGATGAACTTCTTACAGTGTGGTTCGTTGTCGAATAGGAAGACACCTTCCAGTTGACTGGTGGTTGAGGCTTCTTTGCAAATTATTTTTGTTGTTGTAGGTTGTATAAAAATCCCTAGGTATTGGTTGATTTGTGGGATGTATTCGATTGATTGTTGTCGATTTAGTTGGATTGGTTGACATGCGTCGAAGTTGTTCTTGAAAATGATGTTCTGTTCGCAGGTGGTAGCGACGTAAGATATCAAATGTTTTGGACACATGTAGATGTCTAAGGTTTTGTCACAAATGTTCATTAATGGGGTTAGACTAGACTCAGATTTCAGAAAATAAGGTGATGATGGGATTATTGTTCGAAAACTCTGATCAGGTATTGGTAGAAAATTATATAGTTCTAGTGGTTCTTTTCCAAAAAGTGGGATTGAAATTAAATATAAAATTTCAAATTTCTGGATGACACATTTAGTTTTTATAATATTTTTAAAATTTTGAATATTATCTAGACTAACGAAGAATGGCAGTTTTTCGGCATATATTATTTGAACTTTGTTTAATTCTTTAAATAGTTCCTCATTTGTTATAATGCTGGGGTGAACAACATTTAGTTTACAGAATGTCAATGAATTCTCTATATCTTGAACTATGTTTAATATTACATTAAATAAATTTGTTAACTGATTTGTGACATCTTTAGCAAATAGTTGATCAAATTGATGTTTTGTATAATTTTGAGCACTTGTGAGCAGTGTTGTAGCTGTGAAGAGGGATTTTTCGTTATGTTCTATATTTTTTATTGTTTGTTGAAATTTGGATATTATTTCTTTATTAATGGAATATTGGTTGTTGATTTGGTGAGCAAAATTGTTCTGGTTTTGTTTTAGAATGTCTAATGTTTTGCTTATTCGTTCATTGTCATCAGCGTCCATGTTTCCAGTGATTGTGTTAATAATTGATCCTAAAGCGTTGACAAGACCTCTTGCAGTACGTTTATGAAAAAATGGCTCTAATTTTTCATTAATAGTTTTTATACTATAGTGAATAATTTTGAGATAGTTCTGTACTTCGTTTGTGTTATTATTAAAGGCATTTTCGACGAATTTTGTTTTTAATTGATTTTAATAGTAGAACATTTTGGAAATCATTGACGTCCTGATGGTTATAAAATTTATAGATTAGCTGTTCACCCGTGCTGATAAATTCGCTGAGGAGTGAACGATTGCCATGAAATTCAGGCAATATTTGTAAATATTCTAACTTGAACTCCATTCTTGGTTGAGTGTTAATTTGGTTCTCGATTACAAGAGTTGAGTTACGATTGATCGGAGATCTCGAACGATCGCGATTAGTTAATAAACTAACACTAATCCTGATGTATATTTAGTGGAAAAAGTTATTCGACGTAATGGTCAAAAATTATTTGTAAAATGGCTCGGATTACCGACCAATCAGAATAGTTGGATACATATTAAAGACATTGCTTAATAAAGAAATAGAAAATTATGTTAGTTTCGCTCGAGATGGCGACAAGTGTGGAGAGTGTATTGCAAAGAGTGCTTCGTTTTGAAAAAGTTATCAATGAAATCCAATTTATAACCAAATTGGAAATCTTAAAACTACGACCTACACAACTAATTGAAATCTATATATATAAAGCGAAGTGTCCTCACTGACACACTCATGTATACATTCACTGATTGATAATCACAAATACAGCCCAAACCGTGAGGGCTGGCGACTTGAAATTTTAGACACGGGTGTATCATGTGCCGAAACGAAGTAATAACGTGCGTTCAAAAAAAAACCGAGGCTGAGTTGGCCATGGAATTTATCGGCTTTCCAGTGTAGAAACCACAAATGACAAGAACTGTCAGTCTAAAATTTTCTACCAAAATAAAACGGACCAATTTTATGTAAATTGTTTATAATAAATGCCAGGACATGTGTATATCGCTCTCATAAACATAATGCTACCCTCCTTCGCGTCCATTTATTGAAATTTGTCCCAACAGAATAATCGTATACGAAGCCATTGTCAACAAAGAACCCAACCTAAAAACTATCTGACAGATTCGAACTGACAGTTCTAAATTTTGCTACACTAAATTGATGCACAAAGTTTTTCCATGGCCAACGCAGCCTCGTTTTTTTTTTGAACGCACGTTATAAGGAGATTTTGCAAAATTCGGTCCGGTTCCTTTGTATTTAAATAAAAACCGAATAAAAACCGGTTAAAATCGGCTCGCGGAGACCGTGTTTTTGTTAGAAGCACGTGTCTAGCCAAAACAACTTCGACGTCGGGCGACCGGTTTACACTTTCACTTTCTGCTTTCCTGATCATACTTTTGCCGTAAATACCTAGCGAGGCGCAGATATTTAATTATAATTTTGATTTCAATTATAATGTCGATCCGTGACTCATTTAAAAATTACCAAACCACTCCAAATTTAATCCGCCTACATTAAAAATCCTCAAATATCTCTTACCATTACAAACTTTACCAAATCAACCCCAAAAAATTCCCGAACTACGCCAAACTGACATAAATTAGATCCGTTATCTTAAATCATCCCTTACCACCCCTTAGCAACCCCAAGTAACTCCAATCACTTTAAAATAAAACAAAATGACACAAACCATAGCAGACTATTTCGAACTCACACACATTATTTCGGCTACCAAAATTCACCCCCAACTACCCCTTACCACCCCAAACTAAGAACAATCACTTTAAAATTACAAAAAATGTTACAAATCATAGCAAACTATGCCAAACTCACCCAAATTACTTCGGCTACCATAAATCACCCCCAACTACCCCTTACCACCCCAAAATAAGCCAATTCACTTTAAAATTACAAAAAATGCTACAAATCTTAGCAAACTATGCCAAAATCACTTAAATTACTACGGCTACCATAAATCACCCCCAACTACCCCTTACCACCCCAAAATAAGCCAATTCACTTTAAAATTACAAAAAATGCTACAAATCTTAGCAAACTATGCCAAAATCACCTAAATTACTACGGCTACCATAAATCACCCCCAACTACCCCTTACCACCCCAAACTAAGCCAAATCACTTTAAAATTACAAAAAATGCTACAAATCTTAGCAAACTATGCCAAAATCACCTAAATTACTACGGCTACCATAAATCACCCCCAACTACCCCTTACCACCCCAAAATAAGCCAATTCACTTTAAAATTACAAAAAATGCTACAAATCTTAGCAAACTATGCCAAAATCACCTAAATTACTGCGGCTACCATAAATCACCCCCAACTACCCCTTACCACCCCAAACTAAGAACAATCACTTTAAAATCACAAAAAATGCTACATCCCATAACAAACTATGCCAAAATCACCTAAATTACTACGGCTACCATAAATCACCCCCAACTACCCCTTACCACCCCAAACTAAGAACAATCACTTTAAAATTACAAAAAATGTTACAAATTATTGCAAACTATGCCAAACTCACCCAAATTACTTCGGCTACCATAAATCACCCCCAACTACCACTTACCACCCCAAAATAAGCCAATTCACTTTAAAATTACAAAAAATGCTACAAATCTTAGCAAACAATTCCAAACTCATCTAAATTACTTCGGCTACCATAAATCACCCCCAACTACCCCTTACCAGTCCAAACTAAGAACAATCACTTTAAAATTACAAAAAATGTTACAAATCATAGCAAACTATGCCAAAATCACCTAAATTACTACGGCTACCATAAATCACCCCCAACTACCCCTTACCACCCCAAAATAAGCCAAATCACTTTAAAATTAGAAAAAATGCTACAAACCATAGCAAAACTATGCCAAACTCACCCAAATTACTTCGGCTATCATAAATCACCCCCAACTACCCCTTACCACCCCAAACTAAGAACAATCACTTTAAAATTACAAAAAATGCTACAAACCATAGCAAACTATGCCAAATTCACCCAAATTACTTCGGCTACCATAAATCACCCTCAAATACCCCTTACAACCCAAACTAAGCCAAATCACTTTAAAATTACAAAAAATGATACAAACCATAGCAAACTATGCCAAACTTACCCAAATTACTTCGGCTACCATAAATCAATCCCAAATATCCCTTACCACCCCAAACTAAGAACAATCACTTTAAAATTACAAAATATGTTACAAATCATAGCAAACTATGCCGAACTCACCCAAATTACTTCGGCTACCATAAATCACCCCCAACTACCCCTTACCACCCCAAACTAAGAACAATCGCTTTAAAAAAAAAAAAAGCTATAAACCATAACAAACTATGCCACCCCAATCTAAGCCCAATCACTATTAAATTACAAAAAATGCTACAAACCGTAGCAAACTATGTCAAACTCACTTAAATTACTTCGGCTACCATAAATCACCCCCAACTACCCCTTACCACCCCAAACTAAGCCCAATCACTTTAAAATTACAAAAAATGCTACAAACCATAGCAAACTATGTCAAACTCACTTAAATTACTTCGGCTAACATAAATCACCCCCAACTACCTCTTACCACCCCAAACTAAGCTCAATCACTTTAAAATTACAAAAAATGATACAAATCATAGCAAACTATGCCAAACTCACGCAAATTACTTCGGCTACCATAAATCACCCCCAACTACCCCTTACCACCCCAAACTAAGCCAAATCACTTTAAAATTACAAAAAATGATACAAACCATAGCAAACTATGCCAAACTCACCCAAATTACTTCGGCCACCATAAATCACCCCCAACTACCCCTTACCACCCCAAACTAAGCCAAATCACTTTAAAATTACAAAAAATGCTACAAACCATAGCAAACTATGCCAAACTCACCTAAATTACTTCGGCTACCTTAAATCACCCTTAACTACCCCTTACCACCCCAAACTAAGCCTAATCACTTTAAAATTACAAAAAATGCTACAAACCATAGCAAACTATGCCAAACTCACCCAAATTACTTCTGCTACCATAAATCATCCCCAACTACCCCTTACCACCCCAAACTAAGCGCAATCACTTTAAAATTACAAAAAATGTTACAACTCATAGTAAACTATGCCAAACTCAACCAAATTACTTCGGTTACCATAAATCACCCCCAACTACCCCTTACCCCCCAAACTAAACCAAATTACTTTAAAATTAGAAAAAATGCTACAAACCATAGCAAAATAATTCCAAACTCACCTAAATGACTTCGGCTACCATAAATCACCCCCAACTACCCCTTACCACCCCAAACTAAGCCCAATCACTTTAGAATTACAAAAAATGCTAAAAACCATAGCAAGCTATGCCAAACTCACCCAAATTACTTCGGCTACCATAAATCAATCCCAAATATCCCTTACCACCCCAAACTAAGAACAATCACTTTAAAATTACAAAATATGTTACAAATCATAGCAAACTATGCCGAACTCACCCAAATTACTTCGGCTACCATAAATCACCCCCAACTACCCCTTACCACCCCAAACTAAGAACAATCGCTTTAAAATTACAAAAAAAGCTATAAACCATAACAAACTATGCCACCCCAATCTAAGCCCAATCACTTTAAAATTACAAAAAATGCTACAAACCGTAGCAAACTATGTCAAACTCACTTAAATTACTTCGGCTACCATAAATCACCCCCAACTACCCCTTACCACCCCAAACTAAGCCCAATCACTTTAGAATTACAAAAAATGCTAAAAACCATAGCAAGCTATGCCAAACTCACCCAAATTACTTCGGCTACCATAAATCAATCCCAAATATCCCTTACCACCCCAAACTAAGCTAAATCACTTTAAAATTACAAAAAATGATACAAACCATAGCAAACTATGCCAAACTCACCCAAATTACTTCGGCTACCATAAATCACCCCCAACTACCCCTTACCTCCACAAACTAAGCCAAATCACTTTAAAATTACAAAAAATGATACAAACCATAGCAAACTATGCCAAACTCACCTAAATTACTTCGGTTACCATAAATTAATAATCATTTTCAATCAAAATCTTCCATTTGGTTGTGTCATTTATAAATGCCTTATCGTATTAAATCATAAAATATTAATAAATATCTGCACATAAAACATATTGTTTCGACTAATAGACGTTATTCTGAATACTAAATTTGCTAATACCAATTTTGATTTTCTTCCACTTTCCAATAATTATTTGTTCCAGTTGAGATGCAAACATAAACGTATTTCTGAATTGCAACACGCTGACGGGGCAAGCCCTACCTTCTCAACATGCGTGAATTTGTATAAACAGCTCTATGGTTTTTAACTTTAAAGCGGTATAAACGCGGTGTAAACCCTAGATTTTCGTGAAAATATCTGAAAATTTCGAAATTCTGCAATTGAATTACAGAACTATTGTTGTGTTCGATAGTAAATTTATATTTGGAGTGGCACTGCCAACTCTGCCACCCCTGACGAGCCCCTTGCTGAATACTCTCCTTCCAGGGAAACTTTTGAAATCAACGGCAAAATAATTTAGGGCGCCTGAATGTGAAAATATCACTGTGTAATAAGTTCAGACTGACGTGGAACACTTGAAATTTCGGTATTCGTTTGTAATTCGTCACAGGTCCATGAAGGAATGCATGTTAATGTAAACAAGTGTTAGTTTTTCGGAAAGGCCGAATAAGATTTTTAACATTCCCGTCAAAATATTTATTTACTTTAGAATGTTAATTTCTTAAATTCATTTCGTGAAAATTATGACGGGCCATACGAGTACACCTGTGCGAGTATTATTTGGTACATACAAATTAATCTCTTTTGTTA
This sequence comes from Eledona agricola, assembly GCA_964023215.1. Lineage (NCBI taxonomy): Eukaryota > Metazoa > Arthropoda > Insecta > Coleoptera > Tenebrionidae > Eledona > Eledona agricola. The sequence continues at coordinate 14,382,252 of OZ026859.1, read as the reverse complement.
TCCAAATTGTTTTTATACGCACTAGGCACGTGCACCTCATATAATTGTGAAAATTGCTGCTTCAGCGTCTGGAACGCTGGTATTCAACGTCGCCAAGGTCGAGGCGACGCATCGGTATTCGAAGTTCTATCGCTATTAAATAAATTATTTTATTCCCGATATTCCCGATTTGTTCTTGCCGTTAACCACAACTCTCCCCAATCGATTTTCGAAAAATTTCCAGCGTCGGACCGGACTTCACTTATTATCGTACGCTAATTTTTACGTTCAGTTAATGATAGTGGTGTATTTGTTCTTCACCAAACCTGCTCCGGCCAAAATCCGAAATTTTCACTGACATCATACGCTTAAGTATTGTGTGCTTATACACGATTTACACTATTTATTTTACGTACATTGCGTTCATTAATGGTTCTGCATTATTTATAACTAAGATGGAGCAGTTTGAAAATCTAATAGTAAGCGGAGAACAAATACCACCATGTATAATTCCCGTGAAAAGTGATGGAAATAGTCTTTTTTACTATTTTTCCTATTGCATTTTTAATACCGGAAATAGAGCTCAAGAGGTTCGCACTTTAATTCTTCATTTTAAAATTACCAAAATTTTTGTAAAATTTACCTGAATACGTTAAACACCCCAAACATAACGCACCATTCCAAACTATCCCTAAAAGTCATACACTTACCATTCAAAACTACTCCAGGTCAACCCATAATTAAAAAAAAATTACGAATTCTAAGCAAACTACGCCAAACTCGCATAAATGACTTCGAATTCCCCTAAATCACCCCAACCACTTCTTACCAAGCCAACCAAAGCCCAATCACATTATAATTACCAAAAATTTCGTTTAATCCGCCAAAGCTAAACCCTGCCAACCATCAATAACCATTCCAAACAATCCTCAAAGAAACCCATATCATCCGAAACAACCCCAAATCAACCTAATATTTTTGCATTTTTTTGAACCATAGCAAATCACGCCAAATTAACATAAATAACTTCGACTTTTTTTATACATAATTCCCAAATACTTCGTTTTTATGGTGTGAAATTTTGTATTTATATATTTCAACATTGTCTTTAACGTTGTCAGAGAACTAAATGGGAATAATTTGGAATAATTTAGCTTCTCTGTCAACTCTCCTTCTCTTGAAACTTTTGAAAACAACGACAAAATTATTTGGGGCACCTGGATTTGAAAATATCACTCTGTGTAATAAGTTCAGACTGACTAGAGTGAAAAGAAAGGAGCTTGCACCCAGAAACGAAATTAAATGGAACACTTGAAGTTGCAATATTTGTTTGTAATTCGTCACAAGTCCATGAAGGAATGCGTGTTAATGTAAACAAATGTGAGTTTATTGGAGATGCCGAATAAGATTTTTACATTATTGAAGCAGCTTGAGCCTGCCACGTCAAGGGCAAGGTCACAAACGTGAAAAGGCGATGCTCGATTTGGTTTTATTCAATATCTATGCAGAAATTCGCACATTCCAAGCATTGGATAAGCCTTTCTTATCGTTTCTTAGAATTCGAGAATTGCTGGTTCAGCGTGTGGAGCAGTACTCGATCGCGGTGTTTAATTTTAACACAACTACAATTGTGAAAATTGCTGCTCCAGCGTCGGAAACTGTTCGCAAAGTCGCCAAATTCGATGAAGCGACGCATCAGTGTTGGAACGTCTACCACTATCAAATAAAGTATTTTAATTTAACATTTGATCCTCGCGTTAACCAAATCTGCCCCCAATCAATTTTCGAAAAATTACCAGCGTCGAACCGGACTCCACTTATATTTGTACGCTAATTTTTACGTTCAGTTAATGGTAGTGGTGTATTTGTTTTTCACCAAATTTGCCCTGGCTGAAATCCGAAATTTTCACCGTTGTATGTACCAGACATCACTGACATTCATACCCTTAATAATTATGTGCTTATACACGTTTTACACTATTTATTTTACGTACAATGTGTTCATTATTGCTTTACATCATTTATAACTAAGATGGAGAAGTTTGAAAATCTAGCGATGTACAATTACCACACCGTATTATGAAAGGTGATGGAAATTGTCTTATTTAATATCTATGGTATTGGTATTGATATTTTAATACTGGAACGGGGAGCTCAAGAGGTTCGCACTTTAATTGTTCAACAAGTTTGTGTTAATGTAAACAAGTGTGAGTCCGTCGGAGAAGCCGAATAAGATTTTTACATCCACCATATTCCCGTCAAAATATTTATTTATTTTATATAGAATGTTAATTTTGCCGTTAACCAAATTTGCTCCCAATCACCATCGTCGTACCGGACCGTTCAGTTAATGATAATGGTGTTTTTATTTTTCACCAAATCTGCCTCGGCTGAAATCCAAAATTTACAGCGTTGGATCAGACTTTACTGACATTGATACGCGTTTTACACTATTTATTTTATGTAAATACTTGTGTTCATTATTGCTTTACATCATTTATAACTAAGATGGAGCAGTTTGAAAATCTAGCAGAGTACAAATACAATTTTCGTGAAAGCTGATGAAAATAGTCTTTTTTACTATCTGTGGTATTGGTATTGAAATTTTACTACTGGAAAGAGAGCTCAAAAGGTACGCACTTTAATTGTTCAACAAGTTGCGGCCAGGTTTTAATAATTTTTGTGCAGCTTAGAAGGAGATAATCATGCTGAGTTTGTTTATTCTGAAGATAAGTCAAAATTATCTACATCTGTTCTGTTTATGAGATGACTGTAGCAGGAGAAATGTTTCCATTGTGTTTTCAACTTTATCATAACATGATCGGCGGCTAATTTGTAAACTTCGATTTTCCCGAAAATTTCATTCATTCACATTAATTTCGATTTCCTGGAATCGCTTGTAGAACACCTCCAAACTGCGTCTTTGCCTAATTCAAGATTTTTCATCTTAGGTATCAACCAAAGTTGTCCAAATCAAATGGAAGTACCCGGTCCTGGCAACGCAGGTTAATTTCAGCAAATTTGTTTATTTTGTGATTGGAAAAGTAGAGCATTCCTGTTTAATTGTATTATAATGTCGATTAGTCTACATCACAAATACACCACTTTTGTCAACACTGCGTTTATTTAATCTACGTCCGGGCACCGCCGGGTACATTCAGCTAGTCCAATATATAGGTTAGGTAAAAACAATATCAGTTTTTTAATTATTTAATAGGTTAGACAAATTAAGTAGGTATTAACTATTTAATGAGCTACATAAATTTAATCAGAATCCTCTGAACGTGGTGGACTTATTTCTTGAACACTGCAACAATGATCATAAATACAATTTTAAAAAATTGTTTTGAGTTGTTTCGCCTTTCATCACTTTCAATGTCACCAACTGCTGCCAAGAAATCGTTTTTCTCTATTGCAGTTTTAAAATCAAAGGAAATAAACTTGCCTATCCCCCACAATGGCTTTTTAATCTCACACGATAGAGTAACTCGTTTACATAATCACACAGACTTTAGTAGATCAGTGCTAGTTGTTGACCACGCGTCATGTCTATATATATAAAGCGAAGTGTCCTCACTGACACACTCATTCATCTACACACAGATTCATAATCAACCCACAGCCCAAACCGTGAGGGCTGGAGACTTGAAATTTTAGACACGGGTGTATCATGTGCCGAAAGTGAACGCTAAGAAGGGATTTTGAGAATTCGGTCCGGTTCCTTTGTAATTCAATAAAAACCGGATAAAATAAACAAAAAATGATCGGCTCGCGGAGTACGTGTTTATGTTAGAAGCGCGTATCTAGCCAAAACAACTTCGACGTCGGACGACCGGTTTACATTAAAAGCACTAAATAATTTCAACGTCGAGTTTCTGATTTCGTCATACTTTTGCCGTACCTAGCGAGGCGCAGATATTTCAATTATAATTTTGATTTCAATTATAATGTCGATCCGTGACTCAATTAAAAATTACCAAACCACTCCAAATTTAATCCGTCTACATTAAACATCTTCAAATATCTCTTACCATTGCAAACTTTACCAAATCAACCCCAAAAGTTCCCGAACTACGCCAAACTGACATAAATTAGATCCGTTATCTTAAATCATCCCTTACCACCCTTTAGCAACCCCAAGTAATTCCAATCACTTTAAAATAAAACAAAATGACACAAATCATAGCAGACTATGTCGAACTCACACATATTATTTCGTCTACCAAAAATCACCCCCAACTACCACTTAACACCCCAAAATAAGCCCAATCACTTTAAAATTACAAAAATGCTACAAACCATAGCAAAACCACAGTAGAGAAGGAATCAGTAGGTTCACTCCGCGTCGGCACCTTTGATGCTCGTGTTCCAAATCAGTTTTGCGCATGAGGCCTGGAGTTGCCATTTTACAACTCATTGGCGTAGAATTAGGAAGGGCCATGGAAGACATCATTGCATCAAAGTTATATTTAATTACATGTTTTGTAGGATTTTAAGTTAATTAAGTGAAGTGTAGGCAGAGATATTTGTACGTGACCGGTAGCTTAGTCGGTGGAGCACCCGACCGGCAATCGGAAGACCTAAGTCGGTCCCGGCAAAATTTTCTATACTGTGCTTCTTCAAGGATACTGCGTCAGTCTGTGATGAGAGTGCCGGGAGTTATAATCCTGCCAATGATGTTACTAAAATCTACGGCGCATGTGGCTTGGAGTCGATATGGCCTTGGAACAAAAATATTGCAGTGTGAACCTGCTGATTCCTTCTCTACTGTGTCATTACTTTCATCGGTAGCTAATGAAAACCATTCAAATAATTGTGCCTTTATCCGAAGTAGCTCGCATAAATTATTGCCCAAATCTTCAGTGCGGCGGGTACACGTTCTGGCAGATAAACTTATATTTTCAAATTTCTTTTTTTGATCTGGGCACACCTCCTTAGCCATAACTAAAGCTAATTGTCGGTAAACTGTCGCCCAGACTTCGCGAGTATTTCCGCTACCCTTAAACTCCCACGTACAATCGACTCGTTATTTTGAACCTGAACCTTAAAAACGTTTTGTTGATTCTTTATGGAAGATTTGAGTTCGTTGATTTTGATTTTCCGCGCATCACCCACAAGACATGCAAATTTGATTTTATGATCACTATCGTAGTGCCGTTTGACGTTATATTCCTTTTGAACAGTAATAGTTTTTTGGTATATTAAACATAGCGGTTTTCCATTACAATTAATAAGAAAGTTCAAATCAGTCCATGAATCATTAAACATTCTGTTTTCTTCCGATTACTTTCTTTTTTTTGAAGCCATTAGTAAAAGTTATGCGCCTCGGCAATGTTCGTGTTTCCGAAGTAGTACGAATATGCAACCAATGACAGGCCGTCCTCGAAACGGCAACGTTATTCTATCTTGTTGATATCTATCGAGAGCATAGATTAGGTACATATAAAATGGGTAAAATAATTACATTATAATCAACGTACCTCACGTCGCTACTATACTCAACGCACATTCTCAAACATACGGACACATAACAGAAAAATAAAAACTTATTTCTTTACGTGAATTCGCTAAAGGCCTTCCTTGTGGACCTTACTTTCGCGGGCCGCACTGAGGTGGCTTACGGGCCGCAGTTTGCCGACCGCTGGTATAGAACATGCGTGGGACATGTTGCAAAGAAGTCTAGATAGCCATATCACTAGGCCATGCACGTTACAAGAACTCCGGCAAATTTTACCTCTACTATGGGCTAATTTACCCCGACACATGCTTAAAACCATTATTGAAAGTATGTCCAGACGTTTCCAAGCAGTAATTGATGCCAGTGGAGGTCACAGAACTTATTAAAACAGTACTTTGTCACTTTTAGGTCTCTTTCCTGTTACTTATAAAAATAAAATAAAAAAATTTCATCTCGTGTTTGAAATCTAAATATGGTTTTGTGGTATTTCTTGAGACTTTATTCTAAATTTGCCAAAAAATAAATTGCATCAAAATATTTTAGTCGTAAGTAAAGAATTTGGCTATATCCCTAACTTTTGTGGAGCAGTTTATCTATGGTATTGGTATTGATATTTTTATACTGGAACGGGAGCTCAAGAGGTTCGCACTTTAATTGTTCAACAAGCCTGTGTTAATGTAAATAAGTGTGAGTCCGTCGGAGAGGCACACCCCTCCTTAAACTAAATACATTTAAACATTATTTGATCTCTAAAGTGCTCAAATTTCTTACAATCTAACGGTTTAGTTAACAAATCAGCAATTTGATTGTTTGTGTCACAATGTTCTACGTCCAAACAACCTTCCGTCACTTTCTCATTGATATAGTGATACCGTACATTAATATGCTTGCTCCGCCGATTCACTATCCCGTTCTTTGCAAGTTCGATTGCACTTTTGTTGTCAATTTTTAGTGAAGCCGCCCGCACTTCTACGTTGTAAAGTTCTTCAAACACATTGTTCAGAAACAGCAATTTTCTGCAACACTCCGCTGCAGCGATGTACTCTGCTTCTGTTGTTGAAAGTGCCACCATTGGTTGTTTTCTTGTGCACCATGAGATTGGTCCTCCATTGTATATTATGATGTATCCAGTTGTACTGCGACGATTTTCTTGGTCTTGGACATAGTCTGAATCACTGTACGCTATTAGTTGTTCCTTTTTTTCAGGTCTTCTTTCTGATGTATTAACGTCACATTTTATTCCTAGACCTGGATTGAGTTTTAGATACTTTAGAATATGTTTTACATTATTTACGTTGCTTCTTGTTGATTTTTCCATGTATCTGCTAACGAAGTTAACAGAGAAAGATAAATCCGGTCTGGTTTTGTTGTTAAGATATAATAAACTGCCAATTGCTTCTCGATAAGTAAAGTTTTTCTCTGTTTCGGTTTTACTCATTGGAATTTTACTTCCCTAAAGCTGGATTTATAGATTGACGCCCGCCCGCCTAGCCGCTAAACCCTAGACATAACACGTTGACGTTTCATGTTGAAGAAACGGAAAATGCATGCTGCTGTTTATAGTTTGCGCCCGCTCGGCGCGCGCTGATCCGCTAAAACGCCCGCCCGCAAGAAGAAAACCAAGTTTCATCGTTTGCAGGTAGCGGCTAACGGTCAGCCAATCAGAGGACTTCTCCTGAACAGCTGATTATTGCTCGCAGTCGGCATAATATAACCAACAAATTGAATTACGATAAAGAAACTTTGTCCGCGCGCGTAGCGCGGAGCGTCCGCGTGAATGTGTAACGGCACTAACGGGTAGGCGGGCAGGCGTCAATCTATAAATCCAGCTTTAGAAAATTTTCAATTTCAATCTGGTTTTCGTCCTCTCCAATTATTAGTCTTCTTCAATTTCTTCTTCACTCTTTTCTGATTTTTCATCACTTGTGTTGTGTAGAATGTTATTCACTTCTCTATTCTTACTGAAGCTTGTGTTATCAACGACGACATCTCATGCTGTTATTATATTTTTTCTTAGTTTATCGAGTAGTCTGTATCCGTTGGTTGCGTAGCCTACGAACATAAGTTTTTTAGTTCTTTGATCAAGTTTCTTGACATATTCCAACTTCTTTGAATAGGCAACAGCCCCAAATACTTGTAACTGTTTTAGATTCGGTTTTCGATTATTCCACATCTCGTACGGTGTTTTATTTTCGCTGAATGATTCTGTTGGCATTCTGTTCGTTAAATATGCTGCGATTCGAATTGCTTCACCCCACATTTCTTTGTCTGTTTCTGCGTCGAAAATTAGCGATCTTACTTTGTCTAGAAGCGTTCGATTTAGTCTTTCTGCCTTGCCATTTTGTTGCGGTGAATATTTTAGTGAGCAGTCAAGAACTATTCCTCTTTCTTCACACCAATTTTTAAGATGATCTATATGCAGGTGTTTTTTTTTGGCGGCCATTAGAAAATTTTTAACTTCCTATAGTGCTATAAATTTGAAATTTGGAATACAGTCAAAATTGACCATTCTGTATCGAAATAAATTATTTTCAATATGGCGGCACTTTTGCTTATAGCGGAAGTGGACGCCATCTTTGTTATTTTAAATGGAACACCATAGTTTTTATATCATTTTCGAATACCCTCTTTCTTTTTAAGTATCTTATACCTATATTGTACTTATCTATCTATCAAAGTTTTGGAGATATGCGCACTTTTTTTACAAAATTTTGCAATTTCAGTGGTCTATTCAAAAAATGTTTTTGCAGTAACCATTGGGAAAATGTTCAAACTGTTTTTTCCAGTTTATAGAGGAAATATTGCAAAATAGTGGACTGGCCTCAAAAGTAACTGTATCACGTTCTGAGTACTTACAATAATTTAATGAAAATGCCCAAAACAAAACGTCAATATTTCATTTTTTTTAAATGGCACCTGTATATATAAATTATGTAACGATATTTTATCGAACACAAAAAAAATGTTTTATTAGGTACTTGTAAATTACTACAGTTACAAACGATTACTAAACTGCTTGTTTTTAAGCGAGCATTGTTATATACTAAACTAAAAGCTGACGCGTCTGATGAGCGGGTGTTGCCCTGGAGTGCGTGCAACGTAAGATATCACGTTAGATAACTCCTCTCATTAAAATGAAGCACCTCCTGGTAGCTGAAGTTCCGTAGTTTTTTGTATGTTTTGTTGACGTTGGCTGCACCTTTTTCTTATCCACTTCTAGTAGTGGTATCGGTGGATCTGGGTTGATGGCCCTTAATTTTAATGTTTTTAGGTTAATAGAAAAATTTTAAAATTTTAACTTGACGTGATTAATTTCTGATCGTGAAATTAACAATGGTCGTCCTATAGATTTTTCTTGGTATAGCAGTTCTCGTCCTTCGAATTAGGTTTTGCACGATGTTTTGCTCAGAAGATATATTCCAGATAGTTTTTTGGTTTCGGTTCCGTCATGACATCTGAATTGGATCTGACCTTCATTTGGGGATATTAATAGATGTTTATCAAGTTCTGCAATATTTTCTATGTGGTTGTTGGTGATAATAACTTTCGTATAAGTGCAATGGATGGCATCATTGTTCGTAATGATCCCTTCGATGCAGGTAGCTTTCGTATTGGTTAGTAGGGTGTAGGAGCATTGATAAGTTCTGCCGGGAGTACAGATATCGCTCAGAGGCTCAATTGTATTTTCGTTTTTCAATTTTAATACGTATCTAACTGATTGTATTATTGTAGCATAAGTATTATCCTATTTCGTTGGAATCGGTAGAAGATAGTAAAGTTCAAACTCCTTTTCGAAATTTATTGGAATGGATAGAAAGTAGTGCTCCGAAATTATTTTAATTGGTAATACAAATCGTGAGGTTTTATAATACTAGGATGCAGCACATTTAGTTTACAGAATGTTATAGAGTTTTCAATTTCTCCTAATACGTAAAGAATAGTATTGTATAGTGCAATAAATTGGGCAAAGAGGTCCTTGGCAAAAAGAATGTGGATTTATTTCAATTCGGAATTTACATGTTTATTTAAATCTTCTATTTTTGCTTCTAGTAAAAGTTCGTTGTGTTGAATATAACGGTATCATTGAATTGGTTGATTAGGTCGGTATTAATCGAGTATTGCATTTTAAGTTGATTTGTAAAATTGTGTTGATTGATTTGATTATCAGACAGAATTTTATATATTTTTTCACCGTCTTCAGAATCTAAGTTACCACTTATTGTTTTTATGATTGATCCTAATCCATTGATTAAACCTCTTTTAAATCGTGATGTTGTAGTTGGAGCTTAAAAGTCGATATGGTTAATTTTATTATTAATTGTGTTTTGTAGGAATTCAACAATTTTTCTTTGATTTGTTAAAATAAGATCGTAAACTGGTAACGTTTTTTATGCTTGCCTGGATCCTTGAGAATTGTTGATTTAGTCTATTAAATTCTTCGTATAAATTGTCTAGTTCGTAAAAATGAACAAATGTGTGTTGCGTCCTTTGTAGTTTTGCGGGTCCTAACTTAATGGGTAGAACGCCGATGTTTTTAGTAATATTCTTTATCTCTGTTCCTTGTCCGATTGAGAGGAACCTGTAATACTTTTGAATTGATAAGTTTTTCGTCTAGGTCTTTGAACATTAGAAAGATGGATTTTTTCAACGGTGTTATGATGTTTCGTTTTAAGTTTTCAGTTGGGGGTCAATTTCTTTAAGTTCTTCTGATTTATATTTATTTTTTGTTTTACTTTGTTTTTGCTTATTCTTAACAAATATTTTCTGGGGTATATCTGGTGGGTCTTCACGATTTTTATTAAGTTTCTCAATAATCTGTTCCTTTTTTTATTGAATTTCTTTATTTAAGTTTTGATACAAATTTTTAATTTTTTCTTTATGATTTGCAATATAATTATTAACGATCTGCTGTTCAATTTCAATATTTAATGGAGAATCTGTGCCTAAATGACCACTTATGATTTCGCACGGTTTTATATTTGTTACTGAATGAATTGTGTTATTATACGCTAGGAGTGCGTAGTTTACTTTCACTTCGATTGGTTCACTTTTATAAATTGGTTTGTTGTTATATAATCGAATATGTTCGATTAGAGTTGAATGAAATCGTTCTATGAGTCCATTTGACTCTGGATGTTGAGAATTGATGAAATGTAGTTTTACTTTGTGAAGTTGCATTAGATCTTTTACCACGGAATTTTTAAATTCTTGATGATTATCTGAAACAATTTGTTCAGGTATGCCGTGATGTGTAATACTTACTTTATTAAGTTATTTACTATTTCTATGGCTTGCAACGAATTTAATTTGTAGGCTTGTCCGTACTTGGAGAATCTATATATATATATATATATATATATATATATATATAAAGCGAAGTGTCCTCACTGACACACTCATCTACACATCTACACATTCACTGATTCATAATCAACCCTCAGCCCAAACCGTGAGGGCTGGCGACTTGAAATTTTAGACACGGGTGTATCATGTACCGAAACGAAGTGATAAGACAGGTGTATGTCGGTGACATTGGCGTGCGACTTCGTGGGATTAGGACAGACTTCCATCTAATTATTGAAAACACGTAAATACCGTGTGAGGATAAGATTATGCGGCGGCGGAGCATATTTTTCTAACAATATCAACAATATAACAGTCATCAGATGAAGAATTGGGTAATATATGTTGGAATAATTTTGTTAGTAAAAATCGGCTTGCACGTAATGTAATTGTATAGATAAAATCTGGGGAGGTGTGGAAGGCCTCCCATAGAGAATGTGCAATAGCACAAGAACATAAAAGTACATATTTACACGTTTAAAATATTTGCAGGTGGGCTAATTTGGCCAGAAGATTTTTCACCTGTCGGGGTACTTGGCGCCCCCAACAGGACGAGGGCGAGCATTGTAGTCCATAAAGGAGTGATAAATCCTTATGGAACTACGGAGCGCCATTAACGAAATAGTTAATAGCGTCCTACGGTCCGAGATGTTCAGCTTTTTCAGGGCTTAGACCGTCTTCTTGGGCATTGCTCCCCTCGTTCCATCGGTAGGACTTCTCCAGACGACGCTCCATATCGTTCTTGGAGGATAGGTAGCAAGTCGCTATACTATTGCAGTTTGTCACTGTGTCCCCGTGCAAGATTGTCGCCGTCTTCGTGGCGGACTGTGACGTCGACCACAAAGAGCCGTTCCTGGTTCTGTATCACCAGGTCCGGTTGGAGATTCCCTCGCATCGGATGCCGGATGGTCGGCTCCAATGTGACTGCTACCTCATTGTCCTTTTCGTGAACTTTTGCCACTATAAGATGCTTGATCTCGTCGTTGCGGCTGATCCGGAGAGCCTTTGTACTCATACAAATTCCTAAGATGTGGCCCAGTGTCTCACGCTGAGCTCTACACCTTCTGCACATTAGATCAGCCTGTGGGATTGCTCTGTTCAACGTCACCCTGTTACCGGCGACGTTGGCACGCAGTTGGAGGGCCGATATAAAATTGCTAGGCTTCAGGAGCTTTTTATTGTGAAGCCAAGCATTGGCAATTTTGTTGTCGGCGAAGGACTTAACCGACTTGCCCTGCGTGCTCAGAGACGCCCACCTTGCAAGCTCTTTCTTTTTGGCGGCCTTTTTGTAGTCATTTAACAGGCCTACGTCCGTAATAGGCCAGTTTATGCGAGCGGAGGTTGCCAGAGATTTTAGACGGCTAGCCATTCTCGTACCTTCCGCTAGAGCTTGCATGACAGGATCGTCCGACTTCGTGAATTTGAAGCCGGCCTTCAAGATGGAGGTGACAGTTATTGTCTCCAACTTGGGAATACCTAGTCCGTCGTCTTTCTTGCCGCAATAAAGTAGACCGTCAGCGGTGCACCTTGGCAAGTTGCAGATTTTTCTTATCACTACTCATAGCTCCTGATCTAATTGCCTAACCAACGTGATCGACGGAACTGCCACCGTCAACCAATACAAGTAGTGAGGGACTAGGTATTGGGAGATTAGTTCAACATTCTGGTGTGGCTTCAGCGACACTGGATGCGTTTAGATTTTGCTGCTGCTTGTTTTGACATTTGTGTTAATTCTCCTATATTATATGAGTACCTTTGTTATCAGTTGTTTAGTTCTTTAGGCTTGTGAAAACTATCCAATAAAAATTAGTTTTAATTTAATACATTTATTAATAAAAGGAAAAGACAATTTGTAATTTGTTTAATAAGTCAATTGATAATAAGTATATATATACATATATTTCATAAAATTATAACTAATAAACTCATTCATTCATATTAAAATTATGTGCTAATCCCCGCAAGTAATTAAGAATATCGTCGTTATTGTAATTGCTTACAATGTCTAAAATTCTGTCATCCGCATCGCGATATTTCTTTAATTTCTGTGCAGGTGGACGACCTGCAACGCACTGCTCAAAATATATATCGCGACCTTTTTGTACTTTTCGAAGACTTTCCACAAATTGCCATAGAGTAGGATGATGCACACCTAATTCTGCTTGCAGTCTTCGGTTAGCGGCTTCCGCATAATTATTAGTTCGATGAGCCTCTTCAATCGTTCGTTGACGCAAATTCCAAATTGTCGGGGGGAACAATGCTGATCTCCGACCATTGCCTCGACGGTTGGGTCTTCCTTAAAACGCACGATAAAAATATCGTCGCTGAGATGACAAAGGGGCGTATCTCAAATAATTCCAAACCGCGACGATTTTAAAGAAAATTAATTATGGAAAGGCTTAATATATGGGGTTTACTTTATCACAGGCCAAAATTAATGACATATCACCATAATTTGGTTTTAGAATGTGAAATGAGATAAGAAATTAAATTGTTAAGTCTGTTTGTATTCCTTTTATTCGAAATGTATTATCAGTAACGCCTAACGACATAACTACAATGCGTAAGCATTTATATCAAAAAAATAAGTTATGATCGTATTACATTTTTTTAATGTATTGCAAGTTACAGATTCATCTTAAAACTAATTATAAATTTAACAATAAAAACAACAGAATGAAACAAATAAGAGAAACAATGAAACAACAAGTCAGTTTAAAAAAACATGTCAGTGTGGTAAATTTTTATAGAAATTTACATATTCCGGAATGCAAATAATTGGTGTTCGACCTTCACAAAGAGCCTTCAGATCTTTAAACTTTTCATTGCTTATTTTTGGAGGACTTTGATATAATTTCGAGGGCAAAGTGTTAAGCGTCACTGCTGTTCTTTTTAAACGAATATTCCGGTATTCCGACTCCAGGTGACTATTTTTGTAATAAATTTGATAAGGCGAGTTTTTATTAACTTTTATTTCACGAATATTTGTCCAGTTTATCATGTTTCCGTTTTCGTCTTGTCTGACAGACAAGATTTTTAAATCCAACGATAGTTTTTTAAAATCTATGAAATCATCAGATTTCAGAACCTGTACAGTGTAAGGTTTTGACCGCCTCGCAAATTTAAAAACTGTTACCAGTTGCGCAGGTACATAGAGATTACCGGCCTTCGAGATGGCAGTAGTAATAGCGCTGTGGGCAGAATCGCCCTCATTTTGCCCATGACTCGGTTCAAAAAATCTAAGGGACACGCTGCTTATATTTTCTGATGTTGCTGCAATTCGTAGCAGCATTGCTGCAACTACAGAATTTTTGTTTTGACCCACACATCCATCTGAATATAAAAATATATTTTTCACTCCCTTCTTATCCAATTTTTGCAGATAAAAATAAATGCATGTTGCAATTTCACATGATCCGCGTTTTCCTTCTCCTTCGTGCCAGAAAAAACAGACACATTCTTTTGACTTGACGTCGTAAATTGTAAAATTATAATTTGATAACCTGCAGATCAAACACTGCGCAGGCATTTTCGTCCAGCAAATCGACTTTGTCCTCTTCCTTCTTTTTACGCACTGCTTCTTTTTCCTTAAGATGTATTTGATACTCTTGTTCTAATTCTTTTTTTTTCTCTGTGCCACCTTCTCTATAAGTCAGACATAAACCACACAAGTCCTTTTTTGGTCGATGGAAAGATAAATTTAAGCTGTCAAAGACTTTCAAGTATGTTTTATAGCTAACTGATTCTCCAGACCCCTCCAAGAACATGCTATGCATTTTTTTCACAGATAACTCGGGATGAAGATACTCTCTACTGGACGTTTTTCGGCAGTAGTGGGATTCCATTCGAGGAAATCTCTGAATATGTTGCAAGACTAATGCGTGCATTTCCACATCTTTCTCCCTTAAATGTCTATATCTTCGTCCTCTTTTGTCATGCTCTATAACGCCAGTTTCTAATTTTTTACGTAATGTTGTGCGCAGACTTTTTTCAGAAATACTTAGAGTATTTAAGAACATGGTCTTGCACACAAGAACTTCGGTATTGCCTCGTGGAAGATAGTAATAATTTGTTTTCTGTCTTCTAGAAGGATCAGGCTTTGTAGTGTTCTGCTTCTTATCTATTATCTTAACATATCTGGCAATGAACTCTCTCTGCAATTGCAGATCGGCTGTGCCATAGAAATCAGTAAGTATTCGATCGATTTCTTCCTCCGTTACAATCGAACAATTCCGTCCAAATTTTTTGCAAAAATTACCACTGCATCTAGGTAAAACACATTTTCTAGGCTTCATTCTTTTACCCGTTGTTGAGCTGATGTATTCTTAACCCAGATCTCGTAGGTTTTTTGCTTTTTTCTTCTTATTATATGTTTTTATTGCTGTAACAGCGTATTCCTTTTTGCTGCCTTCCACTATAAAGGATTCTGGAGCCTCCACGTCACTACTACGGTGCATGTTTTCACAAGATGTTCCGTCCACTGAAAAATGGTTCCAACATTGTAATCGTAGGCATCTTGGACAAGCGCTAAAAACTTCTTGGGTGCATTCTGGGACTTCACATCTTGCATTATTCGGTTCCTCGACATAACTAACTTCATCAACACCAACATTTAATTCTAAAAATATTCCACCGGTTTATTCTATGTATTTTGTTCTTAATAGCAAAGAAACCTTACCTGTTCCATTATTGTATTTATTTATGTCTGTAGCTAACACATCCATTTTGCAACGATATTTTACCCATTTAACACAAGAAAAAAATCGCGTTTTCAATATTTTCTGTGTGATGTTTATGCGATAGTATTTGGTAGTCAACGCTGCCTTGGATTTCTGTTTATGCTGTAATTTTGAGATACGCCCGTTTGTCTTGCTTAAATTAAATAAAAAATGAGTTACGCCCATCGCTATCTCAAATCCCTTAATTATTTCAGTAATGCCGGTTTGTCAGAATATGTCTTATACTACGACTGTTTCATAAGTGGTATTATCTCAAATTTAGTTTTTTTTGAGTTACGCCCTTTTGTCTTCTCAGCGACGATATAATTGTAATAAATTATTATATATCATATGCACTTACCGATATAGTTATCTTCGAACCAGTTTAACAAAACTTCTAATTCTTGGGGTAAATACTCGGCTAACACATCTAATGCAAGATCCAAGTCCGTAATAGGAACGAATGCCAAGGCAACAATCATTTTTGTCTTGAGGGCAAAATCTGCATCAGTATTGTACTGTTGCACCAAATGAAGTTTTCCCAAGTGCTTTCTTAAATTCTGGGTTAAGTGAAAATAACATCCATGTATTCTCGTGCTCGGAAATGAACTTTCGATGCTCTTGATTACTGCCATCTCAAAGTCGCAGGAAATCGATTTCGGGGAAGCGCCAGCTCCGAGAGTTACAATTGCCTGAAAGTAGGGATGTGACCTCGAGTCGGAAAAATCGATTGGTCAATAATCGATTTTTTTTGTTTTGAGATAAATCGATTTGTGCAAAATCGATTTAAAAAAAAATCGATTTTTGTTTATACTTCGATTTTTTATACGAAAAATGACTATTCGATGTATTAGTAGAAATATATTATGAATATTTAATTTAAATTTAATTCGAGTGAAAATTATTCAAGATAATAAGTATCAAAAAATAACGAAATGGACCATTTTCAGATTTTATTAATTCAGATTCGAATTCTTCACATACAAATTTTTAATACTCCTAAAAATTTTATTACAGGAAAAATAGTACAAAACAATAAGAGTAAAAAATTTAACAATTTTTTCGTCTCAAAACTAAAATACAAAGCACATCACTCGCTACAATTTAGGTAAGTTTAGACAATGAAAAAATCGAATATTAGTTGTTATTATCACAAATGATCAGTACATAGTTTAACATTTGACTAAATTAAAAATGAAATTAACTGGTGAATATTAATAATAAATAAAACGAAAATAGTTTAGTCTTAAAACTAAAAAATACAATAAGTTTTTCATTAAACTTTGAGTTTAAATAATAAACCTAAAATAAATAATTGCCAGTAATGTTTAGTATCACTTAACATTTGACTAGAATCGTAGTAAAATAAACCGATTAGTTCAAGTATTAAATAAAACGTTAATTGTTGAATATCAAAATAAAAAACGAAAAGATAGCTTTCTGCAAACTTTGAATCAAAATATATAAGAAAACTTCAATAAATTATTGCCATAAGTCTTCTGTTAAAGAGTTTAAAAATAATAATTTTGGTAATCGTTTTCCTAAAATACGATTTCGAGTTTTCCTCACAATATTCCCAGCTTTAGAAAACAACCTTTCAGCTGGTGCAGAAGTGGCCATCACTGAGAGGTGTTTCAGAGCCAAATCCGTTAACTTCGGAAAAGTTCCTTCAGAACTTTTCCATACATTGAGAGGGTCTACCTTAAGATTTGATAACGGTGCCACAATATATAAGTCTAGCTCTGTATTTTTGGTCGTTGACATGTTTGCTGCCATTATTTTTTCATGGTGTACCTGCCATATATCTTGTTCGTTGATGGCCACTTCTGACGAAGCAGATGATTCAGCATGGGTCACCGCTAGAACATCATCATTTCTGATGTTCAAACTCAAACATCGGTTTGTATAATTAATAGTTTTCGACAAGGATAACGGCTCATCTAAATAAATTTTTTTAAATCTTGAATCCAAAAACGTTGCGACCGAAAAAAGGTGAACTTTTTGGATGTTTTCAAATCTTTTGATCAATTCCGTTTGCAGTGAATATTTTAATTGATTAGCCAAATCACTATTTATCGTTGTTGCATCTAATAGAGTTCTCAAACACTTGATAATAGGTATGGCTTTACTGGCTGTCACATATTTTTCGGCGCTCATTTCTTCAGTGACATTGTGAAAAGGTCTTAAAACTTTTGCTATTTCTTTGAGCACAACAATTTCATTTGCGTGAAGCATTTGGGGTGCATTTGGATGTTTTAATAAAATAGTTCCTATTGTACTACTCATTATTACAAAACGTTCAATCATAAATAATTGTGAATTCCACCTTGTGGATGCGTCTCCAACTAAATGCTTCAATTTTCCTTCGGGAACTTTTTGCTGTATTTGCAATTGTCGCAGCTCTTCAGCGCCTACGCCGCTTTGGTGAAACCAAGTCACGATTTTTCGAACTTTATCCAAAAATACTTTCACTTCAGTAGAGTTCACTGAATTTTCAACCACTACATTCAGTGTATGTGCTACACATCGAATATGTTTTCCCCGACCAAAACTAATTTCAATAGCCTTAACTATGTTACTGCCATTATCAGTAGTGACACTTACAATTTTTTCATTAGACAAATCCCAATCTCCACATACTTTGAGTATCATCTCCGATAAGTATTCTCCGGTATGGTTCTCATGTAGCGGTTCACATGCGATGTTTATAGATTTCATTTCATAGTTTTCTATGAAGTGCACTGTCACACCTAAAAAACTTCTTAACTGCATATCCTTCCATTCATCTATTGTGAGAGATACATTTTTAATAGATCTTAATTTTTGTTTGATAATGCTTTTCTTTTCTTCATACTTAGTGTCGGTGAGATCTGTGATTATTTTTCGACATGGAAATGTGTACAAAGGAACCACAGTCTTCATTAACTTTTTAAATCCTATTCCTTCTACCATACTGTAAGGCAGACTGTCCCGACATATCATTTCTGCGATGTTCTGCGTTATTTGTTTATTTTTATCGCCATTTGAAGCGTATGCTGAAACTCTCGAAAAAGCAGCTCCAATACTCGATTTAGCTCGTTTTGGCGTTGAAAATAAAGCCTCACTTTCTGTTGATAAAGTTGTTGATGAAGTTTGCACCAATGAATTGTTATTTTCCAAGTTGCTAGTATCCTGAATAGCAACTTCACGTGAATTCTGTAGTGATAAAAATAAAAATTAAATTAAATTGAAATGTTTTCATTATTTGATCAAAATTACTGTCTATATTAATTTTTTTAGAATGAGTGATAGCTAAAAAACATTTTGATAACATGGATTCTCGATTTCAGAATCAAATAAATAATATTATAATCATAAATGCATTATTAACCTCTAAAATGATAAGCTACTGTAGAGTAAGAAATAGAGAATAAAATTTTAATTTCAATTGGGTTAAATGTTTGCAATTAGAGCATATAAAATTTATCTAATTAACAGAATTTTGTAATTTGCTGTCGTAAGGACCTTAATAAAGAATAAATAATAACTTTTACCTCGAATGATTAGTGTTACCTCCTCAGCTTGTAAAACAGCGGAATGTTTCCGTTCCATATGCTGTTTGAAGTTTGTAGTGTTACTACACGTTTTTAATGCTTTTGGACAATATTTACATTGTGCAGTGGCATTAGCCTTATTTATTACAAAATACTTTCGCCAGCAACTTTGGAGTTTTACTAGTGGAAGACATTTTTATGGTTAACGACAATTATTTTGACACTTCAAAACTTCAAAGATGAAACAAAAAAACAAAAAAGATCACAACTTATTATATATTAGTACGTACAGATGGCGCTAATTTTTTTATCGACTTGTTCAGTAAACTTACTTATATACCAAATATCGATTTAAAATGTTTAATTCTTATAATCGATTTTTTAAAAATCGATTTTTACCATTAATAAAATCGATTAAAAAAAATCGCCAATGAAAAAAAAATCGATTAAAATAAAAATCGATTATTTATTCACTTCCTTACCTGGAAGAGTTCTTCATATGTGCTTCTTTGCTTGTTTGCTAACAGAGCATACAGCACGGGATGTACACCACCAAACCGTTCGACAGAAATCACATACACTTGTGCAAACAATGGTGGTGCAATTTTAAATGTGCCGTCGACAAACCATATATTGGATTCCTTCAATAGATTTACTCTTGTGCTTCTTCCAAAAATTAAAAGTCTATTGCTACATGGTCCGCTATCAAAAAGGAGAAAACGTTCTTTAGCTCCTACTGTCGGTATGTAATCCTTATACAATTTAGGAATGACGAGACTTGACAAATCCGTAGGGTTTGGTGGTGCACAATTTTCTTTAATTCTTTGTCTTCTTACAATTTTTCTTAGAGCTGAATAATTCGGTAATGCTCCCTGAGCACCTTGTGACAATCCTTCGCAAAATTCATTAACTACTTGGACGGTGGCCTCCACAGTTTGTACGGCACGATGTTTGATCTTTTGTACCACCATGTCGGATTCAAGTTTCGCTGGTGTACTGTCATGGGAATGCACGTTGACTTCTTTCAAAGCCGCACCATCCTTTACATGTATTCTGGCTTTGCACCGGTCTTTTTGCTCACAGCGGTAAAATTGAACTTCACCATTGGCACTATTTTTATCAAACACATAAATGAATCCATCGTTCACAATTATTCACTGCACAATCACAAACACCTACACTATTTTGTATACTAGAAATTATCATCTAATTGGAAACTAATGTTTGGAAATTAATGTTTGAAGAATTAAATTTGTCGGTATGACTGATGCAACGCACACGAATGTTATAATAAACTGTAATAGTTTTCAAAGCTTCTACTCTTATTTAACCGATTGTGGCCCTATTGAAGCAAGTGCATCTTTCCTCACCCACTTACCATTTGTATTTCAAACTTATTTATTATTCTCCAATTTATTGGCGAAAAACGCTTGTCTAAACTATGAACGTGTTTTGTAGTATTTGATGCGCCACTCTACGTGGACACTGTGTATAAGCATATATTTTTAAAGTGTTGTCTTAAATGGATTGTACTTTTCGTCGAAAACCGCATCTCGATATATTTTTTCATTTTAGAGTCATCTTATTTCACCGCAGCGCTGGGACACCTATATAATTTAAATTACAGAACAAGTTTTTCATTTTTTAACTTTTCATTCTCAATTTGTAT
This sequence comes from Eledona agricola, assembly GCA_964023215.1. Taxonomy (NCBI): domain Eukaryota; kingdom Metazoa; phylum Arthropoda; class Insecta; order Coleoptera; family Tenebrionidae; genus Eledona; species Eledona agricola. The sequence continues at coordinate 14,361,552 of OZ026859.1, read as the reverse complement.
TTGCAATTTTTTGTTCTACACACTTTTCTTTTTTTAGTTTGACGAAACTTAATTTTTCTTCAATTAAATGTTGATGTAAATTTTTATGTCGCATGTCAATTTTTATTCTTTTCTGTCGTAACTGCTTTGAAGGGCGTTTTTTTAAATTTGTGAGGCAATAATCAACCCATTTGTCTAGTTCCTTTGTTTCAGTGGTCGCTTCTAAAGTATTTTCTTTAGACAGTTCTCTTGAGTCGACATTTGAAGTTGTTGGTAATGATAAAGGCATATCAAGTGTGTTACCAACATTTCCAAAATCTTCAGAAGAATTACAGAAGAATTGGTTATGCCCGATATTTACTCGTTCAAAATTTCTTTTAAAGTGTTGTCTGTTTGTGTCTTGTTGTTCTGTTGTGTTTTCTAACAAGTTGTTTGTTTAACAAAATTTTTTTTTTCAATTTAAATATTTGTCATTCAAATTTTTAGTGTATCTAAATTTACCGCTTGAAGCAATAAATTCTTGCTGAATTTTTTCCCATACTCTTTCTTTTTCTCGGCATATAGAAACTTTTTTTACATTCTACCTCTCGCTTGTATTATTGTATTAGCCCTACTAACGTGTCTTCCACTTCAGAGGAAAAATTTTAAAATCTTTTCTTTTCCATTTAGTAATTTCAAAAATAACTGACAAAATTAAATGTCAGATGACAAAAAGTCCAAATCCAGAAAATTATGGATATTACTTTCACATATTTGTGTTACCAACCGCACTAATTGCGAAATGAACTGTTGGTTTTGTTACCGTCACTTAACTTTTTATTGAAAAACGCCTTTTTGACTTACTAATATATCTACATAAAAAAATAATTATTTATTATAAGAATTAATACAACATTGTAAAAATTTAATGCGACGGTTGAGCTTGTTTTTCAGCACAAATTTTTTCAAACCGTGGTATCATTGAAGAAATCGCGGTTGTCAGTTCCTTTTCAATGACTAAGAGAGATCGATACTTTGTTTTTAAGACAGCTACTGTAGAAAAACCCGTTTCACATAGGTAAGATGTTACAAATGGCAATAAAATTTCTAAAGCTTTGTTTGTCAAAGTAGGAAAATCGTCCTTTACTCGTAGCCAAAACGTAACAATATTATTTTCGTCTTGAAACATCTGCTTTAATGTGCTATCACTAGATAAGTCAATTATCATTTCCTGCTCTGCTGTCGTAACGCCAAAATAATATTTTTCAATCACAAACAGGTTTCTAATCCATTCATATTTGGACAAGTCAAGATCTTTAAAGTAAAACGAGAATTGCTTCCATGGACTGGTCAAATGATTATTAATAAGAACTTTACTTTCTTCTATTTCATCAGCAAGGCAGGTAATTTTAAAAGTAGGAAACATGTCAAAGTTATTATTTTTCAAGCTTATTACCCACAGTTCCAATTTTTGCTGCGTAAAAGCATGAATTTGAGGCCCTTGCATTGATTTATTTAAAGTACTGAGTCTTTGAAAAATATCAACTAAATACGCAAGTTTTACAAGGAATTTCGTGTCATAAAACAAGTTTGCTTCATCTCTATTTTCATCAGTAAGAAATATGGCGATCTCTTCTTTTAGCTCAAACACCCTTTGAAGTACTTTGGCACGAGAAAGCCAACGTGCCTCACAATAATATAGAAGTGATCTATCTATATTCTGAACCCATGTCATCACACAATTTTGCGAAAAGCCTTCCTCTTAATGGGCTATTTTTGATAAAATTTACAACTCTTATAATAACTTCAAATACTGTTAGTAGATCCTCACCCATATCTCTTGAAACAAGTGATTGTCTATGAATCAAGCAATGCGTCCAAACTGCACGAGGAGCCACCTTTCGAACTAGTGCTTGTAGACCAGCATTTTTTCCTGCCATACATGGAGCTCCATCTGTGCATAGTCCAACACAGTTCTCCGACAGAGTGTCATTTTGATTTAAAAAATTATCAATGATATTAAAAACTTCACTTACTGTAGTATTGCATACAATAGGTGTACAGAATAACATGTCTTCTCTAACATCAGTTTCCACAACATATCTTACATATGTTATCAAGTGTGCATCCTTAAGAACATCGGTAGCCTCATCTACTTGCAACGCGAAAGAAGATAGTTTTACTTTTTCTATTAATTGATCACAAAGATCTTCAGATATATCGGATATTCGTCTTCCCACCGTATTACCTGCAAGTGGAATGATTTTAAGTTGATCAGCATATGATTCACCGAGCATCGTAGCAATTATGTCAATAGCTGCAGGTAGCACCAAAGTTTCTCCTATTGAATGGGGTTTTTTGCATTTAGCAATTCTATAAGAAACTTTATATGACGCAAGCAATGCTTTTGGTGTTACAGACATGGTCTTTGAAAACATTTCTTCTTGTTTATTTAAATTCTCTAATTTTCTTTGGAAAAATTCTCTTGTCTTGCCAACGTGATCTGCATGTACTTTTTCAAGATGTCGTTTTAATTTATTTGGTTTCATGCTGTCTGAGGCCAAAGTATTCATACACTACAAACACATTGGTCGTTCTTGGCCATTAATAACCTTATATGTAAATCCTAATGATAAGTACATTGCATCATATTTTCTATATTTAGGTTTACTATTTTGCGAAGATGTATTTCCGTTATTTTCATCACCTTTTCTTTTGCCCTCTGCTTCTGCTTCATTTAATTTTCTTTTCAACCCAGTTACGTATTTATCCGTCTAAAAGGGTTATTATTTTAAATCAAATCAAAATACTTTTTTCACCACTAGCTTTAAAAGCGGTCTGTAGACCATATGCTACCCTCCATTAAAAGTCCACTTTATTCGCTAGGGAATAAAGTACATTTCGGTAATTTACAACAATTGAGGATCGATTTCAGAAAAAAAAACTATATTATAATACAATTTTTATCATTGGCAAGATCGTAATTATTTATATTTTACAACTTAAAATATTGATAAATTAAAAATATTTCAATTTAAAAATTAAATTTGACAGGAATCGGATATATTATTAAGTACGCCATCTTGTGTTGATAGAGTAATATAGATACAGGCATCTGAATTAGTAAGCAACCTAGCAACCATAAATTTTGTTTCAAAGATGACTTTATATTAATTTAAAATACAATACAATTATATCAATATTTTCTTGTTTTCATTTTTTCTTTCAAATTAAAAATCAGTCTTAATTGGGGTAATTTTTAAATGTAGAATTAAAACCTAATTTTTTTGTCAAAATTAATTACTGGAATATAAACAACATAAAAATAACTTGCGCTCTTCTTACATAAACGTCAATTTTTCCAATAACAATATTCATATTATTCAATTAAAACGGTTACTGGTAAATTTACGAGAAAGTAAAAATGCGCTAGTAGTGAAAAAAATCGTATATTAACCTCGGCCAGGATGTTATTTTATTGTTTCGGATGTTTATAACCCTGGCACTACGCGCTCGTGACGATAAACTACCTCAACAATAAAATAACATTTCCTGGTTAATAATGTAGTATTATAACAGTTATGAAATTTACCTCAATATTAATTTAGAAGTTACCAAAGCGAAGTGTTTCATTCTATATATCAACGTGGTTATCGCAAGCACTACTAACGAACTAATTCTGTTTATAGACAACAGAAAAAAACAGATGATTCTGTTTACCATGGCCGGCTTTAATATCGGATTTTACGTAAATACATTGTGTTGTGTTATTGCTTTACATCATTTATAACTAAGATGGAGCAGTTTGAAAATCTAGCAGATTACAAATACCACACCGTATAATTTTCGTGAAAGCTGATGGAAATTGTCTTTTTTTACTATCTGTGGTATTATTGGTGTTGAAATTTTAATACTGGAAAAGGAGCTCAAAAGGTTCGCACTTTAATTGTTCAACAAGTTGCGGCCAGGTATTAATAATTTTTGTGCAGTTCAGAAGGAGATAATTATGCTGAAGAGTTTGTTTATTCTGAAGATAAGTCAAAATCATCTACATACTGTTCTGTTTGTGAGATGACTGCAGCAGGAGAAATGTTTCCATTGTGTTTTCAACTTTATCACGTGATCAGTTAATGTGTAAACTTCGATTTTCCCGAAAATTTTCTAAGGTTAATTTCGATTTCCTGGAATCGCTTATAGAACACCTCGAAACTGCGTCTTTGCCTAAAGAGTCTATTCAAGATTTTTCATCTCAGATATCAACCAAGGTATCCTCTTCGTCCAAATCATATTGAAGGACCCGGCCTTGGCAACGCAGGTTAATTTCAGCAAATTTGTTTATTTTGTGATTGGCAAAGTAGAGCATACATGTTTAATTGTATAATAATGTCGATTAGTCAACATCGTCAATACATCACTTTTGTCAACACTGCGTTTAAATCTACGTCCGGGCAACGCCGGGTACATTCAACTAGTCATTATATAAAATAATTTGGAGAACAAAAACACCTTTTTTTTAACGGTTTTTATTTTTAATTTTTTTCCAGTTCCAGGTTCCATAACGTTAGGTATATTATTTTAGCTGTAAAAATATATTAAAATTAGATATAATATTCCATTAAATTTGGAATAATAATTACCTTATAGTTGTCTATATCTTATATCTTATGATAGACCACACGTCTCTCTACTCCCTCAAAAATAATATTTAGGGCTATTATTTCCCCCATCTTGAAAGCCAGTGGAGGCGTTGTGCCTCCTATTATAAAATAGGTTAACTTAAAAAGAAAAGTAAAATGTATGTTATTAGAAGTAACAAATTTTCTAAGATTACTTACTTGTTCCAAATCAGAGACCCCCCTGACCTGCAGCTCTTCCTTTATAATATTTATGAAGATATCATCTATAAAGAATATATTTTATATCATATTTAAATAAGTTTATAACTAGAGTTGCTTACCCATCTGTTCACGTTGATGCATTACATTCAACTAATCCCACCTGTTAGATTATTAACGTATGCGCACAACAAGTGACATCTAATACGCATAAAAAAACTCTCACACACATTTCTTCAGACAGTACAAATTTAATCACTTGATACCTACGAGAACGTTGCAGTCAAGTTGACTCACACCAGACATATTATAATGATAACACATTATTGTTATGAATAATCCCAAAAGCTCATATGATTAATGTTTTATATAATAGAAATAAAAAATAAAACATTTTATTCAGTCATGTATAAAACCTTCAGCCTGATAGGTGTACAGAGTACGTTCTCCGAAAATTACGAACCTCCAATTGAACTCGAACGAAATTCAACCTATTCTCTCGCACTGATCGGTTTTTACACAAATAATAATATACCAAACATCGAAGAGGGTAGGAATAAATTTTATTATTCCTTCCCGAATGAAACCGAACAAAAAATACATTTCCCAAAGGGGCTTATGAAATTAGTGCAATCGAAAAATATTTACACGCAGCTCTTAGTAGTGAACTGTCGGGAGATCAATATACAGAGAAAGAAAAAATAATTTCATTAAAGGCAAACGAAAGTGTGAGATAATCAGTGTTTACGATATTCATTTTGATCTCGACGATATATCGTCGAGATCAAAATGAATATCGGTATCGGTAAACTGTTGGGTTTTTTGCGTAAAGAATTAAAAGCTAATCAAATCCATAAAAGTGATTTAACGGTTAATATAATAAAAGTGCATACTCTACGCGTAGAGTGTAATATCGTGAGAGGATCATATTACAAAAACAATAAATCTCATACCCTGTACGAGACTGCATTGAGTGTTAGTCCGGCCGAATAAATTTTTGTGGAACCTGTAAATCTTATATATTTATCTATCATCAATAGATCTACCATTCCTAACTTAACCATAAATATAGTCGATCAAGAAAATCGACCCATCGATTTCAACGGTCAAACGATTAACATTGGGTTAGCCTTGAAGAAAGAAGGATGGACTTAATATAACAATTTACGTAAACAAAATATCAGCGAATGTGATTAGGAGCGAACGTTACAAGTATCGAATTCATTTAATTGTAAAACATTCCTTATAAATTATTCTGCGGTAGTCTGGTCCATTATTAAATGACATAGCTGCAGCTTCACACCTAGTTCCATAAGACCTTTTTTGAGAAAAGTTTATTCTTTTCCTTCCAATAAATTTACAAACTATGAAATTGTACTGTTCTGCTAAACTGTTGGTCATATTTAGTACCAAACTATAGGCATTATATTTTAATCTTTGAAAGCACCCCAACAGATCTTCATACAGTCCACACTCTACCATACCATCTTTGATACCAGCTTCATTACATGAAAAGTATGCTATTTCCAAACACTCTTTATGTTTCTCAAAAACGTGTGAAGGAATGTTTTCGAGATCACCCACTAGTTGCCTGGCTTGGTCATTAACTGCTCCTACTTGATTTGTTCTGTACTCCACTGCCTTTTTAATCGTACTGACGCATTGATAGGAGCGATCCAGAACTAATCTTCTCAATTGAGGAGCAACTGGCAAGTTTTTCGACGAGCTCCTTTTGCGGTTACTAAGTTCTCGTAATTGTTTCGAGAAGTTTCGGTATAAATGATTGCAGCATTCAATTTTCAGTATTTGGCTGGTCCCGTAGGGTCGTCCTTCGTACCAGTTTCGTAGTTTTTTTACCACGCTGCTGCCTCCGTCTCCAATAAGTCTGGTGTATTTCACCCCGTGCATTTCTATGCTTTTCTTAAAACCTTCAACGATTATTTCTGATTCCATCGCTGTCGACGGCCCATTACAATTCTTAAAACATTTATGAGCAGGAATCGGCAACTTCTTGTTTTCTGCACGAGCGCAGACACAGCAGTATTTATTTTTTACTGCTAGAAATAAAACCTTTTGGGTCCTTTTCCCTATTATACATGCCACTCCAGATAGTACATTACAATTAATATTATAAGAGCGTTTTGACCACGCAATCACAGCAATGCAAGTTATTCCCTCTACATCAACTTCTCCATACAGTTTAGCTAGTCTAGCTTCTTCTTTCCCATTCTTCTCTATTTGGGTCCACAAAGCTTTAGTAACTGCATCAGAAACAAAGTTGTTGGATTTGTCAAATGTACTAAACGCCATAAAGGGCACATTCATTGTTGCAAGAAATTCATTTGCGGTTGTATATTTTATCCGTGCACAGATGATTCCAAACGCTGCTGCATCATTCACTTTGAAGTGACAGTCCTCGTCATTATCAGTTCACAAATGGAGAGAAACATTACACATATTGCATTTCAGGACCACTAAACTCTTTAAACCAAACCGTTTTTCCTCCATAATCTTCATATTCTTAGCAACAAATCAAAAATAATCTCACAAATGAGTAACGTTTATTTATAAAAATAATAATCGCGGCCGTAACACCCAAGCAGTTCTGGTTTTCGCCGTCTCCAGTAGCTGACTGGCGGCGACGAGTTCCAAATCGTCAATTCAGCAGTCTAGCAGTTCCGAGAAGTGGTTGTAAATTTCAACACTGCTTACAATATCATAAATGGTGCACCCACAAGTATGAATGTGTTTGGATCCAATAATTTGTTGCAGTAGTTAATCCATATCTGCGAGACACCTGCCTTCAAGTTTATAAGAGTCTTGTGTTTGATGCTCCTTTGCTGGACATACTTCAAACATATCATGAGTTCCTACAAAAGCCAAAATTACAGATTGAGCAAACTTTTAGCCCATGAAAGAGGCAGCAAATCAATTGTAATTACCTGGTACATCAGTTAGTTCATGAAGTGAGGCTGTACTTGTGGACGGAAAACTTTTTTCATTGTCTGAATTTAATAGTGAGCTTTCTTCTGGTACTATACAACTAACACTACCTAATTCTAAAGAGTTAAAAAACTAAAAATGAAAAATAAATAAATATCGTAATTTGAAAAATTTACTCACTATTTAAAACGCTAGTAAAATGGATTTGTTCTAAAAAGAACAGATTTTTCGACAAGACAGTGACAAAAGAATAAAAAGTGGAATTTCTCAAACTCGACAAACACTGTAGCTCTTTTAACGAGGACTAAAAGAATGAAAAGAATGGGGTATCAGCTTGAGTAAATGCATGCAATCGATGAATTTCCCAGAAATTTCTTCTAATAAAAAAATTGCATCGCCAATTCATTGCCTTACGAAGCAAAGTATCGGGTATCATATTCTGAGGCACGGGGAAGGCACGTGGTCCGTATAAATTAGCTCCGGCTTCCACTCCCGACGTAATAAATTTGGTGTAGATGGCACCACTAACCAGAGAGTAAATACATTTTTAACTAATTCTTGATTTATTTAAATACTATAGCAACAATTCTGTAATATGACTCATGAATCTTCATAAAAATGGTTACTTCAACGCGTGAAGGTATAATTTTATCAACAATTAATGTCGTTAAGAAATTGTAAATAAAAATTAAACCTGAAAGGAATGAAAATAACTTTCCGCGATTACTTTTTTTTGAATTTTATTTCTTAATACACTTTATTCAGCAATTTAATAATCACAAAGTTATCTACGAATTACGATATAGTAGGGTGTGATGGGCTCTTAAAATCCTGCCTTCTTCCGAAACAATTTTCGCATCCACGAACACAACAACGTTTCATTTTTATAATCAAGGAATGTCCGACACAAATTTAACAATAAACTAAAAATTTGACATTTGAAATCATACAAAAATACATACAACCCTTAATTTTCACCCCTCTACGATCAACCCATATTTTTAATAGCGATATTACCGGGTGACTATAAATGATTCACATTTTTTGTGTTAGGTTGGCAATATATTTTAACTTTTCCATTGGGTACACTGAATTTCAAATTTGTAATTGTCAAATAAACGTCAAATTTAAAAAAGGCCGATGTCAGAATGATTTTCAAAATGGTTTTTACAACTATAAGATCTTTTCGATCACTCGCTGTTACCATTTTCTCCGTTATTTGTCACTTTTCGTTCGCTATTATTCAGTAAGTTACACTTTTTGACAACAATATTCTAACCTGAAAAGTTGATACACATAAATCACAAGGACAGTTAATCTGGTACCAATTCCTCACTGTTGCCAATCACCTAAATTTAAGTCAATCATTTATAGTCACCCGGTATTATTAATTATAAAACTTTTAATTTAATACATATAATGTTGTCTTTTCTTTTCATTAGGTAGTGATAAACACAATTGGGTTTCTCTCTGTAAAGATTATTATTATTCTATGTACTCTATTTACATTTAATTACAAATTTACCTGTAAAGAAGGAACGACATTTAATGTTTATTCTTCCTATGTCTTTTTTACAGTTTCATTAAACGAACTTAATAGATGCTTGAACCAAAATTCAAGACGGTCTCTACTTTACCCACGCCGAGTTGCGCGGTAACATGTGAATGAAAATACATTTTCTTTACATCTCTCCTCTTTGAATAAAATATAAATTATTTTCTGAAATATAACTAATTTGCATCTTGGTTTTCTTCTCACTCTCCTTCGCAAGGTGTTAATTTTGTTATGTGGAAAAAATTGGATTCAGATTTCCTGTGACCAGTATTTATTTCGTAGATTGAATTGGATACCTTCTCTATGATTTTACGTGGCCCAATTCTTAGTTCATCCAACTTATTCCTATTCAGCCTGTTACCATTTTCCACATAAACCATGTCTCCTTAAATTCAAAATTTTTTCTATTCTTATCAAACCTTTGTTTATTGTAGTTATGGGATGATATTGTACTTTTTAGAGCTTTTTCTCGGTATAGTTTCCATTCTGCTTGTGTCTTTCCAGGATTTATTTCTTTAGGTAAGATTCTGACGTCCGTATCTTCTAATAAATATTTTGGTACAAAACCCGTTATTGTATGATCTGACGACATTTAATGTTTATTCGTCGTATGTCTTTTGTACAGTTTGATTAAACGAACTTAATAGATGCTTGAACCAAAATTCAAGACGGTCTCTACTTTACCGACGCCTAGTTGCATGGTAACATTTGAATAAGGAAAATACATTTTCTTTACATTCATCTAACGTGTGCTCAAAAAGAAAACGAGGCTGCGTTGGCCATGGAATTTATCGGCTTTCCAGTGTAGAAACCATAGAAAAACAAAAACATATAGATTTGACAATTGTCAAATCACAAGAACTGTCATTAAAATTTTACATCAAAATAAAACGGAAATTGTAGAAGTACCAATACATGTGTACATCGTTGTCGTAAACATAATACTAACCTCCTTCGCGTCCATTTACTGAAATTTGTCCCTACAAATTGTTTTTGTTTTACATTCTGTTCCGAAGTTGTTCCGAGTTGTTATCAAGTGTTTTGTAAATGAATTGTACCACTTCGACCACAAGGTAAAACCGGAAAGTACGATATCATTAGATCCAAGCTCACCTTGATAGTTCAAATGATTCTTTGCATTACGGCGAATAAATCTGGTGACCAACAATTTACTTAAAAGTTATTTCATGATGATGTAAAGTCTATTACCTGCTTCTTCCACATTGTGTTCGTACAGATAAACGGATTTATTAGACTAAACAGCAAATAGAAGTCTGTAGTACTTCATTCAAAATGTGTCGAAGAATTTCAGGAGCTCCGAGATCTCATTAACATCACTTCCATCTATATGAGTAATGCTATCAGTTTTTCCAAATTAACTCATGACTTAGTGTTCGTGAACTTCTCGAATTTTTCATACTGATACATGTGTGTTTGAAATTTTTCAGTTGATGTGTTCACATAATTTTGTAGAATCCAATCGATCCTCCTTACATTACGTATGTAACTGCCAATCAATCTTGTTTATTTCTTACTCTATCGACAACAAAACTCAAAACCAACATAAAATTTGTAGCGTCAATTTCACCTGTCTTTTTACAAACGCTAAAGCAAACGAACACTCAGTGTGGTCAGGTTCCGAAGTGAACTGATTGTGTTTGTGTAAATTGCAGATGAAATACCGAGAAGTCGAAATTGGCGTCTGGAGATGACCGAATTTGATAATGAAAACACTAAATGCATCGTATACGAAACCATTGTCAACAAAAAACCCAACCTAAAAACTATCTGACACTGACAGTTCTAAATTTTGCTACACTAAATTGATGCACAAAGTTTTTCCATGGCCAACGCAGCCTCGTTTTCTTTTTGAACACTCGTTATATCTATACTTCTATACTAATATTATAAATGCGAAAGTTTGGATGTTTGTTGCTCAATCACGCCAGAACGGCTGAACGGATCTGGATGAAATTTGGCACAGAGATAGATTATAGTCTGGAATAGCACATAGGCTACTAATTATCCCGAAAAAATGTTCCCGTGGGATAGATGTTATCGTTTTTCATAGAGCACTTTTCAAGTCATCACTAGATGGCGGTGATGGTCGCAAGCTGTCATAAATTATTTTTAGGTTAGTTATAATTTGTGTGATTTGTTATTATTTGGTAGTTTTTTGAAATACCCGGAAAACGCAAATCTAATCTTTCGCAGAGGAGTAATAATGCTCGGGCTATGAAAGTAGATAGAAGTCGAGAGACGACTCCTCAAATAGAGCTTAGAAGAATTGAGCAAGCGGAGCGACAGGCTGCTTCTAGATCAACTGAAACGCAGGAGCAATCAGAAATGAGGCGAATATAGCACGCTGAATATACAGAACGGTATTGGAATAAATCTATACGAAAGTTTGGATGTTTGTTACTCAATCACGCCAGAACGGATCTGCGTGAAATTTGGCACAGAGATAGATTATTGTATGGAATAGCACATAGGCTACTATTTATTCCGGAAACATGTTCCCGTGGGATAGATGTTTTTGTTTTTCATAGAGCAATGCTGTCTATCGGTAGCATTTCAAGCCATCACTACTTGGCGGTGATGGTCGCAAGCTGTCATCTATACTTTACTAGCTGAATGTACCCGGCGTTGCCCGGACGTAGATTAAATAAACGCAGTGTTGACTAAAGTGGTGATGTTGACTAATCGACATTATAATACAATTAAACAGGAATCCTCTACTTTTTCAATCACAAAATAAACAAATTTGTTGAAATTAACCTTCGTTGTCAGGACCGGGTACTTCAATATGATTTGGACAAAGAGGATACCTTGGTTGATATCTGAGATGAAAAATCTTGAATAGACTCTTTAGGCAAAGACGCAGTTGTTCTATAAGCGATTCCAGGAAATCGAAATTAACTTTAGATAATTTTCGGGGAAATCGAAGTTTACAAATTAGCTGATCATGTTATGATAAAATTGAAAACACAATGGAACCATTCCTTTTGCTGCAGTCAACTCACAAACAGAACAGTATGTAGATGATTTTGACTTATCTTCAGAATAAACAAACACTTCAGCATAATTATCTTCTTCTAAACTGCACAAAAATTATTACAACCTGGCCGCAACTGGTTGGACAATTACAGTGCGAACCTTTTGAGCTCCCTTTCCAGTATTAAAATTTTGGTATGTGGTAAAATGTGGTATTTGGTGGTATTTGTGCATCGCTAGATTTTCAAACTTGTCCATCTTAGTTATAAATGATGTAAAGCAATAATGAACACAATGTATTTACGTAAAATAAATAGTGTAAAACGCGTATCAATGTCAGTAAAGTCTGATCCAACGCTGTAAATTTTGGATTTCAGCCGAGGCAGATTTGGTGAAAAATAAAAACAACATTATCATTAACTGAACGGTCCGGTACGACGATGGTGATTGGGAGCAAATTTGGTTAACGGCAAAATTAACATTCTATATAAAATAAATAAATATTTTGACGGGAATATGGTGGATGTAAAAATCTTATTCGGCTTCTCCGACGAACTCACACTTGTTTACATTAACACAAACTTGTTGAACAATTAAAGTGCGAACCTCTTGTGCTCCCGTTCCAGTATTAAAATATCAATACCAATACCATAGATATTAAAAAAGACAATTTCCATCACCTTTCATAATACGGTGTGGTAATTGTACATCGCTAGATTTTCAAACTTCTCCATCTTAGTTATAAATGATGTAAAGCAATAATGAACACATTGTACGTAAAATAAATAGTGTAAAACGTGTATAAGCACATAATTATTAAGGGTATGAATGTCAGTGATGTCTGGTACATACAACGGTGAAAATTTCGGATTTCAGCCAGGGCAAATTTGGTGAAAAACAAATACACCACTACCATTAACTGAACGTAAAAATTAGCGTACAAATATAAGTGGAGTCCGGTTCGACGCTGGTAATTTTTCGAAAATTGATTGGGGGCAGATTTGGTTAACGCGAGGATCAAATGTTAAATTAAAATACTTTATTTGATAGTGGTAGACGTTCGAACACTGATGCGTCGCTTCATCGAATTTGGCGACTTTGCGAACAGTTTCCGACGCTGGAGCAGCAATTTTCACAATTGTAGTTGTGTTAAAATTAAACACCGCGATCGAGTACTGCTCCACACGCTGAACCAGCAATTCTCGAATTCTAAGAAACGATAAGAAAGGCTTATCCAATGCTTGGAATGTGCGAATTTCTGCATAGATATTGAATAAAACCAAATCGAGCATCGCCTTTTCACGTTTGTGACCTTGCCCTTGACGTGGCAGGCTCAAGCTGCTTCAATAATGTAAAAATCTTATTCGGCATCTCCAATAAACTCACATTTGTTTACATTAACACGCATTCCTTCATGGACTTGTGACGAATTACAAACAAATATTGCAACTTCAAGTGTTCCATTTAATTTCGTTTCTGGGTGCAAGCTCCTTTCTTTTCACTCTAGTCAGTCTGAACTTATTACACAGAGTGATATTTTCAAATCCAGGTGCCCCAAATAATTTTGTCGTTGTTTTCAAAAGTTTCAAGAGAAGGAGAGTTGACAGAGAAGCTAAATTATTCCAAATTATTCCCATTTAGTTCTCTGACAACGTTAAAGACAATGTTGAAATATATAAATACAAAATTTCACACCATAAAAACGAAGTATTTGGGAATTATGTATAAAAAAAGTCGAAGTTATTTATGTTAATTTGGCGTGATTTGCTATGGTTCAAAAAAATGCAAAAATATTAGGTTGATTTGGGGTTGTTTCGGATGATATGGGTTTCTTTGAGGATTGTTTGGAATGGTTATTGATGGTTGGCAGGGTTTAGCTTTGGCGGATTAAACGAAATTTTTGGTAATTATAATGTGATTGGGCTTTGGTTGGCTTGGTAAGAAGTGGTTGGGGTGATTTAGGGGAATTCGAAGTCATTTATGCGAGTTTGGCGTAGTTTGCTTAGAATTCGTAATTTTTTTTTAATTATGGGTTGACCTGGAGTAGTTTTGAATGGTAAGTGTATGACTTTTAGGGATAGTTTGGAATGGTGCGTTATGTTTGGGGTGTTTAACGTATTCAGGTAAATTTTACAAAAATTTTGGTAATTTTAAAATGAAGAATTAAAGTGCGAACCTCTTGAGCTCTATTTCCGGTATTAAAAATGCAATAGGAAAAATAGTAAAAAAGACTATTTCCATCACTTTTCACGGGAATTATACATGGTGGTATTTGTTCTCCGCTTACTATTAGATTTTCAAACTGCTCCATCTTAGTTATAAATAATGCAGAACCATTAATGAACGCAATGTACGTAAAATAAATAGTGTAAATCGTGTATAAGCACACAATACTTAAGCGTATGATGTCAGTGAAAATTTCGGATTTTGCCCGGAGCAGGTTTGGTGAAGAACAAATACACCACTATCATTAACTGAACGTAAAAATTAGCGTACGATAATAAGTGAAGTCCGGTCCGACGCTGGAAATTTTTCGAAAATCGATTGGGGAGAGTTGTGGTTAACGGCAAGAACAAATCGGGAATATCGAGAATATCGGGAATAAAATAATTTATTTAATAGCGATAGAACTTCGAATACCGATGCGTCGCCTCGACCTTGGCGACGTTGAATACCAGCGTTCCAGACGCTGAAGCAGCAATTTTCACAATTATATGAGGTGCACGTGCCTAGTGCGTATAAAAACAATTTGGATAACAAAAGAGATTAATTTGTATGTACCAAATAATACTCGCACAGGTGTACTCGTATGGCCCGTCATAATTTTCACGAAATTAATTTAAGAAATTAACATTCTAAAGTAAATAAATATTTTGACGGGAATGTTAAAAATCTTATTCGGCCTTTCCGACAAACTAACACTTGTTTACATTAACATGCATTCCTTCATGGACCTGTGACGAATTACAAACGAATACCGAAATTTCAAGTGTTCCACGTCAGTCTGAACTTATTACACAGTGATATTTTCACATTCAGGCGCCCTAAATTATTTTGCCGTTGATTTCAAAAGTTTCCCTGGAAGGAGAGTATTCAGCAAGGGGCTCGTCAGGGGTGGCAGAGTTGGCAGTGCCACTCCAAATATAAATTTACTATCGAACACAACAATAGTTCTGTAATTCAATTGCAGAATTTAGAAATTTTCAGATATTTTCACGAAAATCTAGGGTTTACACCGCGTTTATACCGCTTTAAAGTTAAAAACCATAGAGCTGTTTATACAAATTCACGCATGTTGAGAAGGTAGGGCTTGCCCCGTCAGCGTGTTGCAATTCAGAAATACGTTTATGTTTGCATCTCAACTGGAACAAATAATTATTGGAAAGTGGAAGAAAATCAAAATTGGTATTAGCAAATTTAGTATTCAGAATAACGTCTATTAGTCGAAACAATATGTTTTATGTGCAGATATTTATTAATATTTTATGATTTAATACGATAAGGCATTTATAAATGACACAACCAAATGGAAGATTTTGATTGAAAATGATTATTAATTTATGGTAACCGAAGTAATTTAGGTGAGTTTGGCATAGTTTGCTATGGTTTGTATCATTTTTTGTAATTTTAAAGTGATTTGGCTTAGTTTGTGGAGGTAAGGGGTAGTTGGGGGTGATTTATGGTAGCCGAAGTAATTTGGGTGAGTTTGGCATAGTTTGCTATGGTTTGTATCATTTTTTGTAATTTTAAAGTGATTTAGCTTAGTTTGGGGTGGTAAGGGGTAGTTGGGATGATTTATGGTAGCCCAAGTAATTTGGGTGATTTTGGCATAGTTTGCTATGGTTTGTATCATTTTTTGTAATTTTAAAGTGATTGGGCTTAGTTTGGGGCGGTAAGGGGTAGATGGGGGTGATTTATGATAGCCGAAGTAATTTGGGTGAGTTTGGCATAGTTTGCTATGGTTTGTATCATTTTTTGTAATTTTAAAGTGATTGGGCTTAGTTTGGGGCGGTAAGGGGTAGTTGGGGGTGATTTATAATAGCCGAAGTAATTTGGGTGAGTTTGGCATAGTTTGCTATGGTTTGTATCATTTTTTCTAATTTTAAAGTGATTGGGCTTAGTTTGGGGCGGTAAGGGGTAGTTGGGGGTGATTTATAATAGCCGAAGTAATTTGGGTGAGTTTGGCATAGTTTGCTATGGTTTGTGGCATTTTTTGTAATTTTAAAGTGATTGGGCTTAGTTTGGGGCGGTAAGGGGTAGTTGGGGGTGATTTATGGTAGCCGAAGTAATTTGGGTGAGTTTGGCATAGTTTGCTATGGTTTGTGGCATTTTTTGTAATTTTAAAGTGATTTGGCTTAGTTTGTGGTGGTAAGGGGTAGTTGGGGGTGATTTATGGTAGCCGAAGTAATTTGGGTGATTTTGGCATAGTTTGCTATGGTTTGTATCATTTTTTGTAATTTTAAAGTGAGTGGGCTTAGTTTGGGGCGGTAAGGGGTAGTTGGGGGTGATTTATAATAGCCGAAGTAATTTGGGTGAGTTTGGCATAGTTTGCTATGGTTTGTGGCATTTTTTGTAATTTTAAAGTGATTGGGCTTAGTTTGGGGTGGTAAGGGGTAGTTGGGGGTGATTTAGGATAGCCGAAGTAATTTGGGTGAGTTTGGCATAGTTTGCTATGGTTTGTAGCATTTTTTGTAATTTTAAAGTGATTGGGCTTAGTTTGTGGTGGTAAGGGGTAGTTGGGGGTGATTTATGGTAGCCGTAGTAATTTGGGTGATTTTGGCATAGTTTGCTATGGTTTGTATCATTTTTTGTAATTTTAAAGTGAGTGGGCTTAGTTTGGGGCGGTAAGGGGTAGTTGGGGGTGATTTATAATAGCCGAAGTAATTTGGGTGAGTTTGGCATAGTTTGCTATGGTTTGTGGCATTTTTTGTAATTTTAAAGTGATTGGGCTTAGTTTGAGGTGGTAAGGGGTAGTTGGGGGTGATTTATGATAGCCGAAGTAATTTGGGTGAGTTTGGCATAGTTTGCTATGGTTTGTAGCATTTTTTGTAATTTTAAAGTGATTTGGTTTAGTTTGGGGTGGTAAGGGGTAGTTGGGGGTTGATTTATGGTAACCGAAGTAATTTGGTTGAGTTTGGCATAGTTTAGTATGATTTGTAACATTTTTTGTAATTTTAAAGTGATTGCGCTTAGTTTGGGGTGGTAAGGGGTAGTTGGGGGTGATTTATGGTAGCCGAAGTAATTTGGGTGAGTTTGGCATAGTTTGCTATGGTTTGTGGCATTTTTTGTAATTTTAAAGTGATTGGGCTTAGTTTGGGGTGGTAAGGGGTAGTTGGGGGTGATTTATGATAGCCGAAGTAATTTGGGTGAGTTTGGCATAGTTTTGCTATTGTTTGTAGCATTTTTTCTAATTTTAAAGTGATTGGGCTTAGTTTGGGGCGGTAAGGGGTAGTTGGGGGTGAATTTTGGTAGCCGAAATAATGTGTGTGAGTGTGAGAATAGTCTGCTATGGTTTGTGTCATTTTGTTTTATTTTAAAGTGATTGGAGTTACTTGGGGTTGCTAAGGGGTGGTAAGGGATGATTTAAGATAACGGATCTAATTTGTCAGTTTGGCGTAGTTCGGGAATTTTTTGGGGTTGATTTGGTAAAGTTTGTAATGGTAAGAGATATTTGAGGATTTTTAATGTAGGCGGATTAAATTTGGAGTGGTTTGGTAATTTTTAAATGAGTCACGGATCGGGGACATTATAATTGAAATCAAAATTATAATTGAAATATCTGCGCCTCGCTAGGTACGGCAAAAGTATGATCAGGAACGCAGAAAGTGAAAGTGCTTTTAATGTAAACCGGTCGCCCGACGTCGAAGTTGTTTTGGCTAGACACGTGCTTCTAAAAAAAACCCGGTCTCCGCGAGCCGATCATTTTTTGCTTATTTTAACCGGTTTTTATTCGGTTTTTATTTAAATACAAAGGAACCGGACCGAATTTTGCAAAATCTCCTTATTAGCGTTCATTCTCGGCCCTTGATAGACCCGTGTCTAAAATTTCAAGTCTCCAGCCCTCCCGGTTTGGGCTGTAGGTTGTCGGTGAATCAGTGCGTGTGTAGATGTGTAGATGTGTAGATGAGTAGATGAGTGTGTCAGTGAGGACACTTCGCTTTATATATATAGATTTATTATGATCAGGCCGTAAGTTCGCAAACATACACATTAAAATTTCCACCCGCGAACGAAGTCGCGGGCAAAAGCTAGTTTAAAATAAAAGCAAATCAAACAACCGAACAAAAGTAAAATCAATTTAGACTCTGCCAGTTAACAACGGTAACTATAATGATGAAAACCTACACTGACTGGCGGGAAATTTAAATAAAAATAAAAAATTAAAATCGAGAATACCCTATTTTGCCGTGGTTTGATAGTACACAAATTTTATGTGTACCGTCCCGGAAATTCGGTTTAGTCCGCGCCGCGCGACTTTTTAAAAGCGCAAATCGTTGTTCTGGGGAGTTTGGGCCTGGAGAGTTGTCGCAAGCGCGTTTGCAAGCATTATCGCCATCTTGTTTCCGGCTCTCTAGCAATTATTCGCTGTTATTCTCTCGTTTATCGCCGAGTATCACCACGTGCCAGCCGTTTCTCCCCTTTCCATCGAGTGTAACCGCGTGAAAAACAGTTTCTCTTCTTTTCGTGGAGTGCCACCAAGTGGAAGCCGCTTCTCTCCTTTTCGTCGAGTGACACCACGTGCCACTAGCATCTTCGGCCGTCCCGATGCGCCGCCGCAACTGCCGCCGCTCCATTCTCGCAGCCGCACCGTTGCTGCACCCAGCAGGAGGTCTACTTTGGAGCCGCCCCACAGGTGCTTGCTGGTCTAAGGTAAGATTCTTCTAGTCATGGATAGATAACTCTATACATGGTGTCCCACCGGGAACGGCATCGATCGATATAAGTAAAACCACACAATAGAAATTTATCAAAATTTGCGGATCTACGACGGGCGATGGGACCAATTCAATGAAAATAAGTACAAGTGTGCGTCACTTCGATTATACAGGAAGTCGATACCACAGTTTAGATATTATACAGTTGTGTATCTTGCTCGCGGCACCTTTGATGTCGGCCGTCCAGTTTCAGTGGCCTTGAGTTAGCTCTTGGGTGAGAAAACAGGTACGGCGTCAAAATATTTAAAGGAACACTACTGCACGGCTTCAGATATTTTAGGGGCACCTTAAACAAGAATATCGACACCTTTTTGCAGTGGATCATGATAGAATTTACATAAAATTAACAAAAAAATTATAATTAGAGCAAAGCTTTTGACAAGACCATTGATTTTTGCTTTGATGCCGTTATAGTCACCGCAGGCCTCGAGCGTTATAAGGTGCTCTGGATGGCTTCTAGAGCACTTTGTCTTCGGTGCTTATTTTTATAAAACTCCGACATCACTGCATATAAACAGCGATACTTTTGATACTCGTCAATGTGTACTTCGCATTGTGCTCGTGACCACGACATTATTGCGACGATATTAATTCTAGAACGAGATTGATTAATACATATAGGAAATAATATATTAACACTTACAAAGTATAATATAAACAGCAATGATAACAAAGAGTAACCACGTGTAAATTAAACCTTATGTACGAACGAATCGGCGAGCGAGCGGGAAAAAAGAGAGAGGCCGTTATGGGCTTCTTTTATTAACAATTTTAATCAACGTTCAGTAAGAATCGTGTAGCCAAAATTGGGATATAGAAGTTCTAAAAATTTAGTGTTGAAATATTTTAGTATCCAAACAATGTATGACACGAAGTTAAATTTAGGATATAAATTTAGTACTAAATTTTGTACCCTCGTGAGCCCACAGTTTATATTTTGTGCAATTTTTTTTGTATCAATTTTTCTCCGGGTTTGCATCTTTGCATACTGTAACATTCAAACAAGGCACTAGCACTTTTCTTTTTCTGATGATGATGATTCCTGTTGTGTATTAGTTTTCTTCCTTTTTGTTGTATTTTTTTAGTCTTTTCTCCATTCAATATATTTCTAACTTGCTGAGCTTTGGCCCGTATCAATCTGTTTTCATGCTTCTTTCTTTTCTCTAATCTATCAGTGTAATTTGTAGACTTTCCTTAGAAAGTTCTCGCTTCTGTTCTTCATTAAATACTCGGTTGTGTGCTTTATATCCCATTTCTTGATTTTCATTGTTGCCAGGTGCATCTCGTTTTCGTATACATCTCTATTCTCTCTATACATCTTGTATACATACTCTATTTTTTTCCGCCGCTTTTCGCAAATATTATCCTTCTTTTTCTGCCTCATAGGCGTCTTTGTACACCCGGCTTCAGTGATTTTCACCAGTCTATAGTTTCGATGCTGCCGGTTTTAACAAGCACCCATCTCTACTTATAAAAGGGAATGTTTTATGGCACTACAGGTAGACGTTGGGTTTGAAATTTGTAATGCTTACTATTTCTTGGTTTAGGTCTTATTTTAAGAATTATTACTAAATATCCATCGAGTCGTTGAATGAGTTAAGAGCGCTGTACACCTCGTGACTAAAAGCAAGTGCGTGAAGATGAAATGCACAAATCAAAGACACACGTTGTTACTTACGTCGCTCAGTGGGAGAGTCTGTCGATCTGAACGTAAGGCCGTAAAGGTGCTGATACACTAGCGAGAAACTCACGCGATTTTCTGTCGGACACTACTGTCGTAGGTGTAAATAGCGTTGTGAGTCGACTCGACGGAACTTGTGCAAACACTCGCGCGAGTTTCTAACTTGCCAGTCTAAACAGGCCAAAGTGAAGTTCCCCAAGTTCTCACAATACTTCCAAATCGTTTCAACATTTCGGTGAGTAACCGTGCGAGTTTAGGTAAAATATCTGTTCGGTCCCTGCCAGATGGCACCGGATTGCCTCCGTCTTTTCTGAATTTGTTTATTTGTTTATGTAGCTGGGTTTCATGAAGTGTTGTACTTTATTTTAAATATTCAAATTCTATTGTGACGGTCGGATTTTGGCGGATGTAATTTGGCGATGAGTGTCTACACTCTGAGAAATTTGGGAAGAAGCGGCTTCTCGATATAAGCCCCAGCATGAAGTTCGGAATAGGTTCCATCTCTGCCCGCGCTAGTGTCATCACCATGTCTCCAGCAATACCTAGTGAAGGTACCTCTTCGAAGAGATTGTGTGTGTCACTGTTTATCGCGGTTGCATGATATCCACCCATGCCTTGAACGACAGTTATTGGTAGGTTCGGGATCTGATGTCTCGTCTCCTTCCCCATTTTGTCCGTAAAATTGCCAATTTCACTAAGCATAGCGAATAGCGACTGGGGAACATTAAAATGTTCGTCTGCTACAGCTTTGCGAATCGCTTTTTCTTCGCTAGTGAGGGCTACGGATCCTTCTTTTGCTTTGACGTCAAGCAGCCGCATCCATAAAAGGCTCCTCTTTCATTAGGACTCGGTCCAATTGCTTTTCGTCGGCACGAAGGTCTTGATATGTCTCGAGTGAGACATCGACTAGCCTATTGTAACTTGCGCTGAACTCTTGCCTTGGCGCTATTTCAGTCACAGCTACGTCGACACCGAATATAGCTTCTGAAATGATCGACTCATTTCGTTGAGCTGTTGGCGCGCGTTGCGGATTGGTAGGCGGTGGCAGTTCAGGACTAGTTGGTCCAGGCTTTGTCTGCTTAGATTGTGCCTTTGGCTTTGGAGCAGGCTTTTCAGTTTTCTTTCCAACTTTCATTGGATCGAAGTTCTGAGGCTTACCTCTGTAGCCGGGCGCTATCTTCTTGATTTCATCGATGGTATAAACTTTTGGTTCAGCCATTTTGATGAATTATTTAGAATTTTATTTATCTACACAAGATCCAGATTCTAAACTGCAAAATGTCAGGGAAAAAAGTGTGGGGCGTCGACGAAATTAAATTATTAATTTCATTATTAGAAGAAAATCCGGTGTTGTGGAATGTGCGGTCAGCAGATTACCGAGACAGAAGATGCGTTGCAATTAATTGCCGTACCATTTAAAAACTGAAGTGGTTGAAATTTCTCGTAAATAATGAAGCCAATATTTAAGCAGGAATTAAAAAAAAGTAAAAAGAAAAGTGGTGCAGCAACTGTTGACAATTATACATCCAATTGGCCATATTTTTCTGCTTTAAAATTCATTAACAGCTCAGTCGAAGACGCAGAATTACTAAATTACGGTAATTAAAAATTACTATAGCCGCAGCAAGACGATTATGTCTTGTTGCCATGTTGTGATGTCAGTATTCGACAACCGCTAGATATCGACTGAAAGCACTTGCACGAGTTAAGGGTGCTGATAGTGTAAACAGGTTTGTGAGAAATCGCGACAGTAGGGGCTCACTCGACTCGCCCGACAATTTCTCGCAGCACTTATTGCTTGTAGTGTAAATTCATGAGGAAGTTCTCGCGCGAGTTTTGTCGCAAGAAACTTCCTAGTGTACCAGCACCCTAACGCTTCGTACGGAACAAAACTAATTTTTCTTCCCCTATTAATCAGTGATGGAATTTCACATCGCAAGTTGCGTTGATCGGTATACAAATATCTCCAGAAGAGTGCATGCTTTTTTAAATTATTAAATTATCATAAATAGCGTTTTTTTATTGTTATTTTTTTTATTGTAAAATATAATTAGCCATGCACTATGCGTTATTGAATCTCAAAGCAAAATTTGAAAACCGTTTTCAAAAATATTGAGCCATATTTAAATTGGACAAAAATTACGAAATTCTTGGGTGAACAGCGCTCTTAAGTAATTTGTTACGAATTAAGAGAAAAAACCAAAATGTCCTGGTCCTGAACCTAAAGGTGTGGAGAAGAGACGCTGTGGAGCCACAAAATGAATGGCCCAGTAAATCACCAGATTTAAATCCAATTGAGAATTTGTGGGCTGGAATGGTGCCAGAGTGGAACGATCCCGGATTTGATGGCGTTAGAGACAGAACCGTACCACATCTAATAAATCATGTGCAGCAAGTTTGGCAGCGCTTTCGTACCGACAGCAATTTATACAAAAAATTGGTCCTAGCATGAAACGACGTCTACAGGAGTGCATAAGTAGTAATGGATTTTATATAAGTTATTAAAAGAAATATATAGTCATGTTTACATTTAAAACTGAATTCCACTCTCACATGTGTTTTAAAACAAAAGCAGCCGCTCCACAGCGTCTTTCCTCTACACCTTATACCTACACCTACAAATTAGTTTACTCATTCAACTCGATGGACATTCAGTAATCATTTTAAAAATAAGACCCAAACCAAGAAATAGTAAACATTACAAATTTCAGACCCAACGTCTACTTCCAGTGCCATACAACACATTTATTAGTAAAGATGGGCAGCAGAGAAACTATAGACTGGTGAAAATCACTCAAGTCGGGTGTACCTCGCTACATCAACCTGCCCTCTCGAAGTATTTCTTGCACGTACCTTCGGCATCTAGGAAATAAGAAAATTAAATAAATATATTGTTTCAACCGTACCCAACCCCCCCATTAGGTATAAAACAGTTTATAATAACGGTGACTACAATTTCATATTAAAGCTAATCACGCTGACCCATTCTACAAGTTTCATATTAAACACTTAAATACACTCAATACTATCACTTTAATACAGGCTCCGGCAAAATGATCTCCTATATTTTAACATTTAATAAAAACGCCATTGTAAATGCTATTTAGTTTTTTTTTTAACTAAATGGCAATCTATACTATGCCATTTGTTTTTATTCAGTTTTGAAAATTACAGAGTCCATGTGGCGACCATTTTATTCGATACACATTTGAAGCTCATTTCTGAAGGTTTCCATCACTGGAGCAGTCAATTGAGGCGATATTTCTGCATTTTCTTGACGTATTGCTGCTTTCAATTCGTCAGTGGTTCTGGGATGCTGTTCAAAGACCTTCGCTTTCAGGTAGCCCCAAAGGTGTCCCCCCTAGAGTCGTATTCTCTAGCGCTCAGTAGCGCAAATTCTGCTTTTTCACACCGCCAGATAAGTAGAAATGCGCTTCAGCACTTGTTATTTAAAGAGCATTTTGTGGGACGTCTAATTCAATGTCGAACAACTGAAATGGCAAGCTATGACCTAGCAGCTACATACGCTAAGCTCCCTGCCTCTTTTCTGATTCGGGCACAGTGGCGGTGCAAAATGTGGGAGATCATTTTGCCGGAGCCTGTATAAGACAATCATTGCAAAAATCTTCAACAACAAAAGAACAACAGAAATACTTACTTTTTCTCATGAAAACACAATAGGGCCTTCTATAAATAACTGCAGCGTACTGTGAGCGACACAACACTGAACTTCGCGTTCGGCCTTGTCCACTTCGTTCGCACCTTGCAGCCCTTTCTTGCCGCACACTATTTGACATATATTAACTTTGTTTCAACCGTACCCAGTCTACCCTACTCGGTAGTAATTGTGCCAAATCACCTTCGCTATGTTCATGTTCTTCAATTTGCGCAAATAAATGATTAATTAATTGAATTACATGTTCCTCATTGTTGTTGACAATTTTGTTGATTATATTTTCTGTTGCTAAATTGGTATCAGCGTTCGGTAAAACTATATGCCGAAGGGGCGTCGTGAGGAGAAGACTTCTGCTCAGACATTATCACGCTTGTGTCGAATTTCAAATTATAAAAGTTAATAAAAACAAAACAGTTTGAAAACTCGCGCACCAACTTTCTTCTGTTGATGTCGTTGCGTTTGTTCCGTTCACGAGGGCGATTTCCTTCTGCGTTTCCCCTGTTTTTGCAGATTAATTTTTGTTGATAGTGAGTGGTGGTCAGGTTTCGCATTTCGAAATGGGACCTAAGTTTCGTGGTTTCGTATTTTCTTGTATCAAATTGTAGAAGTCGTGAGAAGAGTATTCTATTCTAGGACACTGTTCTCTTACTGTATAGCAGGGCCAATAAAATAATTGTTGGTTGTTTTTACGCTACATGATGATTGTTTCAGTTTGACTATGTCGAAAATGTTGGAATGAAGCGTTTCTATAATACAGTGTATTTCACGAGAGATGAGCGGTCTTAGGAATGTAAGCTTGACCACCAATTCTACCTTGCGATTTAAGATGGATTCTTACATATGTGTGGTCAGGATATTTCAAACGGAAAACGGCGTATTTATTAATTTAACAAGAGAAGATATATTTGTATGACGATTACATTTGACAGAACACCAATGACATCTTCCAGACGGCCTGACAGACAGTACCACCAACCAAACAGTTACCAACTCACTACGTAAAAATTACCACATATGTTACATTTGTAACAATCAGTCCCGTAACGGGATTGGTTGTTGCAGTCGTGGGGTATCTTAGCTCAATTCCTGCGGTTGTTCTTTACGTTTTTTGATTCTCTGTATTTGCTTTATGGATTTTTTTGTAGATGTTGATTTTGTCTTTATACAATCAGCTTTTGCAGATTGTTTTCTGTTATTTCTGTTCTTCGATTTCTATTTGGAGTGTCTATTAGAATAGCTGCTTTACGTCTTTTACGGATATTAGACGGACTGATGAATAAGATCTTTTGAAGAACCTTGCGGAACGGTGCTGTGTAAAAATCTCAGGATTCTTGCTTCGAATTGATGAGTGAGAAAAGAAACCATTGGTGTAAGTTAATTTTTGCTCCGATGCTTCGTTGCCGCATTTCTCATCCAGTCATCTCCACTGGTATTTCCGACGATGAAATTTAAGAGGATACCGCGATTGATAGCGAACGTTTGAGAAACCACCTGCTTTCCATCCTATAAAGTTGATTATTAATTTTGCCTAATAATATGTGGCATATACGAATAAATATAAAACAGAATTAAAAATGTATTCTTAATAATCTTTCTTGCTGTGCTCGATGCAGAACTAACGCAGGGAAAGAGCACGTGAGAGACCTGCGATCTTTGTTGTAAAATATATTAACGAAATACGAAGAGTAAGGGAAAGCTGCGGGAGAAAAATGAAAAATATATATAGACGACGACCTCACGAAGATGGAACGAGAAACGCAAAAGAAGATAAGGGGAGAAGCAATGAAGAAAAGAAACGAGGGAAATAGAGTAAAAGTAGGATACAAGAAAATAGAAGTAAACGGGATATGGTATAAATGGGACGAAGAAAGGGAGAAAATAGAGTGGGAAAACAATTTTTAGAGAAAAGAGGAGAAAAGAAAGGAGAACAACAAGGAGCGAGAAAAAGGCAAAAGAAGAAGAAAATAAAGATAGTATTCTGGAATGTAGCAGGATTAGAAAAAAAAGGGAAAAGCTTCTGGGAATATATAAAAAAAATTGACAGCGTAGGACTAACAGAAACATGGGTTGAAGAAGGGGGAAGAAAAAGAATAGAAGAGAGACTGCCGGAGGAGTTCAATTGGGAATGGCAAATGGCAAAGAAACAAAAGAAAAAAGGGAGGGCGAGAGGGGGGATACTAACGGGAGTAAAGAAATATATAAAAGAAATAAGTATCTGCCCCACTGCCATCATGACGCGATCCATTTGATCTTCGATTAAACCATCTCTTTTCCACAATGATTCTTCTATTTTCGTACCGTTGTTGACAAAAGACTCCCAATGCTTCACTGCTTCAAGGGCTTTTTCTGTTAAAGTAATGAGATCCTTAATGCCCAGTTCAATTGGAATGAGTTCTATAAGCACATTGGCCCTTATAATTTCGTCAATTTTGTACTCCTGTGTAGGATGAGTAGTAGTATAACTTGATATTGCATGAAACAAATCACATTTTCTAGAAGAAGGGTCATGCACTATCTTCATTTTTGTAAGCCATGCAATAATTTGTGGTTTCGAGGAATATCTGGTAGGGCCCGCAGCAATATTCGGAAACAGACGCTTCTTGAGTCTCCAGATGCTAATCCGGATCGAAAAAGCAGAGAAGCATTTGGAACAAAATCATTCTCATTGCCGGCATGAGCAATAACACTCCGTTACAATTGAAAAAAATTAAGTACACTCTTCAAATTTTCCTATTTATTTATTTATACTTATCGCTTAATAATAATACAGGTGTTTTTTTAAGGCGGCCAGTAGAAAATTTTTAACTTCCTACAGTGCTATAAACTTGAAATTTGAAAAACAGCCGAAATTAACCATTTCGAATGGAAGTAAATAATATGGCGGCACTTCCGCTTATACCGGAAGTGGACGCCATCCTTGTTATTTTAAATGGAACACCCTAGTTTTTATTTAATTTTCGAATGCCCCCTTTCATTTTGAATATCATACACCCTACCCTGTTGAACCTATCTATCTGTAAAAGTTTTGGAGATATTCCCACTTTTCTACAAAATCTTGCATTTTCGGCGGTCTGTTCAAAAAATTATTTCGCAGCAACCATTGGGAAAAGGTACAAACTGTTTTTCGCAGTCGATAGCCGAAAGATTACAGAATTGTCAGCTGGCCTCAACAATAGCTATATCACATTAGTACTTACAATGATTGAATGAAAATGCCCAAAACAGAACGTCAATATTTCATTTTTTTAAAGGTCAAATTCAAAAATACAGCGGGTTAAAGTCAGGGGAACAGGGTGGCCCGCAGAAATTTCCGGACATTTCGTATTAAGAAATTCACGCACAACGCAGATTTGGATAGAAGAACTTGCAAAAAGTCCAATTATTGGTAGCACAAAATCCTGCGATTTGGGATGCGCTCGTCCTACATTCTCACAGCAATTTGCCAGGTTTTACTATAAACTAAATGCATATCTACCAACTCGTTATTTTGTAAAAGCAGAACAAAACATAATAGGTAACACACTTGGGATTGGGAAAGATCGTTTTTATGGCCCTACTTGAGTTAAGAGTGAGCTGGCTGGAATCTAATACACATTTGTAATTTATGATTTGTAATGTTGCTTGCCGATATGTCATAGCGCTCCTAAATCGACAGCGGCTCCAAGAATGTGGGGGTAAAATTCTTTATCTATTTACTCGGAAACCGTTGCACATAGGCCACTCTTACTGTACTTGTTTTGACTTTTGCTAGAACAACTTAAAATATATCGGACACCATAAGAGATTCACCCTGTATATATAAAATATTTTTTAATTTTATTAAATGTTATTCAAGAGACCGACGACAAAAATCCTCATTAATATACTTGCAAACATTAAATCACAAAATATAAAATTGAAAACAAATATTGTACACAGAACATGTAAAATTTTACCTTTTCCTTTTTTATTGGGAAGTATCTTCTCGCTTCAAACGCCAGCAGTAATCGCCTTAGGACCACTCCAGAACCACACGACAGCGACAAAACAATGGTTACTTGTGGCTGGTAATGCATTGTAATGGGAACGCATGATTGAACTCACACGGGCCACACGCTGACGTCTGGCCCGACGACTGTCGCAATGCGTGGCTGGTATCATCCACAAAAATTGTCGCAGACGGTGGTCGAATGCAACGCACAAACTGTGACAAAGCTGCGACGCGCCGACCACAAGAAGCCTATCTTCGTTTTTACCAAACTATTTTCTATAATGGGATGAACCCAATGAATTATGTTTCGGCGGCATCGCTTTCTTCGACGTAATAAAAGCCACAACAGTGTTTCTTCCTCGAAGTCCATTTTGATACTGGTTGTCGAACTGTCGTTATTGTGGTTCCTTGTGGTCGAGATGGACGACTGACGGACCACGAAATTGCAGTCCGAAAGTGGTCGGTGCAGCGACAGCCCAACGACAAGTAACCACCGTTTTGTCGCTGTCGTGTGGTTCTGCAGTGGTCCGTCTGAGTTCAGCCTAACATAGCTGCGTTCCAACGTCTGGTACCGTTCCTCAAGTCTTTTTACATGTTGGTGAAACCTCTCTTCCTGTTCATCACTCACGGCTTCAAGATTTGAAGGAAAAAAGGGAAGGGAAGTAAAAATGGGAATGGAGAAAATTAATTTTTAACGACATTCTGCATCCCATACTTTTATATACGTGTAACAAATTGTTCATTAATAGTTCCGCATTTTCGGCTCTGTGATTACCCAAAAAGCCATTTACAACAGCTTTTAGCGATGTCCATGCGTCTAGCTCTTTGTCAATTAGCTTTTGATCCAAATTTTGGTCTTTCATTAACTGACGTATTTGTGGTCCGTTAGATATACCTTCTTTAAACTTTGAGTCACTTAATTTTGTAAAAATGGATTTTAAATATAAAAGTCCTTTTTTCTTTAAAAAAAAATAATAGTAACACATCATATTCTTAATTTTTTTTTTCCTAATTAATAAATCTAAAATAAAAAGTCGATGCTCATAACAATCAGATGTTTCATCAACTTTAAAATCAGGATTTATTTTGTTGACACTGACAACTACCTTGTTTAATAATCTTTTACCTAATTTATATTTTTTAAGATTAGTTATGAAATATTTATTAAAGTACGGACAGCTTTGTTCACAACTTTTGGTCAGAGTATCTGATGGAGCTGTTAAACCGAGAGAAGTATTAAGAAGCAATTTGTTATAATTTCTGTATAAAAGTAGCAATTCTTTAGGATCGTTCAAAGTTGAAGATTTTCTGAGTAGTTGTTTACACTCATCGCATTTAAATTTATCAATACATTTTTTTGCCAAGTATCCAGCAAAGTAAACCAAGGCATATGCCTCAAGGCCCGTAGCCTTTATGGAGGCGGTAGTAACGGGATTTTTAGTTCCACTGGAAGCGGGACTTGATGCAGCTTCAGAGTCATTTAATTCGGTAGGCAAAGTTGTGAGCGGAGTTTCTTGATCCGGATTGTTTTTGATCTTCATACAAACTCAAGATGGCATTTATACTTGTTATCATACCATCAAAGCATGGAGGTCGGCTGATTTTACCCTTAAAATCGACTTTTTTTAGATTTTGAAATAGATCCAACCCCAATGTTTTAATGTTTCTTTTACAGCCAAGCCTTTGTCGCTTAATGCACATCGATAAGGGTTACTGCTATACAGGCTATTTTTTTAAGGCGGCCATTAGAAAATTTTTAACTTCCTTCAGTGCTATAAATTTGAAATTTGGAATACAGTCAAAATTGACCATTCCGAATCGAAATAAATTATCTTCAATATGTCGGCACTTCCGCTTATACCGGAAGTGGACGCCATCTTTGTTATTTTAAATGGAACACCATAGTTTTTATTTAATTTTCGAATGCCCCCTTTTTGAGTATCTTACACCTATGTTATACCTAACTATCTGTTAAAATTTTGTAGATATTCCCACTTTTTTACAAAATCTTGCATTTTCGGTGGTCTATTCAAAAAATTATTTTGCAGTAATCATTATTGTAGTCATTGCTGGGTTCGCGCCACAGTGTGGTATTATAAATGCCATCATGAATGCTTTCATCAAAACTGTTGCGGGATCCAGGACTTATCTTGATTCATAATACGTCCATAATATAAAAAATACGCATTACGTACTTTTTCAGATACTTTTTTTCCTTGCGACTTTAGAATGTAGGTACTGTCCACACACGTCGCAAAACTTGTTTGGTGAATTGCGACGGCCATTTTTTTCATTTTGAAAAACTACACAATTACGCTCACAAATAGATAATCACAACTCGCAAATTGTTTATCACCAAGGTATTAACATGACATAAACATATTTCACCAATTACTATAACTTTTACCACGTAAAATGAGGGTAGCTAAAAAGTTCGGGTACCTCTAAAACAATACGTGATACAAACATAAGATAACCACTGCCTAATTACTGTAACTAATAGCAATCTATTTTAGCTATCTGTTTTATAGGTACCGATGTCGTGTCACATAGTGTAATCATAGAACAGTAGTGTAATTAGTCGGTTTGAACTACGCATTCCACTGATTACATTATCCTGCAAACATTTTTTTAAGGACATATTATCAACCCATGTCTCGTCTAAATAAATTATGTTTCTGCTTTCGGACCGATGTTTTCTAATTGCCTTCAAATATATTAAACTCCCGGCTAGTATTTCAGGCCTTTCCATTAAAATTTTGCGTTTGTTTTGACATTTGCGTCAAACAAACCCGCGAGCACGTCGTAATATATACAAATTTGTTTTTGATAGAGAAAAATTAAATTTTGGTCTCAAAACCGCCAATGATTTACACAACGGGGTGCACCACCGACTTGATTGATTGATTGTTCCTGTCTCGAATTGTTGCATTCCTCATCTTCGATTTTTATTTTATAATGGTTGATGATGATACCCCCGAATATGCTGCTGCGTGTTTTGTAGATGCATGCAAGGGATACAGAAAGTGATTAATTTTGGCTTCTTCTTCACATTAATTACTCTACAAATGACGTCTCTTATCTGCTTGCAATAATTAGATGTATATTGGCGCCTATGGGTCAGAGAGTGATGGAGATATTCTCAGCAGATGAGCCCCTTGGCAAAGTGAATACATTCGCAAAACAAATTGAGTAGATAAAATAATATTTAATACATAATATACATGTTAAAAAAAATTAAATAAAATAAATTAAAACATTATTATTATTATGTTTTCATTTTTCTCTAAGCTTTTTTTTACTTGCAATAATTGCAATATTATTAAACTTAATAATCATAATGTTTTATTTATGGCAGGCGTCAATAACTTGCAAGAATATTGCTTCCATCTGCGAAGAAGACAAAGTACCGTTGCTAAAGTAATAACAAAGAGGTTGTTTCCATTTAGTTGTAATGTTATGGACCATGAAAACAAGTGCATGATTGGCTAATTTGTCAGACCCACACTCGTTTCCAAATTCCTCGTAACCCAAAATAGTGTCCTCATTGCATATGTTCTTTCAATGCAATTTCATCAAATAATAAAATACAAATGCGATCATCATGAGTTCTGCTAGAGAGGGAACGACTAAGATGGTGAAAAAGGTGGTCATTTATGCCAGCTTTAAACGAAACATTTTGAAGAAGTAAAAGAAAGTTATATTTGGAAGGAAATGGAAGGAGTCTGCGAAAAAAGAGTAACATTTAGGACTGCGTTAAAAAAATTGCGAATAAAATAATTTTTTCATCCAAAGTCCAACGACGACCTTTTGGAGTACGGTCACACGATAAAATTGAGAAAACAATTAATTCGGAACTTGAGAAGGAAAATTGGCAAACGTCATTGGCGTGCACATCTTATTGGCTCGCAGTATGTGTATTTAGAAACTGGGCTTCATTCACGCACTATAACACCCCACATATTTTCGATGGGGTTTAAATCCGGTGAGTTTGCGGGCCACGGCAAGACGGTTATTCTTTGTTTTCTAATCCACTCACGGATCATATACGACTGTTGTGAATTGTGCAATTGTCTTGGATCAAGATAATATGCGAGTCGCCATAGTTCGCGGACAGTAGGAATCAGAACATTTTCAAGAATGTTTACATATTGAATACACTCAAGTTTAAACTCATTCGAGCACCTATCTACGCTTTGCGTCTTTTTCTGTAATTGGTCAGTTTGGACCGATATAAATTTTGCAAAAATCTCCGCAAAATTCAACGACGATGTTTGGGTACTCGTACTCTGAGAAGCCACGATGTGCGCCTGGATTTTCCTATCGGGGCTTTCTTCTTTCACTTCAGCTAAATAATTAATAAATCAATTAATAAACTGAACTGAGGTCAATACTAAGTTATCTGTAGATAGACGATCTAAATTATAATACGTTGAATTTCTAAAGGTGTACTCTCGGACTCGGGTATACAAGCAAAATAATTGTGTTCATTTTGCACAGGCCAAGGGTTTTCCGATCTAGCAAAAATTGACGGTATGGCGTTGAAAAGCAGCTTTTTCATTAAATTGTTGTCAAAAAACTTTTCACAGTATATTAATACAATTATGTAAAATATTAATTCTCTATTAAATTCCATACCTTGAAACTTTTGGGAAAGAGAAGAAACTTGTCGTTGATTTATAATATTTGTGTGTACAGTTTTTAACAGCACACACACTACACACTACCACAGTGACATAATGTTTTTAATGTGTACACACACAACTCTAAACTGAAATATATCCGACGTTGGAAAAACAGAACGCTGCTCCTAACTTGATAGAAAAGGCGTCGACATTGTACATTGTGAACCACTCACAAGATCGACCCACATTCCACTACTTGAGCTAAGCTGACATTGCCATGGGACAGGTCGGTGGATATATTAAACCCTTTCTTACTGTTCATGGACTGAATTATTTGAACGAACACTCGGTATTCGTGGTCCGTCCAACGTAGGCTAATCTGCCCATTGTCAGTCTCATCGACCCAGGCTTCGTAGCATGTCTTGGTGATTCGTACCATTTGTGGTAATACGCCAGGTGATACGGCAACACCATCAAATTCTTCCCAGTCCATCCATGGTATACCTACAAAGGCACGTTCAACATTGTGCACATCACCGTTGGTTGTACCGCCATTTCGTAGAAATCGTATTAACTGGCGTGATGCATAAGTTAAACTAAACTCTGATCAACATCATTCCATTTCACCGCCTTTAAAGGTGGGGAGTGTCATACATAAATATTATTTTTTGTGTTCAATAAAAAAATATGGCTTTTCCACTGAAATGTTGAGCTTATATACTAAATTAACATTGTTGGACTCCATATCACAAATAATTACAATTCCAATTTGTTTCAATTTCTGCAGTGTTCGGAATATGATATCCCTTAAACTTTCAGTTGGACAAGCCGCATGGTCAAACGTAAAAGCCACGGGCTGACTCCATTTTGAAAAACTTCCACGGATTATCAGGACCAAGGCGTTTAATGTAGTTTTGAATAATTTTTCTGTCATCGCCATAATCAACAACACCAACTATTTTATCCCTGCCACTGTTGTAAAAAAGGTTCGCCTTAATAGACACTTCATCAAAACACAGTACTGCAATCCTATCTAAGATAGAGAAATTTTGAATTTTATTTGAAAGCATAAGAAATAATTGTTGGTTTTCAAGGCCCGTAGAAATTTGAGTAATGAATCTAAAAAACAAAGAATAATTACGAAATATAAAAATCTGCATAAAATAATACGTACTCCTATTAATTACTGATTTTTTAAAAGAATCAGTTTAGTGAGAGAGCTTCTAACCCGCTCTCTTGTTACACTTTCCTAATGTTTATTCGTTTCGTGGTGAATTCGAATACTGACATATCGTTTTAAAATTAATTTTATAAAATCAACTGTTACGGGACTTTTTGCCGACTAGCCCGAGCACGGCTAGACAACTTAACAGCCGGGGGCGAGTCCCTTACACTTATTAAATTTCTCTAATAAGCTTCTCTTGGAGTTTCTGGCAAGGAAGGAGGCGAAGGGAGTCAAACGACTATGCCTCGAGCAAACATATATTGAACACACAGTAACGAAAATAGATAACAAACAGAAAATGGTACACTATAACTTAAACTTAATCCTAGACAATGAACATAAAGGGTGGCGATAACAAGTATAAGTGTGGCGACCGCGGCTTTCGGGGGGCGCTATTAATGGGGCACACGGCGTCGAACAACCGACAGCGACGGGGTGAATCGCGACTATACTTTATAATAATACTATACTATATAATAATTATAATAGGGTGCACCACAGTTGCGGTCCTTTATAGAAAATATCAAACCCAATATTTACGGAAAATATATTTATATACATATATATAAATATGTGGAAAAGTATTCCGGAACAGTTCAATTATAAACAAGATGAACTGCTGTAACTTACCCGTACCAAGTCACGCAATATATATACTTATATAGAATGAATGCTTATAAATATCTAAGCAATATTATATATTAATTATGCTGGTTTATAATGAAAGCATATGGATATGGGCGAAAATTTAAGCGGTATTATATATTAAACATGCTGGTTTTATAATGAGAGCATGTGAATATGAACGAAAATTTAAGCAGTAAATAAGCTAATTATAACGTTCTTCTTTGGGATTTTGGACCGTGTTCCATTTGAAGTTCCATTAGGGGGGGTGTAGTGAACGCTCCGAGGAGCTAATTCAACAAGTGACCCCAATGAATCTCCAGACGTTTCATCCACAACTGCGGTGGATTTCATCAGTGGTTTAAGTTGCGATGTGGAAGAGCTCGAAGTGTTCTCTTCGCTGTCACATTCGCGACTGTCACATTTATTTTCTGCGGCGGCGTTGCATAATTTTTGTTGTTATTTGCAGTGTTTGCTTGATTTTCTGGAATAAATGACATTACCCTTCTCGTTGACAGTACCGGTTGCCAAGTTTTGTCCATCTTTAACCCTTCACCCATTCTATTGAAATTATCTTGGTGTTTATAAATTTCAATAGCTTCACGGTGTAGGCGTGGGTAGTACTGTGACGTGGACGACAGAAGTTTTGTCTCATCAAATTTTATGTTATGATTCCCATTAGACAATCCATGTTCAGCTACGGCAGATTTATCAAACTCACCTAAACGACAGTTCCTCTTGTGTTCAGTTAAACGTGTTTTAATACTTCGTTTAGTTGTACCAATATACACTGAACCACAAGAACATGGTATTCTATAGACTCCTGCTGACGACAATGGCTCTCTCTTGTCTTTGGCTGAACCTAGCAATTCTCTAATTTTTGTTGTTGGTTTGTAAATTGTTTTTATATTATTCCGTGTTAGAATTTTGCCAAGGCGGTCTGTTACATTTTTTATATATGGTAAGAATACTGTTCCTTCTGGTAGATTTGTATTATTGTTTGTTTTTCTTACAGACCTATTTGGGCGAATTGCTCTTTTTATCTCTTTGGTAGAGTAACCATTGGCTTGTAGCATTAGGTCTAAATGGTTAAGTTCATCTTTCAAATGTTTAGGTTCACAAATCTTTGTAGCTCTACATACTAATGTTTTTATTACAGCTCTTTTTTGGCTGGGATGGTGGTTGGAATTCTTATTGAGATATCTATCGGTATGTGTCGGTTTCCTGTATACCTTGTGGCCTAGAGTACCATCTCTATTTCTTTTTACCAAAACATCCAGAAAAGGGATTTGTTGATGTTCTTCTTTCTCCATTGTAAACTGGATACGTGGATTTATTCCGTTGATATGTTCCATGAAACCTTTCAATGCTTCTTCACCATGGTTCCAGATAACAAACGTATCATCAACATAACGAAACCAACACTTTGGTTTTTTGAGTGCTGTTTGTAGAGCTTCTTTTTCAAATGACTCCATGAAAAAGTTTGCAACCACTGGACTTAGTGGGCTCCCCATAGCAACTCCATCCAATTGTTCATAAAAGGTGTTGTTATACTTGAAGTATGTTGTTGTAAGTACATGTTCGAACATATCAACAATATCCTTAGAGAAAAGTTGTTTTATTTTATCCAGTGCTTCTTTGACTGGGACCATTGTGTATAAAGAAACAACATCAAAACTGACTAAAAAATCCTCTGGATCTAAGTGAAATTGTTTAATTTTTTCAACAAAATGTGCCGAATCTTTGATATATGAATCCGATTGTCCGATATGAGGTTGTAATAATCTCGTTAAGTATTTGGCGATATCATATGTAGGTGAATCTATGGTACTCACAATTGGACGAAGAGGTACATTTACTTTATGTATTTTTGGAACACCATATAGACGTGGTGGTAACGCTTCTGATTTTCGAATTTTTAGTTTTACTTCATCCGGAATTGACGACATTTTAATTAATTTATTTGTGTGTTTTAAAATACGCGATGTGGGATCTCTTGAAAGTATTTTGTAAGTTGTAGGGTCAAGAAGATCATTCATTTTTTGTTGGTAATCTACAGTGTTTAATATTGTTGTGGCATTCCCCTTGTCCGCTGCTAAAATCATAATATCTTTGTTAGATTTTAGATTTCTTACCGCTATTCGCTCTTTGTATTTTAAATTGTCTCTTGGTGGTTTTGCTTGTTGTAAAATTCTTGCCGATTCACGTCGTACCTCTTCAATTCTTTCCGAAGGTAATCGTCGGATGCTCGCCTCGATGTTAGAAATAATGTCCTCAATTGGAATTTTTCGTGGGGCTACTGCAAAATTTCCACCTTTTTCAAGAACCTCAGATTCCTCTGGTGATAGACGGTAGTTAGAAAGATTCACTACCGTACGCTGTCTATCAAGAGTATGTTTTGGATGTCTATGTTCTACCAGGCGATCAAACTTCTTTTTCTGTCGTTCTTTGGAGATGTTCATTGTTGTTTCAAACGAGCTGTGGGTTATCCTGTCAATTTTTTCAATCTTCTACTGATAAAATGTTGCTAATTTCTATGTGCAGTTCAAGTAAGGATGTGTCGATGTTGATAAGATCCTTGCGTGTTTGCTGTATTCGTTCACGTAGCAATGCTTTTTCAGTTCTTTCATATATTCTATTAGCTTTTGCCGTATGCAGAAACCGCTTCTGATGTAAAAAGCGTGGTGTGACGTTATTGTCGCGGCAGCGGAGTAGAAATGTCAGTGAACATATGACATTTCCTTTCTTTCTTCGCAAGCCTTCAAAGCGTCTTATAAGTTGGTATGTATCCTCCCCATAGAGGCGATTTATGAAAGTATGTAGGCTTTCACGGTCGGTGTTATTAATTATAACGTTCTTCTTTGGGATTTTGGACCGTGTTCCATTTGAAGTTCCATTAGGGGGGGTGTAGTGAACGCTCCGAGGAGCTAATTCAACAAGTGACCCCAATGAATCTCCAGACGTTTCATCCACAACTGCGGTGGATTTCATCAGTGGTTTAAGTTGCGATGTGGAAGAGCTCGAAGTGTTCTCTTCGCTGTCACATTCGCGACTGTCACATTTATTTTCTGCGGCGGCGTTGCATAATTTTTGTTGTTATTTGCAGTGTTTGCTTGATTTTCTGGAATAAATGACATTACCCTTCTCGTTGACAGTACCGGTTGCCAAGTTTTGTCCATCTTTAACCCTTCACCCATTCTATTGAAATTATCTTGGTGTTTATAAATTTCAATAGCTTCACGGTGTAGGTTTGCTGCTTAAGGCACAAAATTACATGTTGGAAGTTTATCCCATAATCGCTATATAATAAGAAATATAAGTATAATCGCGAAAGGAGAGGAAAATTACGTATAAATGTAAACGACCAGATGTAATAAGCCAACAAATCGTTGATATTATAGGAATGTAAAGACTAGATGTATTGTATCGTATTGTAGGGGGGTCGTTTGGCTACTGAAGCCCTTCGTCACTGCGACCATTGTTGGTCTATTGTGAATAACCCTGCTTCCTATTGGAATCCCAGGGAGTCTAGCCCCCTGATGAAGTGGGCCAGATCCTTGGGAGTTGATTTACGTATCTGGGCGGCCGTGAGTGCAGCCGCACCCAGATATTGTAACCTATTATGAGCGATGGTGTTGCACTCACAGAGAATGTGTTCGGCCGTTTCTACCGCCGATCCACAGAATCGACATGTAGCGACTTCTGCTTTCCCCATTTTCTGGAGATGGTATCTGACTGGACCGTGTCCTGTCAGGAGGCCAGTTACTTGCCTCAGATCATTCTTTTCCAGTTTGAGAAGCATCTTAGTCTTCTTTGACGAATAGCGTATGAACTTTTTGGCCTGGCGTTGGCCTGGAATATTTCTCCAGTAGGATTCTTTCTGTTCCTTTTCCCATTTATGGATGTCGGACATTCTCTGGGCTTTGGTTAGCCCGCAGAATGGTTCTGGTCCAATAAATGGAGCTGTCGCACCTTTCTTGGCGAGGGCGTCTGCTATTTCATTTCCTTCAATCCCCTCATGCCCTGGAATCCACAACAGAGTGATTCTGTTGCCTATCGCCAGTTGCTTCAGGGATTGTTTGCATTCCCAGACAGTCCTCTGTACACAGCGGTAGGCTCTCAGGGCCTTTAAGGCTGCTTGACTGTCTGACAGTATATAGATATTTGCACCCTTTATGCGCCTTTCGAGGCATTTCCGAGCACAAACATCTATGGCACATATTTCGGCCTGATGAATAGAGGGGGTACATCCTAAGGGCTGATGGATCCTGGTCTGCGGTCCATAGACTCCTATTCCAGTCCCCTGCTGAGATTTTGACCCGTCTGTGTACCAGACGAGTGAGTTCTTTGGAAGTCGAGTCGTATCGAATGTTCCACATTGGCGGCCTAAAATAGCCACTTCGAATGGACTAGATGTAATAGTCGAAGTGTCACAGAACACATTGAAGAGTTCAACAAACAGGGTGAAGAAGTGGGAAAATTTTAAAGGGGATGGTAATTCTTGCAGGCTGCCAAGTTGCAGAACACCTTACGAAGTACCAACCCAAGGCTGAGAAAAAAATGAAAAAGGTATAACAAAAGTGAAACATGTAGGGGAAAATTTTAAATTTTAAATGAAGATAAGTCGCAGCCTAAACGACTCAGGAGCATTAAGTTGTTCCAACCAAAATTGTGAGATTGAAATGCGTTCCTCCAGCCATCCCTTCGCTGGTGCAATGAAAAAAAATGAATCGACGTACCATTTAGGAGTGGGACAAGGGTGGAATAGGAAAGGGGATAAGGGGGTGTTGTTGACCGCGACGTGAGATGGTTAATCGTCGGTCTAGTATCGTACCGCAAGCAATTGTGAGGCCCACAAATTTCAGCCCCTCACACCGGCCATGTGAAAGAAAAAGAAGAGAGGATGAAAGAAAAAAAACATGAAAGTGTGACGGTCTGCACTTACAACCAACAAAGGCGGGCTCGATTTAAATATAGGACGTAATGCCAATTCTCCATGATCCGACCAACGTCGACGAAGTAGCCAGCACCCAAAAGAGGAACCGAGTCCAACAGGCGCATGCAGCCTAAACCGGGATGCCGCTACAAAAGGAGACCGAGAGGCGCACTGGTGAAAAGGAGGGTGGAAAAGGGGAAGGTACAGAAATTCGAAAAAAGTAGAAAAAATGAAAATGAACGTGACCAAGAAAGCGAGTCAAAATCGGACAAGTAGATCAAAATCAAAACTAATCGACATTCGGGGACAACTTGATATCTTTGACAGGCCAATATCCTAAGGGCTTATGTGACACAAAGTCTAACAGCTCGTATACGTTAGGTGTTATTTTACGGCTGACAATGCATTTCGTAAACTTTGGTGCTAAACCGGAAGCAAAGTAGTTCGCGGACGAAGAAAGGACATGATTACGCTTCCAGACGACTTGACCGACAGTAAGTGTAACAGGTCGACGACGCAAATTGTATCGGTGTGCGCTCTCGTTGTAAGCTTTATCAAGACGTTGCTTAATCTTGCCGTACAAATTCGAAAGTTCTTTGAGATGTTCGGTACGAGATTCGCGTGGACCGAAAACAATTTCGTCTTGTTCGTGCGTCTGGTCGAGTTTTCTGTGCAGCTTTCCGGATAAGTAAAGAGAGCGTCCGAAGTTTAAGAATGCGGGGCTGTATCCCGTGACTTCATGAACTGCCGTGTTTATAGCGAATTCGATTTTCTTTAAGTTAACGTCCCAATCGCTATGTGTCTCGGACGTTAGGTTTGAGCGGATGGCGGTTTTAACAACTCGGTTTATGCGTTCGCTAGGGTTTGCTTGTGGGTGGTAATTCGGATTGAACGTGATCGTACAGTCGTAGGATGAAACCATTTTTTTCAAATTTTTGCTGACATATTGTTTACAGTTTTCACAAATCAAAAGTGAAGGAACACAGCTGACCAAAAATACGTCATTCTCCAGGTGTTGAACAACCTTCTGGCTCGTAGCCGATTTGACCGGGAACAAATGAACAAATTTGGTAAAACAATCAGCAACAATTAAGATGAAACGATTTCCTTTTCGCGACGGTGGGAACGGTCCCATGAAATCAGTGCACGCCAACTCCCATGGCTGTGACACGTCGCGACGACCCATCCTACCGTACGCGGCACGTTGTTCCGTTATCTGAGACGCACATATTTCGCAAGATTTTAAATAACGCGCGGCATCTGCGGAAAGCTTAGGCCAATAGTAAAGGGCGTTTACTCTCCGAAGCGTTTTGAAATAACCGAGATGTCCGGCCGTTGGCAGATCATGACACTCGTACAGGACGTCGCGGCGCGAATCTTTCGGCACGACGAGTTTCCAGTCATCAGAGATGTTGTTTGACGGAAAACCCGAATTGGAAACTCTGTACAGTCTGTCGTCGCGTATGCAAAATCTAGGAAATTTAGATGGATTGTCTCGAACATTCGTAAATAACGAATTGTACCACTTGTCGGCGATCGGGGTTGGAAAATCTATTGCGTTGACTGCACTTGAAGGCGAAATGACCAACGCGCTAAGCGACCGGAGGGGTTGGAGAGTTTGTGCAGCCATAACAACGAAAAGTGGTCTGTGATGACCGTAAACTTCGTACCTTCAATGTACGGACGAAACTTTTCGATCCCAAACAAGACTGCCAAACATTCCATCTCCGTGGCCGAGTACTTAGATTCAGCGGACGTCATATGACGCCTAAATCTAACATTTTGTCAACCTCCGCGTTGATCATTTGTTGTATATATGGCGAAACTGGATAATATCGCTGTTTAATCGGTAGATGGTTTCCCGTACCAATCGCGTGTTCAACCCCTTTGGCACACCCTAAACCTGAGCCGATTTGCTCGAAATACCGATCCAAAATTACGTTTGCTTTGGCGCGCTGTTCGTCGGTGACGCACACATCCATACCCACGCCCGAAACTTCATCGCCGAGCGAATAGCTATTTAAGCCGAAATGCGGTATGATGTCCATGTGACGCCAAAAATCAACACCTAACAGAATCTCGCTAGGAATCGACGGTATCACCAGGACTTTGACGACTCGAACTTTATCCTCTAGTTCGATCGGCAAATCCAAACATCCAAGGACGTTATCTACCATTCGGCCGTCTGCCAAAGAAACAGGATCGTGTCGAGAAAGAGAAAAGTTTTAACGACGCAATTTATGCCAACCCGTAGCACCGATTATGGTGCCGAAAATTTTGACACGAAGATAGGGCCTAGGATCACCATTCATTGATGCAAAAAGTGCATTGGTGGCGCAAATACGACTTTTACGAACTGATATTTTAACAAAGTCTAGCCATGAGTCCCATGCGGTATTGTTAGCCAGCTTCAACGTAGGGAAAACCGAACTCCGGTACGTTAACGGTTTCTCGTACCGTTTCCCGAGTAACGTAAAGAATTACAATTGGAACAATCTCGTCTAATGACGGCTTGTTTACCACAGCCGTAACACTTTTTTGACCTTTTTGAATTGGGCACTTGTCGTGTTCGTGTCCGGTCTTGTTGCTTTTGATACACACAGAAGCAGCAACATGTCGGTTTGAAGATTTAACCGTTTGGTCTGCGAGATCTGGCTCAAGTAGTGAGGATCTAGGTGGTGTAACACGCGGGACTGAAGCAAGGTTTTTACTAATTTCGATCCGTTTGGCTACGCGAAGAAGTTCGTCAGCGGTTTTGACGTCGAGAAGAGCTGTAGCACGGATGAGATAGGGTGCCAGGTTTCGGTGTAAAACTATAAGTTTTTCAACCTCAGAAGGGGGAATAGGTAAACGTCGAAAAAGGTTCAGCATACAAGCAAAATAAGAGCCTACAGTTTCGTCACGATCCTGTACACGACCTCTGATCTCTTTCCACAACTCGTCTTCGTAATCGAAGGGCAAAAACTCGTTCCTGATAGAATCAACAAAAGACTTACATGTCGGGAGAGTGTCTCGAACTGAACGGTACCAAATGAGCGCGCTTCCGTCTAATAAATCTATCACTGAATTCAACAGTTCAGGGGGGGAAATTCCTCTCGCTGCGCGAAATTCTTCGACCCGTTCTAAAAATGCGGTCACGCTCAGTTTGTCTTGGGGTCCAGAGAATTATAGTCCCCATTTGCAGACTGGAGTCTGGTGACGATGGAGTGTGACCGAAGTCACGGTTTCACCTGGAGCGACCGGGAGGGGTGGTTTGTCGTCGACCGTCCGTAAATCCGGTGCGGTATCCGCGAGCGCCTCAATCTCGTCGAGTTGACGACGGAGAGTAACGATCCCTGCGGACGCCTTTGCATCTTCCCTCGCGAGCTTCGCAAGTCGCCCGACGCGGTTACACAAATGTGTCAGCCTGGCCTCGACAAGACCCTTGTCGTACAGGCCTGCCAAGCCAGCTGTCTGCATCGAAACGAGCTCTCGAAGTGTCGTGATTTTGTCGCGGCAGATGGTAATTTCGCTCGTCGTGTCCGGTTTGAAATTTTCCGATAGGGAAAGTGTCCCGAACGGTTTGGCGCGAGTTAAATTCGTGGTTTGAAATAACGCGTTTTTAAAAACACTTTTTATTTCAACACGGGGGATAATTACAATACTATCGATTACGACTACGTATTACGTAATATCGCGACGAAAACTTCTTGTAGACTATTCCGGCTTGAAGCAGGCTAGTATGGTTTAAATAGTATAAAACTGCAAAGCTAGATATTCAACACAAGCATTATAATATAAAGAGTTCATTATTTATGGCGTCTATAACTCCTCCCGCCGAAGAACGAAGACAGGGTTTGACGCTGTTGAAGTCGAATTCGGGGTTGATTGTGATTGTCCGGGTCCTTCTTCTATGTGTCCATATGATTCTAACAATAAGGTAGCAACTGCATCCAATTAGAAAGATGATTGAGACGATGGTCCAGATGTTTATTGTTTTATCCAGAAAAGGGGTTGAAATCTTCTTTAAGTCGTCACCGTTCAATTCGAAGTGCGTTTGAGATGTCGTCTAGGCCGTTTAGGTTAATTTCGTCGAGGTTGATTTTAACTGGATCTAATTCTTCATATTTTTCTAAGTCTTCAGAGTAATTCAACTTTG
Source organism: Eledona agricola (assembly GCA_964023215.1). NCBI lineage: Eukaryota > Metazoa > Arthropoda > Insecta > Coleoptera > Tenebrionidae > Eledona > Eledona agricola. Next base: position 14,317,457 of record OZ026859.1, on the reverse strand, counting down.
GAAGTTCAATAGGATGAAATTCGAGTTTATTTTTCTTGTAGTTTTTGATGATGTAGTTGTCGATTTGGACTGAGCATTCTTCATTCATTTCCAGGATGTAGGTAAACTGCCGGCCATTAAGGGCTGAATTTCGGGTTGATTGTCCACAATTTTTCGTTACTACTGTTTCTTGAGGTGTGATAATTATCCAAAGATTATCTTCAATTTTCCTTATTTTCGTGTTGTTAATGGTTATGGATGTTTGGGCACAATTCCTTCCGTGGGTGTATTTTAAATGTTGAATTTCACAAGGCATTTCTTTTTCAGGAATTTTGATTTCGATTTCGTGGCAGATGAAGCTTTTTAAATTAATTTCTTCGCAATGGTCGTTGATGAAGGCGTAGTAATTTTTGTTCATAATAAGGTAAGGTGAATTTGGGATAATGACTTTAAATTCGTTAGTTGAAGGAACAGGAAGTGGATAGAGGTGGAAATAATCATAGTTTTCAACTTCCACTATCGGAACTTCCAAAATAAATACAAGTTGGTTACCATTACTATAACTTTTTACTTTAATAATTCGTTCAAATAATAATAGATTTTGGATTATTGGTTCAAAAGGTAATCTGCCATTATCAATATATTTAGTTATTTCTTTTATTTCTTTTATTTCTTTTAGAAGTTCTAATGGTTCAACAATTGAATTATGTAACGTATTTAATTTTGCGAAAGAAATTGCAACTTCTAATTTTTCCAATAACATTGAAATTATTTGATAGTATCCCTTAATCTGTGAAATAATCGTTTGTGTTCTAAATGCTTGTTCGTCATTAAAATATTTATTGCCTCTATTTGTACAATTCTTGATTCTAAAATGATTTGGTTGTGGACAACGTTTCTGGTAATATTTTTAAATGTATTAATTGAATTATTCATCAATGTAATTTGGTGATCTAATGATGTTGTTAATTTTTGTTGATTTTCTTATAATTCATTAATAATTCTATCATAACGTTCATTCTGATCCAAATTTCCTGTAATAACTTTAATAATTGAACCTAAACCATCTATTAATCCTCTTTTTGTTCTTTCTTTAATTTTCGGATTTAATTGAAAAATTTGTTTTTGAATTTTATCTTCCAGTACTTGTATTACATCATAGGAATTATGGAATTCTTTTCTTATAATTGTGGAATTTTTTATAACGAGTTTTAAAATTTCGAATCTTTTAGTTAGAACATTAAATTCGTCAATTAAAGGTGTTATATCATAAGTTTGGATAAATGTCCAATAGTTAATAATATTTTGAGCTTTACCGAGGTGATGAGGTAAAAGTCCAGGATTGGAATTTTGATTATGGAATTGGATGGAGTCTGCTAGGACGAGTGACATTATTCTGTAATTAAAGGAGGTAATCTTAGTTCTTTAATATGGACTATTTCAGTTTTAGTATTAGTTTTATTTTGAATTTTTACTCTATTATGTTCCAAGTATTCAGTTAGGGTGTAGGGTCCTTTAAATTTATTTTCGCTTTTACTACGTTTTTCGTTAACTTTATAAACAGTTTGACCAATTTTAAAATGATATTGTTCAGGTCCTTGGTAATTTCTAGAGTCGATGATTTGTTCTTTTCGAGATTGTAATTTTTGGGAAATCGTTTTATAAAGGTGTTTTAATTTTTCTTTATGGTTGATAACATATTCGGAATAAAAGGGTGCTTTCAGTGAGTCAGAGGGATCTTTTGCATTTGTGTGTCCAAATGTTAATTCATGATGGGTAAAATTAGTTGCGGAGTGGATAGAACTGTTATATGCAATTATCGAATATCTCATAAGTTGTTTCATTGTATCATCGGGATGTATTTGTTTAAGGATTAAGGATATGTTCAATAAGGGTGGAATGGAATCTTTCAACTATAGAGTTTGATTCGTGGTGTAAAGGTGTTGTAAAGTGTATATTATGGGATTTTAATAATTCTTTAGTGATTTCATTTTTAAATTCTGTTCCCTTATCCATTATAATTCTTTCTGGGGTTCCGTAGTATGTAAAATATTCGAGAAATGCATCACAAATATCTATTGAGGTTTTTCCTGTAATCGGGATTGCTTGACTTAATTTAGAGAATGCGTCTACGATTGTCAAAAAGCTGTAATTATTAAATTTGAAAACATCAGCGTGTAAAAGTGGAAAAGGTTTACTTGTCGTTTCTGTTAAGATTAGTGGGACGTATGGTTTCTTTCGGGCATATTTAGCTGTTTGGCAAATTTCACAATCATTAATGAATTTCGTCACATCTTGTTTTAATTCGGGCCAGTAGTAGTTTCTTTTTAAATGTTCTATTGTTTCGTTAATTCCTCTATGATTACATTTTCCTTCATGTTGATGTTTTATGAGCATTAATCTTTCTGATTTATCTCTTACTGAATTTACTAGTCTTATACATTTTATTAATTTAAGATTTTTTGAGTAGAAATGCTTTATATAGATTTTATTGAAATTTGGATACATCTTGTCATCATAAAAATAAAGGTAAAATGTTTTATTATTGGCCATATAATCTTTAATGAATTTAAATATAAGTTCTGAGTTATTAATGGAGGGGATTCTAACGTATAGTATTTTAAAATTATGGAAGGTGTCTTTTATTACTTCTAATTTATTGTATGGATTTGGGGATATATAAATTTGAAAAGGTTTGTTATTAATTATGTCATCTAAAATTTTAATTCCGTCATTTGTAGTGTCTTTATCGTTTATTGTATGTACAGTTGTGAAACTAGTGTCATCGTTTTCGGGATCTGCCGGTTTGATAATTTGGTCGTCAATAATATTAATTCTTGGTGTTGTGGGTCTAAATATGGATTTGTTTCTTCCAATGGGTTTTCTGCTAAATTTCTTAAGTATTCTAATATTTCTTGGTTGACATGTCCTGGTTCGTTAATCATACTTTCATTTTCCAAAATGTTTAATTGAATTCGTGAGAGTGCATCTGCATTTAAATTTTGTTTTCCTTTTTTATAGATAATTTCTTAATTTCATATAAGTTTACTGTTAGGTTCTTTAAGATTGAAAAGCCATACTAGTGGTCTATGATCGGTATAAATTTTGAATTTTCTACCGAATAGGTAAGGCCTAAAATATTTACATGCCCATACGATTGCTAAAAGTTCTTTTTCTATTGTAGAATATTTACATTCCGTAGTATTTAAAGTTCTTGAGGCGTAAGCAATTGGTTTATCATTTGGAACGTTACCTTGGGACAGGACTGCGCCGATTGCAAAATTACTAGCATCTGTTGTCAATATAAATGGTTTAGAAAAATCTGGATATTGAAGAATTGGAGCATTTATTAAAAGTTTTTTACAGTGATCAAAGCAATTTATAAATTTTTGGCCATGGACAATTTTTGAACCTTTCTTTAAACATTGGGTCATTGGCTTTGTAATTTTAGCAAAGTCTTTTATGAAACGTCGGTAGTATCCTAATAATTCGAGGAATGATTTAATTTCTGTAATGATTTCTGGGGTTTCACTATTTTCATAGAAAAGGGAGATGTCAGTTTGGGGGGTAATTAATTTTTTATTTTTTAGATTAATGGTTGCGTCAAGTCTATTAATTAAATCTGCGCCGATAATTCCGTGGAATTTTGTAGTAAAGTTAAATAGAATTTATGATTATCATTAATTTTGAAAACTTTAAAAGCTGGAATTTTTATTGTTTGCATATGACCAGAGGATGCGTGAGCTGTCTTGACGATAAATGGTTCATCTTGAATATTTTGTGAATAGAATTTATGAGCAATTTGGGGGGTCATTAAACTTCTTGAGCTACCTGTGTCAATTAAGAAATATCCATCAGTTTCTTTTATGTAGATATGGGGTAGATCGGTTTGGACATTAAAGGTATCTATCTCTTTATTTTGGAGATGCTGGTTATAGGAACATTTTGGGGGTCAATAAGATTTTGGGGTTCGACATAATCTTGTGGGTCATTGAAGTTGTTTGCGTCGTAATTAGTGTATTGATATGTGAGTTCAGGGTCGTCAGGTGTTTGTTTACTATAATCATTTTCAGGGATGTCAGCGTAATTGTTATCTTGGATATATTCATTGTCAGAGTCGTCATAATGTTGCATGGGGTTTATTGTTTCGAGTGCAGGTGGATTTATTTCCTGCGTAAATAATTCTTCATGAATAATTTGATTGTTCATGGGTCGGGGACGAATGGGACTGTTTCCGGAGCTTGTGTCCATTGGGACTGGTTTTGATAATTTTGAGGGAGATTTTTGATTTGGTCGGAAGACGTTAAGTTTTGGATTTTGTTTTTGTTGGAATTGGAAGTTATTAAATGGATTTGGACGTGGAAATTGGTTATTTGAGAAAAATGGTCTTTGGAATTGTTGTTGTTGTGCAAAATTTGAGTTTTGAGGAAATGGTTTTTGGAAGTTTTGAAAATTTGGTTGATTAAACGGTTTTTGGAAATTTTGTTGGTTAAATGGTCTTTGGAAATTTTGGAAATTTGGTTGGAAGTTTTGTGAATTTGAAGGCATGAATTTCTGGAATTGATTTTGTTGGGGAATTGGACGTTGATTTGGATTATAAAATTGATTTTGCCGCATTTGGGGTTTATATGTTGGTTGTTTTAAATTTGAATTTTGACCGTAACAAAAGTATTGGAAGTTTTCTTCTTCTACTACCAAAGCTAGGGCCGTTTCTAGAGTGTCTGGGTTTCTTAGTCTCGTTATTAATTGTAAATTGTAAGGGAGGCCATTAATAAATGTTTTAACTCATTATAATGATCGATTTTGATACGTCGTTCAACATCGTTCATTACATCTGCTGGGACGCTGTATAATTTGGAAAAGAGGAGACTGCGTGCATCTTGTATTCTAGCACCAAATTGCATGGGTGTCTCGTTCTTATTTCTTTTAATAGAAATTAAATCTTGGATTAAACAGTCAATACTGCGTTGATCTGCAAATGTTAATTCGAGAACTTCGCGTATTTGTTCCCATGTTCGCAATTCTGAACGAGAGCCTATGAGATCTGCTGCTCGACCGATTAATTTTGAAAGCACCGTATCTAGGATGCAAGAATTTATTGGATTCGCCGGATTTCTTGCGTCATGGTATGTTCTTATGAAATTGTTGCAAGAGTTAATAAATCTCTGAAGTAATTTTGGGTTACCATCGAATTTTGAAATATTATCCGCCTGATATTTCAATAGGCTTACATTAATTTCTGCCATTTTTAGTTAATCGTAACTTAAATCTATTTTTCTTAAATTATTATTATTATTATTATTATTTATTTTAATTATTTAGGAAGTTCACTGTTCGTGAAAATTGACTACTATAACTATGTAGAAAAAGGGACTTGCATTGACAGGATTTTCATTTCTTGGAATTCTTCTTTGTTTCTTCTTAATCCTAACTTATGCCTAGTGAGCGATTCCGCGAGTTTGGGGGAATTCGTTCGATGTTGGCTGGAGCGACTTCGGAGCGACTTCGCAAATTTGGGGAAGACGATCACTCGAAATCCGTACGACTGCGCCAGTTAAATTCGTGGTTTGATATAACGCGTTTTTAAAAACACTTTTTATTTCAACACGGGGGATAATTACAATACTATCGATTACGACTACGTATTACGTAATATCGCGACGAAAACTTCTTGTAGACTATTCCGGCTTGAAGCAGGCTAGTATGGTTTAAATAGTATAAAACTGCAAAGCTAGATATTCTACACAAGCATTATAATATAAAGAGTTCATTATTTATGGCGTCTATAACTCGTGTCTGCTTTGATAACGTCGGATCGGTGCCGAGAAGAAGATGGCCAAAAACCGGTTTCGATACGCGTTCTTTCGCGCTTTAGGAAAAATTCCGTGTGGTCGTGGAATATTCGAGAATATTCTTCCCGTATTCGATACGATTGGGCAAAAAATCGTATCACAACCTCCATTAAGGTTGATCTTGGCCTACTTCCACATTTAGAATGTGGCGAGTTCTTTCCTAACGAAAATATGTAAATAAATAGGTCTATATTCTTTAATCGTCAGTGAGTTGACACCTCCGTCAATCGAACGTTCCGTAAATTAACCAGAGGTAAAATCGGAGACTCTGAAAATGCCCAGTCCGTTCCATGCTTGGACAACCCTGCGAGAGACCCCATCTTTCTCTGCCATCATTTTTTCACTTACGAACGTGTCATGGAACGTGTGAAGTGTCTTCAAACGAGCGAATGTGTATTTTTAGATCGGTGAACCCAAACATCGCACGCACGGCAATTCAGGATCTTTTCACCATACCGCAACAGTAATAATGCATTTTAACATGATGTACAGAATGAATGCTGCTTGTTTTTCAGTCTTTCAGCTGATTTTAACTACGTTAATTTCATCATAAATTTTATTAAACAAATTTATGTAATGTTTTTTTTACACTAATTGATCTTCACCGAACTTTAATACATTCGATGAAATCGAGTTATACAGTCGTTAATTTGACTTTCTCTACAGTAATTATCGTAACCGTGGTCAATATATTCCTTCCTATTTTGTGATTTCAATTGTTGCGATTATTATTATGAATTAAATTTAATTTTCATCCTGACTGTTGATGAACATTTCAATCGTGGAACGTTGAATAGCTTCTTTTGTCATGCAATTACCTATTTAATAGTGAAATCCATTTATTTATTGTTGAAATAGTTTTAAAATAAAGAATCAACACGTTCAGGCCGCGTTATCAGCATTACTTATTAGTCAGCAATACCGATCGTACACTAGCGAGCAAAAAATTGAGGTCGCATTGAAATTGTGATATTTTTTAGAATTTCTTGGTTTAAGCTTATATTTGCACATTGTAAATTATTGAACTGAATTTTGTAGGCCGCATTTAATATTCAATATTGATTCGAAAAGTATATTTATTGGTTTTTGTTAATTATTCAGAAAAAAACAACAAACTTACATTTAAAACGAAGTTCGATTTTTTGTTATTACGGCAAATATGGAACGAAGAAAATAAAAAAAACTAATCACTAATAACGTGTATTCCCCCCTCTTGCGTTGATGACTGCTTGAAGTCGACGGGCATACTTTGAATTAAGTTAAGGATCACATTTTGGTCGATGTTATTCCACTCCTGCGATAGCAACTCTCTCAGCTCCTGGGCAGTTCTCGGAAGACGTCTTCTAAAGATAGTCCACGAGCTGCAGCTAGCTCTTCAACCCACTCCAGAAACGAAAGTACCGATTCATTTTCCGCATCTCCACGAAACTTCAATTCCCATTTGTAGACCGGGACAGGTCCAGCCATACGTGATATCGCGTTACTTGATGGTTTCTCCACCACTATGGGTGTGCTGATTGGCGTAGAAGCACCGTTAATTCTTTCCGGTAGTTCCTCGTCTTCACCTTCGCTTTCAGAATTTATTGAGCTACGTGCATCTACAAATACTACTGACAAGTTATGATCTGACAGATGTTCACGTGTCTTCCTAGCCTCATCTGCCATGGGCAATAACTCTGATACAAGCTTCATCCACTTAGTTCGTAGTAGAAGCGGGCTTAAGAGCAATCATATCTTCATATTTGTACTAACCTCCAGCCTTATAGCTGCTAAAACGACCTCTCAGTAAATTTTTAAGTGAACCTCTGTAAATGACAAAAAATGTGAAAAAAAATTGTAATTTGATAACAGTGTAAAATATTTTATATCGCCATACATCTATGTCAAAATGTGTTCTAACAGTGAAATAAAATATAGGTGGTTCTATTTGAAAAAACAAAGTTGTGTAACATGAGTGAGTTTTGGAACACGCTGTATATATAAAAATATTTTTAGGTTGTGCAATCTGACAAACGGTGTCCGAACTGTATTTAAAAATTTTCTGTATATTACATGATTTAGAAGTTATGGACCGATCCCGCACTAATGACTCCCTCTGTATATTAACAAAAATAAATTATTTAATTGCAGAAATGTCTTTTCGCTTAGCTAATTATTACACCTAACCGAATTTCATGGAGACGATCACTTCGGCTACGAACAACTAGTAGCCGAAGTGGTAGTTTCAACATTCGGTTCGGTGCAGCTCGGATCACGCTGACCACAGCGGCGGCATTCCTCCGCACTCCGACGCAATGATTTGTTTAGGATGGTTAATTAGTTCATTCTTCGGATGGGCTTAAGTCTTGAGTAGCCAGTTGGAACAACAACCAATTAAAATTGCGTGGTTCCTCTGAAAAAATGACCACCAGCCGCCACTGATATCAACTAGGTTAAGAGTATAAAATGTAAGACTGAAGAGAATAAAATTACTATTGCAACGAAACTCTGTGCGTTCGTACTCAACTTCCCGTTCTTTATTTTATTATTTTAATAAACAAAATCCTTTAAAATGTAAATAATTTAATGGTTTCTAAGGTGTTCTAATACACTGTCAAAAAATTGGCGTTGCTGCTCTAGTTTCCTGTTTTCGTAATCCCTGCGAGCATTCATTTCTTCCCGCCGCAGGGCCAACTTTTCTGCGTAATACGCCTGCAACACGTTAGACCGCCGGTCGGTTTCAGCTGCGATCCTGCAGGCGGCCTCTTTACTGTGCTGCAGGCGTTTTACTCGGGTAGGTTGCTAGAGAAAAATAAAGCATTAATTAATATCAAATACAAAACGAAGAGTTTGAGTTAAAAGATAGCAATTGCCTTACAACCAATCTGTTGCAAACACACGCCTTATGATGTTTTTTAGAATACGTTCAATTTACTCTAATGTAACTTACATGTCTCGTTTTGGATGTTTTGGATGTACTCTATAAATAAATGGGAGTAATATTGGGGCTTGCGTGGTCCACTGATCCTTTAATAGAATATATTGAATTGTTGTCAACAGTTAAATATTTTTACGAACCGTGCTGCCTTCGCCGAAATCGAATCTGACGTCTGACTCCCTAATCAAGTCATCACCTTATATGGCAATAGGCTTGATTAAGGTACCCACTTCAGATTCATAAGCGGACAGTATTTCGGAAGTGGGCGCTCCTCCGCCATTCCTTTGGGCGTGTCGGCAAATTCTGGCAATCTTGGCCTTAGTAAATTTTTTCTGATCTTGCCAAGCCTAGAATTTTTCAAATTTAATAAAAATGTAATGTCCTATGAATAGGAGCAACCACAAGAGCGGGGTGGTAACACCGAAAAATAGAACAGCAATTTTGTATTGTTAACAATTACTCCTACCTTATTATTAAAGTGTGTAGACTTTCACGATCGGTGTTATTAATAATAACGATCTTATTTGGGTTTTTGCATTGTGTTCTATTTGATTTGAAGTCCTATTAATGGGGATTAAGTAAGTAAGCGCCCCGCGGGACTATCTCAACAACTGACCCCAATGAAATTCCGTTCTTTTCCTTTCGTTCAAGACTGCGGTGAACTTCATTAGTGGCGATGGCGAAGAGAACACTTCGAGCTCTTCCACATCGTAACTGACGAGGTCCACCGCAGTCATGGACGAAAAGTCTGAAATTTTACTGGATTTTAAATAGGATATTTAAAATTTATTTTAATTTTAAACAAATTTAAGCTGTTGTCGACCCATAAAAACACACGTCCAGAAACTCCTTGGCGAGCACTCGCAAAAGGAGTGATACAAATGTGAAATGCGTGATACAAGACCTAGTGATACAAATAACTAGGTAATTTATGCGAATATAATAGAATTTAAAAAATTACGTTAAGTTATAAATCATGAGGGAGCAAATCTTGAGAAATACATGAGCCAAATTACAAATCGGATAAATGCAAATATTTTAACCGCGACTTTTGCTTTTAGGAAACGGGGGCTACACGTGAAAAATAGAAAACATTGGCAAAAGTCTTTGACGATAAATTTCGTATGAAAGCATGTTTTCTTATATATACAGGGTGTTTTTTTTAAGGCGGCCATTAGAAACTTTTTAACTTCCTACAGTGCTATAACCTTGAAATTTGGAACACAGCCGAAAATTACCATTTCGAGTAGAAGTAAATTATTTTCAATATGGCGGCACTTCCGCTTATACCGGAAGTGGACGCCATCTTTGTTATTTTAAATGGAACACCCTAGTTTTTATTTAATTTTCGAATGCCCCCTTTCATTTTGAGTATACTACACCTAGTTGTACGTATCTATGTGTAAACATTTTGGATATATGCCCACTTTTCTACAAAATCTTGCATTTTCGGTGGTCTATTCAAACATTTTTTTCGCAGGAACCAGTGGGAAAAGGTACAAACTGTTTTGTGCAGTCGATAGCCAAAAGATTGCAGAATTGTCGGCTAGCCTCAACAATAACTATATCACATTCTAAGTACTTACAATGATTTAATAAAAACTCACGAAACAAAACGTCAATATTTCATTTTTTTTAAATGGCACCTACCAAATATTATATCTCCAGTCGATAGAAAATGAAATTTAAGGCAATATTGTATTAGCATGTCCTATACCTATCTCAATTACTTTAGGAGTTATTATGATTTATTTAGAAAATGAGTATAATTCATGAGGGTGTTTAGTAGGCTGTGAACGTAAAACAATTGATATCACTGCAAAAATTGCAGTTGTCTTGTAAATCTGTTTTAATAATTGAGTGCAATGGATAATTACCCAAATCTATTGATTTTAGATTTGTTTATTATTCACGAAAGTTGTGATAAAATCGTTCAAAGCACATGTTAGTATTCGCACCTAGCCCCAATGAATAAACAAAAATTTTCCCGTCTTCAGAATCAATTTATCCATTCAGGAATAATACATATCACCAGAGAAAGAGTTAAAGTTGTTCCTAGAAATAAAGAAAACCAAATCAACGTTTTGGGATATTTTTCCGCGTTTCCCCGTGCATAACGACGAGCTGCCGCTAAAAATTTGGGATTAAATCTGTCTTTCTGTCTTTCCAGACTTAGTGAAGTTATGCAAATTGGTAATTTTTGTGCTGTTTTGGGTATAAATTTACAACAGTACTGTAAATAAAAAAAAACAATAAAATATAAAACGAATTCCAAACTCAATAATATTAAAAGAAAATGCTTACGCTTAAATTTATTTATTACAATTTAAACGGCGACGTTGACACTCATATACATTGTTCACAGCCTACTAAACACCCCCATGATTACAGAATTAGACTCATTTTCTAAATAAATCATAATAACTCCTAAAGTAATTGAGATAGGTATAGGACATGCTACTACAATATTGACTTAAATTTCATTTTCTATCGACTGGCGATATAAAATTTTGTAGGTGCCATTTAAAAAAAATGAAATATTGACGTTTTGTTTTGGGTAATTTCATTAAATTATTGTAAGTACTCAGAATGTGATAAAGTTACTTTTGAGGACAGCCTACAATTTTGCAATCTTTCCTCTATCAACTGGAAAAAATAGTTTGTACATTTTCCCAATGGTTACTGCAAAATCATTTTTTGAATAGACCACTGAAATTGCAAAATTTTGTAAAAAAGTGCGCATATCTCCAAAACTTTGATAGATAGATAAGTAAAATATAGGTATAAGATACTTAAAAAGAGAGAGGGTATTCTAAAATTAAATAAAAACTATGGTGTTCCATTTAAAATAACAAAGATGGCGTCCACTTTCGGTATAAGCGGAAGTGCCGCCATATTGAAAATAATTTATTTCGATTCAGAATGGTCGATTTTGACTGTATGCCAAATTTCAAATTTATAGCACTATAGGAATATAAAAATTTTCTAATGGCCGCCATAAAAAAAACACCTTGTATATTGCTTACCTTTCGCCACTGCACCCAGTTTTTCCTGGCTCCGTTAGGCACGTTGTTTATTATTGTTGTTAAGCTTTCCCACAATTGCTGAGCATGCTTCTTTGTAAAAGAAGGACTAAAATGCCCCGACTGCAGCTCGTAGTGGTCGTTCATAAATTGCACTAAAATGTCTTTGCTGCGCGTTTAAAGACGCCCCTCGTTTGAACTCCATTACTTAATAGGTATAATTAGTTTTTATTATATTGTTATGTAAAATAAAACTTTATTCAAAAGTATAAACTAATAAAATTAAAAGTGAATTCTTAACACAGTGGTCGCCCACAATTCGCCGATATTTCTCTAACACCACGCCCGCAACACGTCCAACCTCGCCGCAGTCACGCCACCATCTACTTCTCGCACACGCGCCTTCTGACCACTATCCGCCTCCGCAGCCCTCGTGTCGTAGATGTTCGCCGGGTTGCCGTCCTGAACGCGCCTCTTCTCCCCAGGAGCTCCATCCGTCGTAACACTCGACCATCCTGCAAAAATTAATGTCCTCATTAATAACACTGTAATTAAATACGCCTCGCTCGTTCCCCGAGTCCGAATCTAGGCCTCGAGCAGATCGAGCAAGTCGTCGGTATTTTCCGCCGTTCCGCCCACATCGCCGACATCACTACAATGTTCAGGTGCGTCCACCTTCATTATACTATTGTATCGCCGTAGTGAGTCACTCGCCACAGTGAAGCGCCTGTTTCGGTACCCTTTCACCCCCTTCACTGCTGTAATCGCATAACGATCGTTACCCAGTTCTCTGGCCACCACGTACGGTCCGCCAAATCGCCGCGTAAGCTTACTATTCGCCCCTTTGGTAGTAGTATAAGTTGATGCGCCCCGCCAAAGCACCAAATCGCCTTTCTTGTACACGGTCGCGACCTTTCGCCTCTTGTCATAACGCTCTTTCATCTTGAGCGCCTGACTATCAATCCGCCTTTTCGCCCGTGTTCGCCTGGTTCGAACCTCGCCTCTATTTTCGCCACTACTACCCGCCAAATCGCCCATCACTGCCCCGCCACAAAACGAAAACACCAAGTCAAGGGTACCTCTCGCGTAGTGGCATGAATCGTATTGTTCGTGCCCCACGCCACCTCGGGCAGTTTTTCGTCCCAGCTGGACTCGTCGCCAGGAGCACAGCTCGCCAAAATCGCCCCAGAAAGAGTTCTATTAACTCTTTCCACCTGCCCGTTCGCCCTGGGCGTCGCCACGGCGTTCATCACGTGCCTCACGCCCTGTCGGATCATAAACTGTCTGAAACGAGTGCTGTCAAACGCCTTCCCCTTATCACTAATTAGACGCCGGGGACATCCGAAAACACCGAAGACCTCTCTCAACTTCTCGACCGTTTCGACGGCACCTACTGTCCGAACCGCTTTTATTACCACGAACTTCGTAAAGGCGTCGACCAGGACTAACGCATAGGCGTTTCCTTTTCGGCTCCTCATGAAGGGGCCCAGGTGGTCAACGTGCACCGTATCGAATGGCTTCTCTATCTTCTCTATCGGGTGTAGCTTTCCTTACTGAATGCACATTCAAGGCACGCCGAAACATATTTTCTCACAAAACGCCTCATCTGCGGAAACCAGTATGTCTTTCTCACCAACTCTAGGCATTTCTCATAACCGGGATGCCCCACTTCGTCATGGCATTTTCGCAGAAGACTGAACTTTGCCATCGCTGGAACGTAGAGTCTGTCGCCTATCAAGGTGCGCCTGTAAACCCGCCCGTTCTTCACCTTAAAATCTGCTTTAATCTGTTTGTCGGCCAACCCGTTTGTAAGCGCAGTGTGAATAGTCTGTACCCGCTCGTCTTGCAACTGCACCGTCAGGAACCAATCGTCTTCGCAAACCAATAGGTTTATTTCGCCCGCCGCCGCCGGTTCACGGCTCAATGCATCTACATGACGCATTCGTTCACCGGGTCGATACTCTATGTGGAAGTCATATTCTTGGATCGCCAACCACCACCTCGCCACTCTGGGTTTCAAATCCCAAAGAACTAATTAACTGTCAACATCACAATTGTTTTTACGGCAACTCAGGTTTTTTCCGCAAAAAATGCTAATTGAATTTTACAAAAACGTCGCTATACGCTGTCTGTTTTCACAAACGGTCTTAAAAATTAAAGTATAAGATTTCTCCGTTGCATTGTGCAAATCGATCGAATTAGCGTTCGTTTTTTTTCCAAATTATATGTGAATTAATCGAAATCTATACTATCTATACTTCTATACTATCTATACTAATATTATAAATGTGAATTTTTGAATGTTTGTTGCTCAATCACGCCAGAACGGCTGAACGGATCTGGATGAAATTTGGCACAGAGATAGATTATAGTCTGGAATAACACATAGGCTACTAATTATCCTGGAAAAATGTTCCCGTGGGATAGATGTTATCGTTTTTCATATAGTACTTTTCAAGCCATCACTATCTAGCCATCAATTATTCTTAGGTTAGTTACAATTTGTGTGATTTGTTATTATTTGGAGGTTTTTTGAAATTCCCGGAAAAACCAAATCTATTCTTTCGCAGAGGATTAATAAAGCTCGGGCTATGAAAGTAGCTAGAAGTCGAGAGACGACTCCTCAAGTAGAGGTTAAAAAGAATTGAGCAAGCGGATAGACAGACTGCTTCTAGATCAACTGAAGCGCCGGAGCAGTCAGAAATGAGGCGAATACAACACGCTGAATATACAGAACCGTATTGGAATATATCTAGCTAATATGTTATTATTTGGTAGTTTTTTGAAATGCCCGGAAACGCAAATCTAATCTTTCGCAGAGGAGTAATAAAGCTCGGGCTATGAAGTCGAGGCATACTCCTCAAGTAGAGCTTAGAAGAATTGAGCAAGCGGAGCGAAACGTCGGAGCAGTCAGAAATGAGGCGAATATAGCCACGCTGAATATACAGATCGGTATTGGAATAAATCTATACGAAAGTTTGGATGTTTGTTACTCAATCACGCCAAAACGGATCTGCTTTAAATTTGGCACAGAGATAGATTATAGCCTGGAGTAGCACACCACTACCACTACTACCACCACTAGTAGCTACTATTTATCCCGAAAACATGTTCCCGTGGGATATATGTTTTTGTTTTTCATAGAGCAAGGGATCGTATCGGTAGCATTTCAAGCCATCACTAGATGGCGGTGATGGTCGCAAGCTGTCATCTATACTTTATTTATTATGTATGTATGTATGTATGTATGTATGTATGTATGTATGTATGTATGTATGTATGTAAAATTGTGGAGGGTAGTCTGTACGACCACTGGACCTAGGCCCCAGCGGGCCTCTTGTCCTGCCTCCGTTAGGGGATCACTCCAGCTGGGTCGATAGCCATCCTATTTGGTTGAAATAGTTGACCACCGTCCCCAGGGGGATCTCCCTTATGTTGGCCATTGATGGTCATTTGGCCCCAAGTATGGATTCTCTGTTGGACGAAAGCGCAGTGCATTCGCAAAGTACGTGCTGCACTGTTTCGTCTTCTTGTTCACATCCTCTACAAAGTGGTGTGTGTTCTAGCTTCATTTGATGAAGGTGTTTCTTAAATGACAGTGCCCAGTCAGAATGATTGTCGCAAAGCGCAGGTTCTTCTTGGTCATTGTCAAAAATTTGTTTGCGGCGTCTTTGCTAGGATACATTAGTAATTCCTTGGCAAGGCGACAGCTGGTTGTGTCATCCCATCTTTCTTTGAATTGAGAGTGGGTGTTTTCTTTTATGAGTTTTGTTCTTGCTGAGGTTGATTTGCATCGATTTTTGAATAAAGTTTATGTAAAACAATCGTTTCTCGGGGACAGTAAACACTCACCGAACATGTTAGCCTTTACTAAACTTTATTATATTTGTGGGTATAATTTTTCGATTATACGATTTCCGGGGTGGTGAGGTCGCTTTCGAACTTTATCCACTGGCGGTCAGACATCGTAATCAAATCTAATACGTGCCAGTTGCGGATGGTTCTCGATATATGACCTATAGAACCTGGATGTTTTTTGCCGGGTGTTTTCGTCGCAGTGAATCTAGGAAGTGTGCCCCGGTGAAATGGGCAGATTTGTTCTGATAAGCGGTGTCTGGTCCTTCCCAGTGAATTCCGACCTCGCCTATGCCAGCTGATTTCCCCTGATAAAGAAAGTCAGGTTTGTGGAATGAACCGTTTGTGTCATAAATCCTCGGTTTCATCTGTACCTCCCATTTCTGATGTGGCCAGTCTCTGCACTGCATGGTCGTGACGGGCAATGCGTTCCACATGAGAGACGGGGCATCTTTGTATGATGTGGCAGACGGTTTCCCGTGTTCCACAGCCGGCGCGGCAGAGCCGAGAATATGAATTTCAAATAAATTTAAAACCATGCCCTCATCAGAATAGAAAGTGATATCTTGCTGGTCCATAGTATCAAGTAAATTACTGTACTGCACTGTATACCATTGACAAAAATTGACTCTTTTGGCATAATCAGGTGGGTTAATTTGTTGAACCATTGAACCACTGTATGGGCGTAAACCCAAGCATTTTTTCAGGATCTTTCGAGTGGATTCATTGGAAAAGCCTAAAATGAGGGAAAAGGTAGGAATGTGAGGACAATAGGTCAATTAGAATAGGACCGTACCTATTTGTGGGGCAAGCAACGTATAGAAAATATGAGGATTTTGATTAACAATGTTTGAGCATTTTGCAGAACTTCAGGTCTTGCAACAGTGCGACGACCAGTAGATGTACTTTTTCCTACATTTCCAGTGTTAAAAAAACGTTGAAATTCGATCACAGTGTTTTGCAAAAATAGGATATTGAATTTGCTCTTGTGGATAGCTTTGAAGAAATTGTTCGAAAGCTGATTGCTTTGAATACATCCAATGACCATGGTGACTGTACAATTGGTGACTGGAGTTATCGATTCCTTCGCTGTTTGCGCGCTATTTGACACTTGCATTTCGTCATCGTTTTCAATTTGAAATGGTATATGAATTAATGTGTTATGTTTTAAATTGCAATGTTTGCAACCACTTGCCCTACAGTCCTTTGCCATGTGCCCTGGTCTCAAACAATTTTGACAGAGTTTAAGTTTTTTCACTTCAGAAATTCTCGCGTTGACTGATAGTTTGAGAAAATCCTGACATTGATACAGTTTGTGATTATATTTGCAAAAACTGCACGGCTTGTCTGTCTGCGCAATGAGATTGGAATTGGTTTTTGATTGTGCCGTTGCACTGGTTTGTTCTAAGCAGTTTGATTGTTCCTTTGCGCGATTTTGTTCACTTCCATCGCATCTAACAAATTGCACCGCTGTTTTAAACTTGCCATCAGTTCGTGTAATTTTGGAATCTGTAGTGTTGAGCGATTCCTCCTAATTTCTTCTAGAGACGTAATCCAATTTGGAAGTAATTAGATAATTTAATAACGGATCCGAATTTTCGGTTTCTACCTGATCACCCTGATTTTCAACATAAAAATTTTTGCACGTTAACCCCCTTCAGGACACTCAATAATTTAAGTTAAAACACCCTGATTTTCAAGGTTGTTCAAAAGTCTAAAATTTTAAGGTAAAACACCCCGATTTTTAACATAAAAAATTTTGCACGCTAACCCCTTCTGGACACTCAATAATTTAAGGTAAAACACCCCGATTTTCAAGGGTAAACAGAAAAGCACAAAAAATCGTGAAAACACCATGATTTTGCCCACTTCAGTACATATGAATAAGGTTTTGTCAAAATAAATTCAACCTTGAAAAACACTTAAAATTCATGAAAATCATTTTTATTACATACTTACCATTATTTGTGTTTTTATTGGAGATTGGAAAATCATGACTTTATCAAAATTCATTAACAAACCATTCCACAAAATATTTTTTATTAATTAATTAATTTTATTAGTTTATATAATCCCTGAATCAGTAGATGGGCCTGTAGATGGGTTGGACCTGGAGTCAGAACTTCCTGTTTCATCTGAACTCGACTGATTTTCCGGTCTGCAAGAACAAAGCAACAAATTATAGAATTAATAGACTATCGTTTTTTTTTTACTTACAAATTGAGGAACCCAATGAAATTCCACTTTTCTTCTTCGCTTGTGAACCACAGTGTTATCCTTAAACCTGGAGTAAGGGCGATATTTATACTTCTCGGTGGGGTCTGATCCAGGTACTGGGCAGGTACTTGGAAGCCAATTAGTCCCATCGGGAATAATGGGAACGGTGTTACTGATAAC
This sequence comes from Eledona agricola, assembly GCA_964023215.1. NCBI lineage: Eukaryota > Metazoa > Arthropoda > Insecta > Coleoptera > Tenebrionidae > Eledona > Eledona agricola. The sequence continues at coordinate 14,299,434 of OZ026859.1, read as the reverse complement.
ACGCCATTCCCTGCCACTACGTGAACGGCCACAGGGTGGGCGTTGATAATAAGAATGCAATCACCCACAAAAGACGGCATTGTTTGCAGACTACCGATTTGCAACTGTTTAAATTTATCAGTTAAATGGATACGATCCATCTTATCACCCATATTTTGTATGCAGCAAAAAATTTGTGTCGATTAGATGAAGGTTACAGAACTACAGAAAACGAACACCATGGAACAGTCAACCTGAGTCAACCAACTGATAACGGACGCAGTGTTGCCAACCTTTTATACTAAAAATTTCCACGAAAGTGGTCCAGATTTCCCACGGATTGGAAAAGAATTCCCCATTTTTTTCCCATCAATCAAATTAAAGATTGACTATCGTTATATTTATAAGAAATAATTAAAAATTATTTAGATATACAAAGTTTTATTTCGATTATTATTTTCGTTGATCCTGTTTCTGACATTTTACTGTTTTAATTTTTTTAATGTAAAAGGATTTGGATAAACCAAACGACCAAACAAAACGCAAAAGAGCAAGTCAAGTCAACAAATAGCGTATGCAGTGTGCGCCTGTGCGCGTGTGCTGAGAGAGAAGTGTGACTTGTGACTCTTCTGATTGTCTGATTCTGACATCTGACTGACTGTGATCTCGATGCGATATTGGCGCGAGAAAACATAACAGAGAGAAAGTTACTAGCAGACAATTAAACGGGTTGTGGTTGTTTGAAATAAAGTTTTACGGGCTTTACTTTCACTGTTATCTTAAAAAAAAAAAATATTGACAAAAATTTTTTAATTTTATTTAACTTATTTAACCTAAACAATTTCAACGTCGAGTTTCTGCTTTAGTGATCATACTTTTGCCGTACCTAGCGAGGCGCAGATATTTCAATTATAATTTTGATTTCAATTATATCGATTATATCGATCCGTGACTCATTTAAAAATTACTAAACCACTCCAAATTTAATCCGTCTACATTAAACATCCTCAAATATCTCTTACCATTGCAAACTTCACCAAAGCAACCCCAAAAAATTCCCGAACTACGCCAAACTGACATAAATTAGATCCGTTATCTTAAATCATTCCTTACCACCCCTTAGCAACCCCAAGTAACTCCAATCACTTTAATATAAAACAAAATGACACAAACCATAGCAGACTATTTCGAACTCACACACATTATTTCGGCTACCAAAATTCACTCCCAACTACCCCTTACCACCCCAAACTAAGCCCAATCACTTTAAAATTACAAAAAATTCTACAAACCATAGCAAAACTATGCCAAACTCATCTACATTACTTCAGCTACCATAAATTACCCCCAACTACCCCTTACCACCCCAAACTAAGCCCAATTACTTTAAAATTACAAAAAATGCTACAAACCATAGCAAACTATGCCAAATTCACCCAAATTACTTCGGCTACCATAAATCTCCCCCAACTACCCCTTACCACCCCAAACTAGGCCCAATCATTTTAAAATTACAAAAAATGCTACAAACAATAGCAAACTATGCCAAACTCACATAAATTACTTCGGTTACCATAAATTAATAATTATTTTCAATCAAAATCTTCCATTTGGTTGTGTCATTTATAAATGCCTTATCGTATTAAATCATAAAATATTAATAAATATCTGCACATAAAATATATTGTTTCGACTAATAGACGTTATTCTGAATATTAAATATGCTGATACCTATTTTGATTCTCTTCCACCTTCCAATAAATATTTGTTCCAGTTGAAATGCAAACATAAACGTATTTCTGAATTGCAACACGCTGACGGGGCAAGCCTTACCTTCTCAACATGCGTGCATTTGTATAAACAGCTCTATGGTTTTTAACTTTAAAGCTGTATAAACGCGGTGTAAGCGCTAGATTTTCGTAAAAATATCTGAAAAATTCGAAATTCTGCAATTGAATTACAGAACTATTGTTGTGTTCGATAGTAAATTTATATTTGGAGTGGCACTGCCAACCCTGCCACCCCTGACGAGCCCCTTGCTGAGTACTCTCCTTCCAGGGAAACTTTTGAAATCAACGGCAAAATAATTTAGAGTGCATGAAAGTGAAGTTATCACTGTGTAATAAGTTCAGACTGACGTGGAACACTTGAAATTTCGATATTCGTTTGTAATTCGTCACAGGTCCATGAAGGAATGCATGTTATTGTAAACAAGTGTTAGTTTGTCGGAGAGGCCGAATAGAATTTTTAACAATCCCATCAAAATATTTATTTACTTTAGAATGTTAATTTTTTAAATTAATTTCGTGAAAATTATGACGGGCCATACGAGTACACCTGTGCGAGTATTATTTGGTACATACAAAATAATCTCTTTTGTTATCCAAATTGTTTTTATACGCACTAGGCACGTGCACCTCATATAATTGTGAAAATTGCTGCTTCAGCGTCTGGAACGCTGGTACTCAACGTCGCTAAGGTCAAGGCGACGCATCGGTATTCGAAGTTCTATCGCTATTAAATAAATTATTTTAATATAATATTCCCGATTTGTTCTTGCCGTTAACAAAAACTCTCCCCAATCGATTTTCGAAAAATTTCCAGCGTCGGACCGGACTTCACTTATTTTCGTACGCTAATTTTTACGTTCAGTTAATGATAGTGGTGTATTTGTTCTTCACCAAACCTGCTCCGGCCGAAATCCGAAATTTTCACTGACATACGCTTAAGTATTGTGTGCTTATACACGATTTACACTATTTATTTTACGTACATTGCGTTCATTATTGTTCTGCATTATTTATAGGATGTGGCTATTTATACATACGGTATGTATACGCAATTGGCTATTTATATACATACAGTATGTATATACAATTGGCTATTTATACATACAATATGTATATGCAATTGGCTATTTATACATACAGTATGTATATGCGATTGGCTATATATATATATATATATATATAAAGCGAAGTGTCCTCACTGACACACTCATCTACACATTCACGCACTGATTCACCGACAAACCACAGCCCAAACCGTGAGGGCTGGCGACTTGAAATTTTAGACACAGGTGTATCAAGTGCCGAAAGTGAACGCTAATAAGGAGATTTTGCAAAATTCGGTCCGGTTCCTTTGTATTTAAATAAAAATGGAATAAAAACCGGTTAAAATAAACAAAAAATGATCGGCTCGCGGAGACCGTGTTTTTGTTAGAAGCACGTGTCTAGCCAAAACAACTTCGACGTCGGGCGACCGGTTTACATTAAACGCACTTTCACTTTCTGCTTTCCTGATCATACTTTTGCCGTACCTAGCGAGGCGCAGATATTTCAATTATAATTTTGATTTCAATTATAATGTCGATCCGTGACTCATTTAAAAATTACCAAACCACTCCAAATTTAATCCGTCTACATTAAACATCCTCAAATATCTCTTAGCATTGCAAACTTTACCAAATCAACCCCAAAAAATTCACGAACTACGCCAAACTGACATAAATTAGATCCGTTATCTTAAATCATCCCTTACAACCCCTTAGCAACCCCAAGTAACTCCAATCACTTTAAAATAAAACAAAATGACACAAACCATAGCAGACTATTTCGAACTCACACACATTATTTCGGCTACCAAAATTCACCCCCAACTACCCCTTACCACCCCAAACTAAGCCCAATCACTTTAAAATTACAAAAAATGCTACAAACCATAGCAAAACTATGCCAAACTCACCCAAATTACTTCGGCTACCATAAATCACCCCCAACTACCCCTTACCACCCCAAACTAAGAACAATCACTTTAAAATTACAAAAAATGCTAAAAACCATAACAAACTATGCCAAATTCACACAAATTACTTCGGCTACCATAAATCACCCCCAACTACCCCTTACCAGCCCAAAATAAGCCAATTCACTTTAAAATTACAAAAAATGTTACAAATCATAGCAAACTATGCCAAACTCACCCAAATTACTTCGGCTACCATAAATCACCCCCAACTACCCCTTACCACCCCAAACTAAGAACAATCACTTTAAAATTACAAAAAATGCTCAACAAACCATAACAAACTATGCCAAAATCACCTAAATTACTACGGCTAATTTATTGCTCTGTTTTCAGAGTATTTCGGCAAATGATGTTGGGGGGCCGTCCCCAATAAAAAATTTACACAACCCGAAAATTGAAAAAAAAATAAAAGGGGGTCAAGATTATGGCAGCCGGTGTCGACTGCCACGCGGTGGACCGAAACACAAGACAATAAGACTCTAAGGGTCAGTATTGGTGGTTACAGAGTCAAAGTCCACAAGTATATAAGGATGATATTCAGGACTTTGACTCTGTAACCACCAGTAAAGACAACACAAGATGGAATTATAATAGTAGAGATTGATTGCTTATCTGCGAATCGGTCGACTGTCGCACACAAAATGGACGAGTTTGACACGATTCGCCGAGGAGAATGCATTTCGCGCATGTGTACATTTCGCGCATGTCTGTAAGGTTCGGAAATGTTGTGACGCTTTGATGTTTGTTCGAAACGAAATGCATTCGTAGTTGTTAACATTGGTGAGTATAGGCTAAGTTAAAGTTGTTAGAACTAGCAATTATTACTCAGACGGTAACGGTGAACTCTGCCGTGTTTGGTTGGTAGATTGATCGGGGCGAAAAGGCGGTCATAGCAAACTATGCCAAACTCACCTAAATTACTTCAGTTACCATAAATTAATAATCATTTTCAATCAAAATCTTCCATTTGGTTGTGTCATTTATAAATGCCTTATCGTATCTATATATATAAAGCGAAGTGTCCTCACTGACACACTCATCTACTCATGTACACATCTACTCATGTACACACTCACTGATTGATAATCACAAATACAGCCCAAACCGTGAGGGCTGGCGACTTGAAATTTTAGACACGGGTGTATCATGTGCCGAAACGAAGTAATATAAGGAGATTTTGCAAAATTCGGTCCGGTTCCTTTGTATTTAAATAAAAACCAAATAAAAACCGGTTAAAATTAACAAAAAATGATCGGCTCGCGGAGACCGTGTTTTTGTTAGAAGCACGTGTCTAGCCAAAACAACTTCGACGTCGGGCGACCGGTTTACACTTTCACTTTCTGCTTTCCTGATCATACTTTTGCCGTACCTAGCGAGGCGCAGATATTTAATTATAATTTTGATTTCAATTATAATGTCGATCCGTGACTCATTTAAAAATTACCAAACCACTCCAAATTTAATACATTAAACATCCTCAAATATCTCTTACCATTGCAAACTTCACCAAAGCAACCCCAAAAAATTCCCGAACTACGCCAAACTGACATAAATTAGATCCGTTATCTTAAATCATCCCTTACCACCCCTTAGCAACCCCAAGTAACTCCAATCACTTTAAAATAAAACAAAATGACACAAACCATAGCAAACTATTTCGAACTCACACACATTATTTCGGCTACCAAAATTCACCCCCAACTACCCCTTACCACCCCAAACTAAGCCCAATCACTTTAAAATTACAAAGAATGCTACAAACCATAGCAAACTATGCCAAAATCACCTAAATTACTTCGGCTACCATAAATCACCCCCAACTACCCCTTACCACCCCAAAATAAGCCCAATCACTTTAAAATTACAAAAAATGTTACAAATCATAGCAAACTATGCCAAACTCACCCAAATTACTTCGGCTACCATAAATCACCCCCAACTACTTCTTACCACCCCAAACTAAGAACAATCACTTTAAAATTACAAAAAATGCTATAAACCATAACAAACTATGCCAAAATCACCTAAATTACTACGGCTACCATAAATCACCCCCAACTACCCCTTACCACCCCAAACTAAGAACAATCACTTTAAAATTACAAAAAATGCTACAAACCATAGCAAACTATGTCAAACTCACTTAAATTACTTCGGCTACCATAAATCACCCCCAACTACCCCTTACCACCCCAAACTAAGAACAATCACTTTAAAATTACAAAAAATGTTACAAATCATAGCAAACTATGCCAAACTCAACCAAATTACTTCGGCCACCATAAATCACCCCCAACTACCCCTTACCATCCCAAACTAAACCAAATCACATTGATCAGTTATCGACCACTGAGAGAGAAAGATTTCAATTTTAAAGTTGCAATATTGACCCTATTGCGCAACTGTGCATTAAAGTAAAAATACTAATATCGCTATTATGCTAAATCATAAAAAAAAATTGTCCAAAAAATAAAAATAAAAATCTGGGGATTCCGCCGTTTCGGAGGAGTTCCATAACAAATACCGTGACACAAGATTTTTATATAGATTTATTTAAATATAGATTATAGACATAATTAATTTTAATAATATTTGGGCTAGGGCCTCGGTGGCCGCCACGGCCCCTTCCGCCGCTACGGCCTCGGTGGCCGCCACGGCCTCTTCCGCCGCTGTGGCCTCGGTGGCCGCCACGGACTCGGTGGCCGCGACGGTCACTGTCGCCGCCACGGCCGCTGTTGGCATGGCCTTCGGCGGCCGGCTGGACCGCTTCATCCCGTGGCCCCGGGTCTTCCGCCTCCATGGGAGACTCCGGGGCTGCCGCAGGTGGCAAAGTCGTGGGCTGCTGGTTTGTTTCAGCCATCTCAAATCAAAAACAAGAAAAATAAATTTGTTATAAGATAATTTTTAAATACTTCGTTTTTGTGATTTGATATTTTGTATTTTGAAGGGGACATATTTCAACTCGCGTTTTACGTCGTCAGAGAGCCAAAATGGATAGAATTTGGAATAATTTAGCTTCTCTGTCAACACTCCGTCCCGGCAAACTTTACAAATCATAACAATAAAATTATTTGGAGAGCGGCTGGATTTAAAAATACAACAATATCATGTGTAATGAATTTAGACTTACTTACCGTGGATAAAAATGTCACCTCCCTGAGTGCAGAAACGAAATGAAACGGAACACTTGAAGTTGCGATATATATTTTTTTTTATCTCGTTACAGGTTCATGAAGGAATACATGCCTTAGGCACCACGCGCACTGAATCGACTCGGATCGGTCGGATCGGCACGGCACGATCGGCATGTTTTGGTATACATGAAATTAAATGAGGGCCCGCACACTGGATCGGATCGGTCGGTTCAGACCGGTCGGATCGTTTCGGCATCGGCAGAGAATGATCGAAGAAGCAAAAACTGCCGAAAGGTCCGACGTCTTTCCGCATTTCGGTCCACATCTGCAATTGTAAAGTAATCTGCAAATGTAAATATGCATCCAAAAAATAGCCGTGCCGCCTTCACCACCATAAGGTGATCAACATAAAGGTAATTTTTCAGTTTGAGGCCCACTCGATTTTTGCGCGTTTTTTTTTACCAACGTCCTTAGACCATTGCCAGAAGCTCATTTTGAGTTGTAATATGCTGTGCAAATGCTCCATTATCTCACAATCTAACGGGACCGTGGAGTGAATAGGGGTGCTGGGTGGGTAAAATTTGAGGAAAAAATACGAAAATTCAGCATAAAAATGACCTGACCTGACCTGACCAAACAATTGGTGTAAGATCAACCTCAGGCGTGACTAAAAAAACGGGAATGCGCTCCGCTTCGCTCCGCTCCTGACGAAGACCTAAAACCGACGCATAGATCGACGCATTTTTAATATCAAAATAACTTTTACAACAGCGTTAATGATCTGACCAATCCATTGGTGTAAGATCAACCTCAGGCGTGACTAAAAAAACGGGAATGCGCTCCGCTTCGCTCCGCTCCTGACGAAGACCTAAAACCGACGCATAGACCGACGCATTTTTAATATCAAAGTATCTTTTACAACAGCGCAAATGTGTTGTCATTTAGTCGTGCCAGAAAGATTTGTACGTCTAGTGAAACCACGTAGAGGCGACAACATTTTCACCTGGATGGGAACTGGAATGGATCGTTAATGGGAAATGATGGTTAGTACAACTGAAATACTTGTCTAATGAGGCACACCTGGATACAATTGTGAAGCAATTTTCCAGAATGCGTGGAATCTGTCCCGATGGTCCTTAAATTGCTTATAAAACAAGCACTCGCATAAATAGCCCTCATAATGCTCTTTCTTGCGGCCAAAACGCGGAACCAATTTTCGGACTTCCACCCACGTGCGCTCGATGTTTTGAGTGTGGGCCCCTGTGTCCGGATCTACAAAATGCAGCGAATGATTTACGGTTAAATGCTGGAAATTTTCCCGTGTCAAATTGTTGTACGCTTTCCAGCAATCACTAAAGATAGTTGTTCCCGGTTTTATTTTATTTTTAATAATCTCGGTTAGAGTTTCCGAAGATCGATCCTCCACCGCAACTAAAAAAAACTTCTTAGATTCGCGCTCGATTCCGCCGAAAACCCACTGCCCTTCCAAGTAGCGTCCCCGATTATATTTACGTTTCCCAATCTTGGCCTCGTCGATCTCAACATTTTTTCCCGGTCCGCCTATCATTTCACTATTCTCGACGGCCCAAAAAATAAAAACTTCCCGAATGAATGAAAAATAATCAATTATAGTGGACGAAGCGATTCCCGTTTCACGCATAATGAATTGACATCTTGGAGGTGGCCTGGTTAGGTACAAAAATACAACTTCCGCTATTAATGCTAGTTTCAACGATGTGTTTTCAAAAAACGTATTTTTGTACACACTAACGCAAACGTTGCACTTGCGCTTGTTTTTCTTATTTGCTACGCGACAGCGAAAAACAAAATTTCCATGCAGTGTAACGTCCAAAATTCGACCGCATTTTGGACATTTATGGTGGCAAGGAATGTTACCATGGCGATTAAAAAAACCTGTAAGACGTTCTTCCGATCGAAGAACGTCGTAAAACTCCTTGTTGGTCATCTGGCATCCCTCACAACTTCCGAATCCGCAAGAAAGAGCACCTGGGGGATCTTCCAGACGAAACGAAGACGTAGATGGACCTTCCATTTGGCACAAAGACCGCACAAATATAAAAAACAAAATAATCAGACGCACGAGACAAAAATGCACGCACACCAAAAATGGCTGACTAAATGTCTTGAACAAAGAGCCCTTCCTTCCCGAAAATTGTAAGTGGCCTCGGTTTTTCCGACCAATCATGAGGAAGCGTCAGGGCCCGAGAGTTAAAGATAATATTTACTTAGTTTATTCTAGCAAAGTTAAAGCGCTAGTATGGCTCATTTAATTTTAAAAAATCCACAAAGAAGATACATGCCTCTTACCTGGGATTCCCGGTGATAATAAAGTCACAATCAACAGGTAAAATGCGAGTATGCGCACCGGGCCCGTGGCTAAAACGGGCCTGCAACGAGACTATGCGTCTGCGCAATGGCAATATATTTCTGATGCCGTACGCGGAAAACGTCAGAAATGGCGAATGAAACGTGTGTGATTACTGAAATTCAAAATAGGATTTCTACGGTTTAGAAGCATTTGCACAACTTTTGAAAGTGCGCACTATACTCAGTACACCGCAACGAACAAGGTAGGTGCATCCGCTTTACCGAGTTCGAGTGGGCCTCAAACTGGATAATGACCGTATTCTTTTCATATAAACATTTTACACCATTTATTTTTGGAATTTTTAGTTTTTCAGTTTTTTTTATACATTGCGTTCATTATTGCTCTAATCTATTGTTTGTAAGTAAGATGGAGCAGTTTTAAATTCTAATAGTAAACGGAGTACAAATACCACACCTTATAATTCCCGTGAAAGGTGATGGAAATTGTCTATTTTACTCTCTTTCCTATTGCATTTTTAACACCGTAAATAGAGCTCAAGAGGTTCGCACTTTAATTGTTCAACACGTTGCGGCCAATTGGGCAAGGTTTCAATTATTATCGTGCAACCGAGAAGGGAATAATTATGCTGACCAGTTTGTTTATTCTGAAGATATGTCAAAATTATCTACATATGGTTCTGTTTGTGAGTTGACTGCAGCAGGAGAAATGTTTCCATTTTGTTTTCAAGTATATCATAACGGTAGTTTTTATGCGCAATTTGGTGAACATAATCAGTCAATTCGTAAACTTAGATTTTCCGGAAATTTATCTAACGGTCATTTCGATGTCCTTGAATCAGTTCCCGTGCCACGACATATAGAACATTTCCAAATTGCGTCTTCGTCTGAAGAGTCTATTCAAGATAATTCTTCTCAGACATCACATAAAAGGAAACGCCGTGCGCGTGTATCAAACAGAATTAGAAACACCCAACTAAAAATAGCTGCCGCGAAATATACATCACAAAATAAAGAGCACAAGAAGGCTGCTTCAGTGAAATACGCAAAAAAAAATCCAGAAGTTCATAGAGCTGCTGTCGCGAAATATGCCCAAAAACATCCCGAAGTTAATAGAGCTGCTGCTGCGAAATATGCGCAACAACATCCGGAAGTTAATAGAGCTGCTGTTGCGAAATATGCGCAAGAACATCCGGAAGTTAAAAGAGCGGCTGCTGCGAAATATGCGCAACAACATCCGGAAGTTAATAGAGCTGCTGTTGCGAAATATGCGCAAGAACATCCGGAAGTTAAAAGAGCTGCTGTTGCGAAATATGCGCAACAACATCCGGAAGTTAATAGAGCTGCTGTTGCGAAATATGCGCAAGAACATCCGGAAGTTAACAGAGCTGCTGTTGCGAAACATGCGCAAGAACATCCCGAAGGTCATAGAGCTGCCGTTCGTAGATATACACAACAGCACCCAGAGGTTAACAGAAACGCTGTTGCGCGTTATGATCCACGCAACGAAAAAAGAATTCAACGAAGGACACTTTCTTGGACGCAAAAGACTAATTCTGCATTCCGATATGACCCATGTATTGCATACGACGCAGAAAAAACTATACAATTGGGTGAAATGAGCATAATATGCCAATGGTGCAAAGCCCTCAAGTGGAAGGGGGAGACACCTGGCATGTGTTGCAACAATGGAAAGGTGCAATTAGTACCATTCGAACAACAACCTGAACCTATAAGGAGCCTTTTGTCCTTTTTACATCCGAAATCAAAACATTTTCTAAATTCTATTAGGAAATATAACGGTTGTTTTCAAATGACATTCTTTGCGACTAAAGAGGTTTCTGATGGTAGCTTTAGGCCCACATTTAAAGTTAAAGGTCAGGCGTACCATTTAGCTGGGAGTTTGTTGCCACCTAATGCTAACGAAGAACCTAAATAACTTCAGATATATTTTGTGGGAGAAGACGAGAAAGAGACTACTCTTAGGTGTCGGAATTTTACAGATGTAAATAATGCTTTGGTGGCGCGACTACAAAAGATGCTTCACGAGAATAACAAATACGTTAGAGATTTTAAAGCTACCATAGAAAATATTCCACAAAATACAGAAGATTTCCGTGTAGTCATACATGCCGAAAGAAAACCCATAAACGCTCATCGAGGTCGTTACAATAATCCTATCGCCAATGAAATTGCAATAGTAATGGAAGGTCAGATATTTGAAAAAAGAGACATTGTGTTGCACAGTCGCGATGACAAGTTACAACGAATAAGTGAGTTGAACAGAGCATACGACGCGTTGCAATATCCCTTAATGTTTTGTAGAGGTGAGGATGGTTGTTCCATAACAGTACCTCAAACTGACCCTGTTTCAAAGATGCCTTTAAATAAAACCGTTTCGGCAGCAAATTTCTATGCTTATCGCATTATGATTAGATAGAACGAAATTAATCATCTTCTCTGTTACCGAAGCTAACTAAGTCAATTTTTAGTTGACATGTATGCAAAAATCGAAACAGAAAGATTAAATTTGATCAAGAATAATCATACAAAATTAAGGGCGGAAAATTACGTTCATTTACAAAATGCAATTAAAAAGGCTGATGCCAATGCTGCAGAGTTAGGTCGATTCTCCCGTCAACTTTCACTGGCGGACCCAGGTATATGCATGAACGTCGTACTCAAGACGCGTTGACATATGTACGCCACTACGGCCGTCCAGATTTATTTATTACTTTTACGTGCAACCCAAAGTGGAAAGATATTACAGATGTATTATTGTTCGATCAACAGCCGCATGATCGACATGACGTCATTAGCCGCGTCTTTCGTCTGAAAGTGAGAACAATGATGAACCTATTGACCAAGGCTCAAATATTTGGACCCGTTCGCTGTTACATGTATTCGGTAGAATGGCAGAAACGAGGACTTCCGCATGTACATATTTTGCTATGGTTGGAAAACCGAATTTGTGCTGATAAAATAGATGACGTGATCTGTGCAGAAATTCCATCTCCCGAAGAAGATCCGATTCTTCACGAAATAATTAAATCCAATATGATTCATGGACCGTGCGGTAACATAAATAGAGATTCTCCGTGTATGATTGATGGAATCTGTTCAAAGAAGTATCCTCGACAATTAATCTATATATATAAAGCGAAGTGTCCTCACTGACACACTCATTCATCTACACACTGATTCATAATCAACCCACAGCCCAAACCGTGAGGGCTGGAGACTTGAAATTTTAGACACGGGTGTATCATGTGCCGAAAGTGAACACTAAGTAGGGATTTTGCAAAATTCGGCCCGGTTCCTTTGTAATTCAATAAAAACCGGCTAAAATAAACAAAAAATGATCGGATCGCGGAGACCGTGTTTATGTTAGAAGCACGTATCTAGCCAAAACAACTTCGACGACGGGCGACCGGTTTACATTAAAAGCACTTATTTAATCTAAACAATTTCAACGTCGAGTTTCTGCTTTCGTGATCATACTTTTGCCATACCTAGCGAGGCCGCCGATATTTCAATTATAATTTTGATTTCAATTATAATGTCGATCCGTGACTCAATTAAAAATTACCAAATCACTCCAAATTTAGTCCGTCAACATTAAACATCCTCAAATATCTCTTACCACTGCAAACTTTACCAAATCAACCCCAAAAAATTCCCGAACTATGCCAAACTGACATAAACTAGATCCGTTATTTTAAATCATCCCTTACCACCCCTTAGCAACCCCAAGTAACTCCAATCACTTTAAAATAATACAAAATGACACAAATCATGGCAGATTATGTCGAACACACACATATTATTTCGTCTACCAAAAATCACCCCCAACTACCCCTTACCACCCCAAAATAAGCCCAATCACTTTAAAATTACAAAAAAATTCTACAAACCGTAACAAACTATGCCAAACTCCCCTAAATTACTTCGGCTATCATGAATCACCCCCAACTACCCCTTACCACCCAAAACACAGCCCAATCACTTTAAAATTATAAAAAATGTTACAAGCCATATCAAACTATGCCAAACTGATCTACATTACTTTGACTTCCATAAATCACCCCAAACTACCCCTTACCACCCCAAAATAAGCCCAATCACTTTAAAATTATAAAAAATGCTACAAACCATAGCAAACTATGCCTAACTCACCTAAATTACTTCGGCTAACATAAATCACCCCCAACAACCCCTTACTACCCCAAAATAAGCCCAATCACTTTAAAATTACAAAAAATGCTACAAACCATAGCAAACTATGCCAAACTCACTTAAATTACTTCGGCTATCATAAATCACCCCCAACTACCCCTTACCACCCTTAACTCATCCCAATCACTTTAAAATTACAAAAAATGCTACAAATCATAGCAAACTATGCCTAATTCACCTAAATTACTTCGGCTAACATAAATCACCCCCAACAACCCCTTACTACCCCAAAATAAGCCCAATCACTTTAAAATTAAAAAAAATGCTACAAACCATAGCAAACTATGCCTAACTCACCTAAATTACTTCGGCTACCATAAATCACCCCCAACTACCCCTTACCACCCCAAAATAAGCCCAATCACTTTAAAATTACAAAATATGCTGCAAACCATAGCAAACTATGCCAAACTCACTTAAATTACTGCGGCTACCATAAATCACCCCCAACTACCCCTTACCAACCACAAACTAAACCCAACCACTTTAAAATTACAAAAAATGCTACAAACCATAGCAAACTATGCCAAACTCAATTAAATTACTTCGGCTATCATAAATCACCCCCAACTACCCCTTACCACCCCAAAATAAGCCCAATCACTTTAAAATTACAAAATATGCTACAAACCATAGCAAACTATGCCAAACTCACTTAAATTACTGCGGCTACCATAAATCACCCCCAACTACCCCTTACCAACCACAAACTAAACCCAACCACTTTAAAATTACAAAAAATGCTACAAACCATAGCAAACTATGCCAAACTCAATTAAATTACTTCGGCTATCATAAATCACCCCCAACTACCCCTTACCACCCCAAAATAGGCTCAATCACTTTAAAATTACAAAAAAATTCTACAAACCGTAGCAAACTATGCCAAACTCCCCTAAATTACTTCGGCTACCATAAATTACCCCGAACAACCCCTTACAACCCCAAAATAAACCCAATCACTTTAAAATTACAAAATATTCAACAAATCATAACAAACTATGCCTAACTCACCTAAATTACTTCGGCTACCATAAATCACCCCCAACTACCCCTTACCACCCCAAAATAAGCCCAATCACTTTAAACTTACAAAAAATGCTACAAACTATAGCAAACTATGCCAAACTCACTTAAATTACTTCGGCTATCATAAATCACACCCAACTACCCCTTACCACCCCAAAATAGGCTCAATCACTTTAAAATTACAAAAAAATTCTACAAACCGTAGCAAACTATGCCAAACTCCCCTAAATTACTTTGGCTACCATAAATTACCCCGAACTACCCCTTACACCCCAAAATAAACCCAATCACTTTAAAATTACAAAATATTCAACAAATCATAGCAAACTATGCCTAACTCACCTAAATTACTTCGGCTACCATAAATCACCCCCAACTACCCCTTACCACCCCAAAATAAGCCCAATCACTTTAAACTTACAAAAAATGCTACAAACCATAGCAAACTATGCCAAACTCACTTAAATTACTTTGGCTTCTATAAATCACCCCCAACTACCCCTTACCACCCCAAAATAGGCTCAATCACTTTAAAATTTCAAAAAAATTCTAATAACCGTAGCAAACTATGCCAAACTCCCCTAAATTACTTCGGCTACCATAAATCACCCCGAACTACCCCTTACAACCCCAAAATAAGCCCAATCACTTTAAAATTACAAAATATTCAACAAATCATAGCAAACTATGCCTAACTCACCTAAATTACTTCGGCTACCATAAATCACCCCCAACTACCCCTTACGACCCCAAAATTAGCCCAATCACTTTAAAATTACGAAAAATGCTACAAACCATAGCAAACTATCTCAAACTCACCTGAATTACTTCGGCTACCATAAATCACCCCCAACTACCCCTTACCGCCCCAAAATTAGCCTAATCACTTTAAAATTACAAAAATGCTACAAAACATAGCAAGCTATGCCAAACTCACTTAAATTACTTCGGCTACAATAAATTAATAATCGTTTTCAATCAAAATCTTCTATTTGGTTGTGTTATTTATAAATGCCTTATCGTATTAAATCATAAAATATTAATAAATATCTGCACATAAAATATATTGTTCCGACTAATAGTCGTTATTCTGAATATTAAATATGCTGATTCCTATTTTGATTCTCTTGCACCTTCCAATAAATATTTGTTCCAGTTGAGATGCAAACATAAACGTATTTCTGAATTGCAACACGCTGACGGGGCAAGCCCTACCTTTTCAACATGCGTGCATTTGTATAAACAGCTCTATGGTTTTTAACTTTAAAGAGGTATAAAGGCGGTGTAAGCGCTAGAGTTTCGTAAAAATATCTGAAAAATTCGAAATTCTGCAATTGAATCAGAACTATCTTTGTGTTCGATAGTAAATTTATACTTGGAGTGGCACTGCCAACCTTGCCACCCCTGACGAGGCACCTGCTGACTACTCTCCTTCCAGGGAAAAATTATAAATCAACGTCAAAATAATTTAGGGCGCCTGAATGTGAAAATATCACTGTGTAATAAGTTCAGACTGACATGGAACACTTGAAATTTCGAAATTTGTTTGTAATTCGTCACAGGTCCATGAAGGAATGCATGTTAATGTAAACAAGTGTTAGTTTGTTGGAGAGACCGAATAAGATTTTTAACATTCCTGTCAAAATATTTATTTACTTTAGAATGTTAATTTTTTAAATTCATTTCGTGAAAATTATGACGAGCCATACGAGTACACCTGTGCGAGTATTATTTGGTACATACAAATTAATCTCTTTTGTTATCCAAATTGTTTACATACGCACTAGGCACGTGCACCTCATATAAATGTGAAAATTGCTGCTTCAGCGTCTGAAACGCTGGTACTCAACGTCGCCAATGTCGAGGCGACGCATCGGTATTCGAAGTTCTATCGCTATTAAATAAATTATTTTATTCCCGATATTCCCGATTTGTTCTTGCCGTTAACCAAAACTCTCCCCAATCGATTTTCGAAAAATTTCCAGCGTCGGACCGGACGTCACTTATTATCGTACGCTAATTTTTACGTTCAGTTAATCATAGTGGTGTATTTGTTCTTCACCAAACCTGCTCCGGCCAAAATCCGAAATTTTCACTGACATCATACGCTTAAGTATTGTGTGCTTATATACGATTTACACTATTTATTTTACGTACATTGCGTTCATTATGGTTATGCATTATTTATAACTAAGATGGAGCAGTTTGAAAATCTAATAGTAAGCGGAGAACAAATACCACCATGTATAATTCCCGTGAAAAGTGATGGAAATAGTCTTTCTTACTATCTTTCCTATTGCATTTTTAATACCGGAAATAGAGCTCAAGAGCGAAGAATAACTTCGACTTTTTTTATACATAATTCCTAAATACTTCGTTTTTATGGTGTAAAATTTTGTATCTATATATTTCAACACTAGCTGAATGTACCCGGCGTTGCCCGGACGTAGATTAAATAAACTCAGTGTTGACTAAAGTGGTGATGTTGACTAATCGACATTATAATACAATTAAACAGGAATACTCTACTTTTCCAATCACAAAATAAACAAATTTGTTGAAATTAACCTTCGTTGTCAGGACCGGGTACTTCAATATGATTTGGACAAAGAGGATACCTTGGTTGATATCTGAGATGAAAAATCTTGAATAGACTCTTTAGGCAAAGACGCAGTTGTTCTATAAGCGATTCCAGGAAATCGAAATTAACTTTAGATAATTTTCGGGGAAATCGAAGTTTACAAATTAGCTGATCATGTTATGATAAAATTGAAAACACAATGGAACCATTCCTTTTGCTGCAGTCAACTCACAAACAGAACAGTATGTAGATGATTTTGACTTATCTTCAGAATAAACAAACACTTCAGCATAATTATCTTCTTCTAAACTGCACAAAAATTATTAAAACCTGGCCGCAACTGGTTGGACAATTACAGTGCGAACCTTTTGAGCTCCCTTTCCAGTATTAAAATTTTGGTATGTGGTAAAATGTGGTATTTGGTGGTATTTGTGCATCGCTAGATTTTCAAACTTGTCCATCTTAGTTATAAATGATGTAAAGCAATAATGAACACAATGTATTTACGTAAAATAAATAGTGTAAAACGCGTATCAATGTCAGTAAAGTCTGATCCAACGCTGTAAATTTTGGATTTCAGCCGAGGCAGATTTGGTGAAAAATAAAAACACCATTATCATTAACTGAACGGTCCGGTACGACGATGGTGATTGGGAGCAAATTTGGTTAACGGCAAAATTAACATTCTATATAAAATAAATAAATATTTTGACGGGAATATGGTGGATGTAAAAATCTTATTCGGCTTCTCCGACGGACTCACACTTGTTTACATTAACACAAACTTGTTGAACAATTAAAGTGCGAACCTCTTGAGCTCCCCGTTCCAGTATTAAAATATCAATACCAATACCATAGATATTAAATAAGACAATTTCCATCACCTTTCATAATACGGTGTGGTAATTGTACATCGCTAGATTTTCAAATTTCTCCATCTTAGTTATAAATGATGTAAAGCAATAATGAACACATTGTACGTAAAATAAATAGTGTAAAACGTGTATAAGCACATAATTATTAAGGGTATGAATGTCAGTGATGTCTGGTACATACAACGGTGAAAATTTCGGATTTCAGCCAGGGCAAATTTGGTGAAAAACAAATACACCACTACCATTAACTGAACGTAAAAATTAGCGTACAAATATAAGTGGAGTCCGGTTCGACGCTGGTAATTTTTCGAAAATTGATTGGGGGCAGATTTGGTTAACGCGAGGATCAAATGTTAAATTAAAATACTTTATTTGATAGTGGTAGACGTTCGAACACTGATGCGTCGCTTCATCGAATTTGGCGACTTTGCGAACAGTTTCCGACGCTGGAGCAGCAATTTTCACAATTGTAGTTGTGTTAAAATTAAACACCGCGATCGAGTACTGCTCCACACGCTGAACCAGCAATTCTCGAATTCTAAGAAACGATAAGAAAGGCTTATCCAATGCTTGGAATGTGCGAATTTCTGCATAGATATTGAATAAAACCAAATCGAGCATCGCCTTTTCACGTTTGTGACCTTGCCCTTGACGTGGCAGGCTCAAGCTGCTTCAATAATGTAAAAATCTTATTCGGCATCTCCAATAAACTCACATTTGTTTACATTAACACGCATTCCTTCATGGACTTGTGACGAATTACAAACAAATATTGCAACTTCAAGTGTTCCATTTAATTTCGTTTCTGGGTGCAAGCTCCTTTCTTTTCACTCTAGTCAGTCTGAACTTATTACACAGAGTGATATTTTCAAATCCAGGTGCCCCAAATAATTTTGTCGTTGTTTTCAAAAGTTTCAAGAGAAGGAGAGTTGACAGAGAAGCTAAATTATTCCAAATTATTCCCATTTAGTTCTCTGACAACGTTAAAGACAATGTTGAAATATATAAATACAAAATTTCACACCATAAAAACGAAGTATTTGGGAATTATGTATAAAAAAAGTCGAAGTTATTTATGTTAATTTGGCGTGATTTGCTATGGTTCAAAAAAATGCAAAAATATTAGGTTGATTTGGGGTTGTTTCGGATGATATGGGTTTCTTTGAGGATTGTTTGGAATGGTTATTGATGGTTGGCAGGGTTTAGCTTTGGCGGATTAAACGAAATTTTTGGTAATTATAATGTGATTGGGCTTTGGTTGGCTTGGTAAGAAGTGGTTGGGGTGATTTAGGGGAATTCGAAGTCATTTATGCGAGTTTGGCGTAGTTTGCTTAGAATTCGTAATTTTTTTTTAATTATGGGTTGACCTGGAGTAGTTTTGAATGGTAAGTGTATGACTTTTAGGGATAGTTTGGAATGGTGCGTTATGTTTGGGGTGTTTAACGTATTCAGGTAAATTTTACAAAAATTTTGGTAATTTTAAAATGAAGAATTAAAGTGCGAACCTCTTGAGCTCTATTTCCGGTATTAAAAATGCAATAGGAAAAATAGTAAAAAAGACTATTTCCATCACTTTTCACGGGAATTATACATGGTGGTATTTGTTCTCCGCTTACTATTAGATTTTCAAACTGCTCCATCTTAGTTATAAATAATGCAGAACCATTAATGAACGCAATGTACGTAAAATAAATAGTGTAAATCGTGTATAAGCACACAATACTTAAGCGTATGATGTCAGTGAAAATTTCGGATTTTGGCCGGAGCAGGTTTGGTGAAGAACAAATACACCACTATCATTAACTGAACGTAAAAATTAGCGTACGATAATAAGTGAAGTCCGGTCCGACGCTGGAAATTTTTCGAAAATCGATTGGGGAGAGTTGTGGTTAACGGCAAGAACAAATCGGGAATATCGGGAATAAAATAATTTATTTAATAGCGATAGAACTTCGAATACCGATGCGTCGCCTCGACCTTGGCGACGTTGAATACCAGCGTCCCAGACGCTGAAGCAGCAATTTTCACAATTATATGAGGTGCACGTGCCTAGTGCGTATAAAAACAATTTGGATAACAAAAGAGATTAATTTGTATGTACCAAATAATACTCGCACAGGTGTACTCGTATGGCCCGTCATAATTTTCACGAAATGAATTTAAGAAATTAACATTCTAAAGTAAATAAATATTTTGACGGGAATGTTAAAAATCTTATTCGGCCTTTCCGACAAACTAACACTTGTTTACATTAACATGCATTCCTTCATGGACCTGTGACGAATTACAAACGAATACCGAAATTTCAAGTGTTCCACGTCAGTCTGAACTTATTACACAGTGATATTTTCACATTCAGGCGCCCTAAATTATTTTGCCGTTGATTTCAAAAGTTTCCCTGGAAGGAGAGTATTCAGCAAGGGGCTCGTCAGGGGTGGCAGAGTTGGCAGTGCCACTCCAAATATAAATTTACTATCGAACACAACAATAGTTCTGTAATTCAATTGCAGAATTTCGAAATTTTCAGATATTTTCACGAAAATCTAGGGTTTACACCGCGTTTATACCGCTTTAAAGTTAAAAACCATAGAGCTGTTTATACAAATTCACGCATGTTGAGAAGGTAGGGCTTGCCCCGTCAGCGTGTTGCAATTCAGAAATACGTTTATGTTTGCATCTCAACTGGAACAAATAATTATTGGAAAGTGGAAGAAAATCAAAATTGGTATTAGCAAATTTAGTATTCAGAATAACGTCTATTAGTCGAAACAATATGTTTTATGTGCAGATATTTATTAATATTTTATGATTTAATACGATAAGGCATTTATAAATGACACAACCAAATGGAAGATTTTGATTGAAAATGATTATTAATTTATGGTAACCGAAGTAATTTAGGTGAGTTTGGCATAGTTTGCTATGGTTTGTATCATTTTTTGTAATTTTAAAGTGATTTGGCTTAGTTTGTGGAGGTAAGGGGTAGTTGGGGGTGATTTATGGTAGCCGAAGTAATTTGGGTGAGTTTGGCATAGTTTGCTATGGTTTGTATCATTTTTTGTAATTTTAAAGTGATTTAGCTTAGTTTGGGGTGGTAAGGGGTAGTTGGGGATGATTTATGGTAGCCCAAGTAATTTGGGTGATTTTGGCATAGTTTGCTATGGTTTGTATCATTTTTTGTAATTTTAAAGTGATTGGGCTTAGTTTGGGGCGATAAGGGGTAGTTGGGGGTGATTTATGATAGCCGAAGTAATTTGGGTGAGTTTGACATAGTTTGCTATGGTTTGTATCATTTTTTGTAATTTTAAAGTGATTGGGCTTAGTTTGGGGCGGTAAGGGGTAGTTGGGGGTGATTTATAATAGCCGAAGTAATTTGGGTGAGTTTGGCATAGTTTGCTATGGTTTGTATCATTTTTTCTAATTTTAAAGTGATTGGGCTTAGTTTGGGGCGGTAAGGGGTAGTTGGGGGTGATTTATAATAGCCGAAGTAATTTGGGTGAGTTTGGCATAGTTTGCTATGGTTTGTGGCATTTTTTGTAATTTTAAAGTGATTGGGCTTAGTTTGGGGCGGTAAGGGGTAGTTGGGGGTGATTTATGGTAGCCGAAGTAATTTGGGTGAGTTTGGCATAGTTTGCTATGGTTTGTGGCATTTTTTGTAATTTTAAAGTGATTTGGCTTAGTTTGTGGTGGTAAGGGGTAGTTGGGGGTGATTTATGGTAGCCGAAGTAATTTGGGTGATTTTGGCATAGTTTGCTATGGTTTGTATCATTTTTTGTAATTTTAAAGTGAGTGGGCTTAGTTTGGGGCGGTAAGGGGTAGTTGGGGGTGATTTATAATAACCGAAGTAATTTGGGTGAGTTTGGCATAGTTTGCTATGGTTTGTGGCATTTTTTGTAATTTTAAAGTGATTGGGCTTAGTTTGGGGTGGTAAGGGGTAGTTGGGGGTGATTTAGGATAGCCGAAGTAATTTGGGTGAGTTTGGCATAGTTTGCTATGGTTTGTAGCATTTTTTGTAATTTTAAAGTGATTGGGCTTAGTTTGTGGTGGTAAGGGGTAGTTGGGGGTGATTTATGGTAGCCGTAGTAATTTGGGTGATTTTGGCATAGTTTGCTATGGTTTGTATCATTTTTTGTAATTTTAAAGTGAGTGGGCTTAGTTTGGGGCGGTAAGGGGTAGTTGGGGGTGATTTATAATAGCCGAAGTAATTTGGGTGAGTTTGGCATAGTTTGCTATGGTTTGTAGCATTTTTTGTAATTTTAAAGTGATTGGGCTTAGTTTGTGGAGGTAAGGGGTAGTTGGGGGTGATTTATGGTAGCCGTAGTAATTTGGGTGATTTTGGCATAGTTTGCTATGGTTTGTATCATTTTTTGTAATTTTAAAGTGAGTGGGCTTAGTTTGGGGCGGTAAGGGGTAGTTGGGGGTGATTTATAATAGCCGAAGTAATTTGGGTGAGTTTGGCATAGTTTGCTATGGTTTGTGGCATTTTTTGTAATTTTAAAGTGATTGGGCTTAGTTTGAGGTGGTAAGGGGTAGTTGGGGGTGATTTATGATAGCCGAAGTAATTTGGGTGAGTTTGGCATAGTTTGCTATGGTTTGTAGCATTTTTTGTAATTTTAAAGTGATTTGGTTTAGTTTGGGGTGGTAAGAGGTAGTTGGGGGTTGATTTATGGTAACCGAAGTAATTTGGTTGAGTTTGGCATAGTTTAGTATGATTTGTAACATTTTTTGTAATTTTAAAGTGATTGCGCTTAGTTTGGGGTGGTAAGGGGTAGTTGGGGGTGATTTATGGTAGCCGAAGTAATTTGGGTGAGTTTGGCATAGTTTGCTATGGTTTGTGGCATTTTTTGTAATTTTAAAGTGATTGGGCTTAGTTTGGGGTGGTAAGGGGTAGTTGGGGGTGATTTATGATAGCCGAAGTAATTTGGGTGAGTTTGGCATAGTTTTGCTATTGTTTGTAGCATTTTTTCTAATTTTAAAGTGATTGGGCTTAGTTTGGGGCGGTAAGGGGTAGTTGGGGGTTAATTTTGGTAGCCGAAATAATGTGTATGAGTGTGAGAATAGTCTGCTATGGTTTGTGTCATTTTGTTTTATTTTAAAGTGATTGGAGTTACTTGGGGTTGCTAAGGGGTGGTAAGGGATGATTTAAGATAACGGATCTAATTTGTCAGTTTGGCGTAGTTCGGGAATTTTTTGGGGTTGATTTGGTAAAGTTTGTAATGGTAAGAGATATTTGAGGATTTTTAATGTAGGCGGATTAAATTTGGAGTGGTTTGGTAATTTTTAAATGAGTCACGGATCGGGGACATTATAATTGAAATCAAAATTATAATTGAAATATCTGCGCCTCGCTAGGTACGGCAAAAGTATGATCAGGAACGCAGAAAGTGAAAGTGCTTTTAATGTAAACCGGTCGCCCGACGTCGAAGTTGTTTTGGCTAGACACGTGCTTCTAAAAAAAACCCGGTCTCCGCGAGCCGATCATTTTTTGCTTATTTTAACCGGTTTTTATTCGGTTTTTATTTAAATACAAAGGAACCGGACCGAATTTTGCAAAATCTCCTTATTAGCGTTCATTCTCGGCCCTTGATAGACCCGTGTCTAAAATTTCAAGTCTCCAGCCCTCCCGGTTTGGGCTGTAGGTTGTCGGTGAATCAGTGCATGTGTAGATGTGTAGATGTGTAGATGAGTGTGTCAGTGAGGACACTTCGCTTTATATATATAGATTGTCTTTAACGTTGTCAGAGAACTAAATGGGAATAATTTGGAGTAATTTAGCTTCTATGTCAACTCTCCTTCTCTTGAAACTTTGGAAAACAACAACAAAATTCTTTAGGGCGCCTGGATTTGAAAATATAACTCTGTATAATAAGTTTAGACTGACTAGAGTGAAAAGAAAGGAGCTTGCACCCAGAAACGAAATTAAATGGAACACTTGAAGTTGCAATATTTGTTTGTAATTCGTCTCAAGTCCATGAGGGAATGCGTGTTAATGTAAACAAATGTGAGTTTATTGGAGAGGCCGAATAAGATTTTTACATTATTGAAGCAGCTGGAGCCTGCCACGTCAAGGGCAAGGTCACAAACGTGAAAAGGCGATGCTCGATTTAGTTTGATTGAGTGTCTATGCAGAAATTCGCACATACCAAGCGTTGGATAAGCCTTTCTTATCGTTTCTTAGAATTCGAGAATTGCTGGTTCAGCGTGTGGAGCAGTACTCGATCGCGGTGTTTAATTTTAACACAACTACATTTGTGAAAATTGCTGCTCCAGCGTCGGAAACTGTTCGCAAAGTCGCCAAATTCGATGAGGCGACGCATCAGTGTTCGAAGGTCTACCGCTATCAAATAAAGTATTTTAATTTAACATTTGATCCTCGCGTTAACCAAATCTGCCCCCAATCAATTTTCGAAAAATTATCAGCATCGGACCGGACTCCACTTATATTTGTACGCTAATTTTTACGTTTAGTTAATGATAGTGGTGTATTTGTTTTTCATCAAATTTGCCCCGAAATTTTCACCGTTGTATGTACCAGATATCACTGACATTCATACCAGTGGCGGTATAAGCGCTAAATTTTCGTGAAAATATCTGAAAAATTCATAATTCTGCAACTGAATTACAGAACTAATTTTGTGTTCGATAGTAAATTTATACTTGGAGTGGCACTGCCAACCCTGCCACCCCTGACGAGCCCCACTGCTGACTACTTTCCTTCCAGAAAAATTTTTGAAATCAGCGGCAAAATAAATTTAGGGCACCTGGATGTGAAAATATCACTATGTAATAAGTTCAGACTGACAAGAGTGAAAAAAACCGCTTGCATCCAGAAACGAAATCAAATGGAACACTTGAAATTTAGATATTTGTTTGTAATTTGTCACAGGTCCATGAAGGCATGCATGTTAATGTAAACAAGTGTTAGTTTGTCGGAGAGGCCGAATAAGATTTTTACATCCACCACATTCCCGCCAAATATTTATTTACTTTAGTAAGTTAATTCATTTTGTGCAAATTATGACGGGCCATACGAGTACACCTGCGCGAGTATTATTTGGTAATCCAAATTCTTTTAATACGCACTAGGCACGTGCACCTAATATAATTGTTAAAATTGCTGCTTCAGCGTCTGGAACGCTGGTACTCAACGTCGCCAAGGTCGAGGCGACGCATCAGTATTCGAAGTTTTATCGCTATTAAATAAAATTTTTTAATATAATATTCCCGATTTGTTCTTGACGTTAAGTAAATATCTCCCTAATCGATTTTCGAAAAATTACCATCGTTGTACCGGACTCCACTTATATACCGTACGCTAATTTTTACGTTCATTTAATGATAGTGGTGTATTTGATCTTCACCAAACCTGCTCCGGCCAAAATCCGAAATTTGCAGTTTTACCGTATTTCACTGACATCATAATTAATGTGTGCTTATACACGATTTACACTATTTATTTTATGTACATTGTGTTCATTATTGTTCTGCATTATTTATAACTAAGATGGAGGAATAGTAAGCGGGGTACAAATACCACCACGTATAATTCCTCAGAAAAGTGATGGAAATAGTCTTTTTTACTATCTTTCCTATAGCATTTTATTACCGAAATAGAGCTCAAGAGGTTCGCACTATAATTGTTCATTTTAAAATTACCAAATTTTCTGTATATTTTACCTGAATACGTTAAACACCCCTAAACATAATGTACCATTCCAAACTACTCTCAAAAATCATACACTTGCCATTCCAAACTACCCCACATCAACCTAAAATGTAAAAAAATTACGAATTCCAAGCAAACTACGCTAAACTCGCATAAATTACTTCGACTTCCGCTGTATCACTCCAACCACTTCTTACCAAGCCAAACTAAACCCAATCACATTAAAATTACCAAAAGTTTCGTTTAATCCGCCAAAGCGAAACCCCGCCAACCATCAATAACCATTCAAAACAATCCCCAAAAAAAACCTTATCATCCGAAACTACACCAAATACATCGTTTTTATGGTGTGAAATTATGTATTTATATATTTCAACATTCTTCGACGACATTCTTTAACGTTGTTAGAGAACTAAATGGGAATAATTCGGAATAGTTCAGCTTCTCTGTCAACTCTCCTTCTCTTGAAGAGTGAAAAAGAGTGAAAAAAAGTAGCTTGCACCCAGAAACGAAATTATCATCATTTTCCAAATCATATTGAAGTACCCGGTCCTGGCAATGCAGGTTAATTTCAGCAAATTTGTTTATTTTGTGATTGGAAAAGTAGAGCATTCCTGTTTAATTGTATTATAATGTCGATTAGTCTACATCACAAATACACCACTTTTGTCAACACTGCGTTTATTTAATCTACGTCCGGGCAACGCCGGGTACATTCAGCTAGTAAAATATACACAGACAGGTGAGGATGGTTATCCTAAGTACCGACGAAGATCACCCCAAGATGGTGGGTTCACTGTTGAAATTAAAGGCAAACAACTCGACAACCGGTGGGTTGTACCGTTTAATCCGGTCCTGTCTCGCACTTTTAATGCACACATTAACGTAGAGTACTGTAATTCTGTCAAATCTATCAAATATATCTGCAAATACGTTAATAAAGGCAGCGATCAGGCGGCCTTTGCACTACAAAATGAACTAGATGAGGTGGCAATCTATAAAACGGGAAGGTATATAAGCACTTCGGAAGCTGTTTGGCGCATTCTATGTTTTCCCATTCACGAAAGGTTTCCTCCTGTTGTTCATCTTTCCGTCCATTTGGAAAATGGACAGAGAATCTATTTTAATGAAGACAATCTTTTGGATAGGGTCAATAACCCTCCAAAAACCACATTAATGGCCTTTTTTGATTTATGCACAAACGACGATTTTGCCAAAACCCTTTTTTACCACGAAGTGCCTTCATATTATACGTGGAACAAGAATAAATTTCAACGTAGAAAGCTAGGAAAAAATATTGATGAATATCCGGGTGTAAAAAAAGATAACGTCCTTGGAAGGGTTTATACCATATATGTATTAAAGGACTATATTGCGCGTAGCTACCAAACACAATGCTCTCCCAATTCACCGATGAAAAGAAACAAAACATGCATTCGTTCGCACGCTTTTAAAAGGCTGCACTTGTGCGCAAGTCTAGATGCGGCCGCAAGTTTTGTTCTTCGGCCGAATAAACGGATTTTTAAAAACACACACTTTATTACGACACGGGGTACAGGTGGAAAATGAACCGTCTTAATGCTAGTTAACTGACTATTTATAATGTGACGAATGTGATAATTAACAAAGTGGGTTAGGACATCGTAGTTGATTTTGGTAGGCATAGCAGTTTTTGTTTTAGAGTGGTTGTTATTGATTCAGATAGATTTGTGAGAGGGACATTCAAAAAAGTCTTCTTAATAAATATATCAACCCACAAAAGGTCGTTCGCGACAATAATATAAAAACTGCTGATCTAAATATCTAGCTAAGCACTATTAAGCATTATTATAACAAAGGATTAATCTATATATATAAAGCGAAGTGTCCTCACTGACACACTCATCTACACATCTACACATCTACACATCTACACATCTACACATGCACTGATTCACCGACAACCTACAGCCCAAACCGGGAGGGCTGGAGACTTGAAATTTTAGACACGGGTCTATCAAGGGCCGAGAATGAACGCTAATAAGGAGATTTTGCAAAATTCGGTCCGGTTCCTTTGTATTTAAATAAAAACCGAATAAAAACCGGTTAAAATAAGCAAAAAATGATCGGCTCGCGGAGACCGGGTTTTTTTTAGAAGCACGTGTCTAGCCAAAACAACTTCGACGTCGGGCGACCGGTTTACATTAAAAGCACTTTCACTTTCTGCGTTCCTGATCATACTTTTGCCGTACCTAGCGAGGCGCAGATATTTCAATTATAATTTTGATTTCAATTATAATGTCCCCGATCCGTGACTCATTTAAAAATTACTAAACCACTCCAAATTTAATCCGCCTACATTAAAAATCCTCAAATATCTCTTACCATTACAAACTTTACCAAATCAACCCCAAAAAATTCCCGAACTACGCCAAACTGACAAATTAGATCCGTTATCTTAAATCATCCCTTACCACCCCTTAGCAACCCCAAGTAACTCCAATCACTTTAAAATAAAACAAAATGACACAAACCATAGCAGACTATTCTCACACTCACACACATTATTTCGGCTACCAAAATTCACCCCCAACTACCCCTTACCGCCCCAAACTAAGCCCAATCACTTTAAAATTAGAAAAAATGCTACAAACAATAGCAAAACTATGCCAAACTCACCCAAATTACTTCGGCTATCATAAATCACCCCCAACTACCCCTTACCACCCCAAACTAAGCCCAATCACTTTAAAATTACAAAAAATGCCACAAACCATAGCAAACTATGCCAAACTCACCCAAATTACTTCGGCTACCATAAATCACCCCCAACTACCCCTTACCACCCCAAACTAAGCGCAATCACTTTAAAATTACAAAAAATGTTACAAATCATACTAAACTATGCCAAACTCAACCAAATTACTTCGGTTACCATAAATCAACCCCCAACTACCCCTTACCACCCCAAACTAAACCAAATCACTTTAAAATTACAAAAAATGCTACAAACCATAGCAAACTATGCCAAACTCACCCAAATTACTTCGGCTATCATAAATCACCCCCAACTACCCCTTACCGCCCCAAACTAAGCCCAATCACTTTAAAATTACAAAAAATGATACAAACCATAGCAAACTATGCCAAAATCACCCAAATTACTTGGGCTACCATAAATCATCCCCAACTACCCCTTACCACCCCAAACTAAGCTAAATCACTTTAAAATTACAAAAAATGATACAAACCATAGCAAACTATGCCAAACTCACCCAAATTACTTCGGCTACCATAAATCACCCCCAACTACCCCTTACCTCCACAAACTAAGCCAAATCACTTTAAAATTACAAAAAATGATACAAACCATAGCAAACTATGCCAAACTCACCTAAATTACTTCGGTTACCATAAATTAATAATCATTTTCAATCAAAATCTTCCATTTGGTTGTGTCATTTATAAATGCCTTATCGTATTAAATCATAAAATATTAATAAATATCTGCACATAAAACATATTGTTTCGACTAATAGACGTTATTCTGAATACTAAATTTGCTAATACCAATTTTGATTTTCTTCCACTTTCCAATAATTATTTGTTCCAGTTGAGATGCAAACATAAACGTATTTCTGAATTGCAACACGCTGACGGGGCAAGCCCTACCTTCTCAACATGCGTGAATTTGTATAAACAGCTCTATGGTTTTTAACTTTAAAGCGGTATAAACGCGGTGTAAACCCTAGATTTTCGTGAAAATATCTGAAAATTTCGAAATTCTGCAATTGAATTACAGAACTATTGTTGTGTTCGATAGTAAATTTATATTTGGAGTGGCACTGCCAACTCTGCCACCCCTGACGAGCCCCTTGCTGAATACTCTCCTTCCAGGGAAACTTTTGAAATCAACGGCAAAATAATTTAGGGCGCCTGAATGTGAAAATATCACTGTGTAATAAGTTCAGACTGACGTGGAACACTTGAAATTTCGGTATTCGTTTGTAATTCGTCACAGGTCCATGAAGGAATGCATGTTAATGTAAACAAGTGTTAGTTTGTCGGAAAGGCCGAATAAGATTTTTAACATTCCCGTCAAAATATTTATTTACTTTAGAATGTTAATTTCTTAAATTCATTTCGTGAAAATTATGACGGGCCATACGAGTACACCTGTGCGAGTATTATTTGGTACATACAAATTAATCTCTTTTGTTATCCAAATTGTTTTTATACGCACTAGGCACGTGCACCTCATATAATTGTGAAAATTGCTGCTTCAGCGTCTGGAACGCTGGTATTCAACGTCGCCAAGGTCGAGGCGACGCATCGGTATTCGAAGTTCTATCGCTATTAAATAAATTATTTTATTCCCGATATTCCCGATTTGTTCTTGCCGTTAACCACAACTCTCCCCAATCGATTTTCGAAAAATTTCCAGCGTCGGACCGGACTTCACTTATTATCGTACGCTAATTTTTACGTTCAGTTAATGATAGTGGTGTATTTGTTCTTCACCAAACCTGCTCCGGGCAAAATCCGAAATTTTCACTGACATCATACGCTTAAGTATTGTGTGCTTATACACGATTTACACTATTTATTTTACGTACATTGCGTTCATTAATGGTTCTGCATTATTTATAACTAAGATGGAGCAGTTTGAAAATCTAATAGTAAGCGGAGAACAAATACCACCATGTATAATTCCCGTGAAAAGTGATGGAAATAGTCTTTTTTACTATTTTTCCTATTGCATTTTTAATACCGGAAATAGAGCTCAAGAGGTTCGCACTTTAATTCTTCATTTTAAAATTACCAAAATTTTTGTAAAATTTACCTGAATACGTTAAACACCCCAAACATAACGCACCATTCCAAACTATCCCTAAAAGTCATACACTTACCATTCAAAACTACTCCAGGTCAACCCATAATTAAAAAAAAATTACGAATTCTAAGCAAACTACGCCAAACTCGCATAAATGACTTCGAATTCCCCTAAATCACCCCAACCACTTCTTACCAAGCCAACCAAAGCCCAATCACATTATAATTACCAAAAATTTCGTTTAATCCGCCAAAGCTAAACCCTGCCAACCATCAATAACCATTCCAAACAATCCTCAAAGAAACCCATATCATCCGAAACAACCCCAAATCAACCTAATATTTTTGCATTTTTTTGAACCATAGCAAATCACGCCAAATTAACATAAATAACTTCGACTTTTTTTATACATAATTCCCAAATACTTCGTTTTTATGGTGTGAAATTTTGTATTTATATATTTCAACATTGTCTTTAACGTTGTCAGAGAACTAAATGGGAATAATTTGGAATAATTTAGCTTCTCTGTCAACTCTCCTTCTCTTGAAACTTTTGAAAACAACGACAAAATTATTTGGGGCACCTGGATTTGAAAATATCACTCTGTGTAATAAGTTCAGACTGACTAGAGTGAAAAGAAACGAAATTAAATGGAACACTTGAAGTTGCAATATTTGTTTGTAATTCGTCACAAGTCCATGAAGGAATGCGTGTTAATGTAAACAAATGTGAGTTTATTGGAGATGCCGAATAAGATTTTTACATTATTGAAGCAGCTTGAGCCTGCCACGTCAAGGGCAAGGTCACAAACGTGAAAAGGCGATGCTCGATTTGGTTTTATTCAATATCTATGCAGAAATTCGCACATTCCAAGCATTGGATAAGCCTTTCTTATCGTTTCTTAGAATTCGAGAATTGCTGGTTCAGCGTGTGGAGCAGTACTCGATCGCGGTGTTTAATTTTAACACAACTACAATTGTGAAAATTGCTGCTCCAGCGTCGGAAACTGTTCGCAAAGTCGCCAAATTCGATGAAGCGACGCATCAGTGTTCGAACGTCTACCACTATCAAATAAAGTATTTTAATTTAACATTTGATCCTCGCGTTAACCAAATCTGCCCCCAATCAATTTTCGAAAAATTACCAGCGTCGAACCGGACTCCACTTATATTTGCACGCTAATTTTTACGTTCAGTTAATGGTAGTGGTGTATTTGTTTTTCACCAAATTTGCCCTGGCTGAAATCCGAAATTTTCACCGTTGTATGTACCAGACATCACTGACATTCATACCCTTAATAATTATGTGCTTATACACGTTTTACACTATTTATTTTACGTACAATGTGTTCATTATTGCTTTACATCATTTATAACTAAGATGGAGAAGTTTGAAAATCTAGCGATGTACAATTACCACACCGTATTATGAAAGGTGATGGAAATTGTCTTTTTTAATATCTATGGTATTGGTATTGATATTTTAATACTGGAACGGGAGCACAAGAGGTTCGCACTTTAATTGTTCAACAAGTTTGTGTTAATGTAAACAAGTGTGAGTTCGTCGGAGAAGCCGAATAAGATTTTTACATCCACCATATTCCCGTCAAAATATTTATTTATTTTATATAGAATGTTAATTTTGCCGTTAACCAAATTTGCTCCCAATCACCATCGTCGTACCGGACCGTTCAGTTAATGATAATGTTGTTTTTATTTTTCACCAAATCTGCCTCGGCTGAAATCCAAAATTTACAGCGTTGGATCAGACTTTACTGACATTGATACGCGTTTTACACTATTTATTTTACGTAAATACATTGTGTTCATTATTGCTTTACATCATTTATAACTAAGATGGACAAGTTTGAAAATCTAGCGATGCACAAATACCACCAAATACCACATTTTACCACATACCAAAATTTTAATACTGGAAAGGGAGCTCAAAAGGTTCGCACTGTAATTGTCCAACCAGTTGCGGCCAGGTTTTAATAATTTTTGTGCAGTTTAGAAGAAGATAATTATGCTGAAGTGTTTGTTTATTCTGAAGATAAGTCAAAATCATCTACATACTGTTCTGTTTGTGAGTTGACTGCAGCAAAAGGAATGGTTCCATTGTGTTTTCAATTTTATCATAACATGATCAGCTAATTTGTAAACTTCGATTTCCCCGAAAATTATCTAAAGTTAATTTCGATTTCCTGGAATCGCTTATAGAACAACTGCGTCTTTGCCTAAAGAGTCTATTCAAGATTTTTCATCTCAGATATCAACCAAGGTATCCTCTTTGTCCAAATCATATTGAAGTACCCGGTCCTGACAACGAAGGTTAATTTCAACAAATTTGTTTATTTTGTGATTGAAAAAGTAGAGGATTCCTGTTTAATTGTATTATAATGTCGATTAGTCAACATCACCACTTTAGTCAACACTGCGTTTATTTAATCTACGTCCGGGCAACGCCGGGTACATTCAGCTAGTTATTTATGCAACACATAACTCGCACTTTTCAAATAAAAGTAATTTTATTTTATTATTTAATTTAATCAAGTTGTTACGCAAATGCCCGACACCACCCTTTCCCTATAAACAAATTTAAAAAAATATAAGGAAATAAGTAGAAAAAACAATCACAGGTTTTATCACAAAAAAGAATGGTGATGTCTTGACACTACAATTTCACTACCGTATACATAGTATATTAATGCAATTTAAAATGCAAAATAAAATAATGCAAAAAAAATAAATTGAGTTTATATGCCTCTAAAGAATAAAAGTTTGGAATATTTTTGCCTAATATAATCATCTTTCACAGAAACTTTTCTAGACATTAACATATAAATCTATAATTAATTTAACTAATTGGACTCTATGATTATCAATTTGCTTAAAAATTATTTCATAATGATGTAAAGTTTATTACCTTCTTCTTTCACACTGTGTTCATACAGATAAACTGACTTATTGGACTAAACAGCGAATAGCAGTGTGTAGTACTTTATTCAAAATGTGTTGAAGAATTTCAGGAGCTCCGAGATCTCAGTAACATCACTTCCAATCTATACGAGCAATGCTATCAGTTTTTCGAAAATAACTCATGACTTAGTGTTCGTAAACTTCGAATTTTTCATACTGATACGTGTGTGCTTGAATTTCTTCAGTCGATGCTTTCACACAATCTTGTCAATTCCAATCGATCGTCCTTACATTACGTATGTAACTGCCAATCAACCATTAACATTTCTTACTCTATCGACAACAAAACTCAAAACCAACATAAATTTTGTAGCGTCAAAGTCTCACCTGTCTTTTTACAAACGCTAAAGCAAACGAACACTCAGTGTGGTCAGGTTCCGACAGAGGTTCCGAAGTGAACTGATTTTGTTTGTGTAATAGACAAAACACCATATTAAGTGAAGATGAAATGCCGAGAAGTCCAAATTGGGGTCTGGAGATGAATTTGATAAAGAAAACATTTATAGTTTTCTAGTGAGTGCATCATATACGAAACCATTGTCAACAAAGAACCCAACCTAAAAACTATCTGACACTGACAGTTCTAAATTTTGCTACACTAAATTGATGCACAAAGTTTTTCCATGGCCAACTCAGCCTCGTTTTTTTTTTGAACGCATGTTAGGTTAACGCATGGCTTAATTCACAGAATGATTAATTATTATTTGGCATCCAGCGTCATGATTTTGGGTATTGCTATTGGTCGAATTCAGGCATGCGTGCAATCTCAACTTCGACAAAGGGTGCAGCAATAGCTACTTCTGTCTCGTTTTGATTTCGTACATTTTCGCCTTCAACAAGCAATATAGTCGTTTAATACATATATGGTTTATACAGTACATCCCAACAATGCCGAGTGTTACTACCTTCGCCTACTATTGCATGAGGTTCGTGGACCTACTTCTTTCTTAAGTCTTAGGACGGTTAATGGCGTAGTACATTCTACTTTTCAATCCGCATGTAAAGCCCTGGGATTGTTGGAAGATGACAAACATTGGGACAACACACTAGAAGATGCTACTATCTCAGAATCACCGATTAAACTGAGAGAATTATTTGCAATAATGTTAGTGTTTTGTCATGTATCCGACCCATTGCAGCTTTGGGAGAAATACAAAGACAGTATGTCCGAGGATATTCTCAGAAGGGTGGCAAGAGAGCTGGCAGTTGAAGAATTACATGCCAAAACGGAGGTGTACAACAAGGCATTGATTCTTCTAGAAGATGTTATTCTAACAATCGGTGATCAACCCTTAACACATTTTGGATTGCCGCAACCGAAGCGCAATACCAACGAGATTACGGAAAATTTGGTTTATATTAGAGAAAAAAACTACGATATTGAAGTTTTATTACAAATGGTTGAAGAAAACGAACCGTTACTTACAAGTGAACAGAAAGAGGTTTACTTAGAAAACTTAGACTACGGCAAAGTTTTCTTTTTAGATGCACCTGGGGGTACAGGAAAAACATTCCTTATAAATTTGTTATTATCGAAAATACGCAGTTCCAATAAAATTGCTATCGCGGTGGCCTCTTCGGGAATTGCAGCAACTTTGCTACAGGGTGGTAGAACTGCCCATTCTGTTTTTAAATTGCCCCTAAACTTAAACTCTACAGATAATCCGTTATGCAACATATCAAAACAAAGCGACGTGGCTCGATTGCTTTATGACTGCAGTCTAATTGTGTGGGACGAATGTACCAAAAAATTTCATTATCTAAAAACATGCGAGTATACCTAAGAGGTGATACTGGAGCTGGTGAATTTGCGCAACTTTTATTAAATTTAGGTGAGGGTCGTACGCCAGAAATAGATGGGAAAATCGAAATTTCGTCAAGCCTGGCAACGGTCGTTCAAAATGTTGCCGATTTAATAGATAAGATTTATCCGGATATTCGAAATTTGAAAGATAAATCTATGTCCTGGTTGCGAGAACGAGCCATTTTATCACCGAAAAATGATAGCGCTAATGAATTAAATAATATTATCCTTGATGGCTTTGAGAGTGAAGAGTTGACATACAAATCTGTCGACTCGGTATTGAATACTGATGAAGCCGTCAATTATCCGGTGGAATTTTTGAATTCTTTAAATCCTCCTGGAATGCCTGTCCATAAACTCAAATTGAAGATTGGCGCTCCTATAATGTTGCTGCGTAACTTGAAACCGCCCAAACTTTGCAATGGTACAAGGCTTCAGATCACGAAACTGTACCAAAACGTAATTGAAGCAAGTATATTTACTGGTTGTGCGCAGGGCGAGTCTGTATTCATCCCCCGAATCCCGCTCATTCCATCGGATTACCCCTTTGAATTTAAAAGATTGCAATTCCCTGTGAAGGTATGTTTTGCAATGACGATAAATAAATCTCAGGGACAGTCTTTAAAAGAAGCAGGTATTGATCTGAGGGGGGATTGTTTTTCGCATGGGCAGTTGTATGTGGCATGCTCAAGAGTCAGTAATCCATCTTCTTTGGTTATATTGGCACCGGATAATAAAGCTGCCAATATTGTTTACAAAGAAGCGATCTCAAAATGAGAACAGAATGATACAGAATAAAAGTGGCGTTTCATTTTTAGATTAAACCTCACTTTCGATGTCCTTTAATCGCTTCTGGGTGTTTAGAGCTTTGAATATTTCTTTGGGCTGGTTGAGTTGGATTTTACATATTATTCTCGAAACAATTTTTTTTGGGATAGGACACCGTCTATTTCCATTCGATTTTTACTGTGCGCAGGCATACGCCTGATACTTGATGCATATAAAAATATTGTGGGGTTCATGTTATGGTATGTTATGGTTTATAAGGTTTATTTGGATCATTTACAGTCATATTTGCAATGCAACAACTAGAATGTAAAAAACACACGATAACCAAAAACCAAATCTGTGAAGATTTAATATGTGCTGTGAACTTAGCCTCACTTATTTTTATTTTAGTCTGATATAACATTTGATGTAATTGAAGAGTTCATTGATGTGAACAGAAATGTAAAATACTGCTCTGCTCTGACCGGAATCCAAAGAAAATATTCAAGTAATGTCTAATGTAAAATTCCTAGAATTTACAAAGTTTGAAATATGAAATAGTGAAAGAAATAATAGGTGTTTCTTCACTTTTTTATAATTAATCGACACTCTCCTTTACTGACACACAATTTTTCCTTATCAATCCACAAGTTTCTTTATCATCAATCCATAATTTTTAATTATGACTTATTGTTATCCTTTTTCCTTCCTTCTATCCCTATCCCGGCAAGAGAGCTCTACACCTTCCCGTTGGTTCTTGCTGAACAATTGCAAATTTTTTATGTTGGAAAAATATTCACAAGTTTTGTGAGTGTGTGAGGCGTCCGGATGTCGTCTAACGTGGACTTGTTTTGACTACGATTGTTCGACGTCTCGCATACTCTCAATGATCTGCAGTTTGTGCGTTTTTCAGTCAGTTTGCTTCAGTTAGCTTTTAGCCAGCTCAGAGAGCGCTCGTGCAAATAATAAGTTACTACATTTATACATTACAATACATTTATATCAAAGGACCTCTGGTTTTTAATTAAACATTCCAACAGGTTATGGGCCCAGGTCACTAAAACTGTGTATAAGTGTAGTACAAGTCGGTACAGAATTAAGTGTTAGTATTCCCGTTGAACGAAAGTATAAAATGGCAACCGCGTCGCGAAGTGATCTTGCACAGATCGTCAAATTGAATGGTTCCAACTTTCAATTGTGGAAATTCAGCGTTTCCATCGTCTTCAAAGCCGAAAAGCTCATGTCAGTCGTTGATGGACATGAACCTGAGCCTGAAGACACCAAATCTGCTGAATGGGCAGCTTGGGAAGCAAAGGATTCAAAAGCCCAAGTTGTTCTGCTAACAACAATTTCACCGAACGTCCTGCAATCGTTGGTAAATTGCAAGACAGCAATGGAAATGTGGCGAAAGCTGACCACATTGCACGAGCAGAAGACGGAATTGTCAAGAGAATTAACATGGCAAAAATTCTATGAAGTGCGGATGAGCACCGGAGAGAAGATGTCAAGTTTTTTGTGCAGAATTGAAACAATCGTAAAAGAACTCAACGATGTCGACGAAAAAGTGAGTGAAAGTGCAGTGTGTTCGAAGATTATCAACGGTCTACCGCCGAAGTTTAACAATTTTCGAACTGCATGGGATTCAGTTGCTCCCAAATCGCAAAATTTGGAGTATCTCACAGCACGCCTGCTAAAAGAAGAGGTCAGGATGAGCACGCAAGAAGATGAGACATCCCTTCTAGAAGAACAAGTGAAAGCGCTTCAAGCAAAACTAGAAGGTCAACTTCAAAAAGAAGGAAAGAAGAACAGCAAAATTGCAGATCTGAAAAAGACGACAAACTGCAATTACTGCAAAAAGAAAGGGCATTGGGCGCGTGAATGTCGAAAGCGCTTAGCAGAAGCAAACGACAGACAAAAGTCAAATGAAAAGCCAAAAAATGCTTTTATCAACGACATTTCATTGCTTTATTCAGCCAGTTCAGAAATTGATTCAGAAAAGTGGATTTGTGATTCAGGAGCCAGCGTCCACATGACTCATCGAAAAGATTGGTTCACACACATCGAAACACTAAAGAAGCCCATAAGTATTAAAATTGCCAATGATAAGGTAATATCAGCAGTCGGTATTGGAAACATCGACATCCAAGTCCAAGTTCAAGGCCAGTGGCACAACAGAGAAATGCATAATGTCTTGTATATCCCGGAACTCAATCGGAGTTTGTTTTCCGTGGGAGTAATGACTGACAAAAAGTTCATCTTTAAAGCATTTAAACACAAGTGCGAGTTTCAAGAAGAAAATGGTGATGTTGCATGTGTGGGTGTTCGCGAAAATAATTTGTGGGTGATGAAATTCAGAATAAGGTCGAAGCTGGAGTGTAATCTGAGCAAGCAAGCATCATTGAAGACATGGCACGAACGTCTTGGTCACGTCAATTACGGAGCAATAAAGAAAGCAGTAAAATCTCGTGGTTTAAAAATTGACGATCGAGAAGAAAAATTCTGTGAAGCATGTCAATTTGGTAAACAGTTCCAAAAATCACATTCGACAACAATGAAGAGAGATAATAAACCGGGACAAATGATTCATACTGATGTATGTGGCCCCATGAACATCGAGTCACCAGGAGGATCACGTTACTTCGTTTTATTCAAAGATGACGCAACAAGCTACAGAAGCGTTCATTTCATGAAGCAGAAATCAGAAGTCATCAATAAGTTCGACGAATTTAAGGCGCTTGCAGAAAAACAAACAGGCAACAAAATAAAAATTTTGAGAAGCGACAACGGAACGGAATACAAGAATCAGAACTTTCAAGAGCGATTAAGAAAAGAAGGAATAATCCACGAATGTTCTGCTCCCTATACACCACAGCAAAATGGATCTTCAGAGAGAGAATTGCGAACAATAATTGATTCAGCGCGATCAATGTTGTACAACAAGAATGTACCCAATCATTTGTGGGCAGAAGCTGTAAACACCGCTGTTTACATTCTGAACAGAACATCATTATCACAGAATCAAGAAGAAAGTGCATTTGAAAAATGGTTTGGACGAAAACCGGAAATAAATCACTTTAAAGTCTTTGGTTGCTGTGCATATATGTCAATCCCTCCGCAATTTCGCAAAAAGTGGGATCCGAAAAGTAAGAAGCTAATGTTTGTTGGATACCAGGAAATTTCCAACAACTACAGACTGTGGGATCCAAGAAAACGAAAAGTTGAAATATCATGCAACGTTAATTTCAACGAAAAAGAAGCATTTGCAAAAGAAGAATCACGTGAAGAAGAAGAAAATCCCTCTGTGTTTCCTATAACATTTGAGAATCAGGAAAGTGAAATAAATGAAGAATCAGCATCGGAAGCAACACAAGAAGACGAACAGAATAAGGATGAAGAAGACGCAGCGGAAGAGAACGTTCATATATTAAGGGATCGAAGTACGTTGCAACGACCCGATTATTATGGACCAGCGATTTATTGTGCAGTTCTAACACCGGACAGTTACGAAAGTGCAATAAAAGACAAAAATGCGGAACAGTGGCGTCGAGCAATGGAAGAAGAAATGGACTCTTTAAAATCAAACGATACGTGGACACTTGTGAAGTTACCGAAAAATTCGCGAATCATTGACAATAAGTGGGTTTTTCGAATTAAAAGTGATACAAACGGCAATCCGATACGATACAAAGCCCGTCTGGTCGCACGCGGTTTTACAAAAAAAAAAAGGTGTCAAAGAGGCTCTGTGGTTGAAGTCTCTTCTTCAAGAATTGGACATCAACATCTTAACGGTGGACATCGGCGTCGACAACCAATCAGCCATCAGGTTAGCCCAAGCTCAGCAACTTCACAGCCGCACCAAGCACATTGATGTGAAAGTGCATTTTGTGCGTGATGAATGCGAAAAGGGCAACATCTCAGTGCGTTTCGTGAGTTCAAGTGAACAATTGGCGGATTTACTCACAAAACCGCTTACAAAACGAATGTTGAACGACTTACTTATTAAACTAAATTTGTTAATTTAATATTGTTTAAGTTGTTTTTAAGCGCAAATTGAATTGAAAAGATTGTGAATACGTGGGAGTGTTGGAAAAATATTCACAAGTTTTGTGAGTGTGTGAGGCGTCCGGATGTCGTCTAACGTGGACTTGTTTTGACTACGATTGTTCGACGTCTCGCATACTCTCAATGATCTGCAGTTTGTGCGTTTTTCAGTCGGTTTGCTTCAGTTTGCTTTTAGCCAGCTCAGAGAGCGCTCGTGCAAATAATAAGTTACTACATTTATACATTACAATACATTTATATCAAAGGACCTCTGGTTTTTAATTAAACATTCCAACATTTTATCTTGCGATTGACTAAGTAGAGCATTCCTGTTTCATTGTATTATAATGTCGATTGTTCAACTTCGTTAATACACCACCTTTGTCAAAATAGCGTTTAAATCTACGTTCCGGGCAACGCCGGGTACATTCAGCTAGTTAAATCATAAAATATTAATAAATATCTGCACATAAAATATATTGTTTCGACTAATAGACGTTATTCTGAATATTAAATATGCTGATACCAATTTTGATTCTCTTCCACATTCCAATAAATATTTGTTCCAGTTGAGATGCAAACATAAACGTATTTCTGAATTGCAACACGCTGACGGGGCAAGCCCTACCTTCTCAACATGCGTGAATTTGTATAAACAGCTCTATGGTTTTTAACTTTAAAGCGGTATAAACGCGGTGTAAGCGCTAGATTTTCGTAAAAATATCTGAAAAATTCGAAATTCTGCAATTGAATTACAGAACTATTGTTGTGTTCGATAGTAAATTTATATTTGGAGTGGCACTGCCAACCCTGCCACCCCTGGCGAGCCCCTTGCTCAGTACTCTCCTTCCAGGGAAACTTTTGAAATCAACGGCAATATAATTTAGAGCGCCTGAATGTGAAAATATCACTGTGTAATAAGTTCAGACTGACGTGAAACACTTGAAATTTCGATGTTCGTTTGTAATTCGTCACAGATCCATGAAGGAATGCATGTTAATGTAAACAAGTGTTAGTTTGTCGGAGAGGCCGAATAAGATTTTTAACATTCCCGTCAAAATATTTATTTACTTTAGAATGTTAATTTCTTAAATTCATTTCGTGAAAATTATGACGGGCCATACGAGTACATCTGTGCGAGTATTATTTGGTACATACAAATTAATCTCTTTTGTTATCCAAATTGTTTTTATACGCACTAGGCACGTGCACCTCATATAATTGTGAAAATTGCTGCTTCAGCGTCTGAAACGCTGGTACTGAACGTCGCCAAGGTCGAGGCGACGCATGGGTATTCGAAGTTCTATCGCTATTAAATAAATAATTTTAATATAATATTCCCGATTTGTTCTTGCCGTTAACCAAAACTCTCCCCAATCGATTTTCGAAAAATTTCCAGCGTCGGACCGGACTTCACTTATTTTCGTACGCTAATTTTTACGTTCAGTTAATAATAGTGGTATATTTGTTTTTCACCAAACCTGCTCCGGCCAAAATCCGAAATTTTCACTGACATTATACGCTTAAGTATTGTGTGCTTATACACAATTTACACTATTTATTTTACGTACATTGCGTTCATTATGGTTCTGGATTATTTATAACTAAGATGGAGCAGTTTGAAAATCTAATAGTAAGCGGAGAACAAATACCACCATGTATAATTCCCGTGAAAAGTGATGGAAATAGTCTTTTTTACTATCTTTCCTATTGCATTTTTAATACCGGAAATAGAGCTCAAAAGGTTCGCACTTTAATTCTTCATTTTAAAATTACCAAAATTTTTGTAAATTTTACCTGAATACGTTAAACACCCCAAACATAACGCACCATTCCAAACTAACCCTAAAAATCATACACGTACCATTCAAAACTACTCCAGGTCAACCCATAATTAAAAAAAAAATTACGAATTCTAAGCAAACTACGCCAAACTCGCATAAATGACTTCGAATTCCCCTAAATCACCCCAACCACTTCTTACCCAGCCAAACAAAGCCCAATCACATATAATTACCGAAAATTTCGTTTAATCCGCCAAAGCTAAACCCCGCCAACCATCAATAACCATTCCAAACAATCCTCAAAGAAACCCATATCATCCGAAACAACCTCAAATCAACCTAATATTTTTGCATTTTTTTGAACCATACGAAATCACGCCAAATTAACATAAATAACTTCGACTTTTTTTATCCATAATTCCCAAATACTTCGTTTTTATGGTGTGAAATTTTGTATTTATATATTTCAACATTGTCTTTAACGTTGTCAGAGAACTAAATGGGAATAATTTG
This sequence comes from Eledona agricola, assembly GCA_964023215.1. NCBI lineage: Eukaryota > Metazoa > Arthropoda > Insecta > Coleoptera > Tenebrionidae > Eledona > Eledona agricola. The sequence goes on along the minus strand of OZ026859.1, from coordinate 14,257,080 downwards.
GAATAATTTAGCTTCTCTGTCAACTCTCCTTCTCTTGAAACTTTTGAAAACAACGACAAAATTATTTAGGGCGCCTGGATTTGAAAATATCACTCTGTGTAACAAGTTCAGACTGACTAGAGTGAAAAGAAAGGAGCTTGCACCCAGAAACGAAATTGTATGGAACACTTGAAGTTGCAATATTTGTTTGTAATTCGTCACAAGTCCATGAAGGAATGCGTGTTAATGTAAACAAATGTGAGTTTATTGGAGATGCCGAATAAGATTTTTACATTATTGAAGCAGCTTGAGCCTGCCACGTCAAGGGCAAGGTCACAAACGTGAAAAGGCTATGCTCGATTTGGTTTGATTTAATATCTATGCAGATCAAACAAAGTATTTTAATTTAATATTCCCTTGGTGGCTGATTTGTTCCTCGCGTTAACCAAATCTGTCCCAATCAATTTTCGAAAAATTACCAGAGTTGGACCGGATTCCACTTATATTTGTACGCTAATTTTTACGTTCAGTTAATGATAGTGGTTTATTTGTTTTTACCAAATTTGCCCCGGCTGAAATCCGAAATTTGCACCGTTGTACGAGACTTCACTGACATTCATACCCTTAATAATTCTGTGCTTATACACGTTTTACACTATTTATTTTACGATCATTCTGTTCATTATTGCTTTACATCATTTATAACTAATATGGAAAAGTTTGAAAATATAGCGATGTACAAATACCACACCGTATTATTCCCGTGAAAGGTGATGGATATCTTTTTTACTATCTATTGTATTGGTATTGAAATTTTAATACTGGAAAGTGAGCTCAAAAGGTTCGCACTTTAATTGTCAAACAAGTTGCGGCCAGGTTTTAATAATTTTTGTGCAGTTCAGAAGGAGATAATTATGCTGAAGAGTTTGTTTATGCTGAAGATAAGTCAAAATCATCCACATACTGTTCCGTTTGTGAGATGACTGCAGCAGGAGAAATGTTTCCATTGTGTTTTCAACTTTATCATAACATGATCAGCTAATTTGTAAACTTCTATTTTCCCGAACGTTAATTACGATTTCCTGGAATCGCTTATAGAACACTTCCAAACTGCGTCTTTGCCTAAATAAAATAATATAAATAAATAAATAAATAAAATTCAAGATTTTTTATCTCAGATATCAACCAAGGTATCCTCTTTGTCCAAATCATATTGAAATATTGAAGTCCTGCCAACGCAGGTTAATTGCAGCAAATTTGTTTATTTTGTGATTGGCAAGGTAGAGCATTCCCATTGTATTATAATGTCGATTAGTCAACATCGCCAATACACCACTTTTGTCAACACTGCGTTTATTTAATCTACGTCCGGGCAACGCCGGGTACATTCAGCTAGTGCAAAATAATCCTGACCAAAATGAATGAATAATTGAAATCATTACATTTTGCAAGGGGCAATTTTAAAAAACAACTAACGCTTTTTAGTAAATTTTTGAGAGAAATAAATAAGGAAAATTTGACAAGTTGTCAAATAACAAATTTAAAATACCGGCTTAATAAAATCAATTCTATTTTTCGTTCATGGGAAGAAGTTCAAAACGAAATAGATACTATTGAACAAAATGATGATATCAATATTAAAGATCGCGAGGATTTTCAAAACATGTTTTTTGAACTCACTAGTGAAGCAGAAAATATTTTATCAATTAATCAACATGAAGTTGAGATCAATTCAATGCCTGCTCAATTAGCAAATAACGCAACTGCTCCGAGTACTTCGTTTTCTCATGAACCCCGAATAAATTGCATTAAACTTCCTACAATAAATTTGCCTTCATTTGATGGAACATTTACGTTATGGCAAGAATTTTACGATGCGTTTAATTCACTAATTCACTCTAATTACAGTCTCACCAATGTTCAAAAATTGTCATATTTAAGGTCATCATTGAAGGGTGAACCTTCAGGTCTTTTACGGGCATTAGAAACGACAGATGCTAATTATGAAATTGCATGGTCTTTTTTACAAAAAAGATATCATAATACAAGACGAATTATTAATAATCATGTACAAGCTCTTCTAGATTTACAAACAATCACACGAGAATCTCACATCTCATTGCGAGAATTAATTAATTCTGTACATAATCATGTACAACCGTGGACAGTCAAGAATAACACTTTAGCCGGCGGGTGTGATGCAAATACCGACTCAATGAGAATATCTCATAGAGTCGGTATTTGCATAACACGGGTGTTATTCTTGACTGTCCATGGCTGTACAATGCTTGAAATCTCTCAAACAACCGGTAGACTCTTGGGATGCACTACTGGTACCGATTATTATAAGCAAACTTGATATTCAAACCATAAAGGAATGGGAATCAAAGTTAAACAACGAAGCTAATGGTTCAACCAATGTGCCAACATTAAACGAATTTATGGAATTTCTAAATAATCGTCAAAATACATTAGAAGCAATCATACAGAGAAAATCAACACAACATTATAAAGACAACACGAAACATTCAAATATTCGTTCAAGTAAATCATTTACGTCATTCAACTCATCATGTTTAAATTGCAACGGAAATCATTACATTCAGAAGTGCAATCAATATTTGAAACTCAGCATTGAAGACAGAACTAACAAAATAAAACAACTAAAACTTTGTCTAAACTGTCTGCGTAAAGGTCATTTTAGTCAAAACGGTCTATCAAAATCATCATGCAAAGAATGTAAGAAAAGACATCACACAACGCTACACGCTGCTAATTTCATGGCGAAACAAAACGCTAAAATACATAGTGAAACAATTCAAACTGAAGTCGAAAAGTCTGTTACAGCTCACAGTGCTGCATCCATAGTTTCAGATTGGGTACTTTTGTCAACCGCGAAGGTTGAAATAAGCGATATAAACAATGATTTTCACGAAATAAGAGTTTTGCTCGATTCTGCATCACAATCAAATTTCATAACGGAACGCACGTGTAAAATGCTAAAATTAAAACTAAAACCAGTCAACATCAACGTAAGTGGAATTAATCAGGGTGAAACAAAAATAACACACAGAGTAATAATTAAATTAAGACCTCTCGTTAACAATTTTTCAGTAGAATTATCTTGTCTAGTATTACCACAGATAACTCAATCCTTACCTTCTCAAACAATCGATATTAGAAATATAAATCTTCCATCCAACATCAAATTAGCTGATCCAACATTCAATAAATATCAAGGAATTGATTTGTTAATTGGAGCGAGATTATTCTATGATTTATTATGTATTGGTCAAATCAAAACCTCAAATGGTCCAATATTACAGAATACAAAATTAGGATGGATTGTTTCAGGACAAGTTGGTTTCAACATTAAATCACCTGAAAGACAATCGTCTTATTTGTCTTTAAATCAGAAGGTGGAACGATTTTGGCAAATAGATGAATTTAATTCGATCGAACGAACGGTAACATCAGAAGAGAGTTTCTGTGAAAATCATTTTAAAAAGAATACTACTCAGGGTGAAGATGGAAAATATATTGTCAAAATTCCATTTAAAAATAATATATCAGAATTGGGAAATTCATATGATACAGCAGAACAAAGATGCTATGCAATGGAGAATCGCTTAAATAATAATCCTGAATTAAAGAAAATGTATTCAGATTTTATAAATGAATATATTGCAATGAATCACATGTCCAAGATGGAAAAAGATGAGAAGCCATCATTCTTTTTGCCACCTCATGGAGTTTTAAAGAGCTCAAGTGAAACCACCAAATTACGAGTCGTATTTGATGGATCCTGTAAAGTTGAATGTGGTTTATCACTAAATGAAACACAATGTACTGGGCCGACTATTCAAAATGATATATTTTCAACAATCGCAAGATTTCGAACTTATCAATACGTGCCAATCGCCGACATTGCAAAAATGTACCGGCAAGGTGGATACATCCAGATCACAGACAATTCCAAAGAATATTGTGGCGTGAAACACCAAGTGACGATCTGGCGTGGTTTGAATTAAACACTGTAACTTATGGTACTACGTCGGTACCATTCTTAGCCATACGATGCTTGATGCAAGTTGCATTATCTAACATCGACAGATTTCCACTTGAATCACGAATCAATAAGGAAGACTTCTATGTAGATGATCTAATTACTGGATCAAACTCAACTAAAGAATTGCAAACGATAAAACAGAATGTAGATAAACTATTAAGTGAAGTGGGATTCAATTTAAGAAAATGGTGTAGCAACGTTCAAAAAATTACGAAGACAAATTATGATAAGGAAAACGCTGTTAAATTAGGCGACAGTATTCATAAAACTTTAGGAGTTCAATGAAACCCTAATACGGACACAAGTTATAGCCAAACTTATTATTCAGCAACTATGGCAGTTAAAGATAGGATGGGATGAGTCTCTGCCTATAGACTTGCAAACCACATGGCTGAGGTTCAAAGATAACCTAAAGCACATCAATAAAATCAAAATTTGGCGCAATGTACTCACACCTAATGCAAAAGAAATTGAAATTCATTGCTTTTGTGACGCTTCCGAAAAAGCTTACGGTGCTTGCATTTACATGCGTTCAATTAATGAAAATAATGAAATCAGTTGTAGATTATTAGCGGCAAAATCTCGTGTAGCACCATTAAAACAACAATCACTTCCTAGATTAGAACTCTGCGCGGCAGTGTTAGCTGCACAATTGACCGACAAATTTAAGAAAATCTTAAGAGTAAACATCATTAACGAATATTATTGGACTGATTCAGAAATTACACTATGTTGGTTAAGATTAAGTCCAAGCCGCTGGAAAACGTATGTAGCGAACAGAATTTCTGAGATTCAAAGTTTATCAAACAAAGAAAAATGCCACCATGTAAGTTCATCAGATAGTAGCGCTGACATAATTACACGAGGAATGTACCCAAATCAACTAGAAAGGGATAATTTTTGGTGGCACGGACCCGATTGGATTCGCAAAGACAAGTTAATGTGGCCAATTTCATTCAGTAATACAATCATTGAAGAAACTGTTTGCTTTGCAACAAAGGCTCTGCATCTAGAACTAGTCACAGACCTAACAACTTTAGCATTTATTGCTACACTCAGACGTTTTATTGCAAGACGCGGTAAACCATTACACGTATTTAGTGACAATGGTACAACTTTTGTGGGGGCTCACAATGAGATGAAAGAGCTGGGCAAATTTATGGTTAAAAATTCTGAAAACTTAAAAAGTATTTCATCAAATGATGGTATAATTAGGCATTTTATACCTCCAAGGTCACCACATTTTGGCGGTTTATGGGAAGCCGGAGTCAAAAGCACAAAACATCATCTGAAACGAGTTTTAAATAACACAATTTTAACTTATGAAGGTTTCAGTACCGTGTTAATTCAAATCGAATCAATTTTAAACTCGCGACCATTGAGTACATTAACTTCGGATCCAAATGACGTAGAGGTACTCACTACTGCTCATTTTCTGATTGGTCGAACTTTTACTACTATACCTGATCCCAATGTTACTGATAAATATGAGAATCGGCTGAATCGATATCAACACGTTCAGAGGATGGTACAACATTTCTGGAGCAAATGGTCCAAAGAATACTTGCATGAACTACAACAACGCCTTAAATGGAAGAAGCAATCCAACGGATCCATCGATGAGGGAACAATTGTTTTCATAAAAGAAGACAACATGCCCCCATCTAGGTGGCAAATAGGCCGTGTGGTCAAACTACATCCAGGATTGGACAACATTACACGGGTAGTGACAGTGAAGTGTGCAAACAATGAATTCAAACGACCAGTGACTAAACTGTGCTCATTGCCATTTCCTGAAAATTCAAGCAAGAAATAATCAAAGACTTTCATTTTGTTCGCATACTTAGTTTGTTCGTTCACTGTCAACCATGATTATTCACTTACTTTTGTATTCATTCATTTTCATTTTACGTTTATGTTCAGTATCATATTTACATTGTCATGTTGAAAATCTTTCGATATTTCAAGGCCGGCGGCATGTGAAGGTTTGAATAATTGTATTTAAGCGCCATGCGCAATTGTAGTTACGATTGTGTCCGCCGAGCGCTAAAGTCAGTTGAGTGCAAGATTTTGTAAGGCAATGACGTAAAAATACAAAATACTTCAACATCAAGAAAAATTGCTTTATATTGGTGCACTCACTCGAATATGGGAACATCTAAATTCCCAACATAAATCTAACGGGAAAAACACGGATAACTTTATTTTCTCAATACAAAAATAAATTGCACTTCCTCTAAATATAAAAAAATGTAATACGAACAAAAACAAAATACTGTAGATTCTGGCAATTGCACTATTAAGAAATATAATGTAATTTAAATTTTTTGGCGACAAACGATTCCGGCAGACGTTTGTAAGCTGTGCCGCTTTAGAAAATACCCTCTCAGCTGGTACTGATGTTGCTGGTATTGCTAAATACTTTAATTGCAGTTGGTACAATTCTGGCCACGAAGTTTTATGCTGTTTGCAAAACATCAACGGATTTTTCGTTCTGTCGTACAAAGGCATTTCAACAAATTGTCTTACTGTTAGCGAGCTCGCAGTATGTGGTGTTATCACCGTTTTATTTTCTGCGGATTTTGAGTCAAATAGCTGCCACAAAGAAGAGGTTGGAGTAACTGTTGAGGAAGTCTGCAGAGGTGTAGACGGTTCGGTTTCCGATTCAGCTGACTGTGATACATTTATTATAGTTGATAATTCGTCTATAACCATGCTCTGCACCGCTGAGCTTTTTCCTGGTTATCAAATGCTGCCTTCTTAAATCTGGGATCAAGAAATGCAGATTTGGTAACTAATTTATTTGTCTGCAGAATCCCCAGACGTTTGCAAACAACTTCCATAAGTTTAGTTTTTAGCAATATCCCCGTTTGAGTTTGAGGAGCAGTATTAACAATTGTAAATTGCAGTCCTCTTAATAATGGCATTACCATAGACATAGAGCATTGAATGCAGAAACAACTTTAAAATTATTACCACACAATCTGATAGATGCTCTTTGATGAGTTGAGTTTTGAATAACTCAAATTTAAGTTTCGCCTGGTTGAATTAAAAAATCGTGAGCGATTTCACCCGACGCGTTTTCGTTCAATAATAAAATAATGCAAACTGGAAACTCGAAAAAACTGTATATGATACGATTGCAATTGCTGAATGCAGACTCCCCTGACGTGCGAAGCAAAAACGAAACCATTACTATTTCTTATCGATAGGCTCACATTGTGTTGATCTTTTGCATTCTGACGCCATAACAAAATTAATGTGCATTGCATATTTAAATCGTCCAGATTTTCGTCAGTCAGAAAGGACGAATGAAGAGAATTTAATAGAATATGAACATTCTTATGACACACAACAAAAAATATCGCAATCATCATATGAAAAGTGAATCATGGCATGATATATGAAAAAAATAGGAGTTTCATGAACTTAAGTAATTAAAATAATAGAAGTAGTGTGTATGTATATACCTACATGAGGCAAATATGATTACATTAAGTTATTTATATGGTGTTTATTTAAAGTTAATGATAAATACAGAATATAGATAAATAAAAGCGAATGCGAATAATTGAATTGAACAATCTTTCGTGCGGAGACGAGCGGTACACACTTCGGCGGTTCGAGTACGACTAGTGACTGGCTTCGTGCATGTCCGCGCTTCTCTCGATTCCTACATTTCGGCCATCCGACTCTTCATCCGCCCCGGATGAACTCTCGTACTGGACCCACGGTTTGAGGTATTCGGCGCAGGTCGTAGTATCGGCGATTCTCTTGTTGGACTTCCAGTATCTTCTTCTTCGCTTCTCGTCGGAGAGCGTCGCGAGTATCTTGAAAGTCACCGATTTGCTCAGACTCGATGAGTTCCTTGATTTTCAAGTCAGTCTTGTCCCTCATTTTGGTTCCGATCAGCAGTTCAAATGGCGTACAGTCAATGCTTCGGTGATACGTTCCATTTATCACCTTTTGTACTCTTGAAACGTGCTGATACCATTTAGTCGGGTCGTTCATCGCTAATTTCGAGATCACAGAAATGATAGATCGGTTCAGGCGTTCTACTTGCCCATTCGCTCTTGGTAACCCGGTGGTTATGGTCAAGTGAGTGATGTCTTCTTCATGGCAATAATCTTGAAATTCTTTGGATGTGAACGCTGTACCCTTGTCCGATATTATTCGTTGTGGATTCCCGAAGATCGCTTGCTGCAGGTTCAACTTGGTGATTACTTCTTTAGTCGTCGTCGATTTGGTCGGGTACAACCATACGAATTTCGTGAATGCGTCGATTACGCACAGGATGTGATTGTATCGTTTATTTGTAGAATCCAAAGGGCCAAGATGGTCAATGTGATACGTGTGTAGTGGCGTATCTTCTTTTGGAATCGGATGCAGGTAACCTTCGTTCTTTCCGGCTTTTCTGTTCGTTAGTATGCAGGCTAGACAGTTGTTTATGCACTTTACAATCTTCGACTTTAACTTTGGAATGTAGAATTCTTGTTTGATGTTCTCCTCGGTTCGCTTCACGGCGAAGTGACCTTTTTCGTGAGCGTTCCTTATGATTTCTGTCTGCATCGCTTTTGGTACCACCAACAGGTTTCTTCCGTTTTCGAATTTGTAGATGATGTTGTTGCTGATCATGTAGTCCTCATATGCGCCGTATTGCAAAGCAGTTCGAATCGCTCTTATTTCATCATCTTCTTCCTGTAGCCTTCGAATCCTTGGAATTATCGAATCGCCTTGTATCGTCATGACGGGGTAGCGACTTAAAGCATCTACATGTCTCATTCTTAAACCGGATCGATGTTCAATTTCGTAATCAAACTCTTGTAGTAGTAGTGCCCATCGTGCTACTCGCGTTGTCAGGTCTTTCTTATGCATTGTCTTCTGAAATACAGAACAATCGGTCAGTATCTTGAATTTTATTCCCAAGAGGTAGACTCGGAACTTTTTCATTGCTTTCAATTCAGCTTCTTCTTTCATCTTTTTCTCAGGTTCTTCTTTTACCTTTTGCATAAACACTTCTTTCGTTTTCTGTTTAGTTATCTCTTCGGCTTTTCTCTCATATTCTTGCTGTTCTTTTAATTCCGATTCTTCTTTTCTCTTGTTATCAATTTCCTCTCTTGCTTTCTTGATTTGTTGCTCCGCATCCTCTTTAGTCTTGTTTTCAGCTTCCTCCTTAGTTCGGCTATCCACTTCTTCTTTCGTCTTTAACTCAGCTTGCTTTTTCGGTTTTTTGTCAACTTTTTCTTTTGTTTTCTTTTCACTATCTTCTTTGGATTTATGTTCTTCTTGTTGTTTCATTTGCTTTTCCGCTTCTTCTTGGGCTTGTCTTTCAGCTTCTTCCTTCTGCTTTATCACAGTTGCTTCTTTGACCTTCTTTTCCTCTTCTTCTTTAGCTTGTTTTTCATCTTCATTTTTAGCCTTCATTTCTTTGGCATTCTCTTCTTCGACTTTTTGGCCTTCGTCTTTCCTCTGTACCTCAACTTCTTCCTTGGATTTTCTTTCTGCTTCTTGTTTTTCCAGCGTAGCGTCTTTATCGATGAGTATTCCGTCAGAACAATCAACTTCTACATGCATTAAGGCTGCAATTGTCGTTTTCTTAATCGTAACTCCGTGTTGATTTATGATCATTTCAGCTTGATTTAGAATCTCGGAACCTATGACAGCTTCCATTTTCATGACATCTTTGGTTACGACGTAGGCAGTCAATGGGAACGTTTCATTATCGGTCTCAATTTCACATTTAAAATATCCCAATGGCTTTACTTGATTACTCCCAAACCCTGACAGGATTATGGTTGTCTGATGCAACGTAGGAGATCCTAATCTTCTGTGTACGTCCTCTCGAATGATGTTTACCTGACTTCCAGTGTCCATTAGAGCATTGATTTGGCAGTCAGCTATTTTGATTATCTTATACATCGCATTTGCCGTGTTGATTTCAAAACTTCGTACGTCGGCTGACGCTTTCGACGGTTCTTCTTTCTCGATCTTAACTTTGCATTCGGTTGAGCGATGACCAAACTGATTACATCTGAAGCATTTAGCACCTCTGCTTTTCTGTCGGCACTCAGCTGATTTGTGGCCAATGACTCCACAATTAAAGCAACGTACATTTACTGGTTTTGCCTTTGGTTCAGTTTTCAACGTGACATCTGTTTTAGTCTTTGTTTTGTCGCTTTTCTGAACTTGCGTCGCTTTTCTTACATCTGCGTAAACTTTAATTTTTTCTTTAAACTGCGCAAAATTTCGAGCTCCGTACAACATTATTTTGTTATTCGTGTCGTCCCGTATTCCTTGAATGATGTAATGAATAACTGCGTCGTCCTCGATTTTACCGCGACTAGCCAACTCGCGCATGTGTAGGTAGTACTCTTGAACGCTTTCATCTTTCATCATTTCGCGATCGGCTAACATTTTATGTAACTGTGCGCTGTTAATTTTAGAAGAAAACTCACACTTTAGCGCTTTCCTTAGTTTACTCCACGTTGTTACATTTCTCTCGCCCTGGACGAATAATTTAGCCAGCCCTCTTAGTGATTTCTTCGCAAAGATCAATTGCTGTAATTCGTCCCAATTCATCATCGCAGAAGTTTCTTCGAAGTCCTCAATCCATCTCTCGATCGGGTAATCATCGTCTCCGCTGAATGGTCTTAGTGAATCTTCAACGTCCTTGAATGTTATTGCGAATCGGTTTCTCTTCGCCCTCGATTGCGACTGAGTTGATGCCTTGTCGTCGGATTCAGCACGTTCGTCATTTTCTACATAGTCTTGATGTCTTTTATGTCCGTCGTCTTCATCTTTGTATTCTCGTTCATTTTGGTCGTCTTCACTTTCGTCGTCTTCGTCTTGATGGAAATCCAGATCGATCAAACTTTGAATTATTCGCCGTCTTAACTCTTCGTCTGTTCCGGAATAATCGATGCCCAATATGCCACAAATTGCCGTCAAATCGCCTAACGACAAATTGTTTTTCATATAGTCGTCTTTATCGATAAATCCTCGTGAACCATCTTCAAATTTAAAGCCTGAGAATTGCCTTATTCGCTGTCGATTTTTTCTATCGCCGTCTTGTTCGAAAAGACATTTATGTAGTGCTTTAATCGCAGGTACCGATGCACCTTTGATTTTGCCAAAAATCCTTTGGTTTGATCCAAGAGTTTCCATTATTTTGACGTCCTCCTCTTTTGCTGAGTCGTATCTCGTTTTTAGGTACTTCACTTCAAGTTGTAGCGTCTGGCTTGCTCGTGATGGCGCCGTTTGCTACGAATGCGTCTTCTTTTCTCACTCGCACTTTCACTCGATTTATCTCGAACAACTTATCGCGGCTGATTCATCGCGGACGAGCCCCCAAAAATTATGGTGTTTATTTAAAGTTAATGATAAATACAGAATATAGATAAATAAAAGCGAATGCGAATAATTGAATTGAACAATCTTTCGTGCGGAGACGAGCGGTACACACTTCGGCGGTTCGAGTACGACTAGTGACTGGCTTCGTGCATGTCCGCGCTTCTCTCGATTCCTACATTTATGAAGAATATTTTTCTTCCTCCAATAATTCATAATCATGCTATAAATCGGTTCAGTGGAACTAGTAACTAGATCGACTACTAGCAAAAGTAGTAACTGGATCGACTACTAACCAAATTAGTAACGGGATCGAATAATAACTAATATACCAAAATAAGAATACGAATCGAAACTGTGCGATATTGAGTATGAAATTACACGGCGAAAATGCAGAGACTAATCGAAGTTTGGAATATGAAATAATTAATAATTATCAACTAAATTACATTTTGTTATTTACTGTTTGATACAGTCCAACGATTTTCCAATCGACATGATATAAGGTGGTACTCTACCCAAAATTTAGTATCCCACGGTCGATTTTTGAGGAAATACATGGACCTAGCTAAAATTAGTAATTACTAATTTTAAATTACTAATTAGTAGATTATTGAAATAATCGTTAGAAAATGATCGATTGTTGAAATGTATCGATTATTCCCATCATTAATGTTGACGTCGTTCATCGAATTTTTGTCGAGTGCGAGGTCCGATCGACAACAAAGAAGGAAGATTTAGAGAGAATCGTGTTCTCTTGGTACATACCAAGAGAGCGGGATCATTCTCATGAAAAGACAAAAAGACGAGGGGTTTACTTCATCCCAAAACAACGAATGTCTTTTCTGTTACAAAGTAATAAAATTATTGTAAATAATAATGATAGTAAAAATAAAATTTTCAATTTTTAAAATAATAAAAGTGAATTATTTTATTTTATTTTATTTAAAATCAAATACAGCTGCTATGTTGATAATAGAAAATAATAACAGAAAATTACTTTTAAGATGTAACAATTAACATTATGTATCAAGTTTTATTATGTAAACTATGTAGATGGACGTTGATCCCCAAATTTAAAGCTTTCTCCAATCCTAGGGTTGAAAACGGGGTTGGAACGGTAATTTATGAAAATATATTTTGCCGTATTAGAAATCATTTTTTGAGTTTGTATAACAACACGCAAAAGTATGTAGGCTTTCACGGTCGGTGTTATTAATTATAACGTTATTAAGTTTATTATTAAGTTTCAATTTTAAAATTTTAAGTTCTAATGGAACTTCAAATGGAACACTGTCGAAAATTCCAAAGAAGATCGTTATACTTAACACGCAAAAGCTTACCATTGTAGTCCAATAGTTACAAATAGTGTAATATCGCTTGCACTACTTATATTAGGTATGTATGTATAAACTTTATTGGATTGTCTACCAATTACATCAAAGTCCACATACGCATAACACACAAGTATTCATTACAAAAAAAAACAAACTGTAAAACATGTATATTGAAAAAGCAGCAAAGACATTCTGATAATTTTTCACATTCGTCACACCACCGTCTTGCTCGGAGATGGTCGATTCTCGTCGAACGCCTCCGACCCTCGGTACTACCAATTTCCTAACAAAACATTACATATTTATTCTTCGCATTTTGGGAAACCAAAACTGTTGTCTAATCAGTTCCAGAGTTTTTTCTGCTCTAAAATGACCGGCACCGTCATGAAAAACACGCAGAATTTGCCATCTGCAAGGCAGAGGAAGTACTAGTTTGGTACCCTCAACAGAGTTGTAGTACAATTTGTTTCCCTTAACACTATACGTGTTAAATAACTCCTTATGGAGGTGGCGTTCTCCCGACAAAATGTTACGAAGAATATTTGCGGTAGACGAATCAGCATGTTGCACTGAGGCAACCCAGTCTACTGTCGTGATGTGTACATTTAATCCCGCCGGGGGTATAGGGTTACGGCTAAGGGCGTCAACAAATTTTAGCTGTTCCCCAGGTTTTTGAATAGGGGTGAAAGTGAACTCCTGGAGGTCAATTACCCAGCGAGCTATGCGAGCGTTCAGGTCTTTTTCTCCTAAGGCGTTTTTCAAAGAATTGCAGTCTGTCACAAGATCGAAATGACGTCCCAATAAATAATGACGAAAACGCTTAACAGCTTTTACTACTGCCAAAATTTCTAGTTCAAACGACGTATATCTGGATTCGGTAGGGGTGGTTTGACAACTGTAGAAGGCGACAGGTTTCTCTTGACCATCAACTACTTGCGCTAACATGGCCCCTAAACCGTGAATGGACGCGTCTGTGTAAAGGAGTGTTTTATTTTGAGTGTCAAAAATAGTTAAAATTGGTCTAGCAATCAATTTTGCTTTAAGGGTGTCTACAGCGTCATCTTGTTCTGTTGTCCAACACCAGGGCTCACCCGAACGTAACAGTTTTGTTAGTTTCCTAGTCAGTAGAGCAAACTGCGGTATAAATTTCCGAAAATGAGAGGTTAAGCCCAAAAATTGTCGGAGGGTGGTGATGGTAGTAGGGGTTGGAAACTTCTCAACCGCTTCAATTTTCGCATTATTAGGGCAAATTCCGTCTTTAGAAATTTCGAAACCCAAGAAGGAGAGATTTGTAAGAAAGAAGGAACATTTGCTCAGCCTTAGTTTGAGATTGTGTCTCCGCAGTAAGTTAAGAAGTTCTGTTAAAATTGACAGGCCACTTTCGATGTTTTTGGAGGGAATCAAAATATCGTCCATGTAGACAAAAATTTTATTTTCTTGAAGTAGGGGTTTTAGAATTTGAGTGATGCTTCTCTCAAAAAATGCAACCGCATTTTTGAGACCGAATGGAACCCTAGTAAATTCGAAATGGCCATCGGGTGTGCAAAATGCTGTCCTGTGGATGGAATCCGCATGAATGTGAAATTGGTGAAAGCCAGAGGCCAAATCAACCTTGGAGAAATACGTATAACCATTCAATTTATCAATCAGATTTTTAATCAGGAGCAAGGGGAAGTTCTGAGAGACAGTAATTTTGTTTAGTTGGCGGTAATCTATGCAAAGACGAGGATCTCCGTTTGCCTTTTTAACCAGTACTGCAGGGCTACTATAAGGGGAGGTTGATGGGCGAATAATTCCAGCTTGCCGAAGCTCACTAATAATCTTACGGACAGTTTCCTGTTCAGTAATTGCCATGCGATATGGTTTACGACAAACAGGCTTATTCGTTATTAAATCAATGTGCATCTCCAATTTACAGTCGCCAACGTCGGCAATATTATTAGAAGAAAAACAGTCCTCAAACTCCGTAACCAATTTTTGCAATTTCTCGTTAAGTTTTTCTTTTACTGTTGCGGTATAGATGGTTGTAACACAGGCGTTCTTTCTTGAAAACATAATGCCGTCAATACCTTTTTCGTAATAAATCTGGGGATTTTCAGAGAAATCACGACCTACGATCATTTCAGCAAAATCTAAGCATTGGTCAACAACAAAGAAATCCAGGATAATATAAACATTATCTAGCGTAATTCCAGAAGCAACTCGTTGTGTTGTTTCAGTGACATGTTCACCCAAATGTTGCAATTTAACGGGCTGGATAGTTCGAAGAGGGAGATTCAGATCAGACGCTAGTTTTCTAGAAATGAGAGATATCTCACTTCCCAAATCAACATAACAGGGAATATTACGATCGCTAATAGGAACTGTCTTAATAAATGGGTCTGTTTGTGAAAAGTTTATAACGTGGACCTGTTTGTTATAATTTTTGCGTTTATAGTTCTGGGACGATTGGGTGGTTGCCGACGGTGGCTCTATCGCCAAGAGTTGGCTTGTAGGTGATTTACCGTCTTTATTATGTTGAGCAGAAACAATTTTATTTCTCTTAAGGAGATGGCAGTCACGGCGCTTGTGTCCAGGTTTTTTACAATGGTAACAATTAAAAGTGTTTCTATATTGAGGGACTTGCCCCAAGGGTTTAGAAAAATTTTGGCATACTGCAAGGTTTTGAACTGATAAGGGGGTAGACGCAGGTTTATTAGGGAGGTCGTCGAATACTTTTAAATACATGGCTAGCTGTCCGGGTTTTGCGATACTTGCAGTTCGCACAGAGAACTTAATATTAATGTTATCGATCCCACCCATAATCAAATTGATAATGTCATTGTCCGAAAAATTCAATTTTAAATTATTAATCATGGCCAGCTTTTGGAATGTATAATTATAATACGAGGATGCATCCTTTACTTTAAAATTTAAGAGCTCAGATAACATTGCATGCATATCGCGCGTTGGTAAAAACGTTTGTCGTAGAATTGTTTTCCACTCTGGCCAGCCAAGCGCGACACTAGGAAGGCCTTCATAAAACAGCTTGGCAGCGCCAGATAATTTCGGCAGGGCAAAACAACATTTTTCTACATCGGACAAATTGAATATTACCCCCCATTCATCCACTTTTTGGATCCAAGTGTCAATCGAACCCGTAGCAGGGTCAAACTCACAAATTACATTTTGAGAAAAAGAGTTACTCACAGACGGATGACGTCTACCTTGTGTCATCATGGTAACTAGATCACGCAGAGGTGGAGTACCGCTTCTTTCGCTACCAGAGGAGACAGGACCAACCTCATCCCTATATTCGTGGGGGTGTGTGCCATGAGAGCCACCTGGGCGAGACTCATCGCGGTCGCGATAAACACGCTCGGCCATACTTGTTTCGCCAAAAAGTGGGTGGTCAGTTGTGGCGATAACCGAAAAAAAAAAACAAAAAAATATAATTTTGAGTTACGAATCCCACTTCTGATGTTAGAGATTGAAACCCAACTTGCTAATATAATCACTTTAATTCGATAACGAACAATACACACACGCTAATCTGACCACGACTCTCGAATATCACACCAGAAGTAATCCCCGCCCTGCCGTCTTGACTTGCGTTTCTCCAAACTCGTGCTGACCTTCTAACAGTGGCGGCGTAAGGCCTCATTGGGGTGCAGAGTTGGGGCCTCATAGGGACACCCGCTAACATTAATTTGACAGATAAATAATTATAAGCGACGATTTGACAATAACTTGGCAACGACTAACAACAACTAACTAACTGAAGCAAAGCGTCTTAATTTTATAGGGAAAAACTGCTAATGCTTATGCTACACTTCCTGTGGTAAACACTGCGTCACATTGGACAGTCTTTGCATTGTCTTTGGGTGACGTAACATATATGTAAAAGAAACATATTTCAATAATTTAATTTAAAATGACTATACAGTCAACTTTGCAGCTTTTTCACAACTTGTTTAAATATTGCAATTAACAAAATTGTATACAATATTAAGCGTGCTAGGAAGATAACGCCTCCTAATCGCATAAACAAATTTTTTTCCTGACATATTTTTGGAAAAAAAACGCATTGTTCTGCTCGCGCACGTATCGTATCAGCTTGCTACGCGTTTGATAAGCATTAGTTAGTTGCTCATACGCCTCACTCGTCTTAAGCCGGCTCCAGACTATGTGGCCAACTACGCAAACGTTCGTCGTGTGTAGAGTTTGCCACATAGGGCCGGTTTTTCAATCGACAGTAAACTTCATGTTGGGAGTAAACTATAATGGCCTGATTCTAAATGAATTGCGCGGTTGCAGCTTGCGTTGTTAGGGACAACGGCGCAAGTTGACACAAGTCCCTTTGCGCAAGCGATATGACGCGGCCTGTCATATTGTTTACCAAAATGTCGGCAGGTTATGTTGCATTTTTTGGTGACGATTTTGCAGATTCTAGCGAAAGCGATTGTGATAACGAAGAAAATTTGCCGCTAGTGCTTTTCAATATACGTGAAATATCCGAAAGGTTATTATTTCAACGTACTCGACTCGATCGGCGCGTGTTTACTTATGTGCTTGATCTAATTTCACCGGCTTTGACCAAATAAGCTACAAGAGGACGTCTTCGACCCTTAACACCGATGCAGAAATTATACATTGCACCGCAGTTTTAAGCTTCAGGTCCTTATCAGTGGTTAGTGGGTAACAGTGGTCGAGTTTCACAACCAGCAACATCTTACACTTTTACTTACACTTTTGGTACAACTCGATATCATGTTGAATTTCCGGATGTTTTGGCAGCGATTGATTGTACACATATCAAGCTTGTACCATCGTCTGCAAATCGTGAACAATATTTCAACCGTCACCATTAACATTCCATGAATGTTCAGTCAATTGTTGGACCAGACATGAAAAAATCCGGGCTCTGATCATGACTATTTCATATGGAAGGATTCACCTGTTTGAGATGTGTTCTTGAAAGAGGCACAGTGTTTCCCAAAGGTTGGGTTGTGGGTAGTTTTGGATACCCCCAGAAAACGTGGCTTATGACACCACTCACAAATTCAACGACTCCTGCCGAACATTTGTTTAGGCACTCGCTAGAAGCTACATTTATTGGCTAACCATAGTCCGAGAAATTCGAGATTTTTGGAAACACGTACAAACATTCCTATCAACACCTAACAGGAACACTCCAGACAGGAACCTACCATCATGTTGGACATGAAACCGAAAATACAATTGGACCTGATGAGACACTGCACTTCAACAGACCTCATCAGCCAAAAAGCTCAGCAGTTTGCACTCGAAGATCACATTTAAATAAAAATATATCGCACAAACCAATGGCAGTGGACCCCGTGGAAGATAATTGAACAAATCGTGAATGTTATGTGGAATCTAAGGATTAATAAAAGTAGAAGACTTCTACGTATGCACACAAACCAGCTGAGACGCAAGTACAATGGTGATACTGAAAAAAATCAACACTGATCCTTTATAATTTTTCTATAGTTAATCAGAGAGCAACTTCAACTTCCACAGACACCCGCAAGTTGTCGAAGAGGCGCAAACAAGTCATCAGGCGGATCCGGTAGAATTACAACCTGCAACAACGACTTCCCGCCCTTGAACCAGATAAAAGAATTGCTACACTTAAAGGGGAAGGTGTTGGCATTGGCTGTTTGCAGGATTATTATTTAAAATTTTTAAGAGAGATCAAGATTTGTTATAATTTTTAACCAACCATATAGTTTCACTTTTGTATATTATTCTTCATTAAACTAATAAATTATAAATTGTCTTTATCTAACCAGGGATGAGCTGAACAAATAATATAAATAATAGACTAATTGTACCTAAAAACATTCAAAAATTTTATATCAAACCTATTTATGAACCGAAAATAAGATTATATTTTATTGTTTTACAAGAAAATGCGTCCAATGATGTAGCTTGTTGCATTGGGTCAAAAAAATGTTATGCCTGAAGAGATGGGAATTTCAAATAAAATCAAGCACATAAATACACAGTCGAGTTCGTTAAATTTAGGATATTTCACGAAGACACATTTTCCTCGTTATCACTTTCGCAAGAATCTGCATTATCGTGACCAAAAAACGCAATGTAAGCTGCCGCATTTTGGTAATATAAATAATAATTTGCGCCGGCTTGCAACCACTTAAAAAGGTGGCGCAGGGAGATAGCGCAACACGCTGCTTGTTTTCGATTTTAGAATAGCAAGTAGGCATAAGTTGCGCCGTTGTCCCTAACAACGGAACTTGCAACGATTTTTGGTGCGTTTCACGACCGGCGCAAATGGATGCAGCGCAATTCGATGTTGCAACTGTGCGCTGCGCGACCGGCGCAGCGCAGTGATTTAGAATCGGGCCGTAAGTAAACTTTCAGTTGTCACCTTACTTGTAGTAAAAGTGCCAGTAACTTTTACCGCTGGATTTTCTGTCAGTAAACTATGCAAACTGTCAGTAAATGTAGTTATTTTCTCTAAAATTTTAAAAAATAATCGTCTGTTACCGAAAATATGTTAGATTTTTATGACGTTAACGCTTTTAGTAGTGATGAGGATGTACGACATCCAAAACACATAAGATACCGGCCAAATCATTTTGAAGAGTGGGATGATTTTGATTTTTTAGCTCGGTTTAGGATATCTAAACGTACAGCTAGTCGTCTTGTGGAAGAAATTGAAGAAAGAATCGCGCACCCTACGCAAAGGTTATTTCATTTTCACATTATAAATTTTAAAATAAAATTTTAGAAACGACTGTCTAACTCCCGAAATGCAGCTTTTGCTTAGTTTGCGATTCTATGCAACAGGATCGTTTTTGAGCGTCGCTGGAGATTTCTGTGGAGTTCACAAATCGACAGCATGCAAAACAGTAAAAAGAGTCAGCCAAGTTCTTGCATCTTTACGAAATCGGTATATACAAATGCCACAAGATGAAGAAATATTTGTTGTAAGGCAAAATTTTCATAACCTTGCAAGATTTCCACGGTGCATTGGTGCTGTAGATTTTAGCATTTGTTATAGTCACTTCTTCAGCTGGCTCACCTCCGGTTTTTCTAACAAGTTGTTTGTTTAACGAAAATTTTTGTTTTATTTTTTTCTTTAAATTTAAATATTTGTCTTTCAAATTCTTCGTGGATCTAAATTTACCGATTTGAGCAATAAATTCTTGCTGAATTTTTTCCCATGCTCTTTCTTTTTCTCGCCATGTAGAAACTCCACTTTTTTTACATTCGACCACACCCTTGTATTTTTCTATTAGCCCTACTAACGTGTTCTTCAGAGGAAAAATTTGAAAATTTTTTTTTTCCATTTTGTAGTTTCAAAAATAACTGACAAAATGAAATGTCATAGATGACAAAAAGTCCACATCCCGAAAAGTATGGATAATGCTTTCACATATTTGTGTTACCAACCTCACAAATATCCAAATGAACTGTTGGTTTTGTAACCGTCACTTTACTTTTGATTGAAAAACGCCTTTTTGACTTACCTTTGAGTTTACTTTAACTTGTAGGTAACTTTTACTTGTAAGTTTACCAACGATTGAAAAACCGGCCCATAAGTGTGTACTTATGGTATCACATTTTTCAAGCTTGACAAACGTTGGCGTTTGTCGACGTTTTAGCCAGCTCCAGACTATGTGCAAACTAGGCAAACGTCGGCGTGTAGGAGTTTGCCACATAGTGTGTAGGGTATCGCACATAGGAAACATGACCAACGTTGGCTTTCGTCAAAGAAAATTTTGCCTTGTATTGGCACGTACGTGTCCACGACAAATTTTTACGAATGCTGCTGTCAGCGGATTGAATGTTTACTCTATAGTCCTGTAAAATGGAGTGGATAAATGCCACTATTTTTGAGTTTCTGTTGCTCTAGGAAAAATATCCGGCAAATTAGGTTCCGAATCATCCGGCACATAAAAATAGAACCGTGTCACCGATTGCTGGTACAACATTAAAAATACATTTTCCGTGCCAAAATCGGTACCAGATTAAAAAAAAGAAGGAAAGTTTAATGTCTACATACCGTAGCATTACAAAGAAATATATGATTTCGGGAAAACAGGCGCTGGATCTGCGGAGGTATAAAAACCGACATGGTTTGCGTTCCATAAAATGGACGAATTTTTACGTAGTATAGGGACATTGCGGACTGAACAGGTGTTTTACTTCTTCTTAAAAAATTATATAAGAAAACACAGGTCATTACAACAATAGACACTTTGTCAAGCTGCAGCATCATCGGTCCACCTGCTTTAAAGCAAGGTGTGTGAATTGCCGCATAGTTTGTATTTTGTAGCCGACAACCGCTCGTCGACTCGCCCAGAAGTTGGGCCAACATGTGTGGCAAATATCACACACGGCCAACGTTGGCTAGTTGGCCACGTAGTCTGGAGCCGGCTTTAGCTTTTCATTTTTCCACCGTGTTCAAGAAGATTTTATTGTTATCAAAAATTGTCTTTTTCAAGACAGAATATATCGTTCCGCTTACGTAGTTATGGTAAGTTGTTCATTAAGATTCTTCATTGTCTTTACCGCTTTTTAAACTTTAAGCATCGATACAGAATGGACATCGACGAATTCAATGCAGTTAATGTACCTGCTTGAAGATTTAGAAGATGCAGAAACCGATGTTGAGGAACACGCAGTCCGGCAACTACGAAAAAACGAGGATGCCTTTCTTTTATCAGATTTACAGTTTGTCAAATATATCCGAGTAACCAAAGAAATGGCTCATTATTTGGTGGATAGAGTTTCTCCTTTTTTTACTCAACCAACTAGGGCCTTTGCTCTAACTGTAGAAAGAAAGGTGTGTGTTATAATGCTCTATCTACTGATCCGGGTCCACCCACGTGTACATACAGAGTTAATCTAAATATGTAGTTCGAACAGTAGACAAAAATACTGAAAATTTTGAAGTGTGTTGGACGTGCCTTTCACGTGAACACGATTTTCACACGTGTTTGTGTTATACATCTTTTCCGCTCATTTCGTTTCGATGATCATCTCATTCTCAATTTGAAATTTATTGTAAATTACTTTTTTGTGGCTAGACCTTTTTAGTATTTCTCCGTATTATTACTATAGTTATTTAAGGTTCTGATTGCGTTACGTTTTTATGGATACGGGAGCTACCAAGAAATGACCGGAACAAACATATTTGCCGTAAAGAACCGAAACATGTTTGACTGCCGTAGTCAGCCAAAGCTCCGTAAGCAAATGTTTGTAAGAGGTCACGGAAGCCCTGTGTAACCCACTGATATTTTTAATGAGTGGGTTGCATTTCCGAGGAACTTCAGAGCATTGAACTGTATCAAAAACAAGTAAGTTATCGATTTTCACATATGATAACTAACAAACAAGTTGCGTTTTTTGCAGATTTTTCGAAAAGTATGGATTTCCTAGAATCGTGGGCTGCATTGTACCCATGTGGCAATCACCAAACCCAAAGTGCATGATCCAGACCAGCCCGAGTACCTTTATGTTAATCGTAAAGGTTATCATTCAATAAATGTGCAGCTGGTATGTAAATCATTTCTCTATTCGCTTTAAGTTATCCATCGTTTTACAGGTTTGCGATCATGAACTAAAAATATTAAATGTCAATGCAAAATTTCCGGGAAGCGCCCACGATTCCCACATTTGGCGGGAGTCTGCACTCTCGCAAACATTAGAACAAATATATCGGCGAAATCCCAACAACCCATTGTTCTTGTTAGACGATTCTGATAAAACGTTTAAATAATAATAACAATGTCTTAGTTCTGAATGAAATCTTTTAGGCTATCCTCTTCGTCCGTGGTTGTTAACGCCGTTAACGTCAGTCGAAGAGCATAGCCCGCAATGTTTCAACGACTGCCTAGTTAGAATTAGAGCAACAATTGAAAGATGCAACGGAGTCTTAAAAGATAGATTCCGTTGCTTACTCAAGGATAGAGTCTTGCATTATGCCCCAACAAAAGCATCACAAATTATTAATGCCTGTGTGGCCTTGCATAACATGTGCATCCACTTTAATGTGCCGGAACCAGATCATGACAATTCGGTTGATCTGGGTATCTATGAAAATATACATATTTAAGTGGATGCAGATACAAACATGGACCTTAATTCTGCAAGGCAATTGATACAAAATTATTTTTCGTAGCATTACACGTAGCTGGTGGTATCTATGTCGTAGTCTCTTAGTGAAATACGTCATTTCATGAAAAATCTAGGCAATACATGAACTACCGGCATATTATGTATATTCATTATTTTACACATTCTCCCTAGTCTCTTCGTGAAATGCCGCTCCTCTCTCGGCATATTATAATTCACGTAGCTGTACACAATCTGACGCGATTTAAAAGGTGACTGTTCCTGAAATGACTAACATTCACTATTATGCACGGCAGATTGTGTAAGATGAGATCTAGATGGGATTTGACGACTTCGGCTACGAACAACTATATAGTAGCCGAAGTGGTAGATTCAACATTCGGTTCGGTGCAGCTCGGATCACGCTGACCACAACGGCGGCATTCCTCCGCACTCCGACGCAATGATTTATTTAGGACGGGGAATTGGCCCATTCTTCGGATGGGATTAAGTCTTGGGTAGCCAGTTGGACCAACAACCAATTAAAAAATTGCCTGGTTCCTCTGAAAAAATTACCACCAGCCGCCACTGATACAAACTAGGTTACGAGTATAAAATGTAAGACTGAAGAGAATAAAATTACTATTGCAACGAAACTCTGTGCGTTCGTACTCAACCTCCCGCACACTTCTCCCTTTAACCCTAAACGCGCGCAATGTGGCCTGTGGATGAACTTTAAATGCGCGCAAACAAGTAAAAACATTTTTTCTTTGTTCTTTGTTTTATTATTTTAATAAACAACATCCTTTAAAATGTAAATAATTTAATGATTTCTAAGGTGTTCTAATACACTGTCAAAAAATTGGCGTTGCTGGTCCAGTTTTCTGTTTTCGTAATCCCTGCGGGCATTCATTTCTTCCCGCCGCAGGGCCAACTTTTCTGCGTAATACGCCTGCAACACGTTAGACCGCCGCTCGGTTTCAGCTGCGATCCTGCTGGCGGCTTCTTTACTGTGCTGCAGGCGTTTTACTCGGGTAGGTTGCTAGAGAAAAATAAAAGGATTAATTAATATCAAATACAAAACGAAGAGTTTGAGTTAAAAGGTTGCAATTGCCTTGATACGAATGTGTTGCAAACACACGCCTCATGATATTTTTTCGAATACGTTCAATTTACTTTAATGTAACTTACATGTCCCGTTTTGGATGTTTTGGATGTACTCTATAAATAAACATTTTATTATAAAATTGGACAATTATTAACTTATAGCTTGTGCGGCAGGTGGTTTATTGAAGCTGCAGCTGGCATCCATTAGATCCATCTAGAAATAAATTTAATATGATATTGTAAAAATCACAACTTCAAAACTTACATGCTCCAATAGTGGTACTGTGCTTCCACTAGGGCCAGAAATGGGACTGATATTGGGAGCTTGCGTGGTCCACTGATCCTTTAATAGAATATATTGAATTGTTGTCAACAGTTAAATATTTTTACGAACCGTGCTGCTTTCGCCGAAATCGAATCTGACCTCTGACTCCCTAATCAAGTCATCACCTTTTATGGCAATAGGCTTGATTAAGGTAGCCACGTCAGATTCATAAGCGTCTTCGATTAATAAATCAATGTGAACTTCGACGATTGGCTAGATATACTGATTTCCAAGATGTACAACTAAATATTTCTTTGAAGTTTGCATGCTTGTTTCAACGGCACGTCTCCTCTTCTGATCAGCTTTATGTAGTTGGATCCAAAGAAGCTTTATCTTGGGGATCCACGTCGATTAACTTCATTCTTGTAATAAAATTTATGTAAAAGAATCGCTTCTCGGTTACACTAAAAACTCACCAAAAACGTTCATGTTTAATAAATTTCATCCTGTTTATGAGTATAACTAGCTGAATGTACCCGGCGTTGCCCGGACGTAGATTAAATAAACGCAGTGTTGACAAAAGTGGTGTATTTGTGATGTAGACTAATCGACATTATAATACAATTAAACAGGAATGCTCTACTTTTCCAATCACAAAATAAACAAATTTGCTGAAATTAACCTGCATTGCCAGGACCGGGTACTTCAATATGATTTGGAAAATGACGATAATTTCGTTTCTGGGTGCAAGCTCCTTTTTTTTCACTCTTTTTCACTCTTCAAGAAAAGGAGAGTTGACAGAGAAGCTGAACTATTCCAAATTATTCCCATTTAGTTCTCTAACAACGTTAAAGAATGTCGTCGAAGAATGTTGAAATATATAAATACATAACTTCACACCATAAAAACGATGTATTTGGTGTAGTTTCGGATGATAAGGTTTTTTTTGGGGATTGTTTTGAATGGTTATTGATGGTTGGCGGGGTTTAGCTTTGGCGGATTAAACGAAACTTTTGGTAATTTTAATGTGATTGGGTTTAGTTTGGCTTGGTAAGAAGTGGTTGGGGTGATATAGCGGAAGTCGAAGTAATTTATGCGAGTTTAGCGTAGTTTGCTTGTAATTCGTAATTTTTTTACATTTTAAGTTGATGTGGGGTAGTTTGGAATGGCAAGTGTATGATTTTTGAGAGTAGTTTGGAATGGTACATTATGTTTAGGGGTGTTTAACGTATTCAGTTAAAATATACAGAAAATTTGGTAATTTTAAAATGAACAATTATAGTGCGAACCTCTTGAGCTTTATTTTCGGTAATAAAATGCAATAGGAAAGATAGTAAAAAAGACTATTTCCATCACTTTTCAGAGGAATTATACGTGGTGGTATTTGTACCCCGCTTACTATTCCTCCATCTTAGTTATAAATAATGCAGAACAATAATGAACACAATGTACATAAAATAAATAGTGTAAATCGTGTATAAGCACACATTACTTATGATGTCAGTGAAATCCGGTAAAACTGCAAATTTCGGATTTTGGCCGGAGCAGGTTTGGTGAAGATCAAATACACCACTATCATTAAATGAACGTAAAAATTAGCGTACGGTATATAAGTGGAGTCCGGTACGACGATGGTAATTTTTCGAAAATCGATTGGGGAGATATTTACTTAACGTCAAGAACAAATCGGGAATATTATATTAAAAAAATTTATTTAATAGCGATAGAACTTCGAATATTGATGCGTCGCCTCGACCTTGGCGACGTTGAGTACCAGCGTTCCAGACGCTGAAGCAGCAATTTTAACAATTATATTAGGTGCACGAGCCTAGTGCGTATTAAAAGAATTTGGATTAACAAATAATACTCGCGCAGGTGTACTCGACTGGCCCGTCATAATTTGCACAAAATGAATTAACATACTAAAGTAAATAAATATTTTGACGGGAATGTGGTGGGTGTAAAATCTTATTCGGCCTCTCCGACAAACTAACACTTGTTTACATTAACATGCATGCCTTCATGGACCTGTGACGAATTACAAACAAATATCTAAATTTCAAGTGTTCCATTTGATTTCGTTTCTGGATGCAAGCGGTTTTTTTCACTCTTGTCAGTCTGAACTTATTACATAGTGATATTTTTACATCCAGGTGCCCTAAATTTATTTTGCCGCTGATTTCAAAAATTTTTCTGGAAGGAAAGTAGTCAGCAGTGGGGCTCGTCAGGGGTGGCAGGGTTGGCAGTGCCACTCCAAGTATAAATTTACTATCGAACACAAAATTAGTTCTGTAATTCAGTTGCAGAATTATGAATTTTTCAGATATTTTCACGAAAATTTAGCGCTTACACCGCCACTGGGATGAATGTCAGTGATATCTGGTACATACAACGGTGAAAATTTCGGGGCAAATTTGGTGAAAAACAAATACACCACTATCATTAACTAAACGTAAAAATTAGCGTACAAATATAAGTGGAGTCCGGTCCGATGCTGATAATTTTTCGAAAATTGATTGGGGGCAGATTTGGTTAACGCGAGGATCAAATGTTAAATTAAAATACTTTATTTGATAGCGGTAGACCTTCGAACACTGTTGCGTCGCCTCAGCGAATTTGGCGACTTTGCGAACAGTTTCCGACGCTGGAGCAGCAATTTTCACAATTGTAGTTGTGTTAAAATTAAACACCGCGATCGAGTACTGCTCCACACGCTGAACCTGCAATTCTCGAATTCTAAGAAACGATAAGAAAGGCTTATCCAACGCTTGGTATGTGCGAATTTCTGCATAGACACTCAATCAAACTAAATCGAGCATCGCCTTTTCACGTTTCTGACCTTGCCCTTGACGTGGCAGGCTCCAGCTGCTTCAATAATGTAAAAATCTTATTCGGCCTCTCCAATAAACTCACATTTGTTTACATTAACACGCATTCCCTCATGGACTTGTGACGAATTACAAACAAATATTTCAACTTCAAGTGTTCCATTTAATTTCGTTTCTGGGTGCAAGCTCCTTTCTTTTCACTCTAGTCAGTCTAAACTTATTACACAGAGTTATATTTTCAAATCCAGGCGCCCTAAAGAATTTTGTCGTTGTTTTCAAAAGTTTCAAGAGAAGGAGAGTTGACATAGAAGCTAAATTATTCCAAATTATTCCCATTTAGTTCTCTGACAACGTTAAAGACAATGTTGAAATATATAAATACAAAATTTTACACCATAAAAACGAAGTATTTAGGAATTAGGTATAAAAAAAGTCGAAGTTATTCTTCGCTCTTGAGCTCTATTTCCGGTATTAAAAATGCAATAGGAAAGATAGTAAGAAAGACTATTTCCATCACTTTTCACGGGAATTATACGTGGTGGTATTTGTTCTCCGCTTACTATTAGATTTTCAAACTGCTCCATCTTAGTTATAAATAATGCAGAACAATAATGAACGCAATGTACGTAAAATAAATAGTGTAAATAAATCGTGTATAAGCATACAATACTTAAGCGTATGATGTCACTGAAGATTTCGGATTTCGGCCGGAGCAGGTTTGGTGAAGAACAAATACACCGCTATCATTAACTGAACGTATAAATTAGCGTACGAAAATAAGTGAAGTCCGGTCCGACGCTGGAAATTTTTCGAAAATCGATTGGGGAGAGTTTTGGTTAACGGCAAGAACAAATCGGGAATATTATATTTAAATAATTTATTTAATATCGATAGAACTTTGAATACCGATGCGTCGCCTTGACCTTGGCGACGTTGAGTACCAGCGATCCAGACGCTGAAGCAGCATTTTTCACAATTATATGAGGTGCACGTGCCTAGTGCGTATAAAAACAATTTGGATAACAAAAGAGATTAATTTGTATGTACCAAATAATACTCGCACAGGTGTACTCGTATGGCCCGTCATAATTTTCACAAAATCAATTTAAGAAATTAACATTCTAAAGTAAATAAATTTTTTGACAGGAATGTTAAAAATCTTATTCGGTCTCTCCGACAAACTAACACTTGTTTACGTTAACATGCATTCCTTCATGGACCTGTGACGAATTACAAACAAATATCGAAATTTCAAGTGTTCCATGTCAGTCTGAACTTATTACACAGTGATATTTTCACATTCAGGCGCCCTAAATTATTTTGACGTTGATTTATAAAGTTTCCCTGGAAGGAGAGTAGTCAGCAGGTGCCTCGTCAGGGGTGGCAGGGTTGGCAGTGCCACTCCAAGTATAAATTTACTATCGAACACAAAGATAGTTCTGATTCAATTGCAGAATTTCGAATTTTTCAGATATTTTTACGAAACTCTAGCGCTTACACCGCCTTTATACCTCTTTAAAGTTAAAAACCATAGAGCTGTTTATACAAATGCACGCATGTTGAAAAGGTAGGGCTTGCCCCGTCAGCGTGTTGCAATTCAGAAATACCTTTATGTTTGCATCTCAACTGGAACAAATATTTATTGGAAGGTGGAAGAGAATCAAAATAGGTATCAGCATATTTAATATTCAGAATAACGACTATTAGTCGGAACAATATATTTTATGTGCAGATATTTATTAATATTTTATGATTTAATACGATAAGGCATTTATAAATAACACAACCAAATAGAAGATTTTGATTGAAAACGATTATTAATTTATGGTAGCCGAAGTAACTTAAGTGAGTTTGGCATAGCTTGCTATGTTTTGTAGCATTTTTGTAATTTTAAAGTGATTGGGATGAGTTAGGGGTAGTAAGGGGTTGTTGGGGGTGATTTATAGAAGCCAAAGTAATTTAAGTGAGTTTGGCATAGTTTGCTATGGTTTGTAACATTTTTTGTAATTTTAAAGTGATTGGGCTTATTTTGGGGTAGTAAGGGGTTGTTGGGGGTGATTTATAATAGCCGAAGTAATTTAAGTGAGTTTGGCATAGTTTGGTATGGTTTGTAGAATTTTTTGTAATTTTAAAGTGATTGGGCTTATTTTGGGGTGGTAAGGGGTAGTTGGGGGTGATTTATGGTAGCCGAAGTAATTTAGGTGAGTTAGGCATAGTTTGCTATGGTTTGTAGCATTTTTTTGTAATTTTAAAGTGATTGGGCTTATTTTGGGGTAGTAAGGGGTTGTTGGGGGTTATTTATGTTAGCCGAAGTAATTTAGGTGAGTTTGGCATAGTTTGCTACGGTTTGTAGCATTTTTTGTAATTTTAAAGTGATTGGGATGAGTTAGGGGTGGTAAGGGGTAGTTGGGGGTGATTTATGATAGCCGAAGTAATTTAAGTGAGTTTGGCATAGTTTGCTATGGTTTGTAGCATTTTTTGTAATTTTAAAGTGATTGGGCTTATTTTGGGGTAGTAAGGGGTTGTTGGGGGTGATTTATGTTAGCCGAAGTAATTTAGGTGAGTTAGGCATAGTTTGCTATGGTTTGTAGCATTTTTTGTAATTTTAAAGTGATTGGGATGAGTTAGGGGTGGCAAGGGGTAGTTGGGGGTGATTTATAATAGCCGAAGTAATTTAGTGAGTTTGGCATAGTTTGGTATGGTTTGTAGAATTTTTTGTAATTTTAAAGTGATTGGGCTTATTTTGGGGTTGTAAGGGGTAGTTGGGGGTGATTTATGGTAGCCGAAGTAATTTAGGGGAGTTTGGCACAGTTTGCTACGGTTTGTAGAATTTTTTTGTAATTTTAAAGTGATTGAGCCTATTTTGGGGAGGTAAGGGGTAGTTGGGGGTGATTAATGGTAGCCGAAGTAATTTAGGTGAGTTAGGCATTGTTTGCTATGATTTGTTGAATATTTTGTAATTTTAAAGTGATTGGGCTTTTTTTGGGGTAGTAAGGGGTTGTTGGGGGTGATTTATAGAAGCCAAAGTAATTTAAGTGAGTTTGGCATAGTTTGCTATGGTTTGTAGCATTTTTTGTAATTTTAAAGTGATTGGGCTTATTTTGGGGGTGGTAAGGGGTAGTTCGGGGTGATTTATGGTAGCCGAAGTAATTTAGGGGAGTTTGGCATAGTTTGCTACGGTTTGTAGAATTTTTTTGTAATTTTAAAGTGATTGGGCTTTTTTTGGGGTAGTAAGGGGTTGTTGGGGGTGATTTATAGAAGCCAAAGTAATTTAAGTGAGTTTGGCATAGTTTGCTATGGTTTGTAGCATTTTTTGTAATTTTAAAGTGATTGGGCTTATTTTGGGGTAGTAAGGGGTTGTTGGGGGTGATTTATGTTAGCCGAAGTAATTTAGGTGAGTTAGGCATAGTTTGCTATGGTTTGTAGCATTTTTTGTAATTTTAAAGTGATTGGGATGAGTTAGGGGTGGCAAGGGGTAGTTGGGGGTGATTTATAATAGCCGAAGTAATTTAAGTGAGTTTGGCATAGTTTGGTATGGTTTGTAGAATTTTTTGTAATTTTAAAGTGATTGTGCTTATTTTGGGGTTGTAAGGGGTAGTTGGGGGTGATTTATGGTAGCCGAAGTAATTTAGGGGAGTTTGGCACAGTTTGCTACGGTTTGTAGAATTTTTTTGTAATTTTAAAGTGATTGAGCCTATTTTGGGGAGGTAAGGGGTAGTTGGGGGTGATTAATGGAAGCCGAAGTAATTTAGATGAGTTTGGCATAGTTTGATATTGCTTGTAACATTTTTTGTAATTTTAAAGTGATTGGGCTGAGTTTGGGGCGGTAAGGGGTAGTTGGGGGTGATTTATGGTAGCCGAAGTAATTTAGGTGAGTTAGGGATAGTTTGCTATGATTTGTGTCATTTTGTTTTATTTTAAAGTGATTGGAGTTACTTGGGGTTGCTAAAGGGTGGTAAGGGATGATTTAAGATAACGGATCTAATTTATGTCAGTTTGGCTTAGTTCGGGAATTTTTTGGGGTTGATTTGGTAAAGTTTGCAGTGGTAAGAGATATTTGAGGATGTTTAATGTTGACGGATTAAATTTGGAGTGATTTGGTAATTTTTAATTGAGTCACGGATCGACATTATAATTGAAATCAAAATTATAATTGAAATATCGGCGGCCTCGCTAGGTACGGCAAAAGTATGATCACGAAAGCAGAAACTCGACGTTGAAATTGTTTAGGTTAAATAAGTGCTTTTAATGTAAACCGGTCGCCCGTCGTCGAAGTTGTTTTGGCTAGATACGTGCTTCTAACATAAACACGGTCTCCGCGATCGGATCATTTTTTGTTTATTTTAGCCGGTTTTTATTGAATTACAAAGGAACCGGGCCGAATTTCGCAAAATCCCTTCTTAGTGTTCAGTTTCGGTACATGATACACCCGTGTCTAAAATTTCAAGTCGCCAGCCCTCACGGTTTGGGCTGTAGGTTGTCGGTGAATCAGTGAATGTGTAGATGTGTAGATGAGTGTGTCAGTGAGGACACTTCGCTTTATATATATAGAAGATTTAGGATATCCATAGGGCCACCATGGATATTGTTTGCGGTGTCTTGGCGTTTCAAAACACACTCTTTGTAAGCTATATACAAGTTTTATTTTGCTCTGAGCTGGTGCTCTTGTTATATACATGTTTTAAACCCTCTCTCCTGGTCCATCCCTCTCCGGTGGGGACGTGGGGTGGAGAGTGGGGTGGATGGTAGGTCCATCCAACATGGGTGGTGCACCCAACATGGTCCCCCCCCTTGAAATAGTGCATTTCAAGATGTCACTTCTTAACTACTATTTACAGTTACATAAAAACAAAAAACAAGAAAAACATAACAATTACAACATATTGGAAATTATTGTTCAATTGGCAGCACACACACTTTGGCGACGGGTCGCTTGACGGTTCCATTGGCCGTTTTGACTGTCACAACACGCACTTTATTGTCTTTGCCGGGGTGAGTTTGGATAACGCGTCCTGTACGCCACACCAGCGGAGGAGAGTTGTCGTCTTTGATGATGACCAGGTCGTTGATCTGGACGGAGTCCTGGTTAATTCGCCATTTACCGCGCTGCTGCAGTTGGCCTAGGTATTCAAGGGACCAGCGCTTCCAGAAGTGTTGTTGGGCCTGAGTCACATGCTGCCACCTTGACAATCTTTTTGGTTCCTCTGATGTAATGTCGCTTTCTGGAATTGCAGTTAAGGGTGCTCCAACAAGGAAATGACCAGGTGTTAAAACGGATAAATCATTTGGGTCATTGGACAACGGTGTAATTGGACGCGAATTTAAGCACGCCTCTACTTGATTTAATAATGTGGTCAATTCTTCAAAATTAAACAAGCTGTTTCCCATTACACGTTTTAGATGAAATTTAGTCATTTTCACACACGATTCCCAAAGGCCGCCCATATGAGGAGCGCTGGGTGGAATGAAACTCCAATTA
Organism: Eledona agricola; assembly: GCA_964023215.1. NCBI lineage: Eukaryota > Metazoa > Arthropoda > Insecta > Coleoptera > Tenebrionidae > Eledona > Eledona agricola. The sequence goes on along the minus strand of OZ026859.1, from coordinate 14,224,580 downwards.
ATTCCTTGATTGACTAAATTCTGAATAATTTCCGTTCCAAAGTTTGTTGATGTGACAAGCCTTTTTAACTCGTTATCAGCGCCGACAAAAGTCTTGGCGTTGTCTGAATGAATAACTTGCGGTTTGCCACGGCGTGCGACAAAACGTTTCAAAGCATTTAAAAACGTTTCCATCGTGCAATCAAGTATTAATTCTAAATGGACTGCTTTGGTGGTCATACAAACAAACACACCAATGTATGACTTTGAAATTTTCGGTTTGCCTCTTCCACGATTTAGATTTAGGGTTAGGGGTCCGGCATAATCTAAACCGGTGTGTGAGAACGTTCGGCTTGGTTTGATTCTGTAGGAGGGCAAATCTCCCATTAATTGCTCTTGCAATTTCGGCTTTACGCGAAAACAAGTAATGCACTTTTGTAATACATTTCTGATGGTACTTCGTCCTGAAACTACCCAAAATTGTTCTCGTAATGCTGCTAAGGTAGCCTGCGCCCCCGAGTGTAAATTCACTTTGTGTGTGTGTTTTATTATTAGCGTCGTTACAAAATGATTTTTGGGTAACAAATATGGGTGTTTCTTGGTTTCAGAAAAATCAGGATTGTTGTTTAGGCGTCCTCCGACTCTGATGATTCCGTCTGAATCAACAAAGGGACTTAAATTTAATAAATTGCTCTTCCTATGGACTGTATCACTATTCGTCAGTGATTGAATGTCCGATGCAAAGGAAGTTGCTTGAACATGTTTAAGTATAGTTTTGAGCGATTCGTTGAGTTCATGTGTGTTTAAAGGAGCGGTCACCTTATTGTTTGGATTTTTACAATTGTTTATGAATCTGCGGCACAGTGCCACAACGCGTTGTAATTTCATAAAATTGGAAAACTTAAGTAAGATATCCCACTCAGGAACTGTTTGTAAAGAACATACAATCTTCTTTTTCTCCGGAATTGCGTCCAAATTCTGATTTTTCACGGGTTGAGGCCAACTTTTGATGTTTTGCTTTAGAAAGTCTGGTCCGTGCCACCATGCGTTACTCTGAATAAGTTGACTGGGAGACATTCCTCTGGAAATTATATCGGCAGGATTATTTTCTGACGGAACGTGTCTCCATTCTTCCGGTGATGTTAATGTTTGAATCTCTGCCACGCGGTTGGCTACAAATGTCTTTAGTGAGTGTGATGGACTTTTAATCCACGACAGCACGATTTGAGAATCAGTCCAATAGTACGTTTTCGCGACGTGTAACTTTAAAGCTTTTATTACTGTGGTGGACAACTGACTAATTAACAATGCACCGCATAATTCTAACCGCGGCAGCGTGGTTGTTTTTAAAGGTGCAACTCTGCTTTTTGCACATGCCAAATTGACAGTGATTGAGCCATCCATCCCAATAACTCGAACATATATGGCTCCACCGTAGGCTTTTTCCGATGCGTCCGAAAAGCAATGCAGTTCAATTGATTGATTTGGATGTGGACAAATGTTTCTCGGAATTGTTAAATTGTTTATTGAGCTGAAATCCTTTACAAGTCCTGACCAGATGGTGTGAAGATGTGTCGGTATGCTTTCGTCCCAATTTATTTTATGTTCCCATAGATTTTGTAACAAAATTTTTGCTTTCACTGTGATTGGCCCCAATAAACCGAGTGGATCGTAAATTTTGGCCGTTGTTGACAGTACATTGCGTTTTGTTATTTTTGTCGGAAATTGAAGGGTTTGAAAATTGTATCTGAACACATCTGCTTTCGTGTTCCAAAATAACCCCAATGTCTTTGCTTCAGATGTTTTACAATCAAAATTTACAATGGTCGGCATGTCTTTGACGCCGCCGTCCGTGGGAAATAACCGAGGGTCGTTGGTGGCCCATTTTGATAATCCAAAACAACCCCGTGACAGAATTTCTACTAATTGATCGCGTAAAGCTTTTGCCTCGTGCAGCGTATTTGCTCCTGTTAGCACATCATCGACGTAAAAATCTGATTTAATAACTTTACTTGCTTCAGGAAAATTATTTTCTTCATCATCCGCTAATTTGTTTAGGCATCTAATTGCAAGATAAGGTGCGCATGCCGTTCCATATGACACGGTATTTAATTTATAAATATCAATGGGTTTTGACCGATCTTCCCGCCAGATAATTTGTTGGTAGTTTCTATCGTCTGGGTCTACCAGAATCTGGCGGTACATTTTGCAGATATCAGCGGTAAATGCGAATTTGACTGTACGGAATCTGAGTATAATATCAAATATGTCGTTTTGTATTTTTGGCCCTACCAACAGAGCATCATTTAAACTCGTGCCCGTCGATGATTTTGCGGAGCCGTCGAAAACGACTCGAATTTTGCCCGATTTAAAAACTGCATGATGCGGTAGGAAGTAATTTCCCACATCCGCTGTTTGGCCACTGGACTTATTGAGTTCCATGTGACCCATTGCAAGGTATTCTTGAATAAATTGCTGATATTTGTACTTTAATTGATCGTTTTTTGTCAATTTACGTTCGAGAGCTAGAAACCGTTTGAATGCTATTTCAAATGAATTTCCGATTTCACTTTTGTTTTGATGAAAGGGTAGTTTTACCTGAAATCGTCCGTTTTTATTGCGCGTTACGGTCTCAAGGAAATAATTTTCGCACGCCTGTTCATCAGTTGTGAATCTTTTTTTATTGTTGTCAAAGCTTTCTAACAACCAAAATTTCGCGACTTCTTGTTCCAACGATTTTCTATTAGCTATCGCTACATTGCAACTCTGCGAAATGTTTTGACATTTTTTATGTACCGGTCCCCCAATCACCCATCCCAACATCGTTTTTTGTAACACGGGACCGTTGCCTGACAATTTGATTTGTCCTACACACATCAATTCCCAAAAAAGTTCTGCACCTATTAAAATATCTACTGGTCGAGATATATTAAATTCTGCATCCGACAATGCTATGTTGGATGGTAGGTGGAATTCAGATTTGTCAATTGTACTGGATGGTATATTTTCCGTGATTGTTGGAAGGACTAGGCATTTAATTTTTGCTGAGTATGAATTACAATTAGAATTCAGCGTAATTTCGGTTTCGTGGTGTACGGTCGTTACTGCGTTCTGAATGCCACTAATGGCAATGTTGACTGGTCTTACTTTTAAACCTAATTTATTACAAATTGATTTTGAAATAAAATTGGATTGTGCCCCTGCATCGAGGAACACACGAACAGGTGTTAAGTGACCTTTGCTATCCTTAACTGACACTATTGCTGTTGATAGTAACACATGTGCTATCGAGGTTTGATTGCAATTGTTTTGATTGCTTGGACCGCTTTGATTTTGATTTTGCATTGTAAGGTTGGCTTCTGAGTGAAGCAAAGTGTTGTGTTTTTGGTGACATAATTTACAACAGCTCGCCTTACACTTCGCGGCCTCATGCGATGGCTTGAAACAGTTTGCGCATAATTTTAAACGTAAAATTTCGCGTGATCTTGTTGAAACTGTTAATTTTAAAAATTCTGTGCAATTAAAAATGAAATGAGATTTTTTGCAAAACTGGCACGATATCTGCTGGGTCGGAAAATTCGATGTTTTTGCATGGAATTTATTGGCAGGTTTTTGACTATTGTGTGCTGAACAAAATTGATTTGGACCGTGTGTTTTATTAAGCAATGACTTATTAATTTCCATCGCTTCCAACAAATTACATCGCTGAGTCAAGTAATTAATTATTTGATTTTGTGATGGTGGCTCAGTTGTAGTGAGCGATTCCTCCCATCCTTTTCGCGACAAAAAATCTAACTTTGCAGTAATGACATGAATAATGACAGGATCCCAAGATTCAGTGTGGATGTTTAATGATTTTAAAGCTTGAAGATTTGTTTGTACCTGCGTCAATAATTCTCTTAGTGACCGCGAAGAATCTTTTGATACTTGGGGCAGATTGAATAAATCATTTGTATGGTGTTGCACAATTAATTTTTTGTTTTCGAAACGATCCCTCAACAAGGTGAACGCAACTTCATAATTTTCCGCACAAATAGGAATATTTTGAATTGAACTGAACGCATCACCCCGCAACGAGTTTCTTAATTGATGGAATTTTTCCACGTTTCGATTCTTATACTTAGGTTCATCATGCACTAGCGCGTTAAACGTATTTAAAAACGGCAGCCATTCCGTAAACGAACCACTGAATGGTTTTATGTTGATTGTTGGCAATTGAATAGAATTCGAAGCTGTTGGCTGAGAAACTGGCGATTGACTTTTCTTTGAATGATGTGATTGAATCGCTTCTTCAACTTCTGCAGCTAATTCAAAGAACTTGTCTTCGAATTCTATTCTGATTGCTGCGTGTTCTAACTCCTCAGTGTTAGTATCCACTGATTCAATTTCAGTTTGAATCTGATCGAACTGATCCTTGATTTTGCTAAAATCCGCGAGACGTAATTTTAGTAACGCTGCTGAAGGGGATTTCTCCTTCTGTGAATCAAACCAAGCTCTGAACCGTGAAAGGGCCTCCAATATTTTTTTTCGTTTGATAAAAATTGAACTGAACCGCTCTTCAATGGTCGCGCTTGCATTTAATTCATAATCTGGCACCTCCTCCATGTCGGGTTTGTCGACCGTGTGTGATCTTGTATTGACCATTAAGGTGAAAAATGAAAAATCGCGACGCGATCAAGTAGTGACCCAACTTGACGGTAAACGGAGATGTAAATAGGATATGGAGCACACTCACTTTAGGTGACTCCAAATGACTCCTGAGATGGTTGAATGTCCGATGATTCGGACTCTGGACTCGCTGCTTTCCTCGAACGGTGGTGGACTTTCTGCGAAGTCTCCACTGCTTCCCGATGAGGCGTCGAACCAGGTGGTGTTTGCTGGTGTTTCGCTGCGTCCCTCAACTTCGGTGGTGGTCTTCTCGGAGCTTCCACTGCTTCCCGGATGAGGCGTCGAAACACTTTTTGCACAAACTTGTAATGTATCCGGCTCGAAGGACCAATGTTTGCGGTGTCTTGGCGTTTCAAAACACACTCTTTGTAAGCTATATACAAGTTTTATTTTGCTCTGAGCTGGTGCTCTTGTTATATACATGTTTTAAACCCTCTCTCCTGGTCCATCCCTCTCCGGTGGGGACGTGGGGTGGAGAGTGGGGTGGATGGTAGGTCCATCCAACATGGGTGGTGCACCCAACAGATATTTAAGTCCTTTTTGATCCAGTACAAGGGTGATTTGTACTGTCCGAAAGGAAATTCTTAGACTAATAACCTATTTTTATCATTGAACCAACAGAAGTTTTGCTTTGGGAAACCACGTTGATTTGCATCTATTTTTGAATAAAGTTCGTTTGTTCGTTCGAACAATCGTTTCTCGGGGACAGTAAACACTCACCGAAAATGTTAGCCTTTACTAAACTTTATTATATTTGTGGGTATAATTTTTCGGTTATTTAGGACACCAATAGAATCCATGGCTATGGCCCTTATTCTTGACCGTTCGACTTGTGAGTAAGTGAGTGAGTTTGACGTCATGTTGAATGATTTTCAAAAATTGGTATTCTTGACCGTTCGAGTCACATGTCACTCACTCACTACACGAATGATTTTACTCGAACGCTTTTTCGTGCGTGACTTGCGCTGTTCGAGTAATATCATATTACTTATGTCACCGATTTAAGCGAATTATTTTACTTGATCAGTTTCTAGAGATAATTTTTGTTATTGATATTACTGACACAGGTATCACATAAGATTTTTACCCATTTTATCTGTTTTTTTGTATTTCTGTCTTTTTCACGGCTAACGCCAAAAATATTTTACAATGGATGAACTAATGATGCAAGATTTGCTAGAGGAAGAGGAAACCCAAACTCAAGAAATTGTTCGTACACCCAGACGCAATGATCATGAGAACGCAATAACGGGTCTTAGCGAAGGGCAATTCAAAAAAATGTTTCACATTTCGAAGAAACTATTTACCAAAATTCTCGAATTACTCTACCCTCATTTGAGACCAAAAATGCGACCGATTCGCGTAATTAAAAATTGACAGGCAGCAGGAAATGCATTTACTATAGATTTTACATTTGTAGATATCAACAGCCCTGAGATTTTTTGCATCAGGAAGTTATCAACTAGATATTGCTTCAAATTTATATATGGGTCTTTCTCAACCATCTGTGAGCAGATGCATTTCTGATGTCAGTGATGCTCTTAATAAGCCTGAAATTTTTGGACGTTATGTTAAATTTCCTTCTAATTTTGTCGAATTGGATAAAATACGACAACAATTTTATGAACATTTTGATTTTCCTGGTGTTATTGGCTGCATAGATTGCACTCATGTGGAAATTATCAAGCCCCCCAATAAAAGATCCCCATCGACCTGCTCATATATACATCAATCGGAAGGGTCGACACTCCTTAAACGTTCAGCTCATTTGTGGGCCGGATCTCCAAATTTTAAATGTAAATGCATTGCATCCTGTAAGTACTCACGATTCGTTTATCTGGAATAATTCTACTGTCCAGCCAATAATGCGAGAAATAAATACAAACAGACGCGGCAATTATTATCTCCTAGGTACATATACTGATTAAAAGAATGTTGATTTTCGCAACAAATTATTACAATTACAACCAACTTTTTTAGGAGATAGTGGTTATCCGTTGCGTCCATGGCTTCTTACACCCTTTGATATTGAGCCCGCTGCAAATACACCGCAATCAAGGTATAATGCAGCTCATAAGCATACGAGATGTATAACCGAGAGGGTAAATGGTGTTTTAAAAAACAGATTCAGATGTCTTCTGAAACACCGCCTCCTTTATTACTCTCCTCAACGAGCTGGCCGGATTGTAAATGCTTGTGTCGTTTTACACAATATTTGCATTCAGGAGAACATCCCTGATTATAACGACTGGGAAGAGGTGAACATTTATGACGGTGCAGAATAGTATAATACTAGAATGTTCTGTGACAAACTTATAATTGTAGGAATCATTGCTATAGATAATCAAAATATTGAATTAACAAATCATGTTGACCCAGAATTGGCCGAATTGCTGCAAGATTTTCAATATGATATCACAATTATTACCTTAGTAAATGTTTAGAAACATATATTTGGCAAATAACAATCAATAAATATTTGCTTAATTTTACTTAATTATAGTGACCATATTTTCTATTTTTCATTTCCACCATCTGTTCCAACAAATGGGTTTGTTTATCCATAATTTGAATTTTTTTATTGTAATAATCCGCTTTAATCTTTAATTTTTCCTCCAAATATTTAGCATTTTCTGCTCTGGAATCACATGCTTTCCGTTTGCGGCGATTTAATGCTGTTGTGGCCTTAAATAATTTTAACCGAGATCTCTCTTCTTCCAATTCTTCAATTTCCACAATGTTGGAGACCGATACATTTGTTGGGAGTAATGGGGATGCAGGTGCAGGGTCTATGGAGACAATTTGTAAAAAACGGCAAATATGAAAGTTGAGAAATGATGTGTAGAAGCAGGAACTTACTTTCATTCATATCAAAAGAGAAAAAACTTTCGCTCTCTTCAACTTGGGGGTCCCCTAAGACAGCTACTGGTTTTAGAAAAATTTCAAGTATTTGTTGATCAAGCTTCGAAAATTTCTGCTCTTCAGAGGGCCACCCCCAGTCTTTTGCATCAAACGAGCATTTTTCGATGCCTTGACTTTAATGCGACTGTACATACCTTGCCAAGTCTAGTGAAATCACAATTTCGATCGTTATAAAACCATGTAGAAAAGTTACCTTCCTCCAACTCTTCCAGTCTTTAGACGGGCCGCAAACACTATTTAACTGATTTGATATCTCAATCCATTTGTTTTTAATGTCCAGATTTCTAAAATTTGGCGTTGTTTTTCCCGACAATATATTTTTGTTTTCGGACAATAATTTTATGAGGATTTCCTTTTGCTCCTCGCTAATTTTCATCTTAAATTTGAATTTATTGTGAGACGTAAGCGCAAACACTAAAAATTGACAGTTATTTGACAGGTGACAGCTAAATTCAACTCGAACGATCGAAATTGCGGTGTTGCCAAATTGACTTACTCGAACGATCGTTCGACTTGTGAGTGAGTCACCTACGCGAAACTCACTCACATGTCGAACGACTCAAGAATAAGGGCCTATATGTTTGAGTCCTTTTCGATTTAGAACAAGGGTGATTTGTATTGCTCAAAAGGAAATTCTAACTCGGATGAGTTAGTTTCACTTGAGAAAAACAAAGTGTTTTCGTTCTCAATTAATCGGTCCACTCAGCATCGACAAGATGTTTGGAACACTTCGTAAAAGCATCGAAAAGACGGCGATTACCGTTTTCGATATTAATAAGTCGCATTCGTAGGTTTTGAGGTTAGATACAAGTAAATAAACGAGACCCTCCTGTCAACCGTACTTTTGAATGATCCGACAACGCAGCACGTTCCCTACCTACAAACGTATGACCACAGTAGAGAAGGAATCAGTACGTTCACTCTGCAATATTTTTGTTCCAAGGCCATATCAACTCCAAGCCACATGCGCCGTAGATTTTAGTAACATCATTGGCAGGATTATAACTCCCGGCACTCTCATCACAGACTGACGCAATATCCTTGAAGAAGCACAGTATAGAAAATTTTGCCGGGACCGACTCAGGTCTTCCGATTGCCGGTCGGGTGCTCCACCGACTAAGCTACCGGTCACGTACAAATATCTCTGCCTACACCTCACTTAACTAACTTAAAATCCTACAAAACATGTAATTAAATATAACTTTGATGCAGTGATGTCTTCCATGGCCCGTCCTAATTCTACGCCAATGAGTGTTGTAAGACGCTACTGACAACTCCAGGCCTCATGCGCAAAACTGACTTGGAACACGAACATCAAAGGTGCCGACGCGGAGTGAACCTACTGATTCCTTCTCTACTGTGGTATGACCATTGAATTTACAACTACCAGAACTGCAAAGCTGTATAAATTTTTGCGGCCCACTAAAAGCAGTCAGTCAACAGATGGCGAAGCAATCGTTTTTTAAACTTCAGCAGTCAACCGACAGAGGCGCTGAATATTAACTTAAATGTTTTCGCGGGCTTTTTCTTGCATCTGTGCGCATGATACTTCGTACCAGTTCCACTTTTTCCCACGCGCCCACGCCGAGCACAAACAGTCAAGTACTTTCAGTGCCTTAGTACTGTTTTGAGTTTTAACCGTCTAATATTAATAGTAATTATGCCTGGTAATTATTGTCAGTATTTTATCGCTTTCCCGTGAAGAACCCGGAGCAGACAAAACTATGGATATTAAATTCCGATAAGTTCAATGATTCTTTTATTCCTAGAAACATATATTATTAAATCATTTGAACACAGTTATAATAAGACTAGCTGAATGTACCCGGCGTTGCCCGGACGTAGATTAAATAAACGCAGTGTTGACAAAAGTGGTGTATTTGTGATGTAGACTAATCGACATTATAATACAATTAAACAGGAATGCTCTACTTTTCCAATCACAAAATAAACAAATTTGCTGAAATTAACCTGCATTGCCAGGACCGGGTACTTCAATATGATTTGGAAAATTACGATAATTTCGTTTCTGGGTGCAAGCTCCTTTTTTTTTCACTCTTTTTCACTCTTCAAGAGAAGGAGAGTTGACAGAGAAGCTGAACTATTCCAAATTATTCCCATTTAGTTCTCTAACAACGTTAAAGAATGTCGTCGAAGAATGTTGAAATATATAAATACATAATTTCACACCATAAAAACGATGTATTTGATGTAGTTTCGGATGATAAGGTTTTTTTGGGGATTGTTTTGAATGGTTATTGATGTTTGGCGGGGTTTAGCTTTGGCGGATTAAACGAAACTTTTGGTAATTTTAATGCGATTGGGTTTAGTTTGGCTTGGTAAGAAGTGGTTGGGGTGATATAGCGGAAATCAAAGTAATTTATGCGATTTTAGGGTAGATTGCTTGTAATTCGTAATTTTTTTACATTTTAGATTGATGTGGGGTAGTTTGGAATGGCAAGTGTATGATTTTTGAGAGTAGTTTGGAATGGTACATTATGTTTAGGGGTGTTTAACGTATTCAGGTAAAATATACAGAAAATTTGGTAATTTAAAAATGAACAATTATAGTGCGAACCTCTTGAGCTCTATTTTCGGTAATAAAATGCAATAGGAAAGATAGTAAAAAAGACTATTTCCATCACTTTTCAGAGGAATTATACGTGGTGGTATTTGTACACCGCTTACTATTCCTCCAGCTTAGTTATAAATAATGCAGAACAATAATGAACACAATGTACATAAAATAAATAGTGTAAATCGTGTATAAGCACACATTACTTATGATGTCAGTGAAATCGGGTAAAACTGCAAATTTCGGATTTTGGCCGGAGCAGGTTTGGTGAAGATCAAATACACCACTATCATTAAATGAACGTAAAAATTAGCGTACGGTATATAAGTGGAGACCGGTACGACGATGGTAATTTTTCGAAAATCGATTGGGGAGATATTTACTTAACGTCAAGAACAAATCGGGAATATTATATTAAAATAATTTATTTAATAGCGATAGAACTTTGAATACCGATGCGTCGCCTCGACCTTGGCGACGTTGAGTACCAGCGATCCAGACGCTGAAGCAGCAATTTTCACAATTATATGAGGTGCACGTGCCTAGTGCGTATAAAAACAATTTGGATAACAAAAGAGATTAATTTGTATGTACCAAATAATACTCGCACAGGTGTACTCGTATGGCCCGTCATAATTTTCACAAAATCAATTTAAGAAATTTACATTCTAAAGTAAATAAATATTTTGACAGGAATGTTAAAAATCTTATTCGGTCTCTCCGACAAACTAACACTTGTTTACATTAACATGCATTCCTTCATGGACCTGTGACGAATTACAAACAAATATCGAAATTTCAAGTGTTCCATGTCAGTCTGAACTTATTACACAGTGATATTTTCACATTCAGTCGCCCTAAATTATTTTGACGTTGATTTATAAAGTTTCCCTGGAAGGAGAGTAGTCAGCAGGTGCCTCGTCAGGGGTGGCAGGGTTGGCAGTGCCACTCCAAGTATAAATTTACTATCGAACACAAAGATAGTTCTGATTCAATTGCAGAATTTCGAATTTTTCAGATATTTTTACGAAACTCTAGCGCTTACACCGCTTTTATACCTCTTTAAAGTTAAAAACCATAGAGCTGTTTATACAAATGCACGCATGTTGAAAAGGTAGGGCTTGTCCCGTCAGCGTGTTGCAATTCAGAAATACGTTCATGTTTGCATCTCAACTGGAACAAATATTTATTGGAAGGTGGAAGAGAATCAAAATAGGTATCAGCATATTTAATATTCAGAATAACGACTATTAGTCGGAACAATATATTTTATGTGCAGATATTTATTAATATTTTATGATTTAATACGATAAGGCATTTATAAATAACACAACCAAATAGAAGATTTTGATTGAAAACGATTATTAATTTATGGTAGCCGAAGTAATTTAAGTGAGTTTGGCATAGCTTGCTATGTTTTGTAGCATTTTTTGTAATTTTAAAGTGATTGGGATGAGTTAGGGGCGGTAAGGGGGTAGATGGGGGTGATTTATGGTAGCCGAAGTAATTTAGGTGAGTTAGGCATAGTTTGCTATGGTTTGTAGCATTTTTTGTAATTTTAAAGTGATTGGGCTTATTTTGGGGAGGTAAGGGGTAGTTGGGGGTGATTTATGGTAGCCGAAGTAATTTAGGTGAGTTAGGCATAGTTTGCTATGATTTGTTGAATATTTTGTAATTTTAAAGTGATTGGGCTTATTTTGGGGTTGTAAGGGGTAGTTCGGGGTAATTTATGGTAGCCGAAGTAATTTAGGGGAGTTTGGCATAGTTTGCTACAGTTTGTAGAATTTTTTGTAACTTTAAAGTGATTGAGCCTATTTTGGGGTGGTAAGGGGTAGTTGGGGGTGATTTATAGAAGCCAAAGTAATTTAAGTGAGTTTGGCATAGTTTGCTATGGTTTGTAGCATTTTTTGTAATTTTAAAGTGATTGGGCTTATTTTGGGGTGGTAAGGGGTAGTTGGGGGTGATTTATGGTAGCCGAAGTAATTTAGGTGAGTTAGGCATAGTTTGCTATGATTTGTTGAATATTTTGTAATTTTAAAGTGATTGGGCTTATTTTGGGGTTGTAAGGGGTAGTTCGGGGTGATTTATGGTAGCCGAAGTAATTTAGGGGAGTTTGGCATAGTTTGCTACGGTTTGTAGAATTTTTTGTAACTTTAAAGTGATTGAGCCTATTTTGGGGTGGTAAGGGGTAGTTGGGGGTGATTTATAGAAGCCAAAGTAATTTAAGTGAGTTTGGCATAGTTTGCTATGGTTTGTAGCATTTTTTGTAATTTTAAAGTGATTGGGCTTATTTTGGGGTGGTAAGGGGTAGTTGGGGGTGATTTATGGTAGCCGAAGTAATTTAGGTGAGTTAGGCATCATAGTTTGCTATGATTTGTTGAATATTTTGTAATTTTAAAGTGATTGGGTTTATTTTGGGGTTGTAAGGGGTAGTTCAGGGTGATTTATGGTAGCCGAAGTAATTTAGGGGAGTTTGGCATAGTTTGCTATGGTTTGTAGCATTTTTTATAATTTTAAAGTGATTGGGCTTATTTTGGGGTAGTAAGGGGTAGTTGGGGGTGATTTATGTTAGCCGAAGTAATTTAGGTGAGTTAGGCATAGTTTGCTATGGTTTCTAGCATTTTTTGTAATTTTAAAGTGATTGGGATGAGTTAGGGGTGGTAAGGGGTAGTTGGGGGTGATTTATGATAGCCGAAGTAATTTAAGTGAGTTTGGCATAGTTTGCTATGGTTTGTAGCATTTTTTATAATTTTAAAGTGATTGGGCTTATTTTGGGGAGGTAAGGGGTAGTTGGGGGTGATTAATGGAAGCCGAAGTAATTTAGGTGAGTTAGGCATAGTTTGCTATGATTTGTTGAATATTTTGTAATTTTAAAGTGATTGGGCTTATTTTGGGGTTGTAAGGGGTAGTTCGGGGTGATTTATGATAGCCGAAGTAATTTAAGTGAGTTTGGCATAGTTTGGTATGGTTTGTAGATTTTTTTGTAATTTTAAAGTGATTGGGCTTATTTTGGGGTTGTAAGGGGTAGCTGGGGGTGATTTATGGTAGTCGAAGTAATTTAGGTGAGTTAGGCATAGTTTGCTATGATTTGTTGAATATTTTGTAATTTTAAAGTGATTGGGCTTATTTTGGGGTTGTAAGGGGTAGTTCGGGGTGATTTATGATAGCCGAAGTAATTTAAGTGAGTTTGGCATAGTTTGGTATGGTTTGTAGAATTTTTTGTAATTTTAAAGTGATTGGGCTTATTTTGGGGTTGTAAGGGGTAGCTGGGGGTGATTTATGGTAGCCGAAGTAATTTAGGGGAGTTTGGCACAGTTTGCTACGGTTTGTAGAATTTTTTTGTAATTTTAAGGTGATTGAGCCTATTTTGGGGAGGTAAGGGGTAGTTGGGGGTGATTAATGGAAGCCGAAGTAATTTAGATGAGTTTGGCATAGTTTGATATTGCTTGTAACATTTTTTGTAATTTTAAAGTGATTGGGCTGAGTTTGGGGTGGTAAGGGGTAGTTGGGGGTGATTTATGGTAGCCGAAGTAATTTAGGTGAGTTAGGCATAGTTTGCTATGATTTGTGTCATTTTGTTTTATTTTAAAGTGATTGGAGTTACTTGGGGTTGCTAAAGGGTGGTAAGGGATGATTTAAGATAACGGATCTAATTTATGTCAGTTTGGCTTAGTTCGGGAATTTTTTGGGGTTGATTTGGTAAAGTTTGCAGTGGTAAGAGATATTTGAGGATGTTTAATGTTGACGGATTAAATTTGGAGTGATTTGGTAATTTTTAATTGAGTCACGGATCGACATTATAATTGAAATCAAAATTATAATTGAAATATCGGCGGCCTCGCTAGGTACGGCAAAAGTATGATCACGAAAGCAGAAACTCGACGTTGAAATTGTTTAGGTTAAATAAGTGCTTTTAATGTAAACCGGTCGCCCGTCGTCGAAGTTGTTTTGGCTAGATACGTGCTTCTAACATAAACACGGTCTCCGCGATCGGATCATTTTTTGTTTATTTTAGCCGGTTTTTATTGAATTACAAAGGAACCGGGCCGAATTTCGCAAAATCCCTTCTTAGTGTTCAGTTTCGGCACATGATACACCCGTGTCTAAAATTTCAAGTCGCCAGCCCTCACGGTTTGGGCTGTGGGTTGTCGGTGAATCAGTGAATGTGTAGATGTGTAGATGAGTGTGTCAGTGAGGACACTTCGCTTTATATATATAGATTATTGATTTTTTAAAGTTGCGGTTAGTGATTTTTTTATCTATAATAGCATAATGATAACGAAATTACACCGAAAATATTTTACAGGACAAATAAAATTATTCGATTTGGAGCCGAAAAGTCTCCACGCACGATATATTTGCGAACGGCATTTCACACCGAATTTATTTATGGATCCTTCAACGAAGCAGAGGTTATTTGCATCAGCCGTTCCTGTTCCCTATACTGAAGAACCATCCACATCGATGTCTCGTACCACCACTAGTACAACAAAATTGTATGCCCGAAGAGCACCCGATTATCAACTGAAACCTTCAACATCGCAACGGTCACTGCATCAGTCACCGCATCGGTCACCGCGTCAGTCACCGACACTAGTAAGTCTAGTTGATATGCCAACTACACCTTCCAGACCAAAAAGAAATTAGAATTGAAAGACACGCCAAGAAAAAAAAAGTTAAAACTTACTGTAAAAAAGCAAAGAAAAGCATTAAAAAATAGGCAGTCACAAATCGGTAGAATGAAACATAAAATGGCTTCACTTAAAGATTTTTCAAAAATAGAAAACTTATTGGACGAATTTCAATTTACAAGTATCATGTCAGAAACTATAACAAGAATGCAGTTTAAAACAACAAAACGAAAGTGGACGGTGAAAGAAAAAAATTGGCACTTATGGTGTTTTATAAATCACCCACGACCTACACCTTCTTAAGACAACAGGGAATCATTTTTCCTAGTACAGTCAGTTCCTCAGAAAATGGAACTCTGTTTTGAAGATAAGTTTGCAACCCAAAATACAAGTAGAAAAAAACTGATTTCCACTTTGTGGGTATCGACAAACTGTGACACAATGCTGGAGGCCACTTGACAAATGTATATCATATTTTTGGTGAAGTGGCATCAGCACGTAACGACGCTGACGGTTTCGCTCGGCAATGTTTCAATTCTCGACTATTTCTCCGATGCACATTAAATAATAAACTTGTATTATAATGAGTATTTTATTATGTAAATTTTTCTATACACTGGAGGGAGCAAGGAAAAATTGATACTCTTATAACTAACTAGCTGAATGTACCCGGCGTTGCCCGGACGTAGATTAAATAAACTCAGTGTTGACTAAAGTGGTGATGTTGACTAATCGACATTATAATACAATTAAACAGGAATGCTCTACTTTTCCAATCACAAAATAAACAAATATGCTGAAATTAACCTGCGTTGCCAGGACCGGGTACTTCAATATGATTTGGACAAAAAGGATACCTTGGTTGATATCTGAGATAAAAAATTTTGAATAGACTCTTTAGGCAGTTGTCCTATAAACGATTCCAGGAAATCGAAATTAACTTTATATAATTTTAGGGGAAATCGAAGTTTACAAATTAGCTGATCATGTTATGATAAAATTGAAAACACAATGGAACAATTCCTCTTGCTGCAGTCAACTCACAAACAGAACAGTATGTAGATGATTTTGACTTATCTCTGGAATAAACAAACACTTATCTCCTTCTGAACTGCAGAAAAATTATTACAACCTGGCCCTAACTGGTTGGACAATTAAAGTGCGAACCTTTTGAGCTCCCTTTCCAGTATTAAAATTTTGGTATGTGGTAAAATGTGGTATTTTATGGTATTTGTGCATCGCTAGATTTTCAAACTTGTCCATCTTAGTTATAAATGATGTAAAGCAATAATGAACACAATGTATTTACGTAAAATAAACAGTGTAAAACGCGTATCAATGTCAGTAATGTCTGGTCCAACGCTGTAAATTTTGGATTTCAGCCGAGGCAGATTTGGTGAAAAATAAATACACCATTATCATTAACTGAACGGTCGTCCGGTACGACGAAGGTGATTGGGAACAAATTTTGTTAACGGCAAAATTAACATTCTAAAATAAATAAATATATTGACGGGAATATGGTGGATGTAAAAATCTTATTCGGTCTCTCCGACGGACTCACACCTGTTTACATTATCACACACTTGTTGAACAATTAAAGTGCCAACCTATTGAGCTTCCGTTCCAGTATTAAAATATCAATACCAATACCATAGATATAAAAAAAGACAATTTCCATCACCTTTCATAATACGGTGTGGTATTTGTACATCGCTAGATTTTCAAACTTCTCCATCTTAGTTATAAATGAAGTAAAGCAATAATAAACACAGTGAACGTAAAATAAATAGTGTAAAACGTGTATAAGCACATAATTATTAAGGGTATGAATGTCAGTGATCTCTGGTACATACAACGGTGAAAATTTCGGATTTCAGCGGGGGCAAATTTGGTGAAAAACAAATACACCACTACCATTAACTGAAAGTAAAAATTAGCGTACAAATATAAGTGGAATCCGGTTCAACGCTGGTAATTTGTCGAAAATTGATTGGGGGCAGATTTGGTTAACGCGAGGATCAAATGTTAAATTAAAATACTTTATTTGATAGCGGTAGACCTTCGAACACTGATGCGTCGCCTCATCGAATTTGGCGACTTTGCGAACAGTTTCCGACGCTGGAGCAGCAATTTTCACAATTGTAGTTGTGTTAAAATTAAACACCGCGATCGAGTACTGCTCCACACGCTGAACCAGCAATTCTCGAATTCTAAGAAACGATAAGAAAGGCTTATCCAACGCTTGGTATGTGCGAATTTCTGCATAGATACTCAATCAAACTAAATCGAGCATCGCCTTTTCACGTTTGTGACCTTGCCCTTGACGTGGCAGGCTCCAGCTGCATCAATAATGTAAAAATCTTATTCGGCCTCTCCAATAAACTCACATTTGTTTACATTAACACGCATTTCCTCATGGACTTCTGACGAATTACAAACAAATATTGCAACTTCAAGTGTTCCATTTAATTTCGTTTCTGGGTGCAAGCTCCTTTCTTTTCACTCTAGTCAGTCTAAACTTATTATACAGAGTTATATTTTCAAATCCAGGCGCCCTAAAGAATCTTGTCGTTGTTTTCCAAAGTTTCAAGAGAAGGAGCGTTGACATAGAAGCTAAATTATTCCAAATTATTCCCATTTAGTTCTCTGACAACGTTAAAGACCACACAATACAAAATTTTACACCATAAAAACGAAGTATTTAGGAATTATGTATAAAAAAAGTCGAAGTTATTCTTCGCTCTTGAGCTCTATTTCCGGTATTAAAAATGCAATAGGAAAGATAGTAAGAAAGACTATTTCCATCACTTTTCACGGGAATTATACATGGTGGTATTTGTTCTCCGCTTACTATTAGATTTTCAAACTGCTCCATCTTAGTTATAAATAATGCAGAACCATAATGAACGCAATGTACGTAAAATAAATAGTGTAAATCGTGTATAAGCACACAATACTTAAGCGTATGATGTCAGTGAAAATTTCGGATTTTGGCCGGAGCAGGTTTGGTGAAGAACAAATACACCACTATGATTAACTGAACGTAAAAATTAGCGTACGATAATAAGTGACGTCCGGTCCGACGCTGGAAATTTTTCGAAAATCGATTGGGGAGAGTTTTGGTTAACGGCAAGAACAAATCGGGAATATCGGGAATAAAATAATTTATTTAATAGCGATAGAACTTCGAATACCGATGCGTCGCCTCGACCTTGGCGACGTTGAGTACCAGCGTTTCAGACGCTGAAGCAGCAATTTTCACAATTATATGAGGTGCACGTGCCTAGTGCGTATGTAAACAATTTGGATAACAAAAAAGATTAATTTGTATGTACCAAATAATACTCGCACAGGTGTACTCGTATGGCCCGTCATAATTTTCACGAAATGAACTTAAAAAATTAACATTCTAAAGTAAATAAATATTTTGACAGGAATGTTAAAAATCTTATTCGGTCTCTCCAACAAACTAACACTTGTTTACATTAACATGCATTCCTTCATGGACCTGTGACGAATTACAAACAAATATCGAAATTTCAAGTGTTCCATGTCAGTCTGAACTTATTACACAGTGATATTTTCACATTCAGGCGCCCTAAATTATTTTGACGTTGATTTATAAAGTTTCCCTGAAAGGAGAGTAGTCAGCAGGTGCCTCGTCAGGAGTGGCAGGGTTGGCAGTGCCACTGCAAGTATAAATTTACTATCGAACACAAAGATAGTTCTGAATCAATTGCAGAATTTCGAATTTTTCAGATATTTTTACGAAACTCTAGCGCTTACACCGCCTTTATACCTCTTTAACGTTAAAAACCATAGAGCTGTTTATACAAATGCACGCATGTTGAAAAGGTAGGGCTTGCCCCGTCTGCGTGTTGCAATTCAGAAATACGTTTATGTTTGCATCTCAACTGGAACAAATATTTATTGGAAGGTGGAAGAGAATCAAAATAGGTATCAGCATATTTAATATTCAGAATAACGACTATTAGTCGGAACAATATATTTTATGTGCAGATATTTATTAATATTTTATGATTTAATACGATAAGGCATTTATAAATAACACAACCAAATAGAAGATTTTGATTGAAAACGATTATTAATTTATGGTAGCCGAAGAAATTTAAGTGAGTTTGGCATAACTTGCTATGTTTTGTAGCATTTTTGTAATTTTAAAGTTATTAGGCTAATTTTGGGGCGGTAAGGGGTAGTTGGGGGTGGTTTATGGTAGCCGAAGTAATTCAGGAGAGTTTGAGATAGTTTGCTATGGCTTGTAGCATTTTTCGTAATTTTAAAGTGATTGGGCTAATTTTGGGGTCGTAAGGGGTAGTTGTGGGTGATTTATGGTAGCCGAAGTAATTTCGGTGACTTTGACATAGTTTGCTATGGTTTGTATAATTTTTTGTAATTTTAAAGTGATTGGGTTTAGTTAGTGGTTGGTAAGGGGTAGTTGGGGGTGATTTATGGTAGCCGCAGTAATTTAAGTGAGTTTGGCATAGTTTGCTATGGTTTGTAGCATTTTTTGTAATTTTAAAGCGATTGGGCTTAGTTTGGGGTGGTAAGGGGTAGTTAGGGGTGATTTATGGTAGCCGAAGTACTTCAGGTGAGTTTGAGATAGTTTGCTATGGTTTGTAGCACTTTTCGTAATTTTAAAGTGATTGGGCTAATTTTGGGGTTGTAAGGGGTAGTTGGGGGTGAATTATGGTAGCCGAAGTAATTTAGGTGAGTTAGGCATAGTTTGCTATGATTTGTTGAATATTTTGTAATTTTAAAGTGATTGGGCTTATTTTGGGGTTGTAAGAGGTAGTTCGGGGTAATTTATGGTAGCCGAAGTAATTTAGGGGAGTTTGGCATAGTTTGCTAGGGTTTGTAAAATTTTTTTGTAATTTTAAAGTGATTGAGCCTATTTTGGGGTGGTAAGGGGTAGTTGGGGGTGATTTATAGAAGCCAAAGTAATTTAAGTGAGTTTGGCATAGTTTGCTATGGTTTGTTGCATTTTTTGTAATTTTAAAGTGATTGGGCTTATTTTGGGGTGGTAAGGGGTAGTTGGGGGTGATTTATGGTAGCCGAAGTAATTTAGGTGAGTTAGGCATAGCTTGCTATGATTTGTTGAATATTTTGTAATTTTAAAGTGATTGAGCCTATTTTGGGGTGGTAAGGGGTAGTTGGGGGTGATTTATGGAAGCCAAAGTAATTTAGATGAGTTTGGCATAGTTTGATATGACTTGTAACATTTTTTGTAATTTTAAAGTGATTGGGCTGAGTTTGGGGTGGTAAGGGGTAGTTGGGGGTGATTTATAATAGCCGAAGTAATTTAAGTGAGTTTGGCATAGTTTGCTATGGTTTGCAGCATTCTTTGTAATTTTAAAGTGATTGGGTTTAGTTTGTGGTTGGTAAGGGGTAGTTGGGGGTGATTTATAAAAGCCAAAGTAATTTAAGTGAGTTTGGCATTGTTTGCTATGGTTTGTTGCATTTTTTGTAATTTTAAAGTGATTGGGCTTATTTTGGGGTGGTAAGGGGTAGTTGGGGGTGATTTATGGTAGCCGAAGTAATTTAGGTGAGTTAGGCATAGCTTGCTATGATTTGTTGAATATTTTGTAATTTTAAAGTGATTGGGTTTATTTTGGGGTTGTAAGGGGTAGTTGGGGGTGATTTATGGTAGCCGAAGTAATTTAGGTGAGTTAGGCATAGTTTGCTATGATTTCTTAAATATTTTGTAATTTTAAAGTGATTGGGCTTATTTTGGGGTTGTAAGGGGTAGTTCGCTGTGATTTATGGTAGCCGAAGTAATTTAGGGGAGTTTGGCATAGTTTGCTACGGTTTGTAGAATTTTTTTGTAATTTTAAAGTGATTGAGCCTATTTTGGGGTGGTAAGAGGTAGTTGGGGGTGATTTATAGAAGCCAAAGTAATTTAAGTGAGTTTGGCATAGTTTGCTATGGAATGTAGAATTTTTTTGTAATTTTAAAGTGATTGAGCCTATTTTGGGGTGGTAAGGGGTAGTTGGGGGTGATTTATGGAAGCCAAAGTAATTTAGATGAGTTTGGCATAGTTTGATATGGCTTGTAACATTTTTTGTAATTTTAAAGTGATTGGGCTGAGTTTGGGGTGGTAAGGGGTAGTTGGGGGTGATTTATGATAGCCGAAGTAATTTAAGTGAGTTTGGCATAGTTTGCTATGGTTTGTAGCTTTTTTGTAATTTTAAAGTGATTGGGCTTATTTTGGGGTAGTAAGGGGTTGTTGGGGGTGATTTATGTTAGCCGAAGTAATTTAGGTGAGTTTGGCATAGTTTGCTATGGTTTGTAGCATTTTTTGTAATTTTAAAGTGATTGGGCTTATTTTGGGGTGGTAAGGGGTAGTTGGGGGTGATTTATGGTAGCCGAAGTAATTTAGGTGAGTTTGGCATAGTTTGCTATGGTTTGTAGCATTTTTTGTAATTTTAAAGTGATTGGGCTTATTTTGGGGTAGTAAGGGGTTGTTGGGGGTGATTTATGTTAGCCGAAGTAATTTGGGTGAGTTAGGCATAGTTTGCTATGGTTTGTAGCATTTTTTGTAATTTTAAAGTGATTGGGATGAGTTAGGGGTGGTAAGGGGTAGTTGGGGGTGATTTATGTTAGCCGAAGTAATTTAAGTGAGTTTGGCATAGTTTGCTATGGTTTGTAGCATTTTTTGTAATTTTAAAGTGATTGGGCTTATTTTGGGGTAGTAAGGGGTTGTTGGGGGTGATTTATGTTAGCCGAAGTAATTTGGGTGAGTTAGGCATAGTTTGCTATGGTTTGTAGCATTTTTTGTAATTTTAAAGTGATTGGGATGAGTTAGGGGTGGTAAGGGGTAGTTGGGGGTGATTTATGATAGCCGAAGTAATTTAAGTGAGTTTGGCATAGTTTGCTATGGTTTGTAGCATTTTTTGTAATTTTAAAGTGATTGGGCTTATTTTGGGGTAGTAAGGGGTTGTTGGGGGTGATTTATGTTAGCCGAAGTAATTTAGGTGAGTTAGGCATAGTTTGCTATGGTTTGTAGCATTTTTGATAATTTTAAAGTGATTGGGCTTATTTTGGGGTGGTAAGGGATAGTTGGGGGTGATTTATGGAAGCCAAAGTAATTTAGATGAGTTTGGCATAGTTTGGTAAGGTTTGTAACATTTTTTGTAATTTTAAAGTGATTGGGCTTATTTTGGGGTGGTAAGGGGTAGTTGGGGGTGATTTTTGGTAGACGAAATAATATGTGTGAGTTGGACTTAATCTGCCATGATTTGTGTCATTTTGTTTTATTTTAAAGTGATTGGAGTTGCTTGGGGTTGCTAAGGGGTGGTAAGGGATGATTTAAAATAACGGATCTAGTTTATGTCAGTTTGGCATAGTTCGGGAATTTTTTGGGGTTGATTTGGTAAAGTTTGCAGTGGTAAGAGATATTTGAGGATGTTTAATGTTGACGGATTAAATTTGGAGTGGTTTGGTAATTTTTAATTGAGTCACGGATCGACATTATAATTGAAATCAAAATTATAATTGAAATATCTGCGGCCTCGCTAGGTACGGCAAAAGTATGATCACGAAAGCAGAAACTCGACGTTGAAATTGTTTAGGTTAAATAAGTGCTTTTAATGTAAACCGGTCGCCCGTCGTCGAAGTTGTTTTGGCTAGATACGTGCTTCTAACATAAACACGGTCTCCGCGATCCGATCATTTTTTGTTTATTTTAGCCGGTTTTTATTGAATTACAAAGGAACCGGGCCGAATTTCGCAAAATCCCTTCTTAGTGTTCAGTTTCGGCACATGATACACCCGTGTCTAAAATTTCAAGTCTCCAGCCCTCACGGTTTGGGCTGTGGGTTGATTATGAATCAGTGTGTAGATGTGTAGATGAATGAGTGAATGAATGAGTGTGTCAGTGAGGACACTTCGCTTTATATATATAGATTGTAAGCTCGATGAATAATTTAATAACATAATGTAATGGAAGAATTTCAAATCGGACACGGTCCAAAATCCCGAAGAAGTACGCTATTATTAATTGAATAACTGTTCGTTTCTACAATGAGTTTTAAGAACGTGCCTCTTACTGTTGTGATAAGGACGGCCTTGAGCCCTTGAGTGTCTCGACAATCTGGGCTTCCACAATACGACAATCTTGACCTACGTAAATCTTAATCTACATTATGGAATAGTTTACAATTATTGGTGTTAAAGTTAATTGATACCGTGACAATTATTTCTTACACGTGTAAATAATAATAACCGATTGTCGTGGTAAATATGATTCGTAAAATGCACAAGGCAATCATAAATTAGGTGAGGACTGGATGTGCAAAACTATTAAGTCTCAGATGTCACAGCCCTATGCTATTTTGTCTTCCCGCGATTAGTATAGAAATAATCAATTTACTGAATTAAATACTCGTTTTAATTCCAGTTAATGATTTAATGTCCATCGCAGGAATATTCAAGAATTGATACATTGCCGAACTAAACTTGTGGCGAAACCATCGATACCTCTTGACGCTAAATTTAACCAAAGGTAAACATTTTTCAAATGACCTCGAGTACTGCAACGATCCTCTCAAACTGGAAATAAGTTTTTTTCTACATGTATTTTGGGTTGCAAACTTATCTTGTAAACAGAGTTTCATTTTCTGAGAAACTGACTGTACATCATCCATTCGACACTGGATTGGTAATTCAAAATTTAAACCAGGATTTTGTCAGAAGTATTTCGATCAAATTAAAAGAAAATTCCAAGATAAGACTGAAAATTAAAGAGCCACCGTATTATGCTTTGATGAAATGGCGATTAAGGAATGCCTAGAGTATTCCAAAGATATGGACATCATAGAAGACTATGAAGATATCGGACATCTTGGTAGAAGTAACCAACCCGCTAAATACGCCCTGGTTTTTATGGCAAGAGGGTTGTATGCGACTTCGAAGCTTCCACTTGCATATTTCCTATCTAAAACAGGTGTTAAAACAGAACAGTTAATGTTGCTCCTACAGGAAACAATTAACATGCTCATTCAGGTTAATCTCGTCCCGAAAGTTTGTGTATCTGATCAAGGCACATCAAACCGAAGCGCCTTGTCACGCTTGAATGTTACAAAAAATGACCCTACATTTCATGTAGGTAACAGAACAATTGTTGCGATATATGATGTACAGCCATGGACAGTCAAGAATAACAATTTAGCCGGCGGGTGTCATGCAAATACCGACTCTATGAGATATTGTCATTGAGTCGGTATTTGCATAACACCCGCCGGCTAAAGTGTTATTCTTGACTGTCCACGGTTGTACCACATCTTCTAAAAAGCGTCCGGAATAATTTATTAAGTGGAGATTCCGTTTGGCACCAAAAAACAATTTCCTTTTCTGATATTAGAAATGTTTTTATGATTGATAAAAACAGTACTAAAGCGAGGGCACTACCTAAATTGAATGACTCGCATATCAATCCAAACTTATTCCAGAGAATGAGTGTCAAGCGCGCGGCACAGGTGTTTAGCCACTCAGTTGCAGCAGCTATTCGGACGTGTGTTGGAACTGGGCAGCTAAATAGTGCAACGGCACTTTACACGGCTGATTTTATAGAATTAATGGATCATTTATTTGATTCGTTAAACAGCAAAACTCTATTCTCGTCAAATCCCTATAAATCCGCGTTTTCCACCAACAATGCTTACGCAAAAAATACTTTAAATGATGCCACGAAATTTTTCGCAGAAGAAAAATTGATGCTAAAACAGGGCACTTGACTCGACCTTCATCATTCCCGCTCGGGATTCAGATAATAGTTCTACGTCGACATCCATACCAACAGAATTTGCAGAAGAAGGTGAAGAGACTCTCGAAGATTGTTCGCTCTCGTACATTGCAGGATATTTGGCGTTCAGATGCATAAAGGAATTTAAATGTGATACCTGCTCCGAATATTTAACATCAGATGCAACATTGTTTGATAAAAATCAATTACTAGTAATCATGAAAATGTATAATAATAGTATAAAAAATGAGTTAAAGGCCCCATCACAAGAATTTAGTAAAATTGTGGATATGGCGATCCGGTGTTTTGAAAAATATTTTCAATCGCTGTATTACAAAGAAAATCTTGGTAATAATATACGGAAGAAAATTATTACGAAAATTAAAAAAAATAAAAAGGAATGGTTTGATGATGAGGTGTGCAGTGAACATAGGCAATTTATAATAACCCATTTAATTAACTGCAAAATAAATAAAAAATGTAAATGGTTTGTTCCGCAAAATGTTGAGAGTA
Organism: Eledona agricola; assembly: GCA_964023215.1. Taxonomy (NCBI): domain Eukaryota; kingdom Metazoa; phylum Arthropoda; class Insecta; order Coleoptera; family Tenebrionidae; genus Eledona; species Eledona agricola. The sequence continues at coordinate 14,199,530 of OZ026859.1, read as the reverse complement.
GGGTGCCCATATTGTATCCAAAATTGACAATTACACAGCACCGTTAATTACTTTTAAATATCTGTGTATAATTATTTTTTTGTATTTTAATTATTATATATTTTTATTATTTTTTAATTTTAAATACCTATGTATTGACACTATCTATCTATTTGCAATATAAGATATTTACTTAAAATTTGGAGGGTCTGTTCTAATTATATATCTCATGTAATGAATAAATATGTATGTACTTTTTTATTGCTTCGGTTTCCTAATTTGTTGTTAACATCCGTATTAATTTTAATAAAAATATGTACTTAATCTTATTATTTATAATGCGCATTAGATAATATGAATGTGAATATTAGGTAGTGTTGGAGAATATATATTTGTTTACTGCCATTGTCAAGTTGTTTTACTTATTTACCTAATTCGAAATTTCTGAATAATTTTAAAATGTCGTCATGTGAACCTTAAAAGATAATTTCTCATTTCCAGTTGTTGCTAACAAATAACACTTTTAGATAAAAGTATGCTTCAGTTCCGAATGGACGAAAAGAAAAACTTGTATAGGTACGCAAAAACGTGTCAGGCCTCTAAACGGAGACCGGCTCTGTCCGTGTCTCCGTGTTGTGTTTACGTTGGAGGGGGGAATGCCGTCCAAAAGCTGGCCATACACCAAGACGCTTTCCTGCCCGATTGGTGCGGGAAATGCCAATCTTGCTAAAAATCACGTACGTTAGTGGTCATGGGGCGCCAAGCTTATCTTGCCAGCTTGCACTGCGTTCGGCGTGCCGGTCTCGGTTTATCGGAAAACTTTTGGTCACAAACTTGCATTCTTGTCGCGCGCGCTACCGGCATGGTGGGATTGTCTTGTCCCTTTCAGGTTTTATTAGTTATAAGCAATTAGGGTAGGTTAGATCGGTAGAAATTCATTGTAAATATTCAATCCAATCAATTGGATGTAAATCAAATCCAAAGAGTACTTAAATAGGAATTTGAAGAACAATAGTTTGGAAAAATTATGGGAGTTATGTAAACGTTATGACATAAAAGCAGACAAGGACGTGGTTACAAAAAAAAACACAATCAATTAGGAAAATTAAGTGAGCACACAGAAATAATAAATAATACACCACAAAGCTCAAATTATGATCCCGCTTCGCTGAGTTGTTTGAAATAAACAGTAATTTAATATTTTATTTTGTAAGTTATCAATAATTTTAAGCTTGCTATTTTTTCTTATTAGTGTTAATTTAGTTTTTTTTGTTTTGTTAAAGATTCACATGACTATATTTTTCTCTTTCGAGATGCCATCTTTTACACCAAATCCTTTGTCGCCGATTTTTTTTTTTAAGTTTATGGTGGCAGATAAACGTCATAGAGCATATTACAGCTATTTTTTTTTATCAGGGAACATAACAGCAAGTTATTAACACTGTATATGTTGGCGCGCCCTGAAGAATTTCAGAATTACGAACACTCCACGCGCCGGGCGAGTACTGTCGATTTCGTTAGCAATTTTACCGGTGTCGGTGTCTACGGGATAAGCGCCCGCGCTAAGCCTGTGGTGCCAATTCAGCGTTAGTGCCGTTACACATGCACGCGGATGGCTCCGCGCTCCGCGTGCGTCATCCGCCTCCGCACCTGTTGTTTTCACATTTGCGCGGTTGCTAGCGCGGAGCACGGGAGATCTTTCAGTCGAAATTTTGAACGGACGCATAAAGTCTGCACCATGACTTCACTGCAATTAAAAGCTGTCGCAGCCTATTATATTTACAAAAAAAGAAAATCCACACGCCAGAGAAAGTTTTGGGTACACCCCATTATTGAACAAAGATGCACCAAAGGGGCGTTCGTCACACTATACTCCAAATTGCGTGAAGACGAGAAGAAATTTTTTTATTACTTTCAGATGTCGACCCGTTCGTTTGACGAGCTTGTAGCAAGGACTCAAGACAGTCTAAAATTTGAAGAACTTACGAGAATGCCCATCTCTCCGACAGAACGAGTTGCAGTAACCTTAAGGTAAGAATATAGTTTTATTTACAATAGAAAACTCAGCGCATCACTGATTCCCAAGATGATGACGATGGGGTTGGCGAGGAAAGAGGGTCGGCGGGGACTGGAAATTGATGCGGATTGTGTTGTAACCTGGATTGTTGACCATAGTTGAAAGTGGTTAGGGGGTAATTGATAGGGGCGGGTGGGACTGAAGGCTGCATGTTGAAGTGGTCCTGATAACCACGTTTTATAGACATAAGCAGTTGAAGCACCTGAGTACGAAACATAAGCTTCTGATCTTGGTTCAAAGTTTTGATGGAAGGTATCAGGGATGTTAAGAAAGCTCGGTCGTCGTCTGCTTCTCTTTCCGTGCTATCCCGAAGTAAAGTCAGCAGGCTATCTTCAAACGCTGTGCTCTTGGCAGGCCTTTTTCTCTTAAAATTAGGTTTTTCGGCACCTACATCGGGCCGCACCTCATCTGTTTGTATTTCGTCTTTTGATGGGTCGGCGTCTAAATCGTCTGGGGAAAATGAATCTGATGCGAAATTACTCGCTGTCGCGCCTTCTTGCACACGGTCAAGAAAAGTTAATTGATCGTGGTAAACGTATTTAGATAGCTTGGCTGCCCCAGACCCGGATTTCTTTTGACGCATTTTATTCCGACTTTTGAAATATGCATCCCTTGCGGTTTTCCAATCACCTTTTCCCTCTTCTATTCACTATAATCACTTCACAAACTAGTAATAGTAATAACGTCGTACGTACTTTTGCAATCTGGTACATTTGCTCGCTCGCCATTTTACGCCTTTGACATTATAAGAATTTCCATTAAATAAGTAAGAACGCATGTGCCTTGTAATATCGCCGCACATGCACACATCAACATACGTCAAATCAGAAAAAAAGTGAAGTGAAAGTTTTGTTCAGTTTGAAAGTGCGAGAATATTTGGTAAAAAAATGGATGTTCGTCCATCAACTTCCGCTTCCAACGACCCTGGTGGTGATGGCCAACATGACGCAGTTGTCCTCCCGCCTCCTGCTTGCGGATTCAACTCATGCAGGGGGTGCGAGTTGATGTACAAAACATTCTATCAAGTTTTGACGTCGCTGGAGCGGATAAGAGGTTTTTTTTTCGTCACGGTGTTTTACCGTGTCATTATAATTGTTCTAAATGCGGCAAAGTCTTAGAAATTTCGCAACATTCCGAACATTTCGTGTTCCGGTGCCAGTCACGAAATAGAAGAAACAAACGGCTTTGCTCTACTCACGTAAGTATTTATAAAGATACATTTTTCGACAATACTCATCTTAAACCCGATGTAATTCTGAAATAGTATTTTTATATCTAACTCGACCGCCTCCGCGTTGTAAATTTATCCAAATTGAGACCGGTGTTTCCACTCGCACCTTAATAGATTATTTTTCGTTTATCCGAGAAGTCTTTATTTTTTGGGCAGTCGAGAGTAGTAAGCAGATCGGTGGACCGGGAAAGATAGTGGAAATAGACGAGGCCAAAATTGGAAAAAGAACGTACAATCGCGGCAGGTATCTTGAGGGCCAGTGGGTGTTCGGAGGAATCGAGCGCGGGGAATCAAAACCTTTTTTTCTAGTCGCTGTGGAAAATCGGTCGTCGGAGACGCTCCTCCGCATTATTAAAGAGCACATCAAGCCGGGAACAATGATATACAGCGACTGTTGGTACATCTGGTACATCCGAATTAGCGAGTTCCAGTGAGACATAAACTGAAAAATTACCTAAACTCCATAACTCGTGTAAAATCACCTTCTTGCGTGCTTTTTTTAATGGGAATCCCGCTCCGCTCCTGACGAAGACCTAATACCGACGCATTTTTAATATCAAAATATTTTTTACAACAGTCCAACTGATGCATCCGCTTTGCTGAGTTCAATTAGGACCTTCTTTAATCTTACAAGTAAGAAGCAAATTGAACACGCAAATCTAGGCCCTTATTCTTGACCGTTCGACTTGTGAGTGAGTGAGTGAGTTTGACGTCATGTCGAATGATTTTCAAAAATTGGTATTCTTGACCGTTCGAGTCACATGTCACTCACTCACTACACGAATGATTTTACTCGATCGCTTTTTTGTGAGTGACTTGCCACTGTTCGAGTCATATGTGACCGACTCATGCCGATAATTCTTTTAATCGATCACTTTTTAGAGATTATTCTTGATTTTGGTCTTATATAACTCTTATTATTATTAATTGTGTCTAATCTTGGATTATTAAAATAAACCTAATTATAGAGTTATCCCCTATATCAACGTTTTTTGGGTATTTATAATTTTCGCAGCTAGCGGTTGCCTGACGGTTTTCGTTTTTAAATTTTATTAAAAAGAAATCCCTGACGAGTACTTGCTCTCGGGTCTTGAATTTTTGCGGAAGAGCTTTTTCAAAAAGTTGCCGCGCCTATATATAATTAATTTATATGTTATTTTTTCTGTAATTAAACATAAATAATATATTATCAAGTAGCGACCGGTACTTTTAGCCATTTTATTGGCAATTACGATTTTAGTGTGGTATAGGAGGGACCCCAGGTCTTGAACACCGGAAGAGCGTTCTTCGATGCCATTATTACTCACGGACATACATATCTTGTCAAGTCAATTGAATTAAACGTAAATTGGATGAATTTCATTATCAATCGATGTGGTAAAATACTATTCCTCCAACTCTTCCAGCGTTAAATTGATGGATATTTCACTTTTTTTTAATGAAATTTTTCCGGAAAATATATATTTTCGGACAATAATCTAATTATAATTTCTCTATATTCTTCGCCAATTATCATTTTTAATATGAATAATAGCAAAAAATGCAAACGCAAAATTAAAAATTGACAGTTATTTGACAGGTGACAGCCAAACTCAACTCGAACGATCGAAATTGCGGTGTTGCCAAATTGACTTACTCGAACGATCGTCGACTGTAGTCAAGAATACCAAATTATGCGAGTGTTCGACTTGTGAGTGAGTCACCTACGCGACACTCACTCACATGTCGAACGACTCAAGAATAGGGGTCCTAGTCCCACAATGCTTCCTTGATTCGCCGCTGGGCACAAGCGTTGCTATGAAACGCGCAACCGCAGTCACAAAAATCAAGAAAACGTCAATTATGGCCGACCAAAAATTTAAATTTTATTGTAGTGATGTTATCCTCATTGTGTCGTTAACACAAAGTTTTCTTAGTGAATTCGGAACTTGGACATCGCAAAGTAAAGGTTAGTACCTCTAGCCGTCGTGAACTGGTGCAGGACAAGAAATAAAAAATGGCCTGTAGTCACAAGCGACATGGTTCACCTGTACTACGAAGAAAATGCCCAATTTTTGATTGCAGGCGTCCAAAATGTGAAGACACAAAGGTAGGCTTCTAGTGGAATACCGTTTATTTTGAGTGTTACTTAATTCTATTCTATTTACTAATTCAGAGCTACTCGACCAGCGTATGGCGACGATGCAGTAGAATATGTTCAAATCAAGCATGAAGAATCTACTTGTATTGTAAACGCTAGAATAACACCTGAACATAAAGTTAGGCAGCAAGGTTACCTTGTCAGGGTGTCAGTGGACGAGACCGAAAATAGAATAAGGGTAGCTCAATGTTAAGACTGTCCAGCCAGTGAAGGTAACGAAATCATTAAAGTACCGCTTATTATTAACACTGTTCTATACAATAGGGGGCTGTAAACATGAAATAGCACTCATTTTCTGGTTGTTGCGACGACACGAACAGCCTTCGGTCACATCGACCGAGTGTTACTGGAAAAAAGCAGCATTATCTACCATTGGAGATTGCAAATCAAAAAAAGTGGCAGAAATTTTTCCGGGCAATCAACAAACCTTACCTATCAAAACTACAACATTTCTTGATGCTGCTGTTGCAGTTCTAGGCAAGAATAAGTCTGAAGCTCATTTGCTGATGTACTTTCAGACAACACCTACTCTTATAGAGCAAGTGTCGATACATCATGTAATATTAAAATTTAAAACAGAAACGACTGATTTGCACCCAGACGTTTTTTGGATTTTGCCAAAAAATATATAACAGCAACAGCATGCATTGAAAATTGTAATGCGACTTCATCGGTGGTTTGCCGCTAGGTTTGCCCGGGTAACAGCCTCTAAATTCTATGAAGTGGCACACTGTACCGCTTACGATGGAGCAATAACTGAGGCTATATTAGGGGCACATAAATTCGCTCCTTCTAAGGCAATGGTTCGAGGGTTGCATTTGGAGAAAAAAGTATTAAAAGTTTTGTGTGAACAAATGAAGATTACAACAAAAAAAGTTGAACGAAATATAAAACCGCAATTTCCGATATTTGGAGCTTCCCCGGACGCCATCTCTGACGAACTATGTATAAAAATAAAGTGTCCTTCGAAAGAAAGCACAATCAAAAATTATTTGAAGGATGGTCAAGTGGTGGAAAAACATTTTGCACAGATGCAATTACAAATGCTTTTGTGTAATCGACAAAAAAGTATTTTCTGTGTTGCATTCCCATTCTTTGAAGTTAATAACCAAATAACCACGATAGAAATACCTTTTGATGAAGCATACTGCAAGAAGATGATGTCTGCAGCAGAAACATTTTGGAAAACCGCCATATTTCCTAAAATTATTGTGTAATAGTTTTTATATAAAAATACAAGAATGCAAACCGTACTTAAATCGTTATTAAAGGACCTTGTATATTGATTACGGCACAACACACAATCACGGCATAATCTAGATATGGTAAACTTTTTGTGGGAACACATGAGTGTGGTGCTAACATGAAATTCCCTCAAGCGCCCTATAACGCGCTGGATATGTACCCTGACAGCTGCAATTTGTTTTACTTCTCGAACCTGTTGGTTTTTTTGATGTTAGTACACTAGGTGGTCGCACTAGTTTACAGTCCTTTGTACAGAACAAATTTCCGAATTTTAGGTTAAGTAGGTTGCAATGTAAACAATTCAAATGTCAAATCGAACCAAAGCAAACACATGTGTTCATGATGACGTTCCATTGATGCGCGTTGCCAAATCGCGCATACCGGTGACGACATCGGTATCTTAAATGAACAAGGGGCGGGGCTTAGGGTCAAACTTTGTGATTTTTTTTTAGAAAAATCTAGCCATCATAACTCGGAATCCTCTTGCAAATGTAATTTGTATGCATACATGAGTCTCCTGGTAATTTTTGCAAAAATGTGTATTATACCCCATTACGCTCATAAGGGTGGGAAAGTTTACAGGTAGGGGTATGAGGTGTGTACTTCCTAAAGCGGTCCGTTTTCAATTGTTACGAATGGCGCATGACGATTCTGGTCATTTTGGTTTCGACGAAACCCTCGATGCGATTTCCAGCAAATACTGGTTTAAAGGAATGCGTTCGTTTGTTCGTAAATATATCCTTAACTGTTTAAATTGTCTATATTTTAAATTGCCCGGTGGTAAGCAACAGTGCGATTTACACCCTATCCCGAAGAGTCCGATACCATTCCACACTGTTCACGTAGACCACTTAGGTCCATTTATTAAAACCAAAACGGGCCATATCCAACTATTAGTTATTGTCGATGCCTTTAATAATTTATCCCGTTAAAAATACAAAAGCAAAATCCGTTACGTTATGCTTCGAAGATATGATCAAAGTGTTCGGAGTGCCTCGCTGAATTGTGTGCGATCAAGGTAAAGCGCGAAATTTCAGACATTCTGCAACAATAGACATATTAAACTCCATTTTAATGCAGTCGCAATGCCCCGCGGAAACGGACAGGTGGAGAGATACAATAAAACCATCCTCGATTCTCTTTCAACCATGGGGCGAACCTAAATGATGACCAGTGGGACGAGAATGTTTCCAACGTACAGTTGGGACTAAATGGGACACTGAATCGAGCCATAGGTGTTACACCCAGTGAAGCACTTATGGGTTTTCGGGTTGCTTCACAGGGATTCTTAGAAGACGAAGAGCAAACCACCGTAGATGTTACCGAGGTCCGCACACGCATGGCAACCTATAATGAGCAGTACCAAGACGCACAGAAGCAACGGTTCAACCGGTCCCATTGCCCTCCGCGATCTTACTCAGAGGGTGACTTGGTCCTCATCCGTATCACAAGTACGCCAGCGACTGGCACAAGCCAGAATGCGGTTCGAATAGGATTGCAGTAAGTTAGGAGTTGAGTGGTGCAAATAGGGAGTAATGGATGGCTGCGTGCCTGGCATTCTCGCATTTGACCACGAGTACCACGGTACCGCCTGCATCACTAGATTCAGGTCTTGCGTGATCACAGTGGTGTGGCTGTGATTGATAAGACGGGCTGATGGGTAGTGTTGGTTGATGGTGGGTCCCACCAGCTTCGCATGACTGTTTCTTTCTTAAGTTAAGTTAGTGCTAGTTTAGAATTACTGTTCAAACTTGTCACGTGGCTATTTCATTGATCTTATCGTTTTCGCTTGGCCAAGCTATTGTTATTGTTCTCTTTCAGTCAACTTGCTGGATGGTTATATTCTTAAATAAAATTTTTATCTCTCTTCAAATACATGCTGTAGTCTTCTTCGTTTTCTATTGCAACACACAAAAAAAACAAACTGACAATCTATGTCTACTGGCATAAAATTTAACTTGCGCCTTGAACTCGTGTCTACTCATGACCTACTCCATTCCAATCGTATCCACATCTTTCGGGTCCCGACCAAAGCAATACGGACGGCAGCGATCCCCAGAACAATGATATCCCATAAATTATGGTACGCTCAAGTGGAAACACAAGTGGAAATGTTATTTACGAGGAGCGCGGAACCTAGGAAAAGATCGCTCACGGAGAATCTCTACAGTTCCAGGCCGTTCCACGCCATTCCGATCCGCGGTAGTGTGCGGAGTCACATTTACTTACTTGTGAGAGAAATTTCCAATCCATTCCACTCAAATTCGTTCCTAGCTAGTGTGCGGAGTAAATCAATGTAAATATTTGGTCGCTTCCATTCCAATCCATTCCGTTCCATTCCAAGGTAGTGTGCTTCCTGCTTTAGCGTGGGCGTCAGGAGCGACCGAAAGTCCAAAACATCACTATGCAGAGTCAGCTTTTAGGAGTTCCGAGAATCGTCGGAGCTGACTGCAGCATAAAGCCGGCTCCAGACTACGTGGCCAACTAGCCAACGTTGGCCGTGTGTGATATTTGCCACACTTCTGGGTGAGTCGACGAGCGGTTGTCGGCTCGTCGGCTACAAAATACAAACTATGCGCCAATTCACACACCTTGCTTTAAAGCAGGTGGACCGATGATGCTGCAGCCTGACAAAGTATCTATTGTTGTAATGACCTGTGTTTTCTTACATAATTTTTTAAGAAGAAGTAAAACTTCTTTAACTTATTACGCTTCACGTGGTGCATTGGATCTAGAAGTAGATGGCCAAATAATACCTGGCTCGTGGTGAAGAGAACAAACATCAACCACATCTTTTGTTCCTTTAGAAAGGATACCTAGGAAACCCTCAATGGAAGCCAAAAAAATTCGTGACGAATTTGCAAAATATTTTTAAAATGTTGGTAAAGTGGAATGGCAAGACAAATATTGTTGAAAATATAAACTCCTGGACAAAATTAACGCACCACCGCTTATATTTGGCGTTGTTCTAAAATAATAATGATTTTTAGTTTTCTAACTATCTTACAAGTAGGCTATGAACCTACTTAGACAGTTCAAGTAAATCTTGTTAACAATAGCTTTGTTTTAAAAGTACAATTACAATAAAAGCATTTTTGACAAAATTTGATTTAAAATCTGATGGGAAATTTTTGCTTATTAGGACTAGTTTTCTTTAGTTTTTACAAGTTTTTTTTAATGATAGTGTCAGTGAGAGTGTAATACATTTTAGTAATGGAAAGTACTCCTCAAGAAGTCATTCAAAATTTGATCTCCAGTATACCAAGACGCATGGAAGCAGTAATTAGTAGAGGAGGATATACACGATATAAGCATTTTTACCGCATCGCCTTTGTAGACTACCCGTCTACAGCGATTACGTTGGTTCGGGGAAAATTTTAAAAACTTGTTTAAGTCATACAGTGTGTTTATTATGATTTTATTATTTTTCGACACCTTGACGACGACTCTTTTTTCGTCGGGGCACACTTTGCCAAAAAACAAGAACTCAATCACCAATTCGCAACAAGCATAGCTCTAAGTACATAAATTCTATTGTTTTAGTTTGTTTTTTGTTTGCATGTTTTCGTTGTTTTCAAACAAAAAACATTTTTTAATAAAAAATGATAAGAAATAACGCCATCTTTCGCTGATTTCATTTGTAAGCTATACCTAACAATAAGCTTCCATAAAGTTTATATTGCAATAATAATTTGAGTAATGTAATTATACAAGTTTAATTGGTGGTGCGTTAATTTTGTCCAGGAGTTTATATTCATTAATGAATTTTGTATTCATACATTTTCAAAACTCCTTTTCATAAAGCTTGTAAATTGATAAAAATTGTAAATTGTAACTAACTTAGGTAAGTTGCAATTAAGGACCACTTTACGGACTGAACACCTATTCAGTCCGCAATGTCCCGATACTACGTAAAAATTCGTCCATTTTATGGAACGCAAACCATGTCGGTTTTTATACCTCCGCAGATCCAGCGCCTGTTTTCCCGAAATCATATATTTCTTTGTAATGCTACGATATGTAGACATTAAACTTTCCTTCTTTTTTTAAAATCTGGAACCGATTATGGCACGGAAAAATTATTTTTAATGTTGCACCAGCAATCGGTGACAACAATTCTAATTTTATGGGCCGGATGTTTCGGAACCCAATTTGCCGGATATTTTTCATAGTGCACCAGAAACTCAAAAATAGTGGCATTTGTCCACTCCATTTTACAGCACTATAGAGTAAACATTCAATCCACTGACAGCAGCATTCGTAAAAATGTGCCGTGGACACGTGCGTGCCAATACAAGGCAAAATTTTCTTTGACGCGGGAACATTTACCGACTTCTGTCCGAACGTCGATGAAAGCCAACGTTGGTCATGTTTCCTATGTGCGATACCCTACACACTATGTGGCAAACTCTACGCACGCCTAGTTTGCCTAGTTTGCACATAGTCTGGAGCTGGCTAAACGTCGACAAACGCCAACGTTTGTCAAGCTCGAAAAATGTGATACCATACACACTATGTGGCAAACTCTACACACGACGAACGTTTGCCTAGTTGGCCACGTAGTCTGGAGCCGGCTTAATTGAAGTGGATGACGGCGCCCAATACACGGCATAAAAACAACACTTGCTACTCGAAATTCAGTGCGAGCAGTTCACACAATTTTGAGATTGTTATTAAAGTTTTCTTAATATATTTGGACACATTATCGAGTTTATCATTAAATTTTAACAGATATCAGAAAGCTAACTTCGACCGTGGAAGCGGCAAGTCTTTTGTCTCTGTTGCAACTTCTTGTCCGCTGTGCAAAGAAGCTCACAATCTATATTTATGTCAAAAATTCAAATCTTTAACGCCAACGGAGCGTCGGAATAAGGTTAACGAGTTAAAATTGTGTTTTAATTGTTTAAACAAAGGTCATTTCACAGGCAATTGTCGATCCAAATTCAATTGCCAGAAATGTCAATCGCGTCATCACTCTTTATTACATGTCGAGCCTTCCAATGAAGCATCTTCGAATTCATCTACGCATGATAGCAGCATAAATCTTTCTGCTATGTCCTTCAGTGCTCACAGAGTACTTCTTTCCACTGCATCTGTGCAAGTTTTCGAACGTTTTGGTAACACACATCAACCTAGAGTGTTATTGGCAGCATGTCTAGTTTCATAACTGAGAGCTTAGTCAAACGATTGAAGCTCGATCTTCTCCCAGTCGAACTCAAAATACGTGGCATAACTGGTGCTGCCACAAACGTAAATTCACGATGTAGTGTAAAGATCAAGTCAAATCACACTCGCTTGCAATTGGAAACCAGCTGTCTAGTAATGCCTTTCATTACCGGTAAGATACCTGGTGATGATATCGACGCAACTAAGTGGAATATGCCGCAAAATATTCTTCCTGCCGACGAGAATTTCAATATACCAGGCAAAATAGACATTTTACTAGGCGCCAACTGCTTTTGGCAAATTCTTTGTCATGGTCAACGATCATTAGGCGCTGGTAGGTAATCCCATTTTGCAGTTTACTAAGTTTGGTTGGATTGTTAGTGGTGCCGTGCAATCTATTTCCTCTTCGAATCCCATTTCCTGCAACGCTTCTAGCACCTTGGACATTTCCGAGCAGTTGGATAAATTCTGGGAAATTGAAGATTTACTCAAAAGAAGAAAACGAGTGTGTTTTGTGTTTACAATTTTTTCTCCTCAACCCACAATACATTTGTACCCTTCTCCCTTCTCCTGTCTTATCGGACTTACGGTTACACCCCACCCCAAAAAAACTCTTGCCATCGAAGCTTCGAGACAGCCGCATCGTTCGAAAATTAGTCTCTTGCGAATTCGCCATCTGTTTTTATAAATTGTTGTTTGTCGCCATCGGCAACCCTTGCCTGGTATTATCCAGACGAAGCCGGGCAGAATTGGAGCTGTGGACATCCATCGAGAATCAAAAGTTGAACGGGTACTTGGTGAGTCCGTCATCCCATCCTTGCACCAATTCCATTTACATTAAAACTTGTATTGTTCAAGAATAAGTCTCGTTCCCCCCCCGAATGCCGCCCGTGCACATCATCTCGTGGGAAGAAATCGCCGAGTAAGATCATCGCTGCGTGGAATTATTTTGTACATAGAAGTCGATAATAAAGCTGTTTAAGTTTAACCCAATACATTAATTGTTCATACAGTCCACTAGCAAAAACCACCTTTGTGTGGAAATAACAGAGTGTGAGCGACATTTCGTGAAAAACCATAGACGTGATTCAAATGGTAGATTCATTGTGTCAATTCCATTAAAGAATTCAGCTAACGAATTAGGTGATTCATACGAAAGTGCTAAATCGAGTTTCGTGAGTACCAAGATCTAGGTCACATGTCGTTAGTTACTTCACAATCTAACGAAAATTCATTTTATCTTCCTCACCATGGGGTGTTAAAGGAATCAACAACAATCGCTCTTAGAGTTGTGTTCGCCGGTTCTACGTCTACAACAATCGGAGTGTAATTCAGCCTTATTCTCTAAATGTTGACTCGAGTCAACATTGACATGACTTCAAGCTGAAATCTTAACATTCCTAGTCAACATTGTAATAATTTGGTATTCTGTAACGCACCTTGACTAGCGATTCAGAGCGAATGTTGAGATTGACAAGGATCTCAACCTTTCAATCTGGCAACAACGGCAGTAGTTCTAACGAACAAGAGTTTCTAAAGGGAATCCGTACCTAACCTAACATCTGTAGTGAAATGAAACGCGCGAAAATTGGTGTTTTGTCCAGTTTTATCCATGTTTAGTGTCTTCACTAGTGTCTTGTGTGTTCTGCAGTGAACAATATAGTCTAGCTATAAATATTAAAGCATTAGCTTGTAAAACGCCTTGAAAATGCGTTAAGTAATAAAAGATCAAATGTTTTTGTTAATTTATTTATTCAATTCTTATTTCTTGCGTATCTACAAATCAATGCATTTGTATGTATGTAGTCAACACGCCAATTCTCGTGTGACTCACTTGGTGAATGATAATTCAAATCAGATCACTAGCCAGACTGATCGAATGCGTTGCTTGAACTTGATCGAAGGACCAGCTGATGGTGTGTGCATCAACGACACGTTTGTGAAGAATTAGGGGACACTTATACCAAAGCTTATATTTACAAACGGTTACACTTATCTAACACTTTTAATTTCGAGGGATTGGTGTTGTCCCGCCAAAACTCGACGGTGCTCTCATTGTGCAAACATCCAGAGCCCGATTACATTGGCGTACTTTCCCAGGCTTGGGCCATACAGATGGGCAGGAAGGTTGCCATTAATCCTTTTGCACTTAGTAACAATTGCCAGCATCGGTGTTTTGCATGTAGACTGTAGTGTTACGAGCAAGGGACCGCTGATTCAGCATATCGAGCACAGGGACACAAATGCGAACGCTGCAGTTGCGAGTTTCCAGGAACCGGCGGGACTCCACGTGTTATTGCTCTTTGTGTGAATAAATTTATAAATAGGCTAAAACTGTAGGACGGAGTCAGTCTTCGATCAACTTCTGAATAAATCATAGTATTGCATTTATCCGAAGTCGTTGGCTACTTTATTTTCCGCCCCAACTTAACAGTAGAATATCCAGCGAGGCGTCCTACTTATCTAAACAATCCATGCTAAAATAAAATAAAAATAAAATAAGGCCAGAAATCCATCACAACAACTTACTGTTCCAATAATTCGCTTATAACTTCAAGAAATGGTAAATCCATACTTGCTTGGTTAGAAAATCACACTTAAATGCACAAACAAATGCAAATCCGCCGCTAACAATGCGTGGAAACCACTTGCTATGGTGTCAATTGACAAGTTTCAACATTCGTCCGCGTCAATCCTTACAGAATACGAAAGTGAAGTAAATGTTGACAAGGATCAGCTGACTTGACAAGAGTTAAGATTTTACTCAAAGTTGAGATGTTTCAACGTTTAGTGAATACGAATTCTTTAGTTAAGGTTGACAAGTCTGTCAAATGTCAGTTTTACGTCAAGTTATCAATGTTGAGATCGTTGTCAATAGTTAGAGAATAAGGCTGATTGAATGACATTCAAATGATAGGTCCATCTTGGCTTTTTCTTTCTGAATCTTCTTGGCCAGCCCAGACATCAACAATGTCTGATCTTCCTGAATTGAAGTCAAATAACATTGTGATGATGAGAGTCAGTGTTGAAGGTTTCTCATCTTCAAAATATTCAAACATCACCAGGCTTGAGTACCTATTTGCTTATTGCTTAAGGTTCTTGGAAAACTGCCGAAAAACAAAAACTGACAGGAAGATCGGCCCCATTTGTTTGACTGAGTTACAAACCTCACAAAAAATGCTTGTCCAAATGTCTCAATCCAACTCTTTGGCTCCTGAGATAAAATCTTTAAAATCAAGCCATTTGCGCGTTTTAAATCCATTTTTGGACAATAAAGGTTTGTTTCCTGTGGGAGGTCGTTTGCAGAACTCTAAACTTAGCTTTATGAAGAAGCATCCTTTGGTGTTGAAATCTAGTCATACGTTCACAAAATTACTTTTTGTTCGCGAGCACGCTGGTCCTCAACTCAACGAGAAATTTGGCTCGCTGCAGACTACGATGGTCCTATTCTGATAAAGGATAGAAAGGGCCGGGGATCCAAGTCAATAAAGTCTTATGTAGCCGTTTTTGTTTGCTTCTCTACAAAGGCAATGCATTTACAAATGCATTTACAGCTAGTCAGTAATTTAACCACCGAAACATTCATTGCGGCTTTGCGAAGATTTTGCGTTCGTAGGGGCAAACCCCGTAACGTATTTTCCGACAATGGAACTAATTTTAAGGGCGCGAGCTCTGAATTAAAAGAGTTAGCTTCGTTTCTCACTGCGAATCGCGAAGCTGTTCATGAAGCAGCCTCAAAACATGAAGTCAATTGGCACTTCATCCCCCCCAGTGCGCCGCACTTTAGCGGCTTATGGGAGCCGGTGTTAAGTCTGTTAAACATCACCTTGAGAGTTGCTCATAATACTTCGCTTACTTATGAAGAGATATACAGGGTGATTCTCTTATGGTGTCCGATAATGAAACCTGGGTTTCCTGCATGCCCAAATAGGACAAAAAAAATATTGAAACAAATTTATGAAAATATTTTTCAACCCCCCAAATTAGGGAGTTTTGACGAGCACTGATTAAGAACCGCTGGTCGCGGTGCGAAACAGACATAAACAAAGTTCTGTCGCTCAAGTACTTGTGAGTGCTTCAATAACCTTTACATACCTAAACAGTTCACGGCACGTATTTAGGTCAAGTTCAAAAATCGAACGGGTTAAAGTCAGGGGAACGGGGTGGCCCGCTGATATTTCCGGAAATTTCGTATTAATAAATTCACGCACAACGCAGATTTGGGAAGAAGAACTTGCAGAAAGTCCAAATAATTGATGCCAATTTGGTAGCACAAATGCACTAACTACGCGATTGCCAATTATTCTTGTGCTCTTGTACGATTTTCACGTGGAATTCCTCCATCCCATCGAGAGGGCAATAATGAACCCATGCCCCGTGATCTTTGAGCCAATCGCACAAATATCTTGCGATTTGGGATGCGCTCGTCCTACAATCTCACAAAAATTTGCCACGCTTCACTTTAAACTAAATGCATGTCTATCAATTTGTTTATCGCATGATTCTCCATTTCGACACGACACGACGAAGTAACTATTTTATTTTGGAAAAGCAGAACAAAATAAAATCGGTAACACACTTGGGATTGGGAAAGGTGATTTTTATGGCCCTACTTGAGTTAAGAGTGAGCTGACTGGCATCTAATACACATTTCTAATTTATTGTTTGTAGTTTCGCTTGCCGATATCTCCTAGCGCTGCTAATTCAGCGGCACCAAAAATGTCGGGGTAAAATTCTTTAACTATTTACTCGGAAACCGTTGCACATTGGCCACTCTTACTAAACATCAGTACTTGTTATGACTTGTACTAGAACGCCTTAAAATATCGGACACCATAAGAGATTCACCTTGTATACTCTTTTAGTACAAATAGAGTCAATCTTGAATTCGCGTCCCTTGTTCTCCTTGTCAGCTGACCCCAACCACCTAGAAGTCGCCACACCTGGGCATTTTTTAATTGGACGATCGTTACTTTCCATACCTGACCCGGACTTATCAGACATACCAGTTGCGCGTTTGAGTCATTATCAACGAGTTCAACAAATTCAACGACACTTTTGGACAATATGGCACAAAGAGTATCTCACGGAGCTCCAAACTCGTGCCAAGTGGCATTCCAGTAAGGGCTCCCTACAGGAAGGCGACATGGTAGTCATAAAAGTCGATAACCAACCTCCGTTATCGTGGAAGCTAGGACGAATTATACAGCTACATCCCGGAAAGGATGGCATTGCTAGGGTTGCCACAGTCAAGACAACCAACGGCATCGTTCAGCGAGCCTCTTCCAAGCTTTGTCCTCTTCCCTTCAGTGAATAGTGCAATAATGTGTTCTGTGTTGCGCATTATCTACAACTTTGTTGTAACTGTTTATCAAGTTCATTTTGGTTTCTTTATTGAAAGCTAGAGCTTCCAAGTTGTGGGGGAATGTTGCCGCTCCAATTAGTTCTCCCTTCTCTTTTTTTTGTTTTTTCCTTTGTAGACATGGTGATGATAACAACAAGTGTTAGCATCAACAAAATTAATTAATACAACAAACGTCGCTTCATGTTTATAAAAATAAAAATTGTTCAGTGTTGAAGAGAGTTTTCATCTGCAAACAAAGACCACAACAACTGGCTTGATTATAATTGCAGCAAAATGTTGTTTTTAAATTATTAGTCAGAAGAAAAGCAACAAGCATACAAAAAGTCACGCTTTAAAAAAAACACGGAATTGTACATTGTTCAATTTAAAATAGTAAAAATATTGGGCCTTTTATTTGAATTTAAATAAAAGTTTTTATAGTGACATCTAGCGGTCGTACAACCGTGGACAGTCAAGAATAACACTTTAGACGGCGGGTGTGATGCAAATACCGACTCAATGACAATATCTCATAGAGTCGGTATTTGCATGACACGGGTGTTATTCTTGACTGTCCACGGCTGTACAAAGTATTAGCAACGACTACAGCGTCTCTACATTTGCTTATGGTACCGGGTGGCTATAAATGATTGACCACAGATTACTCCAGATGACTGACTCAACCTAAAAACTAACCTAAAGATAATTTATGACAGCTTGCGACCATCACCGCCATCTAGTGATGGCTTGAAAAGTACTCTATGAAAAACGATAACATCTACCCCACGGGAACATTTCTCCAGGATAATTAGTAGCCTATGTGCTATTCCAGACTATAATCTATCTCTGTGCCAAATTTCATCCAGATCCGTTCAGCCTTTCTGGCGTGATTGAGAAATAAACATCCAAACATTCGCATTTATAATATTAGTATAGATTTCAAATTTGAAAATCAAAGTACCCAATGGAAGAGTTAACAAATATTGCCAACCTAACACAAAAAATGTCAATCATTTATAGTCACCCGGTATCTGTGACAAAGATGTCATGCGCCTAGTTTCAATGTGTAAAGAGATAGTTCCGGACAAAATCGCCCTATGAAGTTAGTCATCTGGATTAATATGTGATTAAAGTAAAAGATGGGAAGTCAAAAATTTCATATGAAAAAAAATATGACCAGAAGACAGTCAAAGGCGACTAAAAAGACTATGTATTAATTATAACGATCTTCTTCGGGATTTTTGACCGTGTTCCATTTGAATTTCCATTGGGGGGTGTAGTGAACGCCCCGAGGAGCTAATTCAACAAGTGACCCAATGAACCTCCAGACGTTTCATCCACAATTGCGCAGTATCGAGTTTCAAAAGCGCGGATTGCGTCACGCTCACATCCTAGTGACCCTGAGGCCCGAAGACAATCTTAATACGGAGCAAGCAATAGATATCTGCCGTAATACCAGACGAGATCGCAGAGCTTAAATTGTTTGGTTTGGTGAAAAGACACTATACAGGGTGATTCACGTAGACCGTTCATTAGAAAATTTTCAATTTCCCGTAAAGCTAGACAGTTGAAATTTGGTGCATGATTATCATCGATTATTCTGAATCGAAGTAAAATACTATCCGGTTATACCGGAAATTGACGTCAACTTTGTTATTTTAAATGGCAACCCCTTATTTTTATGCACTCGTTCGTTTTGGCAGGTTGTCTTATCTTATCACTCATAGTTTTAGAAATATTCTAAATTTAATGATAAAATTTGGAAATGCAAAAATTTTTCTAGAAATTGATATCTCTTGAACCATTTGAAGTATTGCAATATTTTTTTTCTATCGATTACTATTAATACGAGACTTTAAAGAATAATTCGAGAGTACTTCTAATACATTTTAATGCTTCGGGTGGGCGTTGCGATTTCCTGAAAATTAGTATAACAAAATACCAAAAACTCAATTTTTTCAAATTGCAACACCACAATCTAATAACGGAATTCAATGTAAAAGTAAAAAATAACTCGACCTTTATAAAGGTTTGTTATGCCAATTCTCGATAGTTTTTACGATATTCCACATTTTGTAAAAAATGCATCTTCTCTTTAGCTTTTGATATGTGTAGGCTGTGGAATAAAAACATTTAAATTGAACAATTGAAATTAGCATGTCTAAAGTATTATGCTTTTTATCGAATCTTTACTATAACTTTATTTTGTAAATTAATAACAAAAAAGTAGAAACAAGAAAGTAGAACAAAACTTTAACTAATACTATAAATCAATTATTGTTGAAGTACAACATTGTTGTTTCGTCCTGGTCCGACTTCCCTCTAGCCTAGCCTCACCCTCCACCCCCTAGATGGCCCACTTGATACCGACTTGCGAAAGTCGGTCATGCGCCCCCCGATAACTGTTATCAAAGAGGGAGCCGGATGAACCACCCTGGACCTCTTCCCTCGTCGACCGTTCATGGGAACGATGTGGTCGCCAACAACATCATAAATTCGTAGAAAGAATTCCTCGTCATCGTCGCAGGGCCCGTGGTACCGCGAGAAAGATTTTCTTTTGTTATAAGATTCTGACGACCAACGACCGTCGCAAACCACCGTTTCGCCGACGTCCATCAGGGCATTTCGCCACCGATTCACGGGAGGAATTGGCCCCCAGCCGGCGAGGATACCTTCCGCTATTTTGTAAATCTTGTGCACGCCACATTATTTTGGTCCTTCGAGCCGGATAGAGATTGAATGTTGCGTTGTTAGATGGACTTGGTACAATTGCTAGTTCGGACTTTTACCTTGGCTTGTTGAATTGACTCTTTCGCGTATTGTCGTCTGCAAGTTCTTGTATTCGTATCGCCTAGCTCGTATAGTTTTCGAAGTGTCATACATACATCTCGCGTCGTTGTAATTCGTGCCTGTACCGGGCATTGTTGTTGTAGTTGGCATTGTTGTTGCCGTTAGCATTGTTGTTGTATTTGTTGCCACGCGGTAAATCGCGCCTCTCGATTGGTCATTTGATTGCTAGCTATTGTATTTGGAACACTCGCCACGTGGCAGTGAGCTTATAGAGCTACGAAATCGTATTCGCACGATTTTGTACCTAGCGCTCTCCTACGCTCCTTTTGTTGTTGTTGTTGTTGTGGTTGTCTTTATTTCGTAAGTAATGGCAACCAAATTGAGGGAAGCTCGCGCGTGGCGGTATCCACGCGTGAGTCCCCGTCAATGAAACGGTTGTTGTCGATTCGCGTTAAGCGGTTGGAGGAATCGGTGGATCAATTTATAAAACACCATTCGGTCATCGTATCAGCGGCCAGCGCCTCACCTGATGCGGATTTAGTCGCGGAAGATCAGGTCAGAAAGGAATTCGAACGCCTCTCGTTTGAAATAGAGGAGATTTACGAGGAAGTGTTTCCCCCAACATCGGGACCTGGTCTCTCCCCAGACACCACCCAAGCTATAGATTCGCGCTCGAATATTCGCTTACCGAAAATATCCTTGAAATCCTTCAATGGTGACTTCGCGCAATGGAACCCTTTTATTCAGACGTTTAATGCGGCAATTGATTCGAGTCATCATATCGCTCCGGTCGACAAATTCACATATCTGTTGGGAATTCTTACGGACGAGTCTCTCAATCTGATCAAATCGCTCACTCTCACGATAGCATACCAGATCTTAGTCGATCGGTACGATGACAAGCGCAAATTGGCAGGGCAATTTTATCATTGCATCTTAAATCTTCCCAAGCTGACGAACGAAACAGCAAAGGGCCTTCGCTCCGTTTTAGATCGGATTAAGGAGAATCGCTCCGCGCTTGTAGCACTTGGTATAAGCCAAGATCTTAATCTATTGTTCGATAAGTTAGACAGTGACACCAAACGAGCATTTGAGGCAGAACATCGGGGTATTCGAAATTCGTTTCCGTCTCGTGAACAACTTGAGATTTTCATTGAGTCGCAGTGCAGAGTGTTAGATTCAGTGGGAGGCAGGGAACCCCCCAGAACAAATATTCCTGCAATGGAATGGCAAGAAAATCGCAACGACCACCCGAAGCATTAAAATGTATTAAAAATATTCTCGAATTATTCTTTAAAGTTATACTAATCAATAGAAAAAAAATTATTGCAATACTTCAAATGGTTCAAGAGATAGTAATTTTTAAAAAGATCCTTGCATTTCCAAATTTTAACATTAAATTAAAAATATTTCAAAAACTATGAGAGACAAGTGCCGACAACCTGGGTGCCTATTATTCAGAATTGATTGCCCAAACGAACGAGTGCATAAAAATAAGGGGTTGCCATTTAAAATAACAAAGTTGACGTCAATTTCCGGTATAACCGGAAGTGCCGCCATCTTGATAGTATTTTACTTCGATTCAGAACAATCGATTATAATCATACACCAAATTTCAACTGTCTAGCTTTACGGGAAATTGAAAATGTTCTAATGAACGGTCAACGTGAATCACCCTGTATACATCGGCCGTACGGACCGCTATCTAACCCAGAAGCTGTGTGCATGATGGATGGCAAATGCAGCAAGGGATATCCAAAGCAGGAAAGGAACAAAACTGCAGTTATTGAAACCAAGCGTCTAGGACAGCCGGAATACAAAAGACCGATCGACGGAAGGACAATCAATTACGTGGGCTTCACAATTGACAATACAAGAATTGTACCTCATAACATATCTAGCGTCAAAATACGATTGTCATCTTAACGTAGAGTGTTGCGGATCGATCCGCACGATTAAGTATTTGTACAAGTACATTGAAAAAGGTGTAGATTTTATAACCGTATAGGCGCAAACAGAAGAAACAAACAGACCAACAATTGATTGGGATGAAATCCGTCAATACCAGGATTGTCGTTATGTGAGTGCGAGTGAAGCGGTTTGGAGGCTTTTTTAATTTCCATTGAGCAATCGATCCCACGCCGTCGTTGTTCGATGAAAACGCGTACGAAGTGGACATAATTCGTAATGTTAACAAACCTTCAAAATTGATGGCATGGTTTAAGAGAAACGAATGCGACGGTGAGACCCGCGAGTATAAATATGCAGAGATGCCGGAGCATTACACGTGGCAGGATAAAGAATAAACATGGCGACCGAGGCGTAAAGCAAGCAAAACAATAGGCGCGTTAGCGGAAGTTCCTATGAGAGAAGGTGTTCAGTACCTGACGAAGGAGGGGTTAGTCCCCACCATTTTGTACCACCCTCAACAGGGATGGTTAGTTGTAGTTAATTGATAAATAAATTCTAAAGCAAGAGGGTCTGCACTTATAATTTCCTAAAACATTATGGTCCTTCGAGTTAACATTAAGTAATCACGCCAAACAGAAGGTGGACGTTATTTTCTAAAACTCTTGCTCGGAATTAAGAGGGGCGCTTCGTCATTTGACCAGCTAAGAACTGTAAACGGAGTTTTACATGAAGGGGGCATGTAGAAATTTAGAGCTATTGGATAACCCGAAAACTTACGATTTAGCCCTGCAAGAAATTTTATTTACAAAGTCGCCGTTCCATATAAGAGAAATGTTTGCATTAACCTGTTACCGCATGTTGTGCGAAGGCGCGGTTCTGGGTGCAATAAGGGGCATGTATGAAAAATGCCGGGATTATATGGTGCAGGAAGTATGGAAGACGACAACAGAGAACTGGCCGAACAAAAAACACTAACATATTTTGAAATATTTGCATCGTACGAATCTACAACCGCCGCCGTCATTGGATATCTTGGGATTACCACTATTAACTGTGGAAAATGAAGATATACTGGCAACAGTTCCGCTTAATTTTAGACAATTAACTGAACGAATCGATCACCAAACAGTCAACGTAAACGTCTCTATAAACCGAGATAAGGCAATTCAATCTCTGCAATTATTCGATGCCGATCAAACCAGAGCTTATAACGTAACTAGCTGAATGTACCCGGCGTTGCCCGGACGTAGATTAAATAAACGCAGTGTTGACTAAAGTGGTGATGTTGACTAATCGACATTGTAATACAATTAAACAGGAATGCTCTACTTTTCCAATCACAAAATAAACAAATTTGCTGAAATTAACCTGCGTTGCCAGGACCGGGTACCGGGTACATGATTTGGACAAAGAAGATACTTTGGTTGATATCTGCGATGAAAAATCTTGAATAGACTCTTTAGGCAAAGACGCAGTTGTTCTATAAGCGATTCCAGGAAATCGAAATTAACGTTAGATAATTTTCGGGAAAATCGAAGTTTACAAATTAGCTGATCATGTTATGATAAAGTTGAAAACACAACTCCTGCTGCAGTCATCTCACAAACAGAACAGTATGTAGATGACTTTGACTTATCTTCAGAATAAACAAACTCTTCAGCATAATTATCTCCTTCTCAGCTGCACAAAAATTATTAAAACCTGGCCGCAACAGCGCTGGACGACGACACATGGCGCCCAACGTGGGGCCAATCTTGATTCCGATTCTTCACACTGCTGTGAAGCGAACCACAGAAGAGTAAAAGATTGGCTCTTAGACGTCAGACGAGAACAAATTTTAAGGACACATCAAAAGTACAGATGACCCCGTCGCCAATGACAAGAATAATGGCTTCTGTTAGAGAGTCGTCTAATATAGAAGAGACACCAGAAGGATCGACGATGAGTTCTGCGATCTGGCCATCCTGAGCAAAACGAGTCTAGCCGGAGGAACGCGTTAAAAATTCACAGACAAATCAAAGGCACTATCAACGACCGAGAAATGGAAGAACCTTTCCGTTACAAAGTAGGCGAGCAAGTGATGGTTAGAAAACATGTCCGGTCTGGTTTCAAATGAAAATGGATCGGTCCCGTCAAGATAACTGGTGTCGTAGGTGGGAATTGCTACCTGGTGGACCGCAATGGCGTTACCGTTCGGGAACATGTAGACAATATTCGCCGGGCGCCGTCACATCGCGGAACATTCCCAACGTCACTGGAGGATCCAGACGATGGAACACAACTGCGGATCTACCCATGGAAAAAGAGACAGGAACAGATTCCATCTTCATCCGCGGTAGTCCAAGATCATGTGACAACATCAAGCCAAATCAGCGACTTCGAATCAGATTTAATGGAGACTGAGCATGACAGAGGAGATGCTGACAGCGAGGTGTTATCAGACTTAGATTAGAATTCAGATTAAAATTTGGCCATTTGGAGGAGGAAAAGTGTTGTAGTATAATTGACCAAATTTTAATAATTTTTAGTTAGTTATTTAATTTTTGATATATATTGTCGGGGAGACGGCGTTTTTGTTGATTTTTTGGGGGAAAGAATTGAAAAAGAGAACTTTGAGTTAAGTTTTTTTTTAAAGTGGCGAAAGACTGTTCTGTTGTCGTGCGACGAAACTTAGTGCGCGTCCCGCCTAAATTATATAAAGGCGCGTATACATCTGACCACGAACGGGAACGAGGCAGACCGAGGCCAAACGAGCATACTGATGTAGACGTGTCATCGAAGCGCGGCAAACAGAATTCGGTTGTGCGACGCACGGGGAATTCGATCGGAATCGGTACATAAAAGTAGAATTCGATCAAATGTAGACGGCATTTGCGTTTCAATTGCGCCTCCTTCCGATCATAATCGTTTTTTGTTTATTTGAAACGAAATTAAATGAGGCAA
Source organism: Eledona agricola (assembly GCA_964023215.1). Lineage (NCBI taxonomy): Eukaryota > Metazoa > Arthropoda > Insecta > Coleoptera > Tenebrionidae > Eledona > Eledona agricola. Next base: position 14,174,704 of record OZ026859.1, on the reverse strand, counting down.
GCGTTCGTCCTCGGTTCGCCTAGTTCCCGTTCGTGCTCAGATGCATACGCGCCTTTAAGGAAGGATTGCTGAACGGCGCTGGACGACGACAGTTTCAATGATTTCATCAAACTTGCGGGCAGAAATGCCACAGCAATAAAGCTGCTATAGTATTGTGAAATTACCTAACAACTGGGTTCTAACACCGAACTGCGATGTGACGATCAAAGCTAGCGGGGTAAGATAAAATGAAAAGGAAAATTAATTTTTCCCGTTTCCATCTTTTTGAAGAAACTTCGACATCCTCGATAATAGATGCAGAACAATGGAAGGTGCACCTAATAACAATATAAGTAATCGATGGAGCAATGATGCAACAATTAACTTGATCAGCATTATAGAGGATCGATACGAAAACATGTATCACCCTACAAAAAAACGTACTTTCTGAAGCGAGGTTGCAGAGATTCTTGTAGCTGACGGATATTATGTAAGTTATAAAATATAAATAAAAGTTGCTATCTAAATTCAGACTGTAAATACCATTTGAGTTTGATGGAGGATACTGCAAAAAAAATGGGAAAATTTGAATAAAACCTACGAAAACAAGAGCGGAAGGGCACCTGTACGATTCCCATTTTTTTTAAAGATTGGACCAATTGTTCCATTGGCGTTAGTGCTGGAGTATGTGAAGAAAGTAATATAACCGAAGAAATTAAAATACAGATTGAGGAAGAACAAACAACAAGCCTTGTCGGTAAAAAACAAAACAGAAAATAAAGGGCAAAACCAACCTCTGCTTATGTGAAAGAAAAGGCAGAATATTATCGAGATCGAATCGAGATGAAAAAAAGAAAGCTCGCTCTAGATGAAAAGAAGTTGCAGTTACAGCAAAGAAAAGTTGAAGCTTTAGAGAAAATTGCTTCACAAATATATATGACTATTTGTATTATTTATTCTTACTGATTTTGTAATACATGTTCATCAAAATAAAAGCTGTGCAATTAATAGTTCATTATGACCTAAACATCTCATTCCTCTTGCATACTGTGGTGTTATGCCACTGATGCTTTGAAGCATGTTTTCATCGTTGTCGTCATCGTAGCTAGTATTATTTTTTTCGTCAATTTCAGTTTCATCATTATGATCTATACAAATATTGTGCAAGACTCCCGCAGTAATGACACAACGAACAATAAACATCGTCTTGTAACGCGGCGACCACATAAAAATCTAGTATGATGGTTACTGAAGACCAAAGTGTTATTTATTCACTTTTAAGAGATTTGGTCGGAAGTTGATCAAATTTCTTACATTTGGCGCCCAATTCGTGGCCCGAAACAACCCCAAAAGTTCTGCGTGTGCGTTGAAGTGCGGGAAGTTTCGTGAAAATTCCAAAAGAAATCGGAAGCGTCTGTTCGTCAGACCTTCTGCCCAGCAGCTTCACCGTTGGAAGCGTCTGTCCGTCAGACCTTCTGCACAACAGCTTCGCCGAAGCGTCTGTTCGTCAGACCTTCTGCACAAAAGCTACACCGTTGGAATTCGTTGAGATCTTGAAAAAAACTGTAGCATTTTTTTTTCTATTGACAAACTGTAAGTAGAACTTCGCCAACGCGTATGTCAGCTCGCTATAGTAGACCAGGTCACCGGACCGAACTCGCGTGCGCTAACGTATAGTCGCGATTCACCCCGTCGCTTTCGGTTGTTCGACGCCGTGCGCCCCATTAATAGCGCCCCCGAACGCCGCGGTCGCCACACATACTTTTGTTATCGCCACCCTTTATGTTCATTGTATAGGATTAAGTTTAAGTTATTGTGTACCATTTTCTGTTCGGATTAACTAATCCTAGATAAGCATATTTACTATATAATACTGCTTAAATTTTCGTTCATATTCACATGCTCTCATTGTAAACCAGCATGTTTAATATATAATACTGCTTAAATTTTCGTTCATATCCATATGCTGTCATTATAAACCAGCATAATTAATATATAATATTGCTTAGATATACATAGGCATTCATTCTATATAAGTATATATATATATATTGCTTGACTTGGTACGGGTAAGTTACAGCAGTTCATCTTGTTTATGATTGAACTATTCCGGAATACTTTTCCACATCTTTATATATATATAAATAATTCTCGCTGGTAATGCTGATAAATAAGATGGTTATCCAGAGGAAAATCGGTAATCAGAGTATTCGTATTACGAAAACAATTGCAAAGATTTCTCTCAGAAAAGAAGTCACCGCTCGCAGCATATTTCAGTGACAAGGTATGGTTCGCAAAACTGACTTACCTGTGACATACCTATTCGGTCTCCTCAATGAAATCAATCTGTGCCTTCATGGGAAAATGGCAACTGTTTTAAAGTTGGCAGACAAAGTAGCTGCATTTAAAACCAAACTGGAGTTGTAGGGACCGCGCGTGAACAGAGGAATTTTGGACATGTTCCATACATTAGCTTAGATTTTAGGTGAGACTGAGCCCAAACATTCATTCTCCCAGTTGGTGCAGGATCACCTGTCTTTGCTTTTAGAAGAGTTAGAGCGCTAGCTTCCAACCACAAAAGAAGACCCACGAACCGGTAAGGAATGCATCCGCGACCCATTTGCCAACAAATCGGACGAACCTAGCATGTCTGTGCAAGAAGAAAATCAACTGCTGGAGATTACAAATGTCGGCGGCTTTAAAACTACGTTCGAGACAACAATTCTGCCGGTGTTCTGGCGGAATATCCTGAGATTGCCACCACAGCAATTTCCGATAACCTATCTGTGTGAAGCGGGGTTTTCTGCAGTGGCAGCAACCAAAACAAAACAACGCAATAAACTGGACATAAGCAACACACTTCGGGTGTTATTGTCTCCTATTACCCCCAGATGGAACCGTCTCGTTACAAAGAAACAAGCTCAGGGTTCTCATTGATTTAGCGTTCTAGTGAATTAAAATGTTAAATCACTTTAAATTCATTTTTTGGTGTAATTGTATTTTATTTTAAAGGCACGTTAAGACTGACCAGTCCGCGTCGATAAAAAGGTTGGAGAGCACTGCCCAAGAACCTACAAGCAGCACTTATTTAAAACTAAAAAAAACTAAAAACCATAACAGTGGCAACACCGCACCGCATGTGGCATTATAGCGTACTGCCGTCCCCTCCGCCCTGTTCTAAGTACCGCAGCTAGGCCATGGACTCTCGGCCGTCATTAATTTCGCGCTAGAGAGAAAATATTCTCAAGAAATAATGTTACAGCCTCTTTGTGATGCTGCCAAAATGCTCACCGATGCTTTCCACTTGATTTCTATCAACCGGTTGTTGTATTTGTATCGAAATAACTTTGAGGAATCGGTACAGAATGCAAAGGCCCTAAATAAAGCAAGCAAAGGTAGCCAACAACCCTCCACTCAGACAACAGATCCTGTAATCAAACAAAGTAGTTATTCGGCCTCAAAAAACTCGAATCGCCCGAACCGGTTCACGCGAGAGGCCAATTCGAGGGGTGCCTACTTGTGAGACAGCAGCTACCAACAACCAACGCCGGTAAATACACAGCTAAGCCCTACCAGGAAGGCTAACTACAATTTTTTCTGGAAGCACAACCTTTAATATCCAACGACTCGCTGGTTCTCGAGTGGGTTGTTGACTATAGTTGCCTTTTATTAAAGGACATCTTACTCAATCCTCCAGCGTCCGGCCGCTACGACAAAATAAAAGCAGAATTAATTCGCCGCTTGTCGACCACGTAAGAGCAGAATACCCGTCGTCTGCTAGAAAGGGAGGAAATCGGAGACCATACGACGTCACAATTTCTGCGGCACCTGAGAGACCTCGCAGGAGCCGTTGTACCGGACGAATTTCTCCGTACGCTGCAGTTAGCGCGCTTGCCAGCCAACATGCAAGCCATCCTCACGACTCAAGCAAACAACCCTTTAGACGACGCAGTCTTACTCGCCGACAAGGTACAAGCATAAGCAATGAAAATGCCCATGCCTAGCGAGTCGAAATCGATTTTGGACACCCCTTGTGACGTAGGCCTCACTTATCATCGGCAGACGCCACCTATTTCTCGGCCATCGGTTTAAGTTTACATTTAGGATTGTCGGTGATTCGCGGACGATGATGTGTTTTGCTTTCACGGATAACAATGAATACTTAGCACCGGCAGGCCACACCCCTTTCTCCTTCTATTTAAGTTTGTAAGCGGACGATTGTCGACGTTGTTGAAGTGCCCCATACTTGCGGCACCCATAAACTAGTTACGTAGAATTAGTTTACGATATTCGCGCGCCCCACACTTGTGGTATCCAGCTCCATACTTGACGATCGGTATTGCTGACTAGTGACTATTGTTGAGAACGCGTTACGAACGTTTTACGATTGAAGTGTTCATCAATGGGCAGAATAAAAATTAAATTTAAATAACAATAAAAAATGGCACCACGGTCACCATGATTACTGTTGAAAAGGTCAAATGAACGACCAGATTTCAGCGAAGGTATTAAACTTTGGGAAAGATCAACTAGTAAACAAAGCATTACATGAATTTGTTTAATAAAATTTACGGTGAAATGAGCGAATGAAAATTAGCTTTATAACTGAAAGTCTGAAAGACAAGTAGAATTATGCTTATGCTTGTACATGAGACGACATTCGCTGCCCACACTTCCATCGCCGTCACCACAACACGAACATTTTCAACAGATTCGCAAGAGGACGCAATGGGCACGCTGCTCCAACGCATGGAGGAAATGGGCCGCGAAATCGCATCGCTCAAAGCGACCGCCCATAATCCTCGTCAGCGTGCTCGCTCAAGGAGCCGAAGCAGGCACAGGAACGGTCAATGTTGGTACCACACCAATTTTGGTGCCAAAGCAAAAAAGTTCACAGCGCCCTGCACTTTCCCAAAAAACGACACAACCGGCCAATAACCGCGGCCATTGGCTGGAACGTTCCAAAGTGCCGTTTGTTCATAACTGACAGAGACAGTAAAAAATTCAAATGCTGATAGACACTGGTGCAGACGTGAGTGCTTCTCCGCCGAAATTAGTGCAAGGAAGACACTCCAAAACTAATTTTAGTTTGTTACGCTTCATTTAGGTTTAAGACGCGCTTTCACGTGGAACTTCATCGTGGTTGATCTAGACTACGCAATCGTTGGCGCAGACAACAAACGGTATTGTGTGCGAAGTCGACGTGCCGACGATAAAGACCATAGTGAGTGACGAGAAGGACGATTACAAACAATTACTATCGCGCTAGGCCGTCATTGCTTCACATGCATAGACAGAGCCACACGATGGCCTGAAGCAGTACCAATCAACGACATTTCAGCAGAATACATAGCCAAAACGCTGTTAACAGCCTGGATATCAAGATTCGGCATTCCCAAAACGATAACATCTGACAGAGGTCGACAATTCGAGTCTAACCTGTTCAGACGTATCACACGATATTTCGGTTGTGAACACATAAAAACAACACCCTGCCGCTCACAGTCAAATGGCATGTTCGAACGTCTCCATCGACACTTGAAAATAGCCATCAAGTGTCACAATACTGAAAACTCGGTGGACTGCTTGCCGTTCGTTCTCTTAGGCGTTCGAACAGCTCTCAAAACTGACCTAAAAACATCATCAGCCGAACTCGTGCATGGTGAACAACTCAGTTTACCAGGAGAATTCTTCCAAGGATCTCAGCAAGAATTGATATCCAACTTCGTGGATCAACTGCGCCAAAAAACCCAAGAGCACATCGCAATCACACCGCGACGTCACGGCTTGTGTTTGTGCCCCAAGCACTTCAAACAGCCACACACGTCTTCGTGCGACGAGAAGGAATTTCCAAATCTCTTCAGCGCCCTTACGATGGACCTTTCCCGGTAATCAAGAGGGGAGAAAAAACTTTCCTCTTGGAGAAAAACGGACGACACCAACACATCAACTTGGACAGAATAAAGCCTGCCTTTATTCTCCAAGACTAAAATAACGATTATGGCGGTAACACTGGTACCGCTTTCAAAATTCAATCCTCGTTTCACCCAGATGACAACACCAGCCCGGAACTCACGCCACCACCAATACAAGGAGAAAAACAGTCATCATCAAAAGGAAGGACGATTCGTCGTCCTGTCCTTTTTGACGAATAACGTTCTCACTGGAGGAGGAGTACTGTGGCACTTTGCCGCGGTAATTCAAAACTACCGCGGCACTCCTTATCTTCACCGGCAAGAGATAACGGCTGAAACGAAACACCGCTCTCTTGCAAGTCGGTCGCGCTCCCGAGAAAACGTGAATCTGCTAAATTGTTACTAATCTATGAAAGTATGTAGGCTTTCACGGTCGGTGTTATTAATTATAACGATCTTCTTCGGGATTTTGGACCGTGTTCCATTTGAAGTTCCATTAGGTGGGGTGTAGTGAACGCTCCGAGGAGCTAATTCAACAAGTGACCCCAATGAATCTCCAGACGTTTCATCCACAACTGCGGCGGACTTCATCAGTGGTTTAAGTTGCGATGTGGAAGAGCTCGAAGTGTTCTCTTCGCTGTCACATTCGCGACTGTCACATTTATATTCTGCGGCGGCGTTGCATCATTTTTGTTGTTATTTGCAGTGTTTGCTTGATTTGCTGGAATAAATGACATTACCCTTCTCGTTGACAGTACCGGTTGCCAAGTTTTGTCCATATTACTAATCTGTTAAGTTTTTGTTGAATAAATCGTTATTAATCATTGTTCAAAACAATATTTGTGGAATCCCCCACAAAGATTCAACTATTTTATCGCCTGTGGTGGGAATTTTGTGGAATACAGTATATTTCCGTCTTCAATGCCTAAGCTACCTTCGATGATTCGGCTTGGCGTTCCGAAGGAAGAAATTCAGCGAACAGCCGGATGGTCAGCTGTCTCTAGCATTTTCACAAACTTTTATAACCTACCTGTGTCTCAGATTAATTTAATTGCTGAGAAAATCATGTCTTTTGGTACTTAATTAAGAAAAGGGCATTTTGTAGGGGAGACCGGGTACAAAAGTAACGGCGGATCGAAAGTAACAAACACGCTGTAGAATTGTCCAATGGCCGAAACGACAGGCACAACTGTTGAAGATCAGTTTGCGAAGTCCCCCGCACTTGCAGACGACTCTAATTTCCAAACTGATCCTGCACAACTGCGCATGCGGCAGTAAAATTTGCCCTTAGACTGTGGCCCAAGCAAATAGTTGTTATAATAGTAACATAACTGGTTGCATATCTTTGGAAGATGAGACGAGAAAAAATAGCACGTTGCGATTTATTTTCATTCCCCCGACGGTAATAAGAAATTTCGACATGGAAAAGGAGCGATTCGCTCGGAGGCGGAGTGTAGAATATTGTATATAATAACGTAATAATCATATTAGAAATAATCATATGAAGTAATCCGTTTCTGACGGAATCGGTCCGTAAGAAATAAAAAACTAAACTAATTTTTAACAGATTACAACAATCTAATAAATTTGGGGGTTTTAATTTTTAAATTAAACAAAGAACTGCAAATTGCTTTGTATAATTAAATTAAAATTAAATAAAGCTAAATATAAAATCTAAAGTAGGTATGTAGAAACAAAAAGATATGCCCCTGTTGACTTCAACTTCCGAGCCGACTCCACAAAGAGTCCACAGTACAGTACAGCAAAATAAATGAATAAAAATCATTCTTAGCATATATAAAATACATAATTAATTTATTACTTAATACACATATAAATAAATTATGTCTATTTAAGATCTTTATTGATCTTCCTGTCTTTTCTGTCCTCTTTACACATTGTTTTGTAGTTGCTTGAGGGAGTATGAAAGGATTTGTAACATGAAATATGTTAACTCCAAAACTCTTTTCAAAAACTATTTATTTTTTATATCAACACCCAAAACCATGGGAGTGATCCACTTGCCACTTGATTAGTACATCCTACAGTTTCAACTACAAATATTATAATAAAAAACTTTTCAAATTGTTGTGATTACATTCATAAGTTATTGCCTCATATTCAGATGTCTTTTTTATATTTGAGACAGCATAATTTGCCTTGATCTTTTCTAATTCCATCCACCTAAAACACTATAAAATTATCAAAATGCAAACTTACAATTTCTGTGTCCAGTCCATGTTGATTTAATTTTTCAAAGCTTTTTGTGAGTGTATGTGGTAAGAAATGGTAAAAGTATGCCAGAATTCGCCTCAAACAACAAAAGCTAAACGCAAGAGTGACGAATCGTTATGAGGTTATGTAGAAACAGAAACCATCTGCCTCTGCGATTATTGAAGTTATGCAAGTAGTAATACGTTACGTTTAATTATACAAAAGTCATGCCCGAAAGTAAAATTCAGAATTGAACTGGCAAACTCACAAAAGAAGAAGAAAACGTAATTGTTGAGAAACTTAAACTTGGAGTTACACTGGATAGAATATTGGAAGTTGCTCGAAGAATAACAGGGACCACTTTACAAAGAATCAACCTACTAAGACGTAAAGATTTACACTATTTATCTAAAAAGCACAACATTGAAAGAAAACGACATGTGGATGAAATGACGGCAATTGCGCTAAAAGTTCAAGAATCGAATAAAAATGAGAAAAATTATGCTTTCTTCTATAAACCACAAGGTATTGTAATGTTATTATTTATGATTCACTAGTTTTGTTTTACGTTTGGGCTTCTTTAATGTGTTTATAATTATTATTTGTGAGATACTCATTATGGTGATGGTATTATTGGTGGTGGTTCTTCTTTATGTCTAGGTGAAGGTCATTCGGTTTTAAGAGTAGAAGATTTCGCTTTAGGCTTTATGAATGCAACCATGGAAAGTAAATTAAGGAGTTTTAAAGACATAATATGTATGGACGGTACCCACTGTACGAACAGAAGAAGAATGGATTTAACAATTGTTTTGGTCAAGGACGATAGAAATGCAGGGTTTCCTGTCGCATTTTTCATATCCAATCGTTTAGATCAAGTGGTACAAGAAGTTTTTTTAGGTGAATTAAAGAAAAAATTAGGAGAAACGATTCATGACGGATGATGATCCAAAATATTATAATGCATGGAGGATTGTGATGGACCATCAACCAAGAAGGCTGTTGTGCACCTGGCACGTAATAAAAAATTGGAATTTGCAGGGAAAGGCCAAAATAAAAAATGAAGAAGTCAAAAAATGTATGAAATCACATATGAAAAAATGTTTAAATGAAACAAGATTAGAGAAGTTTAATAATTTAAAAGAAGCATATTTTAAACTGCTGGAAGAGAAGAATGAGGTTGAATTTTTAAATTATTTAAAAAAGTATAAACAAATTGTTATGCAATATTGTAATTTAATATTAAAATTTTTAGATATTATTTTCAAAATGAAGAAAGAATAAGTATGTGGGCCCATTGCTACAGATTAAATGCAGGAATTAATACAAATATGGCAGTAGAACGTTTAAATAATTTATTAAAAACAAACCAAATGAAAAGAAGATATAATATTACAATTGAACAACTTTTAGAAAAAATTGAAACTGTAGTGGATAACAAAATGTGGCAACGAATATTAAACATTAGCAGACCGAATTCTCAAAATTACCAGGATAAGATATGCATCACGGCCCACAAAAAAGCAAAGCAAACAAATATGAACCATGTGCAGGAGGTGGGCCTTGGAGAATTTCAGGTAAAGTCGTTTTCAGGTGAACATTTTTATAGTTTCTTATAACGAATTGTGTGAAAGGGAATGCAGAACCATTTTTTGCAGAGCGTGTAAGATTTGTCTACATAGGTACAAGTGTGAATGTCAACAGTATGCTGTGAGGACAACCATTCGTAAACACATACATCTGGTTTGTTTGTATGAAAAGGGCAGAGGTACTAATTCTGTTTTAGATGAAGTTTTAAACAGAGATCAAATCAAGACAGAGATAGCAACATTTCATCAAAGAGAACAAGATTTACCGCCGAAGAAAAAGTTTTACAGGACTATAATGCTGTCATTTCCTCCCCACTGCACACACAAACTTCAACCCCTAGATGTTTTTGGACCATTCAAGAAAATGATAAACACTGCCTAAAAACTAGATGAGAAATCATCCCGGTCAAACAATAACTTATACATTACATTGGACAGAGAAGTATTTTCTCTTGCAGTCACCGATAGAAATGCTATTGCTGGTTTTGCATGCACTCACGATACATTAAACACCGTATGTCAGGATTGTGCTCTAAAACGGTCAACTCTGCGCGCTGCACGTTTAAAGGCGCGTATACATCTGAGCACGAACGGGAACGAGGCGAACCGAGGCCGAACGCTTGCCTCGTTTCAAATAAACAAAAAACGATTATGATCGGAACTAGGCGCAATTGAAACGCAAATGCCGTCTACATTTAATCGAATTTTCCTTTTATGTACCGATTCCGATCGAATTACCCGTGCGTCACACAACCGAATTCTGTTTGCCGCGCTTCGATGACACGTCCACATCAGTATGCTCGTTCGGCCTCGGTCTGCCTCCTTCCCGTTCGTGCTCAGATGTATACGCGCCTTAAAACAACCGGCTACTGGTTCGGATTTGTTTTGCGCAACTACTCATGTGACAGTTTTTGATATTTGTTTTCGCAGATGTACCGCATTTGATTCAACTTACACGTAATCATATTCTTGATAAGGCTTGGAACATGTACGGGCATTCAATTAATAAACTCTGCTTCTAACAATTGTTGACTTGTTCTAGTTCTGAACTTTTGAACAATTGTTTAAAAGCTAATACCTACAGTTTTATCTTATTGTTAAAGGATCAAAAAGACAAAAAGTGAGACCTGCAGTGCAATTGCTTTCCAACTCGGTAGCAAAAGTGATTAGATAGTTAGAAAAGAAGGGCCACTTGAATGCTGACTTTTCGTGGGAAAAGGTTTCGGACATAATTGAGCTAGTTAGTAATTGGTTTGATATGCACAATTTGCGATCAAAATTTAACGGTTCTCTAGAAAAAAATGCTTTTGGTATTGACATTGAAAGGCAACAAGAACTAAGACTTCAGAGAATACAGAACTTTTTTTCTTACATAAGAGGAATGGGTGGTGCGAACGATTACCCCTCTCGATTTTAAATATAGTCTTAAGTGGTATATGATATGGAAGCATTCTGTTGCAATTTTAACCGCGAACAAAAACACTGAATTCACCGCAGAATCTTGCTTATTGCAACCATTAGTTGAGACGGCTAACACAGAAATTTGTTTAACTTAAAGTTTTTTTACTAATTTAAAAGCAAATTTACAGTGTGAATTTCGAAATTCATCTGACGAAAAAAATGTTGTAGATTATTCATTTATTGAACCTCATTACGCTGAGGTAGGTTGCTTCCCCGAGGGACCTGGGATAGAGTGCCTCCTTGAGGAACAAGTGGCAGTAAGTTATAGTGAAAATAAATTGCTACCGAATTTAAATAAACAAGAGACTATTCAACAAGATGCATTAACATATTTAGCCGGATATGTTGCACACAAATTTCGAGGCAAATATGATTTGGGATTAGAAGCACAAAAATTGCAAATTACCAATGCGGCAGATAGTTGGTTGACTTTTGTTTCTCGGAAGAGTCTCTTATATCCCAAAGATGAGTTTTTAAAAACGACCATGATTCTCGAATCTGGATTTAATAAAATGCATGGTGCTTCTCTGATAGATGGCAAACATTTATTTACAAATTTATGTAATAAAACAATATCGTAATTATATAATAAGTTGGTGGAAGTGATTCCTAAGGAAGTAATTCTTTGATTGGCCAGTTATACTGACATCTAACTTTGCGATCAGTATTCTAAAACTGTATAATCAATGAAAAGAACTATGTATACAGGGTGAGTCATTAGTGAGGGATCGGTCCATAACTTTTAAATCATGTAAGATACAACAAAATTTTAAAGACAATTTGTACACCGTTGGTCAGGCTGCACAACCTAAAAATATTTTCACGTATACAGGATGTTCCAAAACTCATAATTGCTACACAACTTTGTTTTTTCAAATAAAACTACCAGTATTTTATTTCTCCATTAGAACCCCTTTTCACATAGATTTATGGTGATATAAGAAATTTTACATTCTGGATCACCGTTATCAAATTATCATTTTTTTTTCACATTTTTTGTCATTTACAGAGGTTCACTTAAAAATTTACTGAGAGGTTGTTTTAGCAGCTAGAAGGCTGAAGTTTGATACAAATATGAAGAAAGGATTGCTCTTTACGCCCAATGTGCAAAATATCATTTTTACTATACAGGCTCTGCAAAAATTTGTGTCAAATTATACTATTTTTAAATAAGCTTAACTTAATTTTTTTAAATGGAACTCCCTATATTTTTGTATGTCATCGAATTCGCCTGGAGTCTGGCTACGTTTTTTATTAAGGCTGTTCTATAGCGGAAATTCATCATTTACGAGATATTTGATATTTTTGGATGTGATACAGATTGAGCCAGGATAAGGTAGATAGTGTGCCATGGAAATCATAGAAATCATAGAACTAACATTTCAATACTACACTGTTGTGTCATCACCGACTTGTTATTTGATTATCCATTTCATTACCCACAATTAATTCGATTTTACAAGAACAAATCGATATGATTTATTGTCTGGAAGAAGGCGAAATAAATCCTCTGCTTACGGCAAGAATTTACGCTCAACGTTAAATAAATCAACAAATAAACATTTAAAGAAATAAATATAAAAATTCAATAAAGTAAGCTAAACTAAATAATATATTCAATGTTGCGGCCACCTCTATGTGCACACTTTCACGCGGTGGGTGAATGATCTTCCAATATTTCGTAAAATTTGCTGGCAAACGCTTCTAAATGCATTTTAGATTCTTATTTTCATGTTCTCTTTGGTTGTTTCGCTTAATTTCAGACAATAAATCAAATCGATTTGTTCTTGTAAAATAGAATTTATTGTGGATAATGGAATGGATAATTAAATGACAAGTCGGTGACGACACAACTGTGCAGTGTTGAAATGTGAGTTAAAATGATTAACATGGTTTTCATGGCACACTATCTACTTTATCTTGCCTCAATCTGTATCACAGTCAAAAATATCAAATATCTCGTAAATTATAAATTTTAGCTATAGAACAAGCTTAATAAAAAACGTAGCCAGACTACAGACGCATTCGATGGAATACAAAAATAGAGGGGGTTCCATTTAAAAAACTAAAGTTAAGCTTATTTGAAAATAGTATAATGCGACACGAATTATTGCAGATCCTGTATAGTAAAAATTATATTTTGCATGCCTGGCGTAAATAGCAATCCTTTCTTCATATTTGTATCAAACTTCAGCCTTCTAGCTGCTAAAACAACCTCTCAGTAAATTTTTAAGTGAACCTCTGTAAATGACAAAAAATGTGAAAAAAAATTGATAATTTGATAACGGTGATCCAGAATGTAAAATTTCTTATATCACCATAAATCTATGTGAAAAGGGGTTCTAATGGAGAAATAAAATACTGGTAGTTTTATTTGAAAAAACAAAGTTGTGTAGCAATTATGAGTTTTGGAACATTCTGTATACATTAAAATATTTTTAGGTTGTACAGCCTGAGAAACGGTGTACAAATTGTATTAACAAATTTTTTCTATCTAACATGGTTAAGGAGTTATGGACCGATCCCCCACTAATGACTCACCCTGTATATTACTTTCAAAAATATATTTTTATTTTAGTTTGTATGTACTTGTGAAATATATAAAAAAATATTATTCATTGTCATGTTTTCCGTGCATTCATTGCACTATAATAATTTGAATTACCCCTAAATTATATTGCTTTGAAGCTCTAAGTAAACGCTTGCATCGCGGATCACATCACAGGTACGACAGAGACGGAGAATGTCTGCGCGCTAACATACCGTGTTTACTTAAGTGTATGGTGCATGTGTTACGCCGAATGTGCGAAACTGCCTAATGCGTGCATTAGGCAGAATTTTTCCGAATGAATGAACTTGGTTGTAGTTATAAAAGTGTGTTGTACATATATAAATATATTTTCCGTAAATATTGGGTTTGATATTTTCTATAAAGGACCGCAACTGTGGTGTACCCTATTATAATTATTATATAGTATAGTATTATTATAAAGTATAGTCGCGATTCACCCCGTCGCTGTCGGTTGTTCGACGCCGTGTGCCCCATTAATAGCGCCCCCCGAAAGCCGCGGTCGCCACACTTATACTTGTTATGGCCATCCTTTATGTTCATTGTCTAGGATTAAGTTTAAGTTATTGTGTACCATTTTCTGTTTGTTATCTATTTTCGTTACTGTGTGTTCAATATATGTTTGCTCGAGGCATAGTCGTTTGACTCCCTTCGCCTCCTTCCTTGCCAGAAACTCCAAGAGAAGCTTATTAGAGAAATTTAATAAGTGTAAGGGACTCGCCCCCGGCTGTTAAGTTGTCTAGCCGTGCTCGGGCTAGTCGGCAAAAAGTCCCGTAACAGTTGATTTTATAAAATTAATTTTAAAACGATATGTCAGTATTCGAATTCACCACGAAACGAATAAACATTAGGAAAGTGTAACAAGAGAGCGGGTGAGAAGCTCTCTCACTAAACTGATTCTTTTGAAAAATCAGTAATTAATAGGAGTACGTATTATTTTATGCAGATTTTTATATTTCGTAATTATTCTTTGTTTTTTAAATTCATTACTCAAATTTCTACGGGCCTTGAAAACCAACAATTATTTCTTATGCTTTCAAATAAAATTCAAAATTTCTCTATCTTAGATAGGATTGCAGTACTGTGTTTTGATGAAGTGTCTATTAAGGCGAACCTTTTTTACAACAGTGGCAGGGATAAAATAGTTGGTGTTGTTGATTATGGCGATGACAGAGAAATTATTCAAAACTACATTAAACGCCTTGGTCCTGATAATCCGTGGAAGTTTTTCAAAATGGAGTCAGCCCGTGGCTTTTACGTTTGACCATGCGGCTTGTCCAACTGAAAGTTTAAGGGATATCATATTCCGAACACTGCAGAAATTGAAACAAATTGGAATTGAAATAATTGTAATTATTTGTGATATGGAGTCCAACAATGTTAATTTAGTATATAAGCTCAACATTTCAGTGGAAAAGCCATATTTTTTTATTGAACACAAAAAATAATATTTATGTATGACACTCCCCACCTTTAAAGGCGGTGAAATGAAATGATGTTGATCAGAGTTTAGTTTAACTTATGCATCACGCCAGTTAATACGATTTCTACGAAATGGCGGTCCAACCAACGGTGATGTGCACAATGTTGAACGTGCCTTTGTAGGTATACCATGGATGGACTGGGAAGAATTTGATGGTGTTGCCGTATCACCTGGCGTATTACCACAAATGGTACGAATCACCAAGACATGCTACGAAGCCTGGGTCGATGAGACTGACAATGGGCAGATTAGCCTACGTTGGACGGACCACGAATACCGAGTGTTCGTTCAAATAATTCAGTCCATGAGCAGTAAGAAAGGGTTTAATATATCCACCGACCTGTCCCATGGCAATGTCAGCTTAGCTCAAGTAGTGGAATGTGGGTCGATCTTGTGAGTGGTTCACAATGTACAATGTCGACGCCTTTTCTATCAAGTTAGGAGCAGCGTTCTGTTTTTCCAACGTCGGAGATATTTCAGTTTAGAGTTGTGTGTGTACACATTAAAAACATTATGTCACTGTGGTAGTGTGTAGTGTGTGTGCTGTTAAAAACTGTACACACAAATATTATAAATCAACGACAAGTTTCTTCTCTTTCCCAAAAGTTTCAAGGTATGGAATTTAATAGAGAATTCATATTTTACATAATTGTATTAATATACTGTGAAAAGTTTTTTGACAACAATTTAATGAAAAAGCTGCTTTTCAACGCCATACCGTCAATTTTTGCTAGATCGGAAAACCCTTGGCCTGTGCAAAATGAACACAATTATTTTGCTTGTATACCCGAGTCCGAGAGTACACCTTTAGAAATTCAACGTATTATAATTTAGATCGTCTATCTACAGATAACTTAGTATTGACCTCAGTTCAGTTTATTAATTGATTTATTAATTATTTAGCTGAAGTGAAAGAAGAAAGCCCCGATAGGAAAATCCAGGCGCACATCGTGGCTTCTCAGAGTACGAGTACCCAAACATCGTCGTTGAATTTTGCGGAGAAGATGTTTGCAAAATTTATATCGGTCCAAACTGACCAATTACAGAAAAAGACGCAAAGCGTAGATAGGTGCTCGAATGAGTTTAAACTTGAGTGTATTCAATATGTAAACATTCTTGAAAATGTTCTGATTCCTACTGTCCGCGAACTATGGCGACTCGCATATTATCTTGATCCAAGACAATTGCACAATTCACAACAGTCGTATATGATCCGTGAGTGGATTAGAAAACAAAGAATAACCGTCTTGCCGTGGCCCGCAAACTCACCGGATTTAAACCCCATCGAAAATATGTGGGGTGTTATAGTGCGTGAATGAAGCCCGGTTTCTAAATACACATACTGCGAGCCAATAAGATGTGCACGCCAATGACGTTTGCCAATTTTCCTTCTCAAGTTCCGAATTAATTGTTTTCTCAATTTTATCGTGTGACCGTACTCCAAAAGGTCGTCGTTGGACTTTGGATGAAAAAATTATTTTATTCGCAATTTTTTTAACGCAGTCCTAAATGTTACTCTTTTTTCGCAGACTCCTTCCATTTCCTTCCAAATATACCTTTCTTTTACTTCTTCAAAATGTTTCGTTTAAAGCTGGCATAAATGACCACCTTTTTCACCATCTTAGTCGTTCCCTCTCTAGCAGAACTCATGATGATCGCATTTGTATTTTATTATTTAATGAAATTGCATTGAAAGAACATATGCAATGAGGACACTATTTTGGGTTACGAGGATTTTGGAAACGAGTGTGGGTCTGACAAATTAGCCAATCATGCACTTGTTTTCATGGTCCATGACATTACAACTAAATGGAAACAACCTCTTTGTTATTACTTTAGCAACGGTACTTTGTCTTCTTCGCAGATGGAACCAATATTCTTGCAAGTTATTGACGCCTGCCATAAATAAAACATTATGATTATTAAGTAGGTATATATATAACGATTTTTTCGAGATTTTGGACCGTGTTCCACTTGAAAACACACAAACAGCAAATTGCTATCAATTACCCTGAGTGCCAAACAATGAATAAAGACCACGGTGAGTCTGACAGTGCTGGCTCGTCCACTGCGATAATTGACAGCGATATTTTATCCGAAATAGGTCGAGCGTTTCTATCACCCAGGGACCCGCTTTTCAGGGTTCTTGCTCTCCTCCGACAATATTATGTTGGCACTATGTCTGCACTCTGGCAGCTTCCTTAGAATCATGTCACCAGACTCTCCAGATTCCGCCTGAGGAGGTAGGAAAAATGCCTCCATTCCTTTTGGGGGTCCTGGCTCTTACTAGGCTGAAAGCCCTCGGAATGAAGAGATACACGTTGACGTGGATGACATACTGTCTATAACACACGGGATGAGAAAGTACCACAATAGGCTGGAAGAGAGGTGGGGACCTGTTATAACATACATCCCCGCTGAGGTATTATTAACCTTTGAAAAGGAACTAGCATAGAAAATTGACAGAATAACCCACAATTGAAACCACAATGAACAACTCTAAAGAACGACAGAAAAACAAGTTTGATCGCCTGGTAGAGCATAGACGTCAAAAACCTACTCTTGATACACAGCGTACGGTAGTGAATCTTTCTAACTACCGTCTATCACCAGAGGAATCTGAGGTTCTTGGGAACAGATCACCGAGATGGCCCTTATTTATAAATTGCCAAATGCTGTTTGATGCTATACTAATGCAGAGTAAGTAGATGCATTAATGATAACATTCACACTTTGTGCTAATCTTGTTTGTGGCAATTATTTTAGTACCACAAGGAACCATATAGTGGAGAGCAAAAATTCTCGGAGAGTGAGTAGATGCATGAATTGTCATTGGATTCACACTGCTAGAGATGAACAATTACCAGAAGCTTGGCAAGAACTGGAAATTGTTGACTTTGAACAGGTGCCTGGACCTTCAACATTTTCAACAAATTTCGAAACACCAGCAGTTCGACGAAAGAAAAGAAAGTTGTCTGCTGACGTTGCATCTAGCGTAATACCATTAGATAACGCACTGAAGGATATATCAGCTGGCATAACGTCCTTTATACAACTACAAAGTGAAAAGTGTGAGAATGGTACAAACCGCATTGACACCTTTGCTTCTTATATACGAGCCGAATTAAAATCGTTGCCGACACAGGAAGCGGACATAATATTGCAATTATTGCAAGTAAAAAAAGGCTTAGAGAAAAATGAAAACATAATAATAATAATGTTTTAATTTATTTTATTTAATTTTTTTTAACATGTATATTATGTATTAAATATTATTTTATCTAATCAATTTGTTTTGCGAATGTATTCACTTTGCCAAGGGGCTCATCTGCTGAGAATATCTCCATCACTCTCTGACCCATAGGCGCCAATATACATCTAATTATTGCAAGCAGGTAAGAGACGTCATTTGTAGAGTAATTAATGTGAAGAAGAAGCCAAAATTAATCACTTTCTGTATCCCTTGCATGCATCTACAAAACACGCAGCAGCATATTCGGGGGTATCATCATCAACCATTATAAAATAAAAATCGAAGATGAGGAATGCAACAATTGGAGACAGGAACAATCCTTATCTTCGCCGAAGAAGCATCGTAAACAAGAAATAATTAATGACGAAATAAACGCTTTTGATTTTCAAGTGACACGGCGGGAAATCTAATTTTTTCATTTAGTGCATAAGTCGGTGCACACGTTGTGTAAATTATTGGCGGTTTTGAAACCAAAATTTAATTTTTCTCTATCAAAAACAAATTTGTATATATTACGACGTGCTCGCGGGTTTGTTTGACGCAAATGCCCATGAGTAAGAAGTCTCTTATATGTGCAGTCGCTGGATCGGCAGAATAGGTAGCGCAGCCTGGGAAGCTACTGCAGTCGCTGAATCGGCAGAACAGGTAGCGGAGACTGGGAAGCTACGTATGAAAAACGTGGAACGCAAGACGGTATTCAGACGAGAGCTCGTGTGGAGTAAACATGTAGATTCGCTTATTCATTGTTCCACAATTACATTATATTATTATAATTACTGTGATTCCTACATCATTCTCCCCAAGTCTACATATGTTTCAAGTTCGGACAAGAAGGCCACTATTCAACCAGATGTAACGAGGCGACTGCTAGTGAAACCGGTAGTGACGTTTTAGAAAAGAGGGTTGACTTTTCTGTTGCCCAATCAGCTGAGGGGCAACTTATGTATGATACTAAGGTGAATATGTTTTGATTAAAAACGAAGAACGTAACCAAACCAAGTTAGACAATAAATGTAAAGGCCCCTTTAGAATCCAAGAGTTTTTGGATAGTGAGAAGTATTTACTCAAAACACTGAACTCGAACAGTACGTTTTACTCGTGTTTTATGGACTAATAAAAAAGAATAAAAGAAATAATGGCAGAAGTTCCTTTGCATGTAAGTCTAACTTACGAAATAAAACACACAAAGTTAAAACTAGAAAATGATAAACTAAAGATCCGGCTCGAAGGATCAATGTTTCGCCACTAGTCTTTTAGTAGCGCGTGATGTACAGATGAGTAAAACAACTTTTGTTCTAATACTACTCCATTTACAAAAACACTATAACTATACACGTATACGCAATTTGGATAAAAATAATATGAATTTTGTTCTTTTACCACAAATCTCGTTCTCCATTTCTGATGTGGGGCTTCCCGTTTTGTTTAAAAATGTCTTCCAATAATGTAAGGGCGTAACAGCTATAAATTCTTATCTAGGGGGAGTAAAAAATTTAGAAGTAGGTTGTTAGGGTGGCTTAGATATAGAATAATAATTAAAAAAAATAAAAATAGCAAGATTTTGTAATCGACTCGTTAATAAGTGTGAGTGGTTACATATTTGGCGCCCAACTTCGAGGCCAGATCCTTGCCTGAAAACTCAGAAAGTTTCGTCTTCTACCGAAGCCTGGATGTATCCCGGCTCTTTCGAAGTTCCGGAAGCTGTCTTCACTGTGCTTAGCGCTCAGCAATTTAAGACGGTTCAACTTCGCGAGCTAGGTCTATCAGTATCAGCTGCATACTGAAAACGTGTACAACACGTCGGGTTCCAAGGATACTCGTGCGGGAAGCCTTCCAGCGCATCACTATAATCTCCGATCAGCGAGTACCTCAAACTACATTAAAGAAACTGACAGTGTGAAAAAAAGGCGTTCGAGATGACAACCCCGGTGACGATGACCAACGAGCAGTTGCAAACCTTGTTAGAAAGCATGGGACACATGGTACTACAACAAGCCGCAAATGTATCGGCGTCTGCTGCAGCTGCATTTCAAAATTCATTTGTCGTAACCGCTGTTTCTCCAGGTACTCGCACACTGCAAGTCACCATTTTCAGCTGATAAAAAGGAGGATGTAGAAGCATTTATCGATGCCATCACTGTTTATAAAGAATGTCTGAACATTAGTGACGACAACGCCCAGAAAAGATTACCTATGCTACTGGATAAGTTAGCAGCAACCTGGTACCAAGGAGCTCGAAGTTCATTGAAAACATGGCAATCAACGCTTGACGGATTACGAAACGTCTTCGGTAGAAAATTACCGCCACACCGTATTTTCCGCGAGTTGTTTTCACGAGAGCAACGAATTGACGAGCCAACCGATGTGTTCGCCAGCCGCACACGCGCCTTGCTAGCTGAATTACAAACTTTTTAGAATCCGCGAAACCTCTAATGAGTAGCTCAAGATCCTGAAGATATGCAGTATATTGTAGTCCCGAAAATATTTGGGACTTATCATGTTCGACTAATGAGATAGATGACAATTTGCAAGCACTAACAGCTGAAAAGTGTGTTGAAGTGATTGATCTTTAATTGATTAGGTATTAATTATTATAAAGGGTGATTTTTTAGGGATTTTGTTTTTCAATGTTTTTTATTTACCGATAACACGTGATTCGTGATTTGTACAAATGTTAAACATGTTCAGTTAGTATTGCCATTTTATCATGGAAGGACTTACACCCGAACAACGCTTACAAATTATTGAACTTTATTATCAAAATTCGTGTTCGGTGAAAAATGTTTTTCGCTTACTTCGACCATTTTATGGTCGTCATAATCGACCTAGTGAGCAATTGATTCAAGCCGTAATAACGAAATTCCGCACCAATTACACGCTTTTGGACCTCAAGCCAGCTACCCGTATGCACAGAGTGCGTACGGAGGAAAATATTGCTGCCGTAGCCGCCAGTATTGATGAAGACCCCAATTTGTCCATTCGTCGCCGTTCGCAGCAGTTGGGATTGTGTTACTCGACAACTTCGAAGATTTTACGCAAGGATCTTGGTCTAAAGGCGTATAAGATTCAGCTCCTTCAAGAACTGAAGCCGAGCGACCTGCCACAGCGTCGAATTTTTGCTGAGTGGTCCTTAGAAAAACTTGCGGCAGATCCACTTTTTTACCGAAAAATCGTGTTTAACGACGAAGCTCATTTCAGGCGAATGGGTTTGTTAATAAACAAAATTGTCGCATTTGGTGTAATGAGCAGCCAGAGGCGATACAAGAACTGCCAATGCACTCAGAAAAATGCACTGTTTGGTGCGGTTTATGGTCCGGCGGAATCATCGGTCCGTATTTCTTCAAAAATGACGATGGCCGCAATGTTACCGTCAATGGCATCCGCTATCGTTCGATGATTTCGGACTTTTTTTTGCCTAAAATGGAAGAGCTGAATCTGGTTGACATGTGGTTCCAACAAGACGGCGCTACATGCCACACTGCACATGAAACCTGCGACAACATTTTGGCGAAAATTTAATCTCGCGATTTGCAATGGTGAATTGGCCACCAAGATCATGTGATTTGACGCCGTTAGATTATTTCCTTTGGGGCTACGTAAAATCTGCAATCTATGTGGATAAACCGACGTCGATTGCCGCTTTGGAGAGCAACATTACTCGCGTCATTGCCGAGATACCGGGCGCTATGCTCGAAAAAGTCGTGCAAAATTGGACTGTGCGAATGGACCACTTAAGACGTAGCCGTGGCCAGCATTTACAGGAGATAATTTTTAAAAAGTAAATGGCAAACATTCATTTGTCAACTGCTATATTGCTGCTATATTGCTTGCTATATTAAACATATCAACACTCTCTTACCGGCAGTTTAGTAAAATTCATGAAAACGTGGCCGACGTTATCTACAAATCTGCTCTTTCTACAATGAAAAATGCAGCTATGGAAAAAGCTAACCTGGCAAGAGAACTTTGAGAAGTAGATCTCGACGGTGTGCCTTGTATTACAGTTGTGGCAGATGGAGCCTGGTCAAAACGGTCGTACCGGGTAAACTATGATGCACCATCAGGTGTTGTAAGTTATATGTCTTTTAGTAAATTAAAAGCACAATTATTGTACTTCATTAGGCATGCATAGTTGGAGCCAGAACCGGCAAACTTTTGTTTATCGGTGTTAGAAATAAATATTGTTGTATGTGCAAAAGGGCAGCTGCCTTAAAGATATCCCCAAAAGACCATAAATGTTCCAAAAACTGGAATGGATCGTCTATACGCATGGAATCCGATGTAATAGTGGAAGGCTTTAAAACTAGTTTGGACACGCATGGATAAAAGTACACGAAATTGGTTGGAGATGGAGACAGTAGTGTTTACAAAAAAATATGTTTGGCAAAACCATACGGTGCAACTACAATCATACGCAAAATCGAATGCACAAACCATATTTTAAGAAATTACTGCACGAAACTGGTAGATTTGTCGATAAAACATTTTAGTTCGGAACAGAAGTTAGTAAGTAACCCCTCAATTACGGAAAATTTTACATTCGAACATAACCAGATTTAGAACGGGTATAAAAGAAGCTTTGGAATATCGAAGATCATAAGTTATTTCTATAGAAAGGCAAATAGAACTTTTAAAAAATGATATAGAAAACTGTCCAAAACACATATTTGGAGACCACTCGTCTTGCGATCGTTACTTTTGCAACGGTTCCAGAGATAACGAAACAAATTTTAGAAGCATGTGGCATTTTAGTAGACAACGATTTTCGGAAATCTTTTGAAACAAAATGCCTAATTAAATATGAAAAATAATGCAGCAGAAACGTATAATTCAATAGTTTGCAAATTTGTAGGAGGAAAGAGAATTAATTTTGGAATAAAAAACAACTATGAAGTGCGCTGCAATGCTGCAGCACTATCTTTTAATCGAGGAGCCGAATATCTGGCTACAATTCATAAATCAATAACTGGAAAAAGTCCCGGAAAATTTGGAAAAATGATTATGGAACGGAAAAAACGAAAACTCCTTGCACAGAAAAGCCGTCGTGAACTTTTTCCGAATAAGAAACGAAAGCGAACTTCTGCTCCAGCTGACGACGATTATGGAGTTACCGAATTAGAAATGGACGATCATGAATTTGCGACCAAGGCAAATGAATTCCTCGAGTATTTGAGAAAAACACCAGAGGAAATAAAAAATATCGAAAAATGTACGCCAGGACAGTCCACTAATGAGAAGTGGAATGAAGAATGAATGTACCGACTCACTGCATCAAATTTCGGTCGAATCTGTAAAAGAAGGAAGAGTAGTGATTCAAAGAAGCTTTGCAAAGATTTACTTTCGTCGCATTTTCTCTTCACTAAAGTTATGAGATGGGGCCGTGATAACGAAAAAACCGCCATTCAATCATTTGAAGTAAATATGGAGTTCACGTAAAAAAATGTGGTTTGTACACTGGCGGCCTAAAATTATACGAATTTAAGGCGCAACATGGGTGCAACCAGCAATACCTTTATCGAAAAGAGGGGTCTGTGGGCAGATCCCAATGCTGGAGAGAATCATGGAGGGGGCCATTGAACGGCATTTAGCAGAACGGAATGGAGCCACTAAATTATTACATTGATGCATAACTTATACTTGCAAATACAAATGGCGGACTATTGATCGCATTCTATCTGCTGAACCATTTTTCTAGTCGATTGGTGCGAATATTCCTAAATAAGCTGATTCAATCGCTCTTCATCAAACTCAGACGGTCGATCCGAGCGTTCCGCGTCCTTGCGGTCAAATTTGCCATTTTTTAATTTAATAAACCAATTCCGGGTCGTCCTTTCAGGCATTGCATAGACAACAAATCTTTGCAACAAATTACTCGAATGATTCGATAGACATTTGGTAGTAATTAAAAAAATTACATACAACTTCTTGGGGCAGGTCCGGATGGAAGAATAGACTACCAGGTACAAGGACAAATAGCAATAGCAAAAAGCCGCTGGCGCTATTTTATCGTCTGGACTCCGAAAGGAATTTTGGTTGATAAGGTATGTATAAAGCAGACAGTTGCAAATTTAGTACCTAGCAGATTGGCGTCACCATTTTTTTTTTTAGATTGAACGAGATGAAGAGTTTTGGAAGGGTGAAATTATACCTAAGCTGAAAACATTTTATTCAGAGCATATGCTAAAAGAGATTATCAAGTAGCTATATGTCCATGCGCTGCACTTTCGTCCATCAGAGAATCCATACTTAGGTATAAATAGCCATCAATGGCCAACATAAGGGAGATCCCCCTGGACATGGTGGTCAACTATTTCAACCAAATAGGATGGCTATCGACCCAGCTAGAGTGATCTCCTAACGGAGGCAGGACAAGGGGCCCGCTGGGGCATAAGTTCAGTGGTCGCACAGACTACCCTCCACAATTTTACAATACACTACAAATAGATATATATGTCCACCTTTAGCGATTATTCCTTACGTCAGACCGTCAAAGGCATTAATACAAAATGGACGCCTAGAAGCGTGATGGCGTCTGGGGCTCTGGGGGTGTATACAATAGGAGCGGTAACCATTCGTCCCTTAAGAAAGTACGTGACGTCCGCTACTTTCAGGGACCCCTGTTGGTTTTTTCCGTCGGCGAGGACGATTGTTGCGGGCCGTTCCTGGAACCGACACTGGTCCTTCATCAGGACGCGGTAAAGTTCTGGCGACGCCAGATTGGTACGAGCTCCCGAATCGAGGACTGCATCCACCAGGTGTCCGTTGACCTTGACCTGTAACGTGGGTCTGTCGTGGAATTCGATGTGGACGGCACTGAGAGCGACCGTGGTTGGATTGGTTTTTGAGGTGTTGCACGTCGTGCAGCGTCTGCGGATCGTTCCGGGTGCTCCGCAGCCATAGCATTTAATTCCGCCGGTGTCGTTCTTCTCCCGGGGCTCGTTCCTTTTGGCATCTTCGGCCGAGGCCTTCTTTCGACATACCGCGACGTCGTGGCCGGGGGCGCGACAAAAGGAACACCTTGTCTTGTTGGATCGTTTTTCTTCCTTCTGTGGTTGGTCCCGTTGTCGTTCTGCGAGCATGGCTTCGGCAAACCGAGCTTTTTCGAGCAGTGTCGCGAACGTGGTGCCTGGTTGAAGAAGCACTTTTTCGAGAATTTCGTGTCTCAGTAGGCAAGCTGCGTGTCCAGTTGGGCGAAAAGAGCACGTTTTTGCGCAACGAATAATCCAGTCGGCGTGGTTAGTCCTTAGGGTTCAGCAAAGATGGCCAAGTATACGCGATAGGCGGGAAGTTTAGGGGCATATTCATTTTGTATTGCTTCCTTAGCTTCTTCCCGTGTAGGTATGGTGGATTTGACGCCGTTCCACCAGGTCAGCGCCTGACCTTCGAGCAAGAGGGGCATCCCATCGATGGCATTCTGGTCGGTTATGCCTTCGCTTTTCTTTAAAAAATCGGCGCTAGAGATGAAATCATCAACGGCGGTTTGGCTCCGGGCCCCGTTGAATCTTGCCGTGCAGTGAGTGAATTGTTTCTGTGCACGCTCCGGGATGATTCGTTCCACAATCCTGGCTAGTTGTTCGATCGCTTCTGCGTTCAAAGCCATCCTGGCCTGGCTCCTGGTTGTCGGAATTGTGTTGGCGTGGTCGTTATTCGTTCACGGGTTTTAGCGTCGTTCCGGCGTCGGTTCGGCCCCACGTTGGGCGCCACTTGTAACACTTATCAGTTACTAATTTAATTAACGTATGTACATATATATATACAGAGATGTTGAGGCGGTGTCCAGTTTCGTCTTTTAGCCGATCTGAGCTTTTCGTCTACACGCCAGCAGAGCTTTGAAAGTCTTCAGATTGCGCTAATCGACTGACTGTGGTGGAGTCGGATCCGCTTTAGCTGGTTTCTTAGATTCTTGGTCCACACCCTAGCAGAGCAAAGAAAGCTTAGAGATCGAGCCGAGCAGTTGACTGTCTTTTTGGGGTTGCGGGGGTGCTTTTATCCCCGTCTCCCACTGTTGGGCTGCGGTGAGGGTAGTACTCCTTGGGGGGATCCGTAGAGGGGTGAATCGTTCTTTCCCGGATGGTGGCGCTATTCTGGTGGGCGCTCGGTGAAGTCGTGTTATAAAATAATGTATGCTTCAGATTTAATACATTGTAGCAAAATTATTTTATATTACTCAGTAGAGAAATAGAGGCAGGTACTTAATATCGTCAAAGAGAGAGAGGGGGGGGGTATACCGCTTCCTCTTAATCTTGATAATAATAAATAATACACTGTACCAATGAAAATGCTTCAATAGATTTATCACTCCAAATGGCGTATTAATAGGTCTAAAGATACCACTATTGCCCACGAGCTACAAGAACCCAGTTATCACTATCCCGATTAACAAAGGCAACAACTGGTTGCAAAGCGCTTTGAATCATGAAGACCTAAAGTTAAAAATGCAAATAAGAACCACTGGTCTCATATGAATATGGTGAACTATATACAGTGTTACCACAACAAATTTAGTATATGCTCAACCAATATAATCTGGAGTAGTGATAACAAGGATCTATGTGTGCGACGGCATTACTGTTCAGGCCTCTCTTTGTGCTTAAACTATGCAAACTCAAGCCTCTACTTGATAGCTTTATTAAGCTGCCACAAGCTGTGCCAGTATATCCTTCTCAATAGTTACTTGCTGTAAGCAATGATGTGGATCAAGGAATCCTATTGTGTTCCGATCAAGCATGCAGCACAGTTGAAACTGTTTTACCATTGAAACCTAATGCACTAGTAAGAGTAGGATTAGAATTCTCACTAGACATTGATTCTATGCATCTGAGTATGCCCTTTTGTAATCTGACTATGAGTTCAGTGACAAATGCAAGACAAGATTATGGACATACCTATAGACAACATCATTCCAACCTCCCTCAGACATTTTCGGTAATTTCACCTTACTGGGCAAATAAAATCTGAGCGGCTTTGGCAACACTTTCGCTAAAGGGGGCTGGCTGGTCGTCAGGCCACACCCCCACAAATATACATACATACATTCATTCACCTTACTGTCAAAAAAGAACCCAAAGTTCTCGATAACAACAAAATACTTTATCTTATCAGAACCCTCTCTGAGTATAGAGGAATAGGAAAAAACTGCCAAGAATTAGACAAAAAAGTTCTTGACCAAAGAAGCAAATCTCAGCTATCAACTACAAGCAAAGCTGGTCAACATTATGTTATGTATCTACGTTTGTGTACGTGTGTATACAGATGTCCCAAAAATAATGGCATTAATTTTAAACAGTAATATAACTCGTCAAACCCAACAACTTTTCTTAATAAATTTTTGTTGCAAACGTTATTATTACGTAATTCGTGAAGAAGTACGGATGTTTTTAGATGTTCATTATTTTTGTAGGTAGGTATCTTGTAAGACGTCCCTAGGGTTTCGCTCTTTACCTTCCCACCGTGCGGAGATATCATCCTCATGGTGTGCGAGAAGGAAAGAAGTTTTAAACATCTGGTTTTTATTATTATTTTAAGAACACAAAATTAATCAATCAGATGTTGCGGAAAAGCAACCAACAATTATTTTATTGGCCTTGCTATACAGCAAGAGAAGAACTTCTCGCGTGTTCTACTGCTTGTTTTTATTAACTTTTTAATCCCGAATATAAGCGTAATAATGTCTGAGCGGTCGTCTTCTCCCCACGGCGGTGTCCCTTCGCCTCCTCCTTCGACATATAATTTTAACGAATATTGATTCCTATTTAGCAACAGAAAATATAATTAACGAAATTATCAAAAACAATTAGCAACATGTTATTCAATTAATTAATATATATATATAATTATATGCGCAAATTGAAGAACATGAGATAGCGAAGGTTATTTGGCACAATTATTGGACACTAGCTGAATGTACCCGGCGTTGCCCGGACGTAGATTAAATAAACGCAGTGTTGACAAAAGTGGTGTATTTGTGATGTAGACTAATCGACATTATAATACAATTAAACAGGAATGCTCTACTTTTCCAATCACAAAATAAACAAATTTGCTGAAATTAACCTGCATTGCCAGGACCGGGTACTTCAATATGATTTGGAAAATGACGATAATTTCGTTCCTGGGTGCAAGCTCCTTTTTTTTCACTCTTTTTCACTCTTCAAGAGAAGGAGAGTTGACAGAGAAGCTGAACTATTCCAAATTATTCCCATTTAGTTCTCTAACAACATTAAAGAATGTCGTCGAAGAATGTTGAAATATATAAATAAATAATTTCACACCATAAAAACGATGTATTTGGTGTAGTTTCGGATGATTAGGTTTTTTTTGGGGATTGTTTTGAATGGTTATTGATGGTTGGCGGGGTTTAGCTTTGGCGGATTAAACGAAACTTTTGGTAATTTTAATGCGATTGGGTTTAGTTTGGCTTGGTAAGAAGTGGTTGGGGTGATATAGCGGAAGTCGAAGTAATTTATGCGAGTTTAGCGTAGTTTGCTTGTAATTCGTAATTTTTTTACATTTTAGGTTGATGTGGGGTAGTTTGGAATGGCAAGTGTATGATTTTTGAGAGTAGTTTGGAATGGTACATTATGTTTAGGGGTGTTTAACGTATTCAGGTAAAATATACAGAAAATTTGGTAATTTTAAAATGAACAATTATAGTGCGAACCTCTTGAGCTCTATTTTCGGTAATAAAATGCAATAGGAAAGATAGTAAAAAGGACTATTTCCATCACTTTTCAGAGGAATTATACGTGGTGGTATTTGTACCCCGCTTACTATTCCTCCATCTTGGTTATAAATAATGCAGAACAATAATGAACACAATGTACATAAAATAAATAGTGTAAATAGTGTATAAGCACACATTACTTATGATGTCAGTGAAATCCGGTAAAACTGCAAATTTCGGATTTTGGCCGGAGCAGGTTTGGTGAAGATCAAATACACCACTATCATTAAATGAACGTAAAAATTAGCGTACGGTATATAAGTGGAGTCCGGTACGACGATGGTAATTTTTCGAAAATCGATTGGGGAGATAATTACTTAACGTCAAGAACAAATCGGGAATATTATATTAAAAATTTTTATTTAATAGCGATAGAACTTCGAATACTGATTCGTCGCCTCGACCTTGGCGACGTTGAGTACCAGCGTTCCAGACGCTGAAGCAGCAATTTTAACAATTATATTAGGTGCACGTGCCTAGTGCGTATTAAAAGAATTTGGATTACCAAATAATACTCGCGCAGGTGTACTCGACTGGCCCGTCATAATTTGCACAAAATGAATTAACATACTAAAGTAAATAAATATTTTGACGGGAATGTGGTGGGTGTAAAAATCTTATTCGGCCTCTCCGACAAACTAACACTTGTTTACATTAACATGCATGCCTTCATGGACCTGTGACGAATTACAAACAAATATCTAAATTTCAAGTGTTCCATTTGATTTCGTTTCTGGATGCAAGCGGTTTTTTTCACTCTTGTCAGTCTGAACTTATTACATAGTGATATTTTCACATCCTGGTGCCCTAAATTTATTTTGCCGCTGATTTCAAAAATGTTTCTGGAAGGATAGTAGTCAGCAGTGGGGCTCGTCAGGGGTGGCAGGGTTGGCAGTGCCACTCCAAGTATAAATTTACTATCGAACACAAAATTAGTTCTGTAATTCAGTTGCAGAATTATGAATTTTTCAGATATTTTCACGAAAATTTAGCGCTTACACCGCCGCTGGTATGAATGTCAGTGATATCTGGTACATACAACGGTGAAAATTTCGGGGCAAATTTGGTGAAAAACAAATACACCACTATCATTAACTAAACGTAAAAATTAGCGTACAAATATAAGTGGAGTCCGGTCCGATGCTGATAATTTTTCGAAAATTGATTGGGGGCAGATTTGGTTAACGCGAGGATGAAATGTTAAATTAAAATACTTTATTTGATAGCGGTAGACCTTCGAACACTGATGCGTCGCCTCATCGAATTTGGCGACTTTGCAAACAGTTTCCGACGCTGGAGCAGCAATTTTCACAATTGTAGTTGTGTTAAAATTAAACACCGCGATCGAGTACTGCTCCACACGCTGAACCAGCAATTCTCGAATTCTAAGAAACGATAAGAAAGGCTTATCATCCAACGCTTGGTATGTGCGAATTTCTGCATAGACACTCAAACTAAATCGAGCATCGCCTTTTCACGTTTCTGACCTTGCCCTTGACGTGGCAGGCTCCAGCTGCTTCAATAATGTAAAAATCTTATTCGGCCTCTCCAATAAACTCACATTTGTTTACATTAACACGCATTCCCTCATGGACTTGTGACGAATTACAAACAAATATTTCAACTTCAAGTGTTCCATTTATTTTCGTTTCTGGGCGCAAGCTCCTTTCTTTTCACTCTAGTCAGTCTAAACTTATTACACAGAGTTATATTTTCAAATCCAGGCGCCCTAAAGAATTTTGTCATTGTTTTCAAAAGTTTCTAAATTATTCCAAATTATTCCCATTTAGTTCTCTGACAACGTTAAAGACAATGTTGAAATATATAAGGAAGTATTTAGGAATTATGTATAAAAAAGTCGAAGTTATTCTTCGCTCTTGAGCTCTATTTCCGGTATTAAAAATGCAATAGGAAAGATAGTAAGAAAGACTATTTCCATCACTTTTCACGGGAATTATACGTGGTGGTATTTGTTCTCCGCTTACTATTAGATTTTCAAACTGCTCCATCTTAGTTATAAATAATGCAAAACAATAATGAACGCAATGTACGTAAAATAAATAGTGTAAATAAATCGTGTCTAAGCATACAATACTTAAGCGTATGATGTCAGTGAAAATTTCGGATTTCGGCCGGAGCAGGTTTGGTGAAGAACAAATACACCACTATCATTAACTGAACGTAAAAATTAGCGTACGAAAATAAGTGAAGTCCGGTCCGACGCTGGAAATTTTTCGAAAATCGATTGGGGAGAGTTTTGGTTAACGGCAAGAACAAATCGGGAATATTATATTAAAATAATTTATTTAATAGCGACAGAACTTTGAATACCGATGCGTCGCTTCGACCTTGGCGACGTTGAGTACCACCGATCCAGACGCTGAAGCAGCAATTTTCACAATTATATGAGGTGCACGTGCCTAGTGCGTATAAAAACAATTCGGATAACAAAAGAGATTAATTTGTATGCACCAAATAATACTCGCACAGGTGTACTCGTATGGCCCGTCATAATTTTCACAAAATCAATTTAAGAAATTAACATTCTAAAGTAAATAAATATTTTGACAGGAATGTTAAAAATCTTATTCGGTCTCTCCGACAAACTAACACTTGTTTACATTAACATGCATTCCTTCATGGACCTGTGTCGAATTACAAACAAATATCGAAATTTCAAGTGTTCCATGTCAGTCTGAACTTATTACACAGTGATATTTTCACATTCAGGCGTCCTAAATTATTTTGACGTTGATTTATAAAGTTTCCCTGGAAGGAGAGTAGTCAGCAGATGCCTCGTCATGGGTGGCAGGGTTGGCAGTGCCACTCCAAGTATAAATTTACTATCGAACACAAAGATAGTTCTGATTCAATTGAAGAATTTCGAATTTTTCAGATATTTTTACGAAACTCTAGCGCTTACACCGCCTTTATACCTCTTTTAAAGTTAAAAACCATAGAGCTGTTTATACAAATGCACGCATGTTGAAAAGGTAGGGCTTGCCCCGTCAGCGTGTTGCAATTCAGAAATACGTTTATGTTTGCATCTCAACTGGATCAAATATTTATTGGAAGGTGGAAGAGAATCAAAATAGGTATCAGCATATTTAATATTCAGAATAACGACTATTAGTCGGAACAATATATTTTATGTGCAGATATTTATTAATATTTTATGATTTAATACGATAAGGCATTTATAAATAACACAACCAAATAGAAGATTTTGATTGAAAACGATTATTAATTTATGGTAGCCGAAGAAATTTAAGTGAGTTTGGCATAGCTTGCTATGTTTTGTAGCATTTTTGTAATTTTAAAGTGATTAGGCTAATTTTGGGGCGGTAAGGGGTAGTTGGGGGTGATTTATGGTAGCCAAAGTAATTCAGGTGAGTTTGAGATAGTTTGCTATGGCTTGTAGCATTTTTCGTAATTTTAAAGTGATTGGGCTAATTTTGGGGTTGTAAGGGGTAGTTGGGGGTGATTTATGGTAGCCGAAGTAATTTAGGTGAGTTAGGCATAGTTTGCTATGATTTGTTGAATATTTTGTAATTTTAAAGTGATTGGGCTTATTTTGGGGTTGTAAGGGGTAGTTCGGGGTGATTTATGGTAGCCGAAGTAATTTAGGGGAGTTTGGCATAGTTTGCTACGGTTTGTAGAATTTTTTTGTAATTTTAAAGTGATTGAGCCTATTTTGGGGTGGTAAGGGGTAGTTGGGGGTGATTTATGGAAGCCAAAGTAATTTAGATGAGTTTGGCATAGTTTGATAAGGCTTGTAACATTTTTTGTAATTTTAAAGTCATTGGGCTGAGTTTGGGGTGGTAAGGGGTAGTTGGGGGTGATTTATGATAGCCGAAGTAATTTAAGTGAGTTTGGCATAGTTTGCTATGGTTTGTAGCATTTTTTGTAATTTTAAAGTGATTGGGCTTATTTTGGGGTGGTAAGGGGTAGTTGGGGGTGATTTATGATAGCCGAAGTAATTTAAGTGAGTTTGGCATAGTTTTCTATGGTTTGTAGCATTTTTTGTAATTTTAAAGTGATTGGGCTTATTTTGGGGTAGTAAGGGGTTGTTGGGGGTGATTTATGTTAGCCGAAGTAATTTAGGTGAGTTAGGCATAGTTTGCTATGGTTTGTAGCATTTTTTATAATTTTAAAGTGATTGGGCTTATTTTGGGGTGGTAAGGGGTAGTTTGGGGTGATTTATGGAAGTCAAAGTAATTTAGATGATTTAAGCATAGTTTGCTACGGTTTGTACAATTTTTTTGTAATTTTAAAGTGATTGGGCTTATTTTGGGGTGGTAAGGGCTAGTTGGGGGTGATTTTTGGTAGACGAAATAATATGTGTGAGTTCGAAATAGTCTGCTATGGTTTGTGTCATTTTGTTTTATTTTAAACTGATTGGAGTTACTTAGGGTTGCTAAGGGGTGGTAAGGGATGATTTAAAATAACGGATCTAGTTTATGTCAGTTTGGCATAGTTCGGGAATTTTTTGGGGTTGATTTGGTAAAGTTTGCAGTGGTAAGAGATATTTGAGGATGTTTAATGTTGACGGATTAAATTTGGAGTGGTTTGGTAATTTTTAATTGAGTCACGGATCGACATTATAATTGAAATCAAAATTATAATTGAAATATCTGCGGCCTCGCTAGGTACGGCAAAAGTATGATCACGAAAGCAGAAACTAGACGTTGAAATTGTTTAGGTTAAATAAGTGCTTTTAATGTAAACCGGTCGCCCGTCGTCGAAGTTGTTTTGGCTAGATACGTGCTTCTAACATAAACACGGTCTCCGCGATCGGATCATTTTTTGTTTATTTTAGCCGGTTTTTATTGAATTACAAAGGAACCGGGCCGAATTTCGCAAAATCCCTTCTTAGTGTTCAGTTTCGGCACATGATACACCCGTGTCTAAAATTTCAAGTCTCCAGCCCTCACGGTTTGGGCTGTGGGTTGTCGGTGAATCAGTGAATGTGTAGATGTGTAGATGAGTGTGTCAGTGAGGACACTTCGCTTTATATATATAGATAAATTATGTAGAATGTAACGTATACCTTAGGGACCTTTAATTTCGTAGGCCTACATCTTGCTTGATCCTCTTTCTATTAACTAAATTAACAACATAATTGTAGTAGAGTAGTAATTATCAAAGTAACTAATATACCTAAGTACACTAACATTATTTTTCAGATTTTTGTTGCAAAATAATTGTTTATTCTCATTTTTAAAATTAATTTTTTTTAAAGGATTTAGTTCCCGATTTTGAGAAACAAATTCTCCTGAAACAAATGAAAATTTTAACAACAAAAAAACATGCACCCGAGTTAAGAAGTTTTGCATTAACTCTTCATTTTTATTCGCCATCGGCTTACGATTATACAAGAAAAAAATTTGGTAATTGTCTTCCTCATCCAAGAACACTCAGAAAGTGGTATTCTAAAATAAATGGTGAACCTGGATTTACAAAGGAAGCCATACACGCAATAGAAGCTAAGGTGCAAAATATGAAGCAACAAAACAAATCGTTAGTGTGTGCCCTGATGATGGACGAAATGTCTATTAGAGATCATGTTCAGTGGAATGGAGTCCGTCATCAGGGTTTAGTAAACTATGGTACAGGGACTGACCAGCATGATGGTATGGAAAGAGCTAAGGAGGCTTTAGTTTTTATGTTGGTGGCGCTTAATTCCAGGTGGAAAGTACCAATAGCGTATTTCTTGATAAATCGTTTATCTGCTGAAGATAAAGCAAATTTAGTTAACAATTGTCTTTCTCAAATTCACAGCACAGGTGTCATTACTATTAGGTGCTAATTTGCAATGGCCAAATTTAAAACCGTATTTTCAACACCCGGAGACAAAAGAATATATTTACGTAATGTTAGATGCGTGTCACATGATCAAACTTTGCCGCAATACATTAGGAGACTGGGGATTCATATTTAACAAGGATGGTGCTGCAATTAAATGGAGGTATTTTAAAAATTTAGTTGATTTACAGGATAACGCAGGTCTTCATGCTGCTACAAAATTAAGAAAGAGAAATATTAATTATAATAAGGAAAAGATGAGAGTTAAATTAGCAACACAAACATTCAGTGACAGTGTAGCTGACGCTATTGAATATTGTTCCAAAGATCTACAAATAAATAGCTTTAAAAATAGTGAGGCAACCGTAGAATTTTGCAGAATAGTTAATAATGTTTTTGATATTTTAAATTGTCGTAATTTGTTAGGTAAAACTTCTTACAAACAACCATTTAGTAAAAGAACTGAACTTTTTATCAAAAATTATATAACCGGATCTATTGATTATTTATCCTCCTTAAAAGACTCTGCAGGGAAGAATGTTCTTTTAACTCCAAGAAAAACTGGATTCTTGGGACTGATTGTTTGTTTAACAAGCCTTAATTTATTGTATGATGATTTAGTAAAAAAAAATTATTTAGATTTTATTTTGTCTTACAAGCTCAGTCAAGATCATTTAGAAATGTTCTTTTCGGCTATTAGGTCTAAAGGTGGCTTTAATAATAATCCATCCGCTGCCCAATTTGAATCAGCATATAAGCGGCTTTTAATTCATACTGAAATTACAACATCCACTGAAGCGAATTGTTTGCCCCAAGATGCTACTAGCATATTACATGTTTCAAGTAGTAGACAACGGCAGTTAGTAGATGATTTAATAGAGATAAATGAGCTGCATTCAAACGAAGATCCTTCCATGGAAATCTTTGAATTTAGTGATCAAAATATGGCTCATTATGTGGAAGATGTGATTGGTTATATATCGGGTTTTGTCGCAAAACAAATTTTAAAAAGTATAACATGTGATTCTTGTTCCTCTGCTTTAATTTCAAATGAATCTCCATCACTTCTTTTAAATAGAAAAAATCGAGGAAGACTTCGAAAAGCCTCGAAAGATGTTATTGATCTGTGTAAATTAGGTGAAGGAATTTTCAGAAATTGTAACAATTTAAACGAAAAAAACATAATTGCCAAATTGACCGTACAATCACTTTTTCACATACAGGGTCAGAATCAATATTTTAAGCAATTATCAAGTCATTTTTTAAATCAGGATCCATTACACAATCATTACATCCAATTACTTAAATTAATTTTCATAAAGTTTTTCACGTTGCGATTACACCACATTCATAACACACAAAACGAAGTCAAAGATAGGATTCGACATATCAAAACAAAACAAATAATTTTTAGTCATCAATAGAGTTGTTATTTTTTAGTTATTATTAGTTATTCATAATAAAATAGGATATATTATCTTTTTATTTATTATTATTATTTCCAAACCTAATTTATTATTTTGTAGTCATATAAATTTTATTGTTATATAATACAGGCCGTTTTATGAGTTTTATTCTATAATTCATCATTTTCAAAGCGTCATAATATTTGTAAATATTAAATAAAATTTATTTTCTTAAACCGTTGATTTCCTGAAACTCTCTAGCTTTAGATAAAATTACATTTTTGAATAAAAAAGTACAGGTTTTTTTCTAAATAAAATATTTTACGAGCGCTGAGTTCGATTCTCCATAAGCGCTCATGCTTTCCAACTGATGTTTTGCCTTGACTACTCCCTCCCCGCCTAAGTAACTTCTCTCTCTAATGTTGGAATCTCCGGCCGCCGCACAGCGACAGCGTCAGGGCCCCTCCATACTATAATATCTCTATGGTGTCAATACATCATGTCATTAAATCTCACCGACACGGCACGAGCAATTGCTTTGATTGAGGAAAGGCGGTTGCAATATTATGTGGCTGCAGTTCTTGGTGTCACTAGGTGTAGTGTCCAAAGAGCAGTTGAACGTTTTCGAGAGACGAAAAGCTATGCTAGGAGAAAGGGATCAGAAAGAAAGAGATCTACAACTGCACAAGATGACCGTTTTCTTAGATTGGAGGTTTTGCAAAAAAGGGGTCTGACTGCAGTTATGGCACGGAATCATCTCCAGGAGGTGCAAGAAGTTGCTGTTAGCGCGCGAATTGTAAGAAGAAGGCTATAGAAAGATGGCTTAAAAGCTCGACGACCTGCGAATGCGCACAGTTGGCCATGCAACATCGAGTAAATCGCCTTCACTTTGCTCAACGGCACCGGAAGTGGGGTCCTGACGAATGGGGGAAAATCTTGTTCACAGATGAGTCGCGATTTTGCTTAACATCTCTAGATGGTAGTTTAAGAGTGTGGAGAAGAGACGGCGAAAGATTTGCACCGTGCAATACCACGAAGGTACTGGCAGCTGTTAAACTGCCGCCATTCACCAGCGTTAACTCTGTGCGAGCTTCGAAATTAATGTCGCCCCACACTATAATTGACCCACCACCAAAAGGTGGTATTGCACGGTGCAAATCTTTCGTGTGGCCAGGCATTGTCTTGCATTGACATAAAATTTTCGCCAATAAATGGCGCAAACGGGACAACATGTGGGTCAAGAATATCTGTTATGTACCATAACAGATATTCTTGACCCACATGTGGTTCCGAATGACGGTGCTCCAGTTCATTTTCATCGTATCGTTCAACAGTTTTTGATTCAAAGTTATATTAACCGTTGGATAGGAAGAAGAGGAACTATTTCTTGGTGTTGGGTGCACAAACAACATGGTACATAACAGATATTCTTGACCCACATGTTGTCCCGTTTGCGCCATTTATTGGCGAAAATTTTATGTCAATGCAAGACAATGCCTGGCCACACACCGCTCACGTAGTAAATGAATACCTGGACGAAACACAAATGCATCGTATGATTTGGCCAGTAAAAAGTCCGGACCGAAATCCGATAGAACATGTATGGGACATGGTTGGAAGGCAAGTTCGGGCCCTTATATCAGCTCCAGTGAACTTAGCAGAACTAGGTGCTGCGGTTGTTAGGGCATGGGACGAAATTGACCAAGAAGCAATGCCAAATTTAATAGCTGAGATGCCAAGACCAATTGAAGCTGTTATAAGGGCTCGAGGAAGCAATACACGAGATTAACGTCGTTTATGGGCGTAATTTTGAATGTCTTTTGAGTTAAAGTTTTGTTTGATTTACGACTAATTTTGAACTTTTTTATATTATTTGAAAATAAAAGTTGTTAACAGTTGAATGAAATTAAATTTATATGCTAGATATGTTCCTAAACTCCATTACAGTAATAGACATAAAACCAATAAATTAAAAGGGGAATTATTTTCAAATAAAATCAAATTTTGTTTTTGGATCGAATTTTTTACCGCTGAGTGTAATTTAGGATAAACTACATATGCCGAATAATTTATTAGAACGAACTCGTTTCTGGACCTGCGCAATGCGTTGTTATTAGCTATCAGCTACGAGGTTGTTATAGTTAGTTTTGCAATGTGTGAATTAAAGTGGAAAGACAAATTTATTCAGACACCGAGACTAACTCTCCAACGTATCTCGATGTTAACCATCTAAATGTAATCGTGAAGTAATAAGTGAAGTTAATAAAGTTAGTCGTTCGCATACCATTGTATCTGTTGTTTATTCTGCAAATCTAATACGTACAGGAAACAAGAAGTTGCTGAAAGTAGATTTGTAGATGACCGTCTTTGGCATCGCTACTTTACAGTTGAACCCCCAACCATCAATTACAATTCCAAACTACCCCCAGATCAACTAAAATTACAAAACCGCGAACCATAGCAAAATACTCCAAACTCACAAATTACTTGAAAAAAATTGAGGGCTAGGTTTGAAGCGACTGGAAAATCTGTTTTATTAAGCAAGAATTTGAAGATCGAATTTGTGAAGATCGTAAATTGGAAGTTCTAAGAAAATTACGTGTTCTTTACAAACACTTCCTGAATGAGATATTTTACACACATTTTCCAACTTCGTGGAATTGCAACGCGTTGTGGCACTGTGCCGCAAATTCATAAAAAAGCGCAGAAATCCAAGCAATAAGATGACCGCTTCTTTAAATATACAGGACCTTAACGCATCGCTCAATCCTTAAACATGTCAAACGCATTCTTTTGAATTAAATCACTGGAAAATAATGATACCGTACATTAGAAGAGCAGTTTATTAAGTTTAAAGCCCTTTGTTGATACAAACGGAATCTGTTGCAGATATTATCAAATAAGTAAGTAAGATGCCTGCGCATATAATTGTCATTGTAAGAGAGTTCATAATAAACACTAAAACTAAGAGCAAGAAGTTTTTCTTAATCTTAATAGGTTATGAGCCCAGGCCGCTATTATATCAGCTGAATGATAGAAAAGAAAAGGTGAGTTGGATGAATTGGCTGGTTGTTTAAATGAAACAATCATCGACGAATCCAAAGTGGCCAAAACAAAAGCATAGATGCATCATTATGCGTTCACATAAAAACACCGAGGACAGCTAAAAATGTTTGGGTCCGAGAGATTTATTCGCCGATTCTGGATTTACTAGAAAAATTGGTTTGCTTCAATCTTTGATATCGATACGTCTAGACGATTGCGATTCAATGGAGGCGTATGTCAATAGTTTGATCGAAACTGCACAGAAGTCAAACAACACGGGTTTCAAAATTGATGACAAATGGGTAGGATCGCTACTTTTAGTTGGTTTACCCGAAAACTTTTCGCCCATGATAATGGCGATTGAATATTCCGATGGAAAATAAAAATCAATTATTAAAAAAGTGAAGAAATGCTTGCTGATTTTTTAACAGAATCATCAGAGTCGGAGGACGCTTAAACAACAACCCACATGTATCTGAGACAAAGAAACACCCGTATTTGCTCCTCAAAAATCAATTCGTAACACCGTTAATAATCAAACACAGGTACATAATGAATTTACCTTGGGGAGCAGGCTACCTTAGCGGAATTACGATAACAAATTTGGTTAGTTTTGGGACGAAGTACAATCCGAAAGGTGTTACAAAAGTTCATTACGTGTTTTCGCGCAATTACAACAGCAATTTGCCCTCTTACAGAATCGAACAAAGTCGGACGTTTTCACACACCCGTTTAGATTATGCCGGACCCCTAAACGTAAATCTGAATCGTGAAAAAGGTAAACCAAAAATTTCAAAAACATACATTGGTGTGTTCTTTTGTTTGACTACCAAAGCAGTGCATTTGGAATTAATATTGGATTGCTTTAAAACGTTTTGTCGCACGCCGTGGTAAGCCGTCACTCGGACAACGCCAAGACTTTTGTTGTATGGAATGGTACATTTCCATGCCCAAAATTTCCGTTTCATTACAAGGTCCAAATCTGACGTCGCAAGAACGCAACCGTCTGAATCTCCTGGTGAAGACCCATGAAGATGACTTCCAGCCGTGGCAAAAATATTCGCCTTACGCGGAGCACGCCATAAGGTTGATCTAGGGCGTACCCGTTGCCGTTCCGCTTTAGCGGATGTCACCGCAGAAAACCGCATTGATGGAGAACTGCATTTGGGTGTGATCGAGGAATGCGATAGTCCTTATGCTGTTCATGTGGTCATGACAACGAACAAGGATGGCAGAACGCGCGTCTGGATAGACTAGAGGAACAGCAGCATATTTGGGATACTGCAGGTAACTTGGAATACTTCGATATCTAAATAATTATAAACGCCATCTGAATTTTTTTGCCGTAAACATAAAGTCATACGACACACGAAGTCATCGAGTATTAAAAACAGGACGCCATCTTGACATTCCGGCTATCAGCCACAAGGGAACGAGACGCTTGCTTTGAAAAAAATTTCGGTAAGAATGCAATCAGTGATAATCATTGATTGTAAAACTTTAAATCTTCATAGTAATTTTTTAAACTATTCAGTGACCTTGTTAGTTTATGATGTTACTATAATTTTGTGAATATATCTAGAATTAAAAATGTGACATGGAATTTTAGGTTAGGATGGTATGTTGCTAATTTGTAATTACTTGTTGAATTAGCTCCTCGGGGAGTTCACTACACCCCCCCTAATGGAACTTCAAAAGGAACACGGTTACAAATCCCGAAAAAGATCGTTATAATTATAAGAAATAATATAAAAAATCCTTTTAAGGGTGGTTTTGCTGGGAGATACTGACTAAAAAAGTTTTTAAAACGACATCAGGAAATTTTATTTATCCATAAGACAGCCAACTGGAACTTCTCAAGCACGAGCTAATCGATGTACTAAAGAAAGAATGGACGAATTTTACGACAATCTTGAAATAATCCAGGCTGATAAGACTTTCCCTGCTGCGCGCATATTTAACGTTAATGAGAGTTTTGGACAGGAAGAGGCCTGGCACCAAAAGAAAAATATCAGCGCAATTAGAGGAAAATGTGATTAGCTACGTGTCAGCATATCAATTTTCCTCTTGTGGCATAGATCGACAGTTCGTCGGACCTCAAACTGCAACGGAATTTTTTGCAGTAAGCCTGCGAAAAAAATTGATGTAAGTATAGAGCAACGAAATAAACGTATTTATTTTGCACGGACGAATCTTGACTGGAACTGGGGCACTACAGAGGACTTCGTTGCCGTCTATGTAGACGAAAAAGTATTTTGCTCTTCAGAGGATTCACTTAAATTGTAGCCGCTTTGGCGCAGAAAAGGCAGCAGAAACGTTCTCCGTCACGTTTTACCGGTTCGCCGCAGTGGACGAATATCTGCGGGTTACTGGGCTTGGATGACTGAACATGGCCCAGGAGAAAAAATATAAATCGAAGGCCAATTAAATGCCATCAATATGTACACATTCTTGAAAATGTTCTGATTCTCACTGTGCCCGCGATCTATGGCGACTCGCATCATATTGTCTTGATTCAAGACCATTGCTCAATTCACAACAATCGTATGGTCCGTGAGTGGAATGGACAACAAAGAATAACCGTCTTATCACGGCCCTCAAAATAACCGGATTTAAACCCGATCGAAAATCTATGGGGTGTTATCGTGCGTGAATGAGATGAAGCTCGGATTCTAAATATACTCACTGCTAGCCAATTAGATGTGCACGTCAATGACGTTTTCCTTCCATATATACCCTTCTTTTACTTCTTCAAAATGTTTCCTTTAAAGCTGGTATAAATTGATATTTTAATATTTCATGAAATGGCATTGAAAGAACATGTGTAATACGATCCTCATGAAGAGATTATTATGCTATTATGAGTTACAAGAATTTTGGAAAAGGGGTGTGGGTGTGACAAATTAGCCAATGATGAACTTGTTTTCATGGTCTTGGCATTACAACTAACTGGAAACAACCACTTTCTTATTACTGTAGCAAAGGTCCTTTGTCTTCTTCGCAGTTGGAGCCTATAGTCTTGCAAGTTATTGACGCCGCCATAAATAAAACATTAATATTATTTCCACGATATGTGATATGGGTACGGTAATGAGTATGTCAGAGTAATTCACAACTTGGGTTCCACTGCATCTGGACCTTTCTTTATTTTTATTTCAAAACTCATCTATAGGTTGTTTGATCCATGTCATCTTTTAAAATCCACTCGCAATCTTCTAGCTAAATATCCTGTCCACCTTTCTGTTACCGATACTGAAGGCAATAGCAAAATTTTGGAGGCGAAGAGGGATCACAGAAGGGACGCATTCAATTTAGATGTAAATGGTGTAACACCACTTCGTGGAGTGCGAAAAATCACCCAAAGTTATCTGGATCCAAAAATACAGATGAAGATGAAGGTAAAGATAGCTACCCAAATATTCAGCGACATACTGGCATCTTTTATTGGTACAGCTGTAAGTCAAGGTAATAATCTACTTTCCGATACATTGTTTTGCGTGTTGGATATTTTGTTAAATACATTATTTGAGACAATAAAAATTTGTTCTCTAATTAATGCATATTTAATATGTAATAACAATATTTTTTAGGTTCACTGTCAGATGAACTTCTTGGAACTGCCCATTTTGTCTATCAAATATGGATGTTCGACAATTTCAATCGGTCTTCAAGTTCCGCTCTACAATAGAAAAAACTAAAGAGGGAAGTGTGGGAAAAATCTAAACACATAGTATTTTGGACTAATATGATCCATGAAATATAAAAATGGAGATTTGTACGAGCGCGCACCAGTTACAAACCTATCAAGTAGGATGGTTACATACTATTAATGAATTGTGTGGTATTTGTAAATGTCTAGTTGAGAAAAAGGGATTTGCTAGCGTGCGCACTTGTACATTCAGCCAGTAGGTACGGAGAACATTTATTTGGAGCTATTCGGGCTAGGTGTGTGTGCAACGATAATCCAACATGAATGACTTTTGTAAGCTCTCTAAAGACTCAAATCATCAACAGTTTTTACAAAATCTGGTTTAGAAGGCACCAATTGTGAGTTGGATGATGGGAGTCTTTTAAGGGGGTTCTGGCAGATATCTCAATGCCTGTAAAACGGAATTTCGAAACTTTAGGAAAACTATTCAAGTTTTCTCTATGAAATTTTAAACACGTATTAAGAATCATATTGTTGATTCGGTGTCAGACGATGCAAAAATCCTATTCGTTAATGTATAATTTTTAAAAATTTTATAAAATTAAAAATTAAAATTATTCGAAGCGGAATAAATCTTCGAGGCAAAATGTTGCTTGATTGATACACCGTACTAAAATCTATTATGTGTCACGCCACTTTTTTGATAAACGCATATTTGACAAAATTATAACTATTAAAACATTTACTTTAATAATTGTTTCTCTAAAAGTTTCATAATTTTTTTGATAAGACTTTTACAAACCCTTCTAATTTTTAATTATTTATAACCTCCATAAAAAAATTGGCATCTAAATAGCCTCCATTATTTTCTGAAAATGAGGTTTTTTTTAAATCAGATGCGGACATGTAAATATGTTTGGATATACCATATAAATTAAAAAATATAAAGCCATATGCAAATACATAAATCTAATTGAAATATGGCGCGTTAAAAATTTGAATTTTTGGTCCCATTCGGTAGCGCCAGCGGCTACTAGATGAACTTGCATGAAACGAGAGATCTGAGAGGCGTGTCCAAATATCGTTTCCAGTCTGTCTAGAACGGACCGCGCTTGATTGCATTGCAACAATTTCTAATAGCTCTGTTTAATTATATAAACTAATAGGACTAATAATATTACACATCAAGATATTACGTGCAAGGAAAAAAGTCATAAGACAGGATGAGTGTTATCAGTTATGAGTAATATTATAACTCACATCATTTTCTTATTATACTTTTATACTTTTCAACTTTTATTTTGACGAGAAATAAAGCACGCACGTGTTTGTCTACTTTACATTATTCTTGAAAGCAATAATCTAAATTTATACTGATTAAACTGCTGGTGTGCATTGGAAATTGATATGTAAAAAACACGAGTACAGATTGATAAGAACTGAAGCAAAGATGAGATTTTCATTACC
Source organism: Eledona agricola (assembly GCA_964023215.1). Taxonomy (NCBI): domain Eukaryota; kingdom Metazoa; phylum Arthropoda; class Insecta; order Coleoptera; family Tenebrionidae; genus Eledona; species Eledona agricola. The sequence continues at coordinate 14,130,149 of OZ026859.1, read as the reverse complement.
AGTCATTAGTAAAAGTTGTGGGTGAGAGGACGTATTTCTTTAAAACACTGAGTTATTAAAAATAGTTAGAACGTTCATTGTGACACTATCGTGGGTCATTACGTTTTGTCTTGACTTTGTTGCAAATATTGCATTTCCTAAGTGATCTAACACCAAGTAAGTTCATGTTTATAAGATTTACAACTATTTTATTGATGTGCAGTTTTTAGGCATTTTGTTTATACTGTTTTTTTTTTGGATTTAACATGGCAAACAAAAGCAATTCTGCAAGTTTCAAACAAATCTAGCAAAAAACCAATGTCTCTCGTCCGACAATCGAAAGCAAACAAAAAGTTTGGCTCTAATTCCTGCCCATTGAGAGAAAACCCTCAGATCAATCCTGGGTACAGAACTTATCTTAATGAAAAATTTTTTCAACTTACGTTGAAAGAATACAACATCAAGTGTTGATTTATTAGATGAAGAGAGTATCATTGCACCAAGCTTTGCTGGATCGACTTCTGAAGACGCTACTTTCTACACGACAAAGGTGTTGTACCGTCACATAACACAAAACATTTTCATCACAACTAATTTTAGCTTTTCTATTGAAAGTAATCAGGATAGGGAATGCGCCAATTTAATTTCTGGAAGGCGAATTGTGGATGTGATGCATTTCTTCCAGAAAATAAAAACATTACATAATCATTTTCCATTTGAATGCCAACATCAGTACTAATATGGAAATTATATCAGAAATCAGAAAGGGACTGATCAGTAATTTTATATTAAAATGTAATAAATGTCATATCCAAGAAGAGGTTGTAACGGATAATATACAAGATTCTGGACTAGTGGACATAAATAGAAGTACAGTATTGGCAGCTGCATCAACTGGAGTAGGTCATTCTACAATTAATGAAATGCATGCAATTTTAAATATCCCTTCGAGGTCGATGCTGGAAAACATGAAGCGAAGTCAGCCTCTCAACTAGGCGAAGTTGACAAGTAGGAAATTCCCTGCATCCCAGTCGTCGCGGATGGGGCTTGGTCAAAGAGATCGTATAAAACAAATTATGATGCACTATCTGGGGTTGTAACTATATTCGAAGTAATAATATAAGTACATATACCTAATTGAAGTCATATATTGTGGGGGCCAGAACAGAAAAAGTTCTTTTTCTAGGAGTTCGCAATTAATATTGCTGCATTTGTGACCAAGCTGCTAAATGTTAGGTCAAAGGAACATAAATGTTCTAAGAATTGGGAAATCACGTCAACCAGCATGGAAGCTGACATTATTTTGGAAGGTTTAAAAATCAGAGAAAAAATATCTGAAATAAAAAAAATACTAGGGGCCAAGCAAGATAAGATAGATGGAAGGAAGAGCGACGATATAGATTGACTGCGTCGAATTTTGGTCGCGTTTGTAAATTGCAAAAAACAACAAATGGAGAAAAAAATTGTAAAATTCTTCTTTCTTCCGAATTTGTTTCGAGTAAAGCAATAAGATGGAGTCGTGCCAAAGAAGAAGTGGCAAAAGGAGCATTGGAAAAAATGTTGGGTCTGACGGTTCAAAATTGTGGCTTTCATATCGATGAAGAAAATTGCTTTTAGGGAACAAGCCCAGACAGTAGAATTGATAAAGATACTCTTTTAGAAATAAAATGCCCGTGGTCGATAGCCTTATTGAAGATACGGTAAAAAACAAAAAACTTCCGTACCTAGTAGTAAACGAGACAGTAGTAGAAGCCTACTGTTTACGAAGAACACACAACTATTTTTGTCAAGTTCAAGGCCAATTAGCAATTATTAATAGTACGCATTGTTTATTTGTTGTGTGGACTCCACTTGGTATGGTATAGTATATAAGGTAGGTATGCATATGTTTTTTATTATTTCATATTATAAATGCTTACTTTTAGATTAAATGGGATTAAAAGGGATTTTTGGAAAATTGAAATGCTTCCAAAACTGAAGCAATTTTATTTGGAAGAGATGGTGAAGCAGATTGTCAAGTAAAATATACTTACAAATTGGTATGAGGAGCTCGTTTTCAAAGAGTTACAATTCAATTTTGTGAATTTTTAGGAGGCTGCAATTTGATCTATCAACGAATGGTTATTAAGGGTTAATTTAATCTGGAGTGAAGTAACACGCATGTTGTTATTATTAAAAGTGTATAGACTTTATTGTTATTAATGTAGTTATTTGCCGTGTGCTCCAAGAAGTTGCCTAATAACAATATTTAACAGTAATGCACATACACTCACTACATTGTGATTAAAGAAATATATTTTTGAAGTGATTTTTCGAATTTTTCTTAACAAACTAACAAAGTTAAATTGGAAAATACTCATTACTACCTGGGTGAAACTTCAGAAAGCAAGTACTTAACACGGCAGCAGCGTTTATCAGTTTTTCGTAATATTGCAAATATCAGAATTTTATTGAATAAATTTTATGTACCAAGGCAATGATGGTGTAAAAAGACAACAATTACATATATTATATTTCAACAGAACAATACAATATTGCCAAATAATAGATGATAATAACTGTGCGGTACATTTATGCCAACGAGAAATAAAACATTTCATCTGTAGGATAAAATCCGAACTGTTAGAATTGAGCGCCTTAAGTGTGGTTACTTTAAGTTGGTTGTGTTGAAAGAGAGAGCATGCCTGTTTAGTGAGCTAAACAAAACGTTATGTTCGATGTCATATTAAGCTGATTTCCGTGAGTTATGAGTTACAACGGAGATGATGGTGCGGAAGCACGTGGTCCGTCCACAAATCCTGAAAAATTGACCATTGAAGAGCTCGTGGCTCGTACAGTTCGAACGGTCTTGTCCCAACAACAGATCCCAGTCCAAGAAAATACACGGTTCCGTAATAATACGCCATCGAGACCACCGAGAGAGAACGTTGATGGTGCCGCCCATCCCCTGGTGTTTTCTAACAAGGAAATCGCCGCATTGTTGCCAGAGTTCAGTGGTAATGGTGAAGAAATGGACGCCGCTACTTGGCTGGAACGAATCAACACCGTTCAGGGCGTGTATGGATTGAGAGACAAAATTCTGCAGCTGATCGTCGTCAACAAATTAACGAGTATTGCTCAAAAGTGGTACCATTCAAGAGTCGAACATGTCGGAATGCCATGGAGACAACTAAAACGAGAAATGAAATCCTATTTTTCGTTCTCGTCCGATATTGTGGCCCACCGCCGGATATTCGAGGCACGTACAGCCGTGGACAGTCAAGAATAACACCCGTGTCATGCAAATACCGACTCTATGAGACATTGTCATTGAGTCGGTATTTGCATCACACCCGCCGGCTAAAGTGTTATTCGTGACTGTCCACGGTTGTACATGGAAACGAGAGGAGAGGTTCTCTGAGTACTTTCACTCGAAAGTCACCTTAGGAAACTGAGCGAATTTAGGAGAATCTGAGATTATCGACTACCTGATTGAAGGGATACCTGACGGAAACGTGCAAAACAACGCCCGAATGAAAGATTTTGCATCGCTGCAAGAGGTCCTGCGTACGATGAGCAATGTTAGATTGAGCGGGAAGACACCACAGGCGATTCGTAACCCCCATTATGCTGCGTCAAGGAGCACCGGCTCGCCAGTGACTCATGGCCCATCGACCCCCAGTGACCATGGCCCATCGGCTGCACAGACACCGGAGCATAGCAGAGTGTCGCAAGCGTCTCTTTATACAGATTGTTGAAGTCGAAGTGATATTGAAAAGCAGATTTATCATGACCAAATTCATCATTTTCCCAGAAGCAACCAAAAATACTGTGCTGCGTTCCGGCTGAGAAAAGCGCTCTTAGGAATGTGAGAGAGAATGTTCATCATTTCGTTCCTCCGCTGGTATATCTTTCCTGCTTCCCCGTCATGCATTAGAATGAGAACATCGATATCCAGTGAGGACTGTCGATTGGTACATATTAGTGGCCCAAAAATGTTCTCCTCTTGCGAGCGAAACCGCGCGACGAACCGACATTTATTTTACTGGGAGATTGTACGCGCCAAGCAGGACTCCAACCATTTAACAGGTGTGTTTCGGTGACATTGGCGCGCGATTTCGTGGGATTAGGACGGACTTCCATCTAATTCTTATAAGCAGGTATTTATTACATTAGAATATATATTTTAGCATGGCGAGTAAGCAAGGAAAGCCCATTCGGAGAAGCGGTAGAGACGTCATTTGTAGAGTTATTAAAGCATGTGAAGAAGAAGTCAAAAGTAATCACTTTCTGTATCCCTTGCATGCATTTACAAAACGTGCAGCATCATATTCTGGCGTATCATCATCAACCATTAAAAAAATAAAACACGAAGATTTGGAACGCAACAATTCTAGACCGGAACAATCCTTATCCTCGCCCAAGAAGCATCGTAAACGAGAATCAATTAATGTCCAGATAGATGATTTTAATTTTCAAGTGATTCGGAGGAAAATCGAAAATTTTTATTTAGTGCAAAAGTCGGTGTCCACGTTGCGTAAATTTTTGGCCGTTTTGAAGCCATAATTCAATTTTTCTCTTTCGAAAACAAATTTGTACAGATTATTACGTGTTCGCGGGTTTGTTTGGCGTAAATATGAAAACAAACGAAAATTTTTAATGGAAAGGCCTGAAATACTAGCCTGGCGTTTAAAATATTTGAAGGCAATTAGAAAACATCGGTCCGAAGGCAGAAACATCATTTATTTAGACGAGATATGGGTTGATAATGATATGTCCTTGTTTGTCATGTCATGTCAAATGTTTGCAGGGTAATGGAATATTTGGTGTAATTTGTGGTATACGCAGTTCATATAGACTAATTATTGTTCATGCCGGCAATGAGAACGGTTTTGTTCCAAATGCTTCACTGGTTTTTCGATCCGGATTAGCATCTGTAGATTCAGATGAACAAATTTCTTTTTGAAAAGTGGCTCAAAGAGCGTCTGTTTCCGAATATTCCTGCGGGCTCCGTAATTGTTTTAGACAACGTGCCATATCATTCAGAACGTTCCTACCAGATATTCCACTAAACCACAAACGATTGCATGGCTTACAAAAATGGAGATAGTGCATGACCCTTTTTGTAGAAAATGTGATTTGTTTGATGTAATGTCAGGTTATATATACTACTGCCCATCCTTTACAGAAGGAGTAGAAAATAGACGAAATTATAAGGGCCAATATATCTTTGCGACTTCCTCCTTACATGTGTGAACTCAACCCATTTGAACTGGCATGGGCTCAAATGAAACGTTACATTCGCGAAAATAACGTCGGTGAATTGAGCATAAAGGATCTCATTACGTTAACAGAAAAAGCCCTTGAGGCAGTTTCTGTTAAGCATTGGGAGTCTTTTGTCAAACACGTTAAGAAAATAGAAGACATTTTGGGAAAGAGATTTGAAGATCAAATGGATCAACTCATCATAAACATTGGTCAAGATAGTAATAGCTCAGAAAGTTCAATTGATTCTTCTGAAAACGATGGCAGTGGGGCGGAAATGGAAGGGGTTTCCTGGTTGCCAAATGACTGAGTAGACACAGGATACCTTGTCTTCTCAATTGATGGGGTTCCTGCGAGACCCCTTCCGTTTCGAATTTTTGTGCTTGTGTTGATTTTTGTTATATGTTGCCGCCACGTTTTGATATTATTGCCTAATTTACTGTATATTATGGTATACCAAAGAATGAAATTTAAGTTCCATTTACAGTTTTCTAGTCATTTTTCCAAAGAAGTTATGGAGAACTGGGCTAGTTGTTTTTTATATATTTTTTTGTTATAAATATTTATTTATGTTTTATTTTGTTAATATATTTTAGAACGGAGATCGCAGGTTTCTCACGTGCTCTTTCCCTGCGTTAGTTCTGCATCGGTCACAACAAAAAACATTAAGAATAAATTTTCTTTATTTATTTCTGTTTTATTTTTTATGCCATTTTATTAGGTAAAATTGGTAATCAATTTTTTAGCTTAGAAAGCAGGTGGTCTCTAAAATGCTCGGTATCTTTCGCGGCACCCTCTTAAATTTCATCGTCGTAAATACCTGTGGGGATAACTGGATGAGAAATGCTGCGACGGAGCATATTTTTCTAATAATATAAACAATATGACAGTCATCAGATAACGTATTTTGTAACAGAAGCTGGAATTATTTTATTAGTAAAAACCGTCTTGCACGCCAATGGATTACTGGTTGCCCGAATTGCCAGACCCCCCACCAGAGCGATGAAGTTTGCGGAACGCACAGTACATCTCTGTTATTAGGGATGGACTTCGTTTAGTACGCCAAGTTGGTGCTGAACATTCCTCAGCGCGATTGATAGCAGCGCCACTGCAAGCAACGAAGCGACCACATCGGCAGCGCCCGACGCCTAGCCGAATGGACCCGAACCGGTCTTACATGGTTTTGGTACAGCAGAAGTGGAGCCGCAACCCAGAATCCAGAGAGATTACGAGTTGGGTTGGGAACGGACACTTGTGATCAACCAATCCATTAGAGCAGTCGATTATTATTGAGTTGTCAATATACGTGTATAATCAGTGTTGAATTTGAATTCGCGCCGTTCCTAACACGTTTGTAAATTCGCAGACAGTGACGACATCTACCTCTCGAAACACAGACTGGCATAATCCCTCTGGAAACCCTCTGTGTGCTAAGAGAAGACGAAGGTCAGTCGCTATCAGACGAAGAAAGAAAGAAGGTCGGCCAGCTTCTGCCAGACAACGCGGACATTTTCGGTCCAGGGGGAACCCACACTCTTCGCTGAGCACTGGATAGACACCGGCGACCGCGGCCCTGTTTCGGTGCCACCTTATAAAATGACGCAGCAGAAAGAGCTGGACAAATTGATCCAACAGCAAGTGATCGAGGACTAGATAGTCTGCATCGACTATCGCAACTTGAACTCGATAACAGTACGAAACTCCTACCCGATGCCACGCATCGAAGACATTCTACACATGGCAAGGCACACGCCGTTTACATATATACATATTATTATTGTAACAGAAGTGATTTATATGGTAAATAATGCGTATTTTAAAAATTGTCTATATGTAAGCGCCACCCGGTATCGTTAACCACGAGACCGTCGCCGGCTCTACTGACTTTGCTCGCTTCCACGTTGTACGTGCGAATTGCCCTTTGTTGAATGGCCTCGCCTGATATATATCACAGTCTGCCATTCAATAATTAATAAATTAAAAGGGTCCGCTCAAACCTGGTATACCAGTTTGACTGAAATTCCGCCCAACTCGTGTTCTTGGAAAGCGCTACTGCTTAAAACATTTACCTCACCACTTTGATGACCAAAATGTCGTCCTTAAAACCGCTGTATTGTTTCGAAAAACTCGCCCTAATTCGAAAAATGAACTTAAATTTGACAGGGGTCGACGAGATTAACTGAATTGTCGGTGGAATCGAACGAGAGAGCCCAAAGTTAACAATTAAAGCGACTGCTATAACTGACCCCGCGTTATTGGCGGCATATGTTAAGTCTATTGGGAGTTGGAAACTGCCCTATTATATAAAACCAAATGCGCCGACTTCAGCGGGAACTGTACGTAAATATAAAGGTAAAACAGCGCAAGAAACCGCGAAAATCTCCGGCTGTTTCTCCTGTAATTAGTCTGGCCACAAACGGAAACATTGTCTCAACCGTCTGTTTTAAGAAACAGCGTGTACCGTCAGAAAAATATTTGGAAGAGTCCGCGCGACTTTTCGAAGGCGCGGCCCATGTTTCTGGGGAGTTTGGCCCGGGAGAGTTGCCGCGGCGGTGTACACGGCAGAATTTATTGAAATAATTGATAAAGTCTTTGACATACTCAATTCCTCAACTTTCCTCGCAAAAAAACTATACAACAAACCATTCCAAGGTTTGGAACATCAAGTCGATTTCCTTAGAAAGTGTGTTTTTATTAGAAAACTTGCAGGTGGTTGACAAGACTGGCGTTGACAAGAGGTCCAATATTAAATCTATAAAGGGGTTCCTAATTAGAATTAATGGCCTTCTGCAATTGTGCGAGCTATTGAAAAACGAATTTAATATAAATTTTATACTGACAAGGGGTCTAAATCAAGACTGTTTAGAAAACATTTTCGGCACAATTCGGCGTAAAAATGGTTAAAACGAACTTTTAGGAATGTAATATGCATTCAGTTGTTCCATTTTGGCACAGAAAACTGCGAAGGGGATCACGACATTTTGTTGTTAAAGTTGGGTGACATCCACAAAAGACCGGAGGCTGTAGTGGCTGCTGTCAATACCGGGCAAGCATCAACTAAATCTTCCATACAAGTACTCCCTCCCTACAGATTATCGTAAAAATGATATGTTGCACCAAAATTTGATGCGCTATATTTGCGGATAATAGGTAAATGTCTCAGTAAACATGCTTGTCATGTTTGTGAAAAATATGCTAATAACCACCAGGACTTGGATGAGACATCATTATTTTGTTTTCTCAAAGCATATGAAAACGCTAATATGGATACCAGATGCCTGATAACACTTTCGTGTATTTTATTGCAAAGTTGGAAACGATCTTTCAAAATAATTTAAAATCGCTGATTTTAAGAGACAACGTTGTTGGTGAATTTCTATTTCTATTTAGCTCGATAGAGTTCAACCACCCATGCTTAAACTTCCCACATATATATTGTATGAAATTATATGCACGCGTACGATTATTTTATAACTTCAAATTATTAATAGAAATTTTAAAAGTAATGTAATGTTAAAATTACGTAATTCATTAAGTATAAATGTTTTTGTTTTAATTATTTTTAGTACTATCTTATCAGACATCCCTAAGGCTTTACTAGTTACGTTCCCAGACTCTGATATATTTTAAGGGTAAAACTCTTAACCTTTGATCTCTGAAGGGGTGTCTATTATGTAAAACGTTTCTTGAGTCACGTTTACCATGGATTTTGGATGAGGCTTTAGATAAAGTTTCCATATAATACCATCAATTCATCTCACTCCCAAAACAGTTTTGTAAACGTTAGTCAATTCCGTGCACTCCATACGAAAATCAGGTCAATCTGTAAATTATGTTAGTCGTAAGTTAATTTGTTTTATTGAACTAGTTGAAGTCAACAAATGTCTTTATGACACCGAGATTCATATCGGTCAAAACTTTACAGAAAACCCTAAAATTCGATACGAACGCGTAGGACCCTTCCGAATTTTTTCAATGCGTTATGGCTGAATCTACTTACACACAGTAAACTAATAAATATCGGTGGCGCGAATGACTACTCTACTCAACTCTACGCGAAATTATCGAGTCCGAGTGTTCCCGATGAAGTACACCCGTGGTCAACCAATAATAACAGTCATGTCATGCAAATATCGACTCTATGAGACATTGTCATTGAGTCGGTATTTGCATCACACACACCGGCTACACTGTTATATTTGAGAGTCCACTGCTGTACAATTGCGGACAGTCAAAAATAACACCCAGTCGACCGCGGGTTAATGTAGTGGAGGCCCACACCTCTCATAATCTGCCCCATCTCTCGCTCTAAATTCGAGAGGCAACTTCATTCGGTGGAGACCCGGACAACGATCGTTCAACCTTTGGGAACGGAAAAAGTAATCCCTTTGTTCGCCCCCAGCAGAGTAAACCGGTCAGCTCCTGGATTCGATGAATTTGCGACCGCTTACCTATGGGATGATCGGACCACCAGCAAATTGGCAGCCGGCCGTTTGGTAGAAATGGCGCGTCGATGGTACGAATCCCAAGACGAGCTGACCAGCGGCTGGGAAGTTATGTAGCAACTATTAAATAATCAGTTCTTCAAACCGCTGCCGTTCGCAAAGCTTTTACGAGAAGCGACGTATACGAAGCTCATGAGGGCCAGGGCTTATCAGGATATTGCTTTAATAAACTAAATAAGCTCCGCGCCCTGCAACTGGATATTTCCCAAGATGATCTTATCGACGCAGTAATCGGCGGATCACCGACGAGAATATCGATGGTCCCGTTTTACGGACACCAATGAATTGTATGCGTACCTAAATACCCTTGGACGAATGCCATCAAAGAAAAAGACAGAAACGAAACCGCAGTTGGTGCCTACCGCTGTAAAATAACCGAGAGCAACAAGGCAACTCGCTTAAAAAAAACCCAAAAAAGGATGTTGGTCCAGTTCATGAGCGACTATCAAGAACTGCAGTCGAGGCATTTTTCTCCACATTTTACTAAAAAAGAAGCCCAAAGATTGTGGGAGGATGTCACTGCCCTCTTGAACGCCGTGCCTAACGGAGCTAGGAAAAACTGGCTGCAGTGGCGAAAGATGAGCTATTCTTAGTCTATATAGGCAATAAATATTTTAAACATATATGAAATTTTAGGCGTGGCAAAACCAAAAAAAATATTAATGGAAAAATGTCAAGAATTCGCCGATACGCCCAGGGTACTGGCGGAGGGCCGCCTAATCCTAAAAATCTCTCCGAATTCGAAATTGACATGGCTGGCTTAATCAAGCCTGTAACTGTAAAAGGTGAAGACTCGATTCAAGAGCCTGAGTTCAATTTCGACTTCGGCGAAAACAGCAAGGTTCTTAAAATAGTAATTAACAACGAGCAAAATATACTTATTTCATTTTATTCCAGGATCAGGAGCCCCTGCAGACTGGACAAACGAGTCCAGTTCCTGGCCCCACGCGGAGAGGACTGCAATCGGAGGAACTTGTAAGTTTGAATGTTATTAACATGAATTATCAGATTAATATAATTTGTAATAGATGGAGGCTGCCGGCTTTAGTTCGAGTTTTGTTCCTACACAAACTGTAAGTTAAAAGTTGAGCAATTTTATTATAACATATTTATTTATATAGTAAATCCAGCAGCAGAAGACCAAAAGCGAGGGGTGTAACTTACACCATAGAATAAATTAAATGTATTCATTTAAAAGATAAACTAGAGGAACGTGTGTTAGCGACAGAATCGCCTTTGTCCCATTGTTTTTTCTCAACCGTTCGACCCCAAACAGATAATTTTGTAAATCAAACACATAAATGTCTTATTTTTCAGTAGCTATCCAAAACAATTCAGAGGTCTCTCGAAACTGCAGCAGGTACTAAAAAAGTACTGCATCAATTAGATGAGTGTACTAAGCTGCTGCACGATTTCCAAGAGAGGAAACTGGCTCTGCTGAGAGAGGATACAGACGCCCGTAGGCAATTCGAACAGAGGCTGCTGAATTGCCAAGAACAAAAGCTGGTTCTAATGAAGCAATATTTAGAGGCCCGCAGGCAATTTGAAAATAAATTGCTGCATGTTCTTGAACAGCAATTCAATCAGCAACGGCATTGATAATTTGACTCGAAGTCGTTGTTATCTAATATCCATGTCGTTGCTGCTTGCCAAAACTTGTTCTGATTTTGTTGTTTGTGTTGTAGGTTTTCGTGATGTAATATTGTTTTAATTAAACTTTGGTTAAGGCTTGTTTAGTTCAAGAGATACCTAAACTATTCTATATTTAAAAGGATTCTTACATTTTGAAGTTGCCCAGGTTTATGTATAACCCATTCCCTTATGGCCACATTTTTGTGTCGTATTCAGTTTTTATGTTAAACGGCGCTAATCTGCAGGCGCACTCGCTTGATGACTCCCCTTGCGTCATTGGAGTTCGCGGATGGGAGCACTACACTTGTGTTGTATGGTTTTTTAATTTTTAATCATTTTTGAAAGTTTGTTTTTAAAATTTATATTTGTGCCCTCGTATTCCTATGAGTTCGTTGTTCTTTCCATATAACAATATTTTTGAGAAAAAATTAAAATTTAAATATTAGAAATTTTGGTAATCACCCCACAAATTTTAAATAATGTCATAAAAGAATTTGACCATCGATTAGTCATTGTCAACTTGAAGAAAGTAGGCAGTTTGAACATTTAATCAGATTATTTTTAAAATTTTTCGTGTTATTTAAATAAACTGCTATTGTTAAAATCATTAAATAGTCACAAACTTTTTTTTCTCAAAAATATTGTTATGTAACATTAAAAATTGTACTGTTTTATATGCAAAAAACATGCTCTTTAAAATAACGCAATAAAAAATAAGGGTTACCATTAAAAAAAAATTGAAATTACGTCATGGCCTTGAAAGAGATGACATAACAAAGCACATTTTTATGTTAGAATTAGCGCATTTAATATTAAAAATAAACGTTTCCGAGCGATTTCTTCTGTCGCTTCCTATAAAAAAAGTTATCGAATTAGTTCCAACCTTTTCATCCACACTGTATATTAAAACCGATGGAAACTCTTACAACTATACTTTCAGGTAAATATAACTAAAAAACCAATGAGAATGTTAATTTGTTTTTTCTTTGTATAGGCGAAAAATATCCTACGATTTCTATAGTTGTCCCACTAATTAGGGATTTATGCAGCACTCGTTGCGTAGTGTTAAAGTCGAGACTAACTGCAAAATTATTGAAGAGTAATCTAATAGATATTGTTACGTGTCGACTTGGATATCTTCAAGAAAATAAGGTAGTGGCAAAAGCAGCATTTTTGAATCCTAGATTTAAAAAAGTAGGCATTGGAACAGCAGACAATGCTAACCAAGCTCAGCGATGGATTATAGAAGAAATTACGCATTTGATTAACATCACAAACAACTCTTCGACGAATGTACAGTTTCCAAGTTCGGATATTAGTCCGGTCAATCTAGACATTCGAAGGTGCATAAAATCCCAACAAGCTGAAAATCAGTAAAATTGTTCAAAACATAATTATAAATAAAATTTTTAAGTTCCCCATCATTCCCGTGTATGGAAAAATTTTTACTCGAGGTCAAAGGACAAAAAAATGAGTTTTTCGCTATTTTCAGAAAAACGGTAAGTTTTATCATAAAACTACCCCAGACAAAAGTTGTAGATCATATATGTATAAAAAATGTATCAATACTTTTTTTCCTACGAGCCAGCGTTTCTGAGATATAACGATTCAAAAAGTTGATATCAGTTCAATAGTTTTTAAAATAATTCTAAGCATGCGCATAGTTCCTAGTAACTGTCCGTTGTCTTGTCTATAGTTTGTACCGATGTTGTTATGATCTACATTTAATATATTATCACCATATTATCCGACTGTTATTCGCACCCGATATTCCAACATCAGGTTATGGGCCCAGGACATAATAACAGCGTGTAATTGGTGAGATATTAATGGTAGAAATGGCATCAATAAACAATCTCGCAGCCGTAGAAAAACTCAAATTATGAAGACTGGAAGTTTGCCATTGAAAATTTGATGCAGTTGGAAGGATTGTGGAAGTACGTGTCGTCTGAGTTAACCTCCATGTTCAGAAAAGGACCTTGCGAATGATCAAAACGCTAATAAAGCTCGTTTAGTCACAGTGAGAGACTGCAAGATGGCAAATGAAGTTTGGAAGAAGTTGGAAACTACGTTTCAAGATTCTGGATTAATGCGACGCGTCAACTTGCTAAGAACATTAGTCACCGCTAATCTTGAAAATTATCAGTCGGTAGAGGAGTACTTGTCAATTTTGATATCAACAGCAAGCAACCTCAATGCTATCAAAATGAACATTTTGGATGAATGTCTGGGAACGTTTATGCTGGCCTGTTTACCGCAGAAGTACAGTCCGATGATAATGGCGATGGAGAGTTCTGGTGTCCAAATTTCAAGTGAAGCAGTAAAAGTCAAGCTTTTGCAAGAAGTCAAGGATGAGCGCGGATTGCAGAATAAAGCTCTCATGTCAAAAAGAGACTTCAACGATAGGAAGAAGGATCCCAGGTGTTGGTTGCAACGAACAGGGCCATATCAAGAAAAATTGCCCCAAGGAGAAGAAAGCTGGAAAGGGTAGTCTTTTGTGTGCGATGCCGCTGGCAACAAAAATGGAGGTGGTCGACAGGGCCAACTGGTACATAGACTCCGGTGCGAACAGGCATATGTCATGTCAGAAAGCGTATATTTCAAACCATTCGATCATTGAAGGAGAATCTGTGATGATGGCCAACAACAAAAAATTATCTGTAGAGTGCGTAGGCGACGTTGAACTACGAGTGGAACTTGGAAACAATTCGACAAATTTGTCCATTCGTGACGTGCTGCATGTGCCTAGCTTGTGTACCAATTTGATATCAGTCAGTCAAGCAGTCAGCCGTGGCAACAAAGTTGTCTTCGAAGGTGAAGGATGTGTGGTCTATGATGGCAACAACCGAGCCATAGCAAAAGCTGTACTACAAAATTGAATGTACAAGCTCAACACTCAAATTTCCCAGGCTAATATGGTTACGGATTCAGCACAGATGTGGCATCAAGACAAAATTGAAACTAACAACTGTACTTCTTGCCAAGAAGGAAAGCAGTTCAGAAAGCCATTCCCATTGTCACAGTCTCAGGCGAAAGAACGGCTGAAGTTAATTCATTCCGATTTGGCGGGACCGATTGAAGTGTCATGGTTTGGAGGAAGTCGTTACTTATTCATGGACGACGCTACTCGGAAAGTTTTCGTTTACATGCTGAAGCACAAGTCGGAGACGTTTAATAAATTCGTTGTATTTAAGAAGATGATTGAAAACGAAAGTGGATTGAAAATTAAAACTCTGAGGTCAGATAATGGAACCGAATACTGTAATAATCAATTCGAAAGATATCTGAAGGACAATGGAATTAAGCATCAAACAACAGTACCCTACACACCTCAACAAAATGGTCGTTCAGAAAGACTGAACAGAACGATCTATAACCCCATAAACCCATTTATGAACGATAACAATTTGATGAAAATAGGCGGAAGAATTCAAAATTCGGATTATGAATATAATCAAAAGCACCCCGTGAATCTCTCATCAAAACACCCGATTTCGCATTATTCTTACATGAACATGAGAAACTACTGCACTGTGGGCCCACCAATCTATTAGCGTCAATCAGGCAGAATTATTGGCCAATAGCCAATAGCCAACAGTGCATAATAGGCTTTAAGGCAAAACACCCCATTTCACAACCACGATTAATGGGTAATTTGCCGTATTACCGGGTAAATCCAAGTATACTTTTTTCGAATAGAGGTTGCGACTTCACGGGGCCATTTTTCTTGAAAGATCGTAACACAAGATCAGCCAGAGGTTCAAAACAAATGAAAGGCTCTGATTGTTTGCTGATTTGTCTAGCCACTAGGACAATATATCTTAAAACTGCTTCTGATGTAACCAGTGATTGCGTCATTGCCACTTTAAAGCGTTTTATTGGTCGACCAGGAAAGCCTCAAAACATATTTTCGGAGAATGGATCCGATTTTGTGGGAGCTAATACAGACTTGAAGGGGCTATACAAATTTCTTCAATCACAAAATCAAAAAAGCACTCAAAATTTGGCTAACGAAAGCATAAAATGGCACTTCATTCCTGCCAGTGCGCCGAATTTTGGTAGTGTTTGAAAAGCCGGCATAAAAAGGGTAAAGTTTGATATAACTAGGGATGTAGATTTAGCTCACCTCAAGTTTGGAGACTTTAATACTGTGCTAGTTCAAATAGAGTCAATCATCAATTCAAGGCCTCTATGTCCATTATCACCCAATCCCGATCACCTTGATCCATTAACACCCGCTAACTTTCTTATCGGCAAACCATTAACTGCGAGCCTGGACACAGTCTAGTGCAAGAAATCGATTCTGTTCATAGTAAAATTGATAAATATTTGAGATTCAGAGAAGTCTAAAGCCCAGTATCACTACTGAGACAACTTACAAGCATACCTCCTGGTAAAGTCAATGTTTATTTATATGCCCGTATATAATTTTTTTTTCATTTTGTTTAATTGAAGACTGTTTAATTTAGTTACTTCTATTGCAATGTTATTATGTTGCCATTTTATTGTTACATTTCTGTATTTTATGTTTTGTAGTTAAACACTATTTAAAGTTTTAGTTTTAGATGTTGTTATCAAATTTTTCTTTTAACATTTTTTACTAAAAAATGATCAGAAATAACGCCATGTTTCGCTGATTTCATGATCAGCGGTCAAGCTCAGGGACAAAATCAGAATCGCAAGAGACTCTTGATCAGGATGTGGCCTGTAAGTTCCTGCTGAGAACAAAACCATACGATCTTGGGAAAGACTGTTAATCTAGAACTAACATGTTCATTTAACTACCCCAAGAGAACACCTCGAGCTCTTCCACATCGTCACTTTTACCACCGAAGCAAGAATAAAGTAGGTGAATCCAACTTACTCTCCGCTCTCTACTTCCCTTGACTTCCCGTCACCTTGCCACACCAAGGATACCAACCAAAACCGTTGATAGCCGCCAAATTCAAATGTTCGTAACAATATACTAATTAAATTTAAAAATTAAAACAAAATATCTTTTCTACTTCGCGTCTATAATAAAACTGGTAAAGCACCAAATTCAATGCGTTAATAGCTTTTTGAGCTTTTCGTAATTAAACTAGTATAAATTAGTTTTTACATGGTGGTAGTTCATGCTCAGAAATGTCATGTCAAACGTCAAAGTAAACACCAACACAAAACATTAAATATATTTTTCTGCAGCCAATATAAAAAGTTGGCTTTGACGCCCGCGTATCTAAGCGGAAAGTCACGAATCCACCTTTTTATTATTGCCACATTTCTGTCAAACTGTAAATTCAGCCTTATTCTTCCTTCGATTCTCGTGAAAACCAATAGAAACATTATTGTGCGAAAGCAGAGGTAATAAATAGCATCCTACAAGAATCAGAGATATAAGGTCATGATAATGCTTGATCAGCTTGAAGTCAGTGGTAAGATAGTGTCGTGGCCGTAGAAGACGAGTCGCCATACATTTTACGGTGTAAAACAGGCTTTTAGGTTCGTACTTGAAAATCAGAAGACATTATATTATGATGAAATTGCACAAGAGCAATTATTCTGACTTCTGCACACGTGCTGGTCAGAGCTCCGAACTCCACAAAAGATAAAACCGTGTTTCTCAACACGATCATCAAGCGTTCCAAGAATTTGGAACTTTTCTTACAATTCGTGGTGAAGTGAAGACTCACAAAAAACAAAAAATGGCTTCCCATCTGGGAAAGCCCACTACTCGCCGAAGGGCTCAAATTCAATTTGTTGACCCTGAAGTAAACACCCTAATTTCTACTCCGAAACCAGCACCAGCAACATCTGCCAAGCTTAAATTCCCTCCAACCCAATCTCGACGCCCGCGCCACTCCCACTCTTCAAGCGATCCATCATCTTCTGATGAACGTTCACCGAGCTCCTCACCTGAACGAGCTTCACAAACCATCGCCTCGTCGTCTCAACCATCCGGTGAGTCCCTCCCAATTCAACAGAACCCCTCTCCTTACAATTTCAGATACTCACTAAAAAATCTTCCTAAATCCTTAAGCACCCAAAAAACCCTTTTACGAATTCCCCAACGTCACCATGACTCTCAAGAACTTTGCTTTGAAGGTCAACTACAATAATAGAGCACTCTTAGAGTGTCTGTCCCAAATACCTGCAAACTTTGACAAAACATTAAACACCGCTGCTAACTCGCAAAATATAATCATTTCCCAACTTCCATCTAAAAATTCACAACACAACAATACTCAAAAAGCAATGAACCTAATCAACCAGAAATTGGATAACTTATCCGAGAAATTACTAATGCAGAACGGTCCAACTTATGCGAGTAAAGTTGGAAATACTCAAGTCCCAAAATTGCTCGCTAAGGGAATTAAACCCATTAGAAGTAAACCAAGACAAAGAGTAATCGTTGAGCTAAAAGAGGGGGTTCAATCCCCCTTTAAGACCACGGACGACCTTAAAACAAAAGTGATCTCTATCCTCAACCTGAGGAGAATGGGGATTACAGTAGACAAAATATACAAGACTCGACAGATGGGTGTCTGTCTTGAATCTCAAGACGACAGCGTCAATAAAATAGTAACAGACAAAGAAATTACCAAAAAGTTGAAGAAAATTGGTCTTACGGCTAAAATACCAACCAAGTTTAATCCACGCCTTATAATTAAGGCAGTTCCGGTTTCTCTCGAAGGCACGGACTTAGAAGAAGCTATTAGCTGGCAGAACACACCACAAGAGACGAAGGGAACAATCAAAGCCCTCTTCAAAATTGGAAAGAGAGACCTCCCAATCACCAATTGGGTGGTAGAGGTCTCCCCAGAAATTAGAAAAGGCATAATTGGGAGACAAAGAGTCTACATAGATGCAAACTCTTACAAAGCTGAAGACTACATTGGCATCAAGAGATGCTACAAATGTCAGAGATTGGGCCACGTGGCCAAAGAATGCAAGAGCGAAGAAAAGTGCAGCACCTGCTCGGGCGACCACTCAAGCGGGAGCTGCAAAATTAAAGTGAACAACAGCATGCTTGCATAAACTGCGACCGTGCAAAAATTGAAGAGAATAATCACACGGCTGATAATCAGAAATGTCCCATTTACCGAAGAACAATTGAAAGAATCATTGAGACCATTAATTATGGTTAATACACCTAACAACACAATAAAATTTGCACAAATCAACACTCAAAGAGCACACTCGGCCACTCTTGAAGCGCAGATTGAAGCAACCCAGCGCCAAATTGATATTTTGATCGTGCAGCAGCCTTACAGTTATATGCACAGGCAACTGCACAAAATCAACAAAGCTTACTTCAACACTAAAGCCCTGTACAAACAAGGCAAATTACCACCCAAAACCGCAATATATGTGTTAAATAAAGAATTCGATGTGCTACATTTGGAGGAATTGTCCTCCCCATATCTAACCGCAGCAAAAATAAAAGTAAACAAGGAGGAATACTTAGTTATTTCCGCTTACTATCCGCCGAATGACGACTGTCTTCCATTAATAGAAGAAATAGACAAAGTTCTAAGAATAAATAAATACCAAAAATCCATCATTGGAATTGATTCCAATGCTAAATCGACTCTGTGGCATTCGATAAATACTGATGCCCGCGGAGAACTCATTGAAAGATGGTTGGAGGACAAAGACATTTACACCATCAACCAACTACAATTGCACACAACTTTGGAAGGCCCCAGGGGCATAAGCAACATTGACTTAACACTTGCGACAGGAAATCTTGTACGCAAATTCACCAACTGGCAGATTCTCCCAGAATATTGTCACAGTGACCACAACATGATCACTTTTGAAATTGAGACTAAAACAACAACTCAAGCAGCCTCCCAGGAGATACTGCTTTAACCAACACAAGATGAGCTAGTACTAAAAGTGGCAGATCTAACTACCCAAATTGATGAATTATAACTCTGGACACCAACAACTGATACAATAGACCAAAAACTCAACGCTTTGGTCCAAGGACTAAGCCAAATTCAGAAGGAATACACCCGAAGGAAAGTGACCGATCCCTCTAAACCAAAGTGGTGGACAGCAGAAATAAATGCTTTACAAACCGCAGTCCGTCGACATCGAAGAAGATGGCAGAAAGCACGAGAACCAGAGGATAAGCTAAATAAAAGACGAACATACCAAAAAGAAAAGCAGAAATACTTTAAAATAATCGAAAAGGAAAGGCATAAGAGTTGGCATCATTTTGCCAACTCCGAGATTAAGGCAGATCCCTGGGGATTAATGTATACGTTAACTACCCAGAAATTAACACCAGAGCAGCCGTTGACGTCTCTTAAATCTAAAACAGGTACATCCTCTACCACGGTGGAGACTACATTAGAAACGATGATAGAACACATCATTAAAGAAGATTTGGAATCTGAGGATTCCCTAGAACATACATCTCTCCGAGTCACGGCTCGAGAGACAGAAGGAGACACAGATAAAGATATAATAATAACGGAGGAAGAAACGCTTGAGGCTTTGCTCAAGATGAAACCAAATAAAGCTCCAGGCCCAGATGGCCTAAAATCGAAATTCCTGAGAATGGCAGCACCAGGCATAGCAGATTTTTTGACTAGAACTTTTAACGACTGCCTAATGATGGGGCACTACCCAACAATGTGGAAAAAAGGACGATTAATCACCTTCTTAAAAAAACTTGATAAAGACCCAACGATACCAAAAAATTATAGACCAATTACTCTGCTTGATGAACTAAGCAAAATCTTTGAAATACTCATTAAACTACATGTGGAAAAAGCAATTGAGGGACCACTACATCATAAGAATCAATTCGGCTTCATAGCACAAAAAAGCAAAATTCATGCAATGAATAGATTAAACCAAATCATAGTGCAATGTCCCAATAAACATCGTTTGGTTCTATTTGTACAAACCGTACATGAAACTAATTGAGGCAACCACCAATACATGTGATGTTCCTACCCCTACCCGGAGAAAACATCCCTCTCCATTCTTAGACAAACAAAATGTGATACGCGTCGGGGGCAGGTTAAGGCACGCCTTAATAAATAACGACATCAAGCATCCCATACTTCTACCAAAAAACCACGCGGTTACAAAGTTGATTATAAAAGCGGAACACGAAACACAGTTGCACGCTGAGGCTCAGGCCACACTGGCCTCATTACGTCGGCGATTTTGGATAATCGGAGCGAAAGATCTTATTCGCGAAATGACACACCGTTGTCATAAATGCATCAGAGCCCAACCGATAAACGCGGCACCCGCAATGGGCGATCTTCCAGAATCCCGCGTTCAACCAGCGCGGCCATTCTTAGTATCCGGCGTTGATTATGCGGGTCCCATCATGATTAGAGAGACTCGTGGTCGCGGAAATCGCTTAATAAAATCATACATCGTGATATTCGTTTGCTTTGTCACCAAGGCGGTTCACATTGAACTAGCCGTCGATCTCACGACGGTTGAGTTCTTAGCCGCGTTACGACGCTTTATCGGACGTCGAGGATTGCCGCGAGATATTCACTCAGATAACGCTACCAACTTCATCGGCGCAAAAAACGAACTAGCGGAAATCCGGGAATTCTTGAAAAAATCGAATAGCGTCGTAGAAAATCAGTTAGCGAGAATAGGAGTCTAATGGCATTTCATCCCCCCCAGGTCACCACACATGGGAGGCCTATGGGAGATAAATGTGAAATCAGTAAAACAACATCTGCGAAGGGTGATTGGGAACGCGCTCCTAACGTTTTCGGAAATTCAGACGGTCCTAATCAAGATTGAGGCTTGTTTGAATTCGCGCCCACTAACTCCTCTCTCATCCGATCCTAACGACCTAGAGGCCAGAACGCAACATGGACGGCTTGCCGGAAAATCGGCTAAAGCGCTGGCAGCTGAACGAAAAAATTCGCGCTCATTTCTGGCGGAGATGGAGTCGTGAATACCTGGTGCAGCTGCAGAGTCGGGTCAAAGGAAAAGGAAAGGACTTCAAATTAGAAATCGGATCGATGGTGCTTCTAATGGAGGAGATACTACCACCGCTCCTGTGGACTACAGGCCGAATAATTGACATCCACCCAGGGGACGATGGCATCATCCGAGTCGCGACAGTGCGGACTAATCAAGGACTCTTCAAACGAGCGGTGTGTCCATTACCGACAGACAATAAGTGACGTGTGTGATTAGTGTTCTGATGGTGCTTTGTCCTCCCATATTTCTGTTCTATATTTATACTGTAATTTTTCAAATATGTTATGTAATTTTGTGTTGGTTTTTGATCTCAATTCGATCAAGGCGGGGAGAATGTACAAACCGTACATGAAACTAATTGAGGCAACCACCAATACATGTGGTGGTCCTACCCCTACCCGGACAAAACATCCCTCTCCATTCATAGACAATATAAATAGTGTTTATTTTGTAAATAAGCCCCTCGTATTTTGACTCTCGTATTTTAAGACTCGTATTTAAGACTTGTATAGTAAATCTTGTATCTAAGACTTGTGTAAAAACTTAATATAATATGTACATAAGCAAACACTGTTCTTTCTTCGTGTCGAAATAAAATAGCAAGCATCGCGGCTTAGAGAAAACCATTCAAAGCGCGATCATTCACTATTCATAGACATACAAGGCGCCTTTGATAACCCCTGGTGGCCTACTGTTATCAACAGATTAGGCACCCTGAATCTTCCACATAAAATCGTAAATATCTTTAAAGATTACATACGTGATCGGCAAATAAGCCTAAGCAGCAAAACAATTACAATAAACAGACAAGTCAGGCGTGGATGCCCACAAGGCTTTGTCTTGGGACCCACCCTGTGGACTCGCTTCTCGAAGCCCTACAGCTAACTGAATGCGTTCCATACGCAGACGACATTGCATGTTTTGTTTCGGGCAATTCCAGGAAGGAGCTCGAGCAAAACTCAAAAATAATCTCGGACCAAATAAATACTTGGGCAAAGACCAACAAACTGACAATCTCTACAGAAAAATCATCATACATCCTGATTAAAAACACCCTTTCAAGGTGTTCCGACGGTTAAAATTGACCAAAAAAACATCAAAAGAGTCAAAACCTTCGACTACTTGGGTGTAACAATGAGCGAATCACTAAAATATGATCACCACATAAGAAGAATCACTGGCAAAGCAAAAGCTCTTACACTTGCCTTTAAACAACTACTACGCAAAAACTGGGGCAATCCGCCAGGGTCCCTAAGGGTAATTGTGCACGGAGCAATCATACCCATCATAACATATGCAGCACAAGTATGGATTCAAGACACCTCAAAAGCAAGAAATCAAAAACAGCTCGATCGCCTATATGGCACATACTCCCGACTCCTTGCGGGAGTATACAACTCGGTTTCAAATGATGCTGCTGGCGTGTAAGCCAACGAAATGCCACTGGATCAAATTCTTAAGTTAAATCTTAAGATTAAAGAAATCGTTAAAAGAGGAAGCACCCAAATCAATATTGAAGTAATATACTTGAAAGACTTTGAACACAAAAAGACGCAGTTACCTACCTGAAAACCCATTACCAGGTAGAATGGGAGAAGCAATGGAACCAAAGCAGTAAAGGTAGAAATACCCATTTGTTCATTCCAAACATTCAAGAGGTCAAAAAAAATCCGGACCATATCAGCCAATTAGACAAAGAGACCAAAACACTCATAACATCTCATGGAAATTACAACACTCATCTTAAAAGAATAGGCAAACTTGCCTCCGGGCACTGCAACTGGTGTAGTGCCCCAGAAGCTGAAGATACCCCTTGGCACCGAATATCTAACTGCCAGAAATACGAAGACGAAAGAATTAAACTCAGAAGCATTTTGGACCACTGGCCGGTAACTCCTCCGGAATTGCTGGCCAAGATGACACCAGATAATTCGAATATATTCATTCCTTTTTCAAACTCAAAAGAATAAAATTAAT
This sequence comes from Eledona agricola, assembly GCA_964023215.1. Classification (NCBI taxonomy): domain Eukaryota; kingdom Metazoa; phylum Arthropoda; class Insecta; order Coleoptera; family Tenebrionidae; genus Eledona; species Eledona agricola. The sequence continues at coordinate 14,106,855 of OZ026859.1, read as the reverse complement.
AAATCTGTTCACAGATCTAAATGAACTCCCACAGATTGCAGGGTTGCAGACAGGTACCTCCTAGACCTACCACGGTAGACTCATTAGATTAAAGACTACCAATAGCAGAACATTCATTGGAATTATAACCATAAAATTTCCAAAAATTTATAATCAAAGTAATTAAAAAATTTTTAATTTCATCTACTAAATTACTCTTTCACCTAGATACCGCTTATTAAACATGTAATTAAATGTAATACTAAAAAGAAATAAATAAATAAATCAGGAAACAATGGCCATGATGAGCCAGCGATGATTCCTGGCTTACCATAGCTGTTAAAGGATGAGCGATATCTGAGGTATTCCATTGCTCTCCCAAGGAATTACTCTGTACGGCCTTATCCATCGCTGTGAAACCTCCCACGCTCCCAACCCAGTGCCTCTCCAATGCGCTAAGTGCAGTAATAAGTCTACCACCCCCCAATTGTGAGCAATTTTCCGATTTCACCGTTGAAAATAGTGCCGAAATAGAGGTGCTTACCAGGGACCAAACAGTCCCAAGAGTAGTTTCACTATAGGCAAAATAGATTTACTGCATCCAATTGCAAAAAAAATATGCTGTGGAAAGAAGGCATGCACTGAATTTTTTTTGCTGCAATGTGGAAACACACGAACTTGGACCCTATCCCTTCTATTCAGCATAGCAAAATAAATGAGCCAGTGGCCAAAAAGTTTTGGTTTGGTTTGTTGGAGATTAAATGTCCCCGTGGGAAAAAAATACAGCACTGAAGGATGCAGTGACGTCCAAAAATGTTGTATTCAATAAAGACGAAAACAATGAACTAGAGATTCGTATGAACCATGAGTATTTTTACCAAATCCAAGGTCAGATGCTTGTGACAAGTCTTCTTTGGTGGGACTTGGCAATTTATTTTAAACACTCTAATAAATTATTTATTAAAAGAGTAAATTTCGATGAAGAGTATTGCTGGAATATGTATACTACACTGACATATATACAGGGTGATTCTCTTATGGCGTCCGATATTTTAAGGGGTTCTAGTACAAGTACAAGTACTGATGTTCAGTAAGAGTGGCCTATGTGCAAAGATTTGCGAGTAAATAGATAAAGAATTTTACCCCGACATTTTTTGGCCGCTGTCGAATTAGCAGAGCAAGAAGGATATTGGCAAGCAACACTACAAATCATAGATTAGAAATGTGTATTAAGCCGCATACAGACCTGAGCACGAACGGTGCATGAGGCAAGCCCAGCACGCATAAACATACACGTATGTGGACGTATGGCATTTTGCCTCGACCCGTGCATCATTCGGCCCCGAGCCGATCCAATCACCGGCGGTACATAAAAGTGAAGCAAGTGTGATGGCGCTCCTTGGCCCAGGCTCGGCTGGCTCTTGATGGCAGAACCACATTTATCGCTTGTTTTATTGTTGAATAGGCGTTGTTTATGCCCTAAACAATTGTTTACTATTTTAGCACGTAGACCCAATCGTCTGTTCGTCAAATAAAGCCGGGCATGTTTGAGAAAGACCTTTTTTACATTTTATATAGACAAACAAGTGCCCCGAACAAAAGTATGATGTTCATTGATTTTTGGCGGCACCGCTTTACCGATGCAATCAACAGATGTGGAGTTCGTGAGCAAATCCCGATGCAATAAAGAATTGTATCGGTTGTAAACAATTTTTGCAAAAAGAACTTCTTCCCTATACTTAGGTTTCCTTACGATGCTATCATTCCTCCTGTTGAAGGGCATCCCAATGAAATTTCTATTCCTTCCTATATTCAAGATGGTACGGAGCAGAGGATGTTTTATTGTAAAAACTATGTAAGGAATGGAATGTGTCTTTTTGGAACTGGATGCAGATACTCCCATCCAAACGAGTTTGAAGACTCCCCAAATGCTCATTTGAAACTAGACACAATTTTACGCCAAAATAGAGAGATAATGACCACACTCGGAATAAAGAGTAAGTATAATAAGAAGTATGAACCACAGAGTAAGGAAAAACCAAAAACATCCATATTTACCACCCAACCCCAACAAGGTACTGAACCTAGTTCCTCTCAAGGAACGATACCTAGGCAAGCCAGACGCACTGCCAGGTCTCCTGCCCCGTCAGGGAAACAAGAAGAGCCATCCGGCAAGAGATCCTACAAAGGAAGATCTAGACCCTCGTCAATAGGAAAAGTAAACAAATCAACGTCGACACAAATCTCAACGTTGTTGGAGAGAACCCAGAAGTTTAACACGGCCCGAGCACATCAGATTCAGCTGCAAAACCTCCAGGTGAAGTCACATCAAGCCACACAACCCGCAAAAAAGGAGAAGGCACAGCAAGTTGCGCAACCCGTGCAAGATCCTGAACCTCCCTCACATCGCTAAGGTGAGTCTGCGCAGCATTGACAATTGAGGCTATACTCAATTCAAAGGATAATTTATGTAAATCGTTCCACATTTTATGCACTACACATCCACATACACACAATCTATGACTCCACTCTCATATATTATCATTGGAACAGTAAACGAAAGAAAGAAAGAAAGAAAAAAATAAAAGAAGAAGAAAGGAAGAAGCTCTACAAACGGCACTCAAAAAACCAAAGTGTTAGTTTCGTTATGTTGATGATACGGTTATCTGGAACCATGGTAAAGAAGCATTAAAAGGTTTCATGGAACATATCAACAGAATAAATCCACGTATCCAGTTTACAATGGAGAAAGAAAAACAACAACAAATCCCTTTTCTGGATGTTTTGGTAAAAAGAAATGGAGATGGTACTCTAGGCCACAAGGTATACAGGAAACCAACACATACCGATAGATATCTCCATAAGAATTCTAACCACCATCCCAGCTAAAAAAGAGCTGTAATGAAGACATTAGTATGTAGAGCTACAAAGATTTGTGAACCTAAACATCTGAAAGAAGAACTTAACCATTTAGACCTAATGCTACAAGCCAATGGTTACTCTACCAAAGAGATAAAAAGAGCAATTCGCCCAAATAGGTCTGTAAGAACAACAAATAATAATACAAATCTACCAGCAGGAACAGCATTCTTACCATATGTAAAAAATGTAACAGACCGCCTTGGCAAAATTCTAACACGGAATAATATAAAAACAATTTACAAACCTACAAAAATAATTAGAGAATTACTAGGTTCAGCAAAAGATAAGAGAGCCATTGTCGTCAGCAGGAGTCTATAGAATACCCTGTTCTTGTAGTTCAGTATATGTAGGTAAATACAACTAAACGAAGTATTAAAACAAGTTTAACTGAACACTGAAGTTTAACTGAAGAGGAACTGTCGTCTAAGTGAGTTTTTAGCTGAACATGGATTGTCTAATGGAAATCATAATATAAAATTTAATGAGAAATTTTTGCAAAGTTTTAAATTTGCTACCTCGGAGTTCCCCACCTCCGCGGTCCAGGGGTTGGGGGTGGGTTGTTAGTTGTTATTCGTTTCGGGAAAAATTAAGTCAGGCAGGTCCCGAATCTCATGTTAATCGATTGATTGGCTTATCTGTGTTTTCTGTGTAGTAGAGTGATTTTTCTTATATTTTAAACATGGAATGGACTCGGGAATTAGTGTTTCTACTTCTTAATCATTATGAATAGAGGGAGATATTATGGAAGCCTCGACATCCCCTGTATTATAATACAATTAAAAAAGAAGACAGTTGGCGCGAAATCGCGGAAGTGTTAAATAGGGATGTGAGAGATATTAAGAAAAAAATCGAGAGTCTGAAAGGTTCTATTCGAAGAGAGAAGTGCAGAATAAAAAATTCCACAGGGCCAGGAAAAGGTAAGCTAATATGTGCAAAAGAAAATTAATTAATTACATAACGATTGGATTTACAGGACGTAATGAAATATACACTTCTAAATGGTTTGCTTATGAAAGCATGAAATTTTTAGAAGATACAGATGAGCCCAATGAAACAACAAACTGTAAGTGATTTTGTTCTATATTTAGATGATGGCATCTGTAAATAAAATTAATTGACATTTCGTTTATTTAATCTTTACCTTATTACAAAATTCTATTAGCGAAATTGATGGTTATGTCTTCATCAATTTCGCTAACAGAACACAAACGATCCTGAATTTTTAAACAAAAATGCAGAAGAAGCTGACCCACAAAATTTTGAGTCAGAATCGCCCAAAGCGACACCCGGAAAATTATTCAAATCACCCAAGAGAAAGCGTTATTTGAAAAAAAAAACATTATGACGAGGACCCAAGACTCACAGAAGCTTTTAATTTTATTAAAAATAAATCTGCACTTGCTAGTCAGAACAAGGATGACTGCCAGGTTTTCTGTGAATTTGTAACCAGTAAGCTGAAAAAGTTAAATGCCGAATTACGCGCAACGGGACAATTCAGAATTGGAAACATTTTGTATGAACTTGAGATGTCGCAGTTATTAGGTTCTCAACAGCATATTCATTTCTCCCAACAAATGCCGCAAGAACTGCAAACTGCATCATCTTCAAATGTGATATTGAAAATCCTATGACTTCAACATCATCAAGTTGTTCTACGCCACTGAGTGCAGCAAATACTCCAGAACAGCCTCAAAACTTTAGCGTAGACATTCACTGGAATAGTGGACGCTGCAATATTTGGAGATCGGTACCGAAATATGTCTGAGCACTTTGCCTCACTTTGATGTACCGCCAGCAATTGGATCGGGACGAGGCTGAATGTTGCACGTGTCGAAACAGTTTCCGCGGCGTGGGGACTCATTCACAAACGAAATTTACGACTGCCCATGCTGCCTCGGCTCGCCGAATGCGTGTTCCTACTCAGGTTTGTACGTGGTTTTATGAGAATGGTACCGCATGCGGCGAGCCGCATGCGCCGTTCGTGCTCAGGGGCTTTTGGTAGTTCGCATGTCATTTTCGAATACGCATTCTTCAGATAGTGACAAGTAACCAAATTTTTTTTGGTACTTCGCTTTACATGGATCGCATTGATGCGAGTGGGGTTATGAAAGTGAATCTTATATTCGAACGATCGTTTAACTAAACATGTGCTATTTTCCATTTTCCACGGGTACACGAATTCGGTTATTTTATGTTTATTTCATCATTTACCATGGATGAATTACTTGGATTAATTGCAATAGAAAACTTGGAAAATATGGGACATCAACACATATTAAATAACCAGCGTTATCCACATGATCCATTCATTGAATTAAACGAACGAATATTTATCAACATGTTCCGTTTATCAAAACAATAGGTAGGATACTTGTTAGAAACTAAGAAACACTGACCTTTCAATTGCTACAAGAGTAAGATCATCAACTTATCTTGACTTTTTCAAATAAACTAAAGTTGCAGGTACTTGTTGCATTAAATTTTTTTGCCACTGGCAGTTATCAATTAGATGTAGGTACTAACAAATATTTAGCTGTCTGCCAATCCTCTGTGAGCAAGAGTGTTCATTGGGTAAAATTTCCTGAGAATTTTGAAGAATTAAATGCAGTGAGACGAAAGTTAGTATTTATGTATTTCGTAAATAATTTATTATAAAAAAAATTGTTCCCAAGATTTCATGTTGACCATGGGTTCCCAGGAGTTGTTGGTTGTCTCGACTGTACTCACATAGCCATATTTCCTCCAAAAATAAAAGATGAAAGTTCAGTGAAGATCAATTAGTAAAAAAACATTATATAAATTTGTTTAATAAAATTTATGATTAAATGAACGAGTTAAAATCAGCTGAAAAACTGAAAAAGAAGCAGCATTCATTCTGTCCATCATGTTAAAATACATTATTACTGTTAAACACTTTTGCGGTATCGTGAAACTATCCTGAATTGTCGTGCCATGTTTGGGTTCACCGATCTAACATTACACATTCGCTCGTTTGAAGACACTTCACACGTTCCATGACAGGTTCGTAAGCGAAACAATGATAGCAGAGAAAGGTGGGATCTCTGGCAGGGCTGTCCAAGCCTGGAACGGACTGGGCATTTTCAGAGTCCCCGATTTTACTATATGGCCGCATCCATATGTGCGAAACATTACATACTCCCAAACCAGCCTCCTTACAGTGCGCGAAATGTTTTAATTTCGCACACAGTTCTTCGGAGTGCGCCCACAAACCGGTTTGTCCAACTTGTCCTCATGAACATTCAATAGGAAAATGTCCTGCACAAAACCAACCGAAACGCATCAAATGCCAAGGCCAACATACGGGCGTGGTCACGCCAGTGCCTAGTTTTCTTAGAACAGACTAAAAAAATTACAAACGAAACCCCAATCCAACCATATTCTGGACTCCCCCAACATTAGACGAAGAAGCGACATCCGAGTTAGGCCCAGAAATTAAAGATATTGCAGAAATTATTACGCAAGCGTGTATTAAATTCTGCACAAAAAATATTTTTGACCCATTTCCTTTAAAGCGAAACGAATGCCAAGGCGCAATAGAAAAAGCGTCACGCGAAGCTGATTCACAAAAATCTCCCACTCCGGTAATACATAATAATTATTATTTCAATCTGTTCCAAAAAAATATATACATTTAACTACGTACATCAATGTCTTTAATTCTTGTTTTAAGTTGTTTCACCTACATAAGCAACAAACACTGATCCAAAGCAAGAGCTGTTGTTTCGTTAGAGACATAGGCAGCTCGTATAGATTAGGACACCAGCTATTAAATAACTAGTAACTCTTCATATCTCATGTGATTATTGATAAATAAATCGTGATTTCCTGATGTAAAATGCTTTTTACTTTTTTCTGACGATTGTAAACCACCAGCTTCATGTATACTGTTTAGTTTTATTATAATTGTAACATTAGCCATACAGGGTGATTTTTTTCAAGCGAGCCACCCTAAACAACTTTGAAAACTCAAGAAATATGAAAATTTCCAAAAACAGGTCAATTTTTGTTCAGAGGGGGACATCTTCTGAGGTTATTTTGAAATACGTTGCGCGCCCCCCTTTCGTGGGTGAACCGCCCTTACGTTACCGAAAAATTAAGAAAACACAATGATAGAACCCGCATTATATTGCACCACAAAATCAACAATCTTCTTTTTTAAGCCGATATAGAGTCAGAATCTACATTTAATCATGGAGCGCTTCACAGTTGAGCAACGCGTGCAAATTATTAAAATTTCTTATCAAAATCAGTGCTCTATTCGCCAAACGTTTCGCGCATTACGTCCGATATATGGTCTGCATGACCGTCCCGCAGAGTCGACTATTAGCCGCCTCATCAAGAAATTTAAAACAACTCAGTACACGACCCAACAACACCCGTACGTCGACACAACACAGTCAGAATAATCGACAATATTGCCGCTGTTCGTGAGAGCGTGAGTGAGAATCCGAGGCAGTCGATTCGTTGACGTGCGCAAGAGGTTGGCGTTGCGCCGACTTCAACTTGGACTAAGTTGAAGTCTCTTAACAAGTCGGGACCTGAAACTTCACCCATGCAAAGTTCAATTGACACAAAGCTGCAAGACCACGGACAGCGCCGCACATTTGCCTAATGGGCTCTGGAGAAGTTAGCAACCAATCCTGCTTTTGGAAAAAACCGTGCGATCTAACGCCGCTGGACTTTTTTTTGTGGGGCTACGTGAAGTCCATTGTGTACGCAGATAAGCCACGAACAATTAGAGCGCTGAAAGCCAACATTACTCGTGTCATCAACGAAATTGAGCCCGAAATTTGCGAAAAAGTTATCGAAAATTGGACCGGCAGAATGCGTGCTGTGAAGCGCAACCCTGAGGGCCATTTGAACGATGTAATCATTCACAAATAATGTCATTGAATGCTCTTCATAGCGAATTAAAATTTTCCTTAATATCTTGAATATATTTTATTTTATTTCATTTTGAAGTTATAGCGCTCTTAAGTGAACACCTATACATTATGCCAGGCTCACATACTACTTCACATGTTCAGTTAACTCAAGAGAACCAGGACCCACACACCCCACAACCTCAAGACAACCAGGACACCATCACACATCAAAACATTGCAAGCGTCAATAATACCTCACAGGAATATTATGATTCCTTCCAGTTCTAATGTTATAATAAAATAAACATTTTGTTAAAAGTTCCTTTGGTATGATTTTTATACATACATACGTACGTACATGTACGTTAATACAAATAAAAAAGGATTCAGACTAGGCCGTGGAAATTTGCGACTTTGCACTGTAAACATGTGATGACAATAATAGACGGTTCTGAGACATCATTTGCTTCCATCTTCACGAGTAATGCAACCACTCTTTCAAAAATGATTCATTGATAGGGTTGGTGCACTTCTAGAAATTCTACCTCAATGCGTTCATAATAATGCCAAATCCAATAGAGTCTCCGTACATTACGGAGTATGATTCAATCATGAGTTTATGTTATGTTAGTTGTTTTGTTGATGGAATCATCAAATACCATTTGATGATTCTATCAACAAAACAACTCACAACAAACATCAAATTTACAGTCTGAGGGTCTCACCTGTGAACTGTGAAGTGAACTGATTTTCAACAACGGTGGTGTTATTCGTGATTGTTGACCATGTTCCAAGCGAAGTCCCATAAGGGGGGATGTAGTGAGTGCCCCGGGAGGCTAACTCAACAAGTGGCCCCAATAAAAGTCTGACAAACGTTTCGTCCACAGCTGCGGTGGACATCTTCAGTGGCGGTGTGGTCGTGGTCGAAGTGTTTTTCCAGCTGTCGCAGTCGCGTTTGGCAGAGTTTCATTGGGGTCACCTGTTGAGTTAGCCTCCCGGGGCGCTCTAGAGCGGAAAAGACTCATAAACGCTCGCTCGGAGCTTGATCATGTGACGTTTTGCACCTTACGATCTTCAGTTCGGCACGCTTCGGTTGTTTACGTCCGTCTTTTAAAACAAAGAAATATTTCCTCGCTTTTTGTATGTTTGTCACTTTACGACTTTATTTGCACTCCAGAAGACAATGCAGAGACAGCCGACCAGATTACCCTAGATTTGCTGCCGGCAAAATCTAAAGACCGGTATGAAAAGCAATATTTCAAATTCATAAAATGTGTGACTCGTAACATGTCAAAAAATTATCTGAAAATGCCTTGTTGGCATTTTTCTCTGAACAAGCAACCACTATGATGTCATCGACGTTATGGTCAATGTACTCCATGATAAGAAAAGTATTGATAGTACGAAATGACATCGATATATCAAAATGCAAGAAATAGTTTGCCTTCTTGGAAAAACAATCTGTAGGCTATACAGCGAAGAAGTCGAAAACTTTCACCATGGCCGAAGTGGAGAAGTTTGTAAAAGAAGCACACGTCGAAACACATTTATTACGAAAGGTTTGAAAAATTGCGAGAAATTAAAAACTATATACAGGCTTTCAAAAAGAATGGAAGCGGCACGACCCGAGACAGCTTAGTGAGTGCGCCGGCGTCGATTTCGTCATTCACCACGGGGTCCTCATTCCGGCTGTCAGAATACAACCCGGACGTTAGCAACTACACCATAGACGAATGGTTGGAAGACTCTAAAAATCTGAAGATGGAACTGGGGGTGAGCGATATAATGATGATCTCGAAAGCGGGCGAAGCGCTTAAAGGTCGCGGTCACCAGTATTATTGCGATTGACTCCCTATTCGTCGCACTTGGGATAATTTTTGCAAATACTTAAGTGTTGCTTTTCCGGATCACGCCGGGAGCTCGAGCTTCCAATGCACAGGCTCAGATCTCCATCCGCGTTCAAAAGCCAGCAAATGAACGCAAACTTCTGAAACTACTGAGTGAATTAGATGCCCAAAAACCCGAACGCCAAATATTGCCTCATTCGCGCAACACCAACACGATTCAGACCCGCCTATTGTCCCAGCATGCGTCAACTGGTACGATTACAAATTCAAAGGAAAGTGCTTTAAATGCGGACGAGTTGGTCATCGCCAGGACGACTGGCGTAAGACATCCCAAAGCAAGGTCAACGAGAAGGAAGTTACGACTGAAAAGCAACTGGAACCGCAGGCGGACGTAGGAACATGCACGAATTGTACGAAACCTAGACACATCGAAAGCAATTGTTGGTTTAAACATGGCAGGCCAGAGAAACTACTACTGATTCGTAAAAGGTGTGCTTTGGAAACATCACCAATCACCACAATTTTGTGCCACAAACAGACCATGACGTTTAAGAACATCATTGATAGCGGGGCAGATGTATAGGTTATAGACGACGAGACTGTCAAGAAACTTAACGCCACCGTTTCGCCAAATATGCGTAGCCTTACCGGACTCTGAACGAAAAATGTTTTGACGATCGGCACGTGTAATGCGATAGCGGTGTTCCAGGCGGTCACAATAGAAGTTCTGTTACTGTAGTACCAGATGATGTGATGCCGTCCAGTCTAGATGCAATTATCGGCTGGGACCTGATTAGCCGACCAAATTTGAGAGACAAAAAGAGGCCCAATGGTCTCGAACTTTACCATGACTTAAACAACCCAGTGGGTGTGCTGACCCTCAAAAAAGACGATGTAATTCTCGACAGTAATCAGGGGCGATGAAGTAAGTGGGAACGCGCAGGACGGGAAGAAGACAAGATGAAAGAGACTAAAGTGACACGGTGTAGCTGGGTCCGAATAAAAAGTTGGTGAAAGACAAGTCGAGTGTTACTAGGGACTACGACCTCAGTAACCCCCTCCTTACAAATAGTTTACATCTAGGTATATAAAAATGAATCCCTTCCGAGAGGAGGAAATTCCTCATAGGTTCAGCACCCTGCCGATACTTTAGCGGATGGCCTTGCCAAGACTGTGACAGCTGCCGTCTTTGACGTCCTGGTGCACCTAAACGAGAAAGCCATATTAACCAAGTTCATCAATCCCAGAACACGTCTCCAGTAAGTCGCTATTGGGCATCGACTTCCTAAAGGACACTGAGATAACCCTGGACATCCCAGACATGCGTTATCACTTTGCCGATTCACCCAAAGTTCAGTTTCAGAATGCTCCCGAACCTGCAGATCAACCTCATCAGGTTGCCGCCGTTGATATTCAACCCGGTGTTGTAGCATCTCTCCGCCTAGACGAAGGTACAGGCCTGAAGGATCGAAACCAAGAACGAAGCAACCCCATATGCAGAGCACGTGATCACTGTCACAGATGACACACCGATTGCTGTCCCACCATACCGTTTGTCACCACCAAGAAGAGCTGCACTTCAAACCGAGATTGACTAACTACTGCCCAGAGGAATCATTGAGGACTCCGACTCTGCCTATGCGTCACCTGCAGTTCTCGTGCCCAAAAAAAACGGTACTCTCAGACTGTGTATTGACTATCGCAAGTTGAATGCTTTTACAAAGCCTGATCGGTATCCATTGCCTCGCATTGATGACCTACTCCATTGGGCAAAACCATCAACGTGTATGTCAACGATTGATCTGCAAAGCGGATATTACTTTGAAACGCTTGTTGACCACTGCACCTATCCAGAGCGACTCTTCTCTTGCTCTCTCCACCGACTACGAGTGATACAAAAGAGGAGGATGTAACGTAACCCGATTTCCCCGTTGGCGCCGCCGCTGATTCCTCCGACGCCACTGACCAGCACCGACTACGGAAGAAAACCAGTGGACGCGTAAATGCCAAAAGAACAAGTTGCGAGAAATGCCCTGCTTGTATGTACCTAAATGTTTTTCGCTGTATTTAATTATCACAATTACTCTTAAAATATGGAGCCACAAAAGTTACTACAATCCCTATTTCCCTTGGTCATGCCATAACTTATCGGTCTGAAGGACGCCATCTGCGTCATAGGAGCGATGATGTAAACTATAGAAATGTGGCGATTTCACCCACGCAAAACGCCGGCACGGCAGGAAGTTTAGCTGAAATGGGCGCCTTATTAGTTGAAGGTAAAATAGTAGATAGGGTCGATCCCAAGTCGAGCGTGAGTACCAATTTATCCATTACACATAATATCGTTGCGGAGTTTAATCCTCTGTGGAACATGATATTGAGGATTGGGTTCATACAATTGATGAATACGCAAAGTTGCATAAATGGGATGACAGGGTTGCTTCTCATTTGGCCCTGAGCAAATTAATCACTAATTTTAGACCTAAACGAAATTTGTACAAATCATTACAAGAAATGATGGCTTGTGTTCCATCATTAAACGAAACATTGTATGAATACGTTTAACGGAAGCTTGCGCTCATTAATAAATTAAAATTGTCATTAGACGACGCGGATAAAGTCAATTTAATTATGGGAAGTGTTGTGGACGAACAAATTAAGTTTTCAGTCGAAGCCGCGGGTATAGTTAACCCCCACGTACCTACTGGCAAACCATCTAAAAACCATTGATTCGCGTAAAGTCAGCAGAGCACTAAGCCCCTTTTGAGTATAGTCGACAAATCCCCAAGCAACCCCTTAATAAAAGCTTTTCGAGTGCTTCCAAATTTACCAGTAACGGATTGGTTGCATTATTAAAACCGCATTAGACCGCATGCCATCTGATAACCACAAAATTGTCATCAGAGCCGATAAGACGCCGGTAGGACAACACGCAAGAAGTTTTAAGTTGCGATTGTCGTCGTGGGTGAAAATTTAGAAAACCGAGATATTGTTTTACATCGGCAGAACGATCAACTGCAGCGTGTGTCCGAAACACATCGATCATATGATGCGTTTCGCATAGTTCAACAAGGTGAAGATGGGTATCAATTTTCAATAAAGATGATAAATCCAGTTACAGGCGCCAAAACTAACAAAAAAGTTAGTTCAATGTATTATTATTCATACAGACTGATGGTTCGGGAAAATGAGGACAATCACCCAGGTAGCAGAAATACGTGAAAATGACGTCCATTTTAGGTGAATTTCGTCGATAGACGTCATTTAACCTAAAAGTCACGTCCTTATGCCGTCACAATTACAACGTATTTTTCACGTAAATATAATCACGTCATTTTGACATCAAATATAGGTCGACAATTTTACCACAAAATAACTGACGTTTCTGTAAAGTTATTTTGACGTCTAGAACAAAAACAGTTTTAATTTAGTTTCATACTTTTAGTAGGTTAAATTGTGAAAAATATTACTTTTAATGTTAGTATTCATCATCTGCAGTATTTAAAAAATTAATTTCAGTCATAATATATAACTTTCGTTGTTAGCGCATTTTGAACTCGATCTTTAACAATAAAAAACAGTGGTACAGCGTATAAGTCCGCCAATCAGATATTTTTAATAATGTAGTGAAACCGAAATACTTTAATTTTACACTGAAGTAGCAGAAAATTCATAATGGGATTGTGGTGGTAGACAATGTTTCGTTAATCAAGATGGTTAGGTTTTTTTTGCTGGTTTCCATAGATGCGAATAACAAATATTTACTTTTGTGAGCTATTGTATTTGTAACAGTTTTTTCATTAAAAGTTTGTATAAGTGAAGCTCCAAATTGTCATTTTAACCAAAAAAATAGCTAAATAGATAACCGTGTGATGTTATTAATTCATAAAGTTTGATAGGAAATACTCTCACCTCAGGGAGAGTATAAGCTCTTTTTGGCTGGGTATCGCCCTTGTAAGCAATTTTTTTGCCTTAGGTCACTAATTATTTTTCAATTTTTATTTCGTTGTTCTGGTGTTTGTGTTTGTACGTAGATAAGTGTTCGGTATTATTTTCTTCAGAAATTTAAGGTGAGTTGATACTGTCAGTGAGTA